>JAQHRD010000006.1:2532187-3798281 GCA_029168975.1 Purpureocillium lavendulum | reverse complement strand
CCCTAACCCTAACCCTAACCTAACCCTAACCCTAACCCTAACCCTAACCCTAACCCTAACCCTAACCCTAACCCTAACCCTAACCCTAACCCTAACCCTAACCCTAACCCTAACCCTAACAACGGCGGCGTTGACTATCCCGGGGAGGAAGGGGGCGTAGCCGTGGCCGTAATAGACGCCGCGAACGCCAGCGTCTTCCGGAGCTCGACCCCCTTCATCTTATATCGCCTACGGAAATAGGATTCCACGGCCTTCGCGCCCAGCTTAATAGCCAGCTTGCACTCCCGGCATAGTAGTAGCTAGAGCGGCGGGTAGATGCCAATCGCGTCGGCGACCCGGAACGGCTCCTTACCCGAGGACAAGGGCTGTTCCGGCTCTATATCGGTTATCGCGCTCAGCTTCATCGAGGCGGCGGGATAGATATAGCTCACACAATAGACAAGGGCAGGGGTGTTAATCGTAATATAGATAGATAAGGATAAATGAATGAATGGACGGATAGTGTATAGATGGTGGGTGACTAGTCAATGCGAATAAAATAAAGCTAGCTACTTTTCTATAGGACCGCGTATTCATATAGACGGATAGGAGCATTAGCTTATTCTTATATATAGCCTCGCGAGCCCTTCTTAGACGACCATAGAGCCCCCCTAACCGACGCGTCTATAGCGCAACGCCACATAATACAGTATATATCGTATATAGTCGGCTACTTAGACGGGATAGGATAGGCCCAGGATAGGGATAGGCGACGGATTGACGACGAACCGTCCTCGCTTGGTATTCGTATATAGTAATTGCCACTGCTATAATTCAGTGCTACGCCACCATACAATAGGCCTGCCAGGCGTCGTCCCCCTCGCCCCGACCGGCCCGGCCCGCAGCCCGATTCGCTCGTAGGGCCTATAGGGCCGCCCCCGTCCCGGGGGGTCCCCGGCTCCGACAGGGTCCTCCGACGTCTTCTTTCCTTTTTCCACTGTCCTGCTTCTCTAGCCGCAACGCGACCGCACCCCAATCGCACCCCAATAGAAGCGCGTTCTGATTGTACACGCGTTTTGACCGACTAAGCGCTCGGACGGCGAAAATTTCGCAAGACTCACACCCCTAGTCGACCGTTTCGAATGTAGAAAATCGGTCGGATTGCTTAGCCAGGAACTCCTCGGCCGCATCGGGATCTCGGGTCCAATACGCTACTAGTCGCAGCTTCACTAGGTTCATAATATCGTTAGGGTTGATAGTAAACTAGATAGCCGGTACGCTATACCTAACGATAAGCGACTAGATTTTCTGCCGCATATTAAGGCATACCTCTCTAGATATAAGTTGCCGGCGGCCATATACTAATAGGCTCCTAAGGAGCTCCTTTACGCTATTATCGGTCGTCTTACTAGACCTCTCTAACTCAACCCTTACCGCCGCTAGTCTCTCTATAGTCATTAAACGTATAATGCGCTCTACCTTACGGAAGTTCTTCCTCGCTACGCTTAGCATACTAACGCGGCGGTTACGCGACCGCACCCCTATATTAAAGACAAGGAACGCAAAGATATAGTATAAGGCAAATCGGCTACCGTAGCGCCTAAGTATAATATCGGCCTACCTCCAAAGATTCAAGCTCCAAGAGGACATAAGGTCTTCCATAGCTGCCTCTACCTTAATAGCTCTACCTCGCAGGCTATTAGTGCCTATTCCCACCTTATATATAGTCTCTTCTGCCAACCTTAGTCCCCTAACGCCAAAGGGGAATAACGTTAGGAACGTCTTAGCGAAGAAGAATATATCGAATAAATCGGCAAATTCGTCACTATAGGAAACTCAAATATAAGGCTTACAAAGGTCGCCAGGTCCCTAGAGCCCCTCCGCCGAATATCCGACCTATATTCTCGGTCCCTTACGGCCATCCTCCCTACCGCTACCAATAGCGTTATAAGCAAACCGTAGCTTCTCGACATCCGCTACATCTAGCGGCCTATCTAACGCAAACATCCTAGAAGAGGCCACCTCGCTAATCGCCTATACGGTCTAGTCGGGGCATACGTCACTTCCATCGCGATCCATGCCTCCTTTACCGGGTTTATACTCTACTGCCTAGTCGCCTATCTCCTATCTTTAATTAAGTAGGGCAAAGATTTCCTTAATCTCGATCGACCCCTTATCCTCCATAGCGCGCTCTATAGCTAGCATAACGTATGCCGTCCGCGTTTTCTCCTACGCTGATAGCTCGTTTCGCTCTATACGTTCGTACACCAATAGCGGCACGCCATATATCGCCTCTCCCCAACTATCCATCTCCGCCGTATCGATCTCGATCTCAGCGTAGAGGGGGTTATTACTCTTTAACTAAACTAGGGCCCTCTCTACGACCTGCCGCCTTACCGAGAGGAGGCTAGATAAGTCACTTAGTATTAGCTTCTCTACTCCCTGCTAAGAGATATAGATCTCCTCTATTACTTATAAGAGGGGGTATGGGAGCACTTTAGCCGCTAGCTCCTTTACGTTATTTAGGAACACTATAATATATCCCTTAACGTGCCTCTAGTACATTACCGTCTGCCTCTATCCACCCGGGATAGTATATCCTATAACGAACCTATAGTACGAATTTAGCGAGATTAGCTTCTCTTCTACTAGCGTCAGCCCCTTAAGCTCATCGGGAAATATATACTTATAACCGAGATAACTATAAATATAGACGGCAGGCGATAAGCTCCTATATACTAGGCATCGGCCATACTCTATATATATAGACATAGGCTAACCCTCTAGAAAGTAGCTCTGGCATGAAAATAGTAAGCGGGCGCCCTTCGGGACGTAGCTTACTAGCCATTAATCCTATATAATCTCCCTTAGCTCTTTCCCCATACGCTTTCGGTAGCATATAATATAAGTCCGTATCGGCAATATAGTCGCATCATAGAAGGCCTAATAGAAATCCTATACTATCGAGACCTTCCTCTTATAAGGTATTAGCATGCACTAGGTCTAATCGTTAGATAGTCTCTCTTTCGTTATGAAGTCTTCCTCTAGAAAGCGCAATATACTCGCTAGGTCTTCGGCCTATAGCTCTAGTCCCCTCGGCCTTCCTTTTCCACGTCGAACGCATTTCCTTAGGCGCTCGTCCCGGCTAGGAGCGCAATCTCTCTTCCCCCGCTAGCAGGGCTAGCTCGCATCTAACCTCGCTTCTCTCGATAGCTAGTTAGCTAGTGCGCAAGTGGCCAGTTATCCTAGCTCTAGCGACGACTGCCTAACTACCTATGCATCCCCTAAGGCACCTCCCAGAGCGCTACGATAGACTAGCTGCAGGCCACGCTAGCGGATAGCCTCCATACGCAGAGCTAACCTCGTTGGTCGTTCGCGCCTTTAGTACTCTCTTCGGCCTTACTAAGGCAAACGATGCCGTTAAAACAGCACTAATTCTACGACCGCCACCCGCGTCGGGCCGCCCACTAGCCTAGGACTCAGACTCTACCTAGTTAACCACATGCCCTCTGGCTCTACCGCGGCAGCACCTTTACCCGCCTCTACGGCACCATCTCCCCCAAGAGGCGACCTAGCATACTACACTAAACCTACTGCATTCGAGATGCCCTTAGGGTCCGGTACTACTTATGGCCGGCGGGGCCTTCCCCGACGTCGCCTAGGCAAATCTCGCGCAATCGCCGCTATTAGTTCTTCGCTCCGTCGTATATCTTCGAACATCCGTTCCCGGGGCTGGATAGGACGAAGCGACGGTATCGCTCCGAGGCGAAAACCCAGGGCGTCGCCTATCGCCGCCGCATCGCCATACTCGTCATATTGCTGGCCCCTCTCCTAAGGCAGGAAGTATCCATGAAAGGGCATCGGGTCCGCCGTCCCTTTTCCGGCAACTTCCTCCACCCCCCGAGGCTCACCATTTTCAAGCCAGTTCGATGGCAGATGTTGCCCGGGGCCTCCGCTGTCGGCCGGCCCACGCGACTGCTGTGAGCTCTTTGGCCGCAGCCCACCTCGCAGTGGTCTTTTGCGCAGGGAACTGGCAGTTGCTCCCGCATGTTGCCCCCATGAAGTCTCTCCAACAGCAGGCAGCTTCGGCTAGATAGGACGGAAACGGGACGCTAAAGTCGCTAGCTCCCCGTGTCTTAGCGAGAGGCCCGATGCAGTATCACGTATGCCGGTACCCTTTTCTACTGGCCTTACCACCTCTACGCCGACTCTTATCGTGCGATGACCGCTTCCCCCCTCGTTTATATCACTACTCGCTTGCCTATATCTAAGGGGCATTAAAGATACCCCCGCGCCCTCAACGCCGCCAGTCGGTGTTGCTATAGGCCCATACATTATACGGTGGCCTAGTTGATGCACCGATGGCTTTAGACTAATAATAGATTGAAAAGACGCGAACACATACTACCTTCAGTAGCATCACGTCGCTTCTAGTTGACTACTTTTTCTCTAGCTCGATACATCTCAATGACCCTACGATACTCCCCTTAACGACCTACGGCCATTCCCTCGTCATTCTATCGTCCTAGCATCAACCACCCTACGCATAAGAATTCTCACCGCTACTTTCTTCTAAAGGCAACTTCCCAATATTCAATGCTCCACTCACTTCCGCATATTCTAGCTCAACCGTTGCAACTGCCATATAAAGGAGACGCTAATAGCGCGGCAGTCTTTTGCAATTGAGTTCTTAAAGTAGAGGTAGGGGTATCCCTACCAACTATCTACAGCAACAGATCCTTTTAAAGCCTTCAGCTGCCATACTCTACACCATTCTACCCCTCGTAGAGGGACTCCTCACTAGACCGCCCCTGTATATGACTCACTACTTATTCTCATGACCATCGGCTCCATCAACCTCTTCTTTCAGCCCTTCACCGTATCTACTAACGCGGATCACGAGAACTATAGCGGCGACGAGGCCAAATACTTTAAAGCTTATCTGCGGCTGCCCTCGAGGAATAGAGTCTCAATCCAAAAAAAATACATGATTTGTCTAGTTATACGAATATATTATGTCCTCTCCACCAATCGGTCATACTTCACCCTACCTTCGACGGCCGCTCGATAGCCTAAGGGGCGCCGGCGGCGATATGTCTATAATGTGCTTTATTTAGCCGGACTGCCCTTCCAGATTCGCTCACCTAGACTAGTATTGTATCAAGGGCCTCAACGCCAAGACCATCGCCTGCACCCTTTTGCCTCCACCCTTATAGCTACTAACCGCGAATTACGCGCCCCTCCGATCGTACACTAACGACTCGCTAGCGTCAATATTCTTTAGTCTCAACCTCTCTATCTACAATCAATCTATTATCTCTTCCGAATAGGCCGAGGAATAGTTCTTTATAAGTAGCCGCGTCCACCCTTACGCTCTTACCTAGGAGGCTAAGCAGCATAACGGTCTAGAGTCTGACAGGGGCGGCACGCTTCTCTATACGATACCCGCCCTCGTCGTTCGCGACTAAGGCTACTAGCCATAAGGGATAACACTACCCTTACGTTTACTTAGCCCAAGCAAAGGCAGCTAACAACTACGTAAAGCGTCCTTCCCAGGCTTTTTGCCTCTATAGATAGTTTCCCCTATATCCCGCCTGTCGTTTCCTTTACCGGGCTCATTATTAGTCCTGGCCACTCCTTATTGCAATAAGACCTTCTTCCCGGTCTAGACTCTACCTAGTTCAACTACTGCAGCTTTATCTAGCTTTCTACCTATCTTACTCTAAGAAACCCCAATAAGATTCCCTTTAAGGGCTTCTACCTATTCCGCGTCTTTATCATCTTCCCTATCTACGCTAACCCCTAGACCATCCTATGCAAGAAGATAGCCGAGAGGCGGGAGTCTCAATTCCAGGCTAACACCCACTTTACCTATACAAGCAAGGTCGCTAGCCTCCTAGACCACCGCCTCATGCTCCATCCACCTAGATCGGACCGAGACTACGTCTTTATTATCGTCCCAGATTCATAGACTTTTCTCGACAAGGCCACCAACACCATAACCACATCAGCCTTGCCGCCTCTCGCGACGCCAGCAAAGGAACCTAGCTCATCGGCGTCAGCGGCTTTCCAGAGTATGCGCACTGCGTCTTACTCCGTAGCTGCAATACGGACCCCTACTCCGAGCCCATTAGCTTCGGCTTCGACTTCAGCCTCCGCCGACCCCGCTACACCGCCACGGAAGCGCGTTTGTTCTGACCCTGCCGACACGCCGACGAAGAAACCTCGCGGTCTGGGTCTGGGCGCAAAACCTCCCCCAAAAGTCGACACGGTGAGCACTGCCATCCGGCCATTCCCTGTGTCAGCTGCAACCGATTCTTCGGAGCCAGAGTCTGCCAGCCACAGTCACGTCTCGGGAAGTGCTTCGGGCCCCGCGCTTGATTCAATCATCGCCTGCACGTCAGACTCTCCGGCCCGGCCACATCGAAGTCGCCATCCTAGCAAGAAACTCATAGAAATGGAATAACTACCTCAGACAGATGTCTCCCTAAGTACGCTAAACGGGTTAAAGAGCCCAATACCAAGTCCACGCCCTCCAGTTCAGCTAAAACGGGGACCTACCTTATGTGCTGCACCAACCCGCCCATGCCTCCTAACGTCTTCCCGCTTGCTTTCCGAGCTCCTTGCACTGTTCCTCGTCATCCCTCCGTCCTATCTGCGCTATACAATAAGAGATCCGAGTCTGAAACATTGCGCTCCAGATGTATGCTTTTTGGCGCCATAGCACTAAACCCCGGCGGACCTTTCCTTGCGCATTGTTCGGGCAGTATATTGTATGAGGCCGTATTTTTTTCAGTGACCCTCGAACAGTAAACGCATGTAAATAAACAAATGTATCAATATGCGTTATATATACAGCCATTGTTGACTTGCAGCTTGTTGCCATGAAATGTGAACACCGCACGGGAAATCATGCGGTTGTCTCGCTCGACACCGACGGCCCTGATATTGCAATCCACTATTGAGGATGGTAAGGCACATTTGACGCCATTCAGAAGATGAACAGATAGAAGAAGGCAAGAGGGGATTTCGTTCCGCTTGCTGTCGTGGCCTTGGATGCAATATATACAAGTTCAATAACTCTACACCTTAGTGGAGCCCCTGTCTGAGGAACCCTGACCTTTAGATCTCATATCTTTGACCATATCTTTAAGTATACATTCAGTCGGGGACGTGGGAGTGGCGGGCGACGACCAATTGCCACCCCGGCACGTTGTGAGCGTTGTTGGTTGCATGCCGGATACTTCCGCAGTGCATGCTGAGCCGCGTGAGGCAGCTATTTATCATCGCGCTCCAAACCAGCCCCTCCAAGTGACGTGCATCCGCGTTCAGGTAGTCGACCAACGCAGTCGCAGTCTCACCAATACATGCCGTCCATGCCTTCTCAACATCCTCCGCATTGTCCGTGGAAGCGGTAGCCATCACGCTAGCCACGTTGATGAGTTTGTCGCCTATGGGGACGGCTTCAATACTGGCCTGCACCCAGCCTCGAATGTCCTCGCACACTTCAGTGAAACCGCTAGAGAGGAATACCTCTAGTAATAACTCTGGTTCACAAGTTCTCAAAATGTTGATCGCGTCACTCCATGCGTTGTCGCAGCGGTGCTCCAGTAGTGTCGCTCTGGCATTAAGCAGGTCACGGTACATGCTGAAGCAATAGGACCGTAGAAAGCCGCATCCGGCAACGGCCCCTGCCATTCGTCTCCCCTCCGGTGTGTTGGCTGATAAGAGGCTGTGTATAATCATTGGCACTAGACACTCTGCTATGCACTCCGGGCAATGTCCAGATGGCAAGGCTGTGCCGAGGACGTAAACACTGTTGAGGCACACTCCCTTCGTGATATCGTACCTCAGGTCGCACAGATCATGGGCGATTGTGGCACCAACAATCGCCAATCCGTGGTGGTGCGGCGGAATTGGTTTCTCTCCAATAGACGCCGCGAGCTCCACGATCGGGTGGATCGCCACCATTGCCGCGCGATTCATCACGTAGTTGTACCAACTACAAACTGCAGGTTCTCGATGGGCCAGGACGTTGCTGTACAATTGAAGCTCTCTCATCACCTCATTGAGTTGTGAGGTGTTGATCACATCATCGAAACAGTGACGGGCTTTGGACTGCAACCCCTTGCGGAGCGCGTCCACCACCTTGCTTTCGATCCCCGAGCCATCAACGTGGGTACCTTTGTCGTGGTCGTCGGTAAAGGCGGTCAACCCCAGCGCGACACCTAGCTGGATACAGACATCCTCGGTTGTCGTGCAGAGCATAATGAACGTGTAGCTGATAGCGTGCTCTACAACGCAAAGCTGCAGGGGATCTTTGCCGTCCCAACTTACGCCGAATCTGGCGCATAGGCGGCGGTGACTGGCATCTGTCATCGGACGACTGCGGCCTGTGCCACCTCCTTTCCACGCCATCCTTACTGCCTTTACGTCGGCCAAAGCGCCGTCATTAGGTGCCGTGGTAGAAAATAGCGTGTGGGAGGCGTCCATATATCTGCCTGTAAAGCAAGGGAACACCAGTGGAGTGGATACTGTCCTTGTGTTGTCCTGGACTCTGGGATCCTTCTTCCAGACCTTGTCAAAACGGACCTCGTCATTCTCATCCAAAGCTCGGCGCACCTCGGTGGCCAACAGGATCCTCTGGTCAGAGTGTTCGGCTTCGAGAAGCGGCAACCTCGTGTGCTCGCTGGTGCCTTCCAACCAGTGCACCCTGTGGCCGAAGTGCCAAATGTGCAGACCACTGGTGTAAGTCACCAGCGTCGACGCGGCCTTGCGATACACACTGTGGACTTCACCTGCATTCGGGAGGGCATAAAGCGTGTCCTGAGTGATACAGCTGGGCATTGTTCGGATTTCGGCCACAGGGCATGATACGAACCACCCGTCATAGCCGCATGACTGAATCCTTGGTATAATATTCAGGATAAGAGATCGTAGATATAAATGTGTCGAGCATGACAAATCGTCGGCGTAAACACATTCATCATCGAAGTTGTTGGAGACATGACGGTCTTGCGATACCCTCCACAGCACCGCAAGATCGCTGATGCAAATGTTGGATGAATCTTCCGTGCAGCATATAGTACTTGTGCTGGCCATGGCTTCCTCTTAGTCTTCTGGGCAGCTTGCCGTGCGGGATCGGAGTATCTGCACGAAGGTGCAAAATTGGGAATGTTTAAGAGACTGGTGGTTGTGGTGATATGTTAGAGCCGCCTTTGAGTCCAGACAGGTGATTACAGACTGCGGTGGTAGAGTCATAGTACGTGTGTGTGTGTCCTTGTTTTTATTTTGGACAAGTTGTACAAACTTCTACCGGTACTGAATCATATTCACTTAGCAGATAGCCGATATGACTCAGAATGGAAAAAGCTAAAAAGTCCGTGTGATCTTGTATTCCTTGAATTTAGAGACATGCATGACGTAGAAATCATGTGTCTGTATTCATTAGCACCGCGGATTTAGAGACATGCATGACGTAGAGATCATGTGTCTATATTCATTGGCACGTAATCTATTTTCCAGACTGCGGGAGACACTCACAGTAGGGTTAATTCAGAAGAGGCAGGTTGCATTAGAGACTTCATACGCGGGGAAAACCTTTACCGACCAAGGGAATCAGTGTGCAAATATATTGCACTACGCACCTAGCAGATGGCCGCTATGGCTCAGAATGGAATGAGCTAAAATGGCGGTGTGGTCTTGCATTTGCGCGAATTTTAGAGACATATATGTCTTAGAATTCATGCATTTACATTCATTGGCATGTAGTCCATTCCGCTCTTTGCACTTATAAGTGAGACAGGGATGTTCAAAAAGGGCCGAGGAATATAAATAGGGGTCCTAGGAGAGGGTATTGCAAGAGGATTCAGACACGATGAAGTATACCACATCACCAGCATAAACATCAATCTCCAAGTGCATGCTCTCTTCGTGAGAGCTTGAATTAAACAGTCTCCGAATCGCAATCCCTGTTTTCTGCCTGGAATTTTCTGGTTTTGGTTTGCTTCAGGAATCCACACTATCGCATGGCTCCGATCGACTTTACAGCAGGGCAAGATTGAGTATGCCCAATTGAATCTTTGCTCTGTGGAGTCCAATATAATGGCATCGATAGAGAGTGTTGTCCCCTTGGGAGTCTTTGACGATTCAATCCTCAAACGACGAGCATTGATTTGTTCTACACTTCTCTTCGACGGTGTGCTCAATGTTTCGATGCTGCGAAATAGTCTGGAGGAACTCATCAAGCTAGAGGGATGGAATAAGCTAGGAGCAAGACTGAGGCGCAATGTAAGTCACGAACTCCCAAGTAACCAGAATGATACCTTACCTTCCTCACAGCAGACAACTGGTAATCTGGAGCATCATATTCCAGCTCATTTCACCGAAGATCTGCCAGCCATCAGATTTTACCACGTGGTACAACAAACTGTCAGGGCAGAACATCCTATCGCTTCCAAGTTTCCCTCTCCCACAGCAACGCCTGCCGTTTTGGTTGATCCGAATACTTTTAAGTCCTTGGTGGTCAATCCCCTTGCCCCTACAAAGCTGGAAGAGTATTTGCAAAGGGATGAGCCTCAGATTAGCCTTGTCATTTCATCCTTCAAGGACTCAACCATAGTCTCGCTCAGCTGGCCTCACACCCTCTTTGATGCAATAGGCTTCGGTGAGATGCTGCATGCTTGGTCGCTAGTGGTACAGGGTCGGTATGAAGAAGTCCCCAAGCCCCTTGAGGCAGATTACGACCGCTTAGCCGACCTTGGCCGGCTTCCTACAGAGCCTCACAACCTTGGTGGCTCGCAACTATCTTTCCTTGGACTTATCATTTACTTCTGTCGAGCTTTTTTTCAGCTCATATGGTTCAAGGAAGAAAGCCGGATGATGTACATCCCTGGACCATTTCTCCGTTCGCTTCGGGAGGACGCCATTAGCGAACTGCCACATCCGATGCATCGGAGTTCTCAAGCATTTTTAAGTGACGGTGACGTCATTTGTGCTTGGTGGGCGAAAGTTAATACGGCACACTTATCAACAGGCTCCAGCACACTCGTTCATCTCGCTAACGCCCTTGGCTGGCGACCTACGTTAGCAGATGACTTGCTCGCCTGTCAGAGACCATATCTCTCCAATGCATTTGGCTTCTCCAATTTGTTGATTTCGACCAAAGACATTTTCGGTCAGCCGCTCAGTCTTATTGCATCCCAGATTCGCAATTCTATTGTGGAAAGCCGGCAGAGACAGCAGGTTGAAGCTTACGCAGCACTATGGAGAAAGTCTCCGGGTAAAATCCCTCCTCTTTTCGGAAGTCCTTCTATGCATACGGTTACGTGCTCCAATTGGTCGAAAGCAAAGTTATTGCAGATTGACTTTTCTGCAGCATTGGTTGAACCTGGCCCAACGGCTTCACATATGGAACTTTCGCCCCACTATGTACAAAGCTACTTTATTGGTGTTAATATGTCAAATGTTATGGTTATTTTAGGCAAGGATGCTTTAGGTGGCTACTGGTTGACTGCGTTTACAAATGCCACACATTGGGCTAGCATTGAGCGGGCTATTGCCAGAACTGGCAACAGTTCTATATAATAGTTATTTATAACTAAGCAAATAGTGCCGGAAGAACACTTGTCTTGTAAGAATCTGTGCCCGTCTCGTCTGTTCCGCTCTCTTTCACGTGCGCGACCGTCGGATAGCCATCTCTGGATCAGGGTGCTTTGGCGTCACATTATGCGTCTTCGGCCGATCGTCGAAGCTGCAGCACGTTGTCGACGAGATATGCTATTATTGGAATTAGCACTTACAGATGAGTTTCGGTAGCACCCCTTACTATCTTCAGCCGAGACTTCAATGTGTTACTGGTTACAGTACGACACGTGTTGCAAATCATTTGTTGCTCTAGATCCGCCATTCTCGCACCATGCCCCCGATGCATCCTAGCAAGCCTGCCCATGCCTTCACGACAGGCGCTACTGTATTCATGAACAGGTCATCGATGATCCTCCTTCTCCACTACGTCGGCTTTGCTGGACAAGCTCCTGCGGGATGTCATGCATGAATCACAATGTTTTCTCGCCGCCGTTCAGTAGAATTCGAGACGGATGGGTACAACCGCCATGGCTTGGCAGGGTGGAACAATGCTCCTGAAGATAACTACGCAGATTGGACGTGGATGCCAATCCGTCGTCTTTCCCACACTTTTAATCGATATTCTTCCCGCTGCCGCCACTGCTACTTGCTTTTTTTTCCAATACGTAGCGGCACTCGATTTGTCCAGCTGGCGGCAGAAGAACCGGGATTCTCCAGCCAAGCCTACATCACATCTCTCACATTTTCATGCAGGTCCTTCGAGCTCGATTTTTAGCTTTCCATTGCCTACATAAATACGTCCCGCCAGCCAAAATCTCATATCATCTTTCCAAGGTGCCTTCTTCGTTCCTCAAGGCTTTGTGCGCAACCCGCGATTGGGTTGCCTTCCCGTGTTTGCTAAGGTCAGGTCTCTTCAGTGCACGCGAGGAGTTGTTGACATGCTGCGATTGGTCGGGTGCGACCAATGGCAGGTTTGACCACGAATGCAGGGCACACTAGTCGCCCACTACAGGCCGAACGCTCGTCGGGCCGTCCCGCCCTGCCAATGCGGGCAACACGACTGGTCGCACGGGACTTGCTAAACTTCTCTCTGCGATTTGGCCACGTCACTCGTAGAGTCTGTCTTCGTCATCTCGCTATTTGGCGCGCCCGGGTTGTTTGAGCCTCCTCTTCACGTGCGTGCTGCCTCAACGAAACTCTGAATTATCTCGCTTAGCGGCCCGCCCCTCGAATGCTTTGGCAACAGCGCCGACGCCAGCGGCTGAACCCGAGCACGGAGAATGGAGGCCACTGCGCGGACGTTAGCGCAGCACGCCGTGTTGACAAAGTTGACGCCGGACGATACACGAGCCAGCCCCCCCTTTTCCTCCGTCTCCCGGGCGTTTCCCAGGTGTCAGTGTCGACGCCGTCTGCAAGTTAGAGTCAGCCCAACCGTTGCCATCGCATCCTCTGGCTTGTGGTGACGGTCGGTGCTGACGTGTCGTGCAACTTCCCCTCGCGCCGACCATGTTCAGCTGTGGCAGCTCGAGTCAGTGCGATTGGCTGTCGGCGCCTCGTGGTTTGGCATGGCTTGCATCCCTCATGCCTCCATCAAGCCCCCAGCGTGGCGACTCGAAATCGCGGTCGTAGCTCCCGCAGTCGCGCTTCCCATTTTCTCCAACCTCGCGATGTTGGACGATGCCATAGATGCCGCCGAGGTCCGTCGCTCCCGGTCGCCGACGCGATTGTCTCCGAGCACAGCTTACTCCGGTAGGCCTCCAGCCAGGAGGCTTCGCACGGGCCAAGGCTACTCCCGCAGTGAACAGTCGACCCCGCACTCAGCCAGCCAATGACTCCAATCACCGCATGCCTGGCCATTCTCATGGCCAGTGTCGCAATCGTCGCCTACCTATGGCTCCTGGACAAGCTCGCGCCTACCGCGTCCGCGTCACGCCAGGGCGCAGAATACGGCCTCCGCCAGGAATATCCCGCTGTAGGAGAACAAAGCCAAGCCGCTGACGGAACGACAGAGTGTGTACAGTACTCGAGAACGAAACGGTCATTCTGGAGCTAACACTACGTCTAGCATCGTCTTCGTCCACGGGTTGGGAGCCGATCCCACCAAGACATGGCGCCATGGAGACATGTGTTGGATCAGCCAGCTTTTCCCTCAAGACCTTAAAGAGAAGGGCATTCAGTCGTCGGTGCGGCTGTTCACATTCAACTACGACTCCTTTTGGGTCCGAGACGCGAATTCGACGAGACTGGCAGACACGGCGCGGTCGCTTGGCCAACAACTGATCGGTGACAAGGTATGGGTTCTCCCGTCAGACGCAGGACGGAACCTAATGCCAGCAGCAGCTGCGCGGCCACGACCTGGTCTTGGTCGGCCATAGCTACGGCGGGCTGGTCATCAAACAGGTATGTAGATCCGCCGTGAACGGGGACGGGGCTGACTTATTTCAGGCCCTGGTTGACCTACCCAAGCTGCAGGATCGGTTGAAAGGAGTGCTCTTCCTCGGAACGCCTCACCATGGATCGCGATTTACTCGATTCGGTCTGTTAGCCGCCCGCCTCCTGACCCCCCTGGATGCCGATGTCGAAATTATGCGTCCGTTGGTAGCAGGCAACGTCGACCTCAAAGACCTCGACGACAGGTTCCGGGAACACTTTGGAAACACGACGCGGTTGTACTACCACGAACGGAGAAAGATGCGCCGCTATATTCTCGGCTTTATTCCTTGGATCCGTGAGTTCGTGCGTAGTGACTCATTCTACCTGTTTGCTATTACGCTGACCTTGGACAGGTGGTTCCAGAATCCTCCGCCACAGCCGGCGCCAGCTTCTTGCAGATCATTGCTCTTGACGCAGACCATCGCGGCTTAAACAGATTTAGAGACCGGGCTGACAACAATTACCGACAAGTCGCGTCCCAGCTAGTCAATATCCTCTCGGAGAAGTCTCTCGCTCGATCAGACGGTAAGCTGCTTTGTACGTGCTGGATGCCAGTGCATTGACAATTCGCCATGTCAGGGCCCAGGCTTCGAAATCGATCGACCAATCGATATGATCGATATCGATTAGTCGATATCGAAATCGAAATCGATCGATTTCGTCCGGTTTTCAATCGATCGATATCGATCGATTTAATATTCTCACGATCGATATCGATGTCGATCGGGAGGCCGATCGATCGACATCGATATCGATTGCCGAGTATAGTGACGGCGTTCTTGGTAAGGTAGCGTAGGGTAGTTCCCTGGGAGGATACGGTTGCCAAACGCGTCTTCCAAAACATGCGTACATTCCACAACGACGCGGCAGAGGTACCCCCAGCCAATAAGGTAGAGCTTTCACCAGGCTATTGTAATCCCGCGGCTTTGAATATATATAGTGTCGCCACATTTCGGCGCGTGCCCCCCCCGACATGCCTCCAAACCTTCATTATGTGCCATATTTACCATGGACTTGTTCGATGAAGACATAGAGGATGCCTCCCTCACGCCGCCACCCTCGGAGCTGTCAGTCAGCTCCTCAACCTCGACTAGTCATGCATCCAGCAGGTTTCCAGATTACGAAGCTTGGACGATGGACAAGTTCAAGCGGTTTCCTGGTTTTACGTCCTGCCATGAGCCTTCCCGCGAGCGGACATGGTGGTGGCAATTTGGTTTCAGAATGAAGGATCACAATTCTGACCCACACAGAACTATCTGGGTCTGCGAGAGATGTTTGCTTCGTAACAAGCTGAACACTACAAATTACGCCTTCATCGCTTCAACTGCTGGAAGCATTATTAGACACCTGAGAAAAGAACACAGGATCGTGGTTTGTACCATCTCCCTGCCCTGTCTCTAGTGCGTGGCCAATGACATGCGAACTTGTCAGCAGTCTTCAAGGCAGGGCGGTGGCGGAGGCACGCAACGGAATCTGGTTGATATGCTGCGCGCCGATCTGACGAACCCTCGGGACCAAAGCCTTCTAAGCAATCTGCATACACTATTCGATCCGAAGATGAACCAACTGCTCATGCTCGACTGGCTTACATACCATAACCTCCCATTCAATCTCGTCAACTCGGAGCGCTTCAAGCGTCTGCTGCTCTACAATAACCCGTCCCTCCGGGAAGGGCAGATACCAAGCGACAACACCCTCGTGAGCCTTCTAACAAGCGAGTACAATCGAGCTCTGGGCCCAGTTCACGCGCTCCTTGAAAGAGCGAGAAGCATGATTCATTTTACATTCGACGGCTGGACTTCGCGACAGAAGGTATCATTTCTCGGCATCAACGCGCACTTCATCGACCGAGATTGGAAACAATGGAGGCTCCTCCTAGCATTGCCAGCTCTCAGGAAGCGCCATACTGGGGCGGCGCTTGCAGACGAGGTTGCAGATACGATATGCGCCTTTGATGTTCAAGAGAGGTACGAGACACCATGCCCGAAGGAATTCGGGAGCCGGCCAGGTTGCACGCTAATTGTTGTTCGGCTCCAGAATCGGGTACTGTACGCTAGATAACGCTACGAATAATGATACGGCAATGGAAGCACTCGCCGCAGAGTTCGATTTCGACTGGGTTGAGCGTCGCATTCGCTGCGCGCCACATTTTCTGAACCTGGCTGTGCGAGCCATGATGTACGGGACCAAGAGGGATAACTTTGACGAGTTGCTTGCTCATTGGGGTGACAAGGACTTCATTTCTGACGAAGAGGATCAGAAGCAGCTGTCCGAGGCTATCAATGAGCTAGCGGCGGACGAGGATTTCTCTGAGCAAAGCGCAGATGACAATGATGAATACTGCGAGGTTGAGACGGTCGCCGAGGAGAGCCAGGGCCAGTTCCCAATACCCAAGGTCATCAACGCAGAGGAGCTGGACAAATATCGCAAGTTTGGGCCCTTTGGCAAGCTACACAATATTGGCGTGGCCTTTCGAATGAGCAGCCAACTTGTCGAAGACTTTCACGAGGCTCAACGGCAAGCCACCCCTGCTGAGCCTGTTCTCTCGTGGGTTCAAAACGGCTGTACTCGTTGGCAATCCGATGAAGCAATGGCCTCACGGGCTCTGCTCAAACGCTCGGCTTTGAACAGGATGATTTCCATCATCGAGGAACGATGGATCCACCAAGGAGGCAAAGAGCAGGATAAGCCGACGATACTTACAGAAAGGCTTTCTATCGAGGAATGGAAAGTTGTTTCTGCCCTTCAGAAGATCCTGCAGCCATTCAAAGTCGCCTCGAAGCAACTCCAGGGCGAAGGTATTCCTGGTAAACGCTCCACGTCAGGCGGCTTTGACGAGTATTTCCAAGTGGTGGAGATGCTGCTTGACCACCTCGAACTGGCCGTGCAGGGAGTGATCATCGAAGAGGATGACGACAAGGTAATGAGAGAGGTTCGCCTATTCGACGGTATGGACGCGAAGACCCGGAGGCTTCTGAAGATCTACATCAAGCTCGGGTGGAAGAAACTAAACGACTACTATGGCAAGCTGACATCTACTGCTTATGTTGCCGCAGTTGTATTCCACCCTTGTAAGAAATGGCGGACTCTAGAGCAACTTTGGAACCAGCTGCCGTCCCGTCAGACCTCGGAGTGGAAGAGGGCGTATGAACGAAGCTTAACAAAGGCCTGGGAAGAGAGGTATAAGAACATGGGTCTTGAGGATGCCGGTCATGGCTGTTTAGCAGGTGGGAGCCAAGGTTCCTTGGACTATATTGAGCGCCGATTGGCATTTAGCCGATCAATGGCCGGCTCCGCCCCGCAAGGTCGGCCAAACCAACGACCAAAGCAGCCAGCTGTGCTGCCGGCACAGGACGAGCTGGATCAGTACCTATCAGAACCACCAGTGGATAACATGGCGTACAAAGCTGACCCCATTGCCTGGTGGAGAGACGTCGGCGTTGTGCGATTTCCTCGGCTGTCTCATATGGCTGTTGACTTTCTCACTATACCGTCGTCCTCGGCCGAAACGGAGAGAGATTTCAGCAGTTGCGGGAGGATGGTATCACCACTTAGATCCCGCCTGCGGCGACACATAGTAGCGATGGCCCAGTGCCTTCGTTCCTGGAGTAAGGCTGGCATTTATCAGCCAACTCTCCCTCTTAGTCTCCTCGAAGGGGACAATTGGAGGCAGGTTCTTCAACTGGTGGGCCGGATTAAGGAGAGTAGAGGCGAGGAGGACTAGTATTTGATGGATTTGTCCGCTGATCGATATCGATCATATCGATCGATGTCGATCGCACTAGTGATCGATCGATATCGATGGACAGCGACGGCCGCTCGATCGATGGATGGTGACGATCGATATCAACAGGATACCAATCGATCGATTAAGGCTCGGAATCGATCGATACGATCGATTTCGAAGCCTGTCAGGGCCTAGCTGCCAGAGTCACTGGTTGGTACCGTTTGAGCGGAACAGGGACTTTGTTGGCCGCGAGTCGCTCCTCCAGCAGCTGGTTGGGAAGATCCATTCGAACAGAGACGAGAATTACTGCCAGAGGACCGCCGTCTTTGGTCTTGGAGGAGTGGGCAAGACCCAGATTGCACTGGAGGTCGCCTTTCGAATTCACGACGCAGATCGCGAGTGCTCGGTCTTTTGGGTGCCCGCTGTCGATGCCATTAGCTTCGAACGGGCCTACCGCGAGATCGGCCGGAAACTCCAAATCGACGAGATTGAGGACGACGCCGCTGATGTGAAGTCGCTTGTCAAGGCCGCCCTGAGTGGGAACCGCGTCGGCAGGTGGCTCCTAGTTGTCGACAATGCCGATGATCTACATGTACTGTCCAAGCCCTCCCGGAGCTCAATCGGTGGCTCATCCTTGGCCCAATGCCTTCCTTTCGGCTGCAAGGGCTCCATCTTATTCACGACACGAAATCGCAAGGCTGCTGTGAGCCTAGCCGGAAAAGATCTTGTGTCCGTCGAACCCATGGAGGTGGATGAGGCTCATCAGCTTCTGAAGTCTAACCTGAATGTGACGTTGGCAGCAGGAAGTGCGACAAAGTTGCTCGAATTGTTGGGCAATTTGCCTCTCGCTATAAAGCAAGCGGCGGCGTACATGAACGAAAACCAGATCTCCACCACCGAATACCTAACCACGTATGAATCAGATGAGGACGAAACTATTTACCTACTCAGTAGGGAATTCGAAGATTTGGGTCGCTATGACAAGATCAAAAATCCGATTGCTGCAACTTGGATAATTTCATTCCGCCAAATCCTATGCTCTGATCCAACAGCAGCTGACTACCTCCGCTTCATGTCCTTCCTTGCAGAACGAGATATTCCTCGGTCACTGTTGCCAGACAGAGGGAAGGCAAAAGGAGCAGAAGCCATTGGAACGCTAAAGGCGTACTCATTTATAAATCAGCAGACGGCGAACTCATTCGACGTGCACAGGCTTGTGCAACTGTCGGCACGATATTGGCTGCGACGAAGTGGTGAATTAGGTAAATTGGCCAAGGAGACGTTACGAAGGTTGGCCCAGGTCTTCCCTTTACCAGAGCACGAGAACCGAGATGCCTGGATGAGTTATCTTCCACATGCGCGGCGTGTCCTTGATTTTCGAAAGGACGCGGACGATGAGAAGGCCGAGGGCGATCTTCTGTTCAAGTTCGGAGAGAGCGTCTTTCTTCTCGGAAAATACCGCGAGGCTGAGCAGATGCATCGGCAGGCACTTGATCTTAGAGAGACGTTGCTCGGCAAAGAACACCCTTCGACGCTCGCCAGCATGCACCACCTCGCCCGCATGCTTGACAGTCTGGGCGAGTACGAGGAAGCCGAGCGGCTACATCGGCAGGCACTTGATCTTAGACATAAGGTGCTCGGCAAAGAACATCCCGACACTCTCACCAGCATGGACAACCTTGCCGTCGTGTTTGACAGCCTGGGCGAGTACAAGGAGGCTGAGCGGCTGCATCGGCAGGCACTTGATCTTAGAGGCAAGGTGCTCAGCAAGGAACATCCCGACACCCTCGCCAGCTTGAACAACCTTGCCGTCGCTCTTGACAGCCTGGGCGAGTACGAGGAGGCGGAGCGGTTGCATCGACAGGCACTTGATCTTAGAGAGAAGGTGCTCGGCAAAGAACATCCCGACACCCTCGCCAGCATGGACAACCTTGCCGTCGTGCTTGACAGCCTGGGCGAGTACGAGGAAGCCGAGCGGTTGCATCGGCAGGCCCTTGATCTTAGACACAAGGTGCTCGGCAAGGAACATCCCGACACTCTCACCAGCTTGAACAACCTTGCCGTCGTGCTTGACAGCCTGGGCGAGTACAAGGAGGCTGAGCGCCTGCATCGGCAGGAACTTGATCTTAGAGACAAGGTGCTCGGCAAGGAACATCCCTCGAAAGAGCCCCGGACGGACCAGCATTTAACCGCCTCGCCGATATGGACGCCACGCGAATATTTCTTGATGGTCTTCGAAACCCGTATGAGATTACAGCTAGTGCCAGAGTGGTCTGATCTTGTGGATCGACTGGAGAACGGGATTGCAAACTATGTATGTGTGCATGTGTTAGCGCATTGCTTTTGCCTCGGGAGCGTTCAAGGCCAGCACTTATCCACTGCGACAAAGACGTGCGCAAGTGTGCTATTTACGCTGTCTGCATCTCACGGCGCTGTCAACTTTTTTTTGGAGACAGACTAACCCCTCTGCTCCTCGACATTAGATCAAATCACATTCCCAACGCTCTCAGCACTGCCAGACACTTAATACATCGTCCAAGGAGAAAGAATCGGACAAAAAGGCGCACTCGACGAGGTGGACTTCGCGCACGATTGATGTCCTGACAGAAGTGACCAGCGTTCTCGCTAGTACAATCGAGTGCTGGGACCAATTCCAGAATGGAACAGTGGGATACTTCGACGAGGTGGAGGACGAAGAGCACACAAGGGAATACATTCTCAGTATCAGCAACGCGTTCTTTGAGCTGCGGCGATGCCGCAAGAGGCTGAACGATCTGCAGCAAGTCTGTGACCAATTTTCCCAGAAGGGTACGTCAACAGCGTTAGCTTTCATACTCTGACCGAAATACCTTCTTCAGTCGCACTGATTAGTCGCCGATCCAGACAGAGCCGGTATGAGCGGACCGGGGAGTTGGCCAACCTGGAGGAAGCGATTACAGTGGCCAGGCAGGCGGTCGACTCGACGCCGGCCGATCATCCCGACCGGGCAGCCTGCTTGAACAACCTTGGAAACAATCTTGAGAGCCGGTATGGGCGGATGGGAGAGTCGGGCGACCCGGAGGACGCTTCTTCGTGTTTCCATGCCGCCTGGAGCTGTCAGGCTGGCATCCCTTTCCGCCGAGTCCAAGCTGCTGCCCGATGTCTCCCACTACTCGCTATACAGTCTACGATCAACCCCGCCATCCAGCTTGGCCAAGCCGTCCTCAATCTACTGCCAGCCGTTAACACCAAGCTACTGGGCCACAGCGACCAGCAGTTCGTCGTGTCAACTTCGCTGGTGTTGCTGCAAATGTCTATGCTTGTTTGCTTGCAACCGATCGGGTCGCCAGCGCCTTGGAGAGCCTCGAAAAAGGTCGTGGCGTCATCATTAGCCACCTTGTCGATGGTAGGGAGACCTGTCGTCTTTGCGACACGATTACTACGACATCACTTGCCGGTATGAACGACTCCGAGACGAGGTCAACGAAACATCGGGGGACCGTGAACAGGGCTCACGTCGCATGCAAACAGCGACGGGGCGCCGGGGAGCCCTAGCCGAGTTCGACGAGTGCATCAATGCGATCCGGGGTTGTGCTGGCCACGAGCGCATTTTGCTCGGTCAGACGGTGACCGAGATGCAGGAGTGCGCTCTAGGCGGCACCATCGTGGTTGTCAATATCACCGACTTCCGAAGCGATGCCATTATCTTCTCCAAAACTGCCATCCGCACACTCGGCTTGTCACAGCTACTTGCGTCGGATGCAAAGACCTGGCTACGCAAAAGGTGGACTGGCCGGGAGGTACGCAGGACAGAGCGGGCGCGGAAGAACAAGGAGTACCTCGAGTACCTTGTCTGGCTGTGGGATGTATGTGTCAAGCTGGTTCTTGACGCACTCGACACAGACCACACGCAAGACGCGCTGCCGCGGGTATGGTGGATAGGAACGGGGCTCGGCAGCTCGATGCCGTTCCATGCTGCTGGGGTGCATTCTCCAGGTTCTACGGCGAACGCACTCAGTAGGGTGGCCTCATCATACACCCCATTCATCAAAACTCTTAGATATGCCAACCGTCGAGCTTGCATCACCAACAACACGCAGGTCTCGCTCCTGATCGCCACCATGCCGACCACACCAGCCGATACCCCACACCCAGATGGAGGCAAACCGTGTGGCCTTCCTGGAGTTACGGAAGAGGAGAAGCGCGTTATAGAGCTGCTGGCAGGAAACATACCTGTACAATCACTAAACTCACCGAGAGTGGCCCAGGTGATTGACAAGATGCGACACTGCTCTATTGCACACTGTCCCTGTCACGGTTCGGCGGACCATGGAAATCCGGCCAACAGCGGCTTGATCTTGCAGAGACATGATGTTCAGGGCCTGAAGCAGGATCGGCTGACGGTGCGACGGGTGTTGGAGCTGAGCCTGGCTGGCGCCCGCATAGCATATCTGTCCGCCTGCTCAACGGCGGAGAACAAGGCGGCGCGGCTGTCGGACGAGGTGCTACAGGTGGTGAGCGGGTTCCAGGTGGCAGGGTTCCCGCATGTGGTGGGATGTCTGTGGCCGTCAATCGACAGGATTTGCGTGGAAGTTCCAGGCGGGTTCTATCAGTCATTGCTCAGGCGGCGGAGTTGGGACGGGCGTTGACGCCGACTTTCCCCAAGGCTTGATGGAACTCCATGATGACGGCCCCTAGGCTTTGCAGGCTGAAAGCGTCGCGTGCTACGGAAGCGAGATCATCAGGTATGACCACTTGGCAAGTGAGGCGCCTGTGTTGAATTTGATATTGATCATATTCCAACTACCAATCCCCGTGCATTAGGTCTGGGCCATTCGCACCACAGATGCCGCTGTCGAGGATGAAATCGCCTGTCAAACAGGGTTGACGCCCGTCAGAATCCGCCCAAGCCGGCACGACTCGAACGACCCACCAAGCGCATTGCCCACGCCGGTGTCAGCTTGACGCGTAATCAAATGATGCCAGTGGTCAAGAAGTATGCCATTGGAGGCCTCCCGGGCTGCATGGCTCGGTCGCGAACAGCCTCGTTCGGGAGACGCGCTGCTGAAAGGCGGTCTTGCTTCCTTCGCGGTTGAAGAGCAATCCAAACGAGGTTGCTATGCAGGCATCGAGTATCGCGGCCAGAGCCGCGTCAGGGTGAACAACGCTCATCCGTGAGAGACAGAACCGTCCATCTCCGACAGAGGCACGATGACAGGGCGTGAGCAAAACGAGCACGCCGCACGGGACTGGTAACTGTGTAGATGATCGGCGCGACACTGCAGCAGCGCGATGGCGCAGCGCATTGTGTCCATGAATCGGTTGGACGACGGCAAAGATGGAAATGCGAGGCGCTGCATCGGACCAAGGAGGACCACTCCCATCAGCCCCCGACATCCCGTGACGCTGCTGCCCTCGTTTCTAACAGGCGCTAGCGAGCACTGCTGCCTCCACTTGGAGCGTTGTCTGCCATCTCCAGCATCCGAAACATCACGCAGCGGGTGTGACTGCCTGTTACCGCCTGAGCAACCAGCCAGCGCAGTTGGTTACGCTAGGCTTGCAGAAGCGCCGTGGCGCGGTATCAGGATCCTTCAGTGGACACAAAGGTGCCACGCAGCGAGCCGCGCAGAGTCGCTGTGCAGTGTTGTCGACCCTTATCCTGGCTTTTATCTGGCGCTGCCCAACCACCACCACGGCTACCGTACCGTACACCGCAACCTGTAGTTTTCGGAGGGGCAAGCAGGACAATTAGTGGAGCGGATGGCCTGAGCCATGCATGCGGGCAATTCTGCGATTTCGTCTCTGTGCTTCGTTAAGACAGGCGGCATAATTCATTCATGGCCGATACCGAGTCAACCGCCGAGTTGGTGAAGGGGGCTTTCGCCTTGTCTACGCTGGTCGGTTGCCAAGCCTTCCTTGAGATTAACGCTGACTTCGCCAGGGACCAACATCGAGCTGGATGAACATGTTGCGATCAAACTGGTGCATGTAAAAGATGATCCTGGCGCCCTCGCAACCGACGCATCTGATTCGCACTCACCTACGTATTCTCCTCACGCCTCGGCCGACGCAACGGCACTCATGTCCCGCGAAGTAGGTATCTGAGCGCTTTCCGGGGAGGCCGTGCATGCAGGCTATTCTTCGCCGAGGAACGGTCGAGGCAGGCGACTTGCGCCTTGCATGAAGACACGTTCGAGGCGACAACAGGCTGACAGCGCAACAATGCCGTCCCGGTGGCGCAAGTGGACTCTAGGTCCAGGGGCCTCGTGCCGCGCCGACCCGTGCGCCGGGCGAGTATGGCTGGCTGTGGAAGAGTCCGTACGGACAATGCGCGTGCAGCTCACGAAACCGAGTGCAATGGGGACATGGCCAGCTCCGCCTCGCCCCTCTGCATTCACTCTGAGCGGGGACAAATCACGAGTCCTTCGGAGGCACACCCCGTTGTTGAAACCAGAATTGCTCACCATGGTGGATTGGACCTGGCTCGCTGAACACAACGGGGCCCCGGCTGTCACTCCCACGGCCGTTGCCGGGGGCATCATTGGTACGTGATCAGCGAGCTGAATGGCCGTGCATCAAGAAATGTGATTGTTGGGCTCAATGCAGCTCAACATCATGAGCGTCTGCAGCAGCCATCCATGGATGCCCAGGCACTTACTGATACGCTAACCAATCAGTATCAAGAAGGCGAGAGCTAATCAATCAGAGTTCAGTATGGGCCTTATCAATCAGTACTGCGGATGGGGTGCCTGCACGCGCGCCTTGCTCAGGGCCTCGCCTCTCGAAGGGTTTGGCCACCGTGCTGACAGGACCGGCTGAGCCCGAGCGGGAGAATGGAGGTCGCTGTGCGGAGACATTAGCGCAGCACGCTGTGTTGACAAAGTTGACGCCAGGCGATTCATTTGTAGCTTCGTCTCCTCCTTTCGTCTGTCTCGCGGGCATTTCCTATGTGCCGTGTCGACGCCGTCTGCAACGTTAGAGTCAGCGCTAACCGTTACCATCGTTTCGTCTGGCTTGCCGTGACGGACTGGCCGACCAGGTGCGCGACACTGGTCGAGCCAACAACCTGCTGCCTTGTCTCGCGTCTTCCGCCCTCGCCAACGCATTCAGCGTGGCCGCGTGTCGCCGCCGCCGGAGGGCGAGATTTCGTGTGGCTTGCAGCCGTCGTACTGCCATTAGCCCTCAGCGTGGCGACGTCGCAAGAGCGCGACCCTAACTCCGCGAGCAGGCGTCTTTCGTTCGTTTTGTGGCTTGCTCTTCCAAAATTTCGTGCTCGCTATTCATGGTTTTTCTTTTTTTTTCTTTTCGCTTTCATTAGTTGGCGTATAGGCTTAGTTAGACGGCTATAGTCCCGAGAATCATCGGGAAAACAGATCTATTAAGGGGGATCTGCCTGCAATCTTGCATCATCATGACTTACATCCCCTCTTAGCGCCCTACTTTCTTCAGCATTATCGTCCGCCTGCATCGGCCATGTTGATGCGTTCTCTTGTTTTATGTACTTGATTCATGGCCATAGCCATCTCCAGCTTCATCTTCTGACGGCCAGACCGTGATGCGATGAGCCTCAACCATGGCAACTTCCTTCTGACCTTGTGCGCCGCCATATTCACTAATGTATATATGGCATTGTGAAAGACGGAAACACCCTGCAACGGACTTATCCACTTCAACGCGGAAATGAATTTGTTGAATCTGTCGGGAAAACTCTTCCAACCCAGGCGTTCCTTGAGTGTGTATTGTGGGTGCGATTTGTCGATCAGAATTTCTCCGTACAGCAGTTGAGAAAACACCTGGCAATTTTGGTCGTCGAGATCGTACTTCTCCTTGAAGACTGTAGTCCATATGATATTGGCTGTTCGAGGACTCGATGGTCAGTCACAGTTAACCAGTGATTATGTGAGGCGGATTGAAAAGTGACACCTTTTTGCGCTATGTCCTCGTCGAGCATTGCTGTCAAGCCAACCTTTCTCACACTCATTGAACCCGTGGGTCGCCTTTTATTCCATTCGCCAAAAGGTGATATATCGAGGCCATACTTCTTGCTCCCGGGATGCACCTCGCGCACCTCATACATCGTACTTCTGACCATGATCGCCCAGTGTGATATTTCATCGGTTGTAAACAGGGCTCGCTTCGGACCAGACATACTAATAGGAGTCACGTAGAGGTAGATCGCAACGGCTTGCTCGTAAGAGCTAGTCATGGTGACGATGGTAAGGTCTGGATACCCACTGCATTTCCAACGAGGACGACAGAAACAAAACGAGGCAGAGTCAAATACAAGGATAGGGTTGAAAGAACAGTCACCGAGTTGGAGGTCGAGTAGCAAAGAAGGTGTTCGGTTCGGCTTTCTGCCCTCTTCATGCTAAACCATACAGCCATTGGGTAGCTATCCCGCGGGGCAGGTAGGCCGTTGGGCAGATATCCTCTTGGGTAGTCACTGCGGTCAGGCGCCAACATGAAATTTCCTTCTCGCCTGTGTTGAACCCTGCATGTCTCACCCCAGCAGGCTTCACTTCACTAAATACACCCCAATTGGTGGTGGCATTTTGTGGATGCCCCTGAATGCTGAGTTTGCCTTGGCATCAAAATAGAACGTACATGAATTAGCCAACATCAGTTTTCAAGGGGCTCTTTAAGGGCAAGTCACCCCTGCCAAGCGGGATTTCCATTCACTTGAGATAAGTTACAATACTCAAATGCGAAACCCTAGAAACGCTACCGCCAGCAAGCAACGCAAGTGTTCACGACCACGGTGACGACCAAAATGAGATGGCGCCCTTCATTGCAACATTGGGCGGTAGGTTTCACCAAGTCTAATTACGGGCTTCTGCCATCCCTACGCAACGCCGTTCTTTGGCTAGCGGTTTGGCCCTATTATTGGACATTCCGATACAACACAATGGAACCCATGGAGGAGCTTGCAAGGACTTGCGAAGTGAAGGAGAAAGTTGCGAAATTGGTGGTAACCTTTCAAGCCCGGAAACAGCGAGAGCTTGACTTTGTAAAAGCTGCTGTGAGTATGATCAACCATGTCATGGTAGTCTTCAGTCTTGAATTGCTACATTTTGACGGTTACAGTCGGATTGTGCTACGTACAGCAGTTGACTATTCCCAGGCTACGCTCTCATCAGCTGCGGCCATCGGGTCTCTATCCTGGCCATCTATGGACCAGCTATTATGGGTTGCGCTGGAGTGCATGTACTGCAGCCTCACGTTTGGAGCCTTCTCCCTCATCCTAGCTGCCCAGCACAGTACAATCCTCGAGGCGCACCAGCTAGTCGCCGCCGCCACAGAGACCAGGCAGTCGAATGTCCAAAGCTTTCTACATTTGGTGTTACGCCAGCGTCCATCCGATACCGAGAACCGTTCTCCCTGCTTCCGTGCCGATATAATTAAAGTTTATATATGGCAACGGCCTCTCATGCTAATGAGCTGGTCCTGGGTTCTGTTCCTGTTGGGCGTTGTCTTGGCAGTCATGTCTCCCTTTGTAAGGTCGAGCAAGAGCCAGGACACCTCCAAGGTTGCAATATGTTATCTGGTGGCCTTGACGTATATTGTGGTAGACTTCGCTTTGTGCTCCGCTTGGATGTACCGAGCTGTCAGAAAGGCAGGTCGTCGAGACGAAATCGAAGAGTAGACCCGGCAATGCACGAGGGAACTCGCTTAAATCGAAGCCCATAGCATCAACTGTCTTAAACAGAATACGGTCATGAGTTCCTGGGTACACGGTATCAAACTCTGGGGAGGACGTTCGCTTATATCTCGCCTTCAGTACGTCCCAGAACCCGTGTCCACGAATGGTCGACGTTGGAGCGAGAACGCTACCGAGTAGACCCAGTGGCACTACAAGGTGCAAGCTTGACACTTCTGGGGCCTGGGCACTTGGGCTGACATTGACAAGAGCGTTCAACGCCCTTCCCGACATTTTAGCTTCGTACAGTACCGCACCTGAAGCGAACCTTTGGATCGCCCTGGATATTGCTCTATGTGCCGTCGATGGATCTCCGTCCACGGAAGCTGAAGCTCGTCTTTTAACCTGAGGATCAAGTCGTCTTCGTCGGCTGTGAACTTGCTCTGCCTGGCACTGTTCCGCCTCTGCGGAGCAGAACGATTGGCGCCTCGCTGGACTCGTTTGGGGGGTTTTGGCTTTGAGCCACAATGTTTGATGCAGAGGTTCCAGTCAAACTGCAACTGAAAAGTCGCCACGCCATCCACCATGATGCGTTTGAGTACGACATTCTCCAATGCCCACTCCTCAAACTCTGCAACCTTGGAGACGTCGTCTGCGTCAATATCTGTAGAGGTCGATGCTGGCGGAGAGGGCAGAGTCCTAAAGGGTGATCCCGCTCTGTGGCGCTTGCGCGGCGGTTGCACGGTGTCTGCGTGCTCCTCAGCCCTGTGGTGGTCAAGATGCGGTGTTTGGCCAACCAAAATACTAGAGGTTGCATCGTCGCTACGTATCGTATGTCCGTGTCGACGGTCAGAGGTCCTGAAGTACGGAAGTCCATTGCCAGACCAATCATCTCCTGGTGAAAGCTGCTCGCCCGTCTCGATGCCAACTTGGCAACGTTCGTCTCCGCCTGCCGTCGCCAATGAGGAGACACTGATTGCGCCATCCAGCTCACGGCCGTACGAGGCACCACGGAAAGCCTCCAAAGAGCAGGCACTCTGGTTCGGGCCGCACGCGCCAGGTACCTCGCTCAATGTACCGGTTTCGCCTTGATGATACGTCGTGAGGGCAGGGTCGATCGGATACGAGGTGCGTTCGAAGTCGTGCGACAGATAGCTCTCGTGAAATATGTGCGATATAGGCGCGGTTGTCGGTGATGCGGCTTGGGAAACATGGTACAGACCGTTGGTATAGGACGTTGCGCGTGTTGCATTATCAAGGGCGGCCCCGTCGGGAGTTTGCTCCTTCGACGATGCGAGCAGGCGGAAGCCCTCGTCTTCACAGGCGCAATTGCCACCAGGTAAGACCTCGGTGGCTCCTGTGGCCTAATTAGCACCCAGCCATTCGGCGCACGCTTTCGGAGTAGCTTACCACCACTACTCTTGTCTTTCGGCCTTTCTTTCTTGCGAGTCTCGACCAGCTTCTCAAGAGGTGGAAGTGTGTTGTCTGACTGCGGCACGTCCGGGTCAATGCTGGGACTCCCATCTTGCCCACCAGTGACGCATAGACTTGAGTCGCGGCTAGGAGATATGCGAGGCGGCATATTGATAGACTGCCCGTAAACAGCGGGCGAGCTAATCTGCACAGCACTCGCCTCATCATCTGCGGCTCTCGTACCAGGCAGGCACGTTGGTCGCTCAGAGCCGGACCTTCGTCGTCTCGCCGCTCTGTTACGGCCGCTCAATGCGAATTGAGGCATCCAAGGCACCTGGTAGTCAAGATTGACAGGTGCCATCTTGAGATAGGCCGCCTGGCCCAGGAGCGGTCCGATAGAAGCAGACGGGCACGTCGATAGAGAGGGAAAAGGGGGATGACGGATGTGATGATTCAAGTTTGCTTCAGAAAAAGCTGCTAAAGGCGGTCCGAATCGACATCGGTCATCGACGCCCAGTCGGTCAGACGCCTTTTATATCCAGCCGATTGCCCAGTTGTCCCTCCTGCTGTACCCTGTCAGGCGAATGGAAAGCGGCAGACGCCGCGCCAGCGCAGAACACATACTGGCCGAGGTTCGCTGAGCCACGTCGCACGTCCACCACCTTCGTCCCGTGTTCAGCGTCGGACAACTTCCGGTGTTATGCAGGCGAAACCAAGAGCGAAGCCATTTCGGGCGTGCTAGAAGTCGCGTCGGCCGGTTGGGCTCGAGTCGAGGGAGCATCGGGAGCCGTGCTGCGTCGCGTCACCATGTCTGATCGGGCGAAAATCTCGGCTATCCTGAGCCATTCCATTGCGCGACGAAATCGTGATTGGATGATAGGACGTGGACCCTGGGCAGGCGTGGAACGGCCGATCAAAAAAGCCTTAGCATTGCCTGAGCCCGTCAGCAAGCCCATGCGCTCGGCCTGCCCGAGCGGCCTGCTCCGTAGTCGGTTTCAGCTTGACGCGTGGCCAAATGATGCATGAGTCGAGAGGAGACACGTGGGAGGCCTCCCACGGTGCATGCATCAGTCGCGATTCGTCTCCTCGTGGTGATGCGTCGTTGAGAAAGGCGTCATTGCCTCCTTTGCGGCTGGAGGGAGTTCTAACCGAGGGTTGCTATGCCGGCGTCTGTCGTGGCCAGTGCTGCCTCAGACAGCCCAAAAACGCTTGAGCAGCCATCTGTTCCATGCTGCACGAGATGCGGCCACGAAGCCAACAGTCGGGGGAAACGCTCGGCTGGCGCCCGTAAGAGGTCGGCAATCACCCACGAAGGTAACAGCGGGTCAAGGATGATGCTCCTGTCGTAGCCGGTCAGCAAGAAAATCGCGCACTGAGGAATGTGGCGAGGGGTAGCAGGCAGACGCACGGGAAGAGTGTGGAAGGGCGTGTCAACGAAGCGAAAGGAGTTGGGAAACGAGAGGAAATAGGTGGTGGGGGAGGGGTGATTTATAGGTGGCAGCAAAAGCGGCGTGGCGCCAAGAGGGGGATGGCGCGGGGCGCTAAACCCGGCGGGGCAGGCCGCGACACTGAGATTATTAAATATATATATCATTATTATAATATATTAACACTTTATTAGCTTTTTCTTTCTATTATTATCTCTTTTTAATAAATAATAATAAAAAGCTTAAAGAATTATTATAATAATAAGCTTATATTATTAAATTATAAAGGAAAGTAATAGCTTATATATTTTAGGGTAGCTATTATTATTATAAGTTAAAGATTAAAGCTTAAAGAGCTTAAATAATAAGTCACTAATAAGCCGCTAGGGAAAATACTCCTTATGCTCCTAGCGTTATATAAGCCCTTTAGCTAGGCTAGCATAGCGGGCTATCGCGTTATACTTCTTCCTCCTCTTTAATATGTGGCCTCGAATTCCAGGCTATCCCAGCCCCTCGCCCTTGCCTTACCTGCCATATAATCATAGTTTTCAACCAAACTATATATTCCCACGCAGAGGCAACGCCTGACCACCCTCGCCGCAGTAGTTGGTAGAACCAGTTCGCCTGCGCGGCCGATAAACAAAAGACGAACACGCCCACGGTCAGCGGCGCGGCCACCTCCCAGAACAACTGCTGGATGCCTGCCCAGTCCCGCCCAGCTGTGCCACTGCTCATGCTGACGTACGATGCGACGAAGCTCAGCGGCAGGAAGACCACGGTGACAGTCGTAAAGATAAAAATGGCTCGCGACTGGTCGTCAGCCATAATCCCGGCCATCTCGCGCACGTCCTCGACCATGCGCGAGCACTGCGCCAGCAGCTGCGAGGTGCGGCGGATATCCTTGGCCAGACGGGCGGATTGCTGTGCCAGGAGCTTGCGCTCCAGGTCATAGAGCTTGGATCTGTTGCCGCCGAGCTTGCTTCTGGGCTTAGAGGTAGGTTTCGGCTTGCGACGTCGGAATGTGCCTGGGTCCAGAATCAGGGTGAGAGCCCGCAGCGTTTCCTCCTGCCACTGGTGGAAGTCGTGGACAAGATTCAACTCGTCGGCCAGGGCGGTGATGCTTAGGATGTGGCGCTTGCTGGGGCGGTGGAGGAATCGGGATTTCTGGCCTCCCACAACAAAAAGTCAGTCAGCAATTTTCTTGGTTCTGTCTGACAATATGTATTCTTGAGCAGTCCCAATAGCACACGGGCAATCTGACAGAAACGATAGGAGATATTTTTGGGACAGACCAGATTCTTTAGGTACGTCTCATACAGAGCCGTAGCCTGCTTGCCGTTGCGTACCGGCAACTTGAGCAAGTTGCACACGATCTGCGCCGTCACATACTGCGGGCCCACCGAGATCTGAAAACTCTCGGGACCACCCTCGCTCCCGATCCCGGTTGCCGAAGATATCAAGACCCGCTCCGCCGTCCGTATTTTCTTCTCGGCCTCGGCGCTTAGGCGGGACAAGACCCGCTTCTGCGCCACGACTTCGTGACTTGTCAATGAGTCCAAGTCCTTCTGGAGCACGTCGTCGGCGTAGAACCATGAGATGCGCTGCAGCAGACGGGGTAGGGCGCACACGAAGGCCACGATGCATGCGAAGACATCGATGAACTCGTGCGGAAGACCTCGCTTCTCCCGCATCTCGTTGTCATGGACCACGCCATTCTGAATCGCCACCAGCTTGCGCAGAAGTGAGACTAGCGTGTCACGCGCACCCTGTAGCACTTCGCGTTGGTCCTCAACACGCCGCTCTACCGCGGCCACGTTCAGTGATACAACATAGCGCCGCAGCCTGTGGCCTGCCATAGAGCCGACCGTATGAGACTGCTGCAGGTGGCTTATCGCGCTATCAATACTAGAGTAGACAGCCCCGTTCGTGCATGCACTGCAGGTTGGGTCGTCACCTGCTGCTGCGGGACCGCGGCATCCAATGTTGTCCTGCTGAATCTGGATGCATGATATGACCCACCTGGGCTTTCGTTCTTGCTTGGGAGTGTCACCGGGTTCAGGATTTCTGGGTGCGGAGCCGGAATTCTCAGATTTCAGGCTTTGCGCCGGGTCCTGCATTGTGGTGGATGAGGTCAGCATGACCGGGCTATAACAGGACAGATCAAGAAAGGAAGGTGTGGTAGATGGCTGCTGGAACCACGTCCACAGAGCGTACTTTCATAACCTCAGCCAGAGCGCCAAAATATTTGAGAACCAAAGTATCTTCAAAATCAACCGAAACAAACGACTCCAGCGTCAGAATGGCGACGTCAAAGTACTCCACGGCCACCTTGAGCATCCTGTCGTCAGAGGTATGCAAGAGGAGCGAGCTCCAGCGTGATTCTTTCCCCTTTGTCAGGCTCTGTTTCTGCTGCTTGAACTCGTCGAATGTGAGCTTGCCCATCTCCTGATAGATGTCTGTTGCGCCGAAGGCCCGATACATGTCCTCCATCACGTCGGAGCTGGCAGTGCTATAGCCTTGTCTCACGCGGAACAGCTTCAGCTCGGTGCGGCTGATGCCTTTGCGGAAAGCGTCGTCAATGCTCTTGGCCTCCTCATCGACGGCACCGTCACGTTTGGCTATCCAGCTGAGAAACTGGGGTACTTTTCTGTTCAGTTGGGGGATGCCGAGTTGCGGTGACCCTGTTTCAGAGTCCATGTTAGACTTGGCCAATATAATTCGGGCACCAAAGTAACCTCACGCTGAGACGCCCCTTTGGCCAATGGCTCTGATGGGAGGAGCAAAAAGTCGCCTTCGTCCTTATTGCTTCTCTTGTGTGTCTTATCTCGAGAGTCGGTCTTATCGCGCGCCTCGTTATCTATACTTTCTTCTATGTCCATTTTCTTGGACCCCTCGCCATCACTTGGAAATCGGCTGCTTCGAGTCCTCGCAATGCTGAAGTCGATACTGCTCCTGGTGCTTGTGTCGGTGCTATCTCCGGGGGAAGAGGATATCCTGTGTGACGAAGACCTTGAAGAAGTCAAGGGGCTGAGAGCGATTTCTAACACGGGGAGTTCGTCCCGTTTCTGTACGCTCGCCCATGTTTCCTGTGTGATTTCTTGACCGTCGGGCAGGCTGAGGTGAAGAACATAACGCTCTACATCATCTTCTCCCCACCGCCTCAGCCGGTCAATGATTGCGGCTTGCAATTCCTTCGCATGGTTCATCCCGTTAGCCCGACAACGGAGACGCGGGCTGGCATATATGTGGGACAGGACTCTTACATAGAAACCCTTACGATTAGCAGCCGGGATGTAGAATAATCTTTGCTTGCCGTCTATTGCTTGGATACCTCGATCGCCGTTGTGATCCGACTTGACTTGGGGCAGAACCGTAATGACATGGCCTTTCAGTGCCTCGTGCGAGAAACTTCCGTACGTGAGAATACCTGGTTCCTCACATTAGACAATCTTGAGCATAGGCTGTTTCGTGGGACTCAGGCTTACAGGATCCGGCAACTAACACCCATGTCTGTCGAATCCACAGCACCGGATACGTTCGGTCTGCTGCCTCGGCCGTTCCCAGGGACCAGCCTCTAGCCCGGTCGGCATGTGTGTTGATTGATCCAAAGGCTTCGTGGAGTCTACGCTCACCGCAGGTCTCGTCCGTTGCTTCTTTTCGGCTATCCGCTGCTTCTTTTCGGCTATCCGCTGCTTTATAAGGGGTGGAGTGCAGATTTGGTATGGAAACAAAGGAAGCCGACTCGAACATGTCGTCAGCCGAATCGCTGTCGCACCGAAGCACTGTCCCTGGTCTAATGTGCCAGTCATCGTCGAGCTTCTCCGACCTGATAGAATCAAGCAAATAGGTCACGAGGCGGTGCGACATGACATCCAGGGGCAGTTCAAACTCTGCAATTTCCTGAAAGAACAAGGGCAAGGCTTAGCAAAGCGAGCAGGGTAGGGCATGAACTGAGAAATCTCACCTCAAATTCCTTAAAATTCATGACGTTTCGACTGACATGCCTGGATGTTGTCAGCTCGGCACTCCAGAGACATGAACCTAGATGGCCCTGGTGTGGCACAACGAATACGTACAACCACGTCATACCTCCTTGCAGTTGTAAGGATTTCGCCCCGGATGCTCGGGAACCACTAGCGCGTTTAACCAGCTCCAGTGAAACCGAGCCGCCCGTTGCGAGGTCTTCCCTATATACCTGAGCTGAGCTGATTTCGAGGGGCAACGGAATGGGAGGCGTCTCCTCGCCTAATTTTACAGTCGGACGGCGCAGAGGTTGAAGCGAAAAGCCCGGGTGGTTTCTGACCCTGCAGACAACGACGAGCCCTTTCTTCGAGGCTTCCCTCCGGGCCCGCGTCGGTGCATAGAAGTAGCCGCTTCGTGCCTCGTCAGATTCCTCATCGCTGTTGTCGTCTTCTGTTGCTACGATAGCCGCTTCCGAGGTATCAGAGCCACTGGAAGCACGAGGTTTGGTTTTGGAACGCTGCCCGATCGGGGGAATGACCCACGGGCTGGGTGGGTGCCGCCGGAGGAATTCATCTCGGCGAGGGATGGCTGAACCTTTGGCTTGCGTCTTTGGTACTTCCCAGGACAGGTTAACGGGTGCTCTGCCCGCGGAGTCCGTTGTTTGGTGGGATTTCTTGGGTTGTGAACCCCCGGCTAATGCCATCATTTGAATGCCCTTGCTGGGGGGCTGTGGAATGGGATGAGCCTGGTCCGAACGAGGACGAAATGATGCGCCAGACGGTCGAGGTGGAGCTGCCGGAGGAACTCTAGTACCGGTTCGAGCTGGACGGTTAAGGGGAACCCATCCTGACGGCGCACCAGGGTGTTTTCCACCCGATTGTCCACCCAATCCACCGGCACTTCGATCCATGCCTGGCGAAGCAGGATGCATAGGCCACATGGTCATGCTGACGGACCAGCCCGGCTCGACAACCCGTTGCCAGACAGAAGGGAGAATGATCTCTCCAGTTGGCCCAATCAAGTCGTAGCGGCCCTCTTGGACATGGCGCCCGAGAACATCCACATGCAGAAAGGCTTGTTTGATAAGCTCTTCCACGCCCTACGCATCAAACGCAAAAATAAGCAACTATCTTTCGGAACACTTTTGCCGATGACCAAACCTTGTGGGGATGGTCTCACCTGCCAGGTACGAACAAGGTGGAAAGGGAAGCTGAACTTTCTCCCCACCGCGTCCTTGAAGTTGATCGGGGCCTTGTCCTCGCCGGTCGATTTCTTCTGCTTCTCTGCGACTTCAGCTCTGGCCTCCTCCAGTGCCCTCTTCTTGAAGGCCTCCTCTTCTTTCTTCCTGTCGTCGTCCACGTCTTGCCATAGCCGCATCGTGACCAACCACCCGGGTTGGACGCAAAGGTCCCAGGCCAGCGGGAGGATGACGCTCCCATCAGGCGCGACGAGGTCGTAGTGACCGGCCTTGACTTGAGCCCCGATGGCATTGAGGTGGCCACACGCTTGTTGTACCAGGTCTTCCATTCCCTGAGAAAATGACAGTTAGCTTTACCACGGGCCCAGCAAGCTTGAGGGCTGACTCACGTGCCAGGTCCTGGCGAGCTTGAAGGGGAAGGGGAGTTTCCTCTGGGCGGCATCGTTGAGGAAGAGTATTCCTTCATCAGCCACTTCTATGTTGTCGGAGCTCATGCTTGCAGGAATAGTAGACGGTTCCGCGTTCTCTTGAGGTTGGGTCGAAACCCGAGTCCGAGGGTCCGAACACGCGTCTCCGGATGTCTCACGATCGGGTGTAGGCCTAGACTGTTCTTTTGTCTGCGGTATTTCAGCATTGTACATGCTCTCGTCGTGTAATTCCTCCCTGGTCGGGGCCGTCGCCTTCACGGTTTCTTCTGCCATTTCTCCTTATGTGCTGTTGTCCTTGGAAGAAAGAGCAATCGCGGGGTAGGAGGCTGACTGCAGAGTGCAGACCCTGATCCTTGGCACGCAATGCGCAGAAAACTTGACAGCCAATCATTTCAACCCATGGAGGCAGATTGCAACATCTTCCAAAGCACGGCACGGAGGCAAAATGGAAGCCCGCCGCGGTCTTGACTTGAAGGTGTCGCCGAAGGCAAATGTACTTGCACATTGTATATGCGTCCTGCCCAGACGTGCCTCAGAGATACACCCTAAAATGCCATGGGTGCCTCGACGTACAATCTCCGAAAAGGCATGTTGGCCTTGACACTGGCCCTTGTTGCCGTCGCATCCCTGTCTCGGGGCATGCGATATGATGTAAGTGTCGCCGATAAGGCGAGCATGGAGTCGCAGCGCCAATAAGGGTGTGCCGAAATGTTATCGCCATGAGCGATCACAAAAAGTCTCGGTCAAGTTGCCAATAACCTTTGCATTCCGAGCGGGGTTTGGTTTGCTGCGCTTCATAGAGATTGTACCTCGAACTGGCACCACTAAACCAGTCGCACAGCAGCACTTGCCGCCTCAATAGTCGGGCGGATTGCGCATTCCATGCGCTGTAGATCCGCACTTTGTTCATGTTGTGAGAATGTCCCGTCCCTGCTGTGTAATGGGTCTTGAGGAACACCATTTTTTATTTTTGGCAATTTCTAAGGATTGACCATATAAATGCAAATGTTAATTCAGTCTAGGCGAGATTTCGCAGCTCGGATACTTGGTCTCTATGACAACCTTAATCTCAACCAAATCTTTGTATACAATGGACCCAAATCCATCATTTTGTCCATCCGTGTTTTGATGTCCGTCGATGTTATTAGGCGAATGACTCATATCTTGGGTAAAATCAAGAGGAAACTTAGTACAATGGTGCGTATGGGCGCTATTGTTTGTATATGAGTCTACAAGCGCGCCAGAGTCCGAGCCATTGTCTAAGCCGAACCTCTCAAACTATAGACCGCGGTGAAGCTTTCTCCACATGTAGATGCAGTGAACAACGTGGTATTCGCCTGATACGTAGAGCTTTGTCTCATTTCCGATGATAGCGGTCTCCTGCGCGACTTCTTGCGGAAATGCAGACGGACTGGTGTTCTCCATGTCTGATGACGATCTGTACCAAGTCCAGTTATGTCGCAGGAATGATGTAGTCAGGGCATGATCGTAGCACTCCCAAGGCAACCAGGAAAATGAGAGAAGATCGAAAGAACAATTTCGGTTGATAGCTGTTTCCATAACCGCGTATAATGTTCAATGCGGCCGTAAAATAGGCCAGACCGAGAATTTGATAGAGAAAAACGGTGTCCTTCATAGTATTGGTGATTCTCCGGCGGCTGTGATCTCAATTGTAGTATAAATATAGGCCAAATGGCAGGTTTGCAGTGTCTAACTGTGAAAGACAAAAGAATTTGACCGTGCAATTTAGCACAGGTTTGGGCACTTCTTAGTCAAGAGCCCATTATCTAATACCGCAGTTGCATGTAGCTACTCTAATGGCCATGTGATGTGGAGCATGATGGATCTGAAGCACAGTGCATTTCTGCATTCTGATGTTTGAAAACGTAACTTGCAACGAAATCTGACATAAGTACGACCCTCGGACAGGTGATTGGATGCGGCTTCTTTCTTGGCCAACCATAGGACAGAAACGGTAGCAGTATTCGACTCTGTACTGTTGCAATTTACCGTGTGGGATATTATAGTATCCTGGTTTCACTTATCGAGGTTTGGGCCCGGGGTCAGGCTCAGGCTCAGGCTCTCCAAGTATTTGCCAATTTTTGGTGCGGCTGAGAGCCCATTCCAATCCCATATACTCTTTGTCCGCTACCCAAACGTCTTCCAAGCGTCATACAAGAACCGAACCCCAAGATTATGTGCTTTCACATCGTAGCCGGGTAGCAGTTGGGTACCAAAAAGCATCATACGCCCCTTTTCGCGATTCATGGTCCAGATGATGTTGGGCTGCCCTTCAAATGCGACTGTACCTTTGGGAATGCCTGATCCTGGAAGGGTACCATCCTCTTCAACAAGTGCCCCCGCGACAGTCCAGTTTATGGCCGGAGGTGGTGTTAACGCCCATGATACCGTATGGGACACGTCCTGGTAGAGGGGGAGCAGGAAGCCATAATTGGTGGTTTCGGCCAGCAGGGACTGGTGTGCTGGGCTACCGGGCGTCAACTGCGGCGTGAAGAGTAAGTCGCGGTGTTCTTGGCGTTGGAGGAGCTTGCAATCTGGCGACATAATATCGCCAAACAACCGGGCAAGGTCGGATACACTGCAGGTCAGGCCATATGTGTCCTTGTCACGGGCCACGAGGCTGACCTTGCCGTCCGGCGTGGAGGCGTCCACCTTACGCTCTACCATCTGCAGGCGACGCTTCCAGACGTGCGGCACCAGAGCCGGCCTGTAGGTGGAAGCAGTCATGCCAAGCGCGCCAAAGATATGATGGTCAACGTACTGAAAGAACCGATCCTTATCGCCAAGGCGCTCGACGAGTAGCTGCACGCAATAAATACCGCATCCGTACTCAAAGCCCTCACCGGGCTCAAAGAAGAGATGGGTAAATTGATTCTTGACTAATGGATGGGCGTCATTGGCAAAGTCCGGCGGCGGTACTCTAATGTCGCTGCCGAACCGTTCTTTGTACGTATCCGAGGTGCCCATCCCACTGGTGCTCAAAAGCAGATCGCGCAGGGTAACGCCGCGGATTGGGGAGCGTAGCTGTATTTCTTTGTCGACTTCCTCGACGAGCAGGCATTTCTCAATCTCGGGAAGATGCTTGCTGATCGGCTCGTCGAGCACCACAATACCGCGTTCAACCAATTGTAAGGCGGCGATATTGGTGAAGAACTTGCCTGCCGAGGTGAGCGATATCGTGCAATCAGGATCCAGGTGCGGCGAGTCGGCATCAAGTAGTTGGCGTCCAGCAGCATGCCGATACAAAAAGTTTCCTGTTCATGTTCCACAGTTTGAATTAGATATCCTCTTCTCATAGCTTTGTACGCAAGCAACACTTGCAGGAAAGCTCTGCCTCACCGTTGTTGTCAATGACCATAGCAACGGCACCCAGCAAGTCCTCTTTACCAAGGTTTGTTGCTTTGGCCAACTCGGCTTCAAACGCTTCCATTGCAGACATGTTGTCTTCCGATCCGTCCTTTTCTTGTTTGGGGAAACGGAATTCAGGCTCGACAGGAGGAATCGCGAAGCAAAATACCCCAAATGATCTTAAGATACCTGAGCTAGAGAATGATGATTTTGACCGGGTGTGGATGATGGTCGCCTGCCGCGGGGAACCTTCAATGTCATCGGTCAGCGTACATTTCTTACGTAATATAGCCTTCGAGATTGGTAGGAACACAATTCCTGCACAGCGATATCTCTCAGCCTCATATACCGCATGCCTAGAAAGTAAGTTGTGATGCCCTCCGCCCGGCCCAGTCAAGAGAATGAAATAGTACACACAAAAACACAAGGACACTCCTCTCCTAAATTGATGCCCATTCCCTCAAATCTCGTATTCCATGCTGAGTGACCCGAAAGGCAGGCAGTAATGAAAAGACCAGCTCCTACGCCGACGAGACGAGATAGGCTTGAGAGGTGTGGCGAGGACATCGGTGTCGGGAATTTGATGTGTCTCACCAGCTGACACCTGTCTCAGAGCCACCCCGCCGCATTAGACTCGCTCGATTGACTTCTACTCTCTTAACCACTTCTAAGTTTCCCAAACCCTCATTCTAAACCATTTCCCCCCTCACCTTCTTCTATTCTCTCTTTAGCACGCCAAAACCTGACTTTCTGGAAAATAGTGACAATAAAAATAAACGACGAGACGGCGCGTGGCCCTAGCGGCTGCATCATCATACTGCGTCCCGCGTCAGGTGTGAAACTTGCAGCATTGCCGGTGATACAGCATATTGTATTGTATACTTTGCTCACCGACATTTCGAGAGCTGAAATGCATTGGTGACGACTGCGGAAAGCGAGAAAGGGGGAGCTGACACGTACACGTAATTTGTATTTATTAAAACATAGCAGCTCCCTCCCTCTGTCAGTGGATCTCAATACTTGCAACAACAGTTCTATCACGTACGTGATTTCATTTATAACAAACATGAAGCACTTTGCTGCCGCTGCTGTCTTGCTGGCTTCGCTCGCCGCCGCAGATAAGTGCAAGCCGGCGACGTACCGCTGCGAACCCAACAAGCCTGCCTGGGATGTTTGCAACACCGCGGGCGACTGGGTGGTGCGCCCCTTGTCGCGGTTTTCGCCCTAGTGTGACTGCTGATGATTATAGTTTGTCGGTCGATGCCCGCCTGGTACCGAGTGCAGGTTTAACGAAGAACACGGCAGCCCCTACTGCCTTCCTCGCCACTATATTGTGATCGATGGCAAGTGCAAACCGGCGACGTACCGCTGCGAGGCCAACAAGCGTGCCTGGGATGTTTGCAACACCTCGGGCGATTGGGTGGTGAGCTTCTTGTCGCCGTCTTTGCCCTAATGTGGCTGCTGATGATTATAGTTTGCCGGTCGATGCCCGCCTGGTACCGTGTGCATGTTTAACAAACAAAACGGCAGCCCCTACTGCCTTCCTCGCCGCGGCATTATCGAGAACAGCGAGGACAATGAAGACATCCAGAAGAACGAGGCCGTACAGGACAGCGAGGGCGACGAGGACGGTGAGCTCTAAATACCAGCTCGATATCTCGTAGAGCTATTTCCTGCAATACATCTATTGAAAGCATCATCCTAGAAATTGGGCATTATGGGAATAGCAAACACTAGAAAGAAACAAAAGGATGAGTGAAATAATCATGGTGTCATGTTTCAGCTTTCCTGCTTCACGTGTGAGGCTTCTAGTATCTCCAATAACATTGCATATACGATATATGTTTTACACTCCATATACATTACTCATCTAGGCACCCCTACTGGGCTTAGCCCCTGACAGTTGACCAGCGCTGTCCGCGCTTCGCTGTGGGAGAAACACTGTGGCAACTAGTTTGAATACGATACTACCGACGGACATTTACTCGGTCAATATCGAGACATGGGGTACCGCGCGACGCCACGAGTCAAGTCGCTGCCAGGGGCATCAATTGGTCGCTTTAAGTTATGATGCTGGCCATGGAAAAGCACCTGTTCTATCAGGCCATTCGTCGCAGTCCGCCAGCGACCCGGGAAAGGGTCGCAGGCCCATCCTGTCACAATCGGATTCGGGGCGTACTACGACCAGCTAGCTGTCTTGACCCAGTTACGAACGTGCCTGGCTGTTACGGTGGCGACAGCGCCTGCATGGCAACAGGACACTCCAAGTTGGCGATGGTCCGCCCGCATGCGAGCCACCCGCAATTCTGGTCATACTTCTCTTCTAACCTAAGATGGCACTTAACGGCGTTGTTTTAGCTACACTTTCAGACGAAAGGCTACAGAGAGGGCTGAGAATCAAGCCATCACGTTCAAGTCGGAAGCGTGGTGACGAACAAAGCTTTCCAACTTTTGCCTGCTAACCCTAAGGGGACACCGGGAAACGAGTGGCGTGTCGATCGCAACGGCCTTGTAGCGCCTTTGCTGCGACTGTACCGCTGCCTAACCCGCACTTACCCGCACTTGGCATTGTCTCAGATTGACACAGTAGGGAAGGGCGCGGCTGCAGGAGTCAGAACCCCGCGGAACCACATGCGGCTGTTGAACCGCCCGGCGATACTCTCGGCATTGCTTCCGGTAGAGAAGCCCGGTCATGTCAGTACTGAACTCAATCTGTTCTGCATCTCCCATGTTGGCTAATCATTTGTTTTCCACGGATCATTTTGTCCGGCCGGCCACGACAACATTCGGACCTCCCAATACGCCGCCATAAATCATGATCGATGCAAGAGACACCATTGCGATGCGGGAGGGATGTCAGAAAGTTGGTCTGATCTGAGCCCCGCTGCGAATAAGGCCTCCAGGTGTCCCGCAAACGAACAATCGGGCCACGGGTAGACTACGCTCCTGTCCGATCCTCCTTCTGCAAGCTGCCTTAGAGAAACCGGGCAGGCTCACCTGAGCTTCCTGTTCCGAAAATTTGGAACGCCGCAAGGCCCTTACTACACGAGCACGAAACAATGAAAATGTCGACAACAGCAGTACCTGACACAAAGTACCGACCGCATCAGTGTGCAACTTGCGGCAAGAGATTCTGTCGCCGGGAGCACAAAGTGCGGCACGTTCGCATTCACACCGGCGAGAAGCCCTTCCCATGCCCTTTTCTAGGCTGCGATCAGAAATTTGCTCGCCCGGACGACTTGAACCGGCACTCGAAGATACACAGCCGCCCAACCTGTGAACGGCGTAAACGACGCCGGCAACCGGATGCCACCGAGACAGACGAAGGTCCGGGCAATGCATCTCAGCGACAACGAATGCGCTCAAAGCAAGGCTACGAGAATTTGTGTGAAACAGTAAAAGACACTAGGCAAGCAATTAGTGTCTTGGGGCCCAATGACGCTGCCTTCGCTCAGGATGGAACACTTACGAACCCTTACGCAGTTCGGGTGACAGGGTCGACTCTCAACCACTCAGAGGATAACTTCTTACAATCAAGGACGGGAGTGCCAATCCATTTTCATGGTGGATACGAGACGCAAAGTCGGCCATGCGTTTGGGGTTATGTTGTTTCTGCGCCTGTTCCCGTAGAACCCAACGGGGGACCATCGGAAGTCTTAGCCCCTACAGTCGAGTATCGTGGTGCATCGAGGTCAGGCATCAAGATGTTGATCGATGCTCTTTATAATCCAGATATAAATTGCAGGAGGCTACCACTACCGTAACCCCTCGTCGTCGTCAGTTGGACGAAATATAAAGGGGTTTCAACCAAATCTCCTACCTGAGGTGAACCCGAGATTGGTCAATATATACATGACGGAATATCGCTTGAATGTTCCGTCGTATCCGTGTCCAACCTGGTAATGCTAACGCTTGTTAAGTAGTAGACAGCATGTTGGCCAGAACCCTTAGCTCTGGCGGCAAGGCGCTGATACTGGATCAGGTGCTCGACAGACTACCCATCAGAAAGGGACGTCAGCGCTTCTTGTAGAGGCCACATGAGCACATGATAAGCATTGTTCATGATGAAGTGACGAGACAATAGGGCGGGGAAACTTGGGACCATACGTAAACCTGAAATAAGTCGCAGGATCATTCGCGAGAAGGCAACTCCCGGGGGTTGGGGGACGTATCAAGGTACAAAGCCTCCAGAGTTTCTTGCTGCAGTGATAATGTCTACTTCTACAGGCTGTCAGACACAGGAATAGGCTGAACCACTGCAAACCCCTTTCCTGCGTCAATCTGGTAACACCCCCCATCCATATATCATCAGCTTGCGTTGACGTAGACACTTCGGGAATCGCGTCCTCCCCTTTCGCCGAACGGTTTGTCAAGCAGCTAAGAATAATGCTAATCACCTACCCCGGACGCGTTACGTTCTTGCAATTGCTCCCCGGGCAAACATCGAGCCGGGGAGGGACATCCACAATATTAATTGCAAACAGACGAGTAACAGACATATCCATCTACGTAATTCTCGGCCCCAAAGGTAGTAGAGCAGCCAACAGTGGCGGCCGAGTTCGGGTAGCACGTTCCAATCTGATTTCCGTTGCCATTGGCCACATAGAACTTGTAATTGTTCCCGTCTTTGTAAAAGCTCAAGGCACCCATTCCGCACAGGCCTGCCTTGACTTGAAAGTACGAATCGGAGCCGGGGTTTCCCGGTGTTAGAGCAGCGCTTTTGCCATTTGCGAAGCAGTCGCAGTTGTATTCATTGGAGGGACATGCGATGGCATCCCACTTGCCGCCGCAATCAATGATTCTGCCGATGTGGAAGTTGCCCAGCGCGGGAGCAAGCAGTGACGTGAAGAAGAGTAGACTTGTTTGAGTACGCATGACGGCGGTAACAAGTGAGTAGACTGATGTGTCAAGAGCGGAAAACAGAGGTAAATGTCACTGATGGTTTAAGAAGCAGTGTCGTACTTTTGAATAAACCATATTGGCTCGACCGGTCTTAATATTGACGAGTATTGACAACGAGCTCATGTTTGATCTTGGGTCCGCGCACCCGGACAATGCGGTGGGGAGGTTTGCTGAGGCGCGGCGACCACCTTCGGCAGGGGCCTTGGCCCGATTATTTCCCCAGATTGAGCACTCATCCCCACAATGTGGCGTCCTGTCGCCACTGTCGGTACTTGTGAGGAGTGGACAGGAGTGGACCGCGTTTGACCCCACGTTTCCTTTCTTTGGCTAGCGCCGTTGAGAAACATGATTTTGCGACCATGGCCACTGAACAAAACACCTGGCTATCGAGCGCCACACGAAACTCGCAGGCATCTTCGGCTGGTCTTGTGGTAACCGGCCCTGCGGATACTGATTCGGGCTCTTGTTTCCTGCGCCTAGTCGGAAGACCGGGTCCTTTACGAGCTGAGCGGTCTCAATTATCTCCTGCCAAGCTCGGGAATTGCGAACCACCACTTCCTCGGAGGTAACTTCGGCCATTCGTGTCCCGTAGAGACCGTTCTCGGACTAAGAGGGGCAACGAGTAGAGACACAAATTTGCCCCTCACAAGGGGATGGGGACAGCAAGTGGACTCTCCACCCTTCAAAAGGACAACGGGTTTCCGTTGTGAGGGGCCTGCTCCATAGCAGGACACCGCCCTCGAATTGGCAAACTGAAGTTCATTGCGCGAATTGACATTCATCAACATTTCATACTAGCTTCCGGCAACCAAGACACAATGCTGACGAATGCAGTTGTCACGGCCTGGCTTATTGCAAGTGCTGCTGCGGCAGGCCTGAAGGTAGCGAAGATCGGCTCTACCCCAGATGGAACAACTCGGCCTATCCGCGGCTGGAACTCATGGGGCCTACAAGCCGGTGGTTATTTGTCCGACTTTAAACAACAGACTGTTCAACCAATTTGTGACCGCATGGCTACTGATTTAGCGGGCAACTACCAGCTCTGCGGGCTGGATTCAGGCTGGTCTGTTGGCGATCATGGAGACGACAATGGTCGAATTCTGTATGATTCAAGCAGATTCGATCTCCCTAACTTTGCCCGGCATCTTCACGGACAGAATCAGCTCCTGGGGGTCTATGTCGTCCCTGGCGCATTCATCAAGGACTATGACAAGTATGTGGCTGGGACCAACACAACAATTCGCGACATCTGCGATGGTGAATATAGCTTCGGTCGTTGTTACCTGAAGTATGATCACCCGAGCACCCAAGCATGGTTTGACTCCAATGCGAAGCAGTTTGCAGACTGGTAAGTGCAGGACATATCCCAAGGCGAAAATCATTGCTCACACAAGAATAGGGGCGTCGACTACATCAAGCTAGACTTCATGACGCCTGGATCCCCCGAACCGGGCACCAACCTTCGCAGTGACTCATCCGGTGAGGTCATTGGGTGGCAGAAGGCTATCAAAAAAACTGGCAAGAAGATCACACTTTCGATTTCTTGGAAGCTTGACCGAAGCAGACAGTACTTCGATATCTGGAGGGCGAACGCCGACTCAATGAGAGTCGATCAGGACATCCAAACGTATAAAAGGACCCCTTTCGTTTCGTGGGGCAATATTATTCGGACTCTCCAGAACTACCGAGAATGGATTAATGCCGCTATATCGCTCTATGACACTATCGGCACTCATCCGAACCTCGATACGATGTATGTCGCGAACTCCCAGGACCTAACCGGACTCACGTACGACCAGAGAAAGACCGTATTCATACACTGGATTGGCACCTCGGCAGAACTAAACCTCGGGGACGATTTAACTAAGCCCGATGCCCAGGGAGTGGCGCTTTTAAAGGACAAGGATGCTTTGTCGGCAGCAGATTTCACTGGCAACTACCCAATGCAGCCGCGAAACCCGGGATCTGGCGGCAGTGACTGGAAGTCGCAGAATGCATGGATCTCCGGACCTTCGCCTTCCGGAGAATTTATTGCTGTCCTCGCTAACTACGATACCTCTGGAACGGCCACTGTCTCCGCGTCTCTCAGTGACCTCGGTGTCTCCGGTAGCTACTCTTGTTTCGATATCTTCGCCAAAACGTCTCTAAGCACGTCCTCGGGCCTTAGCGCAACACTTAAGGGTGGTCAGAGTGTCATGTATCGCTGTACCCGTGGTAGTAGTGGCGGTACCACAACTACCACGCCAACGAAACCCCCAACAAGTACGCCCACTACGATCAGTTCGAAGACGACGTCGACTGGCCGCCCTGGGTGCACTCCGCACCGTAGTCACTAACTAGCAGTCTTCTTTCGTGGGTGGCGATGCGGGTTGGGGCAGTCATCTACGCCTGTCATTTACAATTGGCTAGGGTCTGGATGACCTTGAGTATGGTGTCGCCGCACCCATTGCGACGCCTCTCGCCCTCTTTCCTCTAAACAACAAAAATTCACGTTGCTTTGTCGGGCTTGAAACTCTGTGGTCGACTTTTTAATGCCTGCTGTGGAGGCCGAGGCTTTGGGTTAGGTTGTCCAACACAAGTGTCTATAGTGACATGCATGCTATTTCATCGTACCAACAGGTGATGTGTGTATTAACGTCCGCAGGCAAGGTTCCGGCACAGATCGACGACCCATGTAGTAGGTGCTGGTGGTCTTGTTCATCAGAACCGGAGAGCAACGATTCCCTGAACATGAAGTAGAAGGTCGCGACCTATCGCACTACAAGTAATATAGCCATGGTCGACAGGCGGAACCTGACAATAACTTAAAACTGTATTATATTGCCAGAAATTCCGCCTCATCTAGGATCAGCTGTCTGCAGTTGACAAATCGCGTGCTGTAACAAACATTTCACTGACAATCGTGACACGTTTGACTGCATACGAACTACCTTATATGACAAACAGAGGTAGACTATGGCGTTCGTTTATAAGCCCATGCCTCATGACATCTTCATTAGCACTTTTTCCCACGAAGCTGTCCTCGGACAGCCCCAGGTACTGCGAGACTCGAGTGCACGTCGGTAAAGAAGGCCGACATGTTCTGCTCAATCTGCCTCACATGAAATCCATCGCCAGTATCTTTGCCGTTGTTAACAACGCCAGTGACAAATGGGCCGCGCAAGCATCCAACGCTGTTCCGCCGCCCGCCTTCGGGACCTTCTGGGTTGGGAAACGCAATACTAGAAACGGGATTTAGTTGATTCCATCCGCCTTCATACTTTGCAAAACGTAAGTATATATCGTTCAAACTCACCGAGGAGGGCCAGTCTTGCCGACCGCACCCTCATGAATATGCGTTGCCGTCCTCGCCGGAGATTGGTACTCCCCACGAAAGCCATCGATCGTAATATTGAAGCAAATTACGTTCTCATGGGAGTTAATACCGTATTTAAACAGGCCTGTGGTGCCTTTGAGGCCACCGGTATATTGGTTGGTCGAGTCCACAACCTCATTGGGACTAGTTATGACAGTATACGTAGACGTGAAGGCAAAGGGACCAGATTCTATGTGCTTATCCGTATAGGCAGCATTCGGAACTGGTGTAGCGCCGGCGACGGCGGCGAGGCCAGCCATATAGAGAACAAGTTCCATAGCTCGTGACCAGTGCATGACAGCAACGGGAATAGCGAAAGATAGTGGTCGAAATAATAGTTGGATATAAATATGACAGATGGATCAGGATATGCCTAAGGACATTGCTCCTGGTAGGAAACGTAACGTAGGTTGTGTTTGGATCTGAGGGGCATTTTATAGTTGAAGTGTTTCATTCAGCATCGCAATCTTTCAGCTACTGCGGGCGACACAGATCTTGGCTGGATTTCGTGCTAGTATGAGTGATGTAAGCCAAGATAGATCGCCGGCCGGCCGAAATATTTCGGTCCCGTATTGGTTAAAGCAGGTGGCCGCTCAGAAGAAGCTACGACCACCAACCCGATAAAGCATTGCAGTGGAGAGGATGCAACGCCTATAGAAACGTGATTGGCGATTTTGATTCGGTCTCGGCATGTTCTAACCACTATGAAGTAACTAACATCCGGGAACGGGGCAGCAGACCATTGCCATGTGAATTGAAAAGCCTCCGCCCATAGACCTCGTCTTCGACGATTTTATGAGTGGCCCAAGAAACGCAACTGCTGGCTGCGCTCGTTACTTCGATGCCCGAACTGGCAAACAAGTCTTGTTGGTCAAAAGGATAAGGTGTGTCTGCGAGGAAAGCGTGACGCGCCACAGAAACAGTCACGACCTGCGAGCTGTTAAGAGAGGAAGAAGTCATCTTTTGGCTAGACATTTAAGCTTGATTCGAACCTTAACCCCACAACATCCGTGACAGCCACTTAGGTGGTTGGGGCTGCTTACCGTGGCTGACCGAACTAGTTTGGTGGCGCTTTGTCCGACTTGCCAAGACGCAGCTAGCAGCGGATCAGAGAGATGCCGGCTGGACGAAATTCAATGTCGATCGGGACTACACCGTAAACAACTAGCAGTTATGGAGCGCAGGGGTAGACAAGAACCGCTGTTGCTTGATGCAGGCATGGGGCAAATGACCCAAATGACCCAAATGACCCAAATGAGGAGTCCCCCTTTGCCCTCTCTCGTGGGCCCGTAAATTCACCAGCGTGTCTTTCTGTGCTATTCCCTTGTTTACGATACTGCGTGTCCATGAACCGAGCCTGAATTCCAGATGGATATCGTGCAAAGCGCTCGACGATCGTGGCTGTCCGCATTGCACTCATTTCTAGTAAACAATAGTCACATCATGGCGGAGTTCCGATATCAGGTCCGAGGCGATTCGACCGCAAAGACGTCGGTAGCCGGCCACCATACAGCCACTGCTAAACGAAAATATGGATACGGATAAAAACAGCTCATGCCTGATCCCCGGGAATTGAAGCGGCCTGCTTTATAATCTTCCTACTTGTACATCCTGAGTTAATGCACCGGTAGCAACCCGAAGTCGTAGATACCAGCAAGTGCACTGCTTGCTCATCACGTCCGGGACGTTGCATGTCCTGTTTTGGCGTGTGTCAAGATTGCGTCATCCATCGCAGGTTTTGGGACGGGAGCGGCGAACGGTGACATGGCCGATGGTCCAAATATGAGCCATACTTTATATTTTATTAGCGCCTTCTGCACTTCTGTATGACAGTAACTCGTACTATATCAATCTACGCATAACTATGAGAGGTTTCTATGGGTTGTACTGCGGAAACCGAACATTACCATAAGCGCCGGTACCCTTTACATAGCAGGCTTCTATAAAAACCTCTGCTATAGTCCCCTACCCTGACTGAGAGCGACTACGGTGCCTCGACCCTTGAATGCCTAGGTAACCGGTGACAAAGCTGCGAGCTGCTTTATGCCTCTTTATTGAGCTCGCACTACATCTATTGCATTAAGTATAGCGTATTGCACCGGACGACCTCTTCGGTTAATTGATGTGAGCGCGCTAATATGGTGTAGTCATACTTATTACGGACACTCTTCCAAGTCATCATAACATGTTCAGTTTGGTTGCTAAGATATATACCAGAAAATAATTGCCTTATGAGCGGTGCCAGACCCTGCTTGTATCAACGTCCGGAATTGCGATGTGGGGCGCTCCTGCAGCGTAGAAACGTCCACAGCATGGCAGTTCCATTACATGTTGCCCTTGACAAAGCCTAACAGGGCACCAACATTGCCGTAGATGGTGGGCGAGTTGGGCTGGGCGCATGGCTTGCCAAAAGAGACGGTGCCGACCAGAACACGGCTGCGGGCATCCACGAGAGGGCCGCCGGAATCGCCGTAGCACGAGTCCTCGCCACCGTTAACCTCACCGGCGCAGACCATGGTGCGGTCAACTCTCCCATTCCACGCCCGATTGCAGCTTGTGCGCTCGACGGCGGGAACCTCGACTTTGAGGAGGACGTCGCTGGGCATGGTGCCTTGCCTTGTCGTGGCGCCCCTGACGTGCGTTTGTAAGCGTCTGAGCAACGTGAAGGACATTCAGGTCAAACTTACCACCCAGCGACCTCGACCAGCGTACCGCCACGGAGGTCGGAGCCCGCGGCGGGGAGGGTCGCGTATGCGATATTGCCGCCGGCGCGGATCGGCTGAGCGAGCTTTATGATGGCAATATCTGATCCTCCCTCGGGCGAACCCCTGTAGTTGGGATGGACAATGAATGAGGCAGCGCCGACCTGGACACCGCCGCCGGAGGCCCTGAGAGAGCCTGCGCGGACGAGGGTGCTGCCAGCATCAGCCTCCACAACGCAGTGAGCGGCAGTGACGACGGTATTCTCGTTAAGAAGAGATCCACCGCAAAAGTGTCCCCTGCCCCGGCGTGAGAGCGAGACGATGTACGGGAACTCCCCGGCCCGGGCAGGAGTGCCACCCACGATATTCTCAGGAGCTTTGAGAGCAGCAACAGGAGGGGGGGAAGGCGCAGCAGCGACGGCTGGGATGACGAGGGCGATGCCCAGAGCGAAAATCGTAGAAACCATAGTGAGGATAAGGGAATGGGTTGATGAGATCTGCTGAAGGTGTACGTTGAAACAACTAGCTGTGAAATCTGCTGAAACGGAAGTCTTGGAGGTGAACTGCGCTCGACTTTATACATCGCGGTGGTGAGGGAGCCTGGCGTGAGCCATACGCCGCCGAGAGCGCATGAGCACTCGCCCCTTCCCATGGCAGAAGTGCAATGACTCTCAAAGATGCCCTGGGTATTTCTCTCCCGCTTGAATGCTATTCCGCTCTTGCGGACCGATGAAAACCGACTCAATGTTTCTAGCTGCGCCGCGAGAACCATGGTCCTCACGACGACAACTTGCGGCCCACTATCCTCTTCATGGCAGGTGTCGCGTGATCCAAGCTCTGAGCTTCCAAAAGCGACCAGCAGGTCAAAGCGCTCGGTGAGGCGGCGACCCCCTGAGAGAGCGAGAGGGGAAAAACCTGGCCCGAGCATTGACGAGGATTGCGCCTCAGCTTCATTGCCCTGCATGGATTGCTGGAACTTGGCACACTGGGCGGCCGGCAAGTGCCCCTGCGTGTGGTTCAATCCTTTAGCATGTGTGGGCCCGTGTTGCATCGCTCTAGGATTCAGATGAGGGAGGAGCTTATCTGCCGAGGCCGGGGTAAGCTAGCCTAGCTCACGGATAAGCATAAGCCGACGTCCAATGCACACGACCAGCGGCCACAGGACGGAATTAGCTCCTCCTGCGGCAAGCTGCGGGAAGAGATGTGCCGCTGCACCTGTCGGCACAATGGCAGCGAGGAACTACCCCATATCCCCCTCACCGGGCATGGTGGCTGACGCGTTGAAACGCTTGGGCGGGAGGGTTCATTGTTTGGTCAATTCAAAGATGCCAAGCAGCATTGAGGCCCAATCCAGAGGATATTTGTACTGTAGGCTTGTACGCGCTAAGCGACACACTGCGGAACACATCGTTCCGACTACTGAGGCGAAAAGACAGCAATCGCCACCGGAGTGCCTGAGCTCCATCCGACTGCAGTGGTAAATACCGGGACAGCCCAGAGAAATCGCCTTGATCTCACAGACAGCCTGAGCACGCGCCGACGCCGACTATGTGGTCAAGTATAATGCTGCCGCTATTACTTGGCGAGCTATACTCCAGGTATGATAAGCTCGTGTGGCCCCTGATCGTGAGTGAAACTGCGGCGTGGTCGGATATATGCCATGTCGCCCGAGGCGAGAGTGGTCGATGGGCGGCAGGCCGCTCGGCGGGAAAGGTGGCCCCAAGAAAGTGGCACACAGAAAGCGACTCCAGAGAGGATGACTGTGACATTTCGGTGCCGTAGAGGAAAAGCGCAAGGCACATGCTGCCAATAACAACCACGACCGGTTCACGCAGTTAAACATGGTAGTGCTGTAACCTTTTATGAACACATCCACATCGTTTACACTGGGAATTTATGACGAGCGTAGAGACTTCCCCTGAGAATTCCTAATATCATATTGAAGCAGTTACCGACCGAGCTAAACTCATGTTACAGCCACCAGTAGCTTCGAACGAAGAAAGCATGCTCCTCCCATCGCGTCATACAGCCAAATAATACACTGCTCCAGGGAAATCTTCTACCAATGGGTGATATTTCGAGTTCCCCTCTTTCAGATTTATCATAGACACCGTTGTTGCTCAATAACACCGTTGTTGCTCAATACAAGCTCAAGATAGTTACGCCGCTCCTACTCATCTTGTTCGTATCAGCCTTGGAGTTCCTCAGTACGGCAAAGTGCACGGGCCACAATCAAGTTTCCGGACTACTCGCTTGCACCTATCACTTGATCCAAAGCCACCACCTTCATCACCATGCCCGAATGGGCGGACATATCGTCCACTCTGGTATTGCCGAAGTAGAATGGTGCGAATTGTGATAGAGGAGGCAACGGACTTGTGGACATCATACTGGGGTCACCTTGCCGTCCTCTCGATACATTTAGTTTTTTAGAGTGGTGTTTTGCGAGAAGAGAGTATTGCAAAGTTCTATCGAGCTAGCTTCCGGACTACCCCCACATGGCCTGGTCCCGGCGGCGACTTGAATCATCGTGAGAAGACAGGCGGGGCAGCGTTAAGTTTGGAAGGGCAGAACTACATGCCTGTGGCGTTTCGCCAGGACGTCTTGTGTGCGCTAGGTCAGCAGCGCATTGATGGGTCATTGATGGCGGCTTCAGGCACTGGTCTCAGGACAAACACCAGCTGACATCTCAACGGTTCAGCGGCGCTGTTTCGGCGGATCTCCAATCCGTCCACAGGGTGTAGAGTTGCATGCCTCGTGGACTCCAGTCATCACTTGTGACAGGCCTGGGAAGATGTTCTGCCGAGGTGGCCTTTCGCGGTGGGTGAGTGCGGGGTCTCGACCGAGGCCACGGATGCGCCACCAAGTGCTTCATCCGACTGTGGCTTGTACTTGTGTGTGCCTGCTGATGGGGAGCCGGGGGATATCGAATGAGAAGGCGACGGATGAGTAGGAAACGCTGTGCCGCAGGCTTGGACGAACGCGGCTGCGGTCCTGGTCCCTCTCCCGCAGTAAACAGGCTATCTAGATGAACGAGGTTACTGGATGGGATAATGTCCACCGCGGCCACATACTTCCCCAGCCTTCACTTGGTCAGCGAATCTACCATGGTCCAGACCGCCGCACTGACTTCTGTGATTTGCCAGGCGGTTCGGGCGCGCCTCGCATGTCAGCTGTGCAGGAATAGTCACGTCACAGAGTGGATGCGCCAGGTGCAGATGTGGCGTGAGCTTGTCCGATATGGATTTGAACTTTGCCGCGACGCCCGGCAGGTGCGACGCGTGTAGTGCGATATCTGTTTTCCCGAGTGCGAATCTGCGCCCTGATTCAGCCCATGCCTGCCGGGGACCGTCAATGTATGCAGGGAAAACAGGCGTAGAGAGTAGCTAAGTCATGACGCGGACAGTGACACCCCAATATCATAAAACTGAGTACATTGCACGAGCCATCTCGTCACATTGCCGAGACCTCCTCGAGTCAAGTTCAGTCCATGTAATAGTACTACCACTGAGCGGCTTCGAACGCGATCCAAAATGACTCCTCATCCCTTCAGAGTTATTGTTGTCGGTGGTGGCCCGGTCGGGATGACAGCCGCGCACGCCCTCTCACGCGCAAACCTTGACTTCATCGTGCTCGAGCGCCGCGCCAAGATGGTTGAAGATGCCGGCTCCAACCTTGTCCTGCTTCCTATAGGATTGCGTGTACTGGGACAGCTAGGCTTGCTGCCCAAAATTGAGAGCGTCAGCTCACCCATGACCCGTTTCAGGCGCATGGACCATAACGGACGCGATCTTGGAGACACCCTGTGGTTCACATACTTCAAGGAAAAGTCAGTGCGCCTCAGTTCACGGCTGCAGCAGCTTCTAACTTGTTCAAATGTATGGCTAATGGCACTCATATAGCCACGGCGCCTATCCACGAGTGATCAGCCGACATGATCTTATGCAAACCCTCTATGATGGCCTCCCAGTAGAGGCGCAGGCAAAGCTTCTGCCCGGCAAGAAAGTAGTAGATGTCTCTTCGGGCCCTGAGGGCGTCAGTGTGACTTGCGCGGACGGCACCTTGTATCCTGGAACCGTCATCGTCGGCGCTGATGGCGCCCACAGCCGAGTGAGAGACTTGATGCGGACGGCGGCCCTACAAGCACCGCCTACCAACGAGAACAAGATCAATCAGGCGGAGCCGTTCCTCACTACTTACCGCGCCATGTGGGTTCGTTTTCCAACGGTCCCTCCGATCAAGGCCGGAGATGCTAGCGAAACCCACGGCTACAATTGTACTCTCCAGCTCTTCGCCGGCGAGGAAACCTCGGTTATCGGGGTGTACGAGCGCATGGAGAAGCCGACGCGCGAAGGGGTGCGGTACAACCAGGTAGACGAGGAGAAGTTCATAGAAAGATGGGGCCACCTGCCCATTATCGAAGGCGGGTTGACGATCAAGGAAGCCTATACGAACCGGACCCAGGCCGGCATGGTGAACCTTGAGGAAGGAGTCGTTGACCATTGGAGCTGGGACCGGATCGTTCTTGTCGGCGACGCGGCGCACAAGTTCACGCCAAGCACTGGTGCGGGCTGCAACAACGGCATCGTCGACGTTGTGGCACTTTCTAACGAGATGTACCACGCCTTTAAGGCTGTCCGGGCCTCGGACCCAGAAGCCTTTCCGACCAAGGAACAGGTGTTCGCTGCATTTGAAGGCTATCAGCTCGCGCGCTTCGAGACGGTCAAGGCAGGCCTTGCCGGTGCAAGCCAAGCCACCGGCGCTGCGACTTGGGCGGATACAACTCATAAGTTTGTGGACCGCCACATCCTCTCAAGGCAGTCGCTTCAGAAGTTCTTTGCGAATAGGAACGCACCAGCGCTGGCCCGCACACCTGTCTTCGAGTACGTAGAGGGCGAGGAGCAGATGGTTGGGAGGTTTCCCTGGGCTCATCCCATCAAGCCGGCGTCCTCCTAGTTGCGTGCTACTGACTGCATATGGTGTATGGGACGACTCTCATTGATTTCTACTACTATAGTCACTTATGATGACACGGATAAGTTCTCATGACTCAGTTGCAGTTCGAACATGCTTGGGGCGTGAAGCAAGTATTGCTCGAGCTTCGCCATAAAAAAATGCAGTGGCAGGACGTACGGCCACAGAGGCTCATCCTCAAGCCCACACGCACCTCGGGCCTACAGACAATGAACGTGAGCTTCGCCTATTTATCGAATATTTTCTCCAGGGAGCGTTGCTATGGTCATAAGTGTCCCGATCTTGGGATCAAAAACATGATTTGAGAATAGCCCTCACTCTCATGGTCTGCGCGTTGTGACTGAATGTAGCGGCGCCATTTAGTTTGTTGCGGATGAACATCGCGGAGTCCCACACGTATAAGGTCTGGCCCACGCCGGTCAGCCGCCAACAAGAGTCTGCAGATTCAGTAGCTAGAGCTCTTCGGTCTGAAATACTATAGACACTGTCTCGACGCAGACATCTTTCTATTACGTGGCCATGTTAATGTCGACGTCATTCTCTGAAGCCGGCCACAGGTAAACACTTACGAGAGCACCTTTCAGGGTTTCTTTAAACTCGTCTGAATCCTCCTTGTTGCCATTATTCTTGCAGTACTTTGCTGCGTCAACTCATCCCCCTGGTCGTTCGTATGCGAGGCCGGCGCAGGTGCCGACTAGGGCATGCGGGCTATTCATCGAGAGCCGCTATTTGCTCGTCCAGAAATGCAACAATCTGTCCCGTGTCGCTATGTGACACTGCCGAGGCGACTGCATCACGCAACGAGGTTGCGACTCGCCGGTAGCTAGCCACACGGTTGTTAATGGACATGGTCGCTCTCTGGCTCCCGTCATACGGAGCGCGATGCGCTCCGAGCGTGTCCTCCTGAGACTGCTGCTGCAACAGCTTCGTAGCCCGCAGGCAGGTCCAAACGCAAAGGCCCTTGCAGACATCGCGCAGAATAGACGGCGCCAGGTCGATGAGAGAATGGGTCTTGCCCTCCTCGCCATGCAGCCTAATCTGAGCCAGCCAAGAGGACATGTCTGCGACCTGGTCAACTGCCCGCAGGGACTCGTACTCGACGCGATGGGAGACGGCCACAGAAGAAAGGGTGGCTGCATCCTGAATGCCATACTGGTCGACAAGGTTTTCGATTTGCATAGAACAGTTGATCTCCAAGAGCCATGCCACCGCTCGATGTAGATCTCCAAGATTACTCACCGTCCTGGCGCGGCAAGAGCGCATACTGTCGATCGGCAACGAATCGACTGGACTGTGTCGCGGTCTCTGTAGCTGCCCCGCGCAGCGATTCTGGCGCCAATGCGCCAGCTCATCATACAGTGAGGCCACGTCTTCCGCCTTGACTCCTCGGCGTCTCGTCGTGACGGTGCACAGTCGCTGCATGATTCTCCGCGCAATGACCGCCAGGGCGAGAATGGTGTCCAGGTAGCTCGCGCTCTGAGCCTGCAGCAAATCCGGCGGCGCGTCGGCGTCGCTGTCCGCTATGCGAGATACGGTCTGGTAGTCCATGTTGTTGAAGGCGTCCAGACCGTACACGTGCCAGAAAAGCAGTTTGCGCCGATCGTTGGCTCGCGTCGTCGCGGCAGGGGTATCAGGAGCTTGGGCCAAAGCGCCGCCTGCGGCTGATCGCAGCATCATCAGGACGAGCGAGTCGTGCGTCAGAAAGAGGTTCTCGAAGTGTTCGTCTAGTGAGGAGCGGTCTGCGTCGCTGTACTTGAAATGGAGCATGATTGCCAACGCTTCGAGGTCGTCGAGGCGGGTTGGTGTCTGGCCGGCCGGTCGTCTCTGGGCCTCGAAGAAGGCATCCCTAAAGTTGCCAGCCAATCTCTGCTGTATGTCCCATTTACCGGGTGCCTCGATGAAGGGCATGCCACGACACGCAACGGCAAACACCAGACAGGGGCTGCATGTTCCGGCTCTATAGTCTTCCCAGAATGCGTCTTCCAGAAGGACGGGCATGCACAACGCAGCCAGGTCAAAGTAGGCGTGCAGGGCGTCGTTGAACGTCACTGAATCTAGCCCGCAGCTGATCCAGGGGTCTTGTCGACCTGCGTCGTTCTGTCCAGTATGTTCGTTCAGAGGCTGGGTGGCAGGAGGGTGTGAGAGAGGAAGTTGAGCGGCAACAGTCGCGGATGGGCTGGGGCAAGGAGGCAATGCTGGCTCCTCCATGAAGATGTGATCGAGGAACAGACCTGCGTCCAAGCTCAGCTCGAGAGGATTCGTAAGGAACAAAAGGTCGGGGGGCGAGTCATCCAGGAGCGAAACGGTTTCAGCATCAAACGGCGATGGAAGCGAAGGAGCCCTGGTGTGTGTCGAGAGATGTTGCTGAGCATTCGAGGCGTTGTCATCATGGAGCAGATGTCTTGCCGAGGAACGTGTCCTTAGTCTATCATCACGCTGCGCGGCCTGTGCGGGAGATCCATCTGGCTGTCGTCGTTTATTGCGGATGCGAACATCGTCAGAGTCGTCAAGGCAGCATGTCAATTGGCGCAGCGAACACTGAGAGCAGCCGTCCTGGCCTTGGTCCATGCGCAACGCCCGGTCGCACTTGATCTTGCGTCGGTGGCAGAAGTCGCAGGACTCCCTCTCCACGCCTCTCTTGAGCTGCATTTATTCGCGAAATCGCCGCTGGTTGTCCGGTAGTCTTGTTGTGGCTCCACGTTAGGTGTTGGGAGTCGCCGCGGTCGTCCAGGACTCCAGGGATGTTGAGCGGGAGTTGCGGGAGATACACGGAGATACGGCGGGCCTTGATCCATGCAAACGGCCGCGGAAGTTGGCCGGGGCCTGTGCGCCCCTGCTCATTGGGTTAAGGCGAACAGCCACAATGGTCCGTAACGCCACATTGTGGCTGCTCGCCGCGCCCCCTGCCATGGATGCTCTTGTAAGTCGCACGGGACTTTCACGGTGAAAACCCGGCGATTACGCAGCGGGTCATCGAGAAGCCCAGAGAGCTCCCTCGATGCTGGAAGAATATAACATCTTTACTTCGCAATAGGACGACAATGTGTTTGTACTCCGCCAGGAACGAAGCTCACTCCAGCGAATGCCATGAACGCCACTGGGCTCAACTCGACCGAGCGCATCGGCGCCCTTCCCTTTACGCCGCTCTACGCACCCAATGCTCTCTTTCTCGCCATATTTACGATTCTCCTCGTTGTACAAATTGTACTCACGTACTTCTTCTGGAGATTCTATGGCTATGCAATTGGCATGCTTGGTGGACTGCTGCTCGAACTGCTCGGGTATGCCGCGAAGGTCATGCTCTCGCAGGACCGCCGGAACAAGAACGGATACATCATGTAAGCCAATCAGGGATGGGCGGCTGAAGGTGGTTGAGATCATGGTCAGGAACTCCCAGGGCTAACGAGCGTTTTTTCCTTCCCGCTCGCGCGCAGGTACATCATCGGCTTGACACTCGGCCCTACCTTCTTGTCGGCGTCGCTGTACCTCGGTCTGAAAACACTTCAACAACACTACAGTTTCGCTCGGTTCTGGCATGTCGGACCCAAGCTGTTTGCCACACTGTTTATTCTGGGGGACTTTACCTCCCTCGCGTTCATTGGAGTCGGGGGTTCTCTAGCTGCCATATATGCCGAGGATCCAATAGGGGTGAACCTCATGATCGCAGGGCTGGCCACCCAGGTCCTCTTCACAACGATATTCTGCGGAGTCCTCGCCATCATCTACAGGGAGACGCGCTGGAAATTAAGACATGATAAGACCCGATTCTTTATGCTGGGTAAGTTCTGCCTTTTTGGGGCATTTCGCTAGCGTATGCTGCGGCGATCGTGCTGATAGACTGGAACACCGCAGGAGGAGCAGTTGCTGCTGCTTGCCTGTTGATTCGCTCCATCTGGCGAGTTGTTGAGCTCAGTGAGGGGTTCAATGGTCCTCTTACCTCCAAGGAGGGCATCTTTATCGCGTTGGATAGCATACCCATGGTCATCATGTCTGTGCTTATTACAATACTGCATCCCCGGTTTTGGTTCCACGAGAGCCGGCATATTATATCGAGAGTAAAGGGTGGGTTTTGGGTTGTCTGTAGAGTGTAGGGTATCGGCATCCAATTTTCATCTCGGGTTAACCCTAAGTCTGTTCTCCAATGTGCGGCAAGTAGGGCCAACATCATCGCGACTAAACTGGAGCACCATCCGTATTATCCATTCTTCAATGTATCAACCGTCAGTCAATACTGGTTAGCTTGCTCGTTCATACACTAGCCATTGAAGGTCACATTGTAGCAGCTTGGCTCGGTCATAGTCCGGGCATCCAGTTTCTGTGGCGGAGGGGTAGGATCGGGGTCCGCGGCCATACAGTGTGCTGTGTGATCCATGAGCAGCTGCTGCGCATTGGTTCCAAGGCCATCCCACTGTATGACAAACAGATCCAGTTCAATAATGGTCTCTAGCTCGCTACTGCTATCCGGATGGTTGGCCGACCGCTCCAGAATGAGTTGGCCGCAAAGCAAGCAGGAATTTCCGACTCATACAGCATGGCTCGGCGCTCTCCCACTTCCGGCACCCTCCGATCCAAGCATCCTTGTCTCGAAGAAAGCGGCGTTCGAGTACCGGTGTTTCCCGTGAGCTGCAGCCCCATCCCCATGGTGTGTGAGAGCTCTACCGGCGCTGTACAGGTCCGAATTAGCCGCGGCGAGAGCCAGAGCTTGCTAATGTAGCCTATGCTATCCTGCGGCATCCAGAGAAGTCACAACGGCGGCAGCGCGGCTCGCATCACCAGACATTGACTTGTGATAGAAAGTTGCCTTGAAGGAACTGTAGCCTGGCTGTCGCAGCACCTAATACCATGAGATTAAAGCGGCCGTGGGGCGCGATCCTTGGTGGGTATCTTGGCGGCGGTGCTCGCCACAATACTTGGCCCTCGGAGTCGGCCGTGGACGTGCTTGTGGTTCGTCCCAACGTTACAGGGAATCATGGATCAAACCACTAATCAGATCATCTGATTAGATAAGATTCGGCACGGCGGGGACTCGCCGGGGAGCCTAATGCAAGCCTAGAGACACGCGACATCGCTTCGGGGAACTATTTCATGGTTCGTTACGTAATTTCACATTGATGCCTCCGCCAGGGCTGTCTCTGTGACGTCTATGCCGTCTGTCATGTTGCCAATAGTACAGTCGGAAGGCCCAAGGGTGAAGACCTCTCGATTGTACTCCTTGGATCTCGTCGAAAATGTCGAGAGGCGTGCCTGCACTTTTCGTCTCTGAGTTGGGCGAGACAGAAAACATTGTGGCCAACTGAAGCGTAGCTTCTCGGTCTTTCGTCTTCGTTAGCCATGCTGATTTCCGTAATTTCTTAGGCATGTCGACGCCTTGTCGCTAAAGGAGTTCGTCCCGCTTCACCAGCCCCTAGAGAGGGCAATCGACTAGCCCACATGCTCTTGGCATCAAGCCGGACCGACCGGGCCAAGCCTCGTACGTCCGAGACTATCAACCATAGCCGGGGCCACACCTGCATGTGCTGTCAACGGCAAGTATTCACGGCGGGAAGGCGATGGGCGAGAGAGGATCGCTTCCGAGCGCTTCGAGGACAGACAGTTCAGCTTCTGTGGGCTGGCAGATCACGCTAGTGGTCTCCCCTCCTTGATAAGTCCGTCCTAGTATCCCTGCTGCGTCTCCATCTATATTCGTGCGAGACGGCCTTGATTCTTGTTGCTCATGCATGTGACTTGCTAGGAAGATATCTCCCAATGACTTGTTGAGTACCGCCGAACGACCTAGTCGCCGAGATGTGAACGTCTATAAATACTTGGAGAACATCCTACTTTCATTCTTTCTGACCCTGACGACACGCATGTACCTCGAAGACTCCGCTGCTCTGCCACAAATCACCGAGTGCAAGTCCTGCAGATGCATTTCTCAAGCGCCGTTTCGATCCTGCTGGCCACGGCCACAGCCTGTCACGCCGCCTTTCGCCCAGGATGCGAGGACGCTCCCTGGGACTCGGACACGGATTACTTCCTGGACAAGTTCGATCCCAAAGATGAGAACCTCCCAATTGCCCCGACATACAACAAAACGTATGTGGCCATTAGGAATCGACAACGGCGGCATGTTGTGTTGCACTGCACCAATAAACCGCCACCGAGATCCATCGTCGGTGATGAGGCCTTGATGGTCAAGGTACCCGTCACGAGTGTAGCAGCGCTTGATGGCTTCAGCCAGACAGTCATTGAGGTATGATAACATGTACATCACAAGGATAGCAAGCTCAATCATTTCTACTGTAGATGCTCGGCATGTCCTCAACCATCAAGCGTACCGGCGCATATGCGGATGTAACAAGCTCCTGCATCCGTGGCAACATGATGAATAATGTCACGTATGATGACGACAACTGGGACAATGCCGACCCGGTCAACGTGACATTCTATGGAGACTGGACTCGAGAGGACAAGAAGAGCGTTCTTATCTATAACAACGGGATGTATTCGCCCCTCTCACAGCTTGCCTACATCAAATTCATAGCCATGTTCTACGGCGCAGAAGATCTGGCGAACCGGGTATACGATGAAATCGCCAACAACTACCGTTGCGCGGCCGCTCAAGTGCAGCAGGCCTTCATGTCAGGAGACATGCGCTCTGGAGCATTCATCTCGCCTGTTCAAAAGGAGGGCGACGCGTTTACCGTGTTCCAGAGTGAATGGTGGTCAGCTCTTTTGTCTGATGCCGGGTCAAAGATCGTAAACGTCTCGGCGGACGGGGAGATCGCTAACAAGCGATTTGGTCCAAAGAAGGTCAACATCCCGGCCAACAGTGACACAAGCGATTTTGCAAAGCAGACATGGGCCATTATCGACACCACGCAATATGACCAGTTACCAGGCAAAGCGGCGCCCGAGAAGTCCCCCGAGAGCGACAGGGTTGACGAAAACAGCTATGTGCAACGCTCTGGTGCTTCTGCCAACTTGTTTGCTGTCAAAAAGAACAACGTCTACCTCGTGGACAAGGCTGAGAACAGAAATTTGCGTCACAGTGAGTCACCGCCCAACTCTCTAGCCTCATTCATCCCTTACTTATGCTCCGCGTCGTAGACTTCTTCGATCGGAGCTCGGCTCGTCCGGACCTTGCGCTGCGCGATGTCATTTCCATCGTCGAAGCTTCACTCGTCCCAGGCTACAAGACTTCATTCATCCGCAACATAAAGAACCCTAAGGATACAACTGCATTGATCCGGAAGCCCGATGCCTGTCCGTCTCGGGGTAAGGAGGTGGAAGCCCTAGAATTGACCCAGTGCGACGTGCCCTCGTGGGTGAAGGGGTATAAATCGTCGGGTCTTACGGCCAATGCTTATGATCGGTCCGATTCCGTCAAGTCCCTGGCTGCAGGAGGCGATAGCGACAACGGTGGTTTGAGCGGTGGTCAGAAGGCAGGCATCGCGGTCGGTACGGTCTGCGGAGTCGTTTTGATCGCAGGGACTGCGTTGGCCCTGATACTGATGAAGCGTCGCAACGCCAAGAAGAAGAAGCTGGACCGTGAGATGGATCAGGTCGAGAAGGGGTCCACTGGCAGCAGATCCACGAAATAGCGATTGGCCGTCGTCTGGCTGCTGTGGTGGGCGCGTTCGGGTTGCTCGCCTGATTGCCCACTGCCGCACTTTTACCTTGGGCTGATCAGTTGAGGCACTTGTCCTGCTGATTGATGTATTTTCGACGCCTACCCAGACACCTTTTTCAGCATGGATCAAGCTCGTTACACAGGCTGAAGAAACGTATCCGAACCGCACATGATGTTCCAGGGATCTTGGCCTCTGCAACGTGTCCTGGTGAACAATTTGAAGCCCCGTTAGCCTATATCATGTCTCTCCAGCATGTCGTGCACCCTGCCCTGGGCCTTGAAACCCTGAGTCTTATCTTGTTCCATATAAGTAACGAGCTAGACGATACTTGATCTTTTTCCGGGGTACTTGACCTAATGTAAAGACCCCGACTTCACGGCAATCATAGTGTCAACCGCGACGTGACCTTGAAACAAACCATGGCACCCGCAGGGTTTTACGAGATCCCGAGTTGCCACGAGGCACTCCCTGTTAACCACAACGTCCATGTGACTGCCAGTCTCCAACCGCAAGCAATGTGAAAGATCTCATCAATGAAGGTACACTGATCTATCTGCCACACGTTTCTGAGCAAACAACGCCGTGGATGCCAACAAATCTCATCTGTGTAGGGTAGCTGGCAATTGGGGAGGACACTACCTTCAGCGAAGTAAAAGTCATTGATCTCCTGCTGGACAGCCTATGGTTGGGATCCAGCGCCGATGTCGCGCGGACTTGCTCCGTGTGCCCAGTAAACGGACGCGCCCGCCGCCAGCCCGTCAGCACCTGTTGATCCAAGGCTGCTGACCGAATCTCCTTGAAGTCAAGGAATGAGTCTCATTGATGGGACTAAACAGGCCACAGTGCCCCACTAGGCCGTTCTTTGCCAAAGGACCGCCGGGGTTACCGGGAAGTGGGGAAGCTCAATGCGACACGGTGGATGAAGTGCGGGGAGGCACGGAGTTCGAGGAACATTCGGTGGGGCTAGACTTCGGAGAGACACGCCGATGTACGGAGGTGGCGCGGATCTTGACGTCGGGGCAAGGAACTGTGCCGCAATGCTACATTTGGGCCTTCATTTAAAGCATTTACCCTGCCATGATGAGATCGCCGGCGCCATGTAATTGCGCGACTCTTACGTCCTACGCGGCTTGACTGTAAGGTACAGCCAGACCAAGAACGCCAGCCTTGCCTGGTAAAGAACGCGGTATGCCCACACTCACATCTCTTCACATGGCTGCCATTTATACCCAACACGTGCACAGGCTATTGACACACGTTGGCTCGCAGAGTCCGACGTACGAAATGAAGACCATCGGCATTGTCGGGGGCATTGCGTGGCCTAGCACCATCGTGTACTACCGAGTCGTCAATGAGTACTTCAAAGAGAAAACCAACAGCGACGGTCTCCACACGCCGAATGTTGTGATTACCCAGACGGACTTTGCACTGTTAGAACAGGCGCAAAACGACGGCCGTTGGGATGAAGTTGGACGGCTGCTTGCAGCAGAGGGCGAAAGGCTCCGGGCCGCAGGAGCCGACTTCTTCCTCTTGGCATGTAACACTGTCCATACCGCAGATGAAGGTATCGCCAACAACGTAGGGATCCCCATGCTCCACATCGTGGACGCTGCCGCGAACAAGGCGGTAGACCAGGGTTACAAAGTTGTTGGGCTTTTGGGCAGTCGGTACACCATGACAGGAACTTACTTTGTTGGCCGCTTGGAGAAGAAATACGGTCTCGAGGTGCTGGTGGCTGAAGGGGAGCATCAGGACAATGTCCACAATGCGCTGTACCAGGAGCTGGCAAGAAACATCTTTCGCCCCGAGACGAGAGACAAGTTCAGGGCCGCCATCGACGACTTGATCGCGCGAGGGGCACAGGCGATTATTCTCGGTTGCACCGAGTTCGGTATGCTCGTACAGGCCGAGGATAGCCGAGTGCCCCTCATCGACACTAGTGTCGTGCACGCGCAGGCTGCCGTCGATTTCGCTTTGACCGAAGGTAATATGCGAACCGAGGGTAACCTGCTTGTGTTTTGATGGATGAAGTTGCCTCTTCGGCGACGACTCAAACATTCCGACACATTAGCCACGTTGAAAGCTGGATAGTAAACTCTACTTATGTACATAGAAGACGAACATTGCATGCCCTATGAACGAGCCAACCCACCAACAATCATAGCGCGCAATACGAATCACACCGCCTCAATGGTTTCAACAGTCTGCTCCTCAATCGCCTGCTTGTCGCCGAGCCTGTCGCTGTTCCGGCCTTGGCGGTTACGTTCGAGGTTGCGGACGGCCTGAGCTTCTTCGTCCCGCTCTTCCTGGCTCATCTCCGGTCCCAGAAGCAAACAGACGAAAACATATCCCCAAACTGCCGCCATGAAGATTGCTATGACCTTGCCATAGTCAAATCTCTTCTGCCCAGCTGGGCCAGGGCTCAGCGGGAACTCCTCACCGATTATGGCTTGAATCGTTGCCGAGGCAGAAGAGGCCAAGTTCCCCAGTTGATATGTAAGGCCTACGACTGTTGTCCGCAGAGCCACTGGCGAGAGTTCCATCAGGTAAATTGGAATCGGGCCCCAAACACCTCCGACGAAGACTTGTTCGAAGAATGCACTGGCGACAAGTGACATGCTCCGTGGTAAGATGTAGGCTGGGACAAATGCACCGCCCATGACGCATGCGATCAGCATGATTAGACGACGACCAGAATAAGTACTGATGAAACCGAGTATGGTACCGCCCGTGATGGACCCGAGCTGGCCGACAATGGAGATTATCGTAACTTGAGTAGCATCAAGCTGCACTTGGTTCTTGAGAAACGTCGGGAAGAAGTCCTGGCTGCCATGGGAGCAAGAGTTGAAGCCCGTCATAAGCACGACCATGTAGATTAGTAGGACCCAGTTCTCTTTGACGGCTTTACCTGCTTCCTTGGTGAAGGCAATGACATTAGTTTTGCTGGTCGGTGACGCCAAGTCGTTTTGTTCCTGCTGCTCTGCGACACGTGCTGCGCGCTCAGCCTGGATGGCTTGAAAGTGATTGGTCTCTGGCATTGCCAAGCGGAAAGCGATGAGGAATAGAGGCGGGACGGCCGCGAACCAGAACAAGCTTCTCCAACCGTGGCGTGTCGTCGGTACCAACGCTCTGTAGAAGACCGCGGCGAGCAAATACCCCGTTGAGTATCCGTTCTGGAATATCCCCGACAGGACGCCTCTTGCATCATATGGCAAGTCGGCCAAGGCCGTGCTTGCCGCGGGGCCATACATTCCTGGAGGCCAGGCGGCTTAACAAATGTTCCAAGGTTCCCGAGCTCGGTACTTACCACCCATAGCGATACCATAAAGAGAACGGACTGCCAGGAACTGGGGTAGTGTTTGACAAAACCCCGAGGCCAGTTCCAGAACAACGAAGAGCAACATAGCCACTACCATAGGCCATTTAGCTCCATAATGGTCGGAAAAAGCTCCGAAAGAAAGGGCGCCGACGGAACGTAGCATCAGCGACACCGTAATGCCCTATTAGCGGTCAGTCGCTTATATCTGATGCTCGATCCTTGCACAGTTACCCAGGACACATCCGAATTGGGAACACTAAAATCGTTTGCAATCTCAGTGAGGCTAAGTCTTCGGCCACTCGTTAGCTCTGTTAAGTGCGTCGGGAAGCACCAATACTTACGAAACGGTGAAGCTGGCGGCAGTTAGCGTAATAAGCACCAACACTGGGAACAGAACATACAAGTCCACGGCGTCCCACACCCAGCACAGGAATCCGCAAAGGAACATCAGCCATTGATGACGGTTGACTTGCCGCAGAACCGTGACTGGGCTCTCGAGTCGCGTCTGGCGCGTAGTCAGATATTGCTCTGAAAACATTGACTCGAGCGCGGAAGTACCTTGGGTGGCTTCAAGCTGGTTATCCGGGTCATAAAGTACGTGATGATTTGTCCCGGGGAGTAAAACCAGCCAACGGCCATGTTGTTCTTCATTTTGACAGATTTCAACGCAGCCAAGATACGCGTTTTGGTTCAATTGTTCACACTAGACAAGAGAGGGCAATGTTTGCCGTGTTTCAAGTGGTGTAGGCCATTTATTTATATCGGGAGACTTTCATGGAGCTGGAATGACGGAAAGCCACAGCTGCCACACTTCCACGCTGCGGACATGTTGTCTCTGTGGCGCACCATGGCCCACACCAGCAGCTCCATGCGGATGTGCAGCGAGCAGCGTCGGTAAAATATTTGAGCCCGTCGCCTCCCCTCCCCTAAGAAGCACCTGGGGGCGGCGGCTAATAGTGAAAATAATAACCGAACAACAGGCGCGGAGCCCAGCCTCGTAACGTTGGACCGACATGTCATTCCTGCGATACTCGTTATTGAGCCGAGCATGCTCGCAGAAACATCGGCAACCCGTGGGCTGCGCATTGGCCAACGAGAAGCTCACTGTAGCGAGCTTATGCGCATGCCTTGACCTGTCTAGATAGTGGCACATCGCAACTTTTTTGCAGAACGTCGCTGACCGCGTGATTTGTACTTTCCAGACGACCTGATAACATCACAAAGAAATGGCTGAAGCCAACACGACTGGCTCCTTGCTGGCTGATCCTGGTGTTTCAGTCAGCACTTTGCTGATAGCTGGGCTTCTCGTTGATGTATATGGACTTGAAGAACTACAGCCGAACGTGCCAACTACATGCCTTTGGCTCTTACATCCACGAACTTCCGAGCGCGGTCATATGCGAGACATCGCCTGCCGTTGTGTCGGTACCTTTCTTCAGCATCGACAAACCGCGGTATTGGAGCGTGGCCTTGTCGCGCTGGCGTTCGACTTACCAAACCATGGGACACGTCTAGTAAGCAAAAAACGAAATGAGACGTGGAAAGAAGGAAACGAGGACCACGCCCTGGATATGATGGGCATTATGCTGGCTGCAAGAAGAGATCTTGCAACACTTATTGACTTAATTGGTGGTTTTCTGGGTCGAGGTCCGATAGAGAGACATGTTTCTCTGGGTTGGAGCCTGGGCGGACATATTGTTTGGGAAGCCTGGGTCGAGGAGCAAAGAATTGATGCTGCTGTCGTGATTGTCGGATGCCCAGACTTTCTAGGTATGTAAGTCCGCCACCGTGGTACGACCAGCAGAGAACACTGGCCGTAAAACGCTCCCGGATAGCTGATGTTGTCAGGCCTCATGCGAGAACGAGCCAGGGACGCACAAACAGACTGCAATAGGTCCCTCATTGATGATCGAGCTCTACCAAAAGAGGTTTTGTCGGCTTGCCTTGCACACGATCCTCGGTATTTTTTGTTTGGCTTCGGCCCCCTACCGCAACTGCCACTATCCTCCACCGAACAACGTCGCCTTCGACCGCTACTTCACAGCAAAATCCGTGCTAAGAGTCTTCTTGTCTGCTCTGGGGCAGAAGACACTCTGGTGCCATATGCAACGAGTCAGCCGTTCTTGGACGTGCTCAAGGACGCTGTGGGTCACGGGGGTTGGTACACGGAAGGGGGCGTGACGGTGGAGGACCGCGTTTACAGAGGTGTAGGGCACGATTTTAGCAATGACATGATGGCGGATGCTGTAGACTGGCTGGTTTCTAACATAGAAAAGGGTTCGGGCAGAAATGTGATCAGCCAAGGCGACATACAGCCGCGTCTGTAGCGAGGCCCTGACTAAGTGCGACGCATTGCCACTGGTATAGATTTAGTCAATAGTGGTTGATAAGGGAGTTGCAACTGAGAGCCAATAATGACACTCTTGCCGGTGCACATAGGGATGTCTCTACTCTTGGTTCTTGGTGCGGTCATGGAAGAGAGGGCGCGTCTCGACAGACGGCATGGGGCCGCGACTGTAGCCCAAATGAATCATGGTCTATTCAGAGCTTCCGATTCTGACATATCTGGTCTCCCTCAAAGGACGTACTCGGTTGGGAGCTGAGGCAGGTCTTCACGGTCGCCTTGCAGTGAAGTTTCACAGTGGATTATCACACGCCATGGTCCGCACAATGTCAACATGCTGGCCAACTGAGGAGTTTTATGACTCGGATTCGGAGCTATGGTGGTTATCTCATATCGTAAATCCAGCGGCTCAGCTATCTAGTTCCGTGGTGTATGTCCCTTCCTGCCAGTAAACGCACCTGCCGTTCTTCGCATCATCAGTTGCTGTCCCTACACCGGAACCTCCAAAAGTAGCAATATGGGCGTTTTCCCCGTATAGTTGCCACTTTGGACCCGAACCCGGCTTGTTCGGGTTGCCTGATGCTGCGAATCTCGTAAAATAGGTCTGCATCTGGACGGCGAGGTCGGAACTAACATTGGCGTCGCCGGGTTTGTGGAACGTGTAAGCAAGATCCTGCGCATGATTCCCCGGCGGGACTTCGAAGCGATAGCTCCAAGTCATGTTGTTGAATGAGATTGCCAGGTATCGAGTATTACAGACGAAGGTATATTCAGATCGCAGCAAAGCCGCGCGGCCATACTCCGTAGTATATAAGTCGGTCTGTTGAGGCGGTGGGTACAGGTCAGTGAGGATGCGGTCGATCGCTGAATCCGTGATTCCGTGTATCGAAGAGCGAAGATTGGTAACGATCTTTTCACGGCTGTCGATTGCCGGAGAAGTAAAAATATCGGACTCGTGGGAGTTGTGGCCGAGCATCAGCTCCACTGACTTATCGAAATCGCCTTTAAGCAGCGACACACCAGGAAATGCCGGTACGAAACCACCGTCAACGGTTGGCCCGTAGCCGAAGTCGCCGTAATTGGATTTGTAGACGATGTCACTGTTTACGCGCAGTAGCGTCGTGTAGTTCAGGCTGGCGAGGTCGCTTCCATTTGTGATGGGTCGTCCGGCACGTCTACTAGCTGCGACCAGTGTTTGGTTCCAAAGCTGGACTATCGGAAGCGATGTAAGCCATCCGGGACTTTGGATTATGGCTCGCTCGAATGGTACTTTAGAACGACCGCCGTCCCCCGTGATGTGGTGCATAATGCTTCCTCCACCAGCTGATTCTCCGAATACAGTGACCCTGGCTGGGTCGCCGCCGAAGAGGTGGATGTACTTCTTAACCCTGAGAGGGCGGCGTAAGCATCTACTCAAGTACTTGGGCCTTACTCCGGTTCGACGTACCATTTCAGACCCAAACGCTGGTCCTGGAGAGCACTGTTTGGGAAGATATCCTCGTCTCCCAAGCCGTTGAGCCAACCGAACAAACCTAGCCGATAGTTCAAGGCCACAAAAATAACGCCTTCACCGCGATCATGTATCGATGTTGCAAGGAGTCCAGAGGGGTCAAAGGAGGTCGAGTCTTTCTGTCCTAGATGAGTTTAATGAGCCGAGAGCCTCGTGCGTTTTGCTTTTGAATGCTCACCAAAGACATAACCACCTCCGTAAATCCAGACCATAACAGGAGCTTACACCCTGTTAGCGATGTATATTCAGTGCCAGCCAGTTAACAAACAACCTTGCCTTTTCTTCTGGGGCGGCGGCTCCCTTGGCCTGGACGACTCCCACAGCTGCCATCATACAACTGTTTGGGAACGTGCACATCAAGGAAAAGACAGTCCTCATTCATTGTATTATCGTTCAAGAGGTTGTCGCGGAGCGCCTCTGTGGTTATGCCGGCGGCATCAGCACGTGATTTGAGAAACCATTCGGGATAGGCCTGTGGGCATTTGAACCCGACAGACCCGTCATTGACATTTCTGTTCACAGTGGACACAGGTCGAGGCGGCTTGAAGCGATGTTGACGCAGTGGTGGATCCCCAAATCTAATGTTTTTGAAGGTGTAGATGTGTTCCGTGTCCTGGAAGTGCGTTTAAGCAAACCAGTACAGAGAACTTGTCAAGTCTTGATCCTGTGTGGACTTACATTATAACCAGCTTTGTATCGAGCGTAACCCAAGTCCACAACAAGACTATCTTCATGTAGTGGAACTGAAATTGCCAAAACATGCTTGGAGAGCACGAACGAGATGACCAAAATGGTCCAGAGTATAGCCATGGCGAGGATTCTGCCAAACAGTTCCTAGACAGGACAAAATGTCAAGTTGGTCAGCCTGGCGAGGCTTTGCTACAGTGATATCACATGAGGAAAACGAACTATAAGTACTAGGGCGTCTTTAAGGTTATGTCGGCGCTTCACGACTAATTCTGTCGCCATCAAGGTCTCGGGTTGCCCCCAACATACCCCATCACGTTCTGCGAAGAACAAGCCTGGGACGACGATGCCCGGGTGAAGTCCGAGCCCCGCTATTAGAACCAGTCCCGACTCCCAACCGCGCCGATTACATCGCAGGCCGCAGCGGGTCGTTCTAGTAGATTTCGCTCTTGCCGGTTCGGAGCTCTCTTAAATTAACCGAAGCCCCACAGATTGGTAGAGACAACACAGCTCCTGCAACACCAGCCCCATTCCATGCCCGATGAACTCCTCTTCGTTGCAATAGACCGTCCTCGGCTACGCGGCCGATCATGCTCACCTATGGACGGAAATGACCGACGACAGGATTGGGCCGACTAGCCGAGAGAAGAACGAGAGGAGGTGCAAATCGCTAGCCGTCATATGTGCACCGGGATATACACTCGTCGGCGGGGGGAACATATTCCCGGCTGTGCGGGTAAAGAACAGAACGGGGTCTCGGAAGGTGGAAATGACCGGGTTAGGTATTCGCGATGCTGCTCGGACAAGGCCTGTCAAGCTGCGTGCGCGTCAGAAACCAACTTCTCTCGTCTTCGCTTTGATGCTGCCTCCCCCGCGGCCCTCTAGCAGTCCAAGCCGCGTGCCACCGCGTCCCCTCCTTGCTCAGCCCCTTCTATTGCGTAGATCCGTCATCCGAGGCGAACAGAAGCAGTCTGTACCCTTCAACATGGACGCATACGCAGCTACCGCGGGATATTGCGGTAGAACGTCCAGTCAGATCGGGACCCGCGCCGCGCCGCGCACCGGGATGACGGCACGCCGATACATTGCGACGTGGATCGCCTCGTAGATGCCTATGTTGCCGCCTATACAGAGCCTGTAACGTCAAGTCCGAATGCTGCATCGACATCAATGGAGGGTTTTCTCTCCCACCCTCTGAGCTCGGGTATGGGAGCCTTCTCTCTTTCGCCTGGTCCCGAGGTGAAAGCTGCGAGTTTCAGCACCAATCACTAGCGCACAGAGGGAGAGGACTCCGGATTTTTCATCATTTGCTTCCCGTCCACGGTCTGGGTAAACAAGCGATATAGAGCTATGGACTACAGTCGAGCCAGGGATTGGCATCGCGACGGCACCCACAGCGGCGCTGCGACCAACTTTGCACTTCTTCAATCATGGAATCGGCCTCTGTGGCAACGTACCGAGTGGCCCTAACTAGAGAGATTGGGGTAGTGGCGGTTTTCGCTCGCAAAGATTCCATTTCCAGAGACATAGTTCCATTTACGTGCTTGAGATGGAACAAATGCACACAAGTCGACTTCCACCAAGTCCATGTCATAAAACGGAATGCTTACGAGCAAGTATCGCGAGCAAAAGGTCTGAGATTGCGCTCTTCATGTTGATGGCTAGACTTACAAAAATGCTCACAAGTAGTGGCGACCACTCCACGTCTTACGTGATATGACTTTTACATCTTCATAGATCTAAGAAACATCAACGGACCACAGGGCCAATTAAACACGAGTAAACAAGTTCCGAAATGACCGTCTTGCTCACATAATGCCGGGATACCACAGAACAATTGAGCTGCAGCCCTACCTTGTTGGTAGTTACCAGGTGGGCTGACATGACGCTTGGGCTGCAAGGGCTGTTCCACGGGCGCGTGGCCGGGTTGTTCCCGAAAAGTGGCGGTAGACGCTGGCACGCACCGGAAATGGCATTGTCGAGACGGTGCACGCACAGCGTGCTAGCGTCTGGTCTGACGGGAGCTTCGAAGCAGCAGGGCGGGTCAATGGGTGCGCTGTGGCTTGATGGCTGGGTAGCCCTGTAGGCCCCGTTAGGTAGCCTGCTGGTGACACCCCGTCCCGGAAAATAGGGGTCTGCCAGTGGTTCGGTGCGGGCTATTGGCGTTGACGGGGGATGAATCATGATGGGGTCTGCCGTCACGCCGTCCTCGTGGTCTGGCTCGGCAGCGGCACAGCCAGGCGGACGAAAGAGGCGGGAGCGACGCAGCTGGGCGACATGGACGCACGGCATGAGGCGATCATGTCAGCGTCTGGCCAGATCAACGGGAGCAAGTCGGGGTAATGTCGCCCAGCGACGCACCCAATGTGGAGCGCCAGTCCCTGCAATGCCTGCATTGCCCTGTGGCCCCTGTCCCGACTCCCAAGTCCCGACGTCACACCAGCTCCGGCGGTCGCATTGCCGGCGACGATTGGGTTGCTATTACCCCAGATGACGCGGGCAAGGACCAGCACAACCCAAACTGACATGGATGGACCTGCTGTGCAACACCAAGAACCCTTTGTCTGGCGAACCGTGCTGAATACGCAGCGCTCTTCGAAGTGTGCTCTCGACTGATAGTGGTGAGTATCGGGCAGCTTGCCCTGAGCCTCTGTGACGAGCAAAGGGCCCAACCCACCCCATCGCCTGACTTCGTGGTCTTGGCTAGCTTCAAGCTCGCTCGACTGCCCTTTTAGTCCACAGGGAAGCCAAGCAATCTGACTCGGGTCGGGGTTAGCCGGGGTAGCGACCCCGACTTCTATGCAAGAACGGCCCGACACTTCGCCTCGGACAATTCATACTCAAGGCTATTGCCAGATCGGCCCGTCCATGGCCGGGGGCGGGGCTGGCGCGGGTTGCGCATTTCGATGGTGTCAGGCCTTGCTCGCCATATTCGCACCCTCCCAATTGCTTTGCGTCGGGGACCGTAACTTTGCCGCGGCCGCGCCCCCGCGGATGGCACCACTGTACCTTGGCATCGGCTTCTCCACGGCCTCTTGGCCCTACGTCGCGTGCGTGAAGAGTGTTTCGCCTTCTCGTCTCCCCACATCCGGACGACCCTCTCGTGACTCTTGCTGGGGAGACTCCAGATTCGATTCGGTTTCGATGGGCATGATGGCCCAGCCGTATGCCATGCCACGACGCCCAGCTCGCCTCGAGCACCTATCCACGGTCGCTCTTGTGAACGTAGTAGGAACCATGGGGCACCTTTGGGCCTTTGCCTTCTGCCCAAGGATAAAAAGGCAGATTGCCGCGCCGCATCTTTCGTCAGTTCATTGTCACCACATGCATTCCATGTCTCATATCGTGGGCTGCGCATTGCCAAACCAACACCAACAAGCAATAGAGAGACAAGCACTTGCCATTTCCTACAATGTCCGATCGGCTTGAGAAGCCAACCGAAGAGAGACGGCACTCGGCTGCCCTCCACGTCGCCCGAGACGTTGAGCAAATCGAAGCTCCCGTGACGTGGAAGGCGTACCTTCTATGCGCCTTCGCTTCCTTCGGCGGTATCTTTTTCGGCTACGACTCTGGTTACATCAATGGTTGCCTTGGCTCTCGAATCTTCATCGATGCTGTGAATGGGGAACCCGGTCTCGGCGCCGTCAGTTCAAGCAAACAGTCTTTGATCGTCTCCATCCTGTCGGTGGGGACCTTCTGCGGAGCTGTCATTGCCGGCGATGTTGCCGACTGGATTGGTCGCAAGTGGACCGTCATTACTGGCTGCGTGATCTATATGATTGGGGTCGCGGTCCAGATGATCACAAGTCCTACAAACGCAATGGGCCCTATTGTCGCTGGTCGTCTTATTGCAGGCCTCGGCGTCGGTTTCGAGTCAGCCATTGTCATTCTTTACATGTCCGAGATCGTAAGCTCATTGCCGATAATGGCCAACTACAGATGAATGTATGCTGACATGTTGTTCAGTGCCCTCGAAAAGTCCGTGGTGCCCTGGTGGCTGGATATCAGTTTTGCATCACGATCGGCCTCCTGCTTGCTTCTATTGTTGTCTATTTCAGCAACAGGGACTACAACAACACGGCTTCGTATCGCATTCCTATTGCCATCCAATTTCCGTGGGCCATCGTCCTAGGTGGTGGCTTGCTGTTCATGCCCGACTCACCACGCTACTTCGTGCAGAAGGGAAAGATTAGCAAGGCTCTCAATGCCCTGTCGCGCGTCCGTGGACAACCCGAGACTTCCGAGTACGTCCAGAGCGAAATTGCCGAAATCATCGCCAACGAGGAATACGAACGTGCTCTTATCCCCAACACAACTTGGTTCGGGAGCTGGGCCAACTGCTTCAAGGGCAGCTTATGGAACGCCAATTCGAACCTCCGCCGCACTATCCTTGGCACATCACTCCAAATGATGCAGCAATGGACCGGTGTCAACTTCATCTTTTACTACTCTACCCCCTTTCTCCAGACGACCGGTGCTATCTCTAATACCTTCTTGATTTCTCTTATCTTTACCCTCGTTAACGTCTGCTCGACTCCTCTATCTTTCTGGACCGTTGAGCGCTTTGGTCGCCGAACAATCCTGATTCTTGGTGCTTTCTCTATGCTTATCTGCCAATTCCTCGTTGCAATTATTGGTGTTACCTGTGGCTTTAATTTCACCCATGCCGACGATTCCGTTACCGGTGGGAAGGTCGCTGATAACATCACCGCGGTCAATGCACAGATCGCGTTTATCGCCATCTTCATCTTTTTCTTCGCCTCGACCTGGGGACCCGGTGCGTGGATTTTAATCGGCGAGATTTTCCCACTGCCCATTCGTTCGCGTGGTGTCGGTCTGTCTACTGCGTCCAACTGGTTATGGAACACCATCATTGCCGTCATTACCCCTTACATGGTGGGTGAGGCCGAAGGCAATATGAAATCGTCAGTGTTCTTCGTTTGGGGTGGACTATGTACCTGCGCCTTTGTTTATGCCTACTTCCTGATCCCAGAGACAAAAGGTTTATCACTGGAGCAGGTGGACAAAATGATGGAAGAGTGCAGTCCACGACAGTCGTCGAAATGGAAGCCTAGCACTACCTTTGCCGCTACTATGGGGTCCAGGGATTATGCACAGGGAAAGGATGCTGTCTAAGTACAGTGTTCCTGGGCTGAACGAAGTTTGGCTGTCTGCAGAGACGTTTTGTTTTCGAAACGGGGCCTACGGCAAACCTCCGAGATGTCCTGGTCGTGTTTCTTAATACTAGTACCATAATATTTAACATGCGTGAACTTAAAGCTGTAACAAGCCAATATAAATGCCCTCGCGTCGGGGAGCTACCCATATAAGTGAAGTCACGAAGGACAGCTCGTGGCAAACGCAGTCAGCTAGGATCGGATAGATGAAGGATGGGCAGCTTAGTCCTTCAAGCAATACTTTGCGCTGCAGCTTGCGTTGAGGTCGCAAACGTTGTCCTTTCATGGGTAGCAGAGGGAGTCGCATATCTTCATGTAGTCCGCACAGGTGTTGTGGCCACAAATACACGTAACATCACCCGAGGACTGGCAGCACACTCGACTCTTGGGGCGTTCGCGGAAGGACACAACGTTAATGAGGATGAGACGTCAACTTACATATACATGGCATATTGGCAGCCCTTCGTCGCGTATTATGGCAGCTGTGCGTGGTCAGCGGCGACTGAAGGCAAGCAACCGCCTGATCTTTCATCGAAACGAGGGGACGATCGCAGAGGAATGCGGACGGCAGATGGCCACCTTGATGCGACTGACCAGACATGCTGCAGCATGGAGCAAACGCGTACTCTTGCCTCGGCTTACAGCGCGCATACTCGAAAGACTCTGTGGCCGTGAGGCCTCCGCCATGCACAGGTTCTGGGCTTGCCCGGCAGGTGCCCGCTGTGCTAGATTCTTGGGTATCCACCCCAGATTACCCGCCCATGATAGCCTGGCCGGCGATTCCAAATTTCTTGTGGATGCCATCTCAATTGAGGCACGTTCAACGTTTTACACGATATCGGAGATGGCCGCTTAGACGGCCGTCTCACTCGGATACCTCCGCCGGCCCGGCGCGTTCGGCATCGAGCACTATAAACGTGGCCTACCACAGCCTCACTGAGTGGGTCAGACCGAGAATTGCAATGTCTCACTTAGCCGAAAATGAAAGGAAGCACGCCATCAGCACACTAGTGACCCGTAATTGAAGCCCAGTGACGAAGTGCACCCTTAAACGTCGTCGTCATGTGGCGGAGCAAGTCTGGCGTTTGTCATGTTCATCCGTAGTTCATCATTGCGGACTCCCCTGCCCGACGGCCGCAAACGACAACGGTAATTACTATGGGGCCAACTAGCACTTACTGCAAGCTAATCCATAAGGACGAAAGATATTTTGGGGTATGGAATAAGCTTAACTTTCTTATTTAACCTGTGCCCCTTGCAGTTCGACTACAACCCTCCTATCCGAGTGTTAAAGCCAACAACAATCACCACAAGCAAAGCGCAATGAATACCATTCGCCCCTCAAACAGCCTTCTAAAAATGGTTGCTACATTCTGGGTCCTTGCAGGCTGCATGTCTGCGGCCGTGCTCGCCTCGCGTGCAGACGTCCTTCAAGAACACAACATCCCGCTCAACCTCGCTCTCGACATTGCCCAGGATGCGGTCAAGGCCTGCGCAAAGGACCATTACAGCGTATCAGCAGCTGTAGTCGATAGGGAGGGCGTCCTCCGCGCCCTTCTTCGGGCGGACAACGCGGCGATTCACACGCCGGAAGCGGCTCGGCGGAAGGCATACACGGCCGCCTCCGCACGAACAGCCACCAGCGCAATAGTGAAGAACATTCAGAATCCTGGCGCGGCTCAGCTTGTAGGAATCGATGACTTCCTCATACTTGCCGGTGGTGTACCAATCAAGCTCGGCAATGAGACCATCGGTGCAATCGGTGTTGGTGGTGCTCCGGGCGGGGATTTGGATGAAGCTTGCGCTATGGTCGCCTTGGAGAAAGCGGGAAAGAAGCTGGCGTAACCAGACGAAGCGTGTAGCACCTCCTAGGTTTGTGGCTGTCTGGCTACTCCTTGCTCGTATCGGAAGAAACTGGGCAACTACAGGCGACAATTCTTTGCCTTACCAAAGTCTGAGAAGAATATTAGGGGAGTCGGACCGTTCCTGTAATAAAATTTACAAGTTTCATCTCGATTGGTGTGACTGGATTTTATGGGTCATCAAGTTTCCACTTGGTCTCATTCTATCGCTATCGGCGCAGTTCGACTCAAGGGCTGAGTCGTGGGATGAGTGTTGCCAAGGTGAAATACGTATATATATATATCTGTGTGTGTGTGTGTGCGTTTGTGCGCATGAGGCCGGGCGGATGCCGCCTCATTGTTCTATTTGGGTCTGTCGTGACTGCACAGTCAAGTACCACTGACTCTCATCCATGACTGCAGCAAGTCGATAGCAATACTGGGTATTGGGCGCGAGATCTGAGACTCGCATTACGCAACGAGCCCTCTCGGCACTCATTCTCCTCACGTCCGTGGGTGGGATTCTCGAAAGGGTACATACGGTTTCCCCGCGCCGAGCACGGCAAAAGTCGGCAGGCCAATCTAACCTTTCATTTTAATAAAACCATTAGTGGGCAGTTCAGTTTCTTCGACAAAGAAGGGCGTGTTAGGCTCAGTATGTATTATTTACGCAAACGTATCCGGCGGAGTGGAATCACGTCTCATTACATAAAGTGTATCATATTGCTGCCTTTAGACCGGGCCATATTCGGCGTGATTTGGCACGCGTTACGCACCGGTCTCAAGATTAGAGAAAGCCCAACAATAAGTCGCGCGTTTCGAAATGACGCCCGACAAACATACACAACGTACTCCCTCGTTCAGTTATTACACAACATTTTCGTATCTGTATTACAAACGAGTTTTATCCCCGAGCATATAAATGCGAGCCCTCTCCCCAGTGAATGATAACTGACCCTCAACCACAACTTCCTGTCCTCATCCACTCCCGTCACGGACCCCGGCACCATGCGCGCAACATTCATCCTCGGGGCGTTCGTCCTGGCCAATACCACCGGCGCTGTGAAGGTGTTACTCGGCTTATCAGAAGCCCAGGCGCTCGAAATTTTAGAAGACGCTGTGAAGGAATCACCCCCCATGTCAGAAGCCGAGGCTCGTAAACACGCAGCTGAGTGGAATGAAGAACTCACTAGGAAGGGAATTGAGGACATGGGGGTATGAGCCATTACATGTTGTCAAGATCATTTGCCGACACAGACACTAACCCATTGGCCAGCTTTGTAGTACAGAATCACAATACTGCAAGGCCTACACGGGAGTTGCCGAGCGAGCTCCGGGATCAGATGGACAATGGCGCTGGCGAGGCTACGTTTCGCAGCTCAAATGTCCCCGCTCCTACCAGGTAAACTTCCACAATCTACTAGAGTTATGATCAACCATCATTGCTCTTCTGACTTATGATTTCGCAGTGCCTTGATACGGCTCACGGTTGTTATGTGACCGACCTTTTCGGAAGCAACCAGAAGGTATGGTGTGGCATACCGTTTCATAAGAGGCCTACGGTTGGCTAGAAGGCGGATGCATGGCGGGTTTCGAGCTGGGTGTGCACACTTGTCATGTTTCATTTCATAGCTCAGGGATTTTACGGGATCACTTCTTAGTATCGAACTAGACGCGGAACAATGCCATGCCAGAGTTATCCTTGGACACTTGATACTTCCACACGGCGTTATTGATTGGTAGGATGCCGGGTCTGCATACCGCTGCAGTCTAACACAGAGTATTCTCTCAAGGTTGGTCCGCGAAAGGCCAGCGGAGAGGTCCGAAAACCATTAGATGTGACATAGGCCATCCATGAGTCCGGGCATATCTCCAAATCCCAAGACACTACTGGTGTATCTCGACTGCTGATGAGTAGACTAGGCAGAACTACAACTTCTGTATTTGTAGTGATGCAATCATTTGCCGGCCTATTGTTAACATGCAAATAGCATTTCTATCGCTAGCGTGCAATTGGTATCAACTGTGTGGCTCGTCTCCACGAAAAGATGTTCCTGTTCTCATGTTAGAATATGGTCTGACTGTGACATGATATCGATTCGTCGATCAACCTACCCAAGGTCGGGTGTGACAGTATTGGGCCCGTCAGACTCGGAATGTAATGGTCTTTCGACCACTCCACCAATTTGTCCCAATTTCGACATTGATGCTCCGTCTGCATGCTTGGCCACGGCCATCTGTAGTCATCCTTCCATTCGTACGTATGTAGCGATACATCTCCATGGCACATGATGACTTGACGAAGCAAATCGATGCAGTGATCGAAGTGCTCTTGTTGGTCTGCAAGAGGGTTGGGGTCGTGGTAGTAGTCGGAGTAGTAGGACTTGCGAATCTTGTTCACGCAGTGCAGCGTGTGGAAAACATCAAGAGTCGCAAGGTAGCCGCCCTTTTCGTCCTTCAACGGTACAGAGGTAATGTTTGCTTTTTCGAGATCTTCCTTCTGTACGCGGAGATTGTTGTCTGGACATCGTTTTAGCACTCGAACAGATGGGCAGGTCGCAATCCGCAAGTACATTTTAGAAGTTCTTCCCATGCTGCATCCTGCTCTGGTCGAGGTGGCCCTCGGTATTTCCCATTGTCCTCGAGGTTATGGACAATAACTTGCTTTGTGTACTCGATCGCTGATTCCGCGGGAGCTACCGATTCCCGTCAGCCGCTTGGTGTCACACGTGAACAAGTCTATCTTCGTACAATAGATTGCAGCATTGCTGCACTCGCATGGTTTTCCATGCAATCTTGCCCCCCAAAAGAATAGGGTAATGGTGATGACGCTGTAAAATATAATGGCGCCAACATGTAAATATGTCTTCAGTCTCGATCTCCGTTTCGTTATTTGAGACGATAAGGAGTGTAGGAGCTTCTCCTGAGATTGCTCTACGCTGAGAAGACTTTCTGTATCTGGTGATGCTGTAGGATCATCGTCCTTCGTGAAAGGTGGCACTGGATACATGGCGGCATGGGGAGAGCACCCAAGCAGTCGCCAGTTATCGTGGTATTGGGAAGTTCCCCGCGGATGACGGAGAGATGTCTACGAACAGGACTGTATGCAAATAGAATAAAAACCCCTGCGCACTGCCCTTAGTGCTTACCCTTGCTTTGCGTTACACTGGCCCACTCTTCGATGTGCAATAACGACAGTCACAACGACCCCACCTGTGACTGACTACATCTGCAGTGAGGGGCTGATCTGTGCTTTCTGCAAGGTTACATCCGGCCCTTGTATCAAAACGGAAGTATGGCGATTCGCAACCTCTATGTACTCGTGGACTTACCCAGCGGTGAATCGAGAGACCTATCAAGAGAGTTCTACAAGGGTAGGAAATCACCAGGACTCAGGCACGAGCTGCGCGCACACACACACTCGCTCTACGAGAATCACTTGAGATTGGCCGTATGGCATTCACGAGTAGACTATGTTCCAATTCACCGTTCTGAGTACAAAAAGAGTGATGTTCTAAGCTCGTGCGCTATTTGCCCCAAGTACTCTTTGTATCGTCTGACCTGGATAATGTCTAAGCGTCGGAACGCTTCCCCCAGCCAGCCTGGTTATTGTAAAGAATGTCGGGGCTCTGAGCCTCAGAACGCTTGCCCCAACCAGCCTGGTTGTTGTAGAGGATGTCGGGGCTCTGAGCTTCAGAGCGCTTTCCCCACCCAGCTTGGTTGTTGTAGAGGATGTCGGGGCTCTGAGCTTCAGAGCGCTTTCCCCACCCAGCTTGGTTGTTGTAGAGGATATCGGGACTCTGAGCCTCGGAACGCTTGCCCCAACCAGCCTGGTTGTTGTAAAGAATATCGGGGCTCTGAGCCTCAGAGCGCTTTCCCCAACCAGCCTGGTTGTTGTAGAGGATGTCAGGGCTCTGAGCCTCAGAACGCTTGTTGGCGTCGACGCTCTGCGAGTCGATGGGCGCGGCGAGGGCGGCACCAAAAAGTGCAAGGGCAATGGGAACGATAGACTTCATCGTGGCGTCGTTCGAATTGAGACGATAGTTTGAGGACAAGTGTTGCTGTTTAGTTTGCAAGAACTTCGTTGAAGAGCTAATGGAACAGCTAACACGGATGATCTCAATATGTATACGGATGCCCGAACGCGAGTCTCATCAAGTAGATCCTTCACTTCGGAACGTTGCAATGCAGTGATGGAGGGATTCCCTCTGACATTTGCGTCACCAGTCTCCTACACGGCCGACAAATATCCCTCTACGCGGGGTAGAGCTACGATGACAAGCTAACCCGGGAATCCGATGTCCATTGGTTATCCTGCGGCAGGGGACTTCGTGTCGCCACCCATGCTCTCTGTCATGCAGTTGAACTGTCGGCCGTAGACTCGTGGAACCTCAACACAACACCGACAGCGACGCAAGTCATCGCAAAGTATCTTTTCCTACGCCCCAGCGATGCACATGCTGCACACCTGACAACATCTGCACCGCGTCAGCAATGACACATCAACAGAAGTACAACCAAGAGACAAAGCTCTTCCTGGGATCGCCGTGTGATGCGCTGACATGCCTATGCTCTGTCATACTGGCCTATAGTGCCGGCAGAATTGCCAGTCGGAGCGCGAGAATTCGTGCAGGACGAAACTGGTTACGGATTCGTGTTAGCGAGTCCTTCCCCGCATGTTGGGTCGAGCTAGCGGTTTGTCGCTCATAGGATCTGAGTTATGCGGCATCTGATGCATAAGTGCTTACGGGACTCTACCTGAGGTGGCCAATAGCTAGCCATATAGACAGAACGATGCTAACAAATCTCACTCGAGTGTGGCAACATAGGCATTGATAGGATTTGAAGAGAACGTCACCTTCTGTATGCAGCAATGCAACGTTCCTGGAGGATCACCCATAGACGCCACGCCAGACTGCCTCTCGTGATGATGCCTTCCTCACACAGTAAACGATACACAGTGCAGGAAAGTCACGTTCTTGTAGATCAAATCCGGCTCACACAAGGCATCACCCCCATACATTGAAGCTCAGCAGAAGAACCAACGTCTCAAAGGCTTTGACCCGCTACAGCAAGGCGACTCGACCACATCGTGCAGGCTTCCATTCAGGTCCCCGGTGCTATCTATCCAAATGGAGCACAGAGCGACTGACCGAGCATCTGACGAGGTGCCTTTCCTGTCTGACGAGGAGAAAGACGAGTTCACAATCCCGAAGCGTCAGTTGAGGCGACAAAAATGGGCGCATCTTTTGCCCTACTCTGCTCTGCTGAACGTAGCGCTGGTAGTAGGACTGCTCGCAACCTGGATCTTGCACGGCCATGATGGGAATAAGGCGTATATTCCGAACGAAATATACTGTAAGGAGCTCCAAGCCTCTTAGTCAGTGACCACGTTCTAAACTCCAGAAGCACCGGCACAGTCTGCGGTTGAGTACGAAACAGTTGTTTTCACCGGTGGTCTGCGAGGCGACAAGTCCAAATTTCAAGGGTCCTCAGCCGAAGTAGACGCACAATGGGATGAGCTCTACAATCGTTCGTCATCCTCTAGTTGTCCCAATGTTGCGAGACCGAGAACTAACCGTGCGGTCCTTAGAGGTATTGATATCCCAAATCACAGCTGAATACGCCGCCAAGCTGCCCAACGCGACGACACCATTCACAAACGACACCAGTCACTACATTATCGAACTCGACGTTTTCCATCAACTGCACTGCCTCAACATGATGCGTAAGCTGGCATATCCTGATGTCTACAAGCTTGACTTGACATCGGGCTCGGAAGAAGCTGAGGATAATATTTACCACATGGAGCATTGCTACGAGCAGTTGAGACAATCGCTCCAATGTGCGTCAGACATTAGCACTATATTCTGGGAGTGGAGCGAGAAAAAGCAGAAGATGTTTGGGAACGTAAGGACGACGCACACGTGCAGGAACTTTGAGAAGATCAGAGATTGGGCGGTAGAGCACCACGCTCAGACCGATCTGGACTTTTTCAAGTTTGTGGAAGGAGCACCCCTTCGACAGGATTAGAGCACAGTTTAAGAGACCACGAATACCATCAATACATTAAACCTGGCAAAGATGCTCCAGAGAGATGCAACAAGCCCACGCAACTGAAGGGTACTGTCATTTGAAACCCGATGGGATTCTGTATGGATTCAGCTTCGATGTGGCTGGAGAAGTAAAGACGGGAGTCACAATGAATGAAGAATTTATTGCCAGTCACTCAGAAGTAGTACTTCCTTAACTTTGTTGCATAGGAGTCAAGACTGTGGCGTATAGCCATAGAGGAGGAACCTAGTCTTGGAAGTTCCTATTTTGCACATTTTGGGTACTTGACAAAGATCTTTGTGCCTGAGTCCTTCATCCCGTCCGGATGCCCGCCGATCATCTTGACGCAATGACTTGTGTGATGATAGTTGGCCGTGTACGAATCCAACTCTTGCGTCGGGTCCATCAAGATCCTGTGTAGCCGCTTCCAGACGTACATGCAGTGCGTGACATGCCAATCAAAGGTGGTGGTGAAATGCCCATAGTCGCCAGCTGCGAGCTCCTGCATGGTGAGGTTCCGGCCCGCCGCAGTCTCATATGGCCATTGGCGGCCATGATACATGTCCTTGGCATCTTCGACGTCGGCGTCTGTGAGGCACGACTTTGGCAGCCATGAGTGGAGGACGATGCTGTATGTGCACCCCCGTTCCTTTGCGTCCTCGGGCGAGTTGCCGCAGTCGCCGTGTGACCAGGACAAGGGAAGTCCAGTCTCAGGATCCGAGCCATTGCGCGCGTGAGGCAGCTGGCGTGCGTGCGACGGCTCTGGCATGAGGAAGGCGGAATAAAGCGCCATGAAGGCGCCCATTGTGACGAGGCCAAGGATGAACGAGCTGGTTAATGGGATCCATCCACGCTGTCGCTGCACAGGCTCCCGGTATTCCTGGCCATAGTCGCTTGCGTCGTCACCAACTCGCGCGTACTTGATCTTGTCGGTCATGTTGAGCTCGGGAGAGTGTGCATCTCCTCCCGACAGAATCGTCCGTGTTGGCGCCAGCAGTTCATGAAGAAAAAGGTCTGCCGGGCCGTTTCCTCCAAAACGAACATGAACGACAATTGGAGTCGAATGTAACCTTGATGAGAGAGCAACATGGAGGAGCGGCAGGGGACTGCATGCCAGATGGTACGTAGACGGCGCAGGATCGTCGCACTGTGCTGATACGTGCGGCCGCTGGGACTCGGAGTGCATGAGCCCTGTGCGACAGCCCAGATACCGCAAGCTTGCCCTGTCCCACCTCAAACGGTACCGGAGGGTATTAGACGCCCACCGCCCTGGGCCTCCAGCCAGTCCAAAGGTGTCCCACGTCAGATTCTGACCTTGATCGCATGGGCACCTGCACGATTTCTGACCATGATGCAAGAGAAGTGAGCGACTGCAGCACAGGCCCGCCCGTTAGACGACCAGGACGAGCGATGGCGACATGTCGCTGCCGCCGCCATCATCCCCAGGCGGCTTGCGATCCGGTTGTCCGAGATGGCGCAAGCGATGGAAGACCCTACTCCGGCGGGACGAATGCACGTACACGTACGCGAGCAGCGCCTAACAATACGCAAGGCTGCGGCGCAAGCGGCCATGGCTTGGCCGCGACTCGGAGGGGCACAAGAGCGGGACGGGATACGAGCAATTGGGCCATACCTAGGCAATGATGAGGCGGCAAGGTGCAGCGCGTACAACGTCCCCTCGGCCGGGCCGCATTGGCAAAAGCACGCGCGGGGCATGACTCTGTTCTGATCCTTTATCGCGCGCCGCAACGGCCAGCGACAATGTCGCCATGTCCGGCTGGGCCGCGCGCCGGCATCGAGGCCAGCAAGGCAGCCGAGGTGCACAGGTGATGGGGGGAAGGCTACCGCAGCAGTCGAGAGTCGAGACCGAGGCGCCCGTGTCGTCGACGGCATTGCGAGCCTGTCGCGTCAGCGGGCGAGCCAGTTGGCGCTGGAGCGACTCCTCCGTAAATTGTTGGTGCTCATTGCATGCATGGTGGGGGTCTCGTCGCCGCGGGCGCAAGCGTGCCGTTGGCGAGGTTCTGTGAAAATAGCAATCGAAGCCCCAGAGATCTGCCAGTCACGCACACCGACAGATCTCTATTCTCACAGCACCGGTACCGCCCACGGCCAGCAGCGGGGGCAGCCATCACAGGCCCCCGGCGGGCGCGAGGACGCAGCACGATTTCAGCACCAAGCACAGCTGTAACCAGTCGCAACAAAGCCACCGTAGGACCGAGAACTGGGCCGTGACTGAGGTTATCGCGAGCCACAACAACAGGCATGCCCGCGACATGAGGAATTGTCCTTTAAGCCAGGCCGGCCGCCATTTCTGGGCTCGGCTACCCACTTCGTTGCTCAATTGAGGGCGTCCGCCCACCTACTTCGTAGCGGCACAGAGATGCCGGGTCCTGATGCCAGGGTGCGCGGCGAAAGTGAGCTTCAATGAAAATAGCGGCTTTCTCCGCCACACTACACCAACGCAGTCGCTGGCGAGAAGCCAAGTCCTGTGCCACGTTCACCCAATGCCATCATCATTCCGGCAGGACCCTGGCAGTTCAACTGTCCGATGGAATGCAAATGCACATCGAATGCCGCGTCGGCCAGAGATCGAGGCGACGAGCGGCCCAAAAGTGATGGGGAAATCTCTACGTTGCTGCGCCCAAGCATTCCACCAGCGGAGCAATCGCCTGGGCAGGCGTCAGACAGCTCGACACCCATGATGTTTCCTGCACCACACAGTTCGCTCTGCGGCTCGACGGATGAACACAAAGTTGGCGGGTCTTCCCAAAGTTGAGGTGATGAGCCCGATAATAAGAAACATGGCAGTCGCGAAGACGGGCGTATCGTACACAGCGCATTCCCATAGTTGTGCAGCCGCCTCCATCTATCCACTCCTCTCTCCCGCGAAATGTGGCTGTATTCCCCCGGCCGATTGACAATTCACTGACACACGCGATGGTACATGTTCCGTTGTCGAATTTTGCGCTGCATTTGTGCAGATCACTTCGTAGGCTTCCCCATCTGTCGCATACTGTTACGTCTGGCCTCTCCAATCCGTACCTAAGCATGTGTTCTACAGGCAACGACGCCAATTCAAAGAGAGCAAACAATGTCATCGGTATTTCACTGCGCCATATGCACCGAGGTGGTCCTTGGAAAGGGCTTGATCGAATAAGAAGGCGTTCTCGCGACTAGAGACGAGGTCATCGTCGCCGTCGTTGCCGTTTCGGGAGCTCCAAAGTTGGAACCATGGCGCTCGTCTGGCAGTACGCATCTTTTTAATTTGATTGTATGATCTAGCTGTCCCGGCAGATTAGTTGTGAGGTGCAGCATGGATACCCCATGACAAGATCTGGAACCAACAGACGCTGTTCCCATGTTTGTGTCAGAGACTATCGCCACAAGGAGAAGGTCGGCGGGGAAGCACTTGCCTAAAGAAATACGGCTCTCGGAACTGATCCGACGCCCAAAGTCGCACATATATATATATCTATGTTCTTTCTAGTGCAAACATGGAAGGTGTTTCCGGCATTACCGTGCCGCGTATATGTATGCCGGTGTCGGGACCTGGATCACGTCGAGAAAATAGAAGGTTGGGCCGGGAACGAATGCCGGCCTTTCTCTACTGGGCAGCTATCTTGTGGTTATAAATGCATGGAGAGGCGCAAAAAGACCTGAATGCACCCGGAATCAGGCGCGGTCGGTATCTCTTGCGAGAATGCCACCCTCAACAGACAAAGGCAAGTACAACCTTCCCGAAGCATACTTGGGTGACCGACTGGGCAATATCTTCAGGTAGTTCCTGGGACACCCGACTCATGAGATGTTGGTCAAAAGACAAGCGCGATGGCTGGTCGACATATACATATATATCCAAGTCTACGGCCATCTACCTGGACATTGCTGTGGGTATCGAAGTCAGCATGCATGACAAGACGAGCACGCACACACAAGGTTGATTCACAGCCACAGTGCATATCTTTGTTGATAGAAACCCGTTGTATCGTCACCTATCATCGTCATGTGGTACATACTTTCTAGGTTTACGCTTGTCGCTCTTCTGTGCCAGTCTCTTGGCGAAGCAGCTGTTCAGAACCGCCGACCTCACATTGCCAAAACCGTCACTTTAGGCAATGGTCAGGTCATCGACTGGATATACAAGGACTCCCAAGGGGACGTCGCAAGTCCGCCGCCGTTTGGGCCCGGAGGACATGAGATAGTCCCCTCAGTCTTCAACGAGACGACAGTCGGCCCAAAAGGCACGGTCCCAATCTTGAGAAGCAATGGCGAGCCTTCACGCGTCAAAGTCGCTCCACCTCTTTCGACACCGATGAAGTCTCGCATTGGCAGCCGGCAGTACTCGGGCCAACATTGGTACGTCAGCACATCGCAGACGACCGACAATCGAGGTGGCAGTGCCGCTTTGAGCATGTTCAAAGCTTTTGTCGCCCAGAACGACGATTTCTCCCTCCTGCAGACGGCCGTCATACGCAGTGTCCCGAGCATTGGGATACAGACTGTCGAGGCAGGTTGGATAAACTTCCCAGACCAAAAGCAAAAGCCTCACCTATTTACATTCTTCAACACTAACAATTACCAAACCATCGGTGACTACCTGGCTGGGTGGAACACAGACGTCAAAGGCTGGGTTCAGTCCGATACGCAGTATTTCCCCGGAATCGAGCTTACGCCATTGTCCGTCGTCGGAGGCGCCCAGAAGGAGATCCACGTTCGGTACTCACTTCACAACGGCAGCTGGTGGCTCGGCGTCAACGGTCGTTGGGCTGGGTATTACCCAGCCAAGATGTTCACAAAAAACGGCAATAGTGCCCAGAAAACCCTGCAGTCAAAGTCGGACCGGATCAACTGGTACGGCGAGATCTACCAAGCAGAGGATGCACAAACAACCACGGATATGGGGAGTGGACATTTCGCCGCCGATGGTTACGGGAAGGCGGCATATCTGCACAACATCACGTACACTGACATGAGTGGCAGGGACCATGATTTCGATGGGTCACAGGGAACGCATGTAGATGACCCCAAGCGGTATAGTATTGACGCCCATTTCCTGGATACCGGAGCTTGGGGAAGCCACTTCTTTCTCGGGGGCCCCGGCGCTGGGGGCAAAATCGGAGGTTAACGGCAGGAGGATCACGCAGACTGTGTAGCCAGGGACCAGGCTATCCATAAAACTCTGTCAGTCTTGTGGCATCCGCTATTGAGCTTATTCGGGTTGTCAATTTAAAGTCAGGGTAGCGGTGTATCCTGTGGTTACAACTAGTTTGTGGCCAACACATCGATGGCTGTTACCTCTAAACCGCTGGCATCAACCTGACACGCTCTCGAACCGTGTAGTGAGGTGTGAGCTGTGTACTCGGCCGTATGCTGTTTGAACAAGGTGCAACACCGGGCGGATAATGCCACTGTCCGAGAAATCCCCCCCGCATTCGCGACAGCACGAGAAACCCCTTTCCCACAAGTCGAGTGGTCCTCTGTATTGGCTCGTGCCTGTTGCATCGTTGATCTGAGATGCTGTCTCGGAGATTGTTGGTGACTACCAATGCAGCGTCACTTGATTACAGAGGATGCCTCTCGGGGCAAACCCACCATATAGGTGTTACTTGCCTAATACATAATACAAGTGTACGGCGCGTCGTCATGGACTGCATGACTTTGCGGCATTCCTGGCAGTTTCCGGCGCAATGCTTCCGACCTGCAGGACGATTCCCATTCCCACAGCTTGGTGCCATAATGCATGGCAATGCATAAGCCACAGGCCGGGATTATGCAGTGGAAGACGTAAGACGACGTGGCCTTGCGGGTTGATGTAAGCGGTATCCCTCTTCAGCGGTGTATCTAGGTTCCGCTGCTTGTTTTCATCATCGCCATCGTCGAACGGGTTATATGATTTGCCGACGCGAGCGCGTCGGGAAGCAACAACGAAGAACTCATACCCGTGCTGCGAAGATTCATGATTAGCAAGAACGATACGCCAGTGCTTGATGTGTTGGATCGGTGGTGCGCACCAAATGAAACGGATGGCCCTTGTCGTCAATGTTGTTCACTACCAGCTCCAGCCACCTATCCTCGCCGGCCTTGAATTGCGGAACGTGAAAGTTTCTCATGGCGTTGGCCTGAGCTGTACCATTCGCCCAGGATTCCCTGTCGGTGGCCAGTAATGGCTTCGCACTTGGGTCCTTCCACACCCAAGACGTGTGGTTGAGCTCGCCCCATGGCTCATCGTCCTTGAACGAGTTGATGGCAAGACTCGTATAAAGCACGGCTAGTTCAGCCGGCTCCTGTCGCACAGCAGATGTATGCGGCATGTGAGGAGCCTCTGCATGAGCCATATCGTACAGGTCCACGGCGTCGGCCGCCGCAGGTGTCGTGCGAGGGTCGGCTGTGCCGATCGGCTCAGACCATAAGAGTGGAAACAACTGCTTGCTCGTGAGAGCAGGATTCCAGAGCGGCATTAACCTGTAAAACCTCAATGTTAGCGTGATAAAATCGGCGTGGCGGCGTCAAGGAGACGGACTCTGGATCTAATATTATTGACATTACAGCATCTGTGGGCCGGGCTGCGTCACCTTCAGGACGAAGGATGAGGTCTGTTCGTTGGCCGGGATAGATGACTCCAATCGTACGCGTCTGAGATGGCGCGTTTCCCACTGGACTGCCTCCGTCGACAGTAATTAGCTGCATCGTGGCCCTCATCAGTTGAAGCGAGTACCCCGTGGACGCCCCGGTATTGACTACGCGCAGGCGTGTCGCCTTTTTACCTGGAACACGAATCGGAGGGATCGACGTTTCGACACAGTCGACCGGTGCCCCAGGACGAGCATCCGAGCAGTTGTAAGACCCGAGACCGTTGATCAGCAAGGAATCAGGCGCTGGCTGCGTTGTACGTCAACTCATGGCAGGGAATAACCGTAGTACGACCAGGGATTGCCCACCTCATACGCAAAGCTTCGGAAGTCTTTGTATTCGGCGATGACGGCGTCGGCGCCGGCATGATACCAGTCACCGACGAGGAGCAGCTTTTCAGCATCGTATTCATACAGCGACAAGTCGTCATTTTTATCGTACTCATCTGCCGGCTTGTGGACAACGAGGCCGCCGTAGAGGCCGTCCGCTCTTTTCACCGCCGAATGAGCGTGGTACCAAAACGTGCCGTGCTGTTCTTCGGAGATCTGGAACCTGTAGGTGAAGGACCCAGCGGGCGGTATACTGCACTGTGTCACTCCCACGACGCCATCCATTTCGTTGGCCGCTATGTAGAATGTCAGCAGCGCCCCGACCAGGTCAATTGTGTCGCGCAAGAACTTGACCAGATGCACGAACCCTTCATGAATAAGCCATGCCAGTGCACGGCAAGACCGTCTTTGGTATCGTTGGCAATGCCATTTGTGACGGTCACCTCCAGCCGGTCCCCAGACCGGGCTTCCACAGTCGGGCCAGGGAATTGACCTGCTTGCCAATCAGTCTGTTGTCTGTTTTGTCTCTCATCAGAGGTCATACCATTGATCAGGTAGACGTCCTTGAGCACACCATCCGGTCGGCGGGCCTCTTTGGTGATGTTCCAGTTCAGCCGTATCGTGCGTGGTTGCCGGAAAATATGTCGCTTTGGGTGTAAAACGAATGCGTCGTCGTCGTCGTCGTCGTCATCAGGCTCGGCGTGGCTTTGCGGGTCTGCTGGTATACTCCCGTCATCGTTGCGGTGACTGCCGGAAAGCCAAGTACTTGGCAAAAATGCAGCTCCAGATCTGGCATATGCCAAGACGATGGCAGAATACAGGCCAATGCAGAAGACGGGGATTATAAGCCAGAAGCCGATCGGGACTCGCCATTTGTGACGGCAGCGACTGGCAGACGACGCGTGAAGCTCCATCAGCCGGGCAGTTGCCGCCAACGGTATTCAGGCAGCCGGGGTGGTTGGGTCCAGGACTCCAGGCGCGCTGACAATACCGCTGGTGCAATGTTAAAAGAAGTTTCACGGTTCACAGAGCCGCCTACACGACCGACAAGAAAAGCCGCAACATTGACTGTGCGAAACAATTTAATTCTCCATCAATGGGTCGCGTGCTCCGAGCGCCGGATCGCCTGGGACGAGGGAGCGATCGGCCAACCCCAGCGGGAACCTTCTCCAGGAACGAGGTTCCAAGGCGCCGTCTAGCGGGCGGCGGAAAGTCGAGCGGGCCAGTCTCTCCCGGAAGTTGGAGAACACCCATCGGTCTACATTACAGGCCAAGTTGGCCGCGAAGATGAATGAGCGCAATAAGCACTTGTCGTTTTAGACAGCGCGAACAGGCACGTGCGTCGTGAATTGGAGAAACACAGACCGGTAAAGACCATCAGGCATGGTGCCGAGGGTAACACTGCATGAACGCGGCAACTGATCCCGAACTACGACAACATGATGAACAACAAGCAGGCGACGGCCGTGGTCGTTCCCCGGCAGAGTCGCGCACGTGGGCGCGCTCGTTGGGCGCCGTGAAACCGCTAACCAGCAGCTGCAGCACCGATGTCCCCTCTATCCCCCCATGCACCAACCCAACAGGCTGCCCAAGTGGGTTCTTTTGCGACCACGACCCTGCCATAGTGCCATTCCACAACCCCCGTAACCCAGGGCAAAGACCCAACCTCTCTTTGCCCTAACAGGTGCCGTCGAACCCGTTGCGACTGTGTCTAGCCGCACACGTGCGGGCTCGTTGACCGTGCTCATCTGGCCCCCCTTTGCGAGTTGCGGTCACGTTGTGCTTCGCCCAAACACATGATCTACCCACGGCCGACGTCCGCGTTGCGCAGTCTGCAGAGTAACACTGCCCCGCGGTCAACACCTGCTGTGCCATGCATGTCCCCTGTTGTGCCATGTCCCTCGGTGCCATGTACTTGTCCGTCGTGAAGTTATCTCTACCGCGTTCATCAATGAACCGACAACGTGGCTCCCTGCGCTCTGTAGTCTGGCGCAAGTCCCTACACCTCAAGCGCTGTCAATTATTTACCTTGAGCTCGACCGCGACTACCTGTTCTCTTCGCACCACGCCGAAGATCATCCTCCTATTACCGTGCTTTCCCCGTTGCATCCGTAGTTCGCAATCCGCCCAACATCCACCCCCCGCGCCAGCGCCTTCGCTAGGGGCATGGAAACACCTCTCGTGCTGCAACTCGGTTGGCTGATTGGTTCATTATCCTGCTTCATTCGTGGCAAGTTCGTGACACTGACATATCGACGGGAGGAAATTTCTCCTTATCCCCTCCCCAGATTCTGGGGCCTGCCCCCAAACCCATCCCACTGTCACGGGCCTGGCCAGCATTGTTGAGATGGGGCCATATGGCGAGCGGTAGATGCAGACCGCTGTTCCTGTTGGCTCTGGGTTCAATTAGACCAAAAACCCACATTTGAAGGGTAAAATGGCCTGGTAAAAGGCTTTGCAATCGCCTCTCGCTCATTGCACGGCGAGCGGTGCTATAAGTCGTCGTAACCCACCACCTCGCCGTGTGCAATTGCCGTCTTCACGCCGACACTCCATCGACCCTGTGTCTCAACCCAGCGGTGCTGTCAAGAGCCAAGAAAGAGGTTCAAGATGCTGTCCTCGGCGCTGGGAATCTCATTGCTGGCCACAGCGACAGCTGTGCATGCTGGGTCTCTCAAAGAGATTAAGCACATTATTCTTTTCATGCAAGAGAACCGATCGTTCGACCACGTATGTGTCTCTTGGCACCCCGCACAACTCTTTGTGATCTACAGCGCATCTGACACTTCCTAGTACTTTGGAACTATGCCTGGTACTCGAAACTTTGGCGATCCGAACGTTCACACTAACGATGGAGTGCCCGTGTGGAAGCAGTATGGCAACGATCGCCCCCTTTGTTGGATGCTTTTATGCTAAAATACAATCCCTAGGAAGATCAAGACCCCTAAGAATGGAGTGGACTCCATGACTCCCTGGCACATCAACTACCTCGGCGGGGACTGGCCAGATGCAACCCAGTGCATGGGTGGCGGCTCCAACGGCTGGGAGGCCATGCATGGGGCCTGGAATGGCGGCAAGGGTGATGGCTGGGCCCTCTATGACACTGACTATAGCATGGGCTACTACACAGAGAAGGACGTCCAGACGCACTGGGATATTGCCAATGGCTGGACCATCATGGACAACTCGCATCAGAGCGTTCTCGGCGTTACGGACCCCAACCGCATAATGTGGATGAGCGGTTCCGTGAACGCAAAGGGCTCGCCTACGAACCCGGATGGTGCAGACGGCAACATTCTCTCCAACCGGGCCAGCCCTGGCTGCGACCGCCCCAAGGTCAACTGCTTTCCTTTCGTGCACAAGACGGTCCCCGAACACCTCGAAGAGGCTGGCATCACGTGGCGCGTCTGGCAGGACTTCGACAACTTTGAGGACAACATGCTCGCCTACTTCAAACAGTACCAGGATGCCCCAGAGGGCAACGTTCTCCGCGACAATGGCATTTCCTTCCCGGGCCTGCAGGCCTTTTACGATGCCTGCGCCAACGGCACGCTGCCCCAGGTGAGCTGGATTGTTGGCCCGGCGGAGCAGACGGAGCACGCCCCGAACATGCCCATCGACGGCGCCTGGCTCCAGAAGAACATTGTCGACGCCGTCATGAATAGCCCATCATACAAGGAAACGGCTCTCGTCATTAGTTACGACGAGCAAGGTGGCTGGGCCGACCACGTCATTCCCCCTGTCGCGCCAGCTGATGCTGCTGGCGAGTGGATTGAGGACCCTTTCAACCCTGCCACTGGTGTTGTCCCCATCGGCCCAGGTACGTATCAGCAAGACATGCCCCCACAAAGGCAACGCGACGTGGATACTGACCAAGACTGCATCAAGGTCCTCGTGTGCCTCGCTTTATTGTCTCCCCGTGGACCCGTGGCGGTCACGTCTTCACTGAAACGGGCGACCACACCTCGGACATTCTGTTCATTGAGGCTTGGGCAGAGGCGAACGGCTACAACCTAAGTGCTTCCGGTATCACCCAGTGGCGTCGCCAGCACATGACAAACATGGTCAACGCCTTCGACTTTGAGAACCCCGACTACTCGCTGCCGCATCTCACCTCAGTCCGCACCCCGGAGGCCCGCCCCGATAACAACTGGAGCGGTAACTTGTCTCTGGGATCTCTTTCTGGTCCCTGGGTCGGGCCAGCCAAGTGCCAAAAGGGATATGCTCACGGAAACTACCCTGCCATTCCCTACGGCAAGGAAAACGTTGAGCAGAATATGGCTTCGTTGGTCGAAGACGGCTACAAACTGGTGCGTGGAGCCATTACCGAGGGCCGCTTCGTCACCATCGAGAGCAATGGATTTGCTCTAGCCCGCAACAGTAAAGGCCGTGTCATCGCCGTCGAGTCGTACAGAACACACAACGAGATCAAGCAGCGTTGGATTCTTCGAAGCTCCGACGGAAATCGCTTCGGAAACAGCTACTACCTTCAGTCAGCCGTCGACAACATGTATATTGCAAGCGATGGCAACCTTACCAAGGACCAGAACCGCGCTCAGATTTTCGACTTTACGTATAATGCGGCTGGATCAACGTATACCCTGGGCGCTGGGAACGGAAGGCATGTCAGCTTCAAAGCCAAGAGCACCGGTGGGACAAAGTGTCGCAAGGTTGGCGAGGTACGATATGATGGCGGTGCCGCTAGATTCCAGATCTTTGGTGTGAACTACCGCTCGTAAGCCGAGGGGAGGTGAAACCCGGAGAGCCCCATCGAGAAGGGGTGCCACCATACAGTAAGCTGAGATGTGCAGTGGCTTGGACAGGCTGGCTAGCAATTGATCACCGTCAATATTATCGTGATAGCAGGCTTTGTAGATAACGATTGACACAAAACGTTTAATCGGGACCTCGCCGTCATTTGAGCCTATCTGCGGTATATGTTTACGACTGCCATAACCGTCCGGGATGAGCGGTCTCTGGGGGCCTTTCACGCAGCGCATTACCTGCGGACTTCGATGTCGTTTCAGCTCAAAATGGCACCTGATAATCAAGCAGTCCGATCCGTTCAGTTTCTTCGCAGAAACTACAAACATGAATCGCCCTTCCAAAGTGTGGTGTCGCGGTGGTTTAATATAAGTGACGAAGCGTGAAGTGTGAAAGGAGGGCAGAGTCCGATGAGCCGGCGGTGCTCATCTGAAGAGTGGAGCCTCATCGAGACGACCACGGAAGAGCGGGGCCGTTCCGGACTGGAGCGAGGCCGCGGCCGACCCCGTGCTGTCCCCTGACGAGGACTCCGGAGAAGTGGGTCTGAACCACGTTTCGTCCGTGTAAGCCATGGCTGCAGGATGCACAAGGCAGTGAGCCTCACATGATCGTGCAAAACACACATCAGCGTCTTTACCGCGGATTATACACCATTCTTCTTCTCTAAAGAAGACGTACAGCTTGCTACCTATCCAATGGGCTCGCCAGACCAAGACGCGCTCTCAGCTCGCACACTATTTGACAGCGCGCAGAGCGGTTGCCTGCTGGGACCATCGGGACACTAGGCAGATCAATGCCTGCACATGTGAACTCGAACATGTCGTGGCAGCGAATATCATGATAACAGGCCTATCGGCGTATGAACGTACGTATCCTCTTCATTAACACCACTTAATCTGAGCTATTCGCTCCTCACTATAATCCTCGAACCTTTCGCCTTCTACAAAGCGATATACTGTCGCGTCCTTCACCATCATCACTTGTGCAAAGCAGTCCACGTCTGACACCAGTCCCTGCTTGTGCCACTTCCTCAGCAATGAGAGTAGCATGTTGTCAGCCTGCTGCATCTCCGGCGTGTCCAACCAGCTTTTGCTGCTGAACAAACCTGGTTCGCTATCGGGCCCGCCAGGCCGCGGCACGACGTTGATCGCGGCGACGATGCTCCTCGGTTCCTGTTCTGGATCGCGCGCCACCAGGAGCCGAGTCTCTTCAAGAAGAACTTCGGTTCCGTCGGGTAGAACGGCTGGGAATGGGCCCTCGTCCGAAACAACACAGTTTGGAAAGTTAATCTCTAGAAAGTGCCGGGCAGCCATGGGTGCAACGAAGACTTCACGAGCTCTCAGATATTCCGGGCTCGTCGTCTCAGCCTTCTTTCTCAATGTCTCCTTGCATGCTTCGAAATGACCTTGAGAAGCAAACAGTCCTTGCTTAGCCTGGGGAGTTAGCGTAATGCCAAAGTCCTTCTTCAGGCTGTCATTTTGCGCAGATGGTGAGTTCGCTTCTGACACAATGGGTTGCTGATCTGATGCCTCCCTGACGGCCTGTGCGGGACTGGTGGGATTTCCAACGAACTTGAACATCGAGCGGTCGACCCCCATGGTGACGTAAATGGTGCATCTCTGAACCTTGCCTTGGGAATAGAGTCCTTTGACGTGTTGCTGGACGGCCTGCTCTGCCGCTTTGAAGGCCTGGCTCTTGCGATATGCGCCAGTGTCGGGCCAAGTGACATCCATGCTGGTAGCCACCACCAGTGTGACGTCGATAATATCGCCAAATTCTTGTCCCGGGTTTGTAGCTCTAAAAAGCTCAATCTTGTCCACATCATCGTCCAAGATATCGTCGATTGCAGAATGAGCCTCGAATACGTCAGCCTCCATATCCCTTGCCTCCAAAAGGCTAAGCTTCCTGGTGACAAGTAGTCTCGTAGGCTCCGGATACAGCTTTCCCTTGACGTAGAAGGGCAGCTTGCCCTGGTCCCAGACAGTATATTCTGAGCACTGCCGCCTTCCCTGCGTGATCACGCTCTTGACCAGCTGTGAGAGGAACATGCCGCGACAAAGCTGTGACTCACTGCGAGCCTTCCTTGCAATCATTCTGTTGTCTTTTTTGAACGAGTCGCTAGGCTCAGGAGGGCGATGTAGAATGGTTGGCGACGTGGCCGAGGTGTCGAGCTGGCAAAGGACCATGTCTGCGCCTACCGCGATGTTGACGACGGCGTGTCGGACATTGATGCCTTGCGCGCGCATTGCGCAGAGCTCCCGCAACGTCATATCCTTTGCCGACCTCATTTCTGGGCCGTCGAGCTCGACCCCAGGCACCGCATTCTTTGGTGTTTGATGTGATGCGTCGGCGGCAGGACGCACCAGCAGGGGCTTAGCGATGACCATGGTTGAGGCGTAGACGATGCCCCCGCGACTGTCATCCAAGCAGACTGTCTTCTGACAAGGATACGCGCAAGGATTCCCGTCTACACAAAAGCTCTCTGCGCTCAGCCCTGCGATTGTCCCTTCGCGCGCACACTCGGGGTACTCTCTCTCCAGCCGCTCCCGTGCCAGTTGGAAGAGGATGTCTGGATAGCGTTTGAGGAAATCATCGTGCCCGTTGAGCTCAATAGCCTGAAATTCCAAGCCAGCAAGCTGCTCCGTCCACTTTTGATCGACGTCCCACTTGACATCCGGTAGCGATATTTCCGCGAAACTTGGCCCGCCATTTCGGCTCTCAGCCCGTCGCGATGGGCGATCGGCCTCTGGACTTGAGGCGGCACACCCCATGGTAAAGGCGATCTGCCGGTGTGTTGAGACTCGAGAGCTGTTGGGGGGTTTAGTGGTCGCAGAAGGTGTCTGCGTGGTGTGTCAAAGGGTATTTGTATCGCCAGCGTATCGCCAGCACTGTCCCAGAGTCGCCTGTGCGTGACAGCAAACACAAGGCATGTTGGGTCGAGTACGAACGGCCCGTGAATTACGTGAACAGAGCGGCCAGCAGCTGGCGATTGGCTTGTTGGTATTAAATGTTGTCGGCGTGCAGAGCCAACTCGCCTTGTGACTCACTGGACTTCGTATCATGGCCCTTTTCCGGAGTCAAGATTGCCTACCCGTGGCTAGACAGTGCCCCAGAAGCGCGACAGCATTGATCGCTCAATCAGCATGGGCCGTGTTGGGGCCGTTTCTTTCGCCGCTGCTCCTCCCGTCGGGTGATTGCCGTCGGGTATATCCATGTCGAGTTGCGAGTTCAGGCGGCTCGCGATCGTGTCGTCCGCAGCTGATGAGCTCCTAGCAAGGATTGGCATGTAGCGATGAAGTCTTCAGATCGAGAACCTGGACTGCCGCGGACTGCCGTGTCCCCGTCGCGCTCATCCGTCTCCGCATAATTCGCGGCTCTCCGCCTATCCAGGCAATATCGCGGTACCAATCACCACTGGCCGTCACGTCGCCGAGTGCTACCAGACCGTGCATCGACTTGGAGTGTCAAGGCCTCGCGGCTCGTGCTCTGCTTGATGCGCTCCGAGATTTAGGAGTACGGGACCAGCGGTGCATCTGGGGCAGTGCAGCCGCCCCGCCACCGAGCGAGCGCTAGAGCCTCTGTACTGGGTATGTAGCCTGTGCCCGGGGGCTGACGTCGTTGTGGCCTCTGCAACGAAGGGAGTCAAGGGACCCTTGCGGCCTGCCTCAGGCGCCGGGCAATGTGTCAATCGCCCCGTGTGGCCTGAGGAACGACTCCCGATGAATTCGTCCAGGCATCGAAGGATTCGATTGTTCCCGCTGCGCACAAGACACGTCGCAGTGCCAGTCATCGTGGGCGGCTCCTCATTCCTCTTTCCCATCTGCGGCGTGAATCACCACATCATCACCCACAGGTCCGCTTGGTCCGCGTGCGATGAGTGCCAACGCCATCAGTCGCAGCGGTCCAGCCGCTGTTTCCCGATCGGTGTCAAATCGTCTGGTTCGCCGCCCGCACCGTGTTGTTGGGTTGCGGGGGAACCAATCGTCCCTCACATTGCCCCCATTGCAACCGCTTTCGCAGCCCACGCTCCCCTCGCTTTCACGACTGCCAATTACCACGGCGCTGCCAGTCGCCCGCCGGTGCAGCTCCGTGTCATCGGCCCCTTCTATACAACACACCAATCCCTGCCTTGGTGACTCACTCGTGCTTGCCGACGGCCGCACGCTCGGGTTCCATCTCTACGGCGATCCCAAGGGCATACCCATCCTCTACATCCATGGCGTGGCCGACTCGGGCGTCACACTCGAGGGCAAAGAGGATGGCCTGGCCAGGGCTATGGGCATCAGATGGATCGCGCCCGACCGCCCCGGCGTGGGTAAGAGTACACTCCAACCCGGCCGGTCCATTCTTGGCTACTCAGAAGACATCCGACAATTGATCCGCCACCTGGGCCTGGAGCAGTACTACATGCTGGGTGTCAGTGGCGGCTCAGCGTATACGCTCGCCTGTGCCAAACTGCTGCCACGGGAACAGGTGCGCGGCGTGGGAGTCTGCGCGGGCGTAGCTCCGTGGCATGCTGGGCGCCGTGGGCAGCCACCCAAGATCCTGTTTCAGATGTACATGATGAAGTACTGGCCGACAAGACTATTGAGAAGCACGAACGACATATACGTGCCTCTGGCTCGCGATGTGGACCCGACAGCCATGGCAAACCGCTTCCGCCAGGACCTGCTGCCGTACATGAGCCCCGATGAAGCCGATGCCTACATGACGACAGACCCCATGCAGAGCGCCGTGCGCGTTTTCCGGCAGTATTACGCCCAGGGCATAAATGCACATGTTGATGACATGCGCATCTTAACCCGACCCTGGGGCTTTCGCATTGAGGACGTCGGCTACGAGGGCGTGAAACTGTGGTATGGAGGCTCCGACATCAACACGCCACCGCACATGGGCCTGCACCTCGCCCGCCGCCTGCCGAAAAGCGTCTATAAAGAGTACGAGGGCGAAACCCACAGCTCCTTACTGGGTGGAGGTCATTTGGGTGACATACTAGGCGAGCTGGTCGCGGGCTAGCAACCGCCCAGTTGGAGGCCTTTGCAAGCTCGCCATGGTGCACATGGCTGACCCCTTGTAAATTAGTATGCTGATTCATGTAGTACCTTATGGGGCATGGCAACACCTGCGCTATCAATTGGATCTAAAACCTACAGTCGCGCATGAATAGATTAATATATCACGGCGTACAGGTCCGCTGCTCGAGATAATACACCGAGTCATTTTGGACTGTCAACCCATCACAGACAGATACCTTGTTGTAGACGCTATATCACAGCAGTGCAGCACTTGGGCGATGCGCGCTTTTGAGACGCCAAAACGACGTTGAACGGTCGTCCGCGGGTCCGATCTTTACTTGAACTGATGATATGCGATGCGTCAATTGCTTTGAATAGATACATGTAGCTGTCCCCGTACCAAATTCGCCAAATTACCTAGCCTGCTGCTATTACCTGCTTCAAATGCATTTGCCGTTGACAAGCCTCCGCCTCAGGGCCTCGACACACTCATAGTGCGGCTGCTGGTCTCTCCACCACCTGTGAAAATCTGCGCAATATCCCCACGGATCCCCTTGCTGCGTGCATGCGTCCGATACCCTGCGATATGCGAGGGCTGTGGGGCTCAGTACCCGAAAACATCGACTGCAGTCCGCGTAGTTGATGCCTTGCAGCACGCCTCCGTTCTGGAATCGCAGCTCGTAGTGGCCCACCTTCGAGGACGGACCCGTCGTCGCCACGATGGCCCTGTCGATGGGGTATCCGAGCGTATAATAAAGGTGTCGTTCCTTCCAGTACTCGAAAAAGGAGTAGCCCAGCTCTCTCATCAGCAACTGATCTGCCAGGCCCTCATACAACCGAGCCTCGCGCTCATAATCGATCTGCGAGTAGCTCCATCCAGCTTTGCAGTACTGATACAGGTATTTCATGCCAAAAGCAGACTTCGAGAAGCCCAGCGCCCTGTACTGCTGAGTGTGTCGCACCTCGTGCACCAGTGTGCGCGTCACGGACTGGAAGTCATCCGCCGAGGCCCACGGGCGGCCGAAGATGCTGGTCGAGTCGATGAGGTACATGTCCCGGTTGAATGTGATGGCTCTGTACGATTCGACAGGCGCTTTGGAGATCCCGTAGTGTGCGCGTAGGTTCTCGTCCTGTGGATAGCTGCCGTATACCGGGTACAAGAAGAACATCTGATCGTGGGTGAGGGGTACGCCTGGCCCAGGCTTGCGGCTCGCCACGGCATTCGACTCGAGAAGATATCCGGGCAGGGCGCTGTATGCGAAGTAGGAGCATACAGCATCGTTGCGTCCAACCTCACTGATCTTTTCCTTCACCTTGTTGTATCCCGCCTCTACTTGCCGGCCGAGCTCTTTGGCGCCGTGTGTCACGATCTGATTGAGCGGCGGGACGTTCCACTTCCGGCGCGCAAGCTGGTGTGGCTCTTGCGATACATCATAATAGGCGGATTTATCGTCCTTTCCAGGCGGCAAGGTGGTCTGGTTTTCCGGGTTGAACACGAGTAAAACAGCTGAGGCGAGTGCAGGCAATGTGTCGTTAACGATGGCGTGAGCTTCGTGCTCTGGAACGCCATATTGTGTGAGGTAAGTTGGCAGCGCCCGCCCGATGGAGTCGGCGAAGTCATCCACCAAATCCTCCAGGTAGGCTTTCTTGCTCATTGTCGCATTGTCCGGGTGATAGAAAGGAATCACCAGTGACTTCTCACCGAACACTTCGCTGTCTTGGATGACGTAAGTGTCACGGTAGGGTGTCGATTCGACGTTCATGACATATGGTATCGAGTTGTCCATGTAAGCCGGATTCTTTGGAGGCGGCGATTTCGACGTCTGTCCGATGCATTGGTCCGATATCAGGGTAACCTCAAGGCAGCTCTCGACCCCGTGAGGGACTTTGCAAAGAGTATCGCACTTAACCCCTTCTGCTACCCAGACGCGGTATTCCTGGCCTTTGACGGGCAGTCTCCATTGTTTCGCCGCATCGTTGTCGGAGTACCCCGTCGCTTTGTAGCCAGGTCGACACGCGCAAGCCGCGTGAGGTTTAGCCACGGTGGGATCGGGGTATATGCAGCTGGGGGCCGTAGTTGGGTCACAGGTGTTGGAGTGTGGGTTGCAAGACTTTGGGCATGTCACAGGCTGCTCCGAGGTTGTCTTGCCCGGGTCCTCAGCTGGTGGCCATTTGGTGAGCGGAGGGCATATCGGGACGCCGCCCCCAGGACAAGTGCTGCAGGCGAGAACGAGACAAGATAAAAGCAACTGAGCAAGCAATAACGAATATGATGGAACAAACATTGTCGCTTGGTTTTTCGGAAGGATTGGTTAGATGGCTGGGCAAGTTACCAGGATGGCCGGCCCCTCTGCTCTTGATACAGTTGGAGAGAAGCTTAATATGTAGTCACGCTGGTTTGATCCAGCTTCGTCTCCATTGGGACCAAGCTTCGCGTGTAGCGCCAACGAGGCATTCGAACGCGGAGGGTATCGTCCGTTGAGGCTGTGAGAAGTCCGGATCACAAGCCCCCCGGACGAGCTGAAAGCCGCAAAGGACGAACCTTCTGCGAGCTGGGCCTCTATCGCCTCCTCGGAGATGTTTGCAGTTCACGATAATATGTATGGTTGACGCCTCCGCGACTCGTCTCGGCATGAGATGAGGCGCGGGGATTGGCGCCCGCCACAGATGCGCTGACCAGCAACCCGTTCAGCAATTGAGCTGAAGCGCCACAACCACGTCCAGATGTTCAGGTCGACCTCAGCCTCCCGGAACGCAACGTTCCGACGACTTAGAATAAGGCACTGCCCGTGTCCCCCATCCCAGATAAACTTTTGGGAGTCCGATCTAGACAAGACCACTGGCTGCCCGGTCTACAGCTCAGTCGCGGTTCGAGTACATTAGGCTGCCACACCCGTTAGGGCCACAGAGCACCCCAGTGACCGGCAAATCCTTGTCTTGTCTGATATTTTCGCTACTCAATCCTCGAACACGGCCCATGGTATACTGCCAGCAAATCTGTGTCTGACTTGCAACATTACGCACCGACTCCATGGCTCGCAGGCTCCCCAAAAACGGCGTGATATTCGTCGTGTTCGGCGTCATTATTCACATGGCCATCCTCGGACTCCTGATGCTTGTTCTGCTCGCCGGCCAGAAAAGTCGAGGACGTGAAGGCCGCAAATCATATCTCGTTCTGGTAAGCAACACGGAAGATCCACTATACGTCTGCATTGGACATCAAATGACAATTATCGCAATACTCCTGCAACGCATCCCTCATTGACGCGATTCATATTGAGCTGACATCTCGCATTAGCTGGACACGTCTGGCGTGCACAGTAATCCGGCCAAGATTGATCAAAAGGGCCTGCCAGATTCGCACGACTTCTCCCACTTCAAGGACTTCTTCGCTATCTACCCTTCCATCTACTGCAGTGGCCGAAAGGTCAAGTCTGCCAGCTTCATAGCTGATTATTGTTCCAAACCCATCAAACAGTACTTTGATCAACACCGCCTGTGGAAAGTCTGGGGTGCCGATATTGCCTCCAAATATGCTGGTATCACTGTCATACCCCGTATAATTCCCATACTCAACTTGGTTGCTCTTGTCACGACGGGGCTATGCGTATTCCTCGGTCTCCTGTCTTACTGTTGGTCCTGGCTTAGCGTTCTCACTGCCCTCGTGTCGATAGTAAGTCCGATGCCTATTGTTCAATCATTCCCCACCGAAAGAATCCTCGGCTGACGACCTACGTTCCCGTGTAGATTGCCATGTTATCAAGCATGGCCCTGGCTGGACTTTGTGAATACCTCGCCCGTACCGTCGCGAGCAACCTCAATGACTTCAAGTTCTCCAAGAATTCAGTGATCCGCACCAAGAAGGGGAGTCGCATCTTCGTCTTCTTGTGGACTGCGGCGGCGGTCTCAGTTATTGCGACATTCTTCTCGGTAATGACTGCATTGTCACGGCGCGCCGACAGGCGGCGCAAGGAGATTCAGGAGAAGGCAGCATGGGGTGCCGGGTCGTCCCGCTTCACACCACGGCCGCTCTTACTACTCGCGCGCCGGACTACCGGGCTATTCCGGGGCAAAGAGAGCGGGAAAAAGTACAACAAGGACCTCAAGAGCTCCCATTACACTGAAATATACGACGCCAAGGACTATTCAAGCTCGGCGTTCGCTGAAGAAACGGGGTTCGGTGGGCTGAAACCGAGCAGGGAGCCAAGTCGGGAACGATGCAGGGATCACAGCAGGGGCCGGGGCATGGATCACGGCGGGGACCGCAGCCGGGGTCCCAGCCGGGATGCGAGCCGAGATCCGAGTCGGGAGCGCAGCCCGTTCCTGGGGGCGACGCATGCAGGTCCGGGAGGCGCTCGAAGAGTGGATTCCCCCGGACGGCGGTATGAGCCTATGCGGTCCCGGGACATGCCCGGTACCTGAGCGAAGCAAATTGCTGGACTGTAATGTTTGTAGTGGCTTATCTGTGAGGCGCTCGTTTTGTATGCAGAGGCTGTGGATCAGGGTCGCGATGATGGGTCTGAGGGGGCGGCGGGGATTTTACGAACACCGAGGCATGGGTCAAATAATTTAGTGAGAAGCCATTAGTTGTATACAACAGCCCGTCTCCTTGAAGTTTGCACCGCCTATTCTGTCCTGTTCTACATGTATTGCCTCGCGCATTGCTGATACCATCCGCCTCAGCTACTACTTGGTTTGCAGCTAGCTAACCGCGGTATGTATCGCACTCTCCAGGATGACCTACTCCTTCTCTGAATAGCGGCCAGCCTGACTAACCAGGATCATCTCATTGTATAGTTCCGCGGGCATGGACACGGATAGATTCGTGTAACGGGCGTTGTGCGGGTGTGATACTATTGACACTACATAATTACGGCTTTGCAACTTGTTCTTTCCTGAAAAACTTGAAGAATCCAATTGGAAGGAGTAGTTGCATCACCAAACAAACCCAGAACAATGGCGATGCCACGCCGGGAAGAGCACCCTCTGAGAAATCTGGGAAAATTGTCCTGGGGCTGACCTTGAACGGGGCCACGGCGCGTGCGAGTATCATGACTGCAGAACCCAGGCTCTGTCCTGCGACAAGAGTAGCGGCAACGTGCTGACGGGTGAGCGTAAGCAAGAGAACCATACCGAGTCCGAGGCCCTGGATAGCATCCAGGAGCCCAAGCCACAGCCAAAGGCTGCGAGAAACGACCGCGCCTGCGCCTGCGCCTTTAACCCAGGGCAAGTACAGGCCGATACCTGACGTGCCCCAAAGCATTTGCGCCCAACGAGGAGCGCCAAGCCCAATAGCAAATAGAGGCAATATCCAGGTGTGAGTGCTCGAGAAGAATGCAAAGCCCCAGAGACCGAGGCCCCATAGTACAATGAGAATGCCCATCGCAAGAACGACCGCTGCCGCGCCGGAAATTGCAGAGGATGAAAAGAGAAACTCCCAGTTCCGGCCATACTGGGTTGACAGCCAAAAGTTCTGGACTATTACATATACCAAAAACCACGGTACCACGTGGCGTCTCGCAAGAGACATATAAAAGCTGGGTATCTTGCCAGGCGACTGGCGATAATAATCAGGAAGCCCAATCAGTGAAATAACACAAAGAGCCCAAAAGACCAACGCAAATGGAACAGCAACTACCAGCATTGCAGGCGCTCGTTTGGCAATAGCGAGACCGTTATAGGTCCTTGGAAAATTTTGGCCTGCGATAAGACTTCCCCAAAAGAAGAGGCCTATGATGTAGACTTGCTGGATGCCCTGAATGACTGCGGCGCGGAAGATCCACGTAGTCATTGGCGCACCGCCTGCTCAATGCCAATATCAGACTGCAGGTTACAGGAACGATGTAGTGGGTCAAGTACTTGCCTTCATCTCCAAAGTTCATGGCAAAAACGAAGCCGCCACTGGAAGCCCCCACGGCGTATAAGGCTGTAGCTGTGGTTTGAATCTGGCCCTGGGCCTTTGCCGCCATGAATGGGGACACACCCATGAAAAAGAAAGCCAAGCCATAGAAGAACCAAGGAAGTGATAAAGTATAAAGCGCCTTGAACCGACGGAACACGATCCACCACAGCAATGACGAGGTCCCATATACCCCCGTGACAATGTAGAACTGGGCAGCGGTTTGACTTGTTTCCCCGACGAGAAGCACGATCTGGTACGGGTTTGCGGCGAGGACCTGTGCAGCGACCAGGATGAATGAATACACTGGCCAGTCGCCAAAGCGAAGGGACAAGATCCTCTTTAGCCCCTTTGGCGGTTTATATCCGGCGCCAAGAAGGAATTCGTCGTCGCGGTCAACATCCTCCAGTCCGTAAGTTAGATCATCATCGTCTTCGTCAGATGGTCCTATGCTGGGAGTACTTCCCAGGCTGGCGGCTCGATGGTGCCGAATGTCAGCCTGCAACCCAGCGTCCCTGCTGCAGCGAGGACTGCGCGTCCGGCTAGGGCTACGGCTGCGTCCAAGTTTGGCATCTCGAAACCGGCTGAACCATTCCTTTTCGCTTTGCTTAAGGAATTCCTCAATGCAAAGCTGGCTATCGGAGTTTTTCGCGGTCAAGGTAGCCAGTTTCTGCTCGAACGCCTTGGAATACTCGCCTGTGCTGTCAGTGAAGAAAGGCTCGACCTTCTGGAGGTTAAGGTCATCACGACCACCAACAACATCGACAAGAGATAAGCGTGAGCTGTTATGTTGCTGATACATCTGTGTCCTACCCCGAGGTGCAGTTGTGAAATGGAGGCCAAAGGGATGTGGCTGTGTCTCAGAGCCGTCTGGTGACATCATTCGCATTGCGAGAGTGTCAACACTGCGCCTGCTCGGGTCGGAATCAATAGGCCTAATTGACGCCACACTCGTTACCGACGACCGTGCAGATTGATCATTGTCTGTCGTTCTTTGGAGAAATGGCTCCTCGACTCCACTTGCAGCCGGTGGAGTTGTTGGAGCGGACGCAGGTAGCTCTATGGCGTATGGCAGCACAGAAGGGTGTCCTGTAAACCCTCCATGGTCGTCAGTGGGCTCGATGATCCGTGGCACGTTGAGACTTGCGGCGGAGGCCCGACGTGATCGCGGCTCGGCATACGCCAGCGCGGCCTGATTGCCCTCGCCCGGCGCGGCGAAATCGCCAGTTGTTGGGACACCAAGGAGGGCGCCTGGAGTGCTTCTCCTCCGTTTGCTCGCTTCCTTGTTGTGCATCTTGATCGCAGTGCTCTGTAGGGTGTCTAGGTCTTCAACCCACTGCTTCACGGGGAACCGTTGCTTTGCGCTCCAGGCCCTCATCGTCTGTCGGGTGTTGAGCTTTGTTCCGAGGGCGCTGGCAATTGCCTCGCGGAATTGACGAAGAAGGTGTTGGGGAGCAACTGACTCGACAGTGTACCAGAAGCCGGGCATTTGCCCGAGGCCACCGACACGGGCACCCACGCCCAATGCCCCCTTTCGACCAAACTCGACGGCAACCAGCCCGAATGGCTCGTCGCGGGACGGAATGAGAGCGAACTCCGCCCCGCTGAAGATGTAAGGTGGCAATGCAGTGAACTCGGGCTTGCTGTACACGCGCCCAGGGTATTTTTCCATGAGCTTGGCCAATTTCAGTGCAGCGAGTTTTCCGTATAAGTCAATGACGGGACCAACGCAGATCAGTTGCGTTGTGGGATATTTTTCGAGCACTGAGGGGAAGATGTCTGCGATTAGGTCCACGCCCTTCTGAAGAGACCAACGGCCAACAAAGACAAACAGCTCAGCGTCAGGGTTAACCTTGAGGCCAGCCCATTCTTGTGCCTTCTTGCGTAGCTCACCACGGTGCGACTCGGCCTCAGCGTCAACCACAACTTCGCTTTCATTCACTTGGCTATCGCGACTCCACTCTGCCGTGTCGCTTGGATCCGGATTGGGCAGCTGGCCGATCTTGGAGAGACCCCAGAAGATGGGATACCTGGCATAGGAACGTTCGCCGTACTTTTTGGACACGCCAACCGCACCGAAGCCTTTCTGATGGAGTCGCAAGTACGAAGCTGCCGCATGGAGGAGGTTGAAGACTGAGCCAAACTGGACATATTCCCTGACGATTTCGGGGTCTAGGTTGAACACATTACACACCTCCTTAGACTCGTCCGGCGTGCGCATCGGCCACAGTCCTTGGAATTCCGCATTATGAAGTGACAAAGCGCACGGTATGGTTCTATGGGGAAGTAAATGCAAAGGGGCCACGGCACCATGGTAATCGTTGATATGATACAGATCAGGGTTGAAGCGACGAATGGCCTCTGCGATGCACTCATTCCAGGCAGAGTAGTATATGGCGGAGTCGATGTCATCCATTCGTGCCGGGTATGGGTCAGCCTTCGTTTGCTGGCGGAAGATCGGTGCATCAAGCAGCACGTAGGTAATGTTTTGAACTTGATGATACTGCACCTCGATCTCATAGTCCTTGCCCATGATCGGAACGTTTATCGGCTCAGCACGTCGGTCAACGGGGTAGTCGACATCGCCAACGCAGGGAACCACCCAAATGAGATCTTGGTGCTCGAGGGCTTTACCCATGAGTTGGGCCATGACACCAAGACCGCCAATCTTGATCTTGATGTTCCAGTCATCAATGTTGTACTCCATGGTGGCGATGATAACCTTTCGTCGTTTGCCAGGAGTTGCCAAGGCGTCAGGGCTCTCCTTTTCGCGGAATGCTTCCACGGAAATATCTCGTATGTTCTTGAACTTCCGAAAGGGCGAGCGACCCCGTTTTCTGAAGCCAATCTTATTGATCTTTATCTTGTAGAAAGAACCCATGAAAACCCACACAGACAGGAGACCGCCGAGGAGAGGGAGAGTGGCGAGAAGTACGAAGATGACGATCTGTATCCATATTTTCCCGGTAGGCTGCATCGTGAAGCGGAAGGTAGCGTCATCGAAGACCAGCCTGTACGATAACGCCGGCATTGGCGGTGGGACAGAGGCGTTGAGTACGTTTGGGGCCAGGGAGCCAGGGGGCATCCGATCAACGACACCGTCCATGTCGACATCACCATATACCCACCCTGCATCTGGCTTCCCGTCTGGGTTCATGCCCCAGACATTGAGTTGGAATTGCGTCGGCCACTCATCCATAAGATGCATCTCCCACCTGCCATCGCTGCGCAAGGTGAACTGGTTGCTAATGCCGGTGTCGAAGCCGAACTTGTTGAAACTGCCGTGAGCAAATAAGTGTGGAAAGCGTCTGGCACTCCGATTGTTGCTGTCACCTTCTTGCTTGAAGCTGCTGCTCGCCAGGGCTTTTGAAAAATACTGCACAATGACGTGATCGCCGTCCCAGCCCTGCAGTGAAGTACCGGACCATGGGAGTTTTCGGATCTTTTCTTTGCCACCATGGTACCGCCGCCACTCGCTGTAAGTGGACCCCCAGTTGGTCGAATATCGCCACTGGTCAGCTCCCGCCGCCGCGTGATGTACGAAAATGTCGTCTCCCTCCTTGCTCAGTAGCGTTTTGGAGTAGTTGGCCGATGCCGGGAATACGACCGGGTTGTCAGACGACCCGATTCGCAAGTAGAGGTGGTCAGTCGAGTTCGTAGATCTCCCACTGGTGCTGCTAGGCGCATCCCTGATGGTGATCGTATGTACGCCATCTTGGACATTCTTCAGGGTTGCTGAAAACCGAAAGTTGGAGCTTACGGCACCAGCATAGCCGACTATGGACTCGTCGTTGAGAACTTCACACTCCGCGGTCGCAGCATCAAGCTCAGCCGAGCCGCCGTCTTCAACAGTTGACTGGACCGAGATAGCCTCATTAAGCATACCACAGTCCATCTCCTCTGAGAACTCAAGGGTAATCTTCAACTGCCCACCGAGATGGGCACTGTTTATAGCCGAATCATGGCCAGGCGTGAACTTTGTGAGCATTGGCGGCGGCCCTGTCCAGGCATCCTCGGGTACATACAAGCGAAACTCGTACGGATTCATGGTAATTGTTTCCAGGCAGCCACTTGGAAGACCAGCAGTCCCAAAATCAAGGCTCTGAGAGGACGTGCCGAGAGTAACAGTGTCGTACGGATAGAACAGGTTCCGCACTCTTGACCCTGAGTCGAAGGGAGACATAAACGCAGTCTCACGTCTGCTGCAGTCAAACTCATAGCTTGTCTTCGTGTCACGATTGTGATAAACAAGCCACACCGGCTCCTCGGATGATCCTGCCTGTACCTCTGGTTCTTTGGAGCGCACTACCGACCAAATACCGAACTCGGTCGCCGTCTTGCTCCCAGCGAGCATGGTATGGGTTGTCTGATTGGATAGCTGCTCTACAAGCCAGCCTTCTCCAAGTACGGGGAAGTTCTCCCGGATGGCGTACATGGCCTTCATGATATTTCGAATTGGGTGCGTGGGGTCGCGGTGGTCAGAGGCAACTGAGTCATCGTGGCATCCGCGTCGTGCGGCGTCTAGGGGCCAGTCGTGGTACTGCGTGCTGCTTCTTGTGTGGCAGCCATGGAGCTTCCATGCTTGCGATGAAGTGATGGGTTGTCGGCCAAATATGTAATTTTCGGCAGTACTGTCGAGTAAATAGAATGCCTGCTCTTCGCCGTACATGACGAGTGGGATGCTGGGAAAATGCATGGTACTAATGAAGAGGCCCATGAGCAATCTCTCCGTGCCTTGGTGGATGGCTGGCCATCTGAATACGTCCTGGTTCGTCGCACCGAGCATGTGTCGCGGATCAAACTGGCCTGTGTTGGCATTCACCATGTCGTTTGTCATTACCATTTCATGCCACATCTCCGTCCAGCTTGAAGGAAGATCGAACCCAGCCTCAATATTACCACTCATGCCCAAGAATCGTGTGAGGTACCGATAAACGGAGTAGTGGAACGCTGCGGCGTCTAGCGCGCCCTGGCCCCGGTCTCGGATAGTCACATCCCGGATGTCATCTTCTCTTTCGGACTTGCTGTCCAAGGTCATAGCCGATATGAGGTCGGGGATCTTTTCCGCTTGCGCTGGATCTCGTCCACGTCCTAGGTAGATGGATCCGAATGCATTGCCGCCTGTAATTTCTCCGGGAAGGAAAAAGTTATTCTTGCCGAGCTTGCCGGCGCATTCACGCACGGCAGCAGAATGAGCACCTAGAGCATCCACAGTGACTTGGGTAGCTTTGTCAAAGCGAAAGCCGTCGATATCCAGCATCGTGATAACGAGGCACGAAAAGACTTCCAGTCTTTGTCGAACCGAGGGCACCCACTCTCGTAGTCGATCTTGTACGCTTGCGGACTTGGACAAGGAGCGCTGCCAGTCCGGGAATACCCCAGAAGCCTCGATATCACCATACTGGTCAAAGTCGCTGTCAAAGCAGCCGTCCAGTCCTAAGGCCCGAGGATTGAGGGGTTTGCCGGCCTCGTCCCAGAATTTAGGATAGGCGCAATGAGATTTGTAGTTATTCCGGAACTGAAAATCGTGGTACTGCCTTGAGGTTTTATACTTAACGTTGTACTCTGTGGCCTTGAACTTGGCTGTTGAGTTCTCAAAGCCCTTGAAAGCAATAAGATCGCCCATGCTGGAGATGCAGGTCAGGCCCTGGCTGCTGAATGAAGATAGTCGGTGGTACTTACGTGGACATTGTATGGTCTAGGATGACATACATTCCTCTTCGATGAATCTCATCGACGGTTTTCTGCCACATCTTGATATCACCAAAGTGGTGATCGAGAAGTGTCAAATCTAGAGGCTGCGTTTGGTCAGCACCAGCAGGAGTGTCCGACAGTGCACAGTCGCTCACTGAGTAGGAGTCTGCGCCCCATGGTACGTTGATAAACGGCGACCCTGCAATATAGATGCCCTATATGATGCTGTAGTTGGCAACATTGGTGTACTGGAAGACTACTGCAGACGCACCTTCATGCCGCACCCGGCAATGTAATCGAGGCTGTCAACAAGCCCCTGCAGGTCGCCGCCATGCCTGAGCTGATTGCTCGACAGGTCCTGCTCAAAAACTGTGTTGTTCGCATTGTCGTTGGTGGGATCGCCGTTCGCAAATCTGTCAATGAAGATCGTGTAGAAGGGAAACCGCCAGTTCTCGGGCGAAGCATGGTATTCGAAGCCAGGACGGGACGCTGAGAAGTCCAGCGGATTTGTTGCCAGCCGGTTCTGGTTCAAGTTGTAATCCACAAACCGAGGATCGAACCGTAGGCCTGATGCCCTGATCACTAAGCCTATAAGTCCAAATAAAGTAACAGACATGGCGAGACTTCTTGCCCGGGGCAGAGCAAATTGAGTGCTCCAGACCGGTTGCGGTTCGAATAGCTTTCACATATTCAGGGCTCCAAGCGGGGACACGCGTCCGCAGCAGAGCTCTGGGTGAAACGAATTTACGGATGCCCGAGCATTGCAGCAAGTGACGTTAGCTTATGGGTTACGGCGGTTACAGTGGTTATCAGGCTTGCAAACAAATAAATCAAATCAAATCCGGGGTCCAATTTGATTTGATTTGGATAGGGAAATCCTCGATCTGATTTGATTTGATTTGATTTGAGTCCATTTGGATCTCATTTGGATATCTGGATAGCCCCACTTTTCTCCCACGACGAAAGACATTGAGCAGCTCCTATAAGGTCCGCTTTGAGCCGGCCTCTCTGAGCTGTGACCATCTGTCCGGCAAGGCTAAATATTCGCTCTGGCTCCGAAGACATAGCCGGGATGGAAAAAAGATCAATTGCCATTCGCGATAAGCGTGGATACTGGCGTCTGCGGAGCAGCCAGTATTGGATCGGATCGTCAACCAAACAATCGCCTGGATCGGTACTCGCCACCCATTCTGCATACTCGTCACGCACGGAACACACTGAAGGCGCGGGTTGGGCGCCGAGCTTCCTAATTGAAGCCATGAAGTCATCAAGATCCGTTGTCATCCTCGACACAGTCGGCTGTTCCGGGATAGTATCTTGCTCGATCGGGAGACTTCGATACTCCTCCCAGAGCTCTTGCACCGCGGTCCTTCCTCTGGTCAACCAGTCCGGATGATCAGACCATTGCGACTCGACTGTCGACCAGCGGAATGCAGGGTGGAGGACGAGGCTCGCGAGGTACGCAGGGCTGTCCTCGGTGAGGGCGTAGTATTGGTCAAGCTTCATCCAGCCGAGATTGCAGCCAATTCGCAGGTAAGGCTCCTCGTCTCGTTCATGTTGCAACTTTGCCTCTTCCAGGTGCTTCAAAAGCCACTCCATTGTCAACAAAACCTCCCAAATCGCGCCGAATTTGCCTTCCCGCGGTCGGCCCTCTAGGCGTTTTGTCGCGATCTTCAATGGCTTCAGAATCGCCAAATACTCTGCAATAACGGACCAGTCCTCAGCGGCCATCCGATCATCCACAATTGTAGGCTTCTTGCGACACTTCTTCGGCATCGGTTTTGCCCCATTCTGTGTCCTTCTCGCCACGTATTGGCTCCACTCTGTCACTTCCGCTTGGACCAGCGAATCAAGTGCATTGCGAAGCGTGTAAGCGCGCTCCATCATCGCTTCGGACGAGTTCCAGCGAGTAGCGTTATCCATGACGACATCGTAGGTTGTTTTGTCTTCGAGGCCGAGGGCCGTGTTCTCAATGGATTGGAGCTTGTGGAGCCTTTCAATGCGCTGGCCAGACCTTTCCACCCAGTGAACAGTATTGTGCAGCTTGCCAATGGGGCCCTTTGATCTCCAGAGTTTGACCTCGTCTTGAATCTCTTTGTCGGCTTGACAATCCTCTTCGAACGCGTCGGCATCCGTACCGAAAAGAATGGATCGGGCGACGAGATTGATGATGTGGCCACAGCAACGGAGCCGACGATGTTGCTTTTTGAACCCCAACTCACGGCCCAAGTCTTCAAGGCACGTGTCGTTGCTCTCCGCATTGTCTGTGACAAAGTATCCGACGCGGTCCTCGAGCCCATACTCGTGAAGTATCTCGCTGACACGATCGGCGAGATTTTCCCCGCAGTGACGACCTTCAATCCGGGGCAAACCGAGGAGAAACGTACGGAAGTTCCCTTCGTCGTCAAGAAAGTGTACGGTAAGGCCAAGTAAGGACATAAATTTTCGAGAGGACCACGCGTCAAAGGAGACGTTGATGCGGCTCAGCGACCGACGAAGCAATTCCGTCACGACGCCCTTATGACGATTGAAGGATCGTACAATCCAGTCGCGGATGGTGCTATGGGTTGGGACGCTGCCCGAATCCACAATGGCGCTATTCGCGTAAGCCATAAGATCACGAAAGTATGGACTCTCCAGCTTGTGAAATGGGATGTTGTCGCACGACACCCAGCGTATGAGGAGATGCTGAAAGCGAAGCGGATCAAAGGACGAGATAAAGGCGTTCATCAAAGCCTGGTCCTTGGGTTGGTGGGTGTCGAGGTCAACCATGTTCAGAAGAGTGCGCTGCTTCTTCCTCTGTGGAAGCATTGGTCCGCCCTTGCAAACGTGGTGAACTTCTTCCATATGGCTGTTTGCCTGACTGGTGGAGGCAGCGTCGTACATGTGCGTTATGGTAGTCTTCTTGCGATGGCACAATTTGCAAAGCCAGTATCGATGACCGGAATCGGTGTTCTCGATGTCGAAGCCATGCTCCCATACCCATCCCGTCCGCGCTCGTTTTCTATGCTTGCGTATGGAGAACCCCGCGAGACGATTCCAATCAATGCCTTCATACCCAGCGTAGTCGATCGAGGGCGACGTGTCGCCCGTTCCGTCCACGTCGGGCTCTAATGGGTCAAAGTCGGGGGAGCTCTCGGGAACGCTAAAAGAGGTCGATGGGGCGCTGGAAAGGTTGCTTGACAGCATTTCGCCTCTTGTTGTTTGGGCCATTTTTGAGTAGGCTGAAGGTGGCTATTGTTGGCCATCTGCCACAAATAACTGGCTCCCACATGACAAGCACGCCCATGATATATCCTGTAGCCGAACGCGTCGCGTCAAGTGTAAAAAGAAATCTTGGTGACGAGGCTCGTCAAAAGCAAATGCGCGTGCGGCCACTTCCTGGCTACGCAGGCTCTCGACACTGATTGGTCGCAGTTACGGATATGGGGCTTATCCAAATAATCAAATATCCAAATGAATCTGGGCCATCCGATTTGATTTGATTTGAATCGCCGCAGGGGCGATTTGATTTGATTTGATTTGGATAAATTTGATTTGATTTGGTTAGATTTGATTACGATTTATCTGTTTGCAAGCCTGGTGGTTATAGCGTATATAAACCATCCAACAGGGTCACAAGGAACGAATTCAGCAAGCATGGTCTCATCAGCCAGGCCAAGGATATGTGCCTATCAAGAACAAGAATCAGCCTGGTGAAAGCCACTTGAAGTCAATCTGTCAATTGCAATCAGGGAAAAAAAAGCCTGGAAGAATTAAAGTTCCGGGTTCGCAGCCACAGATCCCCTCCGTTCAGCGCATGATGAGGCTGAAGAACAAGTTCAGCGTGAGACGCCACTGGATGCTCTGGGCAAAGGTATTCAGCTTCGGCTAGGATATAGCTCTACCAACATGGCAGCACTGTTAAGGTCCAGGAAGATGCGAACCAACGAAGTCCATCCGAGCATCTCCCCTCCTTTCTATCAGGCTGGTCTGAGTTCAGAGCCCGCCTCTGGCGTTGTCTGCGCGACCGCCCCATGTTGTTGCGATGGCCACTACCAGCAGTGGGCAGGTATTGGCCTGTCTGTCAATGGCGCTCCCTCGCCCGATCCTTGGTTCGACTCCTTTCGCATGTGAGTGGTCGAGGCTCACGACTGGCGGTTGCCGCTCCTGGACGCGCATGCCTTTATTTCCACGACTCGCCCGGCCGCGCCGTCTGGCGTGATGAGGGTGCCCCACTGTCCAGCATGATGGCGTGCGGCCGGGGACATGTTAAGAATCTGGTTCAGCTAGGCTTGCGGGCTGCACGGGACAGGGGCAAGAGGGGCCATTGCGCGGGCCAGGCAAAGCAGCAATTGGGCCTAGAGTGCTGCTGCAGGGAGACCATCTTGCCCACAGTGTCCACTGGGCTGCGTCCGGTCGCGAAAACAACAATTGCGGCCCGTCTGACAGGGGTGTTTCCTGGTCACGGCTTCTTGGCAGGCTCGGGCGAGAAAATAGGGTAAGAACAAGTAGTGATACGAATATGGTTACGTGGAGTGTCTGGAACGCGTATCCCTGGCTATTGCTCGAAGGAGCTGGTAGCTCACATACGTAGCTTGCATACCGGCTGCCTCTCACTCGCCGAGCAGCCCGAGGCCGTCTGCTTTCTTGCAGGGGCAGGCTGCAGATGTTGTCGCGTTGTCTCTCTCGGCAGCACTCCGTGTGTGGCCATGGCCGGCCATGCATTCGAGTTGGTTGTAGGGTAAACGGCGGCCTCTGACGGTGCAACGTGGAATTCGCGCTGATTACTTCCCCATGTCAAGCTGGCTGACAGCACGGCTGCATTGGATGTGGCGAGTGCATGAATGCTTCGGAGTTTGCGGACATCCTGGGCTCCATGTTGTCCGCCAGCGCCGCCCTTTCGTCTCGCTGTGATCGTTGCCGCCCCGGTGATCGGTGTGCCTGGAACTGTTCGCGGTAATAAAAGTGGACGGTGCGCCCAGAGAGGGCCAGGCGCTCCGCTGGAGCTCCCCGGCGCAGCAACCTTGTCCGGGGACGGCAGGCCATTGACACTGAAGGGGTGTTGCCAGCACTCGGACAATACGGTGCGTTTGCTGCTTGCCATCAAGCCATTAGTTGCTCCCGTGTGCCCTCTGAAGCTCCATCCCAGGAGTCGAGCATCGGCCGAACTACGCAGCCCGGAGTCCGTACATGTCCGCCAGATGACAATTCAGGAACACTTCCATTGCATCCGCCCCCCCCCCCCCTTCGGGATCGAATCTTTACACGTACGAGCACTGACACCCCGGCACTGGCGGAAGGCCAAACATTTACCCCACTCGACTGACTGGGAACTTCTCACGGTACAAGTATGAGGACCTGCCCGCCGTTGACGTCGAGAGCGCTGCGAGACGGGGACCGTGGGCGGCTGACGGTGCACGTCCTCGTGCTGGATCCAGCGGGCTGTGTTTCCACTGCCGATACGGAGTATGCTGTCCGTGTTTCTGGCGGCGATGGGGATTTGCAGGGACAAGCCCCGAGACCGCGTGGGACCAGGGTCGCCCAGCTTTTCAATCTTATCGGCGCGTATGAGTCTGTGACGAAAAAAAAAAAAAGCCGCGCCAAATTGGTGCAGATACGAGCTACGGCCAGGGCTGGGGTACATCAACGGCCAAGATCCCGATGTTTCGCCCCCCTTTACCACACGCTTATTTGGGTAATAGTATCTCAAATGAGCACCTGGCAAAGGCCGTGTTGTGAAATAAACCGGAGAGACATCGCCTTTGTGGACGTGATGTTGCTGTGGCCGCATCAATCTCCCAGACCACATCAGCAGGACATCGTCCGACTATTGCTCGATGCCAATCAGAGCACAAAACTTTAGCGCTCCTTGCAGAGAGAGGGCAATGGGCGACGTGGTCAAATACGAGGAATGTCAGCCACGCCCACCATCTGCTGCTCGTTCAGATCAGTGGCCGCCACAGCCACGGGCTTTGTTTCCCCCACTTCATCACACGGTCCCACCAATGGATTTTGAGTTGCAAGTGAGCTGACCCAAGTTTTTGCATCGAGCTGGCAGAGGCTCATTCCCGAATGGCCGCATTGCGCGAAGCGCAGCACAGCCTTAACGATATCGGGCAGTAGCCGGGGGGCCGCTGACAAGTGACGACCCATGCTCGGTCTTCGCGGGTAAGCAGGACAGGAATGGCGAAAGTTCTGGCCTCGTGTGGCCGAGCGATGGAGGCCAGGGTCCCGTCGGCGTGTGCCTGGGAGCAAACCGGGCACGTGGCGATGAAACCTGCTGCTCCAGGGCTGGAGAGGAACCTCCCGGGGAGGGATCCGCTCGGAAGCGTTGACCGGGCCCTGCGGCCGGCGAGCCCACATCGTGGGCCCATCGTATCTGTCACGTCTGGAACTGGAAGTCCCCTCTCGGCCTCAGCCCTGAGTGGAAAAGTGCTGTCTGGCAGCAGCAGGTGCTTTTTGAGACTGAGGAATACGAGCCACCCCAGCGAGCCCCTGCAGCGCTAGAGAGCGTCTGTAATCTCTTAAAGAGAACGGACAACTCATCGCGAGTGCCGTTCTCGCTCATCACTGCATTGTGGTAATGCCGTCAAAGCCCGCCGGAATGGACTGGCTCTCCTCGCTGACGGGGCCCAGGAGAGGAGCAAAGGTTATCGCCGGATGCTCCGTGTTCGTCTGCTTTGCGCTCATCCTCCAGCTGCTGTACCTTTCCTCGAGGTTTTACAGTCCACCGACATCAACAAAGGAAAGCGCCGTCGCGGCCGCGATTCCGAGAAAGCCGGCCAACACCACGGTCAGCGGACTCGTCTTTTATGGTCGGAAAGACAGAGTGTCGTGTCTGCGCTGCTATTTGGAGGTAAGACTCTGCTGCTGTCGCCGGAGGCCATGTCTCAGCCTTTCAGTGCCTGTGTTCCTTCAAAGACAAAGAAAGCTTAGAGAATGTCTAGCGCAACCTTCAACAAAATGGCGGCTGGCTAGATGAGGTCCTGTGGGTGGTCAACACGGACAAGGAGGCCGATCTTCGCTACCTCGATGAGATCATCGAGAGCAATCCGGCCGTCCATCGCAAACTGATCATCCCAGGCGACAAGCTATGGGTATACTCTTACTATAAAGCCTGGCAGCGGCTAGACCGTGGAAAGTACTATGTTAAGATAGATGACGATATCGTACGTATTCCACCTCCGGCCACTGCACTACAAGAACGCGATGACCCAAACGTCTGCGCGCTCAGCTAACAGGCTGCTTTGCCAGTTATGGATGGCCGACGACGCAATCCCTCGCATGGTCATGCGAAAGATCGAACACCCCCAGGACTTCGTAGTATCGGCCAACATCATCAACAACCCGCCCCTCGGGTTTATGCATTACAACATGGGCGCTCTACATCCCTACTTCCCTGACACGCGGGACTCAGGCGACGCCGCGAACGGCACAGTGTCTTGGAAGCCGTCACATCATCCCGCCTGGGAAGGCCCTGCCAACTACACCTGGCCGCTGGACAGGAAGCCTCCTCACAAGAACCACCGATGGCTCCGCGTTCAGGATGAGAACATGATGAGTCAAACACCGGCTGCGCAACTCAAATACGAGGTTTGGGGCCCTAGCTACGAAAGCTGGGCTATAGCTGCGCAAATGCACTATTCGTTGCTCGAAAACATCGAAAAGGATAGGCTCGACGTGTATAAGTTCGGTACCTGGGATATGCACGGAGAACGCATCCGAATCAACTTTATGTGTTTCTACGCCGACGACATCCTAGACACGGACGTCGAAAACTGGCCTAAGAACAGGGGAGACGAAGACATGGTCGTCCTTGATCTGCCGAAAAAGTTGAAACGCGGTACGTCTAAGACGTCCTCCTCCATGGCGCCACGCTCAACGCGTTGGTTTCCATCTCTCCCCGCTAATCCAAATCACAATAGCCGTTACCATAGAAGGAGGAGCCCTCGGCGCTCACTTCCAGTACTCAGACCAGGGCGACTTGGGCGACACGGACTTGTTGCGACGATACAAGCTGCTTGCAGATGAGCGCGTCTGTCAGTACAACCGGACTGCGACCGCACACGGCGAACCTTCCAATATCCGTCACCAAAAGAACAGCAACAGACGACGAGGCACGCGCTAGCTTCGCCTGGCTGGGAATGAAGCAGGACATATAACAATGTGATGGCAACAACGCTTTGCCCTAGGCCAACGAAGGCCTGGAGTTCGCGACTGTAATCTCTCGAGATCACATAATATCTGTCGGCGACAGACCGTCCTTTGGAGCTCCTCAGTACCGCCACGCGATATATGGATGGAGAGAACCCGACAGTCTAGATCCAACACCATGGTCAAACGCTCGCCAATGCCATGGAGGTTCATCGGGCATCCCTCAAACAACTCTCGCACGCAACGCCTGCTGCCCGCGACTGAATGGGTGCCTCCAACGTGAACGATGCCAGGCGGCCTCAATTGTCCACAGCCTGCACGATCGCCCCCGCCGGACCTTGGTCAAGGCCGTCCAGAGCCGCCATATCTTTGTCGTCCAGCGAAAAGCCAAACACCTTCGCGTTGGCAGCGATGCGTTCGGGTGTGTCGCTCTTGGGCAGCGGTACCCATCCCTTCTGCGGGCAGTACCGGACGAGCACGTTGCTCGTGGATACGGAGTGCTTCTTGGCCGCCTCGACCAGGGTCGCATCGTCCGCTTTCGTGTTGCGCACGAGCGGGCAGTACGCCTCGACGATGATGCGGTGGCGTTGGCAATACTCGACAATTTCCCGTTGTTGCATCCAAGGATGGAGCTTGATACCGTCTTGTCAGCCAAATCACTCGACATGCAGCTTTGGAACACGCGACAACGGCTCGGAAGGAGAGCTCGCCTACCTCAATCTGGTTCACATGCGGTGGCCACAGGGTCGCAAACTCCTTGAGCTCCTCGATATGCTTTATCCCAAAGTTGCTCACACCGATGCTCTTCGTCTTCCCGAGCTCATACAGCCTTTCGAGAGCGTGCCACATTATCTTTCTCTTTTCGGCACCCGAGTTAGGGCTGTGGATGAGGAACAGGTCCACGTAACCGCTGTCTGGGTCAAGCTTGGCGACGCTGTCGATGCACTTCTCCAGCGTCTTCTCGACGGAGTCCTCAGCCACGAGCACCTTGGTCGTAATGAAGACATCCTTGCGCGACACCGGCGACTGCTGGATGGCTCGCCCTACTTGCGCCTCATTGCCATAAAATTGGGCCGTGTCGATGTGGCGGTAGCCATTCTCCAGGGCGGTCAGGCAGGATCTGGTGCACACGGCCTCGGGCGACTTGTAGACGCCAAAGCCGAGTTGCGGGATCTGAACCGAGTTCGCCAGCGTCAAGGTGTCTCGAATCGTCCTTTTGGACATGGCGACGGCAGTGCTGGGGCTCAATGATGAGTCCCGCGTGGCGGCTTTGGAATGAAAGCTGTCGGGTCGGAACAAAGGACTTGGCGGTATCGGTATTTTGCGTATGACGACTCATACGCCTTTGCCTCACCAAAGAAATGCAATTGATGGCGGTAGAAACTGTACAAGTACCCCCTGTAAAGTAGAATGTTGACGATGAGCACTGGCACACATGTGCGGGGCCGCAGGTAGATGCGCCCTGGGCCAGGCCGCCTTCAAGAGAGTCGATGACGCAACCAACTGTCTTGCGCAGCTGCATTGTCGCTGTGCATCGGCGAGTCGGCTACAGCAGACTGATTCACTTTATCGCCTCTCAATTGCCGCGAGGCATAAATAATCCGCAATGCGCCTTGCCGTCCTATATCACGGATGTGGATGCTGATATATGACAGGTATCAGCTGTGGTGACCTCGACTGCGCCCCAAAGGTCATTCGCATTGCCTCGGACCTTGGCGAGGACATAAGACACCCGGAGTTTGCCCCGTATACGTTCGCCATGGCGCCCCCAGACGCAAGCTACTTCACCTGTACACTGGGCGAGGCGGCATCGGGAGGATTGAACCGCCCTCTCGACGCAGCGCCATTCTCCTCAATCATCGACGTGATCGACAGACAGGCCGAGAGCAACGCAAGCTCACCCGCCACTGGGTTTGCCGCGTTCAAAGGCGAAGACGGCAACAGAGGACGTTCGTTCAAGGGCCACACACGCACATGCGGGTATGCCGTGAGCCTGAGCTGATGATGCAACAGCACTCTCTAGGCCTCTGACGTTTGAAGATCTGCGAGACCTGTCCATTGCTGCCGCTCTGAAGCTCTCGGCAACGATCAATGGCAGAAAGAATGGGAGCGCAATTGGACTGCTTTGCTCCAGCGACGTGAACTTTGTGTTGACCTTGCTGGGGCTTATGCGACTGGCTCGTCCGGTGATCCTTCTCGCGTAAGTCCAGGTGTACCTCAATGCTTCCCGGGACCTCGAATATGATGGCATCTGACGACGTTTGGACGGCTTGAACGCAGACCGCAATTGGAACCGCGAGCTGTTGAGCATCTGTGTCAGAAGCTCGGTGCGCGCGTTGTCCTCTATGATGATCTTTACGAGTCTATAGCTCTCAAGATTGACAGCGATATCGAGGTGCTCCCAGTCCCGAAATACCCTTCGATGCGATGCGGCCACGATCCATTTCCCATGCATAAGGTGCCAGCCGCAGAGGCAGAACTCGCCGAACCAGCATTTTACTTCCACACCTCCGGAACTTCGACGGGTTTGCCATCGCCCATCCCACAGAGCCATGATATCGCCCGGGTGTTGCCCCGCTGTCGAGACGAGAACCCGCCGGCCACCTTTTCGACAACGCCGCTCTACCACGGCGGCTTAGCGGACTGTCTAAGATCGTGGGCGAGCGGAGCCATGATATGGTTATTTCCAGAGGGCGAAATTCCCCTAACGGCTCGGAACATCACGCAGGCTGTCGACATAGCTCGGCACAGCAGTATTACACCTGTCAAGTACTTTTCGTCTGTCCCGTACGTGCTGCAGATGCTCGCCGAAGACGAACGTGGGCTCCACCTCCTCGCATCCATGGAACTCGTCGGCGTAGGCGGCGCGGCGATGCCGGCGGCCACCGGAGACCTGCTCGTGCGTTCTGGCGTCAATCTCTTGTCGCGCTTTGGCAGCGCCGAGTGTGGGTTCTTGCTCTCGTCGCATCGCGACTACGAGGCCGATCGCGAGTGGGAATATCTGCGCGTTACGGTGGGCGACTCGTTTCTGTGCTTTGAGCCTCGGGACGACGGTTTGTCGGAGCTCATCGTCCAGAAAGGGTGGCCATTTCTCAGCAAGACGAACCGAGCGGACGGGGCGTACGCGACGTCGGACCTCTTCGAGCCGCATCCACGCATCGCAAACGCATGGCGGTACCACAGTCGAGCGGATTCCCGAATCACCCTGGCTAACGGCAAGAAGTTTGACCCTTCGGTACTGGAGACGGAGCTGCAGTCGGCGACACCGCTGCTGCGAGCTGTGTATGTCTTCGGAAGCGGCAGGCCCTGTGCGGGCGCCCTTCTCTTCCCCAGAAAAGGCGCAGCAGCGCAGTCTGTCATTGCCGCCGTTCGGCCTGCGCTGCTTCGTCTCAATAGCAGGATCTCTAGCCATGCTCGCGTTGAGGATTCCATGCTGATCGTGATGTCAAGTGACGACGTGGAAGACCAAGACCCGCTGCCGAGGAGCAGCAAGGGATCCGTGTTGCGACATCAAGCAGACGTCAAGTATGCAACCGCTATCGAAGCTGCATACGGTGCTCCGTCCGCCGCGGAGGGCATGTCGACCCTACACGTCCAGGATAGTGACATTCCTCCCATTGTTCTAGACTGCTTCCGCCACGTTCTGCATCGGTCCATCGATCCAGACCGAGACTTGTACCTGCAAGGCGTCGACTCGATTGCCTGCATTCAGATCAGAAAGCTGATTGAGTCGAAGGGCCTGGTGCCATCGGACAGTGTCATTCCCATCAATGTCATCTACGATCAGGGTACGGTCACTGGACTGGTGTCGTACCTCGAGCGCATTCGCAATGGTCATTTAGACGACATACACAACCACAAGAACCAGCTCGAATATATGAAGTTTCTCGCCGGTCGGTATGGGGTGCCGTCAGGCGTGCCGCGTGGGTCAAAGTCGGGCGGGACGTCAGACGTCGTCGTGCTCACGGGGGCCACGGGCTTCCTAGGAGCGTACATTCTTCACCTTCTTCGAGAGCGACATGATGTCGACAGAGTCTATTGCCTCGTCAGGGCTGCGACCAAAGACGACGCACGCAATCGAGTATCGCAGTCGCAGGCCGATCGCGGCTTCCCCCCTCTGCGACATGACGGACACAACGAGGACGACTGTCGACGGGTAGTCTGCCTGCCACTTGATGGCGTGACAGCAGGTCTGGGACTGGCGGCGGAGGACAGGCGAACGATTCTCGACCAGGCGACGGTGATTATCCATGGCGCCTGGGCGGTCAACTTCAATCTGCCCTTGTCTTCGTTCGAGGACCAGCTCTCGTGCCTGTCCGAACTGCTCGCTCTGGCGATCGAGAGCGACTCTCGCCTGTTTTTCATCAGCTCAATCGCCGCAGCAAGCTCTACCAGCGCGCCCAGCATTGCGGAAAGTAGTTCTGACGACCCGTCGGACGCATCGCCCCTGGGATACTCGAGGTCGAAATGGGTCGCCGAGAAGATGTGTGCGGAAGCGGACCGCTCGCTGGCTCAGAGGCCTGTCGAAGGGCGACCGTGGAAGCCCATCATGTCCGTCATTCGCGTCGGCCAGCTCTGCGGCGACCGCGCAACGGGCGCCTGGAACTGCAGGGAGGCGTATCCTCTCATGTTTGCAGCCTCCAGCGCCGTGGGTTGCCTGCCCGACATGCCGCACGAGCCCACCAACTGGCTACCCGTCGACGTGGCCGCGAGGGCAGTCTTGGAAATCTCACTGGGCGAAGGGCGGAGGGACGACCCCGTCGAGCCAGACAGCGTCGCAGGGCCTCGATTCTCAACACCCGTGTACCATGTGGCGAACCCGCACCGCTCCACGTCCTGGGGCCAGGTCGTCCGCTGGATCGCCAACGACACAGCGCCGCGCCGCCTAGAGATCGTATCGCCGGGCGCCTGGGTGGAACGCTTGGAGCGCGACCTGCCGGAGGAGCACCCTGCGTGGAGTCTCATGGACTTTTGGAAGCAGTCATTCACCAAGAGGCGTGACGGCGATGATGCTGTCAATGGCAGCGGCAGAGTGCGAGATGCCTCGTCGGAGGAGAAGGTGCCCGCGATCGAAGTTGGGCGAACCGTGCAGGTCGCCGACAGCATGCGCGCAGCGGGTCCCCTGGACAGGGACAGTGTGCTGCGGCAGTGGAGTTGGGTCCAAGCAAACAGCGCTGAGACGTGCCCAAGCAACATAGCATGCCCAGCCTCCAGCGAGGTGACTCAATAAGGACAGGCACAGCAGCATGGATGCTCCAGGAGTCTTGTGGTCCAGCGTTCAGCATTGACGTTTCCTGTGTGTACTTCGCACCTGTAGACTGGTAGATACTGCCCGAGGTACTGGATCCGTCACAAACCGTCCTGGTGCGGTGGCATCGCGTAGGTTGTTGACTTGTTGATCGCGGACGCTGGAAGCAGCACTGCAGGTGGCGCTATAAGAGTCCTGGGGCCGCCGCTCCCACGGCAACTGGCTGGCACGACGTCCGCTGACGCGCCAGGGCGAGGTTCAAGCAGTCAGTGGTCGTTTTGTGTACAAAACGCCCACCTGAGCACTACCAGCACAGCGCACGCCCGCCTGTCAAACCCCTCGCCTCGGGCAAATCCGACCTCCTCGACGACACATCAGCGCATTTCAGCGGTCGGTAGTCGTTCTCCATGAGGGGGTAGCGCTGCATCAAATGCTTGCACCAATTCTGTCCCTGTCAATTGTGGCCTCGTTTTACGCCTTGGCAGGAAGCAGGCTCGATGTGCTGCTGAATGCTGTGCTCGTCGCATGCGTCCATGGTTCTGACCTGACGGCAGGCTTCCACAGATTCAGACTCGGCCAGTATGCCTTCATTTCGGTCCTTTGTGGGTTCGTTCTGCTTGGGATATACCTCACTCGTGCTCCCCGGCGCCACGACAAGTCGGCCCAGCCAGGCCAAGAACAGCCATATTTGATCCCATGTAGGACGACGCACCGGCGGTTCTCGCCCAAGAGGCACGCCTTCTCGTATTCGTACCTCACTGTCGGGATTCCCGTCGACTACAAGGGCAGCGCGAATGGAATGATCGAGATGGACGAGTCGTCAGCTGCACCGGTCGATCGCTGCTTCCCGCTCGCGAATCTCACAGCACGAAGCTGGTACTGCGTTCACGCCGCCGACCATTTACAGAGGGGCCATTCCCAGTTATCTTTACGCGAAAAGTTGGACAGCTATCTCCAGTCTGAGGTGCGGCTCTAATCACTGCTCGACCCTCGTCGCACTGGCGCCTGTGTTGACGGCATCACAGGGACTTGCTCCGACCGACTTCCCACGCGCCTTTCTGGTGACGGCACCCAGATTCATGGGCTATCATTTTAATCCGGTATCGCTTTGGTATTTGTACTCGCCAGACAAGACGCTTGCCGCCATTATATTGGAAGTGAACAACACTTACGATGAGAGGCGGCCATATCTTATTCTCCGAGATGCTGCGACACGAGAATCCGCATCTGGGCGGACACGAATCCAGGGCTCGCCCGTGAAGGACTTCTATGTCTCACCATTCAACGCACGGACGGGATACTACTCTGTATTGACGAGTGACCCCTTGGGATCTGGTTCAAATCGTCCGCTCGGCCTGGACATCACCATCACGTTAATGTCTTCAAAGGGTCGGCCAAAGTTAGTAGCTCGTTTGTTCTCAGATGGCCCAGCAGTTGATCCGTTTGCCCTGGGCCCTCTGTCCAAGATGGTGTTCCTAGCAAAATGGTCCTGGGTCGGTTTTGCCACAGTGCCAAGGATCGTTAAGGAGGCGACCACTCTGCTCTTCCGCCAGAAGCTACACCTGCGGGACAAACCAGAGCCATTGGTCGCGACCCTGGGCAGGCACCCAACACCCATCGAAGAGTCACTCGAGATGTGCTTCAGGTCATATCTGAGCTTCCTGGTTGACCGCTCGGCGAAGCCTGTCGAAGTGAAGTACTTCGCAAGCGGGCTACTCACGGCGACAGAGAAAACGTTCACCCCGCTCAGGAGCAAGGGGTTGGACAGCGACCACGTGCTGGAGATACGAGTCCTGTCTCCATCGTTCTACTCTCGATTTATACGCTATCCACGGTCCTTGGACGCCATGCTTGCCGAACTCCAAGAGCGCCAAACCATTTCGATCAGTAGGCCGGAGTTACTGGTCGACGTCTTCACGGAGACTGTACCTTTTATTGATGGATCATCGGGCTTCTTTGAAAGTGTCTTGGCCTGTTTACTCGGATATCTGCGCCGACAGGTGGCACGAAGCGGTGCCAACGAGATGGCCATCACTCGCTCCGAGGCAGCTACTCAAACCTTCAGTTCAAAAACTGCAGGCATATCGTCCATGGACGTGTACATCATTAGCCATGCTCACGACGCACAGCTTATAAGACAGTACCTGTGGGCGACTGTACGGCAACTGGCGATTGATGGCTACTTGATGGGTCGGAATGACATCTTGTCTTGCATGGAAGTTGTTGCACGCATGGGCATCGCATGGTTATCTCTCCCGTATCTTAGACGCATTGCAGTAGCTATGTAGCGGGTATTAGCGACACCAGTGGCCGGGCACACGATTGATTCAAGGTACTGGATCGCTGGGACACTGTAGCTTGCCAATCGGGCTCAATGACGGAGAGCGGAAGCCTCGGACAGCCGTGGGCGCGGCATGAGAACAATTTCAGGACGTTATGGCCAGCCCTGGATCTCTTCAGGACCTCGTCGCACCGAGGATAAACTTGGAAGAACGCGAGATGTCGGGTGCTCTCACGAAACAAGGCTCAAGACAAGGCTGCAGCAGCGATGCTCGACGGGCTCGTCGGCGATGCCTCTGTGCAGTTTAGCGCCGTTACACGTCCGAATTGCGGGAGTTGGAATGGCGCGCGATGCCGCGAGATGGTGACGACGTGGACGTCACCGCTCTTTGCACATATATCTGACGTGAGCGCTAGCCAGTGTTCTTGCCAAGGGATCATCCCGATTTGGGAGACATCTGGGTTGGGGCAAACCGCAACTGCAAAAAGGGCTGTTCACCTACGACGCCTCGGCGGGTTTGGGGATGTCGGGTATCGCTAGTAGTGACCTTTTTGGGGGCCGTGTGAACGTACCTGCACATACTTCACAGCGGAGCAGCCCGCGCCCTGCCTCGGACGCTTTGCGCAGTTGTCATGTGCGGACTTACGGATACATACCGTCTCCTCCAGGCCGACCTGGATCAGGGCAAGTTTGCACCAGCACGCCGGCTCGACGCACTCAAGTGGAGTCGATGGACGGCCAGCCTGCAGCCGATCGCCACGGGCGGACCCCCGTCGCGGAAGCTAATCGCCAGAACGACAAGAGCCCCAGCTGCGCCGCAGCCTCCCGTCGCCGCATGCCTTCCCGGTGTCGCCTGTCGGAAAGCTGCATCAGAAGCGTTTGTGTACGTGCTGCAGGACAATGGCCGCCTCCGCCGCGACTGCACTTTGTACGATCATTGCCACGCTTCTCAGCTGGGCTTGGTCATCGGCATGCGGCCTGGCACGCATCGCGGTGCTGCGAATATTCGCGGGGCTCGCCACGGGAAGGCTAATCATAATAGACGAGACCAACAACACAAAGCACTCTTTTGGCCAGCCCTTGGCCCCAAACGATGGCAGGATTACCCAATCTGATGCCATGGACACATCACCAAATGTCGAAGTTCGTATAAAACGCGACACAGCTTGGCTGCGACTCTTTCTCTTCGCGGACATCGGTTTCGCCGAGGCTTATATGCTTGGCGATGTCGAATGCAATGACTTGACTGCCTTTTTTCGAGTAAGTGCTATCTTTCACCGTGTACTGGGAATGCATGCATGTTGCTCATGCCTCTGCTTGCAGATGTTCATCGACAACAGAAAGGAGCTCAATAACGGGACAACTGCCCTGTCGGCCCTCACATCAGTCCTTTCAAGTATAGGGCGATCAACAAACACGCGAGTCAACTCATTGCTCAACACGGCCGCACACTATGACATCAGCAACGCAATGTTTGCCGCTTTCCTATCCAAGGACATGACATATTCCTGTCCGATATGGCGCGCCGCTGTCGGCTCAGACGACACTAGCGCGGAGAGCTTGGAAGACGCACAGCAGAGGAAACTCACTCGTTTCATACAAGGGGCGAGGATATCAGCTTCAGATCACGTCCTCGAGATTGGGACCGGCTGGGGCTCCTTTTCAGTCGAGGCGGTGAGGCAAACGGGCTGCCGCGTTACTTCCATCACCTTGTCCCAGAAGCAGAAGGAGCTCGCCGAGAAGAGGATAAAACTTGCTGGCTTTGCACATCGTATCGAGGTCAAGTTCATGGACTACCGTGACCTTCCTACACCCGAGAAGCCGTTCGATAAGATCATCTCAATAGAAATGATAGAGGCAGTTGGGAAAGTTCATCTGGCCGAGTATTTCAAGGGTATCCATCGGCTACTCAAGCAGGATGGTGGTGTGGCGATGTTCCAGTGCATCACTATACCAGAGGCTCTGCATGCCGCTGGCGATGGAAAGCCCGGGTAGGTCATCCCAATGTCTAGCGAGACATCATCCACACACGGAACGAACGTTGACCTCACATAGGTTCATCGACCAGTACATCTTCCCCGGTGGCTACTTGCCCTCAGTCACGGAGCTTCTGAACCACATCACCACACAGTCCAAGGGAACTCTCATTGTGGAGCACATGGAGAATATCGGGGGCCATTACGCGAAAGCCTTGCGGCTGTGGAGAGAGAAGTTCTTGCTCAGTTTTGAGGGCACGATAACGCCAGCGCTTTTGGAACGTAATCCGATAATGTCGAAAGAGGAAATTGGACTGTTTCGCAGAAAATGGGAGGTATGCATGCCATTTTTACCAAAAGACGATACCCCTGCGCTGTCAAACTGACTTCATTCAGTACTACTTCTCATACTGCGAAGCTGGTTTCCAGACGAATACACTTGGAGATGTGATTATCACGGTTGGTCGACTTGGAGGAATGGAGCTCATGAAAGGGATCCCACTCTGAATGGCGGAGCTGTTTTCTCTGGCTTGTAAAAGGAATTCATCTAGAAGTATACAGACGGAATATACGTTTTGCAGCTATTTCACGGGTTTGCTGAAGAGATAGTGACAGGTTCCCGAAACATCGCCTCCATTGAAGCCAAACAGCTCGGATCCCGCGATATGATAGGCAATCCATCGATTGTACCAAGTTGAAGCTTTATGTTCTCCGTATGACTCGACGAGACTGGGCCATACGTGGTTTCGGTTGCGCACGAGGGCAGCGTGCCAGCACTATTTCGGACATGTGTGTCAGCCAGTAGATGAGACTCGCAGTATCGGCGCGATGCGGCATCGCATACGTTAGACTTACCTTCAAAGTCTGTGAGTAGTTTTTCCCGTTGACCCACCACTGGTTCTCTATCTGCAGATCGCGCTGGAAATACAGCAGCAAGTCTGCAGATGGCATAGTACCGCCGGCAAAGAAATATCTCGACATCCAACCGTCATCGAAGTCATACGGCGTGCTGTGGTGGCATAGGATCTGGACAAAAAGCTTGCCGCCGGGTCTCAGAGACTTGGCGACCTTGGCCATGAGTAATTCATAGTTCTTCATGTGCTCAAAAAGCTATATCACAGTCGTGGTCAGTCCACCTGTTGAGACTGCGGCTGGGGGTTGTGCGTACCTCCACAGAGACAACACGGTCAAACTGTTCGGGCTCAAACCCATACTTTGCAACGTCCCCTGTGATGACTTGGACATTCTTGAGATTCAGTCTCTCTGCCTCAGAATCGATATGTTGCTTTTGGGTTCTCGAGTTTGAGAACCCGACAACCTTTGATGCTGGGAATCGTTCGGCGAAATACAACGTCGCAGACCCCCAGCCACATCTGCAGCAACCAGTGTTAGTACACAATACTCCGCCAGTCATTGTGGAGCTACATACCCAAGATCAAGAATGGTCATGCCATCTTTTATCTCCGCCTTTGAAGCATAATCCTGCAGCATCGACGTCTCCGCTTCCGCAAGTGTCTCCTTGCCCGTGGGGAACAGCGAGGCGGAATACTTCATCCTTGGCCCGAGAAACGCAGCAAAAACGGCGGTGCTGACTTCATACTGCTGCTCATTAATAGCTGTAGTCTCGATCGCGATGGGCTGCGTGCGCAGTTTCGCAACATAGTTCAGCTTGTGGCTGACTGCCTCTGACAGGGACCTTTTTGCAATCTCTGCCTCTTGCGCTCTCTGTATTTGCCTCGTGCCGAGTCTGATGATGCTTTCGGGGACATAACCCGCATCGATTAACCAATCTATGTGGAGACCAATCAATGTCAGCTACAAGCACCAGCTTGACCACGTCGGCTACGGCACGCCAAACCCCACGTCCGCCTCAGCGTATTGGTATCCGCCTCACTGGAAGGCCGTTGTGCGATACGGCCGCATTTGTATGAACAAGCAGAAGGCCGCAACCCACCGTAGTCCATCATGTCGTCCAAAGGAGGCAGGATCGCTCTCCGCAGCGTGTCAATACCACGAGATCTGAAGTGGTGTGCGCAAGATGCGGACTGCATGCAGGGACCCGAAGGCGGGTGAGCCAGATCCCAACGCGACAGGAAGCAAAGTCAGCCTTGACTCGGCGTCATGTTTCCTGGAGCGGTGCCATGGCTGCTCACATCACCCGATGACGATTTGGCGCAGAAGTGATCCCCCCCATCGCGCAGGCGTCTCCCGAAAAGACGGTCGGATGCGACCTTCCCCTATCGATTGGCCGCTAGCCTGGCCACTGCCACTCTGCCTGCGAGATGCGATCCAGGTGCATGCTGACTGCAGGTCGGCTGGGCGAAAATGACGGTAATGACCCACAAGGGCGCGCTCGCCTGTCTCGGCCAGCGCATCGCTCAGGGAAAGGTTTCAACACTGAACTGAACCTTGCTTCGAAACAAGTTTCTAGTGCTTATTGACCGGCTGTTAGGCAAGGCAGTGACGCCAACGACCTTCCAGCCGCGTCGGCCAGCTCTTTCGCGACGGGCCTCTCCCAACAACACGTCGCTTTTTCCGTTCCAGTCTTCAATTGACTCCGAGCCTTTGTCGCCTGGCATGGGCACTTCAACGGAGAGGCCAGCGGCCAAGAAGGTTGCCGTCGTCGGCAGCGGCTGTTCTGGCATCGCGGCTCTCTGGGTCCTGAGGGACACAGACCACGATGTGTATCTGTACGAGGCCGAGGGGCGACTCGGCGGACACTCCAACACGGTGCAGTGGAAGGCCGGAAAGTACTCCGTGGGAGTAGACACAGGATTCATTGTACTTAATACGGCTACCTATCGTGAGTGAGCAACACACTCCTAGAGCGCGTGGCGACGACGTTCATGCTGTGGCACGTACATGGTGATGACCTAACGCCTGACAGCAAACTTCATAAATTTCCTCAAATGCCTCCGGATTCCAACAGAAGCGACGCCCATGGACCTCGGCGTGTCGACGGACCACGGGTTGTTCGAATGGGGCGGGAAAAGCCTGGGCTCCGTCTTCTGCCAGGCGAAGAACATCTTTTCTCTCCAGATGTGGCGAATGCTGTTTGACGTAATCCGTTTCAATCAGTTCGCTCTTGACGTGTTGATCGACGCCGAGGACGAGAACTCCAACGATACCAAAAATCTCGCAGGCAAGGACGAAAGCATAGGAGACTATCTTGACCGGCAGGGGTACTCGGCTGCGTTCCGAGACGGATATCTGATCCCCATCACGGCTTCTGTATGGAGCACCAGCCCGAAAACGTGCATAGACGAGTTTCCTGCCCTCACATTGATACGGTTCCTGTAAGTTCTCCGCGAGGACGTGGTGAGTGTGCTCAGTCTAACGCGCACAAAGGTGGAATCACCATAACCTCTCGACCATTTCGTCGCGTCCAGAATGGCTCACCTTGGTAAACGGATCGAGATCGTACATTGACGCCGTCATGAAGGACTTTCCTTCCGACCATGTGTTCCTCAACAGCGCAGTGCAGCGACTAGAGCGCCACACCGATGGCCGCATCTCGCTGCACCTAGCCGACGGACGAACACATACTGTCGACCACGTTGTCCTGGCTACTCACGGTGATCAGGCGCTATCGATATTGGGTGATGCGGCAACGGATGAAGAGCGTTCAATCCTCTCATGCTTCAAAACGTCGCAGAACGAGGTGGTGCTGCATTCGGATATGGCACACATGCCCCGGAGACGAGACGCCTGGTGCAGCTGGAACTACATGACGCTGTCGCCAAAGTCAGAGACTCCGACCGACACGGTGTCCTTGACGTACTACATGAACCGACTGCAACATATTCCAGAAGAACAATTTGGTCACGTCTTGGTCACCATGAATCCGCTTCAGCAGCCGGACCCGGCACTGACGCAAGGCCGGTTCATGTATTCACACCCGCTGTACACGTCCACGGCAATTGCGGCTCAGCGCCAACTCCATCAGATCCAGAACAAACGTGGCGTCAGCTTCGCCGGCGCCTGGACAAACTACGGCTTCCACGAGGACGGGTTCAGCAGCGGCTTGCGCGCGGCTCGGGATCACCTGGGCGTCGAGCTTCCGTTTGACCTCGTCGACTCTACTTTCAGCAGGGGCAGGAGGCCGCAGCTCAGTACAGCGGATTATCTCATGCGGTTCATCATAACACTCATTCAGGTCTTGGTCATCCAGCCTTTCGAGGTGTTTGCGGGCACCAGCAAGGTGGCGATCGGGCAGAAACCACTGCGAGGGAAGGGAAAGCAACGGTGAATGCAATTCGACAATAGGGCCAAAGACAGCATATTGGGACAAAACATCAAGGTGCAAGTACCTTTTTGTACGAGTAACTTTCAATCCAGGCTCAGCCGCCAACGCCAGTCTATAAGTCTAGTGATACAGAGTCATCAAACGCCAGTGGTCTCGAGGCCAGCGCCGCAGCTTCTAAGCGGAGTTGCAGCTCCTTGGCGGCGCCGTCGATGCCTTTCCAGGTCCGACCCTGGAGGTGCCTCACGCAGAGCCGCGTGCCCTCCTCGGGGTAATACAGCCAGCAGGCCCATCGCGCCCACTTCCCCTGCTTCATCTGGTCCCGTGCCCTTTGCCCGATGACATCCTCGATGAAGCCGCCACGCTGGATCGCCAGACGCGAGGAGAAGACGCGCTCCAGGTAGTGCGACGTCGCGGCGAGGTGAGGCTTGTCGTGCCAAAAGAAGAGTGGCGTGAGCGGCACCGAGTCGTCGTCCTCGTTGTCGTCGTCTCCAGAGGCACGAAAGTCGCCCTTGAGGGTCGCAGTCAACTCGCGCAGGGCCGGGAACTTGATGACATGGCTCGAGACGGCGTAGGAGCGCATGCGAACCGAGGGGAGGCAAACATATTTGACCGGACGCTCAGTCGAGTCGCCGTCCATGACGCGGAGGATCGACCGCAGCGGGATGTCGGCCGCCAGAGGCCAGTCGTGCTGCTGCACCCACGTGTATGCCGTGGTCGCAGTCCTCAGGGCCGAGCGAACCGCCAGTCCAAAGCCGAGGCGCTTCGCCGGCTCAATGAAGGTGACGCGGCGGTCCGCAGTCTGGGTCATGCGCAGCTCGACAAAGTTCTTGCCAAAGTCAGACCCGTACTCGGCCTCGCCGCGCGTTGCGATGAGCGGTTCCGAGGCACGACCGCCGCCGTCGTCCCGGTCATGGGGGACACGGCGGTACTCGTCGAGAACGAGACGCTTCACATTCTCCTTGTACGCATCGTAGCAGGCGGCGCCATCGTTGGTCACGATGCCCTTCTTGAGGCGCGCGCAGTCCCCAACGTCGTCGTACGTGTCCAGCACGACAACCACGGGGCAAGCCAGGAGGTCCGGGCAGTGATGGCGAAACGAGCGCAGGACGGCGCTGATGAGATCGGTCCCAGGGGCGGATGGCGTGGGGGAGGTGGTGATGGCGACTGTCAAGTCATGGACCGCGATCCCTGGGATCGCAGGCGCCATTGAAGTCGGCCATGCGATGTGGACAAGGGAGTCTTGCACCGACTGCGAAGTTGTAGGTGCGATGGTGGACAGCACAGTGGACACTCGCGCAGGCTCTGCAATTGAGTGCCCTGTCGCCCCTGTGGCGAGGACCCGTGCATGTACGGCGCTTCTGCTGACTCAGCCACACAGTCACCAGGGGCACGGGTCTCGCCGCACACACGGGTCTTGCCGCCGCGCTGCGAGACCAGCACGCACCGAGCCAGCTCAAGGCTGTCAGATGCACCGGACAGCTTTCAAGCAATACGGTGGGTGCGTGCTTCATCGGCAAAGCAGGGCACCCTGTCTGCATTTGGCCGTCGCGTCAGACTCAAGCAGGGTGTCGCTTGCTGTGGAGCCAGACTGACGTAAGCACCACACACGTGCCGCTGCCTGGGGCGGGATAGCATCCATAGCGGGATCCCCCACAGGGCGGAATGCCGGGGCTCGGCACTTTCCAGCGGCGCCACAGCGGCGTCCAGCAACCCTACACACCGACGGGACTGACCTTCAATGTTCTCGTGAGCCGCCGTCAGCGACGAGGAAGGAGCAGAAAAGGCACGCGGCCGGCAGGCGCTCATGTTCTCCTAGATATAGTCTGGGCGAGCACTGGGGCGAAAATTACTGGCGTGCACCATCGAGTCGGTTCAATACCGTAAAGATACGAACTCAGCATTTACAAGTTCAATGTTTGCCCGAGCCAGCTTACCGCTTATACTAGTGCCGCATCGAGCCCTACTCGCATGTTACTAGATGACTTGTCGGATCATGGACACAAGAGACCAGAATGAATCAAATGATGGTGTTTATTGCATGCTACTCTACAAATGCTTAAGAAATCCAGCCCTGCTACTTCCTCCGCTGCCTATCCTTCATGTTGAGTTGACGATGCTGAGCTGCGACTGGAGTGACAAGGAGACTAAAGCGCTACATTAGACGGCCAAACCACGAGCGGTCCGATTCCTATACATGGAGAAAAGGAACCCCTAGTAGACCAGCCTCCAGAAGTCTCTCAAATAGCAATAGCCCTCTTCTGAATGCCGCACTTGGTCAAGCACTCCTCAACCCGGGTCACCATGCTCTGCGGAAGCGCCTTGCGGATCCTGTCAATATCCTCCCCCTTGATGCTCTGCCCAAACGCAGACTCGATGATGTCGTTGCTCAGAGCAAAAGTCTGCCCGACGACGGCGCTCGCACCGCTATCCTCGGACGGGAACGACGCCACAGCCATGGCCGGCTCGCACTCTGGGTTGACCTGCGTGTGGAAGGAACCCATCGGGAAGAACGTCATCTCCCGCGGCCCGAGGTCCGTGCGAATGACCCGCTGCTTGCCGGACGAGTCCACGACTCCGGCCTCGGGGACCATTTCGGTGACGACGCGCCCGGAGACGACGGTAAAGAGCTCGGCCGCTCTGGGATGCAGGTGGAGAAAGCCGATGCTGCACGCTGCCGGAGCGTCAGTGAGCCGTAGGGCAACCCACGCAGAAGGGGGTTACGTACGAGGAAAGTCTGCAATGGCCATGCTGCCGCCCGTGCCGACCAGCGCAGGGAAAGACTGGCGGTTGGCGAAGAGAGCCTTGCTTTCGTTGAACGAAAAGGTAAAGTCCTTGTCATTGGGAAGAAGGCTGTAGCGCTCGGCGGCTCTGTATGACGGGTTTGGTTAGCACGCATGAGAGGCACGAGGCAAAGTAGACCACGCACGTATCTGCGAGTCGAAGCTTGGTCGTCAGGCTGAGGACTGGCTCGGAGCCATTGTCCCTGCGATGGGGGGCAGCAGTCGCACAAGACGACAGCGCCAGAACGGCCGAGGCGAGAAGAGTCAAGTATTTGCCGGACATTTTGCAGGTATGAATGAGTCGGAAGTGGATGAGTTACTGTGAGTGGCTCTGTTGTTTCTAGAATGCTTGGATTGAAACACAATTGACAGCACGGAAGCAATTGAGATTATATAGTCCATTTCATGCCATGTCTATGAAGCCATCCGGAGCAGTGGCTATGCTGCCTATGAGGTTTGTGACAAATACCCAGTGTGCACACTGCACAGACGACCACGATGCCGCATGGTCAGTCCCGTAGCCCGCCGTCCAGGCAGCCAGAAGCAATTTGGAATGAAGAAGCAGCGGATGAAGTTGCACGCGACAACACAATTGGCTTATCTCCGGCGTAGACGCCCGACGCCGGTGTTGTCAGAATTGAGGCTGAGCCTCATAGGGCAACCCTAATAAAGTGCCCGGCCGCAGACCAGCGAACGGGCTAGGTACCTAAGCTAAGCCTCCCCCCCACTAATGGTATTTGAAATGCTGTTCCGACGCAGGCAACGGGGCGCACGCGCGCGCGCCGCTATATCGAATGACGCGTCCCAATCGATGGAGGATAAAAAAGTCCCAAAACATGCTGATGCTCGTTGCATGCGACGGACCAGGTCGTCGTCGGGAGGCCGCTGAGGAAGTGGACCTTGAATGCGCGAGACTATGGGCGAGTACCACCAGACCAGACCAGTGCCGCCGGCTAAATGGCCCCAACAATTGCGGCCCAGCCGGTCATCATAACGCCCGACTGACCTGGGAAATGACAGACTAGGCTCGGACGATCGGACCTTATGCCTTGTAGTGTAATGCTGTGCGCCGTGGGGTGCAGCAGTGTAGGGGCGCATACGTTGTCTGGCCGCTCCGTGGAGTATCGTTGGCGACGCGGCAAGGCCTGTAGTCGCCCCGAACGGCTTATTGTCGCATCAAAGCCAATGGTCAATTACAAAGCCATGCCGTTCATAACCAGCACCTCGGCTTGTATGGTGCTGCGGCGCGGAGACTTGACGTTCGTCTTTGCTCCGGTGTTGCCGACATGGAGTCACGTCAAGTTCGACCGAATCGTCGCGGAATCAGCGTTTCGCAGATCAACCTCTCAAGAACGGGCTGCTGGACAACGGCACCAAAGCTAGCGCAACGTTAGGGGTCTGCATTCTCACATGGACAGCGAGCAGGGCCTGTGTCCTTACCCGTGGCATTTCGCTGCCTCCTTCAGCTTGTCCGCCAAGGTGTGCACAAGATGCACATCGAGGCCCTGGAAGTCCGGGCGATACCTGATCCGATTCCACGCCTGGATGGGCGTCACCTCGCCGTAGGTAGACAGATCCGGGGCAAGGCTCAGCAGGCGCTCTAACAGTGCCACGGGGGCGTCGTGATACGGCAGCGGTGGGAGAAGCGTGGCGCCCGGCGTGTAGGTAGGCCCGTGAGAACTCGCCAGCAGCTGCGCGGACGTTGTAAGCGCATGACCGTTCGGCTCATCGGGCTTTGCGAGATTGCCGTGGATGTGGCCCAGACATGGCTCCTCGATCCTGCTCTCACATGTTAGTCATCTGGCGGACAACTGACACTGGGTGTTTCCTCCAGGCAAGCGGGCCATACTTCAACACAAACTCCATCCCCAAGGTCACAACGTCTAGATCGCCCATGCAAACGCGGTCATCCGACAAAATGGACGTTTGAGACAGGTTTTGTAGAGTTGGCCATTTCTCGACAGCCACATCATCAGGCTCCTCCATTGTCCGGCGTTGATCAGCCATCGGGGCTGGTGACTTGAGCGGCGTTGATGACAAAGTGCTGGCCGGGTATCTGCCCACGCCGAACGGGGGACTCGCTTCGGTCTTTGAATGGAAACCCGTCATTAAAGGAATAGGAAGCCATTCCGGTGACCGCGGTGAATCGTCGCTGCTTCCATGGGCCGGGGGGGATTGGGTGGTGTTTGCGAGCTTCGGCTCACTGGGGAGCTCCACGCCGAGCTCATCGAGCACGCTCATCGCATTGCTGACGGCGACTCGGAGGTGTTCGCACTCCTGCAGCAGCTTGGCTTCCCTGGCGCGCGTCTGCTGAAGGTCCTTCTCCAGGCAGCGCGTGTACCAGCTGCGTCGGTCGCGGTAGGACCTGGCGGCACGGTCAGACTTGGGTGGTCAGAGGCGGGCAGACCAGACCGCGTCGGATGACTTACTTTTGAGCCCGGCGCAGCTGGTCTCGCCGCTTGTCAACGGGGTCTTCCTTCGGCGCTGTTGAATGAGTTGGTTCCGCGTCAGGGCATCGTTCAATTACAGGCAGTTCGCAGACAGGGGCGGGCCGGGTTCACCAACCTGCGGGGTTGAAGATGCGGAAGATGCCTTTCGTCATTGTCAGGCGTCGAGGCGATTGGCGAGTGTCAATGGTTGATGTAATTCACGAGGATGGATTGGAGAAGAGGAGACTGGAGTGGGCAGACAGGTGTCAAGGACGTCAAAAGATGTCGTTCGCCGAGTTCCGCCGCGACGTCAGCTCTTGTTGAACTCGTCCGAGGCCCGTTTCAGATGGGGGTTCATCAATTTGTCGCCCCGCCATTCTTGCACCAGCACTCAAGGGGAACAGGTCCGAATGCCCCGCCACGGCAATCGGGCACCGTGTCAGCCCTGGGGCGGTCCCCAACGGCGCCATCACTGCCCTGTGACTGGGAGAACAACAGTGACCTCATCTTGCGCCGCCAGCTTGCGGGCGACAAGAGGTACCTATAGCACACGGAGGCGCGCCAATATTAGTGACGGAGCGGCATCAGACCACCACATAATACTGTACTCCCTTGTCGCATGCCGCTCAAACGTGCGCGTCGGCTCCATGGACTGTCGCGCAGCGACTTGTTTCGCCAGTCGGGCAGCCAGCACTGTGCCACCGCTGCCACGAGATGGTGAGAATGAAACCACCCCCTGGGGCTCCTTGCCCCCCTGCCCTCACGTCCGAACACCCCAGCGCGGCAGACAAAGCCGCCTCGTCTCAAGCCCCACTCGAGCGAGCCGTGATGACCATATCAAAATTTCCCGATTCGGCCAAGGCCAAACAGTCGGCTGTCAACAGCTTCATGGTGGTGCCTGAACCTACGACCCGCGGCCTCCCCCCGAGTCCCTGAGGAGCTTCAAGGATCGAGCGAAATCAAGGTCCTCAATCCTTTTGCCGCATTCGAGGTGCAAAAGTGGTCTCAGGTAGCGCGCCTCCTCAATCATGAGTGGAGGCTCTGTCTGCGTACAGACAAACAGGGCTCCTTCGTGCGCGCCCCGTTCCACCATGACAGGACGGTCGGCAGACGGGATGAACCCCGCCTATGTCTGGCTCCATGGCTATCCAAATAGGAAATTCTGATTATCATACCGACTTCATCTTCATCGTCAAGTAGGCGCAGGAAACCCACCTGGCTGATCTCGTAAACAATGCAAAAATGTGTATAAAGCTTGCTGTGCGTCTCGCTATTCATGCCTCCCATCACTCTCTTCATTCAATACCATCGACTCGTGTGTTCAATTACCGCTCATTTACACCAGCACTTCGAACATCGTTTTGGCGCCAACTGACACCATTCGCTACGAACAATGCGCCAACCCTCCCTTCATTTTGTGCTTCAGGCGCTTCTCGTGCTAGGCCATGGCGTCGTCGGCCGGCCCAACGGCCAGGATGGGAGCTGCGGAGGCCCGGCAGCGGCAAAGGCCATCTACATGATCACCAACGATGAGTCCAACGGGGTCGTCGCGCTCCCAGTCGGCCGCGACGGAAAGCTCAGCAAGGGAACGGTGACCAGCACACAAGGGCGAGGCTCTGTAGCCCTACACAGTGACGGAAAGCCAGCTACTCCCGATGCCCTTGTGAGCCAATCCGCATTGACCATAGCCGGAAAGGTAAGACAATGGCCATCATGAACGCGTTGCCAAGACACCATACTGATCACCCTGCCCTGTACAGCACATTTTCGCCGTCAATGCTGGGTCCAATACCCTTTCTATGCTCGCCATCTCCGCGGCGGACCCAACAAAGCTTTCACTGGTAGGACAGCCAGTAGCGATTCCAGGAGAGTTCCCAAACACCGTCGCTGCTTCGGCCAAGAACAGCCTTGTCTGCGTGGGGACGACAGGATCCAAGAGCGGCATCTCCTGCAGCCCGTTCTCGGACGCCGGGCTGAGACCCATGGACGAGCTTCGTCCCTTCGACCTCGGCCAGACCACGCCGCCCGTCGGACCGACCAATACCGTATCGCAGGTCTTCTTCTCTGCCGACGAATCGCAGCTATTCTGCACCGTGAAAGGCGACCCAGCCACCAACAAGACCGGTTTCTTTTCCGCTTTCCCCGTCGAGCGACAGGCGCCATGCCGCGGCGGCGCTGGATCCGCGACCCTCTCCAAGACAGACACGCGCAGCGTGCCCGAGGGAAGCGCCGTTCTCTTCGGCTCACAGACCATCCCTGGCACGTCCAACGTGTTCGCCACAGACGCCTCGTTCGGCGGCATGATCCTGTCCATCAACCAGACCAGTCGAGTGGCCACCACTGTCGCCAAATCCCCGATCCAAGGGCAAGCCGCGACGTGCTGGGTGGCGATTTCTTCCACTCGGGGCACGGCCTTTGTCACCGACGTGGCCGTGAACCGCCTCGTCGAGATGAGTCTCAAAGATGCCAGCATCGTGTCCGAGATGAACCTGTCCGCCAATGGTGACCCTGGCCTCATCGATCTGAGGACCGCGGGCCAGTTTCTTTACGCATTGTCGCCAGGAAATGGCACGACTGAAGGTGCCGTGACTGTGGTCGACTTGGCTGGGTCTGCTAAGATGGTGCAGCATTTTGGGCTGCGGGGCATGGCTGGAAAGCGAGCACAGGGCATGGCTGTTCTGGTCTGAGGCCGGCACTCGGACTGAGGTAGTGGAGTCTCGAAGGATGACCTGGTGTCAAGACCTTGCAAAGTTCGTCGCAACTTTGCGAACAACGGGGTGGATGTGTAGCCGGCTGACTTGCGCCCATTGGTGGGTCGTGCACTGCGCCTCATCCCAGAAGTGAATATTAGTACATCGTCAGATACAATGCCATTGATCTAGAGCCCATCGGAAGTTTTCGGAACGAATGGTGCTACTTGATCATCCTAGAGGCAAGCTTCAGCGACGAGAGTTGTATCCATACTAAGCATCGCTTTGACTACAGTATGGGGCATGCGTTTATTGTTTAGGTAGCAAAGTTTAGCCAATCGTCGAGTCCGAGACTCCAGTCAGAGCAGGCGTGGAGCAGAATGATAGGGTCTCGGCGTGAATCAGTCCGACCATCTTGCCAACAGGTAGCCCGGAGAGATGATACTAAATTTAAGTCATCGGGGGGGCCGGCCCGTCCGGTAGGGCCGAGTCTTCTAGAACGAGCGGAGCCATAGGGCCAAGCGAGCGAAGTGGCTGCTTCTCGTCACTTCAACGGCGCTCGGTGTAATGATGCGACGATGGGGTGCGACCCCACACCCCTTCTCCCAGCTCCAGGCCCAGCACCCTAACTCAAGTGGCCTCCAAGGGCCGAATTCGTGAGCCCCAGTTGAAGGCTTGTTTGAGGGCTCAGCCGTGCGCCACCCGTAGACCTGCACGCCCCGTATGGTCTGCTTGCCCAAAGACCCTAGAACGCAGCGCCCTCGTATACGTTTCCGTCCGTTCTCCTTTGGGCTGCGCCGAAGCTGCGGGTGTGCCCAGATACCAGTGGATCTTTACGATAGATGATCGTGCCGAGAGCCCTCGGCGTTACACTTGCGCTTTCCGTCCGAACAACGCGGCAGATCTACATATACCATGCGCCTTTGTATTAGGTTACACGGCAGCTGTCATGCAAATGTGGAGGGGCAGTATCGCAGGGATGACCCACGCGGACCGTCAGCGGGAACCCCGCGTGGGGCAGCTCTGTGCAACCGGCATGGGAACTGAACCGTTGTGTAATATGATGATGGTGTGCCTGCGTCTGGGACCCTGGGCTCGACGTCCACTGAACCCCACCTGCGATCCAAAGTGGCTTGGAACTGAGTGGTGGCCACAAGCGTTTGGGAACCATCGAGGAGCCAATGACATGGGACAGAACAAGGAGAGTCGACATTCAGCCGCACACAGCGATTAGACTTCGGCAGCGTCGCTGTCTCCGCTAGCTTCAGCTCCTGTGGCAGTTGACGGCCCGACCTGACGGTGGTACGCTTGGGGAAGCTGAACCTGCTACCCGTGATGGCTTCAGCTGCTGTTTGCAGTACGCCTTGTCACTGCAAAGGTGCTGCCGTCGTGTCGCCGGTACTGCGAGGTTAGGATGGCTATTGTTCCGTGTTAAACTTGCGGCGAGCATGCTCTACATATGCGCGTTACACACACTGACGTTCGCTGGGTAATAGAAACAGGGGGCCGTATCAAGCAAGGTAGTGCTCAATCAACTATCCAGTACCGTCATGACCGTCGAATGCAAGGGAGCTGTCAGCCTCAACAACAGTCAAGAGCTGCCGGATCGGCGCCGATCCGGGCTGGCCCTGCCGACGACGGGGCCTGAAACGGCCGAACGGGGGCCGCGATGAACCCAGAGCGCGACAGGCCAGACAGGCCAGTCTTAGTCGATACGTCTGTCAGCCGCGTTGGGTGTAAGTCGCGCAGGCCGGGTGAGCCAGGTTCGACACCAGTCTACTGATTTGACCGAGACTCCCCATTTGGAAACCTCGCTCGGAAGCTCTCGTTCCGGGGGTCCTCGGTGCATGTTGGCTCCGAGCGCGCAGACCGGACACCCCGTGAAAGAGCGCCACCAAAGTACGGCACTCACGATGGGCGACGCCACGCCAGACACCCGCCCCGGAGGATTCAGCCACGACTCACACGCCTCACTTCCTACCGTGCAGTGCTGATGATGCCCTCTCATACTCGGGGAAGCATCAACGAATCCATGCAACACTCGGGCCAACTGTAGTTGAACGTCTCAACTATAAGTAAAGCGGGATTTCCACCTCATCCTGGAGATTCAGAACATCAAACAAGTCAATCACACAAAGCAACAAAGCAACCAAGCAAAGCAAAGCACTGCAACACTTCAGAGCCCCAAACCACCTTTCAAGACATACGTTTTCTCCATTATACAATACTTCAATCAGCCAACATGTCTTTCACCATCAAGTCCACCATTGTCGCCGTTGTCGCTCTGGCCCTCACCGCCAGCGCCGCCCCGGCCCCTTCCTGCCCACCGGGAACCGTCCCCGCCCTGAGCAACTACGGTGCCCAGTCGTCTCCCGACAACGTCTGCGTCATCCCGGGTACCTGCTACTTTGACCCCAACGCCAACTGCGCCGGCTTCGACGGCACATTCGGCTGCGCCTCCGACGGTTGGTGCTGCCAGGGCACGGATCTCACCTCCGCCAAGAACGGCAACGTGTGCGTCGACCCAGCCGTTGGCAAGGCCAACCAGGAGCCTCCTCCTTCCAACAAGGCCAGGGCCGCCGCCGCGACTTGCCCCCCGGGCTCCGTCGCTGCGAAGAGCGACTATTCGGCCCAGTCATCTGCCGACGACGTCTGCGTGACGCCCGGCACTTGCTACCCGGCTAGTGGGGCCAACTGCGCTGGCCAGGATGGCGTCTTCAGCTGTGCCATCAACGGATGGTGCTGCCAGGGCACCGATCTCACCTCTCCCAAGAACGGCAACGTCTGTGTTGACGCTACTGTTGGTCAGGCAAACCAGCAGGCCAGCTCCAACTGAGATAGACTTTGGCATAGAGATTTAGTTTGAGATATACGCTAGAGTTGCTTATAGACAATGTTTTGTTTTAATCTTCATCTACCCGCAATCCATGAAAAATGTGTCTGCTTCTTGTAGAGCATCAGCAGCGCCGCGTAACGTTGACAAGCTTCGCAAACCTTTCGACTTCAGATCGTTTGCGAAACTATAGAGACTCGACGCAATCGGCCTTATACAGTAAGCAGGCCAGATACGCCGGATACTCACCGGAAAGACAATGTCAGTCGCGACTCACAAGTCTTTGAGAAGGAACAGATTTGTGTGGCGATTGGCCAAGCGCATCGGAGGGCCTCCGTGCGCGCCAATTGGCTCACAACGCCATTTGCGTCCAAAATGGGAAGGCTTGTTGACATTGGACCCACCACGGCGGCACGAGACGGATGGACCTGAACCTCTGAGAGGGGACGGAGTGAACCGCATTTTCGCACACCAAGGAGTCTTGTAGGTCGTGGTCATTTGGGCGTAGAACGCCTTGATCATGTTGTTACCGAACGGAGGTCTGGGTCTGTGTTAATACTACTGGTATCGTGATAGCGTCATGGACGATGCTTCTCGGTGAGCTGCATGTGTTTGCATGTCGTCTGAGCCAGACTCCGGCGTGTTCCAATACATGTACCACTGCAACAAAGGTTGATCACGTGTAGTACCCTTGCACCCTAGAAAGAGGACTTGGCGGCCATCTCTCCAGTGCCTTGTGAAAACAACCCGGTCGGTAGTCACCACACCACCCTCTTGGGCCGATCAAATGGCGCCTTCCTGCCTATTCGTCATCGTCCAAATATTTTGATTCGTCTTGGAGGTGCCTTAGCTGCCTGTTTATTCATTGTCTTTCTCCCCAAGATGCCACGCCCAGACCAGGGATGGTCAAGGGCGACTCCTGGCAGCGACCATGACGAGAACAAGCAACGAAGTCCTCACCAGAGGAGCAGCAATCCTCCCCAGAGGTTTCTCCTACCAGCCACACCGAGCTCCGACTCTTCAGCTTCTGGGAGTAGCATGCAAACCAGCCTCACAAAGCGACCGCGGATAGGTACTCGCAAGGCATGCGACCATTGTCGACTAAAAAAGATTCGCGTAAGCTCCAGACTCCCGGCACCGATAATGACATACGGGTCAACTCCGAGCTAGACAAGCCTTCTGACACCATACCTCAGTGTGATGGCGACATGCCTCGTTGTACGCCTTGCTTAAGCCGAAACGTATACTGCTACTACCGGTCCGATAGGCCACGGGAGGATCAAATCTCTGCGGAGTTGATTCAGCAGCTCCGAACGCTACCAGAAGACGAGGCCATAAGTTTACTACGCCGAATTAGATCAGCTACCGACATCGAGTCTGTTCTAATGTACACAGAGGGAGACGAAGGCAATCAGCGTCGACTATCCGAATTGCAGACGGTACGAGCGAGCTCACCAGCGACGTATTCCAATTTAGAGCTCGAGCTTTCGATGAGATACGGCGTTGTTTATAAAGCATTCTCGCTGTCAAACTCCGCACATGACCTGAATGCACCGCTGCAACAGCGAATACTGCCGTTGTCTCGACGGAGTGACGGTGCATCAACCGACAAGGCAGGTGGACTATCAATAGCACCCATGAACACGCTGCATACACGGGAAGGGGTCTGCGATCAGCGATTAAATCACATTAACATGAGATTTTGGACAACTGTAGCTGTTTCGGACGAGTTTGCTGCCAGTGTTCTGTCGACGTACTTCGAGCTCAACCACCCCGTTCTCGGCCTCTTCGACGCAGATCTTTTCCTTGACGACTTCATCAATCTGCGGCAAGACTTTTGCTCCGCGTTTCTTGTGAACGCCTTGCTCGCGTACGCTTGTGTATGTTACTAATTGTTCAGGATGCCTCGCAAATAGCCCTTTGGCCGTCGCAATGGGACTAACGTCTGGCCCACCAGCAATCTTACACTGGTATCGATCTCCGTGCTGCCCCTCTCGCGACGGCTTTCACTCGCGAGGCGGTGAAGCTGTGGCGTGTTGAACGACTCTCAGACTCGGTATTAAACGTTGCAGCCATCATGATGCTCAGCGCGAGCGCTTCCACGTATACAACGGATCCCGGGTGCACGGAATTGCTCGAAGCGGGATGTCAAATGGCCCACAAACTGGGTCTTTTCAGTGGTAGTACAGCAAACACCAGCTTTTCAGACGCCGATGAAGCTGCGGAAAGAGCAAAGCGCGCGGCCGCACACGTCTCTTACGGATCTTATGCTTGGCTAACGTGCGTGTATCCTGGTCGCAGCGGTTAAGGGCAGGAGTAACTGATGACGATAGTCTGAACGCCTTCTATTACCAGGCTGACCGGATCAAGTTCCGGGTTCCCTTTCCGTTGCTGAGCTTCGATGATACCGGTGGAGGTGGGCCATCAGGTGAAGCCGACCTGCAGCGACTTGAGAAACCGCTGTTCATGCCCGGTACGCTCGCAAACTTGTCTGGCCTCTGGCGCATTTTGCAAGACGTTGCGGACGCCTATTTCAGCCGTGACACAGGACTGCAACCAGCTCACGACACGGTACCGATCAGCTTTGCGGAGTCAAGATATCAAGACCTCCTTCGCTGGGCCACGGCGTGCAGAGATGATCTATTCTTGGAGGAGCCAGAGTACGTGCTAATTTTACAGTATGTCGAATCCCCATGTTTCTATCCTCATTAAAGCTGAGAGTAACGTACCGTCTGACAGAGTCCTGTTTCACTGTGCGACTCTTGATATCTTTGCACCATTCGCCAAAGGTTCTGGCGCCTACCGAATTCGGCATTTCACATCCGACGACAGCTCCGTCGATAGCGTTATACGAGCTTCGATTCTCCAGCTACAGCGAATATTAGTATCATGTCGCGTGGAGAAGAAGAAACTGCTTTTAATGGCACACACGAATGCAGCGATTTTGCATGTCAGCAACGCGATGCTGCGGATGGCCGGTGAAGGAAACGTCGACAAGGCAGATTGCCAAGCGCACTTTGACCTGTGCATTGCAAACTGCACCGAAATGTACACATGCTTTCCGGTGTTTGCATCAGTCGGGCGCGGGCTGCTGGCTATGGCGATGAGGGATAGGTTCCTAGATGGCGGACGTGCAAAGGAGCTTATCGCTGCTCTGGAGGCACGGGGTCAACACCACGATGGCACGGCACGCAAGACGCTGGGCTCATTCACCATTGACTTTGACCTGGCAATGCGGGAGCCGAATAATGCGCGAGCGGTAGTATTGGCCGCGCGCTTCGACGAGCTCATCCTCCTTTCTGAGTTGACAACGGGGACGTATGAGTCATGATTGGGAACGCGACACGAGGGCGGGTTGGTGGAACCGTTTATCACTTACACCCATCTTCATGATGCCAGCATAAATCACGTATTGGAACTCAGCATAAGAACTTGCATACTTGATCTTCCGACTGTGTTGCACAATGTAATTTGAGCCCGGCATGAACCCCGAAACTCCATCCAGCTTCATCGCGTCTCGTACTCCATCGGCATACTCCAAGCCAAGCCTCCATGACCCATCAGTCCCAGCGAGCCTTTCTTTCTTGCTACTGACGAGATTTAAGTTGTGGTTTTCGTCCCCTCTTTTTGTACCTCACATGGGTGAAGGCGCCCTGTAGTGCGCTGAGAAGCTTAGGAGCATCATCGGCATGTTCGAAGTACAGCCCGATCAGCATATGATCGCTCGGGTTGTCAGGGTTGGCCGCCATATGGAGTGGCGTATCCACAAATTGAGGCGCAACTATTGTCTCGATATTGTATCTACCGTTCTCACGCAAGAAAGGTCGGACCTCGAATGGATAGAAGCATCTGGCAGTGTCCGAGAGCTCCAGGAGGACGAGGGCCTGGAACCCGGAGATTCTCTCCGCTTGCCGAAGCTTATCGATACCTCTCATAGGTCTTGCCGTGGGCGTTGCGGTAGCCATTACGGTAGGCGCTGTTCTACGCTCAGGAGCCGAGAGTTCGGTCTGGTGCTAGTCGTATAGGAACTCGGGGCCTGTCGTGTCGCCGCAGGTTCTGTTGGATCTAGGCCGTTGATAGCAAGAATACAAGCCAGAATGTGCAAGGCGATCCCTTTTATTGAGATATGGGGAGTAAGTTCGAGTACATAACAGAAATCATCATGTAATCATTGAGCCACCTCAAACAGTATCGCCCACACTCCAGCATGGACCAAGCGTTGAAGAGCGCCAAGTTACCAAACAACTCGCCCGGTGGCAGTAGAAGCTGCTATTATTTTGGTTAGACTCTCCCTGATGGCCTCATGTAATTGCTCGGGGAAAGGCACGGGCAGTGCTCTGTGCGAATGTTTCATGCCACATAGGTACGGTCTTGTTCTATCAGGGCAACGACCTGGGAGTTACGAAATACTAGTTACTTTTTTTTGGTCCGTGATGGAAATTGGCTACTCGCACGGCAGCACGCCTCATGCAGTACGTGCGTGCTTAGCAATTGCAAACGTAAACTCGGCATTACTCTTGTTTCGAGACCAGACTGGACCAACAGGCAGTCGTCACTTTACCATGCCTCTCCGCTGGCAAGAAAAGGCCGCAATCATCTTTACATGACGACGAACTGCAATATGAAATGCGCGATTTCTATATCAGTGGGGTATCGCTAGCTAAACCAACAAGCCAACTCGTAATGAACGTCGCACTCAGCGCCAAAATATGATGGTTTTCACCAAAAGTGCCCGTTATCCCATATCACACCTCACCTGCGGGATCAGGTGCCGGACTTTCCTGCCTTCTAATCAGCTCTTCCATTTTCGGCATTAGCTCTTGAATTCGGAACGGCTTCGGGACGACTTCATCCTAGGGAACGTTAGCAGGGAGTATACCCAAAAGTCCTGCAATCCGATGGTACAACTTACAATGCCAGCCGCTTTTGCGTTTTTGATCTGCTCCGACCGCGCGTACGCTGATATCGCGATGATCGGGATGTGCTTGGTGATGGAGCCTTCTCTTTCAAGCTGTCGAACGGTCTTTGTGCAAGTAATCCCGTCCATGACTGGCATCTCTAGGTCCATCAAGATGATAGAAATATCGATACCGCTCTCCGCCTTGCCGGCCCATTGTTTCGATCCTCTTATCGTGTCAATCGCATCCTGACCGTGGTTTGCTACGTAGACTCTGTTGCCGAGACTTTGCAGCTGTTTTTGTAGGACTTTCTGGCTGACAATGTTATCCTCCACGAGTAGGACGTCGAGGCCTAACCCTCCCGGGTTCTCATCAGCAGTGGACGGGATAGCCGATATTTTCCTTTCTTGGCTTGTGCCTGAGCCTTTTCGCTCCGATGTTGCTCTCCGGCATTGGAAGTAAAAGCATAGATTGCTGCCTGGCTTTTTCTTTGAGAGACCTATTTGGCCACCATGGACCTCTGTCAAAATCTTGGCGATGAAGAGGCCGATTCCTGAGCCGTTTTGCAGTCCATGAAGTCGTTTGGTCCCCAGCTGAGAGCTTCGGAAGAGCGCTTTGAGTTCGTCCTCTGTTAGACCTGGTCCGCTATCCTCTATCGAGCAGTGGATGTTGATCTTTTCACCAGTCCCCCACTCATCTTCTTTGATGTGTATACCTGCCGTCCTTTGGTGGCAGAACCGATCAAAGTAAACGATGCCGTCATTTGTGGCTTCCATGTCGTCCTTGGTTGCGCCCAGTGAGACGGTTATCGAACGCTCGTCACGTCCCTGTGCTGACTCGATGGCTTTGTTCATGAAGTTGGAAAGGACATGGCGAAGCCTGGGAGGATCCAATTTTGCCGTCGAGACATCGCAAGTCTCAAGGCTCTTGTCGAGGTTCAAGTGCAGTTCTATGCCCTGAGACTTCAATTCCGGCTCGAAAGTGTGAAGTGTTTGTTTGATGAGTTCAATTGGATGGCCTTCCACGGGCGTAAGCGATAGTAGATTCGAGTTGAGCTTTGCGAGTATTATTATATCGTCTAACACTCGCTTTTGGTGGCTCGCGCAGAGACTGATGGTTGTCGCGGCATCCAGAGATCCCTTCAAGTGCGATTTAGCGTCGTCGTCCTCGAATGCCGAAAAATTGTTGACAATCTGATCAGCGCACTGAAGGACAATAGACAATGGATTGCGCATTTCGTGACTGATGATGTCGATGAAACTGCTTTGCTGGAGCTTGTGCTGCGCTGCTTTACCACGAAGTTCGTTCTCCAAGTTCTCGGCTCGCCTTCGCGATGTTATGTCTGTGGCGTAACCGACAATGGACTCCTCAAGATCTCCTGGCTGCGTTTCCAGCGAAGCACTGATGCTAACCCACTGGTCATCGCGAGATTCGTTTGCCTCATCTCGCATGAAGCGAAACTCGGCGGAGATGGGTATCCCTTCCCTGAGCAGTTTCCCCCATGCAGTTTGCAGGGAGCGTCTGTCTTCGTCTGCGACAAGGCTCGTCCAGGCAATCTGGTCGTCGTGGGCGCTGTCATGCCCGGACATGCTCCTCCACATCTCGTTGCAGTAGATGATTCGGCCATTCGTGTCGGCAATGAACATCCCGACCGGCGCATGTTCGGCCATGCGCATAAACAGGTCCGTGTTTCTCCGCACGAGCTGTGTTTCGTCCAAGCCAGCTGCACTTGGCCTGCGATCTGGCGTAGTTCGTTCGTTCATTGCTGGATCGGCAGAGTCCATGCCGTTGTGCGGCGCGCCGTGTCTCGTCTTCCCATTTGCGCACGGTATATCAAGCTGTCTGAGGCCTCTTTCCCGGTCATTTCGGTGTCGATGCGACACGTCGATCAATCTCGTAGTGCCAGGCGGATTGCGCGAGGAGTCGGGCCGCGTTACCCGTAAACCGGAGGCCTCTGGTCGAAAAGAGGCATCATGTCCTTGTCGATGTGTATTTAGTTGTAATAAGGTAAATTTTTCATCCGCCGTGATCGACTTCTGTGTCATCCTCGTCCGAGACTGGTGAATTGTGAGAGCAGCGCACAGGAGGATCACAATCGGGTGGGCGAAGGCTCAAGAAGGAAGTGACATCAATCCCGGTCAAGGGTCTGTGACGAAGCCGACATGCGTTCCATATATTCCCCGACGAAAATCGCACTGCGGCAATGGGATGCCCGGGATTGAGTTTGATCTAGACCTTCCCGGGAAGACCGCCGCGATCCGGCCTCGTTGCCACCCTTAAGGTACCATCAGGCCATATTCGAGCCCTACCGAGGCGCCGACCGCCACGCTCCGGTAGTCCTACGTCGACGCGAACTTCCGTATGCTCCAGGGTCTTTTGGTATTCGATGTGGTCAACAACACATCACCAAGACGCAAGTCTCAGTGCAGGGAGGCAGACGGCTGCATATTTCGACGGACTGCGGTCAAAAATTGTGGCCCGGCATGTACCGGCTTGGCCAAACCATCCAGACTTGTGGTTCAAAGGAGTGGTTCCTCCCACGTCAAGTTGCAATCCGGTGTGGCGACGTGGGGGTAGCAGAAGAGAACTGGCCGCCCAGAGTCGTTTCAAACTTTGTTACATGGGGCACCATCGGATGGGACGGGCGATGATTGCTCGGTCTGCACGTCACTTCCATCACCCGGCGGGGCCGCCGCCAAGTGGGACAAGTCTATCTGGCTGGTGCCATGCGCTTGGGTTGCGGTTCTTCCGCAACGGGATTCATGGGGCAACGGGATCATTACTCCGCCTGTCCTCTGCCCGCGGCCATCCATCACATCCCCACGTTGTCGCGGCGCTGAAACCTCTTTGGACATAGTCACGGTGCTGATGCAGGGACAGGAACAGAAATGGCGTGACTTCGCTGTGTCGGCGACCCCTAAACCGCCGCGAGAATTGACCTGGAAGGTCCCTTCTTATTATTCATAATATGGTGCATCTGATTAATACCTTGCTGACACTTCGCGACGGTGGTGTTTGCTAAGCCCATCTCCAGCCAACCCTGGGCACCAGCAGAGCCTGTCAACTGTTGGCCATCTCAAGCAGTCCCACGAGCGAAAGCTCCTTATTTCTGTCGCCGTGTCAGTCTCCTTGCAAAAAATGTCCCGCGAAGCAAAGCGTACTCCACAGTTTTTGCAGCTGCAAGTCTGTCCACATGTGCAGCCGGTAGGACCAGTGCAGTTACACGTTGACCCGCAGTCACAAGCCATGTTGTCTGTCGTAGTCTGTCGTTTCAGCTAAATCGGGTATATGTGTACTTCGTCGTGATTTGTTTGATGTGCATCCAGCTGATGAGGGGGGGCGGCAGTCGACAGGCGTGTCTGCCTTTTATACCTTCGTCCACATTTATCGGCTGCAAATGACGTCTTCGGTACGACATCGCGCGCACGCGACGTCATCTAGGAACGCAACGGAAGGATTGGCTGTCCTAGCACACACTTAACGCACCACTAGGAGTAGCAATGGCATTAACGACTTTTGGCCTAGGTCTACCCGGTGTCTATCTTGGTTGAAGTACGTGGTGAGGTCGTGGGTTGGTGCTGCAAGCCCATACTTTCCACTCAAGCAATGATAGGCGAAAGTCACACTTCAATCTAAAGGCGCCTTCGGACAATTTGACCCTCTCGCGAAAGCGTCAAGGTGCCCTGCATGGCATGTTTATTCTAGGTAGAGAGGCGTGATGGTGAATAATGAACAACAATGTGAGTCGCATATTGAATCCTAAAACGTCACCGGTAGCTCGACGATTCCCACATCCTTGTGTAGTGGTGTGCACTGTACGTCCTCTGGGCGTTGTGCCAGCGCCAGACCCGGCAATCTTTGGAACAAGGTGGCTGGGTAGAGCCTTTTGTCAGCATGGCAGACCTGGTGAGCGTCGTAGAGTGACTTACAGAAGACGGTGATCATTTCTGTGTTCGCCAGCAATTCTGCGATACAACGGTGATCACCGAAGCCGAAACCTAGAGGGTCTTGAGCTGGCCACGTTCGGTTCATGTTAAAGGTGTCTGGGTCCTTAAAGACTTCCTCGTCCCGATTGGCGGACAGGTTGGATGCAATGATCCCTTCGCCTGCTTTGATGGTCTGCATTTACAATTGTTAGAGCTGTAGTTATAATCTTGCTCCAGGAGTCAACCTTACCTTGCCACGCAGTTCGATGTCTACCTTGGCAGTCCGCTTCATTGCCATAGACGACCCGGTGTGGTAGCGGCAGAGCTCCTTGACAAACGCAGGCGCGAGTGAAGGGTCGTTCTTCAGCTGCGCGAGCTGCTCCGGGTGCTGGAACAACGTGACGACCCCCTATGGACGCGTGAGAATTTGCGTTCTTGAAAAGGCGGTTTGAACATGGTGCTTACAAGGGCAATCATGTTCACCATGGTAGCGTTCCCCGCGACCAGGAGAAGGAAGGCAATTTGAACGGCGTCGGACTTCTCAATGTGGCCAGGCTTGACCTGTTCGGTAACGAGGGTGCTGATGAGATCATCCTTCGGCTCCTTCAAGCGGTCCTCAACCAAGCTGCCAAGGTAGTCAAGAAGTCCCCTGGCCACAAATTAGACCCAACCTCACAGAAAGACCATAGAAAGACGTACTGGCTCGCTGCTGATGCCTCTCTTGCAGTTGCACTACCGTTTGTACGAATGGCGTTCTGGTTGGTCAGCATCTCCAGATCATGGGCGGGTACGCCGAGAATGTGGTAGATGACCTGGCGCTCATGGTCAGCGGCAATGTGCGTTCTATGACGGCGCAGCTTCATACATATGACGGAACAGGTAGTGCGAAGTCTTGAATCAAGTCGATGGGTCCATTCTGACATCCCTTGGCTATGATCGCGTCCAAAAGACTGTCTACCGTCTGCTGAATGTATGGCTGCAGGGCTTGGACGTAAACGGGATCGAAGAACTTCTCAACCATGCTCCTAGACGTCCGTTATCTCACTGGATGCTTCAAAACTCTGGAGCTGACCTGCCTCTGCCGCATATGGTCCGGGGGATCCATGTCGACGAAAGTAGCTTTCGCCTTCGCCGCTTCCTTGCCGCCTGCGCTGAGTTCAGGGAACCCAGGGCGAGTTCGAACCTATAAGGGTATCAGCGGGGCGGACTTAATACGACGCGAAGCTTAAGAGTACGACATGCCTTTGACAACCGATCGTCAGTAGAGACGAAGCACACATCGTCGTACTTCGTTGCCAGCCATGCCAGGCTGCCGTCAAAGAGCTTAACCTTCGAAAGAGGGTCTGTCGCCCGAAGACGGGCAAACTCGGCAGGTGGTTCGAGACCGGATGCCCGTGGGAAGGGAAACTTTGGGGCTTCTGAGACAGTCATGTTTGCTGGTGTAATGGACAACCGTGACCAGGAGGTCCGAGAAAAGTACCGACGCATCAATTGGAGATATTGCTCTCTGAATTGGGAGGATGAGGACATGATCTCGACGAAGCATCTCAACGATTATATAACAGACCGGAAGTATCGGAGTGGAATACATCATGGCCGCGGAAATGCTGTTTTCTCGTATACCTGAGCCAAGTGTTTGTCGTATGATCGAGGCAATGGCTTGAAGCGCCAGCCCACGTCGCATAAAATATTGCTCAACGACGCCATGTCAATCATTGCTGACAATTAATAGCCTGTATGCAGTCCCGCGAAACTGGCGCCTCCAGAGCAAGTGTTGGTCACGAGGCTCGAGCAAAGCATGGAGTGCGGTCGACACATGCTTCCGCCACCGGCCACCGGAAGTGCAGATGAAGGCGGGCTTGCTCCGGATACGCCCGGGATCTGGACCCTAGACCACATGACAACTGCAGCGCATGGATTGGTGGGAATGTTGAGCCTCCCATGTTGCATGACACATGGTGGGTGGTGTTGTGGAACATTTGTGCTGTCACCTGGCAGGGACAACCCTACGAGGCCTGCCCTGGGGCGAGTCATATCCAATGGGAAAGGGAGCAAAAGGGCATCAGCCTGAGAATGCAGGGCTCCATCACTGACTGAACTGTTCGGCAAATACCCCTGTCCCCGCCGGAGCGTCGGAGGTTGTGTGCCACATCAGTTTATGTTCCTCCGCGGGCCACCGACTGTTTCGTTCCTTGAGAGAACCAGGGGAGCGATGACGGAGGCTTCTTCAGCCACGCCTTGTCTTGGAGCTACATTCGGCTTTACAGCACTCAGGGCCATGTTGCGGATGGCGGGATATCGGATCGGTTTGGTCGCCAATATATTGGCTGACAACTCGTCGGGCCAATGCACTACGGAACTGTGTTATGGCAACAGATTCTGGAAATGAATTAACCACGGGATCGGCACCTTGATCTTAATCTGACCCCAGAGGCTTGCACTTCTGCCACGTTTTGGTCGTCATGCGCCCCGCCACCCCGGCCGGCCGTGTGGCGCCCAGGCGGCCCGACCGGGTGTTCCAGAACATGCAGCCGCGGACAGAGAGGGGAAACCACGGCGCCAATGAAGACCACCAGACGGGCTCGGATTAGCATCAGCTCTCACTTCACGGGGTACACATCATACGATTAATTTGGGGCTGTCCCATGCCGAGCCTTGACAGTGCAGTAATTGCAACCGGACGGGACGGTAGCTGCCCCTGCCCGGGCCGATGATCGAAAGCTGGATGTCACTGGGCGCAAAGTACGACAGCGACCTGGTCGCTGTAAGCCAATCCCGGGTATCCACTGAGCGCGATGGGCCGCAAGCCTCTGCCGCAAGTACATGTCAGATAGGCTATTGGGGCGTTTTCCCAGCTTCGCGCATGTCTGGCACCCCGACGACCGCGGCCGTAACCCAGTCTCTGAACCATTGCCATCTCGCGCGACGTGACTGACATAAAATAAGCTACAGGGCAGAAGTCTTTTGGCCTTGGAACATGATGCCCTACAACGGTCGGGTAGACGTGGAACCTGGGGCTGCCATATTGACGGGTGCTGCGATATTACCAGAACCCCAGTAGCGGCTATTACAGCGCCGCTCTGTTTGGAGGATGAGGGACCGACCGCGCCTCTCATCATTTTGACATGATAGCGACCGGCGCAATTGTAGAAAACGATTCTGCGCCAGGCCGACAGGTATTTCTGGCGACGAGATTGTTGCTTTCGGTGTCCCGCATTTGAACTTATTGCGCCGTCAGCTTATCCCTCGGAGTCACTATCGGCTCGGCCGTGGCTTGACGCCACACATGGTCATGATCCAGACTCGCTGAACTATTATTGGCAAGGACAATCTTCATCGTGAGAAACTGGAATGACAGGAGCGAGCATATCCTGCCACTTTAAGTTGTACTGCGATGCTTTATGGCGCGGCACTGCTCAGTGATACTCCTTCGGGAAACACTGCAACCTGCATCCAAGTTCCTTGGAGATTCGACAGCGCCGCTCGGCTTGAGTGTGGATAGCGCTGACGGTTTCAGCTCACGTACACCGGCTTGACTAGAGCCCAGTCTTTATATGGCTGACGGCTTACACCTGCGCGCCAGCAACGTCCGTCTTACGTACACGCTCGCCAGGTGACTCGATCGGAATGCCTTGCAGCTTTGAGCAAGACAGGATGTATAAGGCCCCAGGTCTTTCGCAATCCCACGACACCGCCTAGCCACTCTGAACGGAGGTTGGAAGCTAAGAAAGACTCAACATGCAGTTCGACAAATACGCGCACCACAATGGTGACGTTCCTCCATCCAGCCGTCAGAGAGCTGACGTTGCGATGGATGCCCCGAGCCTCCTTCCCCTATTCGATGAATTGCCAGAAATTGTTTACACGAAGTCAGATCCATCATATGATGCACTGAGTGCTGTTTTCAACCCCGCCCTTCCAAGCAAGCCGCTTGCCGTTGTCCGCGCTCGAAACGAAGACGACATTTGCTCAGTTGTGAGGCTGTCAAAGAGCGCAGGAATTCCGCTTCGAATTCGGTCCGGCGGGTGCGATATGACTGGCAGAAATCTCATCGGGGTCGAAACAGGGGTATTGCTTGATCTGCGCAGCCTGAGCTCCGTCAGCATCGCAGAGGACAAGGCGTCAGCCATCGTTGGTGCTGGCATTCTCACCCGCGATCTGGCATCTACTATTACAGCAGCAGGGCTATTTACGCCAATAGGTTGGCACCCCATGGTAGGATATGCCGGGTGGGCGATGGGCGGAGGTTACGGCATGTTCTCTTCCGCATACGGCCTGGGAGTCGATCAGATCCTTGGCGCCCGACTTGTCACAGCGGACGGATCGATAATTGACGTCGACGAGACCTCCCACCCCGATCTCCTCTGGGCCATCAGAGGAGCTGGGAATGGCATTTGGGGCGTGGTGACGCAGCTCAAAATTAAGATCTACCCGCAGCCCAAACTGCTCATTGGCACCCTCCAGTATCAAAAGGAGGATTGGCCTTTGGTGATGATGGACTGGGCGGAGAGGTTCGAGGCCAATCTGCCCATCGAGTTTGCCGGGGATATCTACTTGAGAAACCCCACGATCGACCGACCAGAGATGACCTTCTTCTTTGCCTGGTGCGCGAAACCAGGCGAGGACATCGAACTAGGGTACGAGTTTCTGGATCGAATGCGATCACTGCCCGGCTCTGCGACGGAACGCATATCCGAAGGTGAGCGGTTGGACAGTGTTGTTATACATGAGATGAGCTGACCTAGTGTCAAGTGGACCTGGCAAGTTTCCTGAGATCCATACCGTCTGCCCAGTCCGCACCGGTGCATCTCCGTGGAGTCATCACGACGGGGTTGACAAAAGCCGTGGCATCCGTATTGAACCGTCAGTGGAACGAACCCCGACCGCTATATATGGGAATCCCTAGTCATTTTGCACACGGGCAAGCTGTCCAGCCCAACCCCAAGGCGTGTTTCCCATTGCGATACCCTCATCGACTGTTCCCTCTGGTCTGCAGCCACCCGGATATGTTGAAGGACAAATATTTCGAATCTGCCGTGACTGCCATGGCCGATCGGGTTGTGCGCGAGCTGAAAGATACCACAGACGTACTTGAAGGCGTGTCATATGGCAGCTTGATCCCCGCGATTGATACGGAAATCACGGCGACGTTCGGTACTGAAGCCTTGAACAGACTTCGGGCCCTGAAGGCGCTGTATGATCCGACGGGTCTTTTCTCTGGGGGGTATCCCGCTCTGGATAGGACTACGTAGCGATAAAGTCTACATGTTCTGCATATGGCAGTCCTGTGCAGCCGAAGGCGTAATGCGAAATCGCTAGCTACAGTACGTCATACGGGTTGCCATGCCCAAACAATCGACGTAAGGTGTTCATTCACCGGTGACCATGTCCTGGCGCCTGTTTACCATTCAGAGCCTACTTGATGCCGATTCTTTGATCTGTCATTCCATGACTCTACACGTGCACAGTTGCATCAGTTCCGGGGGAGACTGTATCATCTTCCAGACCAAGAGGATAGTATCGCTGCGTCACTAGTATGTTGGCATCGTGCAACAAATATAAATACGTTCGCGAGGCGACCTTTTCCTGACCTAATCTCTCCCAGCAGAACATCAACTCCAAACACGCCCCAGTGAATCCACCATCGATAGCCACCGCTTCTCATTACTACAGCCTTCAAGTGTCGCCAATATGTCTCCGCACTGGCAGCTGCCTCGCTGGAGCTTTCCAGCAAATTCCGAGACGACTCACCATCGAGTCCATGATTCCCGTTCAACGCCTGTCCTCAACCAAGCGTCCTTTACGACGCCGCAGCCGATTACTTACTCTCAGAAGCAGTGCAAGTGTGAGTGCGGATGCAAGAAGTCGGTTCGTTCAGCGAACACAATCTACTGCGATGGCTGTCGCTTCCTTTGCCAGCCGGACTGAGCACCGTAGCAACGCTTTGCTGCTCGGAACATGTAGATGTATAGAGTGATGGGAACTCGTTCAACGACCGGGGCTGACGAGTCACGATGCGCAACCCGCTTGTAGAGGCTTCGGTGGAAGTGACCAGTGTCAACTTATGGATGAGAACGAGGATCCATGCTACTATCTGCTGCGGATCGCCTTAATCTATCAAGAATTCCTCCAGAGTAACCTTACCATGTGCAATATCTTCCGCGAGATCTCCATCGTAACGCATGATATCGTGGACATATGCCTGTCCAATTACCTTCCAGGTGCTGCCGTACAGCTTTGCCTTGTTCTCATTGTCATACATTCGTCTCCAGCGCTTCCAGTTTCTTCTGTGAAGCACGAGTGGGACATCACAGCCCGGAAGAATGACAACCCGATCTCCTATCTCCAAGCTCTCTGGGCCCAAACCAAAGCCCTTGTCTCCGTCGAGTAGAAACATTCGTCTTCCCTCGCATGCATCGTCGCGCACCTTTGCGTATCGTGTGGCTTGGTCGTTCTGTTCATCATCAAGATGGCGACTGGGTTTGTATCCGATACCCTTGTCGGTACCTTTGGTGAGACCCTCTGGATCGAGGATATAGCGCCAGTCCCATGGCCGCTGAGAGTAGTTCCTTGTGTTCCATGCCCTCCAACTCTGGGGTTCCTCGGCCCACGCACCTCCGGTAACCGTCATTGACAATTTGCGTTCCATTTCCTTCCCTGGGTCATCTCCCCAAGGTCCACCCACTAACGATTCCCATTTCTCAAAAAGCTGCATGTAGTTTGGGCGCCCTAATGGTATGGTCCAGGAGCTCACACTATCGCCGGTTGCTACAATGACGCCGTGCGTAATCCCTTGAACGGCGATCACCGTTGGGGCCTCAAGGTCAATTCGAATGCGTGCTTTAAGCCCACCAGCTGCAGAGAATGAGCTGGCTTGCAGCGGATAGTACCTCGGGTCATCCAGTCCTCCTGCCCAGAAGAGCTGACATTGTTCTTGGTAATGGTTCGGGTCCCGAGAGCGCTCGGACCAGTCGTAGCACCAGCTGGCATCCAACGACCTCGCTCTCTCGGCCACCGCGAGCGGGAGGAGGGTCTCGTGCCGCGCCATTGTCTCTTTGGCTAACGATATCCACAGATCCCGTTTGCTTTTGCGATAGTCCACAGCGAATTCGCCGCTGGGGATAGATGATGACAACTTCAGGAGTCCAATGAATGCGAACAGCTTATCGCGTGGTTCGGTGACGAGACGGTGGCGGAAAGTGTAAGCCAGTCCGAAAAGTCCACATTTCGGATCTTCTGAGCTTCTTGAACGCAGCGCAAATGTCTGCTTTAGGTAACTATACAAGCCGTACGTGACGTTGAGGTGTTTTGCGGTGGCAGGATGGACAAGAATGTTGGCCAGATCAAAGAATGGCGTGGTGTATGGACCACTGTATAAAACAGCATCATGGGCCAGTACGACTTCTTGCACTGTCCATGCGCGAGTCCAGTACTGTTAGTTCAAGTCTGTCAGCGTGTTCTCGCCAACGCAGCAGCCCTGCCTAAACACCAGACTTACAGGTCGTTGGATGAGATCATTCAGACACTCAATCCATGAGCCCCCTTTCTCGTTCTGCCAAAACTCGTCAACTTTTGCTGGGGATGTCGCGATGGCCCTGCGTAGCTTGTCTAATTGTTGAAAGGCTAGATTTGTGTCGGTTCTGGCGGGACCGACCCAAACAACAACACTGATTGCAGCACGATAGATGTCGCCCATCATCCGCACCTGGATGCTCTTCTCTTGAGGATCAGCTTGGTTGATGCAAACAGCGTCGACCTACAGCAGCAATTAGTGTGGTTCAACGGTACCCTGTGCACACACTGGTAATACCCAAACCGTCCGGGTGCGGTCCGGGAGACAAAGTTGTTCCAGGGCAGCACCCAAGTCTTTGGTCACCCTGAAGGGTTCGCCAGCTATCAGGATGTTTGTGTGCTCATTATGCCTCCCCCAACAGTAGCTCAGTGCCTCGTATTCACAGGTATCCCGTGTCACTACTTCCAACTGGCACACCACGGGGCTGCGACCAAAGTTGTTCGAGGGGGCGATTCGAACAACTCGGATGGTATTCCCGGACTCATCCAGGGGCTCATACATGCCTGTCGACAGGAGACCAGACGTCATAGGCAACAGTGTACCTTCTCAAGAAAGTAAAACTTTGGGCAATGGCGTCTTCTTGTGATATTGAGGTTGAAGCAGGGGAAAGGCCTTATGCGCAGTCCGTAAGCAAGCCGAAGTCGTGGAGGCTCTGCATGTTTGCCGGAGCTCCCCAAGTTTAGCCACCCCCACCACGAGTGGCGTGGCATCTCTCGTGGCTGGTGCGGGTGCGGCAGGGATGTTTGGCTGCCCTGACTTGCATGGGTCGTGATTGTTTTGCGCCTGCTCGCTCTGACCCCCTGTTCCACGCTGCACCTGTCCTTGCCCTTGTTCACAGGCGTGGCAGGGCCTGGAACAGTGAAGCCTGCCAAAGCCTCCCCGTGATCAATCTCCGCTCAGTCTGACCAAAGGTCGGGACTTTTCTCGCTACCTGCCACTACCCTTTGACTGCCAGACGCGTAGTGGCATCGCTGGGACGGTGATGTTCTCCGGGGAACGCGGCCGTGCGAGGAGGAACAGATCAGCGTGTCGAGCAACGTCAGCGTCGTTCAATGGATGGCGGCATTCCCCGCCGCGCTTCAGCAGAGGCCAAGTGAAGACGGCCGACTCACCGGCTCCCCGGTCGCGTCATCTTCACCTCAGCAGTGCCACTTCAACCGTGAAGCCGGTAGGTTCGACACTGCTCACGAGTGAGGGCGCTCATCCCTTGCGGTGCACCGTAGTCTCCACGGCCTCAACCAGTTGAGGTTGGTCGCTCGCCAGCTCATTGCCGGCCAACTTACCCGGAACACGCCGCCGACATGAATCATCGGCTGGATGGTCTGAATGCTACCGTACGCGATAGACAGATCACAGGGTTTAATTCAACAATGTCCAAGCGCTCCATCATCAACATGCGCACGTAGCAGCTCGTTTAGTCGGGGATGTGCATGGCGTGACAGTTGTGAGCAGGTCGTTCACTCGCTCTCAAACATCGATGATGTGGCGGCCCGACGCATCCAACGGTCCAGCGATCTCCGAAAGGCGCCTCATCGCGCGTGAAAATACATTTCGCTGTATTCCAACCAGTCGCGATCATGCAAAATTACCTCACTCTTACCATGGTACCAAACTTAAACAACGGCGCCTTCCCATGGTGGCCGACAACACGGTAGACAGTCATTCCGTCCAGGAATAAGCAGTCGTAACCAGCGGCAGAGACGCAGCCATCATGCATGAATCCGACGAATGCGACGCATTTGCTTGACACCGCCCAGCCCCTTGACTTCGTCATCAGCTCGGCTCCTGCCGCAGGACGCGTCATCCCAGCCCGTATTCACTCACGAGCATCAAGAACAACGCCAGCCATGGCCCTGGCCCCTCCATAGGTCTGGAACCACCAGCCGAAACATCGAGCGGAAGCCCAAAATGGGGCGACGCCCTGGTTCTCGCTGTGCCAGCTCAATCCGTCGTGAGAGAGTCTGCAGCCACCAAACTCAGCATCACGACCCAGATCGCCCTTCTATTGAGCACAAGCAAGATGCCGCATTGTGACAAGACACGTTCCGGATGGCCTTTGGAGCGACGTCTCTACTGGATCAGAGTCCTCCAGTGCAGCATCGCAGTGGTCAACTTCATCACGAGCACCTTTCTGCTGGGATACATTAGCTCGCACACCACTCAGAGCATCCAAGGCGGCCTTACAGTAACATGCATTGTGGTGCGTACCTTAGATACTGAACTGAGACGAAGCATTCGACTGACGTTCTTTGCCAAATTGCCGACAGGCCGGACTGACCTTCATCACAACACTACTCGGCAACTGGTTCGGGTGGCACCTTTCAGGATACTTCAAGCGAGGCTGCCTCTCGCTGTTCATCATATTTGACCTCTGCTGCATTGGCCTTCAAATACCCCAGATCATCGTCCTTGCAGTGGCTGGGTTGCCATGGAACTGCGGCGGTCTGACAACTGTCATCAGTAGGCGAGATCTGCTCTTGCTTCTCGCTGAATCAGGACCCTGACCGTCTATAGACCCGGGAGAGCCAAGTTCTGGCTTCAGAACTTCTGGATTCGGCAGCAATGGCGAAGAAGGGGCCTTGGATAGATACTGCGATATGCCAAAGTCATCGTTTTGGCTATCGATCATCCTCATGTAAGTGCACGTCCCGCCCTAGAGCTCCGGATCGTTGCGTCAGCTTTCCATGATGAACTGACCGGTTTCGTGTATAGGGCACTATATGTATATAGCATTGGCCTGTCAATCAGGCAGATGATTATCATGGGGAGAAAAGCGAGAGAGCGAAAATCCTCCACCGACCCTGGCCCCATCGCCCAGCCTCAGACACCGCAGCCAGCCGAATTCCAACAATGGTTCGATAATGAACAACCAACAGACCGGGCGGTACCAGTGCACAACACGGGCGACAACCATGGCAACCTCATGGCTAAAGAGGCGTATGTCGACGCATCGTCTATTGAGTCTCAGGATCCACCACCGTACAGGTCTGTTGGACGCAAGTCCTTGGACAAAGGGCGGATGGACCGAAAGAAACACTGAGGCTCACTAAGGCTGATCAGCCGCCATGCAAAACCTCACTGTAATCTTCAATACACAGGACAGGCGGCCTCACGTGCCTTCTCTGTATCTGTCATATGCGCAAGGAAAAATGACATGCCCGATGTGCTGGATGGAAGAGAAAGCTATGGGAGATGGACATCAAGGAATTATCGCTAGTGTGCCATCGCGTTCAAACGCAGTTCTTTGCCAATCTTGCCAAAGTTACTTGACTGCTACTATACTGGATGCACTCGTCTGCTACGTGATGCGGTTCCAGTGACGCTCAAAGCATGTATGGGCTGTGAAAGGCTGCCCTTGCCCGGAGACCCTTCAGCTCAATGCTCACGGGGCAGGCACCTTAGCGGCATCCCACCATGGGAAAAATCGCTCCCCTTCTTGAAGCTGATGCAGTGTACAAGGTGTATCCTCACACCCCTTGAATGGCTGCGTGTTACCCCACCAATCGACGGAAACGCCCGCCCACTGGACCGAGAACAGCATGAAGATGGCGGCGATGGCGACTCCTGCAGACAAGGATGCAGAAAGGACGAAGTTATACTTGGACCAAAACGCCAGATGACGCCCACGGATATAGATCCAGGAGAACCATGCGACGGGGACGGCTGGCCAAGCGTACGAAAAACTATAAGGTGCCCAGTGTAAGGACCCGGCAATGGCCGCCACAACGTGGACCTGACGGAGGGCACGCGAGTTTGGCCACAGCTTCTTGAGACCCCATGTACAGGACACCAGGACCATGCCCAGGGGAAACCCGAGCAGAAGCCACTTGTATTGGCCATCCTTGCCGAACACCTTGATGGGCCCGATGGTGCCCCATAGGACCGAAGCCGTCATGAAGCCATTAGGACCAGGGCAAAGGAACCGCATTGGTGCATGCTTCGTGCAGACATCCTTGATGTCCATCTACCAGACTGAGTCAGTGTCATGTGCTATCATTTCGTGAGACAGGGACCAGGACTTGCCTGGAACTTCATGATTCCGGTGCAAATAAAGGTCGAGATCAGAGTAGCGACCATCTGGCCAGCAAAAGTGACTCTCGGTGGGATCTATCGCTGGTTAGCATCATTGCCATGTTCTCGAGACGGGTATCCCTCGCAGCCACCGATGGACCTGCCTTTACATAGTGAGCAATCTTCAAGTCATTGGCGAACGAGATTGCATGAGCGCAGGTGACGTAGCTGCAGTAGGCCGATTAATTTGCCGACCTTCAAGCAGTTGATGGTGAAGAAAGACATGTTTCCTACCCGTAAGACTTGAAAAAGTTCATGGCCAATGCGTTCCCTTCGACGATCATGCCGCCAATGAACTCGGCCAGCACATTGAGTGTGATCTCAATCCCAGTCATGCTTACTGTTACGCCGATCGGAATGACGAAGATCAGACACAGTAGGATGCCATATAGGACAACCGCAGGGGAAGTGTACGTTGGCCATAGGGCAATACCGAGGACGCCAAAAACCACGGATATGACGAGAACGCTAAAGTACCACCACTCCGAGACTTTGAAGGCATCATATCAGTCATCAACTACAACGTACAGGGGCTGCGATGCTGAAGAGAACATAAACTTACCTTCGGGATAAGCGGCCATCAAGCGGTTATGCACGTCTGAGTATTCCCCTTGGGCTGGTTGCCGAGTCGTCTTCTCGGCTGCTGGTCTCCTCCATGGAAACTTCAAGCCTTGGAACAGGTTTCTGAAGCCCATCATGACCTCATAGCGCTGATAAAGAATAACATGCGTCAAAATAGCGGTATAGATGGCGAAAAACCATCCGTAGATGAGCGCATTCGCCGCGCCCATATAAGGAGCAGAGTAGTCCATGTATTTGTTCAGGTCAAACATGCCACGGCTATCCAACGTTCGAGAAACATTGTAAAGCTTCGCGAAGTGGTCGTGAACACGATTGGTGTTGATGGGGAGGAATCCCGTGTTCCACGTATTGGTGTACCAGACTCCCAAGATTAGAAGCCCACTAATAAACATGCCGGTGACTGCGTTGAACGTGGCAAAGGACGGTATCATCTGGAGATGTGTGAGCCAATCTCAGCCGAGTCAAGGTTGGCGCATGGGTTCTTACCAGAGGGTCGGTACTGAAGCAAATGACATTCCAGTCAAATGTTGGGAGTGGGTTGAGTAGCTGAACGGTCGTGTTAGCACATCGTATCATGGTCGCGGTACGGGATAAGAACGATGCTGGCTTACCCCGAGGCCATTCTGCATACCGGTCAGGATATTGAGGTTGAGGTTGTTTGGTGCGATCCAAGTCATCCAGGAGAAGTACGAGAGGACCTGAAACAGATAGTTGGGAAACCAGAAGTATATAAACATGCCGGAAAAGGTATATAGGAAGAAGCGGTAGCGTGACATCGACCACATTTGTCCGAATGGGCCCATGACTGTCTGGGTTCCTTCGTCATGGAGAGCAGTGTTCAACGCGATAGTCGTAAGTGACATTGGCCAGACGCAGTACGAAGGGTAAACCAGGAATCGTCTCGTGAGGCCCGCCAGACCATAGCCGATGAAGTTGGTGGCGAATGCGTTGAGGAGCATATATCCAAAGTTCCGGGCGTACTGCTGGTTGAAGTACTGAGGCAGCACCTGGGTCCAGATGATGAAGTTGGTATACGGCAGGCTCCTGGACGTGTTGGCCATGATGGCAATGAGCATGTGCTCCTTCTTGTTGAAGCGACCGGGATTGAGGCTAATTGCCTTTCCGAAGAGAGTGAACTGATAATTTGGAACCCACTTTTCCCAGGCCTTGCCGAGGGGAAACGCGAGCAATTGCGCAATATTAGTATCGAATCGGATTGAAGGCTGTCGTATCGAGAAGAGCTGGTTCACAAAAGACAAGAAAACGCTAAAAAGGCACCCCAAAGTCCATGCGCGGATGGTAGAAACTGGGAGGGTAGGATCATCGTGATTATCAACGACTGATCGGACTTCGGCATATGGGCTGTTGTTCGTAATGAGAGCAGCCTCAAGCTTCATCTCTTGAACCAGCTGGTCGTGCTTCTCAGGGTGCTCTAGGATATCATCGTTTGCTGCATGTGGGAGGCTCTGGTCAGCGACTCTTTGTCGCACATGCAATGGACATGGCCAAGTGCCCGTACCAACAAACTCCTTGATATTTTGAAGGGTCACAAATGGAAAGTTCGGATCCCCATCGTGTATTGCCAGAACATTCTGCATCATCTAGTCCCAAGCGTTTAGCACTGGCGTCAATACATGCGGCGAGAGGTTCACCTAGCGAACTCACCGCTCGGACGGCCTCTAGGCTCCAGGACGCGGCCAGTTCTTTCGCCTCGAGAATATCATCTTCGGTAGCATTTAGGTGACTGTTGGTTCAGTTAGCTTGCACGCCTCGCTGGTAGCGATGAAGATCAGTGCGTGCCCTTCGAGCGTATGCACGCGCTCAGGTGCAGCCTCAGTTGGCTACACGTAATGGCGCGTCAGGACAGAAATCTCGTCATGCAGCGTCATTTACTGGTATCAAGTTGGCGTACCACTTTCTCTACTATATCTTCGGAAACTCCATTGCTATGGCTCTTGACGACGCCCGGTTCTGGGGCATCTCGGTCCATGTCGTCTCCAGTCTGCGACATGGTTTGAACGGCGAGGACGATGAAGCGACAGCTTGCAAAGCGAGATGTATCGATGTTGGTGACTGTGAACGAGCAGTAATGTTACGAATGGAATACGCCTTGTTGCATATAATCGGCGTGCGATGCTGATGTAGAGGGACCTAAATGCTAAGTTGCCACCAGATGCGAGTGAAGACAAATTATTCACTGCGCGATTTTGAGGAAATAATCCAGACTCTCTGTAGATGAGACAAGAGGGAGGATACGAGTACCGGTGACCCGATTCGAGCGCCGTGTTTCGGGACAAGAACTGTGGCTGCATAGATCTGGCATTGGCTTTCCCCACAAGACCCTATTCCAGGCAGGATGTTTCGACGACGTCGCTTGGGGGAGCCCACCCATGGCGGAGACAGAGGAGCAGGAGCGCCGAGGTTGCGGTCCACGACGCAAGGTGAGCACATTGATAGGCGGCAGACGACCAGCGAGCGGCCGATGATACGCAGGCCAAGGGTTGCTGGTCTCCGTGGACTCTATGACGTTTGGCACCATGAGCAGATACGCGCGGCGTTCTGGGAGTGGCCACATCATAGGGAGTAGGTCTTGGCGTCACAGATAGGGTCTGTGGATAAACTACCGAATGTTGACACGCAGACGAACAGTTCGTCGTTGACTTTGGCTTGGGCGAGTGGCGCAGAGAGAGAGAGATCGGGGCGAGCTTGCCGGCTGAAACAATCCATACACATACACGCACGATTAGACTTGATCCCTGCATGATTGACTACTGCATTGGCGTCCTGGTGCTACCTGCCTGCCATTCAAGTTCCTACCATTGCAACAGAGGCAGGCCAAGACAGTCTGTATCCCCGACGGCCACGCCTTACCAATGGATATGGCAGCAAAGCAATGACAGACATGCTACAACTGCCGAGGCTGGTGTCGTTGCTGCGCCCTAGACACAATCCCTGAGCGTGGGGTCCCCTCCAGTCCCGTGACGGATGAACGTGGAAGGTGAGCGGGAGCGGAGAAAATTAAGCCTCTCGGCGCCCGTGCCGATCAGTAGATGCTGCATGTCGGAGCGCCTGTCTTAGCGGTCCGGTCTGGGCCCTATTCGTCAGCGTGACCCATACGGCCCGTGTCGCTCAACCGAACGAGTGTAATAAATTGCACTACAGAAGTAGCAGCGCGGCATTAAGTCACAAGCTTCATCTGTACCACTGAGGGTTGAAGGGGGGCGAGGTGTCATTTGGCGACAGCTTCAAAGAGTGGACAGTGCGGTCAATTGCGTCGGAGGCTCCATGGCATGGCGGAGGCTCTATGACGACTCGGTCACAGAAAGCAGATAACAAGACGAAGGTTCACCTGGCCGGTCGCGCCCCGAGCGACGACATGGAACAAATCTCATGTGGTCAGTGTTTGGCCGAACATGGCGGCGCATTGGCGTGTGACGGGCGAGACAACAATGGCTGGCATGCGCCCTTGACTTCCGTGAGGCCATTTGAGCAAATCTGTCCGTCTTCACAAGAGGAACCTGGTCCAGATGAAACGTTATGCAGCCAAGGCCGCCGATACACTGGTAGTCCAGCGGACGTCGGCGATACCTGCCGGCGCACGCGCATCCAGGGCAGGCCGACAGACGAGGTAGGTATCGTGTTGATAGTCCGTCCAGGCGAGCCGTCTGTTAATTTGTTGCTCAGTGCAACGACAAGCGCTTGGCGCCAGGGCGACTCCAAGAAACCAAGGACCCGGCACCAGGTTATGCCTCGTCCACCTTCCCAGAAGCGACGCTCAACGACCCTGCGATTGCCGATGAGCGTGGACAAGCACGCGTAGATGCGCCACTTGCAGGCATACATGGAGAAGCCAGCGCCGTCTTCTGGGCGCACTACCTACACCGTGGACTTCCGAGGGCACCGGCCGGCACGGCGCGGCGCGGGCGAGTCCGACTCCCAGGACAGGGAAGCCCGTCAACGCGTACCTTACGGGCGCAGCCAGCGGATGGACGGCAGTGGGCACCCCATCCGGATCTCGGGCGACGATCGCTAACCGTCAGGGCGGGCCGAGGGCGTACCTCGGCGGCAGGGCCCCGAAAGGAAGGCCCTTTCCTTCCCAGCTCGTTGGCCTCGTCGACATACATAAAGACGGCACCATGCCCTCGCTTCCCGTGCATCTCCTTGACTCTACAAAGCGACAAGCCGAGATGGGAAAATAACCATCACCAACCCAACCAACCCCTCGCCTCCGAGATGCCGACAAAAGTCCGCCCCGAGGGCTTTGGAGCCCGCAGGCCGGTGGGCCTCGCCTCCCCCCCAATCGCCCGAGTCGGCAGTGAAGCCACGTCTCCACCGCCGCCGAAGATTTGACCGCGACGGCCGGGAAGAGTCATCTCGAGCTCGAGCTGAAGCCGCCCGCCCCGGTTTCATCATCATCGCCAACCCTCGCCGCCGCCGCCGCCGTCGCAGACAGAGTCCGACTCAACTCGGAACCCTCCACCCCCTCCCCGTCGTCCTCGTCTCTCCCGCATCGCGACGCTTCAACGCTCCAGACAGGCACACCGACCGCCATCACCGTCCGTCCCGTCCGTCCGTCCGCCCGTCATCATGGCCATCGCCGACGACCACATCCTCACGCTCACGTGCCCGGACAAGCCCGGCATCGTCCACGCCGTGACGGCCGTCTTCGCCTCGCACGGCCACAACATCCTCGACCTGCAGCAGTTCAGCGACCCCGTGTCGCGGCGCTTCTTCATGCGCGTGCACTTCGGGCCCGCCGGCGACAAGGCCACGACCGAGCACCTCCAGGCGCCCTTTGACGAGCTCGCCGCGCAGTGGGACATGTCGTACGACATCCGCCCGACGGCCCGCAAGATGCGCGTCCTCATTATGGTCTCCAAGATCGGCCACTGCCTCAACGACCTGCTCTTCCGCATGAAGACGGGCCAGCTGCGCATCGAGGTCCCCGTCATCGTCTCCAACCACCCCGACTACGAGGCCCTCGCCCGCAGCTACGGCATCGAGTTCCACCACCTGCCCGTCACCAAGGACACCAAGTCGGCCCAGGAGGAGCGCGTCCTCGAGCTCGCGCGCCAGCACGACATCGAGCTCATCGTCCTCGCCCGCTACATGCAGGTCCTCTCGCCCACCCTGTGCGAGGCCATGTCCGGCCGCATCATCAACATCCACCACAGCTTCCTGCCCTCCTTCAAGGGCGCCAAGCCCTACCACCAGGCCTATGAGCGCGGCGTCAAGATCACCGGCGCCACCGCCCACTTCGTCACCGCCGACCTCGACGAGGGCCCCATCATCGAGCAGAGGGTCGCCCGCGTCGACCACGCCATGGACCCCAAGGAGCTGGCCGAGGAGGGCTCCAACGTCGAGAGCCAGGTCTTGGCCGCGGCCGTGCGGTGGTACGCCGAGAAGAGAGTCTTCCTCAACGGCGTCAAGACGGTCGTGTTTGATTGAGGGTTGGGAACTTGGATCCCTGGGGCTCGCACAAAAGTTTGGTTAGAGGCACGGCGCAGCATAGAGCTTAATTTTCGACATGGCGTTTATGGGCCATGACACAAATGCCACTTGTCGCGATGGCGAATTTTGGTCGACCCGATTTCGGTGTATTCGCATGTCGTCCCTTCGAGCGTTGCGCACCGGCGTCTCCATGGCGCTTCCGACCCAGTGACCCCTGTCGTGATCCATACGAGGCATACGATAGCGCGGCCAGAGGCCCTCAGTAGATGATCTCCACTGGCCCTGGGTGCGGCAAAGACGATGGGCATGGACAACGCCAGCGAAACCCTCCCTCTCCCTTGTCGCGACGCTCCGTCGATACGCACACCAACGAGTCACTGCTGCGCACTCTCGCTGCACACGGCTGTGAGGCGCCACAACGTGACAATAATAGTAGCCACCGGCCCGCCTGGACCCTTTGCCCGCTCTGTCAGGAGCCAGGGCACCAACAACAACCCCGCACACCGCCTGCGGGCAACGTGGTTTCCGACCTAGGCGGCGATTGCGAGGACCAGGGCTCCGCCTTGCGTCGGCAGCATGGGAGAAGATCCGAGCTCGAGCTCAATCCCATTCAAGTACGATGCTCTCCCCGGGCCTTCACACATACGACTGCTGCAGCGACTGGATCCCGCCGATGACGGGACGCTGCGATTCTCCCTTGTGACCCAGGACATCGACAACGACGCCAGGAAGCCGTATTACTGCCTGTCGTACACATGGGGAAACCCGTTCGCCCACGGGAACCATTTCAGGGAGCACTTCGACGCCGTTGCGCCGCAGTACGATGAGGCGAACAAGGTGCGCGTTCTTGTCGATGAGCGCGAGATGCTCATCCAGAAGAATCTCCACGATGCGCTCTCCTTGATACCACAAAACACCTTCGCCGAGTACGTCAACAGCCCAATCGATGGGACCAACGGGCGGACGTGGCTGCACATTGCGGCGGCCCGCGGGCGCGTGTCAACCGTCCAGATGTGGCTCACCTGCGGCGCAGACATCAACAAGCTCGACGACGAAGGCCACAACGCACTGCACTACGCTGCTGGCAATGGCAAGCCCGAGTGCATTCCACTGTTGATCGAGAACGGATGCCGGGCCGATGTGAAGGACATGAAGGGCGCGACCCCGATTGACGTCGCCAGGGACTCCGGGGACAATGAGGCTGTCTCACTACTCGAGAGCTGTGACAAGGCGGTCGCTACCGACGGAGCAGCCAAGGGGAGAATTTCTCCCGTCCAGGGAACGGTCTTCATCTGGGCCGACGCCATATGCATCAATCAGGATGACGTCGATGAGAAGAGCGCCCAGGTCACCATGATGGACAGGATCTATTCGGATGCATCGTACGTCATCGCCTGGCTTGGGCCCCCAGACGAGCACACCGAGGTGGCCATCCAGACCCTCACCACGCTTCGGAGCCACCTGAAGAAGTTCGAGGGCAGCGAGATCGAGCCCTTCAGTGGCAAGGCCAAGGACAAATACGCAGAAGCCGGTGTCCCGTACATATCTCGACGCGAATGGATTGCGCTGGCTAGTCTCTTCCAGAGGCAATGGTTTCGCCGCGCGTGGATCGTTCAAGAAGCCATTCTGCCTCGCGCGCTGCTCATGTACACCGGGACGACTCTTGTGCCGTGGCGCAATCTCGGCCAAGTCGCCGAGGCAATCCGACATATGGAGGCCAAACTTGGTACGCACTTGTCTACCGGATTCATCCCGAGGCAGGATGCAGCGGTGCCCGTGAACTGGAACATGGCCGAGGTGTCAAAGTGGCGACGGTTCAAGTCCTACGCCACCGAAGAAAAGGACACGGCTCAGGAATATCGAGACTTTTTCACGTTGAGACACCTGCTCTCGAACTTTCTGACGTTCCTTGCGTCAGACCCTCGCGATAAAGTCTTTGCATATTACGGACTGCTGAATCTCTTCGCCTCTGAGCGGAGAAAGGTAGACTACCACATGCCACTGAGCAGCATCTACACCATTGCGACGAGGGAGCTGATCGCGAGTGAGGGTAACCTTGCAGCTCTCTCGCTCTGCGTGTATCAGCAGCAACGACAGCCCGGCCTGCCCTCTTGGGTCCCAGACTTCGGCCTGGGCGCGAGCAATGCCATTTCCACCAACTTTGCTGCTGACAAAGGGCTGGAATACGTTGCGCCGAAAGCAGAAGCCCCAGACAATCCCGAACTGCGAATACGGGCGGGTTTCGTTGGCAAGATCTCCAAAGTAGGCGGCCGTTCAGGCACAAAGCCCGCGGAGAAGCTCTTGTTTGACCGATCCTGGCTTACCCTCCCACTATCCTTACGCGAGAACGGTGGCTATGGCGAGAACCCCTGTTTGTCTTCGATTCTCTGGACGACACTATGCATGAACATGTCCGCTGGGAGTCTCTTTGACACAGAGCTGTACGGCGACAAGGCCCCTCTGGAGCAAGGCATTGACTTCCGATACTTCGTGATCCTCTTGATCCTGGCTGCAGCAGATGGAAAGATTCGCGAGAAACTAGGGCTTGAAATTACCACAGATTACGACCTCAACTTTTATCACCACGACTACGACCCAATGAAAGAAGACATGGAGCCCGTGTTGGCGGACCTCGATGCCTTCGAGGAGTTTGACGGCAAAGGGAACTGGCTGCCCACCAGGGAGGAGGTGCTGCGCTATTGGAACGATTTCCACTGCAACCTGATGAGAAACACGGAGATGGATGAAGACGGCGGGCCCTACGACTACTACCTCCCCGCTGGAGTGACGCAAGAGAACTCGCGGCCCTTTGGCAACGGCTACGTGATGCTGCACTCCAAGTGGGGGAGAAAATGCCAGCGCTTCATCACTGCCTATTCCGCCGTGTACGGAGGGCGACACCTCGTGACCGTCAACGACCGGTATCTGGGCATGGCGGGCCTTCCGACAAGGCCTGGCGACGAGATCTGGCTTGCCCCGGGCCTGCATGCCTTTGCCGTGCTGAGGCCCATTGAGGCGGATGAGTCGGGCGATGGGGGCGGCGAAGCGAAGGACGCGTCGCGGTATGAGTTTGTTGGAACGTGCTACATTAGCGGAATGATGGACGGGGAGGTGGCAGACTTGGTCAGCTCTCGCATGGTGGACGTCGTGCTCGTTTGAGACTAAAGCGCTGCGGTCACCATGGACACGGGGGAGCTTGCAGGTGGGACGCACGAAGATGGGTATAAGGCGCCGGAACATAGGCTATCAGCCATTGAACAAAATAGAGTCTTCGTCGTCCCAGTTGCCGCCTTGTTCGTCTAGTAGTACAAGAAAATGTATCCATCTATAGTTCAACATCGACACCAGAATCCGCTCGGACCCAGTCGACGATCTGCTCGGCATTATACACGCTGTATATCATCTTCATCGCCTCGTTGACAAACAGCCGGCTGCCCAGGCGATAGCAGCCCGGATAGTTCCGCGCGTGGTGCTCGCTCGCCCGGTCGTGCAAGTCCACACTATGTCCCGCGCCGAACGGGACCCGGACCGTGCCGAAGCGAACGTCCGCCAGGCTGCTGCTCGCATCGCCAAGGCACGCAAAGAACTGCCGTGCGCCTTCAAGGATCGCGCCCGCCGCCATGTTTGACTCGTGGTCTCGGCGACCGGTGGTGCCCTCTAGCATCCTGACGTACTCTTTCGGCAAGACCTCGTTGTCCGGGGCGACCATGACGTTTGTCCTGATGGCCAGCGTGCAGGCGCATCTGCACACTGCGTATTGGTCGTCCACACTCAGCAGCTTTTGCGGTGAGATCATAGAGAACGGGCCGGACGCGACGAATATCGGGCGTATTGTGTCCAGGCGCTCCCTGGGCACCTTCACGTCGACGATTGCCAGCATCTTGAGGCGATTGTGTGTCGGTTTGCCGTCGTCCTTGCCCAATTGCTTCTTGAAAAGGCCCACCCGTTCCCAGCATGCCAGCGTGAGGAACTGTGCGACTTCATGCCTGTATTCGTTCTTGCCCTTGTCTATCCAGAATATGCGGTAGGACATGGCCTTTGAGTCTTTGACCTGCACCAGCCTCGTCACAAAGGCTTCCGTCCGGACGGTGATGTTCTTGTACTTGGAAACATGGTCGCGAAGGAAGGCGCATATCCCAGGAACGTCAAACGTCTTCTCGGCAGTTTCGTAGCAGGCGCCCGCCGCATTTGACAGCTCCGGTGTCAGGAACCGCTCGTATTCGGACCGGTCCATCTCCCTGCATATTTGATCCGGCGGGCCGAAATGTTCGACGAAGACGTCATCGCGTGCGTACCTCCTGATGGCGTGACTGCGGATTTGGTCGAAAACGGGTATAATCTCGTCAGGGCCGAACACGGGCTTGACTGACTGTCCCAGAATTGTGACGGGGTCTTTCACCAGGACATATATGCCTTTCTGTGGCGCCCTGGCAAACACCTTCTGACATCCGAGGCTCTTGAGGAACTTGGTGAACTTGACAGTGTTGTCCTGGCAGAAGGTGGCAGTGTCCAAGTGTTGGTAATGGAACCCAAACGTCGGTCTTCCGGGGTTCATGCAGCTTGTCCCGCTCAGCAGGTCTCTGTTCCTTTCAAATAGGTGGATTTGGAGCCGAGGGTACGCTTTTGCAAGGCATATCGCCTGGATCGTCCCCGCGATGCCACCCCCGATGATGGCGAAAACGTCTCCATCTGCCATTGTTCTGGTCGACCAGTATCAGGGGTCCTCTATCCGGAGACACCAGAGATTCCCGTAGAGCAGAGCGCGCCATGTCCATTTTACAGCCTCCTCCCCCTTGCGGTGTACGAGTAAGGGACCCGACAGAGCCACCGCCCCCCAAGCGACCACGGACGCAACGCCCGTGATCAACGCACTCTGCCGGCGTGGAGGACGAGAGGTCTCGACTTTCGCGGTGTCTCAAGATGTGGCTGCCTTTTATTGGGGTCTTGCGGCAAGGCGCCGGGCTAGTTTCGGATTGGGGCCAACATCGCACACCGATGGAGCTCGCCATGGCCACGGACTGCCCAAGCATATCACCGAACGGGGCAGACTTTGATGTCATGTCCTTTGCCACCACGCTTCTTGTACATAAAATGACGCAGGAGTGGCGCAGGACATTGCTGCAGAGACAAACGGCGGCGCAAGGCAGCCAGATTCGGCCAATGCCTGGGAAAAAAGTAAAGCAGGAGCTGAAATTGATGTTGAAGTTCTTGCGAATAACCACCGAGAGACCAAATGGTGCTCTATGCGACGTCGATACAGCCGCACAACGTGGCGTGTTAAATCAGCGCAGCCGCCGCTACGGCTGCAGCGCCTATTACGCCTCCGAGATACCGCGACCCCGTCGCGATGGCAGCTAGATTGGTTGACGACGGCGTCGCGGCAGGACTGGCCGCAGACGACGACGCCCCTCCGGATGTTCCCGCTCCTCCAGTCGCTGACGGCGACGGTTGGCCCGTGGCGCCCGTTACACCAGTCGTGGATGAGGCGACGTCGGACGTCTTAGCAGCGGTGCCGCCTTTCCCCTTGAGCTTGTCTCCGAGGATGCTCGTCGCCCGGGGCAAGTCTGACGCCGAAACGCTCCAGGCGATCCAGACGCCGCATGCTTTGCCTACAGCTTGACCAAAGTCTATGCACAGCAGAGTTAGCGGTTGGACAGTTACCCCCTGAGACGCTCCGGGCGTGCGAACCGAGAGCACATTGCGCCTCCACCTCCCGCGACACCACGACGGCAATGCGCCCGGCGTTTTTGCACAGGCAGCCAATGTCGGTGCTGTCTATCGTCGACGTGTCACACCCTTCCTCGCGCATGCCCTTGGCGAATCCCGAAAGCGAGCATGTCGGGATCTCATCGATGTATTCGGAAAGGCTTTTTGGCTCAAAGGCGACCACTGCTCCCAAGACGCTACAAATGGTGGTAAGTTTCGCAGCCAACTTCATGTTCACGCTTGTTTGGCGGCCGGTACTATGAGGTGTGTTAGCTGGCTGTCTTGGACTCTCGGCCGGCGTTCGGGGGCGCCGTGTCTAGATATGCGACAAGTTGTACGCACGGCTTTCCCGCAGGCATCCCGCCGGGCAAGTGCTCCGTACATAGTGCATCTTATGTTCATCACCTTTGGCCGTGCCCGGGCCAGTCGTCGAGTGCGGCTGATCGTCGCATTCGCTTGCACGGCTTGGCACCATCTCAGCTAATGCACCACCCCCTTGCACTAGCGCGTGGCTCAGCCAACTGACCTTGCCCTTGCGTACCAGATAGCAGAACGACAGATGCCCTGGAATGGCACACTGATGAAGAGGACTCGTAACTACTACGTACTAGTCTCGGGAGCTCCCGGTCACATGTGGTGGCCACCAAGTCAGGGCAACCGACTCGCTCGTTGGTGGCGTTTTCAAGGAAGCTGTGATCGCAGTGGCGCGCAGTCGCCGAGACGCACGCTTTGGCGCGCCCTACTGCATATGATGGTGTGGTTGAACGACAACAGGGGTGTTGTATGGATTGGCAAATCCGCTGAAATCAGAAGGCACACCTGCAAAGTGGGAGGTATTCTTTGGCAAAGGTTCACTAGAAATCCAGTTCTAGGAAACAGCGCATGGTGAACTACCGGATATCTTGAAGGCAGGGCCCGACTCGGACGTCTAAAAAGGTGTCTGTCCTGAGGCCGGGGTCTACTGCCAAGAGCCCCGTTGTGAGCAGCTTCAGAGTTCTTTGGGGACACCCAAACGAAGCATTTCTGTGGCAGTCACTGGCGCCGCACTTTGAGGTTTGCTATTCTGGTTATGTTATCGCTGTCGTGCTTGACAAGCTACTCAGTCATTGCTACATGTACCACACTGGACTTGAACCCTACACCACCAATTGTTTCACTGATGGCCACACCCCATACATGACGGTATCCTTCAACAACACCTGAGTCGGTATTTTGCAAGCAAAGAAATGCACACCCCGCCACTCGTGCCCGAATAATTCCCCAACCGCCAGCTTCCGGACGCTCGGCTACCCCGTATTCAAATATGAGGATTGAGACACCGGAGACACTCAGCCGAAGAAAATAAGACCTGATCCTCTTCACCTCATTCCATAGGGTTCCGGTGAAACCCCGTGGTTGATTACACAGCTGTGGTGTGCAAAGCACCAGACGTGTCCGTATACATGTGGTGCAGCGCTCCGAGGGGGGGGGGCGATCCAACGCCTCAGGGAACATGTGTAGCATCGTCGGCGACAGAACAAAATGCGCCGCCCTTTGCTGCATACTTTACCGCGCAAGTTGCATAACCCTTTGCGGTCCACGGGCACTAGCATGACCTATCAGACTCCATTCGTTTATAAGGAAATGCGATACTTACTGGTGATGATTGCAGACACACACGCGATAATTTATCGGGGTCTAATCTATAACCAACGAATTCATCGCCGTCGGTTAGTAAATGTGGCTTGAGCCGCGAATACTGGCATCTCTGGTTGTTGGCTTTGCAGATCTAAGCACCAGACGTTAGAACCCCCTTTTGACGATAACAACTATCCGACGGCGTAGCCACTTACGCCTTTGACATGCTTGCCCTTCCACGAGTCGACGTAGTCCTCCGCCTCTTGTTTGCTGCTGTATATGACATTCTGAAAGTCGGGCGGAATCTCATCAAGTGGGGTAGAGGCCAAAGCGCCGCACAAGAGCGCCAGAAAGACTAGAATGGCGTTGTATCCAGTTAAGAGCATGATTGAATGGAGAAGAGAAAGACGACGCGGACGAGCGAGAAAGGTTTGTTCTGGAAGATGATCGTGCCAGAGCAGCAAGAAGGATCGTTGTGGGAGACGACTCTCACGTATGTCCTAGGTCCCATCGCCAGTTTATATACGAAGCACGCGACGGCAAACAAGCATTCATACGTAATGTAAGTTGAAGTATAGCGATCTCTGCCGTGATATGACACAGTTGCGAAAGTGGCACGAGTATGACCCTGGCACGCGATGCCACGGGCCGATACATCTAACGTCCACGATCCGTCGCAGTGCTGACGATGTTTCGGGCGCTGCACGGCGCTGCACGGTCACTCATCGATGTCCAATCGATGGACGACTGGCTCTGGTCCAACGCGACATACATGTGCCTGCCACAAGAATTGACCCTCGCCAAAAGGTCCTCCTCTTGTGCTCTTTTGGCAAATCTGGCCAAGCCGGGCGTCAACGCCATCGTTGAATGGTGTCCCGAAAACATGACGGCCGCGCGCGTGTACGCGTCCTTCTGTCAGTCCCGTGCGTCTCTAAGGTCGGTATCGTCCTCCAAAGGGAGACCAGTTGCGATAAAGGGCCCTACTAAATTTTCGTACGTGTTGATAAGTATCGTTCTTTCTATAGCAACCAAGGCAGCAGCCATGGCCTAGCACGCGGGCCATTGATGTTTATGTCGTCGGGTCCACCACGGCCAACCCTGGTGTGCAGCATCGCGGGCCGTCTTCAGACCCCTGTACAGACTAGACGTCGTGAGCCTGTTTGCCCGCATAAACTGCGTCAATTTCTCGTCGACTTGCTCGCGACGTTTGTCCGGAAGAAAAGGCTCGTTCTTCGGGAAGGGACTGGCTGCGCTGCATGAGTCTCACCGACGAGTCCTGACCAGCGGCAGGCCAGATTTGGCCGACGCTCGACGGAGGAGGCGACAAGTCGATGCGAGCGCATGATGCCCGAAGGTGATGTGGGGGGGAGACAATGCCGTTAATTCATGGGACCTCGTAACTCAAATTGGCTGCCAAGTGCGGCGCGTCAAGCCGCACGGCATCACACAATTTCTTTTTTCCCATCGGCATATCGATGCTGGGCCAGCGCTACTTGGCATTCATTGATTCATTGAGGTGCCCAGCACGCTACCACGCACGATGCGTCATCTTGGTCCCGACTCTAAACTCCACATCAAATATATACTTACATGTAGGTATATGGACCGCCACGAGCATGTACGCCGCTCTCAGATGCTTGCATCCGCGCCAAGGCGTCCCAGTCCGACGCATCCAGTGGCACGATTCATGCATGCCAATTCCTTGACGTTGCCATCATGGCCCGGGAAATGACTGTTCATGCTGGCGACTGCTTTCGGCGCTACCGACAGTGCCGGTCCGCAGCACGCACCGGATGTGCCATTGCCACGATTCACGCAGGCATACCGCAGCAGTCGTCGCATTGATGAGACCCAAGGGTTGTGTCAATGGACTCGTACGATAGCTTGCGCCCTGAGCGGCTGGCCCACCATGCCGTCTGGTGGTTCACGCTACCTCGATATTGTTTGCCGCCCATGTCTCGAAAGAGAGTCCCCCACGCTGCCCACAGCGCAGAAGAAACCCGCGGTACATGTACGTACACGTAGCGGCAGCTGAGGCCCAACCGCAAAGTCGAACCACTTCGCATAAAGGCCAGAAAATGCTGACTTCAGGCGACCTCGGAGATTCCCTGGGAAGTTCATGCGCATGCATGCCTCACCACGGTACTGCCTCCCACGGGCAGGCACACAGCAGACCTGCGAAGCACATGCTTATATATGGGGTGGCTCCCGACGTCTGAGGCACGTCAAGTGAAAGAAAGCCGCCACTGTACAAGCCGACAACACCACATACATCGCCGTCATTCATTAAGATTCCTTTGGACATAATACTTTTCCATACCGCACTCGCTGGTAAAGCCCAACATGAGGGTCGCCACGTGCATTGTCCTGGCCCTCGGCTCCGGCGCTCTCGCCCTACCTCAAGCCGCATCTCGGCGTTCGATCGATCAAGGATTGGCTGGCAATCGCGAAAATGCCTTGAATCCCGCGAGAGCGGATAAAGCCGTGTCGCTTCCTCGCTGTTCGCCAAAGGTCACGGCAACAGGCGGAAAGCCTAAGCCAGAGCCGACATCCACGCAGGTAGCCACGCCTGTGGAGGCCACGTCGGACACGCCTACGCAGGAGACGACGCTCGTTGCGGAAACTACGCCAGAGACGACGTCCACGTCCGACCCGAAGCCTCCCACAACTGACGCCGCGAAACCCGAGAACCCTCAAGTATCCGGAGGGCTGATGCCATGGGTCGTCCGTCCATCCAAAGATGTTCTTGAGAGAAATGAATGCCCAGTCGGCGTCTTCAACCCCGTTCACCTCACGGACGAAAAGCTTCAAGTGCCCGAGGAGATTATCGCAAAGTGTGGCACGGGAGTCTATTGCCGTAACCTGACACCTTATGTTGGCGATAAATGGTTTAAAAGCCAGGCAGCATGTTTTGCAGCCTTTGAGCCTCCCCCCAACCACCCCAGGACGAAGCTACCCTGGAAAGAGAGTATATCAAATGAGGGCAACTTACCCGTCAATAGCCCCGACGTATGCGACTCTGATACCGGCTTCAGACCGGACGACTATTGTGGCACTAGACACCACTGCAATTCCTACACCAATACCCATGAGCATGACGACATGTATAGGAACATTGAGGATTGCATCGCTTCTCACGACCCCGAGCCGGAAGAAAAACTTTGAAGCGCCACGACTGACCGGCCATGAGGCTCTTGGAGGAGTACATGTTGGATAGATGGCCATTTTGAGCCCACTGGGATGTATTCAACATCACATACCGTTGTAGTGCGGTTCACGTATAAAATTATGTCATTCTCTGTTCGGCAGCTATCCAATAAACACCGATCATACGGCCACTCTCCCCATTTTTCATTTCAGATTGTGGTGCATCCTGGTCTCAAGCATCTGTCAGTGCCTGACGAGACTACACCGTCCAGGTCAGAAGCACTACGCCTGGTCAGGTTGAGAGTAATAGGCCAGCCTCTGCTACTGTGAACATAGGCATCGGGCCGAATGGGCAGCCGATCATGAGGGCAGTGCCCCAGGTATCAAGAAACCCTACTGCCAGAGATACCCTGACCTCGACGCGATATCAATGTGATTGACTGGATAGATGTCTTCGAAGCGCCGTAGAAGTCCAGCGGTCCAGGAAATTAATTGATCCTCGCGGATAACGCGAACCAAAGTGCAGTGCGGGTATCACATGTTGTCCACCGGCGACTTCACTAAGACCTTTGCCAGCTTTGCCGATGCAGTGTGTACCTCAATGTATGAGTTCACGCACGCCATGGGGTTGAAAGAAAGATTGGGGAGCACTGAAAAGGTCCCTACGGGAAAAAAACGCGAAGCATGTTCATCCAAAAGGTCCATGGCACGCCTTTTGGCGATTAATTTACCTGTCGCCATACACCGCATGTGGGGAGCCGTAAGGTCGACGAGGGACGCTACTGCTCTCCTTCGCCATGTCCAGAGATGGCGCGGTTGTGATGTCTTTGTGTAGGTTAGGAGGTACAAGGGTCAAGTACGAAAGCGTTGTCCGGCTGGTTTGCTACCTGAAGCGTGTAGCGTGTACTTGTAGATACCAGTAGACCTCTTCCGGCTGTGTCGTATCTCTGAAGGTCATGCTAGACGCCCTCGTGACCGGCCGTGTATGACTGTCCCTGATGCCACGCTCCCTTTGCTAAAAGGCAGCTCCTCTGCTGTGGCGCGGGTTGTCCTGGGCCCGAAGCGTCGGGCCGGTACCAGGTGTGAGTCCGGGACTTTGATCAGCCCAGATTCACGCCCCGTCGTCACATCCAAACCGCTCAGCGATGTCGGGCAGACGAGGCACCGCTGGGGTGTGCGAGTTGCCAAAAGTGCCACAAGCTCGCATACGTAGGGTAGGTCCATGTAGTCAGACGCCAGCGCGCTCCCGAACACTGCCGATCCGGAGCCGGCGCGCCGCAGCAGCTCGAGCACCAGGATCCCGGAGATATTACGCGCCAAGCCAACGTAATGGGCGTTCCTTGTGCCTGGGAAACACACACGCCATCGTCGCGGCGCCGAAGGGGGGTGGCGGGCGGCCGTGCTGTGTGGTTGCAGGTCCTGTCTCGTGGGCCGAGTCGCGCCGGTGGCCGAAAGCTGAAGCCGTCATGTGGCTTGCCGCCACCGACATGCCAGAAGGGTTCGAGAAGGGCTTCTATAATTGGCAGCCCCGGGCGCCACTGCACCAGTGACAAGCCCTCCAGAAAGCCACATCCGGGGACCCCGCGGAGTCCAGCCCAGGCCGTGCGGCTGTCGCTCGAGCTTGGCCATCACCCACAGCCAGGAGGCGGGTGCTCCGGTGGTGCTATGGTGGTGCTCTGGTGGTGCTCACAGGCTCAGGAGAGTTTGGCACCTCGGGCAATTGCGCTCCGCTGGGCTGGCTGGTGGTGCACTCGGCTGTCACGATGCCGAACGGGAGGTGAATGCCAACCTCGACGTCTTGGGCCACGATGCTTCGAACAATCAGACTTCATGGTTCTATTTATCGCGACGGTTTTGGATTCAAGTATAAATCAGGCCGTTTGTCCCACTGCAATTCAGACTTCTCAATCCCATCATCAGCATCACTCCAGCACTCAAACACTAGACTTGCAAAAAATAGATCAAGTCCACATTCAGCCACCTTCATCCACCAACACACTCTCAAAGCCTCTACCTAAAAACCACTTACATAAAACACCCCCAAATCTTTCAACATGTACGGCTCCATCATCAAGTCCGCCATCACCGTCTTCGCCCTCACCGCCACCGTCAGCGCGGCGCCGTCCCCGGCCTCCCCCTACCCGGACAAGTGCGGCGACATGGTCTGCCCCAGCGACAAGCCCAAGTGCTGCGGCGTCTACTACAACGGCGGCGTCGGCCTCGAGTGCATGGCCGGCACCACCTGCCCGCCCATCCAGTACCCGACGCACACGACCATGATCACCACCACGAGCCCCACGCCGCCCCCTGCCACCACCACCGCCACGCCCCCGACCAAGTTTGGGCCCAAGTGCGGCGACTCGTTCTTCTGCAAGCCCGGCCAGGTCTGCTGCACCCTCTACACGTGCGCCGACTCGCAGGAGCAGTGCCCCAAGTAAAACACATGGGCAACATTGAGGAAGAGCGTTTGTGGATTCGTCAGCGCGCGATCAGAGGTAGACTAGATGGTGGGATAGACTGGCGTTTACACGGGGAGCGGGAGGGAGTTTCGGCTTGCAATTTTCCAACAACAGTCGCTACCATCAGATGGCTTTTTAGTGGGCTCTAGTTGCCCCGAGGTTTCAACACAGTCGTTACAATCGCTTAGTTGTTGGCCAATAGATCATCGAAATACCATGCTGCTGGGTTGTAACATGTGACATTATGATGCTGGAATGGCCCCCACTGTTGCAAAGTCCACCTAGACGATGTGGGAGAGTCAGTGCCGTCGCTGGTGGTGGAAGATTGAAGGGACTCTGCGATGGCTTCACACGGGAGGCGGCCTGGATCGGCAACATCTCGCTTATGCCTACTAATGAAAGTGCACCTCATAACTACAGTCCTCAGTCCCTTTAGTTCCTGAAGGAGACAGCCATTTTTGGTATCGCTTTTCCTGCTTGCAAATAAGGTTTTCGTAGGGGAGTGAGATCGTCAGCGCCTTCAAGGCCGATGTCACCGCGCGCCGTCTCCCGGCCAGTGACTCACTGCCAGTACATAAATAAGCAGAGCTCAGCCAAACTCACCCCATGAGACAGGCAAAGCTAACCCACTCCCCAGAATATCGAAGCTGAATAAGAAGGCAAACAACATGGCCGAAGCGCCTCAGAAGCTCGTCCAGCGCGGCTACGACGAGATCGCCGAGACGTACCTCGCGTGGGCGACGCAGAAAGAGACCCCCCGCCCGCAGCAGCTCAACCGCCTCTTCCGCACGCTCGGCGGCGCGGCCCCGTCGGCGCGCGTTCTCGAGCTCGGCTGCGGCGCCGGCGTGCCGGGCACGGAGATGATCGCCGCGGCATGCGGGCGCGTCATCGCCAACGACATCTCGGCGGCGCAGGTGCGGCTCGCGCAGGAACGCATGGCGACGGCGACGGCCGACAAGGTCGAGTTTGTGCACGGCGACATGACGGAGCTGCGCTTCGGCGCGGGCTCGTTCGAGGCTGTCGTCGCGCTGTACTCCATCTTCCACCTCGGGCAGGACGACCAGCGCGCCATGTTTGCGCGCGTGCACGGCTGGCTCGCGCCGGGGGGCCTGCTCCTGTGCAACCTCGGCACGGCCGACGACGGCGCGGGGTCCGTGGACAGCTGGCTGGGCACGCAGATGTACTGGAGCCAGTCGAGCCCCGAGGGCAACGTGCGCATGGTGACGGAGGCCGGGTTCGAGGTCGTGGAGAACGACATCATCGAGGAGGAGGAGGACGGGCGCATCATACCGTTTCAATGGATCCTGGCGCGGAAGGCGACGGGATGAAAGGGTTGTTCGACTGCTTCGTGCGGCGCATCCTTGATGATTATACATTGCAGAAAGCGTTGGTCTACTTCGCACGAACATGATCAGCTCGATGTGGCTGTTCTATACCAAACGCTGCGTATGTAGGCCCCTGTTCTACTGTGACTTAAGGACATCCTCGCTTCGCAGCGGATACGACCCCTTGGTGCTCTCAAACTGCCTCTTAAAATCCTTCGCCTTCGAGTACTCCGCGACCTGCTCGTCGTCCCAATCCGGGTTCTTCCACGTAAAGGAGACGTCGATGGCCTGCAGCGGAAAGCCCATGTAGATGGGGGTAAAGTGCGGAGAGTGGTGCAGCTGTCCAGTCTGGAGCATCCTCTTGTCGACCGTCTTCCACGCCTCGCCATCTTTGGGATGCCACGCCATGGGCGTCGGGGTGTTGCGGCGGAAGAAGGAGCACGCGTGCTCGCGCTCCATCCGGATTGCCTTGAAGAGGTTGTCGGCGTCGGACGCCGCGGCCTCGCTGAGCTCGAGCTTCCAGTCGGCCGGCTTGCCCGCGTCGGCGGCAGCCTTCATGGCCGTGTAAGGGACGTCGCCGGTGGCATCCTTGTTGGCGTCTCGGTTCTCCGAGTGGAAGGACCTCCAGTGCCGCTGCAGCTCCTTGGCGCGCCCCGCGAGATCAAAGGCGTTGGCCTCCGCGCTGTCGCATTTCCGGACAATGGCATTCAGCGCGTGTTCGGCCTCTGTGTACTGGAGGACGCGCTGGGAGAGATCCTGGCGTGTCTCGAGGGACAGCAGGAGGAGGGACAGCAGCTCGACGTCGTCGTCGGGTCGAGGCGGCGCGTGCGTCTTCAGCACCACGCTGATGTAGGCAACTTGATGCTGGTGAGCTTTGTGGTCCAATATCAGGGAGCGTGGCTATGCAGTCGAGCTGCCCGGCTCACCTTCTCTGACTGCATTCTGCTGGGACGACGACGGGGGCTCATAGTCGAGCGGCACGAGAGGCCAAACCAGCTCCTGACCTGCCGTCTTCTGGTCCGAGGCAGGTTCACTAGGCCCGTTTCCGCCCTGGATGGCGTCCAAGTCAAAGGTCCCGCCGCCGAAGACGTTGCTGATGACGAAGGACTTATCTGGAGCCATGGTGTAGCTGGACAGAGACGGGTTAGGGAGCGCTGGTATCGCGATGGACATTTTCGACCTCGGCCAGAGGGGCCAGAGCCATTGGCTTCTTAAATAGTTCAAAATCCCATCGCGACCAGCAGTGTCCCAATTGATGGATCATGGTGAATCGGGCCCGAGATGGATCGCGCTAGCGATGGTGCCTGGCCGGACCCTGCCTTTTACGTGACGCGCCGGCGTGCTTGGTAGGCAGCAGGCGGGTCGGTGATGCAATGTCGTGAAGCGGTTAAATTAGCCCATGAGCGACGCCTGGAATCAGGTGGTGCTGGCTCAATGCTCGGTGCAGTTTCATCCGCGGACGTCGCCGCGGGTTGGTCATGTCGGGCGAGAAGTGAGGTTCCCTTCCATCGTTGGCGAGGTGGTCGTCGGTGGATGGAACCTGCAACACAGCAGCCACAGCAGGCACGGGTGGGTGCCCCAGGGGCCAGGACATATCAGCGACGTCCAGTGGGTGACTGTGCCCCGCGTGCGCTCTCATCCGCCTCATCATCAAGCTGCGTGGGGGCATTCCGTTGGTACCTTATTGGGGTACTGGGGGACCGCTGCCAAGGGCTGGGCCAACTGAAGTGCCCACATCGCGCGATCAGCAGGGTCCACGGGTTCGCCGGCCTGGGCAGCGCCTCCCGGAACAGCCAGCACTCGTGCCCGGTGGGTGCCTTCCTTTCGTGCCGTACCTAAGGTACGGGCATTGGGGCCTTCCAGGTTCGGTTGGCAACTCCACGCTGTACTCGTACCTTAGAGGCTCCGTCCGCCACGCTGGGAACCCTGAAATTCACGCACCCTTGGCATTGATTGCCAGTTCCGTCTGGCTCTGTGCCACCACCACAACCATCAAGTTGATTCGGACGCCGTGCAATGTGACAATGCATGGCACACCTTGCCCAGCAACTCAATCGAAGGCGAGCCAAGTCGGGCAACAATGGATCCTGCTGGGCGCCAGCACGTGGCTGGTCGACCCAGCTGTCCGCCTGCAGATGACGTCTTCGAATCATACAAGGTTGCCAGGTGACCGCCCAGCGCCTGCTCCTCCTGCTCCAGCTGCCCCGTCCACTGGGGAGTCCCGGACCGCCGCTAATTACCTCAGAGCCTCAACCTCTCAGTCCCCCGCAGTCGCCTCCACGCTGGGCTGTCACTCCATCCCTGCCTGCTCCACCACATCTCCAACCTCCAGAGCTCCGTCCATCCACCCCAGCTTCCGCCTCCACCATCCGTTCGAGCTCTCCACGTATCGCGACATTCGGCCTACCGCTTGCACCGCAGCCCCTCCAGCTCTTCCCGCCCGCCCGCCCGCCGCCGCCGCGGCGATCCGGTCTCGCCTGGCGCGCCGGGCCACCAGCGAATGCTCGCGCGAATGTCCCCCGCCATCGTCGCTGACGCCGCCATCTCTGCCGACCCTCGCGTGCCGCTCCGCGCTCCCCGTCCTCTTCCTTGATGAATACCGCGTCGCCAGCGCGGACCCCGCAGCAAACAGAGCGGCCCGGGCCCGAACCCGACGGCTTCCTCCATCATGTCAGTTTTTCTGCTGTCCTGCCCTGCCCTGCCCTCTTTTATGACACTGCTGACCTGGCCGCCGATCGATACAGCATGTTGAAAATGCCGCCCTCCCTCCGCCCTCGTCCTCGGACGCGGCGTCTTCGCCGACCCCGGACGATGCGATCCTGCCAAACGGTGACGCCGCCATGAGGGTGCCCTCGAAGCCGTCCGTCATCCGCCGCGCCGTCAACTCCGTTGGTCGCAAACTCCATGCGTCCGCCACCGACTTTGGCCGCTGGCTGGCCTCGCCCAAGGGCCGCGGTGTGCTCAAGTGCACCATCGCATACACAATCGCCAGCCTTGCCACGTTCGTTGCTCCCTTGTCCGACTTCCTCGGCCGACCCGACGGTAAGCACGTCGTCGCCACAATCACCGTCTACTTCCACGCCTCGCGCTCCGCTGGCTCCATGATCGAGGCAATCCTGATCGCCAGCGTCGCCGTCGCCTATGCCGAGCTCATATCCATACTCTCCATGGCTACGTCGGTAATCTTTGGGTCTGTACTCGGACTCGTCACGCTGGCCCACGTTCTCGTCGTCATCGTCTTCATCGGCGGCGGCTTTGGCTTCATGGGATGGGTCAAGCAGAAGATGTCGAATCCGCTAGTCAATGTGGGCAGTACCCTCGCTTCGCTGGCCATCATCGGCGTCGTCACCAAGGAAAATGCCGTCGTCGACAACGTCTTTTCCAATCACAAGATTGTGCAGGTCTTCAAGATGCTCATCATGGGCATCACCACTGCCGCGGCGGTCAATTTGCTGCTGTGGAGAGTCTCGGCCCGTGACTCGCTTCGCCAATCCATGAACAGGGCCTCCACATCGCTCGGCCAGATGCTGTCTGTCATCGCGAGTGGCTTCCTGCGGGGCGCAGAAGACGATTCTTCGTCGCTGGAAAAGTTGACTGCTGCGCAGAATGAGTACGCTGCAGCGTACCCGCAGGTCATGAGCAACCTCCGCGAAGCAAAGTTCGAACGGTACTTCCTCGGCCAAGAGAAGCTCTATGCCCTCGAGCGATCGACCGCAACCGCAATCGGCACCATTGCCAAGTCCATTGGAGGCTTGAGAAGTGCTGCATTTGCTCAGTTTGCTTTGCTCAAGGAGATCCGTGGCCGGGCAGCCGAAGGGCCCTTCTCTCCCGGCCCACGACTTATTTCGCCATTGCAGAGTCGCTCATCGAGCTACACGGCGACTAGTGTGGACGACGACGTCACTCCCTTTTCCAGCAAAAAGGCCGGAAAGTCCCCCTTGCAGACTCCCATGGACACATTTCGGGTATTTGTGACCATGATGGGCCCGCACATGGAAGCGCTGGCCGACATTCTCTCTCGCGTTCTGCGAGAACCGCCATTCGGAGATGCCCCCGATTACGAGGTGAGGGTCATGGACGACGTCAGGTATCACCTCTCGGACGCCCTGAGCGGCTTCAACATAAGCCGCGCGGCAGCCCTCGCGGAGCTGTACCAGATGATTGAACAGAGCAGGTCCAGGTCGGACAAGACCAAGGCGGAATTTGAGGAAATTGCTGCCGCTTGTGGCCATTTCAGCTTCAGTCTGCAAAGCCTGGGTGAGGAGATGCAAAAGTATTTGGACGTCGTCGACGACCTCAAGTACGTGAGCGACCACAGCAAGCTGAGCTGGCGGTGGCTTCTGTGGTACAGGAAGCCGTCCTCCCGGGGTCTGTCCATGTCGGCGTTGCCGTACGAGTCGGCGGACACGTCTAGTTGGGCCAAACCTATTCGAAAGTCGGGTATCCCCAGAGGAATACCAGAGTCCATGGTGGAACAACGGGACACCTTTGCCTGGAGGGCAGCCCCAGAAGCCAGTCGTCTGTTAGCCACTCTGTCGCAGCATGTGCTCAAATTCACGAGGACTCTGGCGAGAGATGAAAGTGAGTAGACCCCACGATCGAGTTCCGGGCAAAGCTGACCAGTAAAGTCCGATTTGGATTGAAGGTGGGCATCGGCGCCTCGTTATGGGCCATGTGGGCATTCATCGATGAAACCCGCGATTGGTATTCGTACTATCGCGGCGAATGGGGCCTGTTGTCCTTCATGATTGTCTGCTCCATGACGGTCGGCGCGTCCAACACGACCGGGTGGGCTCGATTCCTCGGCACCATCTTCGGCGCCATCTTTTCTGTCGTCAATTGGAACCTGAGTCGAGGCAATGCAGTTGCCTTGGCTGCTCTGGGCGCCCTCGTCGCCTTCTGGAACTTTTACCTCATCGTCGCGCGTGGTAAGGCGCCGCTCGGCCGCATGACCCTGCTGGCGTATAATGTGTCAACGCTGTACGCATACAGCCTCAGCCAGAAGCTCAATGACGACAATGACGAAGGCGAAGGTGGTCGGCATCCCCTCATCATTTTCATCGCCGAGAAGAGAGCCATGTCGGTTCTCGCGGGAATCCTTTGGGGTCTCATCGTCTGTCGACTGATCTGGCCCATCTCGGCCCGCCAAAAGTTCAAGGAAGGCCTCTCGATGCTGTATCTGCAGATGGGACTGATCTGGCGACGCGGGCCACTCGCCATCCTCCTCCGCAGCGACTGCACGCAGAGTTACCTCCGATCCGGCGAGCAGGACGCCATGCAGCGATACGCCGACCGACTCGAGGCGCTTCGCCAGGCTGCGGCGTCCGAGTTTGAGCTCCGCGGTCCGTTTCCGCTGGAGACGTGCGGGCGCATCATGCGCAGCACCAACCGCATTCTGGATGGGTTCTACGCCATGAGTCTAGTGACCCAGCTCAAGGGCCATCTCACACCTGGCGAGAGAGCCCTATTGCAGTACACTGCGCCAGAGAGAGCAGTTCTCTGTGACCGCATGTGCCACGTCTTCCAGGTCCTGGCCAGTTCCATGATGCTGGAGTACCCGTTGACCGATGCCGTCCCCAGTGTGGACCACGTGCGCGACCGTCTGCTCAGCAAGATCTTTGAGTTTCGCAACAATCAGGTCGTGCTGGAACCTCGCCTGCGACGCAGTGAGGATCCGGCTGACAGCGGGCTGGATATTGTTGCGCAGGAAAAGGACTATGCACTACTGTATGCGTACGCGCTCGTGACGGGACAGGTTGCCGAGGAGCTCAAGGTGGCAGAGCGAGAGATGGAGGGCCTCTTTGGCCTATTGAACGAGGAGGCGCTTCTGTTGCAATAGCACCCGTTTTCACGAACTGGACATCTCGGAAGACGGTATAGAGTTGGTTTGGATATAGAGGCTCGTCTATACTACTTAATATCTCCCGTGGCCTTGGTTACACCTTAACAGTCGGCCACAGCTGGGATGGAAAACTCGCCAAAGATGCCCATGCACGGGGGGCCCTTGCACACAGTCGCCGTCCTCCGCGTCAGGTCGTACCGGACATGCGCCAGGGTGATTTGCCTCCCGCGGTACGGGTAGTCGGGCACACCGCGCACCGTACAGTCCTCCATATGCTGGCACACCGACGACGGCGCAGAGAGGTGATCGCAGAACGCATTCGTGACGTCTTTCCCCGTGAGCAAGCCCGACTTCGCGCCATCCTCACTCGCAACCTTGCCCCTCTCCATCATCGCCATCTTCGAACCACCACCAGCGCCCATCCCGCGGCGCAATCCCCACGCCACACGCACGTCCCGGAACCAGGTACTGCCCCCGGGGTTGCGATCCGCCCAGCCACTGGCGTGGAACGCGGGGTTCGCAAAGTGGTTTGCGCCGACGACGTAGGGGACGTCGCCGGCGGGCGTTGAGGTGCCCGAGGAGGAGGAGGATGAGGAGGCGGCGTACGGGTACGCGAGGTGCACGGACGAGGGCGTCACTTCCATGTTGAGCACAAAGTTGTCGGCGGTGCCGACGACGAGGCGGTTCGACACGTGGCGGGGCGCGTTGCGGATGTTGATGAGCCCGTTGGAGAAGTTGGTGTTGTGCAGGAACTGGCGACGCATGAGCGTCATGGGCAGCAGCGGCTGCTGATGGACCGCCCACGGCCGTCCGCTCCGTGACAGTGACGACGCCGCACTCTTATCCGCATAGCCAGTACCACCGTCACCATCACCAGCATCGTCACCACCACCACCACCGCCATCACCGCTCGTCTTGACGTTGTCGTTGTCGTTGTCGTCGTCGTCTTCGACAGCCAGCGGGAAGTAGTCCTCGGTGGACATGAGGGAGCAGGCGCACACGGCGAGCCCCGCGGCGTTGATGCCCGAGCGCCCCAGCTGCCCGGCCTCGGTGACGAGGAACATGGCCGGCACGCCCTCGTCCGGGTGAGGGTGCACCTCGAGGAGCAGCGCCGTGTCGTTGGTGTACACGCTGGCGGACATGTCCCAGTTCTGGGCGAGCAGGACGGAGCCGTCGGCCGTGGCGTCGGCGAGGATGCCGGCGGCGGTGCACTCTTGCAGGTCGTGGTCCAGAGACGACGGGTCGTTGATGTCGACTGGATGAGAAATGCCGTTGCTTTTGCCGTTGATGTTGCCGTTGCCTTTATGAACAGGGTCGACGGCGGAGAGCGGGAAGCTAGACTCGTTCGCCTCGTTCACGGGGCAGCGCCGGATGCCCGCGCCCCGGACGCGCGCCAGGTCGTACCGCGCGTTGAGGAGGACAATCTTGTCGAGGTCGACGCCCGCCCCGTCGGCGATGCCCTGCATCTCGGGCAGCGCCTCGGGGAAGAACTTTTCCACGCCGGGGATGTACACCTCGCGGATGATGCGGCGACACACGTCCCTGCGACGGCGGCCACCGTCAGTGACGACTGAACCGGACGATACTTGACTACCGTGCTTCACAATTGATCTTCACCGTACACGTATAGCCGAAGCATGAGGGTGGCATCAGAGTGTGAGGGGACATACCATGGCAGCAGCTTGCCCGGCTGGCTGTAGTGCTCGAGGCTCGCGAGGATCTTGGCCCGCGCCTGCTGCCCGTGCGAGAGGCCGCGCTCGTACGGCGGCCCGCGGACCACGACGTGCTGGTAGTTGGTCGGCGCGAGGGACCCCATGGCGACGGTAGAACTGTGGCTTGAGGGCGGTCTGGTTTGTGATTAGACAGAACAGAATAGCCGTTGCTGTTCACGCCGGTCGGGGTTTGCGCGCGGGGGGTGTCGTGGTGGTGGTGGTGGTGGTTGTGCTGCTCCCGCTTGTTACTTATCATGCTCTTGGCTTGCAGACGCGGCGGCAGCTCTTTCGCCTCCTCGCCGGCTCACGGCCCCGTATCGGCGTTCCCCATGTCGACATGACGCCCCATCGCGCAGATGATCGAGCCTGTCAAAGTTGTTGAGACGTCCCATGTCGGCGGCGGCGTGTAGTTCTGCTCGGCATGGCTACCGCTTCGGTGCTCGACTTACACGAGCGGGCAGCCCCCCGTCTCGGCGTCTTGTCCCGATGCGGTAGTCATGGCGACGTCGTTTCCCCAGATTATCGCTCTCCACACTCTCCGCACTCGCAACCCCCGCATGTGCATGCGCGCGCGAGAGAGAGAGAGAGAGAGACCCTGCATGCCCGTCGCGTGCGCTGCTGCCCATCGAGAAACCCGGGCGTTGCAGGGCGACGGCGCGGATGGGCAGACGGCCGCTGCGACGACGTATATCTTGATGGGCGCGCACCGCCGCCTCCGGATCCTCGCTGTGCTGGATGGCAGAGTTGTCGTGCACTGTCTGTCTCTGAGCGCTTTGTGTCACAAGACTCGAGCGATTTCGTCTGACAGAGCTGAGCGTCTCCCTGTTCGTTATCACTGGGAACGGATACATGATGCAGGGCGGCGACGAAAAGACGGTGCCCGCGGCCGCGCAGGCCTCGCACGACGAGATCGAGGCGCAGCCCCAGAGCCAGAGCCAGAGCAACGACGTGCACCGCATCGACGGGCACCTCTTCTCCGACAAGGTGCCCACCAAGCACGACGACGCGCTCGACTTTCTGCGCTCGACGGGCGATGACAACTTTACGTACACGGACGCCGAGGCGAGCAAGGTCCGCTGGAAGATTGACCTATACATGATGCCCCTGGTGAGAGCTAACTAGCTACCACGTTACCCCTTTTCCTCGACCGATACGTATACTGACCATTGCGTAATAGCTTCTGGGCACTTTTACGCTCAATTTTCTCGACAAGGGCATCTTGTCCAATGCCTCCGTCTTTGGACTCCGCGAGGATGCTGTAAGTGCTGGGTCTCACATCGAGCTTGGGCCCCGGACAGACACTGACTTGCACAGCATCTCGAAAAGAGCCAGTACAGCTGGGTGGCCAGTATCTTCTACTTTGGGTGAGCTAACTACAGCACTCCCCCATCCATGCATCCCTCTATCCTCCATGTTCTCCGCGAAGCTGACCTCCCCAGATACATGATCGGCCAGCCGCTCAACGCATACATGCTGCACCGCGTCCCCGTCGGCAAGTGGCTCGCGGGGAACGTGCTCGGCTGGGGCGCCTGCATCCTGCTCGCCATCACGGCGACCAACTTCGCCGCGCTCGCCACGTCGCGCTTCTTCCTGGGGCTCTTCGAGGCCGTCAACAACCCGGCCTTTGTGCTCATCACGGCGCAGTACTACACGCGCAAGGAGCACGCCCTGCGCGCCTGCGCCTGGTGGTCCGGCAACGCCGTCGGCTCCTTCTTCGGCGACCTCATCGCCTACGGCATCGGCCACGGCCACGGCCCGCTGTCGCCGTGGAAGTACATGTTCCTCGCCTTTGGCGGCGTCACCGTCCTGTGGGCGGCCGTGCTCGCCGTCTTCATGCCCGACTCGCCGTGGAAGATGAGGGTCCTGTCGGAGCGCGAGAGGAAGATTGCCGTCCTGCGCGTCATGTCCAACCACACGGGCATCAGCAGCTCGCACTGGAAGTGGGAGCAGGCGCTGTCGGTGTTTAGGGATCCGCAGCCGTGGCTCTTCTTTGCCATTGTGTTTGTGCAGTGCCTGCCCGGGGGGGGCTTGACCGCGGTAAGTCGTTTCGTTCCTGTTCAGCTTGTCGTATCGCCGGCGTTGTGGCTGACAGCCACAGTTCAACAAGTTGATCCTCACCGGACTCGGGTACACGAACCTCGAGGCGACGGTCTACTCCATGCCGGAACATGCTATCCACCTCGTCAGCATCGTGAGCGCGTAAGTCCCCCCAACTCCCAAGCCACATGGACGTCCTTGGATCCTGGCCAAACACCAGAACGTTCTGACCAAAAGCGCGCAGAGGCATCGCCGGCTCCTACATCCGCAACTTCCGCTGCGCCATCATGATCCTGTCCAACATCCCGCCGCTCGTCGGCGCCCTGCTCATCAACTACATCCCCGAGTCGGAGAAGCTGACGCGCCTCGCGGGCGTGTACCTGCTCTTCACGTGCACCGTCAGCTACATCATGACCATGAGCCTCGTCGCCTCCAACATCGCCGGCATGTCGCGCAAGACGACCGTCGCCGCCGGCATGTTCCTCGCCTACTCGGCCGGCAACCTCGTCGCGCCGCAGCTCTTCATCTCCACCGAGGCGCCGCGCTACGAGACGGGCTTCCGCGGCATGATCGCCTCCTTTGTCGTACTCATCCTGCTGGCCCTCGCGCTCATGGGCTACCTGATCTGGGAGAACAGGCGCCGGGATCGCCTGTATGGCAAGGTGGACCCGGACGAGCCGCAGGAGGACTTTTTGGACAAGACGGACAGGGAGCTGTCGTATTTTCGCTACAGCTGGTAGTTTGTTGCTACTGCATGTGGATTGTCCTTGAAGCAGTGTTTCGTAACTATAGTCATTGCGCCCAGCGCTCTCGCTTGTTTTTGCCTTACTGTCTTGTTCATGTTGGCTCCATGTGAATCATCATGGGTCTTGACTCGCCTTCTCCATCACAACGCCAGTACATGAAAACGGCCGTGGTACAACAAGCCAACTGCCGCATGCCCTGGCCCCGTGGACCGCCTAAAAGGCCTGTAAGCGGCTTCGCGGTGTACTGAAGGGTCGGTTCGCTATCCGCCATGATCCTGGCCTGCAATCATGAACTAGTGGCTCTTACAGGGTCACAGGGTGATAAGCCGCCTCAACCCCAATGTTTTGTGGGGGGAATGAGGGGATGATGTGGGGTATTGCAAGCGAACCGGGTACGCTGTGCTTCTCTTTAAGTCTTGTCGGATTGTATTTAGCGTAGCGATCTCGCCCGGTGTTCTTTGGTGAGTTTGGACCGACGCCCATTCGACCTGTCCGCTACCCAAGTGCTCCCTGCCACATTTGCAACAGCCATGAGCCAACACATGCGGCGTAGCTTTCACGGTAAGTAATGTGTTTCTGACCGACTCGACAAATACATGAAGCTTCGGCGCCTGACCATGGCCACAGGGTGTTTGACGTGTCGCAGGCGCAAGGTCCGCTGCGGCGGTGGCAATCCATGCCAGAACTGTTCGCGCATGAACGTGGCCTGCCACGCGCCCTTTGATGCGAACTGGAAGGTTTCGGTCGGAGTTTTGGAGGAGGATAGGAACAGCGCCGGGAGTGTCAAATCACGAAAGACAGGCCAATCCACGACCCGGCCGAAACAGGAACTCAGCACTCGACGGGACGAAGCCGCCAGACCATCAAACACATCAGAAACGTCCACACCCGGGACAAACTGCGACCAGAATGCGAAAACGCCGTCTTCTGACCTACCTTTTCTTCCAGCGGAAGCACCAGTGTTCCAAGGACAGCTTCCAGAGTCGTCGCAGGTAGCCTCTGTCGATGGATTATACAGCGACCAGCAACTACCCTGGAACAGCACTTGGGACTTTGACTTTTCTCTCGATCCGTGGTTTGACTGCGCGGCGACGCTTCCTGACGCCCCGGCATGGAGTTTTGACAGTCCAAGATCACTGAACGAGACGCCCGCGGGCACGTCTGGCCCCTCAATCTCGTCCACGAGCTCGCGACATCATCCACCCACTGAAGGTGCTGTATGGAGGAGTGGGTGCGATGACATGGATGCTGTGCGACAACCGACACATGCTGCGAAACGAAAACTGCGGTCCGACATGCAACAAACAGGCAGACAGGGTGACGACGGATCAGCATTCTTCTTTCAGCACTACGAGCATTCCATCAGTGGTTGGGCGTACTCGCTCAAGGACGACGGCAAGGGGAACTACCTCCGCTTCGTCCTCGACTTCATACGCGATCCCCGGTGCCCGCCCGACTCTGCTTTTCGACTTGCCGTCCTGGCCTGGACGGCAAAACACTGGGCGGTGACATGCCAGCCAGGCGACACTACGTGGAGGTCGTTTTACGACCGCGCGATGGCGACCATGCAGCGCCTGGAGGAACAAGACTCCGACGGCTCCCCTGACCTGTCCACGTCCGGCCACCAAGTCATGGCGTCTGCCTCCGAGGTCATCATATGCTCGACCTTGTTTCTGTGCCGCTGCGACGTCCTCAATGACGACCTCAACTCGATACTGAACCACCTCGAGGCGTTGAAGCTTCGACTCGACGCCCATCTCAGCGGTCCACCGCTCTCCGCATTCGCAAGCCAGATCCTCCTCTGGCTGGGCTACCTTCACGTGCGGGTCTCGATATTCGCACCCTCGCCTGTCGCCAACACACCACAGGATGGCAGCGTGGCAACCACCCTACTTGACGTGATCGCGAGCCACCCGACGTACGAGCAGATTGTCAACCGGTCCCAGACGTACTTGGTCGAGATATTCGGCGAGTCGTACCCACCGGAAGAGCTGCTCCAGGACGCAGAAAAGGCGCCGGTGGCGGTGCGGACTCACGAGACCTTTTGCCTCATCGCCAACATGCTGCGGTACCGTTCGTGGAAACGCCTGGCGACGCAGAAGGGTGTCTCATCAGACCAGCTGGAGCTGGAAAAGGCCAAGGTCGAAGCCATCGACGTTGACATTCGCCGAATGGACGTGGAGTTTGGCCTGGCAATGGCTACTAACCCATCCGCTGCTGTGATACGGCGCATATGTTTCCAGTCGGCGCCAGCGCCGCCGTTGTCCACGTTTAGCATGACCAACACGCAATTCGTGAGCTCCCCTGGATCGACCGGTGTGTCTCCGGTCAGCCAGAGCATGCTGCAGCACGGGTCCTCGGACGAGTCGCTAAACCGCGCTTCGTCGCAGTGGCTGGCATGCTACGCCGTGTTTCTAACGGCCAAGATCCTGTGGTCTCGATTCCTGCACCCAACCGCCCGCAGCGACAGCTCCGCCGCGACGGCGGTAAAGTCCATCCTAAGCATAGCGCTGCACCTGCGGCGCGCGCACGAAGCCTCCAGCCCGTCGACGTCGTGGCCGCACAAGATCCCAAGGTCGATGCTGTGGCCGCTGCCGCTGTTCATCGCTGGCGTGGAAACTACAGACGAGGTACACGCGGACTGGATTAGGGGCTTCATGAACGAGGTCACGTCGTCTTGGGGTGGCGAAGTGGCCATGTCGGCCAAGACCAGGGACTTGCACAAGCCCGTAGGACAGCGGGATGGCTGCGATACAAACGGCCCAAATCGAGTCCAGATATTGATGGGAAGGGTCAGGCGGCTACAAGACCAGCTCGGGTGTCGAGTGGATATTGAGAGTGTGGTGAGGGACATGAGCGATGAAAGTGGCCGCGGATTTATACTGTAGGTCCTACGGTGTTGTCAACATAAGGCAATTTTGATGTACGGCGTATGTACGGAGTACTTGCACGGACAACAGAGAAACCCTGTAATAATCATCCAGTCAGCATAAGCCAACTCTGTATGTCCATCGACTTGCACGTCTTTGTGCGCAACACCACAATTGTGGCAGTGCACTGTGGTCCGTGCCAGGCTTGCGATGGCCCTCGGACATCATTCGCTCAGAGGAAGGTAGGGGGGCTACTTGGAGTGAAGAGGCCGATGGAAACATGTAATGACCCATGCAATTGAGGAAAGCTGGATACAATACAATTTGAGAACGAAAGGATCGTTCCCGCATTTGATCAGAAGGCCCGAGCATCAAATAGGGCCACCAGCAAGACATGACTGTAATCAGACTGAACGGTGACCATGGCCCGTACTTGCTATCTCGACACAACCGACCGGCCAGTTGCAAGTGGAGTCATTAGCAGACCGTCAACGACGGGCATGCAATCACCGGCTGGGGGTTGGGTCGTTGTTGGACTTCATGTTCCACTGGCGGCACTGGCCGTGCCTGTGGCCAACGCCCACGTTCCGTGGCCAAGAGACGACAGCAACCGTCAACCAACAGCACCTCCGCTCCCAGGGAGGAGGAAATGGGAGTAGAGAGTCCGCCCCTCTACTTGATCCATTCCCCATTCTCTGCCTGTCACCGCCTCAAAGTTGCCCATGAGGACACAGCCAAAGCGCAAGGCATGCCACCAGTCCACCAAGAGCGGAACGGAAAGTTTCTGGGCCTGACAAGTGCTCCCTACCCTTCTCCTATTATTTTCCCCTTCAACAGGGCCTGATAACCCCCAAGCGTATTCCAGACCGTCATCTCCTGACATCATGGCGGCGACTATCATGGTCCTGATAGGCGCCGTCCTAGCAGGCTTCGCCGGGATGAAGCACGCGGCAGCCCAATTTATACACCCGCCAGCATTTGTCTCGGGGAACTCAGACCTGTTTCAGGACAGCCCGCGCTATGAGTTGGGTACTAATGTCACCATCGAATGGAGTCTAGACAAGAACAAGAACAAGACCGACCTCATCTTTGCTTTGTACTATCCGAGGACTCCCGACCATCCTGGCACGGACACAATGTACAAGATCAAAAGTAGGTCCCAGCTCATCATTTGTTATTCTCTTTTAAGCGACAGCTGTCACCCCGTTGGTCTGGAAAGAGCTCCGGTTCTTCAAAGCGAATGTCGGCTCGCTTGCGCTCGTGGGCTGACCGCGCACAGCTTCAATACCGACCAGCGTCACCGGGGGCCTCTGGCAGGTGGAACTATTCGGAAACGAGAAGTTAGTACCGACCGGAGAGGACGCCATGTGTTACCTGTTACTGCTATTTGCTGGAACAAACGAAGTCATGTTCTCGTCGGTCTACTTCAACGTATCCCTCCCGCACAGGGAAATCTCTTCGACGGTCACCACACATGCAATGACGACGAGCACCGCCACGGGTGGCATTACAAGCGCCAGCACAGGCACAATTACCACAGCAGCCCAGACGGCGACGACGCAGCCTACGACGAGCGGCGAGCCGTCTACCTCCGGTCTCTCCCACGGGGCCGCGGGGGGGATTGGGGCAGGTGTGACTGTAGGGAGCCTCCTCGTGTTGAGCAGCCTGGGATTCATGCTGTGGAGGCGGCGGCGAAAATCACGACGGGAGGCCGACAACGAAGATGGGAATCGGCGCCAAGAGCAGCAGCATCATCATCAGCAAGAGCAAGAGCAAGAGCCCGTGCAGGTAACGCCGAAGGTCCAGACATACGGCGGGTGGGAGAAGCCCGGGACGGTGATGGCGGAACTAGACGGCGGTCCAACCACTATCGTCCATGAGAAGGCTTGATTTTTGGCTGTTCGGCAACTGGGGAGCGGCAGTACGGCAAAGAGAACGTGCCAGGGAGGGAGATACGAGCATTGCGTGGAAAGAGGCCATGAATGTCGTCATGATGTAATTTGTTCGTTGCACCCAGTCCACAGCGCCTTTCGGCAAGCGCATTGCAGACACAGAGATCTCTGGTCAATTCGGCAACGACGCTTAAGAGATATGCGCCGCAGGTGAATGTAGGTCTACTCCTGCATGGCGATCCTACTGCCTTGCTTGCTTGCCCCGTACAAATGGCGCTAGATGACCAACAAACTCGGCTCCTTGCGCCTCACTGCCCCAGCCGCTAACCCCTCATCACATTGTACTTCCCGTTGCCTTGCCTTCTCCAGCGCATTTCTTCTGCAGAGCGGGCGTGGGAGTTCAGCGGCCTGTAGCTCCAGAGCATTCGGTATGGAAGCCTCACCTGAGCTCTTTGCAAGCCTCGACACGGGTGTGCGCATCTGCTATCAGACCTTCGGAGACCCGTCAGACCCCGCGACCGTCTTCATTCCCGGCCACAGCGGTTCAATGCTCGAATGGCGCGATGAGCTACTGCCGTACTTCAGCCCTCCGCACGATAAGCGCTATCTCATTCGCTTCGACCAACGGGATACCGGGCTGTCGACCGAGTTCCCTGTGCCCGGCGACTACGATCTCGCGGACATGGTCAAGGACGTGGAGGGATTAGTCGACCACCTTGAGCTGCCGAAACGAGGATTCCACCTTGTGGGCGTCAGCCTGGGCGGCGCCATCGCATACATGTTCGCGTCAAGGCGATCCGATCAGCTCAGAAGCTTGACGCTCATGTACACGTCCCCCGGCGCGAGCGCGGAGATCCCGCTCAACGAGGCGTTTCAGGCCATTGATCTCAGAATGGGTCAAGACCGAGCGACCTTTATTCACAACGGGAATGCGCTGTTCAATGCGTACGCCACTCAGCCGCTCGATGAGGAGGAGCAGAAAGAGAACGCGGCACATGTAGAGCGAGTAACGGACAGAGACATGAAGGGCGGCACGTTGTACTCTAAGAGCATGAACCACGGCGCGGCTGCATTTGCTGATCGACCCGGCATCGACTGCCTCAAGGACATCAAATGCCCGACTACGGTCATACAGGCAGCAAAGGACCAGGTCTTTGGAGTTGCCCACGGGGAAGCACTGGCTGCGGGCATTGTGGGCGCCCAGTACGTTCTCTGGGACGACGTTGGTCATGAGGTGCCCAAACGTGTATGGGGTCGACTGGCTAGGGTGCTCCTGGACACATGGCAACGAGGAGACCGGGAATGGAAGGGCACTACGGAGTCCACGTAGGTCTTACCAGTCGAATTGAGCTCATATCCGTGGCAATCATGTACCTGCTGTCGGCGATACGACTGCCATTTGACCTTTCAAATGCTCGAGATAATATGCTCAACGAAGACTGCGGGCGTTCAATTCTGACCCAGGACAGACCCATTAGATGTCAGGACTCTTCGCTGATTCCAGCCGCGTCCAGGCCTGCGCGCAGCCGTGCTCCAATTGCCAACACGAGCTCATTTCTTCTCACGCAAAAAGACATTTCCAATTCCCATAAAGCACAAAACCAGCCCAGAAATACGGAGCAGCGGTCTCTGGCTGGGCCCTGATGTGCAGAGCAGCCACTCTAAGACGACGCGCAAAGTCCAAGGCCTGGCGTGAACCACTGCCGTCTTGCCCTTCTCCTGTCGCGTAAAAGCGCTCGCTAAATGCGGCTCCTGACAGACCATCACTGATGGGCCACAGCGTCGCAAGGACTGTGCTGGCTCCGGCGTGCAGAAATGCCGATATGAAGCCAATGGGCTCGTCGCCCGTTGCCAGGCGCTCCGTGCCTGAGCCGCAGCCGATGAGAATAACGGCAGGCCGCGAGATGCGAAGGTCGAGTCCGAAAACCTCCATTGCCTTGAGCTCTTCGCCATGGGCCAGTAGCATAGCATTTTGCTTCGCGTGGTAGTGCGCTCTGACGTGACCGTGGAAGTGAATGAGCCTCGTCGTGGATGCGAGAGAGCAGAACCGCTGCTTGGTTGCTTCGTTCCCTGTAACGCAGTTCGCAGTAAAATGTTCCGCGAGGGTCTTGACCGAGTGCTCGCCGGCGGGAGTGTCTGCGGTTGGATTCCCCATGAAGGCAAGGCCGGCCTCATTGAACCCTCCCAGTGGCACGGCCGGGCGAAGACAATGGTCGAGCACGGCGAATGAATGGGTATACACAATTGGATTCCTCTCGAGCAGAGGGACCCCTTTAACCGGAATAGCATGCAGAGGTATTTTGAAAAGAGTCGCCGTCGGGCAAAGGATCAACAGTTCGTCTGGGTCGGAGATGGCCTGATCGTAAAGCGGTGCGCACAGCTCAGACAACTCTGAAAGAAGATCTTCTGCCGTCTCCTCGTCGGTGAAGTCTTCTTGCGTGGCAATGACTGCTTGGCACCACTGATCGACAGAGGATACCGAGATTCCGAGCTTGAACATGTGAAATTCCACGCCTCTCCGGCAAGTGACCAAATAGACGGCATCTCCGACGAGCGTCCAGTGAACAAGCAAGGCGGATTCCTCAGCGGAAGGGACAATGATCCCGTCGTTCGGTGTTGGTGGCGCCACCGAAGTTGCATCGCTATCGAGACCTTGTAGTCGTATCTCTTCAGAGAACGCGCGCGCCTTCGCGTACTCGGTCCATTTCCAGGCATCTTCAAACCTCCCAGTGTGGAAGCATATGTCTATGGTACCCAAGGTACCCTTGAAGCAGCTCGACGATGAAGATTGGGAGATCGCGGGACAGGGCGAGCCGTCGCCCCACCGCCTCGCCCGCACCTCAAGCAAATCACACATTCGAAAGGGAATGCTGAGAGCCTGATAATGACAAGGTGGCGCAACGAGAGCCTCTATTTTCCCACACGTATATCTCTATTCGCCCACGCCGCGCACGGTATACTTTGCTGGTGCTCGCGCTGGCCAGAGGCCCTCGGCGGCAGAATCTGCGGGTTGGGCGCGATGGACAAGCCGCCCGTAAATTATGGGAACCGGAGAATATGCAGCATACAAAATTTCACACTGCCACCCCGTGGCGGTGAGCTTGTTGCGGCAGTTGTCTGCAAAGTTGCGACTAGCTGGCTGTAGTAGCTCGGCCGGTTGGGTACAGTAATGAGAGTAGGCGGATAGTACGGCACTGCGGCAGTAATTTGCGGCGGCGACGGCGGCGACAGTAGTAATAGCTGCCGTGGTACACCCTGGGTTGTGTGGAAGAAGACAAGCCGCGTATGTAGGAAACTGTGCTTCCAGTCTCTTGTTCAAAACACAAGGACGATATACAATGTGACTAGACTTGAGAACTACACGCAAACCACGGGTGCCCGCCCATATTGTGATCGTGTTGTAAGCGTAACCATCTTAGTCTCCACGCTTTCAAAATAGAAGGGAGCTCGTATCAATTGTTCGTCGTCGCCTGCTGGCTCGCCATGCGCCCGTGATGCCTCGTAAGCTAGTTTAACCATCTTACCCATGCCCATAGCGCGCTGCATTGTGCCAAGCAAGAGGTCGAAGACAAGAAGCGACGAACCTTAAGGGCACAAAGTCTGCTGTAGGTGTTTGAGCCGCTTTTGAACATCTGTCTTCAGGTTCTCCATCGCCTGCTCGGTGGCACTATCCGCAACGAACGGTTCGGGCTGAAGAGCACCCACAAGATCGGCTAGATCAATTGGTATCGTGGCAGAGCGAAGTCGCTGGGCGGCTAAGCACAGTTCAACGGCTTGATGCTGACGTTCAATGAGATATGTACACAGCTGTATCACTGTGACGAGGCTGGTAGTGCTTCATTAGCGGAGGTCGTTTCTGACAGGCAGGAAACTGGTGCCAGGAGTGAATTGGCGCTACATATACGGCGTGGAAGATAAGGCCATGAAGCAAACATGATCGTAGTGTGTAATTGCTCACCGGATGTCCCCAAGCACCTCCCTGGAATCCCTTTGAGCGTCGGTCCCGGCCTCATGTTCTAAAGTGACAAGCACTGTGGCATAGACATTAAGAAGCGTTGTGTGACAGGAGACCAGCACGTGGCGGATAATATTGCTGCAGATGCTGAGCGAGCCTCGGGATTGCGTGTATGGCTGGTATGAGGAGGATGACGTCGATGAAGAGGACGGGTCCTGAGGTATATCAAAGTACGGTGTTTCGCTAGCTGACGACATTACCGGTACCGCGTGGACCGTAAGGGAGGTCGTATCCGTTTCTGCATTTGCCTGCGCGCTCCGCAGGATTTCTATCAGTTGGTGAGATGCCGAGAAGACTCGGCGTAGTGTGGCGCTCGTGCCCGAGTTTGTGGTCCCAGACGAAGGGGAGGAGGGGTGGAACCTCGAGGTACCTCGTGTGAGCGAAGACGCTATCGACTCGAACGCGGTGTCGTCTATCAAAGGTCGGGGACTGCTCTGATTCTGAACCTGTGATGATTCTGGGAGTAGAGCTGCATGGTGGCTTGGACTATACAATGGAGTGAGCGAAAGACTAAGCTGCCCCAGTCGTGAGCTCAAACCGGCCAATTCGGCGATAATGGCGATGTGCTGGTTGGGGTTTTCCTCGTCAACGTCATCGAACGTCTGAAGGTGACTGGTCAAAGATTGGGTAAGAGCCGACGGACTAGATGAGCGCCCATGTTGCGAAGGGCAACCGACGTCGTCATCGACTCCGGAACTTATTAGATCGAATAAGGACGACGAAAACAAGGACTCTGGGTCGCTCCCGTCATTTTGCGAGACGTCCCAGCTCGACGAATCCGCCGCCCACGGCCAAGGTATCTGGCAGTCTTTGTATTGCAGTAGATTCTTAGCGACGGGCGGCGTAGTAGACGTTGGCGGTACATGTACTGGCTGCAAGGGCTTTGACGAGCCGTCGTTGTCAGTGGGACTAGTTCCAGATTGCCCGGTCGTACTTGTAGCGTGACCAGCTGACTGGTACATGCTGGGTCGCCCTTTTGGTAAGCTGGAACTGTAGGTACAAGGAATGCATTTGCGAAGGCATCGCTGACAGGGGTCAGCGTTGTTGCTGTCGCTGCTGTCGCTGCTGCCCGGCCGGGTACAACGCAGCTTTTGTTTGTGGCACCGATCACAAGACTGGCGCATAGGCAGCGTTAGCCTTGCACTCGCTGTGGCCGTCACTCCCTCCATCGTCAACATGGGTAATGAAAATGCGACTGTACAGCTCAGGTGTACGGAATGGTAGGTCGCCACCTTTATTACTTCCGCTGTTGAAGGAACTTACCCCCAACTCCCCCGAACCGGTCGTACCATATGCCAAATCCTGCCCGGCCAACACAATTTCACCCCTGTAAAGTTGACTCTTGCACCTGAAAAGCAGGGAACTGAGCGTGCAGAATGATGACCGAGAAGATGCTGTTATCGCGGCTATTTCCTAATCTGGTAGGGGTCACAGTGCATGCAGGTGTGTCCGATGGTAAGGGGGTCGATAGGCGGCCCAGAGCGGATCGCACGGCTGAGGCCTTTCCGCAGAGTCGGACCAACATTCCCGCTGTAGCCTGCGCTGGCCACTCTGCAATCATCTCGTCGCCTTCTCCCATCCCCCTAGACCGGCCCCTGTAGACTTGTTGGGCGAGCCGTCGTATATCGTGCATGAATATGAGCATCGCGGAGCTTTCCTGGCCCAGCCAACCGACCCGTACTATCTACCGTGTCGTTAATAAGGAGACATGACGTGATGGCTGTCCGGATGCACGTGCTAGCTGCCGACACTCGTAGGCTGTGTAAAGTATGGCTCATGTGGAGGCAAAGAATATTTCCTCTGGGACGGCTACTAAAGGGCTCTGGACCTTAGATATACTGGGTGGTCGCTTCTCGATGGACAGTGGAAGATCGTCCCAGTGAAGGATGATGGTCCGAATGCATCCGGTTCGCGACGGAGGGTCGTACTGCTAGAGGTCATACTGACGGAACCCGAAGACGTCACACGACAAACTCCTTTTGAGCTGCAGAGAGCGACTGCCAAAATTTGCTGCGTACTCGGGCAAACCAATGGTCCGTTATGTGTCCGATGGTTGTTCGCCTGCATGTACGGTGGGATAAGCCTTGTTGTCCCTACCAATAGTAGCAGCAGGGTACAATTCGGCTGTTGGTCGTTCGGGTTTGCGTCTGCAACGGGAGACGGGGAGAATGAGGCATTTCTTGCTTCATGTGCGATGCGAGTGTGGTGCGATCCGCATGCAAATATTTGTGCGTGCCGTCCCCCGCCATTCTCGAATTCAATGTTCAGTCCACCCCAACCCGTCAAAAGTTTACGGCGACCTCATCAATCTCGCGATGCGGCCGCGGCTAGCCTCCTGCTAGCAACTGTATGTCCGGGATGGCGTTAGACCCACGACGGGAAGTAGCGTGGTGGAAGTAGGGAAAGGCGGATCACGAAACACAACACGGTACCCTTGCGGAGGAGAAAAAGGAAACGATTCGAGGTGAAGAGGTAGCGAAAGGAGAGGTCATCGTTGCGTAAGGGCACGTCGCAACCTTGGGCACCCGCGGCTGCCAATGCGAGGAATGACTCCCTTCGTTTATGCGCTATAGAACACGGCCCTGGTCCGTCTGCTACATGGAACAACCGTGGCTCAACGGCCCGCCGTCGAGACCGACTATTTTCTTCCTTCCTTCCCTCCATCATGCAACGCTTCTCTCCCGGCTAAGGCGTCCCATTCTTCAAGAACTTGGGAATCCTAAACTCGGGCGGCGTCTTGGTCCACCGGCCTCCAAACGGCGCGCGGCGCGTCACCTTGGAGCACCTCTCCGCCCCCTCGGCATACCGCCCGCCCGCGAAGCGCCAGTCGATCCAGCCCACCCACTCGGCCTCGGCCGTGCCCGGCAGGGGACTGTGCTCGACGCCCGGATACAGGCTCAGGTGGACGGCGTTGCCGGCGGCGCAGCTGGCGTCGCACGCGCGCTCCGTCGTCGGCGGCAGCACCGACGTGTCGTTGAGCCCCTGGACGACGAGGATGGGCGCCGGGCTGCGCGCCCCCGCGAGCGCCGGGGCGTGGCGCGCCTGCCAGTCGAGCATGTACGGCGTGTCGTGCGCGAGCCCGCCCGACGCGTTGACGAGCGGGCCGCCGTTGGCGTAGAGGTCAAAGGTCAGGCCCATGAGCGCGTTGGTGCACAGCTGCTTGGCCGTGGCGAGCTGCACGCGCTTCCGCAGCGTCGACGACAGCAGCGTCGAGCGGAAGTCGGGGTTGGCGCGCTCCACGGCCAGGGGCAGGTACGGGAGGTAGCCCGGGTACTTGATGGCGTTGCGGTCGATGTCGCCCCCGTATTCGGTGCTGTTGCCGTTGTTCTTGTTGCCGTTGCTCTTGTTGCCGTTGTTCTTGTTGCCGTTATTCTTGTTGCTGTTGCTGTTGCTGCCACTGTTGCTGCCGTTGCTGCTGTTACCGCCCATGCCGCCGAGCAGCATATCAACAACATACGTCGCCGGCGACAGGGCCACCGTCCCGAGATAGCCGGCGTCGTCGCGCACAAACCGGCTCTCGGCGAGCTTCCACGCCGTGCCGCCGCCCTGCGAGTGCCCGACGCTCACCCACTCGCGGCTCAGCGCGGCGCCAAAGAGCCGCCGCGCCGCGACGACGCTGTAGTAGACGTCGGCGGCGTGCGCGTCGAAGCTGCAGTACTTGTGCGCCGTGGCGTTGTTCCCCAAGCCCGCGTAGTCGGTCGCCACGACGGCGTACCCGCGCGCTGTCAGCGGCTGCCAGCTCGTGTAGTCGAACATGTCGGGCCCGTTGGAGGGCGCGCACCCCGCGAAGAGCCCGATGGTGCCGTGCGCCCACGCGACGAGCTTGAACACTCTGCTGTTCTCGTCGTCGTCGTCATCATCATCATCATCATCGTTGCTGGTGGTGTTCGTGCCCGGTCCGCGGCCGCCGCGCGACCCGGCATCTGCCGCGTCGGGCCCCAAGTCAGCCGCGTACGGGAAGGCAATGAAGCCCGTCGCGGGGACGGGCTTTCCGTCGAGGTCCACCGACGTGTACTGGAACTTGAAGGCGGAAGTCCCGTCGCGAAAGGTCCGCTCCTCCGGGTCCACGGGCTTGAGCTTCAGCACGTCGCCCGGCCTGCTGCCGGAGAAGTTGGCCGCCGTGGCGTAAAAGTCAAAGTCGAAGTCGTGCCCGACGACGTCCAGGTCCGCCGCGTTGGTCAGGCGCAGCACGCGCTGGCATTCGGTCCCGCAGTCGTGCGCGCGGGCCTCGGCGGCGGTGATGTTGAAGTTGGAGCCCTGGCGCGCCGAGGACGGGCCCGCCATCATGGCCAAGGCCGTGACGGCGAGGGAGAGCGCGGTGGTGGTGCGCATCTTGTACGTAGGGAGGGCGGGTTTCGTACGGCGACTTGACGCTTCTGTGGCCCGTGGGTTAACGTTATATGGGGCTTGGATGCTGACGCTGGCTGCCGCAGTTGTAACCCAGACGTCTTGATAATGATCCACCAGGTATCAAGAGGCAGCAGGGCTCCTATATACCCAACCCACTTCCACTGCCGGAGATGCATCTTCCTCTGCATCCATCTCTCCGCTCACGCATCGACAAATCCGGTCCGACTCCCCGGGTCCTTCCGGCCAATCCAGACTCGAGACGAAACTCCGCATCATCATCGACTTGCTGCGACTGCGCGTGCATGCCTGGCTGTGCAGTGCTGAGCGAGTGAGTGAGTGGGCCCCCCTCCAGTCCCCTCCGCACAAAATCTGCCGATCTACTTCGTAGGCATCCTGTTTACTTACGTGTTAACGTAGCTACACCAACCCGCCCCAACGCCCCGGCATAGAAAACATGGAGCCAGATCTGCTACCCCGCGGCTGGGCGCAGCCAACCGCCCCTGGCAACTCCCGGGCTGCTGGGCCTCTGGCCTGGCCAGTCGAGCGTGTTATTACTCTGCCGTTTCTCTCCCTCCTACTTCGTATTCTTGGCGGGAACTGCTGTGCTGCTGTCTGCATGGCCCGCTTGCCAAGATCGCGAGCCCTCGATTCCGGGACTATGGCGTGGCGCCGAGACCTCATGTTCATGTTGATAATGCAAAAAAGCCCGAGACATCAAATCATGCAGACGTGCACCGTCCTCGTCATCATCGACACTTGCATCTCACTACCGACGTCCAGGCAGCAACAACTCTCCAACCCGTCCGTGGTGCAGCGCCCGCCCCCCCGGACCCCCGGACCCCGGACCCCCCGGGCGTCGGGCTTAGCGACGGCGGCGCGGCATTGCGGTCGGGCACCCCGGCGCAGGCAGCCAATCAGACGCCGGCCAACCCTCCGGCCCCGCCGGCGCCCCCGGCTGGACGGCCGGACGGTGAGGCCCGGTCTGGCTGGCTGGATGGCTGGCTGGCTGGCTGGCCCGGCCGAGAGTGTCCGTCGAGGTTCCGCCGCGGCGCAGCCCCTGCATACGTCATCCGTACTGGGGTTGATCAATCTCCGTCTACGAGTAAGCTCTCTGAAAGGCGCATCTGGCCGGGTGCGTCTGCACAGCGCTCACTCTGCTGACGAATGGCCTCGGTTCGTTCAACACGGGGCCCGTGATTGGCAATCATGGTTGTGCTCGATGCGTCCAGCGGATGTTGCATTGGTGATAGTGTTGCGCGCCGGAGAACTCGCCAAAGGGGTTGGGGACAAAGCACCAGTGGTCCAGTCTACTAGTCCAAGTCCAAGACCGTTGTGATCTTTTCGCGGTCCTAAGGCACTTGGGCTATTCTCATCCGCCAGGGCAAACTACTCCCTCGGATTAAAAGCATGCATCAAACCTAGCTATACGACACTATCATGTCCACTATCCATATGGTCGACTCACGCCCCGTCGCCAACATGAACTCACCGCCCCATCACCGTCGCCGCTGACACCATTCATGCCCCTTTGCCGTGGCATATCCTGGCTAAGCTCTACCGCGTATCCCGCTTACAAGCCGCCCTGTCCGCTCTCAAGTGCGCCCCCGTCAATCACCTCCAGGAGCTGCTCCGCCACCGCCAGCAGCTGCGCCACTACATCATCGGTGCTGGGCTCGCGCCGCCGCGGCGGACTCGAGGTCCCGTCGCCGGTGACGACGACGACACCTGGACGCGCAGGGCGCAGGCTGTCCGACGCCGCGCCGTGCGCCGCCTTCGGCGACTGTCCGTGCAAGGCTTTCCTTCTCCTCAGGGACGCAACCCCGGCGTCTGTGGTATTGGGATCGCCAGAGTCTTCGCAGGTGTCCCTCTCTTTGTCCACGCATGGCTTGTCGCATCTCTCCCGCTGTGAGTTACACCTGGGCACGGGGACTTCGCGCTTGCCCGTTGCATGAGACACTCGCTCTAACTCCCCACTCGCGCCCTTTTCGCCGTCTTTCCGTCGTTCAGCAAACATCTTGTCTCGAATGTCTCTCAACTTGGTCGTAAACTTCTCAAATACCTTGATCCTCTTCTCCGCCGACTCGGCCCTGTCCTTCCACATCGACATGTCCCGGTTCGCCGCCCGCAGCTGCTCGCTGAGCGTCCCTACCTCGGCATTCTGCTGCGCCTCGAGTTGCCGCTTGAGCTGTGCCGTTTCGTACGCCCTGGCGCTTAGTTGTCGCTGAAGATGTCGAATCTGCGAGTGCAGCACCGTCGTGCTTCGTTGGCACTGCGGCGATCCAGGCGCGACCACCGGGATAGGGTCGGTCACATGGTCTATACCGTATGTCACCGGCGATGGTGAAGAGAGCGGCCGCGGCCGGTTCAGATGATGCGCAATCGGAGGCGGCTCTCGGTATGGCGTCATGCTCCCCAAGGTCGGGACCGGTCCCAGTTCGCGCGTCGACGTTTCGGCATCGGAATACTGGTTGGGTGTCGCCATCGACCGTGTCGCATTGAGTAGCCCTGCTGCGCCAACGTCCCTGCCACGCAACAGCTGATCGGTCGAAGGGCAAGTTCCTGTGTCTTGTTTTGTCTGGTTGTCCGTAGCCAACGTTGCCAGCTGCATCGAGTCCTGCGCCTGGCTCTGGGTTTCAAAGAGCGCGGCCATGGCCTTCACCGAGCCCCGTTTGCTCAGCGCTTCAGAGCTACTCGATCGTGAGGGAGACTGCACGGTCACTCTGACACGGCTTCGCAGCTGGCCGTGAGACCTTGAGCCTCTTGGCCCTTTGATGCCGCTGGCAGGCACATCGTGGCCACTCGTACCAACTCGCTTTTCTCCAGAATCGTCTGTCGTCGGCGTAGAGCCCTCCTAGGGGTAGTCGCATCTCGCGGCAGGTTGAGAATCTTTACTGCTTCCAGCACGACGCAGTCTCTCGCTTCTGAGATAGAAATTCTCGGGTGTTGTGCTGATCGAGTCGGTGTCCCCTCTTGCTGCCTCTGGACGTTCCTCTAGATCCTTGTCCACGGAGCTGGCCTCCTGGAGAGCACCGCGCGTCAGGACCGAAACCCTGCTTGCCTCCATAGCTGCATCTTTCCCCCGATTACCGCTCCCCGCCACGGTAGAAGTCGACTCTTTCGCCTTGCTCTCCCTCCGCGAAACTGGTTGTGACAGTTTGGGGTCGTCTCCTAAGCCCGGGCTCAGCTTCCCTGGCGACAAGGGACCGCCGTCCGTTCGAGATGCACTAAATAGGGCAGGAGAATCTTCAGATCCATCGTACGAGCCGGCCTGGTTCAACGCCTTGTCCCTCCTCCGTCTTGCCGGAGTGTTGGTGAAGCGGCTGGTGCAAGAACTCCGCGCAGTTACCGTTGTCTCTGGTTCTGGGTGCGAAAGTGCGGTATGGGACATCTCCGACGCGTCGTGATTGCGTTTATGACGCGAAGACCCTCGCGGCGGAACGCTGTCAAGGTAGACTTGGTCGGTGTCTGGAGCCGGCTTGTCGGAGACCGACTTATGCCTCTCCTGCATTTCAGGCCTCGCGGTCGTGCTCGATGTGTCGCTGTGTTTCTCCGATCTTTCCGATTTTGACGACTGAGAGTTCTTGCCGTTCTCTGCTACATCAGCCGACGCCCTGCGCGACACAAGTTGCGTCGACGTATCTGAACGGCGGTCGCTCCGTTTGGATCGCCGTACCATTCTGGCTGACTCCGCGTCTCCTAGGCTCTCTTCCTTTGTCGGCGTCAACGTTCCCATGCTCATCTGTGGCAGAAGCTTGTGAGACGCCGTGTTCCGCAAGGGCTTTGATCGCCTCCTTCGCACTCCCATTGTCGGCGTGTCTGGCTCAGGGCTCTCATCCTTGTGCGCCTCTTTGGACCTCTTGTTTTCGTTCATGTCTCGTGGCATTTTGATTGCAATGTCTGAAGCAGATGGACGAAGCAGACCGTTTCGCAGGTTCAGCGACGACGCATCCCGGCGATGGTGTAGCCCCAGCGACTTCATTTGGCGCACAACATCGCGCCAGTTCGAGACCAGCATCTCAGCAAGACTGTTGGCGATTAAAATTTTGTCGACGGTGGGCGGCCCGATCCGATTGCTGTCTGCCTTGGGCTTGCGTCTGTCGCGACGAGGTCTCTCTGGGCTGAGCGGAAAGAGCAGCATGCCCGACGTCGGCGTGGCCAGCCTCATGTTGTACTGATCAAGCAGGTCCCCGACAAGTAGCGGACCGAAAACGATACCGAGCGCGGTATATCCCATCAAGTCGCCCGTTGGAAGCGGGCGTCCTTCTCCGTCCTCGCGTGGCGTCACCTCGGCGGCCCGCCCAATCAAGCTGAGGAGGCCAAACACGGCACAGATGAGCTCGCGGCGAAACTGAGACTTGATGGTGCCGATGGCCAGGGCGATGAGCCGAGCACGGACCTTTGTCTGCTTCGTTCTGGGGAACTCGGGCTCGCCGTTGAGCTGTGAGTGGATGGCGACGAGCGCATCGAGCAGGGACAGAGACCCAAGGATTCCTCCCGGGAGGACAGACAAGAGGCGCTTGAACGTCGAAGCAACGTCGTGCGTAGAGTATGGGATATGCCCGGGGAGGTTGGCACACCGGACCGTACTTGCAATCTCGTCGCTGTCCTTGGCGAGGTAGCAGTAATGATCAAACAGCGCCGTCACGACGCGAACCGATCCAGGGATCCTGAATATCCCGCGCGTGGTGGCGTTCTGCGCCAGATGCTGGGCCGTGGCGCGGATGCAAGTCGGCAGCACCAGCGAGCCAGGGGCGTATTCCTGAGGCAAGTAAAGCACGCTCTTGCCGCTCAGGCGCACCATGTCCTGTATGTCGACGACGCGCGAGGGCTCTCGCCGCGAGTGCAGCATGTGGGCAAGGTCCGACACGCTTCGCTTGTGGCGCGGCTGCAGATGAGACGGCGCAGACGAGGACGAGCAGCGGTTCGGGTTGGGGTGAAGGAACCTGTGCAGCCACCCGCGTTTGTCCGGGCTTTTGGCAACAGCATCGCCCTGCATCGCGTCAGCGCGGCATTCGTCATGGGACGCGGCAGATGCTTGCCCGCTGCTCAGCAGTAAAGTCTTGGACAACCATGGGCCGTACGCCATGCTGCAGAGCCGTCAGTACGAGTGCTCCTCCAAGACGCACGGACATGGACATCAACAGGGGTGCACACCTTCTTGGCCAGCCGGTTATACTCGTGAATGTAGATGGCCCGATCATCAACTTCGTCCGTGTCGCTCAGGAACCCCAGCTCGCCGCTGCTCGCCGTCCACGTCCCGCTGCTGCGCACCCGCGACCCCTGGGCCAGCAAGCTGTGCACGCTCGCATTGTAGGGGAACGCGAGCGAGATGGAGCTCGTCGACGGCGGCAGCCGTTGGGGGGGTAGCGGGTTGTGCGTAGACAGCTGCTGCGTCGATCGAGACGCGGGCAGCCGAGTCGAGGGAGCCATGTCGGTTGCTGCCGTCCGTGTCAGTGCTATGTCGGCGATCTCCTCGTCCTGAGATGGCGGCATAAGACTGTTATGAACTTGTGAGGAGCTCGACTCATGCAAGCGCCGGAAACACGCCGCGTCTCGAACGTACCAAACATCGCGGGGGCCACCTGCTCATGTTTCCCTCGGGCTCCATCGTAACTTTGTCCCAGACACGGCAGGCGTCCTTGAGACCCAAGGCAGTCGTCTCATCCGCCGCCGGCGACTCTTGCTGCTCGTCAGTGAAGCTCGGCGAGGCCGAGACAAACGGAAGCCGCAAGCGCGGTCATGGTCATCATCTGCAGTCACGAAACCCAGGCCTTTGTCGCCTCCCCGGCCATTGCCAATGCGGCGCCCAGCAACCGGGGGAGGCGTCCGATGGAAACATCGCACAACGTCAGGTCCATTTGTTCCAAAATCCAAGTCTACCATCGGCCGGCAGCGCATTATGCCAACCTTGGTATTCCAGTACAACAAAGCGTCGAAATCCCGATACGCCGCAAACATGCATCCGCCCCCTCGCCCAAAACCAGCACTTGGTCTTGGTTTCCATCAGCCGTCCCCGGTCTACCCCGGTCCGGTAGGAGCAAGCGCGCGTTACGCATGCGATGCCGCATCTTCCTCGCCTTCCAGCAGGACGTACTTGAGAATGTCGGACAATGAGATGACGCCTCGGAGTCGGTTATCGTCGTCGACCACGACGAGTCTGTGGACTCGGCTCTTGCGCACCGTATCGAAGATGCTGTCTAGCCTGTCGCCCTCGCCGCACGTGTAGATGCCGGGGCTCTCGTCGGGCCGCTTGCAGAGCGCGTCGCCAATGGAGCCGTCCAGCTCCTCGTAGGCGCCTCCCCTGATGCAAGGAATGACGTCGACGGCCTCGAAGGCGTTGAGCACCCTGTTTTCCGCGTCCACAATCGGAATGCAGCTGATGTTGTGCTCGACCATCAGGTGGATCGCGTCGAGGACGGTGCTGTCCATGCGGGCCGTAGCCAGATTGGTGTAGGTGCCCAGGTTGATGTCGCGGACCGACTTTTTCAGCATCACAGTGTTTTGCTCGTTATTGACGGCAATGAACTTGAGGATTCGGTACTGGGTGATGACGGAGAGAACCGTCTCCCTGCCCGTCTCATCGTCGACGTCGACGAGGGGAATCCGTCGCGCGCGCGTCTTGAGCATGCGCCGGCAGGCCTCGTAGAGGGGCTGCGACGGGTGGACGGAAACGGTCTCGATAGGTATCGCGCCGATGGCCTTTTCGATGTCTGGCGGGCAAGGGTCAGTCAGCGCACGGCATGGCACGATGGATTGCGGCGGGGGGCGCACCTCGCAGGCTGCTCAGGCGGAACTGGTCGAGCTTGCTGATCTCGTCGGGGAACTGGTAGTAGTACTGAATGACATTGATGTAGTCGGTGGACGTCAGGATGCCCGCGAAGCGAGACGTGTCTGAGTCCCAGAGAGGCGCCGACACAATGGCTGGAGGCGGTTAGCACGGGGCCGGTGTCTCGCCCGTCCAGGCAGGCCGGGAACCCCGCGACGCCGAAGACGGCCGAGCGGGAGGGGCATCACTCACAATTCTGGGTCAGGATATTGAGGCTCTTCTTAATGAGCAAACCCGTGTCCAGGACAATGAGGCGGAACGAGAGTGGCAAGACGTCGTAGCTGGTGCGAACCTTGAGGAAGTCGCGGATGGCCCTCTGCAGCGACGTCAGTCCGCTAAGGGCCGCGGCAAGAGGGCGCGGAGAGGAGCGCGGAGAGGAGGGGAAGAACTCACGATGCCCTGCTGCTGGTCTCGATCGAGGGGGCTCGGCGGGTGGTTGTGGTGCGCATCGGCAGCAGCGCCGGGGGCAGCACCAGGGGCGGCCGGGGCTGCGGCGGCCATGGCAGGGCTCGTCTTGTTGAAGCGCAGGTAGGACGAGGGCGCGACGATGTGCGGGACGCGCAGGGCGGCGGGCAACGGGGGGTTGTCGTGGCTCTTGGGGCCGGCGTGGTGGCTCGTCGACGAGGGGGGCGCCGGTGCGGGGGGCGTTGCCGATGCCGGTGTCGTGGCCGTCGTGGTCGATGTTTCGGACGACGGCGTCACGGCGGGCGGGTGAGGTGCAAAGGCAGCGGCAGAGGACGAGGCGGACGCAGAGTCGGAGACTGGCGCAGGCCCAACGGCGGCGGCAGATGCGTCGGGCCCAACGGCGGCACCGGCGGCTTCGTCGACGGCGACTGGCTCACGAGACTCGCGGGCGCCTCCAGCTGGCTGAGGAGCGTCGACGACATTGGCTTGGGGCGCGGGGTCGGGGGCGCCAGCCGACGCAGACGCGGACGCAGTCGCAGACGCAGCGGCACCCGAAGCAGCAGCAGCAGCGCCGCTAGCAGCGGGCACGGGGCTCGCCGCCGAGTCGTCCATTCGTCGCGCCGCGTTCGAGGTTTCTCGGTCGGTCTGGGGGGTCGGTCGAGTCGCTGCGGTGGGATTGGGGGGCGGAGAGTCGGCGATGGAGATGGAGGGACGGGCCGCGTGCGTGGGCGGTCGGGGCGAGGGAAGTGGTGTGCGGAATGGCCTCTGGCCCGATGACGCTGGCCGGTGGGCGTGGTGGAGGTGAAGCCGACGGTGATGCGGGCTGGCGATGGAGGATGATGGGATGGATTGGATGTTTGCAGCGGCGGGAGCAGGAGGAACAGCTGGGGCGCCAGGATGGAGCCGATCAGGAGCCTGCCTCCGGGCGCTGTCCTCCGGGTATGGCCTGGCAGGGAAGGTGGGGGAGGGGGCGCGCGCGCGCTGATTCTCCCCGCCAGTGCCCATCAGCCCCTACCTGAGGTATCCGGGCATGGATAGCAGGGGCGCCCATAGGTACTTGGTAGCAGCAGCAGCGCCGCCAAGGGCCGGGTGAGGTGAGGTGATCGATCCGGAGGGGCCCGTATTAAGCATGGAATGTGCGCGATAAGGCACAGTGCCGCACTTTGTACGGGCGAGACCTTCCTTATCTTGGTCGGGTGCCATTGTCTGATCAGGGATACCCGAGTTGATAGTACCGTGAGGAGGCCAGGGCACGCGAAGAGAGGTATTTGAGCCCTGCCGTGAATGGACACTGGTTTTGTTTTGTTTGAACCACCTGGTTATTCATTGTCCGAAAGAATGCGTCGACTCACCAGTGCTTGGTTGGCAGGAACCTTGAGCCGGGCCACGGCCCCGTTCTTGGTCGTTCGATTCGAGGCCCTCCCAACGGCGAAAACCAGGCACGAATGCTGTCCCGCAACACCCGTTTCAGCGCCGCGCTGGACCAACACGCCATGCCCCCGACCCATCGAGTCTATGAATAGGGCACAACGTCACTGAACTCGCGTGTTGAGGGCGCACACCCAGCGAGTGCTGCGCCCGTATCAAAATCTCAGCATCTCCGGAGAAGAGCGAGATGTAGGGTAGGCTAGATGAGCACTCGATTCTCAGGGCCAAGGGCACTCTCCCTGATGCGGTTAGCGCTGCCGCCTGCACAACGCCTCTGCGCTCGCCCACTGGAGCCGACCCGAGCTTCCAGCAGCTGGGGATGCATTTGATCCGAGCATGGATCCCCGGCTGAGGTGCTGGTCGCGCGGTTGGCCCAGGGACCTGCCCAGCTGCAGCCCGTCCTGGACCTTCAATTTGTTTGTCGCTCGCAGGCAGCAGCCGGTCGAAACAGAAACGGCAAGCAGGGCCCTGCGCGACAGTCCCGTCAGATGCCCAGATGCCCCCGTCATCCACGACGACTTTGCACAAAGCACCACCACCACCACCACCACCACCAGCACAACCCAGCCCACCATGTCCCCTCTCAGAAGTGTTGGAGGCGGCCCTGGACCGGCAAGCCCCCTTGGGGTGGCCTGGCGTGCCTCGTGCGTCACATGCGCCGTCCCGACGAATGGCGTCAAGCTGGATCGACAATGTCTCACTTGACACACCCACGGCCGTTCGACTCGCCTCGATTCGACTCGACTCGACTCGACTCGACTCGACTCGAAGCGTGGGTGCGCGCGCATCTCTGGCTTCCCCTCCGTCGTCCCGTCCCTGCCCGTCGCGCGCGCGTTGCATTCCATTCCACCGCCACGACACGCAGGAGACGGCTCGCTCATTGTTTGCCCCGGCCCGCGCGCGCCGGCAGCGAGCCGCTCGCGACGACAGGGACCGAGGAGGCGCCTCGCCTCGTGGTGCCGCGTCGGGGGATGAGCGACAGCCTGCGCCGCGACAGAGCTCGAACTCGTCAGCCAAGCTCCCGTGGGACGCCACAGGGACCACGAGCGGGTGGAGGCATCCATCCACCGAGGAGCTTGACGGCGGGCGCCCGCCCACTTGGATCCACGCCCGTCGTGTCCCGTCTCCAGTTGTTGTTGAAAATGCCCGAGGTTGCGACATGGTTGGATCTGTGGGAGGCACGCTGACGTCTGGCAGCGGCCTGCCACGGAACTGATACCGTAGAGACTCCCGGCATGGATGATGTTTTGCACTCGTCGGGGTGGTGCTGGGCGCGATGGGAGGTTCCCGCGGGCAACCTGGAAGTTCCAGCGCACAGAGAGTCCTGGGTCCAGTGGAGGCTGCCCTGAGGTCCATCCACCTCAGTGCCCACCCGTCAATGACGGCTGAGGCACCCAGTGCTCGTAGTGCTCGCGCGCCACCTCGGCGCTAGGAAGCCGTGCCCGCAGAGCGCCCTGTGGCACCTTCCGGGCCCGCTGGTGCTGCTCCCGCCCAGGTGGTGCTGATGCTGGTGCTGGCTCCCGTCCAACTGGCCCGGGGTGGTGGTGGTCCACCCGCCCACCCATCCATGGTTGCCAGGGCTCGCTCGGCCCCAGCGGTGGAGTCCCTGCCCGGAGCTCACCAGTGCATGTGGCCCCCCGTCGTACGGGCGGGCGTCTGCTGGACCTGCCGGCCTTCCTGCCAGTGGACCCGGGCAGGGAACCTTGCCCGAGCTCTGCGCAGCCTTCCGTTGCTGCATTTCAGTTCGCTGGCGGGCATTGGCTCTCCTAACCTGGCAAGGCAATCACAACCCCCAACCCAAAGTCCGCCCACGCAAGCTCCTCCTCCTCTCATCGTCATCCCAAACAGCCCACCGCCGCTCGGCCGCCCGCAGCATCGCATCGCCAGCCCCGCGACACGCTCGTCGCTCTGCTCATCGTCGCTGGCTGAGCAACTCGCTCCCTCCTCACGTCTCCGTCCCCGTTCCCGCCCCCCTCCGACCCGCGACGCCGCGCGACCCCCGACACAAACATCCCTCCCCCCCGAGGGAGCGACGTCGAGTCACCCGCTCGCTTGACTTGACCTGGCCTGGGGCTCGAGCGCCGCCGCCGCCTCAACACAAAACGCCCCCCGGCAACTGACGTTGCACAAGCTCTCCGTCGTCGTCGTCACCACCCCGCGCCATCAAGCAAGCATACGCACTCGAGCTTGAGCCATCGAGACCGTCTCCCAGCCATGGGTGGCTGTCAATCGTCGTGTTGCGGAGGTAGCCATCGCCCGCCCGCCGACTCGCCGACGCGTCCTCATGCTGCCTCGCTCGTAACCATGCTGACTGCGTCATCTAGGACGATCCCGCGATGGCCTCTACGAACCCGTCCTCGCTGACAGCGAGCGAGAAGCTGTTGCCGACCTGCTGCAGTATTTGGAAAACGTCCGTACCGACGCCCCCATTCCGTTTCGTGACCCCGGCAGAGGCTGACCGAAATCCAGCGCGGCGAGACCGATTTCTTCTCGGGGGAGCCTCTCCGGGCCCTGAGCACCCTCGTCTTCTCCGAAAACATCGATCTTCAAAGAAGTGCAAGCCTCACCTTTGCCGAAATCACTGAACGAGGTATGCTGCCTCCATCATCAACGATAGCTCGGATTGTCGTGGTGCCACTACCGCATTCGAAAGCTACCTGCGCCATCGCCCCTCTCCTGCGACTCATCGTACGTGCTAACGCAGCCTCAGATGTCCGAGAAGTCGACCGCGATACCCTCGAGCCGATTCTCTTCCTTCTTCAGAGCCCCGACATAGAAGTCCAGCGAGCCGCTAGCGCTGCCCTGGGTAACCTGGCCGTCAACAGTACGCATGACAACAAGTGGAACGATTCCATATTTGCCTTATGCTAACTGGGTCATGCAGCCGAGAACAAGGTCCTCATCGTGCAGCTTGGCGGACTGACGCCGCTGATCCGGCAGATGCTTTCCCCCAACGTTGAAGTCCAGTGCAACGCCGTTGGGTGCATCACCAACCTCGCCACCCATGAGGAGAACAAGGCCAAGATTGCCCGTTCCGGCGCCCTTGGCCCGCTCACTCGGCTGGCCAAGTCCCGCGACATGCGCGTTCAGAGGAACGCCACGGGCGCCCTGCTCAACATGACACACTCCGGTGCGCACTCTTTCAAGCCATGCCCCTTCCCTCGGATCATGCTGACACGGCAACAGATGAAAACCGGCAGCAGCTCGTTAACGCCGGCGCCATCCCGGTCCTCGTCCAGCTCCTCTCGTCCGCCGATGTCGACGTCCAGTACTACTGCACGACGGCTCTGAGCAACATTGCGGTCGATGCCAACAACAGAAGAAAGCTTGCCTCGTCCGAGCCCAAGCTGGTTCAGTCGCTGGTCAATCTCATGGACTCGTCGTCTCCAAAGGTCCAGTGTCAGGCAGCCTTGGCCCTTCGAAACCTCGCGTCCGACGAAAAGTACCAGCTCGACATTGTGCGCGCCAACGGCTTGCACCCGCTCCTCCGTCTCCTCCAGTCCTCATACCTCCCCTTGATACTCTCGGCCGTCGCCTGCATCCGCAATATTTCCATCCACCCCTTGAACGAGTCGCCCATCATCGAGGCCAACTTCTTGAAACCCCTTGTCGACCTGCTGGGCTCGACCGACAACGAAGAGATCCAGTGCCACGCCATCTCGACGCTGCGCAACCTGGCCGCCAGCTCGGACCGGAACAAGGCGCTCGTCCTCGACGCGGGGGCCGTGCAAAAGTGCAAGCAGCTCGTGCTGGACGTGCCCGTGACGGTCCAGTCGGAAATGACCGCCGCCATTGCCGTCCTGGCGCTCAGCGACGACCTCAAGGCGCACCTGCTCAACCTCGGCGTCTGCGACGTGTTGATTCCCCTGACGCACTCGTCTAGCATCGAGGTCCAAGGCAACAGTGCCGCGGCTTTGGGCAACTTGTCGTCAAAAGGTTGGCGTCCCACCCATGCGATGATATGCTATCTTGCTAACCATTGGCGCAGTCGGCGACTATTCCATCTTCGTGCAGAACTGGAACTCCCCAGAGGGCGGCGTTCACGGCTACCTTGGCCGGTTCCTGCAGTCGGGCGATGCCACGTTCCAGCACATCGCCGTCTGGACCCTTCTCCAGCTCTTCGAGTCGGAGGACAAGGCGCTCATCGGCCTCATTGGCAAGGCCGACGACATCATCGAGCACATCCGGAACATCGCGAAGCGACAAGTCGAGGCCGAACCCGAGTCTGACGAGGAAGATGAGGGCGAAGTGGTGAATCTGGCGCAGCGGTGCCTCGAGCTGCTGGGGCAAAGCATGTCCAAGGCCCATATCGAGGGCTGAGGCGCGGGGGAGGAGGCGAAGTCGGAGCCGATTTCTTGGCAGGGTGTTTTGGGCCGAGACAGCCCCAGGCGGCGGGCGAGCGTGGCATAGGAGTTGGAGGCGTCTGGACGTCGAATCTGTTCTACTGGACTGCAGCGGGCCTGACGCTGCGTTTGACCCCATTATTCTCATTTCGCACGGCCGATTTATTATGACGTGGAAGTTGTTTGGCCCCGACGTCGACGCCTCGCCCGGGTTTCTAGTGGCCCCTATGGGCCGGTGCAGCCAGGCAGGTTTGTCGGCTCGGGGCCGCCGCCTTATGGCGAGGGGACCATGGGCGGGGATTCTTTTGTACAAAGCATTTTCGGCGAATGGTTGCGGTTAGCCTAGCATTATTTGCCCTTTGTCGAATTTGTTGGAGAGAGAAGACCGGGCAGACAGTGCACGGGAAGGAGAGTTGTAATTAGACCATGACAGTTTAGGCCGTGTCTATTATACCCTGAAGAATGAACGCCGTCGCCGCCAAAGTGAGCTATGTATGATACACGAGATGGGACACGCAGGCCGTGCGGTTCGAGTCGGAGCCCGCGCCCGTCATCGGTCACTGGGGGTTCTCCGCGGCATCGAGGCCGTTCCTGATCCACTGCCTCTCCCTCCAGGGCAGCACCTTGGCGACGATCCTGCCCTGGACGAGCGCCAGCGGCAGGGGGCCGAACTGCCTCGAGTCTCGCGAGGCGGGCAGGTTGTCGCCGACGATCCAGCAGTGGCCCTCGGGGACCTACGGGACATTAGCGATCATGAGCCACGTTTGAGCGTACACACGCACCTGTATCATCTGATCGTCGCCGGGCTCGCCGGGGGTGCCGAGGGAGACGTAGTCGCCGGGGAGGCCGACGACGCGCTTGACGCCCTGCTGGTTGGCGAAGATGGGGATCTTGTAGAGGACGAGGTCGCCGACGCGGAGGCCCCCGCGGCCACGGCGGGCCGTCATGTCGGCGGCGATCCAGTCGCCGTCGACGGAAAACGTGGGCAGCATCGAGGGCCCGGCCGCGGGGGAGAGCTGCACGAGGTGCGTAAAGGCGAGGTGGGCGAGGCAGGTGGCCTTGAGGGTGGAGATGGCGAGGCGGAGGGGGTGGCCGCCGGCGAGGGTGAACATGGCTGTGGGTGCGCGGGAGGGTGGCGGTTGACGGGTGACAGGTGTGTGTTGTGTATGTGCGTGTGAAGCCGGTGATGATGGAGGCTGGCGGTGATAGCGGCCGCTCCTGGCTGAGGTGAGGTGAGTGAGGTGAGACAGATGATGGGCGGTTGATGACGGGACCCGCGACGACGCGGCGAGAGGGTGGGTGAGAGGGCGGCTATGACGTTGCGAGGAATGGCGGCATCGTGACGCCCCGGGATCCGGGAGAGGAAGAGGCGACCGTGGCGTGCAAGGCAAATGTGGCGTGTTGGTGGTCGCTATGAGGTAGATGTAGGCTGGCGCGTGCGAGAGAGACGATGGCGGCAGTTGATGAATTGAAGTCGGCGGAAGGTGAGGGTCGGTGAGAGGGACCCACATGGTGACTTTGGTACTTGGCGCTGTGCTTCACCGTCGCTCACCTCGCTGCCACTAACAGGTGACAAGGTTGATGGCTGCTCGGCGAGATGGGAGGGAATGACAGAGCGCCGCATGAGATGAAATGGGACTTTGGACGACGTTAATTTTATTCATCCAATGCCGGAGGTCGTGCAGCCTCCATAGCCGTTGAGATGGAATGAAGCCGTACGTACACTCATACTCATCAGGTACTCATGCCCAGGCGCTTACCTGTACGAATACATTGTACAATGTACACTGTCACACGCGCCAAGCCAACGGGATGCGCACCGTCCCGCGCGTCACCGCCCCAGCTCTCTCCATGAAACCTCCTCATGCCGTCACTGCCCGCCCTTTCGCACTCGGCGCATCGCAACTAGCCCCAGCCTCGTCGGCATGGTAGTCTCCTACGAGCTGTACGATGACGAGGCCTGGGACCGTGGCGAGGCCGTCTTCGACGCCATGCGAGATGCCCTCTTCAACGAGGAGCTCTACCACGAGATCGCAGCGTTCGTCACCAAGCATCGGAAAGGGGGACGTCCGATGAAGTTCTTCCCTCCAAAGTGCGGTGCTTTTAACTTCCATTATCGCATCCAGTATTCAGATGGCAAATCTGCCATCATTCGCTTTCCATTACCCGGATACTTTAACGTGGCCGAGGAAAAGGTACTTGCTGAGGTGGCCACGATGCGCTATATCGCGGATCATACTACCATTCCTGTTCCGTTTATTCTTCACTACGGCATGACAGACGAAAGCCCTCGCGGGTTAGGCCCATTCATAGTCATGGAGTACATTGACCACTCGGGCGATGTGACCGACGTACTGTGTACGCCCGGACGCGCCTCAGAGGAGAAGCCAGTACTCGATCCAGCTATAGATGAGGCGAAGCTCGAGTACATGTGCGAGCAGATTGCCGATATCATGATACAGCTGGCGACATGCAACTTCTCTACAATTGGCTGCCTGGGCATGAGGGACTGCGACGACAATAGCGAACCGGACGTTGCCTCACGCCCATTGTCATTTAACATCAGCCAACTCGGAGAAGTGGGAGGCGTACCTCACTTTGAGCTGCCAGAGACGTCCAGGACATTCTCTACGTCTTCCGCATATTATTCTGCTCTGGCTGATATGCACCTGCAACAGCTATCGTACCAGCGCAATCAGGCGGTCAGATCAGCAGACGATTGCCGCAGGAAATACATCGCTAGGTGAGACCGACGAATGCCCCCCCCCCCCCACAAAGCACCAATTGATGACTCCCGTTCAGGCAACTCTTCCGCAAGGCCGCTGTCGAACATCGCATAGCTTGCCCTGACACGGACGCCGGGCCGTTCAAGCTATGGTGCGACGACCTCCGGCCGGCCAACATTCTAGTGGACGCCAGTCACCGCATTGTCGGTGTCATCGACTGGGAGTTCACCTACGCCGCCCCAGCCGAATTCACCTACGCGCCCCCTTGGTGGCTTCTCTTGATCATGCCCGAAGAATGGCCAGAAGGGCTGGACGATTGGGCTGCCAAGTACGAGCCGCGACTGGACACTTTCCTTCGGGCGATGGAGACCAAGGAGCGCGAGTTCATGCAGCAGGGCCGCATCGATCAATCGCAAGCATTGTCTGCGAAAATGCGACGCAGCTGGGAGACGGGGGACTTCTGGCTGGCGTACGCGGCACGTAAATCCTGGGCGTTCGATGGCATATTTTGGAGGACCCTCGATAGGCGCTTCTTTAGGGACGGCGGGGGCGATCTCAAGCGTAGGCTAGATCTGCTGCCGCTGGAACAAGTTAATGCGATAGAAGGCTTCGTGGAGAGGAAAATGCAAGAGAAGGAAGAGTATACCTTAGTCGACTGGTATGCCGATGGCGCCGAGTCGAAGCTACCGCTAAATATCCTCAAGGTATGACGAGCTAGAGCTATATCGTTATCATAGAATATAACTTTTACTAGACCCTACTTAGGCCAAGACGGCTTAGGTAATTATATATTGAGGTCTTTAAGGCTTAATGGTAATAGTTTTCTATACTTAAGGACTTAGTAGGTCTATGTTTAAGCCCTCTGATATTATAAATCTTAATTCTTATAAGCTTATTATTATTTATATAAATAAGATATCTTTCTTTAACTTTATATATATAATTATTATTATATCTAACTATATTAAGGGCCTTAAGGGCCTCTTATTAAGTCTCGAAAGTCTAAGAGTCTTATATTTTATCGAGCGATAATAGCGGTAGCGGCAGTGGGCAGCTATCTTAAATTAGGGCTATTGAGGTATAAAATCTAGCCTATAGGGGATATATAGGTTATCTAACTATCTAGCTATATTTTAGGGTATCAGTATTAAATCCTAGGGTGCAAGGAATAACTCCCTAAACGAAGCATTAAATCACTCTTAGGAGCCATAGATATACTCCGTTAAAGGACTTGCATTGTGGCAGTGGCATAATGCTAACGAGAATATCGTACTGTACCGCCACGGAAAATAATGTCAGTGCATTGATCTGTCCGTATGACTCGAGTAGTTATCATGCCAGACGTGCGGCAAGAATGCCATGGTTAATGCGCGCTCGAATCGGCGTGGGGGCGGTGCATCTGCATTCACAACATCCTAATAAACTCACCCGGGCCATGTAGTACTGTACTGTTTATAGTTGCACGGTACGAAGTACTTACCATACATTTACCGTTGCGGTACTGTATGAGTCAGAGCTTTTGCTGGCCTAATGCGTCGGGGTGGCAAGGTCGTGCATGTTGAGCCATGGTTAGGCCATGGCCGTGCTTTGCGAACCACCGCTGCCGCCGTCAGACAGCACAGGCCCAGCTTAATCATGGGGGCTTCAATCTACTGAAGGGAACTTGAACCGGGAAGGCTGGCGTCGCTAGGCTTTTGCGGGCTCGTCAGGGTTGCAGGCTCGTCGAGCAGCCTTGGTCACCTTCATACGCGAAAGTCTGGGGGGGAGGGGATGTTGATAGCGTCATAAATAGGGAAACTCAAACTACGAGGCTGTAATTAGCAGCCTCCTGTGAGAAAGCGACACCAAGTACCTCGACTGAGCCGACCTCGAACTATCGGAGTGGTTAAATGAGCCCAAAGAATAGCGACACCCTATCGAGACTGGCGCAGAATGTTGTGCCACCGATGGCGGCTTTGTCCTGGACGTGCACACATTGATGAGAGCCTGTTGAATTCGGAATCGTCTACGAAGTACGAAGCACTTCGTGAAAATAGCAAAGCAAAACATCCTGTCCCACCCCTCGCGGATCGCATGCATTTGACGGTAGGTGGGGCAATCGCATGACGGTTTCCCATCGGAATCCCATATGCAATCTGCATTTCCAAGCACCTGGATGGGGGGTCTTGGCCCTCATACTTCGTACATAGTACGGTATAACTAGTGTATCTGAGTCAAGCTGCGCCGAAAAGCCCAGTGCCGTGCCGCAAGGTAACCGGATACAGTACAGTACACACCCAGCCACGCATACTTACACAGAACTTGACGTGGGCATATTTGACGTTTCTGCGGCACCCGCAATGGCCAGTGGCTTGGTAGTATCAATTAATTTTGTCCGTCATGCAAGCTCGCCTGATCGTCGCTGTCCCCGATTCAATGAAGGCTCATGCTGGTTCGCCGCCATCCAGGCGTCTTGGCCCAGCGTGAGCAGGGTTTGCTGGGTCGTGTGCAATTTATACACTCATGCCACACGACGCCAAGTGTGCAGTACCAATTTGACATTGAATGCGGTGGACTCCAGCACCAGACAGGAGCAGGGTTGCTCGTCCTCTCCTTTTTGGCCGCTTCGAGCTGGCCGATGCGTCGAACTTGGTTCCATGGCGACGGAACTGGACGGACACCGCTCGAGTATATAAACACCTAGCTACTTCACACTGCACCGATCAAACCAACACGCTCGACCGTTCAACGCTTTCTGCTACGTCGCCATCCATTCCTCAAGCTTCTGCCTTCAAGATTCTGCCATCAAGCCTCTACCATCAAACTTCTGCGATTAATACCATCTATCTACACAAGAAAATCGCCATTTCTCATGATGAGGACCGCTGCGCTCGTTGTCGCCTTGGCCGCAGCCGCCTTGGGCCGTGTCGCTACCCCGGAACCCAAGTTCGGACTTGAAGGCTCTTGGGGACGTTCTGATGGCCATCAGCCAAGGGCAGCCGGGCTCAGGCCATGGGTAGAACCGGGAAAAGCAACATGGTGCTCCATGTCGCCTACGCTCGAGGAGTGCGGAACTGAGGAATATTGCAACCTTGCCGGAATTGGACGAGCTATCGAGTACAGCAGCACGGAGGAGTGCCTGGCTGCCTTCGAGCCCAGACCGGCTGCGTTGAGGGCTTGGGTCCAAAAGCCGGATACGGCCTGGAAATGTAACGACGAAAAGATGTTCAGGGTGGAAAACTGCGGCACTGAGATCTATTGCAACATATTTTCGAACCACCGGACTACATCTTGGGAAAACCAGGAGCGTCGCAAATATAACAACGAGAAGGAGTGCTTGGCTGCCTTCGAGGCCAGACCTGCTGAGTTGAGGGCTTGGGTCCAAAAGCCGGATACGGCCTGGAAATGTACCGACGAAAAGATGTTCAAGGTGGAAAACTGCGGCACTGCGATCTATTGCCACATATTTTCGAACCAACGGACTACATCTTGGGAAAACCAGGAGCGTCGCAAATATAAAAACGAGCAGGAGTGCTTGGCCGCATTCGAGCCCGAATGTATCTGACGGATCGATATGTGCTCTTCATATATCTATCGTGGCTGGAAATCTACGGCCGCAGCTCCGGTCACTGCATTATAGATAGTCCAGTCTACCTTGCGTTCCAAGACTGCTTGCAGAAATAGACATGTCTATACATGCATATAAACCTCCCGTCAGTAGGGCTAAGTTCCATCTCGCCAGCCTTATTCTACCCCTTTCCCCCCGTTAGTGCTCGCATATCTCTGCTTTCTATTTAGCATCGGCCGATCGCTGCCCTTCTAAGCTTGACCCGGTGGGTTATGTACGTTACAGGCCGCAGCACGGTTGGGGCTGGTGCATCTATTGCTCCAGACAGCCGCATGCTGGCCGTGACAGACCGGCACACTCATGCAGACGTTCAACAAACTACGCTGACGTACCTGTTCCCTTGGGTATGTTGTCGCCTCCTTCACAGCATCGTGGCTCGGTGTGGTACGGTAGATTGAAGCCGCGGAGTGGATGTTTGACGCGCGGTGGTAACAGCGGCTTTGCTGATGATTAAAGAACATCGTGTGTGCACCATCACAGATGGGCGGTCGCCAGCGCAAAGCCCGATGAACCCTATCACGGAGATAGTTCAAACGGCCCGAGGTTCCGCACCGCGCGGAACATGGATACGGAAAGCACCGGCACTCGATTCTGCGACTACGCGCTTGGCCCTTGTGAGGCGACACTTGATTCCAAGGCGCTCGCGCTGCCATGCCATGCCTGCCCGCCAACTGAACGAACGTAGCATCAACCAGCTTTCTCGCGACGCCGCGCCATGGCTCATCCACGCCACCGTGCAGAATGGTCGCACCCAATGGCCAGACTGACTGAACTGCAAAGGGTAGGGGAGGGGCCGAGGGGTCTGGAATCGAGCTTCCCCAGAGATGGCGCGCTCGGTGGCGCTCCGGCTCTCGCGCATCTGGCAGGTCGCTGCCGCTGCCGCAGCCGGGGCCTCTCTGCAGCGGCGCGTGGCGGGAAGGTATTACATAGGTATGGTACTGTACTGTATGTAAGCCGGACGGGTGTTGGTTCGTCCCGTCTGGGGTCGCGGCATGCGGGCAGCCTGCAGGTCTCGCTCGGCCGACCCGACCGGAGGCCAGCCAGGTCACACAATCCCTTCGTGCGCCCGAAGCCGTGGGATCCGAGCCCTGGCTGGCTGGCCGGCGCATGTGCGCCGCCGTCTGTCGGACGAAGTCGGTCCGCACGGCCCCGTGCCATGTTCATGCCATTTACTTGGTACGGACAAAGCACGAGGACCTGCTCCGTCCGAACTGCGGGCATGGGAGGCTTACACACGGCGCCACAGCCGCATTTCGGAGAGAGAGAGAGAGAGAGAGAGAGAGAGACGCCGTCGCGAGAAAAAGAGCCTTCCGTCTAAATGAAACGGGATGCGCTTACTCGCTCGAGGGCCGAAACAGGGCCCGCCTGGAGCTGTGGAAGGGCTGGGCGCGACTGGGACCTTATCTATGCATACCCCGGCTCTAGCCCTCGATCTGGCAGGTCGCATGGCGGCGCCCCCTTGGCGATCGGCAGTTGAGTGCGGCGCATGACGATGGCGCGCGGGGGGTCCTCGACTCCTCCGCCGTGACTTGACCGGCACCCCTAAAGACGCCAAGTATAGAAACGACGCATGGCTGGTCGCCCCGCCGTTCTTCTGTCTATTCGAGAAGGTCGGTAAAGTGCACGTCAGGCCGAGTCTGGGGTTCTTCGTCCAGGCAGCTTTGTGACGCTCCTTGCGCACGTTTCGACGCCGTCGTCGCTCATCATCATTAGCACTCCGCCCCCCGTGCCCCCGCCGTCCGCCCCTGAGAGGACAGGAACGGGTGTCAAGGAGGCTTTAACAGGCGCTGGCCACCATTCGAGGCCAAAGACAAAAAGTCCCGTCTTCTCGTCATCACACGTGTCTGTAGTCCGTACAAGCCGCGCGCGTACATACACATGCCCGCCACCCCCCCCGGCGACGACTCCACCCCAAAAGGGGAAGGTTACGGAGCCTCGTCGCGCGGGCTTGCTCGACCTGCTCAAGACGGCAAAAGACGCCAGTGGTTTTTTGGGTTTGCGCATGCTTGTCTGCCTCTTGCGTGATGACGATTGCAGATGGGGCCGTCCGCTCGGTGTTATGCCGTCGGCGCCATACGACGCCCAGTAACGGCCGTGGCTGCGCTGTCGATGACGGGTGCCATCGGGACGAAGCGGAGGCTGGACGTCGAGGATAAAGAGCTGAGATTCCCCTCTTCCCCCGACAGCGTGCGAGTCCTACTCGGCCTTTCTTGTCTCGTTTCAAGTGCGTGTTGAGCTGAAGGCGAGTCATTCTCGTCTTTCCATTGTCCCCCCCCCGGCCAGCCTTTAAAGCCCTCTTGGCGCCCCCGGTGAAAGCAGAGTGGAAGTGAACAACACGCGGTGTAGAGAGTGCATCCAGGAGAAGACGAGAGTACCAGAGCAGAAACGCAGTTGTTGATATCCCCGTTTCCTCCCCATCGTCGCTCGAGATGAAGTCGCTCGCCGCCCTCGCCTCGCTGCTGGCCGTCGCCTCGGCGGCCGTGCCGCAGGCCACGCCCACCAAGGCCTCGTATGACGGCCACAAGGTCTTCCGCGTCATGGTCGGCTCCAAGCCCCAGCGCGTGACCGAGGTCGCTGAACGCCTCGGCCTCAACTTCTGGCAGCAGCCCACGCGCAAGGGCGCCTTTGCCGACATCGAGGTCCCGTCGGGCCAGGTCGACGACTTCCGCAAGGAGCTGCAGGGCCTCGAGCTCATCACCATGCACGAGGACCTTGGCAAGGCGATTGCCGACGAGGGCACCTTCCACACCTACGCAGGTAGGTAGACTCCGGTGCAGTAGCAGTGGCGAAGCGGGCGGCCAGGGGCTTGTGCTGACGGTCTGCTGCCAGAGGGCTCGGCCAACTCGACGTGGTTCAACTCGTACCACGCGTACCGCGACCACATCCAGTTCATCAACGACCTGGCGGCCAAGTACTCGGGCAATGCCGAGGTCGTCACGTCGGGCAACTCGCTGCAGGGCAACGCCATTACCGGAATCCACTTCTGGGGCAGCGCCGGCAAGGGCAAGAAGCCCGCCGTCGTGCTGCACGGCACCGTCCACGCCCGCGAGTGGATTGCTTCCATGGTGAGTCCCTCCCACCACGCCAGGGGCGGTCGTTGTAGGACGAGTGACTGACCGGGGGACAGGTTGTCGAGTACTTTGCCGACACGCTCCTGGGCGGATACAAGAGCGACAACGGCATCAAGGCCGTGGTCGACAAGTACGACTTTTACCTCTTCCCCATTGTCAACCCGGATGGTAAGCAACCCCCCTTTTGACAAATACTGCGTTGAAGCTCGGATGCTGAGGCATGAGGCACCACGGCACAGGCTTCCAGTACACGCAGACGGCCGACCGCATGTGGCGCAAGAACCGCCAGCGCACGTCGGGCTCGACCTGCCTCGGCCACGACATCAACCGCAACTGGCCGTACAAGTGGGACGGCCCCGGCTCGTCGACGAACCCCTGCGCCCAAGACTACCGCGGCCAGTCGGCCGGCGACGCGCCCGAGACCAAGGCACTGTCCAACTTCCTCAGGCAGGTCAAGGGCGCTCAGGGGCTGAAGCTGTACATTGACTACCACTCGTACTCGCAGCTCTTCATGACACGTGAGCAATTTCATTCCCCCGAAGAACGAGTGTGAGAATAGACGGCTGACAGAGAGGGACGACAGCGTACGGATACACATGCAACGGCGTGCCGCCCAACAACAACGAGCTCCAGTCGCTGGCCAGGGGGGCCGTTGACGCCATCCGCTCGGTGCACGGCCTCAACTTCGACTACGGCCCCATCTGCACCACCATCTACCAGGCAGCGGGAAGCAGCGTCGACTACGTGGCCGACGTGGTCAAGGGCGACTACACCTTCACGTCCGAGCTGCGCGACACGGGCCGCTATGGCTTCGTGCTGCCGCCGGACCAGATTGTGCCGAGCGGCGAGGAGGCGTTTGCTGGCTTCAAGTACTTGTTGGAGAACATGAAGTAGGGCGCTCCGAGTCGGCAGGCGGGATCTGTGACTTGAAAGGAGGCTTCTTGAGGGACACTGGCCGTCCACAAAATTGTAAATAGCCAGCACGTACATGACAACGAAAATCGGCTGTGGTCCGCAGTGTTCGAGCACTACCATGAACTGTCGGGAAAGCAAGGGACGAGGTAATTGGTCGTGAAAGCTCATTATCCGTCTATATACTCGTAAGGGGGGACTGCACGAGTGCGGCCAGCTATGCACCGGCGCCGAAGATGTCCTTGTGTCGATGTGTGGCCTCGACGACGGCGGCGCAGAGGCCAAAGTCTGAAGCGCATTAGCGGCACGTCCCAACCCCGACTCAGTTCTGTGCCAGGATTTCTCACCCACGCCCGAGCCGAGATCTCGCGAGCTCAGGACCTTGATAGAGAGGTCGGGGTTGACCTTGCCGATGACCTGGACCGCGTTGCCGTTGACCAAGTGAGCGTCCTGCTTGCGGTCAGCTCATGCTGGAGAGGGACGAAAGTGACTTGAGCGTACTCGATTGAGTGCAACAGTGACGACTCCATCGGCGTCAATGGTGGCCTGGTCGCCACGCAGCTGGGTCACCTTGCCGACTACCGTGACCAGGCGCCCGGTGAAGCTGTCGAGGTAGGCGGCCGTCACACGCGGCGAGGAGAGTTGCTCGGCCATGGCGGCGTGGTGCTAAATGGTGCGCTGGGGGTTCGGGAAATTGTATGCTGGAGGTCGAATTCACAGTATTGCCGTACTCTAGAGATGGCAGCAAGACGGACAAGACGGAATTGAGTGCTGGGCACGACGTGAAGCGCGCGGGAGCCCCTCGTCGAATGCTGGACGCGACGCGACGAGCCAATGCATGCTCATCGCGTGTGCACGTGACGTCGTCTCACAGCGTCTCACCTGACAAGGCAGCTGATTCCACGCAGTTGACTCCGCGACCCCGCAGCGGCATTCTCCTCGGAGCTCCTCGATTCCTCGCCGAAGGCCAACCAGACTTGCAGCCCACGCAACGCTACGAGCTTGGAGCGCCCACCCCGGCCACGGCAAGCAGCGGGCATGCACGGCAGGCCGCGCCGCTCCTGGGCATCGCCCAACACGCAGTGGCGACCTCTGGATCGAGATCGCTCGCCGCCCACCGTTCGGAGCTCCGCCCCGCTCCACTCGCTGGCTGCCTCGCCCCTCCGGGCGGCCCTCTCCTCCGCCGCTGGTGCTGGCTGGCTGGCTGGCTGGCTGGCATCTCTCTGGCTGGCTGGCTGACCGCTGACAGGCGAACCGCGTGAGTCCGTCGTGGCGATGCGCGCTCTGTCATCATTGTTGGATCATGACCATTAGACATGCCCCTGGACGCCCATTGTCAGGGACCGAACCCCTGGGAGGGTGCGTGCGTGACGTGTCTGGCACAGATTCCGATCCCCCGACGGGCGAGAGAGCGACGAAATGGCAGATGTCAGATGATGTGCCCGGTTTCCCATGCCCCCAGTCATGGGGAAAACGGCCATCGTCGATTGCCATGGCAGAAGCCGGTCCCCTGGGTTTGGCAACGGGGGCATGGCATGGATGTTGCCACCCGCCGCGCAATTCACTCGAGACCGGCAGTTCTGCTCTGTCCACTTGGGAACCTCTCCAGCAGGCGCAATGGGCGCCGTTGTGGTTCCTCCCTCGTCCTATCGCTTTGCATGGTGACCTGACGACCCAGGAAGCCAGCATCCAAGCGAGCTTCACTCGCAATGGTACGAGCACACACAAGAAAAAACCACAGGGTGCTGCCACTGCTAAGCCACGGCCGCAAACGACTGAGAGCCCAGTGTCACGCCGCTCGGTTCCAGGGGAGCTCTCAACAGGTCGGCTCGAGACCGCGCGCGCGAGACGCCATGCCCTGTGCCGACAGGAATAGAGTTCAGAACCTTGCCGGGGCCACCACTGCCCGCCCGCCAGTGTCAGTCGTTTGTGGACATTCAGCCGGGAAGCGGGGCTCGAGACAACTGCGACGCCACATAGACGCCGAAGGCCGAATGCATCAAAGCATGATGGGAACCGAGCTGCACGGCGGGTGGCCCCTCGGCTGCGGAGAGGTTCAACGACGGCCAATAGCGCCCGCGTCGCTCGCCGGGCGCACATGGCGCAGCAGCAGTGGCAGCAGCTGGAGGAGCAGCAGCAGCAGCTTCATGCTTTCCCAGGGAGCAGCTGCACGGCAGAGAGGCGCCGCGTGTTCTTTGCTCCGACGCCGCCGCCGCCGCCGCCGCCGCCGTGTCAGCGGCCCGGATATCTGCTGATCAGTTGCTCCATCGACAACGACGGCGAGACGGCCAACATCATGTGGTGGGGGCCATGGGGGCCCGTTATGCCATACAGTAAGATGAAAGACGTGCCCAGACTGTAGCGGCGACGGCCAGCGGCCACTAACGAGGCCTTGTTTCTCGCCAGCGCCGCCGGTTTGGGACTCGAACTGCATTCCGGCTCCGTCTGCGCCCGCAGAGCACCCGCAGAGGGCGAGCACAGCACGCCCGGACCCCAGGAACAAAAGCTCCTACGAGGTAACTACCGCGAACAAGCTTTAAGCCAGTGTTGGGGACGGTGCCTCACACGCCTGCACATGCCTGCGCCAGGCCATGCCAGCTGCAGGACTGGCTTGGTCAGGTTGGGCTTGGTGGGAAGCCAAACGCTGCCGCGACGACTGGCCCCCGCTCGCCCTCCACGGCCGTTCGCTCGACGGTCCTGATTTGATGCATCGGCCCATGCCCTCCCTGCCCAGGTGTTCCTCCCAAGCCTCCCTCCCTCCGTCCCTCCCTCCCTCCAACAAGGCCGATGCCAGTCCCAGCGTCCATTCAGGCTTGGGAGGTAGGTTGGCATGGGAGGCAAGGAGGGCATGGTGGCCATGTACACGTACCGGACCAGCCGGCAGCTACCTGGCTGCCTGTGACGCCTGCCCTCGACGGGCCATGTATCCGCGACAAAGCCCCTCCTCCTCTTCCCTCTGCTTGGCTGGTTCCATCGAGTTTGTTTGGAGCTGAGCTGCGGAGACGGGCTGGAGCTTCCCAGGGAATAAAACTCGCCTCTGCCCGGGTCGGGTTCCTGCGCGCTCCTGTGTGAGAGGGAAACGACTCGTCTGTGACACACGTTCAATCGCTCATCCATTTCGCTTCAACCGCATCAGACTTGACCCACGGCCGGTGCCCGTTTCCATCCCTTCCGTGCTCCCAAGCTCGTCCGCAGCGCGACCCGCCCTGCGTCCCTCACGCCTGCGACGATACAGGTCGCCGTGTAAGCGCAGAGTCGAGTTCGAGTTTCTGGAGCTACACCAACCGTAACGACAAACGACCACCACCTCCTCTCCGTGGGCGTCCTGCTCCCCCTCCAGATCTCGCGGATTGGACGCAAGCTCATCGCACCGCATCGCATCTCATCTTGACGAGTCTCATCCCCCTGCACCACCCGCCGGCCGCCCACGGCCATTGAGCGCGCGAGTTGCGCCCTAGCACGGAGCTTGGTGTGTCCCGCTGGTGAAACATCCGAGCCTCGAGCCTCGGACACGACCCGTGAGTGAGTGGTCTGGCCACGGCGATACACGCGCCATTCGGAGACCACTCGCAGCAGCATTTCTTTCCTTCTTCTTCTTCTTTTTCTTCTTCTTCTTCGCAGCAGCAGCAGCAACACAACATGGCCGCCCTGCAGCACCAGCAGCACCTGGACGATGACATGCTCATTGATCCGCGCATGGCCCTGCCCTTATACGGCATCAAGGCCGGCGACAAGGACACCGCTAGCGACTCGCCCGGCCAGTTTATGATGACGCCGCGCATGTTCGCCTCGGACAACGAGGATGCCCTGGACAACCCGCCCGACTTTATGCTCCAAGACGCCGACGGCGACACGGGCACAATCGAGGTGGCGCCGCCGCACATCATCTCGCCGCCCGAGACCGTCTCACACAGCACGCCTCCGTCCGAGGAGGCGCAATCAGAAGCCGCAACGCAACCTTCCAAGAAGTCCTCGATCTCCTCGTCCACAGAGACACCAGCGACGAGGGCTAGCAAAAGGAAGCGCACCCGCACCGGGACTGCTGCCAACAACAGTGGCGGCAATAATAACAATAATGGCAACAGCAGCAGTAGCAAGAAGCGCGCCGCCCAGCAACCTGCCGCGGCATCCGCATCCGCGGCACCGACACCTGGAGCGTCGGCAGCGTCAAAACGAGGCTCCGAGCCCCGAGGCACCGACGCCAAGCGCACGCACTGTCTCGAGCGCAACCGCATCGCCGCCAGCAAGTGCCGCGAGAAGAAGAAGCAGTGGGTGCACGACCTCGAGGCGCGCAAATCCGAGCTCGAAGCCCAGCACGCAGGTCTGCACGCCGAGCTGGCCAGTCTCGCCGACGAGGTGACGACAATCAAGAACTACCTTATGGGGCACGCCAGCTGCGGCGACGCCAACATCGACCTGTGGATCGAGAACGAGGCCCTGCGCTTTGTTCACCGAAGCGTCAGCGGGCAGGACCAGCCGCAGCACCTCGACATCGACGGGAGCCGCCACTCGAGCATCGGGAGCCTGCCTTCGACGATGCACAGCCGCAATGGTAAGTAAAGTTTTTGTCCATGTACTCAGCGACCGGATGAGCGAGATGATCCCGCCGTCCGTGTATGGGTCAACATGTCACTTCAAACACTTGATCAAAGAATAGGACTAACTCAAGCCGTCGCCACAGACTCCATCGGCCAGGCATCGATTGCACAGACAGATAACTCCAGCCTAGCGTCGCCGGTGCTCAAGACGGAGCCCATCAACTACGACTACATGCCTGAAGAGATGTTCCAGGATGCGAGCTGAAATACTAAAGGGGAGCAAATGAGCGAACTGCCGTGTTGAGAGAAGACAGCGGAAGCGGCGGCAGAACCGAACAAAAAAAAAACACCGGACACGGAGACTTGTACACAGCCACGAACGACAAGGAGATACCCCAGGCAAAGTGAGGAAATCCGAGCCGAGACGACGTGGGGGACGAGGACGTGTGTGGACCATGCGGCCCTCGGCTTTGAAGAGAACGGGAGACGAACGACATGACTTGCGATATTTTGGCGCTCTCCCACACGCGCGCGAGAAAAAACCGGGCAGTCAGACGGATGCTGGAGCCTCACGGCCTGGGCGGCGACGAGGGAGGAATGACATCGACGGCGACAACAGCGGGCCGGGCGGGCACGGCAAGCCGACGATGCGCCTCGATCGCTCCCTCGATTACTACCTATTTGTTTTTACTCCCTTTGAACCAAACTTTGTTATCCTATTCACCCCCCCATTAATGAGGTACGGAAACGGCGCAGGCGGGATATCAAAATGTTGGCCTTCGACGGGTCGGATATGGCGGCTTCTTTTGCTTTGCGAACTGGGAACGGAACGGTACGGCACGGACGGACGCCCTTGTTTATTTCCCCCCTTTTGGTACGCGGGCCTCAACGCGAGGACAACCGCTCGGGGACGGATATCTTTGTTATTTAACTCGGCTCGGCTCCGGCAGCCATTCGGTGGCTGGGCTTTTGTGCTTCGGCGGGGAAACGGGCGTCAGCGACATTGAAGCACACCGGAAGTGAGGCGAGGGGGGGAGGAGAGCAAGCAAACGGAACGGGAGACACCACAGAGCCTGAGAGCTATAGGCCATGGCTCCTCCCTTTCTTGCTCCTCCTTTTCGTTTGTCTTCTCTTCGCCTTTGCCTATCTGGTTTTAGGTAATTGGTACTGCGCTTGCGCCGCTTTGTTGAGTACTCCCGTGGGCGCGGTAGACCGCTAGGAGGCGCTTGTTATTATCTACCCAACGAACCCCCTCGGTTATGGGGTGAAGAAGACAGATATATTCAGTCATGCGACGATGCCACCCAGCTGTCTACGTGATGTACGGTTTGATGGTTTGATTGATTGCCCGAGTGACTGAGTGACTGGTTGACCCATTTGAATTGATGATTGATCGATGACTGGGTGGATGTGACTCGGTTGATGGCAAGACACATGGGGTCTAGGGTGTGTCGCCTTTACAGGTACAGAAATTTGTCTACATGTATACATACACGTTCCGCTCCTCCACGGATAGATCTATCGTACACAAAGACATGCGGCGGCTGGTCCAGACTCGCCCGAAGACAACGGCCAGCCCAGGTAAAATGAACGGGCAGGTAGGTTGTAGGCAGACGAGGGGACCCAAGAATCGGCACTGCATCTGCTCTGCCTCTCTGCGCTGCCTCTCTGCCATCTGTTCCACTCCCCTACCCCTACCCCTACTTCTACGTCTACCTCTTCTTGATCCAGCCGCGGGCGTTGGAGATGCCGCGGATGCGCTTGGTGTACTTCCAGAGGTGGCGGTACTTGGGGCCCTGGCGCTTGGCCTCCCAGCCGCGGGGCTTGACGGGGGGCTTGAGGCTGCGGACGCGCGAGGGGCGGAGCTCGACGTCAGCGCCGGGGAGGGCGTGGCGGGCCATGACGGCGGCGGTGTCGTCGTCCCAGACGGCGCGGAACATGGCGAAGCCAAAGGGCTTCAGGGCGAAGCGGTCGCGCAGCGACTTGAGGGAGAAGGCGTCGCGGCCCACCGTGGCCTTGAGCTTGGCGACGTCGACGGGCGCGCCGGCCTGCTGCTCGAGCAGGACGACGGCGAGGCGGTGGTAGGGGCTGCCCTTTTGGGCGTGGGGCGGCAGCCAGGGGAGGGCGAGCTGGGCGTCGGCGTCGCGGATGCGGCCGAGGGGCAGTGAGCCGGCCGTCGGGCCGAGGGGCACGTTGGCGGCGAGGAAGTGGCAGCGCTTGGAGAAGGCGTCGGCGTCGAGGTCGGGCACGTCGGCGTCGACGACGGCGACGGTGACGAGGCGCTCGCCGGCGTCGAAGAGCTGGACGCGCAGCCGCGGCGGCAGCTCGCTAACGGCGCTGGGCACGACGCTGCCGGGCGCCACCTTGGCGCGGCGGAAGAAGAGCTGCACGTCGGCCGTGGGGTCGAGCTTGGGCAGCAGGTCCGGCACGATGCTGAACTGCTTGATGCGCTGCGCGATGAGGCGGTAGTCGTAGGCGCGCCACTTCTTTTCCGCGTAGTGGCGGTAGATGGGCTTGTTCATGTCGCCTGCGGAAGGAAAAGGGTGCGTGTCAGCCGAGTTGATCCCACACATCGATGTCTTGTCTACATGACGCAGAGATAGACAGACAGTCCTGACAGTTGGGGTCGTTGGGGGGGGAGGGAGGGAGGGGGGGAGCAAAGGTAAAACGCACCCAGTCCGTCCTCGAAACGCTTCTTGACGAGGGGATCGTTGGCGTCGGCGAGGATCTTGAGGCGCTCGACGTGCCTACGCAGACTAGCGATGCGCGTGTCCCTCATGCTGCGCTGCTGCTTTTGCTGCTGGCCGCCGCCAGACACGGCATCGGGCTGTTCCTGCTGCTGCTGCTGCTGGGCCTCGAGGCGGGCGATGCGGGCGAGTTGGGTGCGGATCTGGCCCAGCTTGTCGGCGCGGTCGGCGGCGAGGACGGCGCGGGCCTCCTGGAAGGCCTGGTAGGGCAGCTGCTCAAAGGGTAGGCCGCCGTCGGGCCCAGCCATGCTGCTGCGCATGGCGACGCGGCGGCGGCGCGACCCGACGGGCATCTTGCCGGCCTTGATGAGCGGGGCCTCGAAGGCGGGCAGGACAGTGTCGGGGTCGAGGTCGAGGGGCGACGGCGATGATGACGATGATGTGTCTGCCGCTGCTGAGGAGGAGGATGGGGAGGAAGAAGAGGAGGAAGAAGAGGTTGTAGCGGCGGTTGTGGTCTGGGAGTCGACGACGGCGGCATTATTGCTGCTGCTGCTCGTGGTGAAGGCGCGGAGAGACGACGACGACGCCGGCGGCAGCAGCAGCAATTGCCGTGCGAGGAGCGGCCTCGCGACGGCCCCGCACCGCGACATGCTGGGCAGCGCGGGTGCGAAGCGGATTGACGACGAGGGGCTGCTGCGGGTGCGCGGAGAGGGACGACGGGGTGGTGGTGAAACGTGATGATGATGATGGATTTGGCGATGGTGTTGAAGGAGCTGCAAAAAAGCTGGCAAAAGGGTCGACGGCTGCTGGATGGACCGACGGACGCCCGCGGACCCACAGAAAATTGGCCAGCGGAGCCCGCCCGTTGGCTGGGCCGGCACGATTTTCGACCTCTTGTCAAACCTCCCAGCACCACCAGCATCACCACTTTTTGCAACCGCCGACGTCCGCGCTCGCCAAGTCTGTCATCTTTCATCCCACGCCACGCCCCGCGCTCTCTGTACCGACTGCGGCGTATACGGGTACACGCAAATACACACGCACACAGAGGCGCTCTCCCGCGCGCGCCATGGCGTCAAGACGAGCCGGCTGCCTGGCCGAGGCCATGGCCGGCCTCAAGCTGTCGACGCTGCCCAAGGTCCGCATCCCCTCCAGGCCATCGTCCACGGCCTCAATTGCTCATCTTCGTCGCAGTCCTCGTCCGTCAGCAAGTCCTTTTCGCGGTCCATGGCCACCGAGAGTCCCACACGTGCCGCCTCCTCCAGCAGCAGCAGCAGCGCGCAGTCGATCCTCCAGTCATGGAACCCAGGTTCGTCGACACCTTTGCCCCCCCTCCCAGCATCCCACGCGTCCCATCCCGTCCCATCCCAGCCCGCCGGTCCGTCCGAGGACGCAACGCAACGCAACGCACCGCAACGCATCGCTGACAAGAAGCCCACACAACAGTGTCCACCGTCCCCGTCACCGTCCACGCCTTCCCGTCGCTCGAGCCGACGGGCCTCGACCACCACCCCGTGTCGCACCTCCACCTCCCGCTGCGGCGCGACCTGCTGCACGCGGCCGTCGTCTACGAGGGCTCGCACACGCGGCAGGGCACCGCCTCGTCCAAGACGCGCCACGACGTGCACGGCTCCCACCGCAAGGTGCGCCCGCAAAAGGGCACCGGCCGCGCCCGCCTCGGCACCAAGCAGAGCCCCGTCCTGCGCGGCGGCGGCAAGACCTTTGGCCCACACCCGCGCGACTTCGGCATCGGCCTCACCCGCAAGGTCTACGACAAGGCCTGGCGCACCGCCCTCAGCTACCGCTACCGCCGCGGCGAGCTGCTCGTCTGCGACGACGGCATGCGCCTCGACCTGCCCCGCGACTTTGAGCTCGTCGCCGGCCGCTACCTCCGCGACGGCCTGCGCGAGGCCTACCTCCAAAAGTACATGGCCGGCGTCCTCGCCCGCCTCGGCCTCGGCCGCGCCGACGGGCGCACCCTCTTCGTTACCGCCGACGGCAGCCTCGGCGGCGCCGGCAGGCTGCACGAGGCCATGGAGCAGGTGCCGTGGGAGGGCCGCGCCCTCGACGTTGACGACGTCGACGTCAAGGACCTGCTCGAGACGGGCAAGGTCGTCATGGAGCGCCGCGTCCTGCGTGAGATGCTCGACCGCCACCAGAGCGACCTGGTGAGCCGCGTGTTTGTGCAGGGGGTGCCGCAGGCGCGGCAGTAGCGGGAGCTTCATGCGCGTACCAAGTACGGATTAGAAGTGTACTATATGTATGTATTAAGCGAAACAGTTGGGGCTTGTTCGGTCATGATTCATCCATCGAGGGGATCCCCAAGAGCAGCCAGTGTACGTCATGTAGAAATGTTAAGGACTGGTTGGACTACCAAGTACACCATTTCATGTATCCATACATTTTCATCTACAGAGTACGGTACCATGCGCCCATAATCTATCCAATATGCGAATCTGTCGTCGGATGTCTGCTAGCCGCCATACATCTATATATAAGCTTCATCTGTGTATCCAAGTGTATCCATGGGGGGGTATCGCGAATGCACCTGTCCAGCTCGTATCCCGCTACAGCATATTATACAAACCACACACAACACCACCACGCATGCATTGAGGGCCGCCTACCCCTACCCCGTATGCTACATATTACAGCGCCCCGCCCACCAGCTGCACGATCCACATGGCGATGCGCACCTTGAGCCCGACACGGCGGTCGTTGCGCGCAAAGTCGTCGCGCGTCATGGTCCGCGCGTGCTCCTGCAGCCGGCGCTCCTCGTCGGCCAGCTGGCGGCGCAGGTTGTCGTCGCGGGTGACGACGAGGGCGCCGACCTCGAGGTCGAGCGAGTAGCTGCGGCGCGTGTAGTTGGAGCTGCCGATGAGGGTGACGGCGGGGCCGGCGGCGGCGGCGGCGGCGGCGTCGCGCTCGCCCGGCGGCATGGTCACCCACAGGCCCTTGGCGTGGTAGGTCCAGCCGCCGGGGCGGCCGGCGGTGCCGTGGCGCCACTCCTTGAGGGCGATGTCGGCGTCGCGGCCGGCGCGGTGGACGCCGTGGACGAAGCGGCGGGCGAGCAGGACGTAGGCGTCGGGCAGCAGGCCCGAGACGCCCTTGCTGCGGTAGAAGCCGTTGGCCTCGGGGGCGGCCGTGATGACCACGTTGCGCGACGACGCCGTCTCGAGCAGCAGCTTGGTCAGCGAGGGCGCCGGGTTGAAGTAGCCGGCGGTGAATGTCCACGACGAGCCGGCGTACTGCGGCTGGGCGAGGCGCTCGAGGATGCGCGTGACGACGGGCAGCTCCGTCGACGTGTCGGGCCGCATGACCTGCGACATTTGCGCGAGCATGTACACGCGCGTGTCGGCGAGCTGCTTTTGTCGTTGCGGTTGCTGCTGCTGCTGCTGCTGCTGCTGCTGCTGTTCGCCCAGTTCATGTCTCGTGTGGGCGGCGGTGGTAGGTGGTGCGATGAGACGCTCTAGCGTCGCCGTCGTGCTCTTGACAAAGGCCTTGGGGTGCTGCAGCGGCGACGGGGCCGAGTTGGTGCTCGGCCAGGAGAGGGTGAAGCCGGCGGGCTCGTCCGAGGGCTTGACGAGGAAGCTGAAGGAGGAGACGCCACTGTGGATGTTCCAGAAGAAGTCGGTAATCTGGCGGGAGGAGAAGAGGTGGTACCGGTCCTGCCGGTTGGTGAAGTAGTCGGTCGACAGGTTGGCGCTGCCAGGCTCGCGTCAGTTCAGTCCAGGGCCTCGAGCACAAAAGGGCATTTTTTGCACAAGTAAGTTCTCACCCCGACAGGATAATCTCGTCGTCGACGCCATACAGCTTCATGTGCTGCAGGCCCCAGCCCTCGTTGATGCGGCGCGGGATGTAGCGCTTGCGGGCGCCCGTCAGGTTCGGGGTGTGGTACATGCGGATCTCGACGCGGTCGGGGCCAAACTCGGCGACGAGGGGCGCCAGCAGCGAGGCGCACGAGGGGTCGGGGCTCTCGCGGGTGCCGCGCAGGGCGTCGGTCAGGATGCTGAGGGTGAGGCGCGGGTTGCGGGCGAGGGCGTCGCGCAGGACGTCGATGAGCTCGCGCTCGGAGCGGCCGATGTAGAGCGTCGAGAGGAAGATGCGGCGCTGGGCATTGCGGATGCGGTCCTGCAGGGCAGCTCGGTCAGTTTGTGGCCCTGACTCGGGAGACGTCAAGCCAGAAGCAGACGCAGCATCATCATCATCATCATCATCATCATGCGTGCGTGCGTATGGGGGCGGCGGCGGCGGCGCACCTTGAGCGTCTCGTAAAACTCGGCGGGCGTGGCCAGGACGCGGATGTCGGATCCTCGCACGTCGAAGCTCGGGGCCATGCGGTCCAGCTCGCTGACGAGCGGCGCCAGCACGCCGACGGCGGAACTGCCGTCGCCGCCCGAGGCCGCCGACGCCGAGCCTGACGAGGAGGAGAAGCGCCGGGCCGGGGCGGCGCGGGCGAGGCTCGTCCTGGCGCGCATCGAGACGGGCCCGCGCGCCTGCTGCGCCATGCGGCGCGTCGCCGCGCAGCAGCTCCGGGCCAGCATTCGGTGCGGGTCGTCGAGGTCACTGTCGTCGAGAGCGCGGCAGCTGTCGAGCGTGGGCGGCGGCGGTGGCGGCAGATCAATTGGCTCACGCGAGGGCAGGTGGTGGGAGTGGAAGTGGGATGAAGTCACGGACGGATCTGGAATCTTGGATGCATGAAGTGCTTGATGAAGCAAATGGCCATTCAGCGACGAAGAACCAGGCGAGGTAAGGTACCCGGCGAAGCAACGAGGTACCCCCAGGTACCCCACCCCGCGCGGTAAAGGAAGTCAGAAGGAACACACAACCCCCCAGCTCGAGGTCCATTGCAGCGTGTCGGCATACCTCTGACCACGCGAGACCCGCCAGAGCAGCTCAGGTATCCCGAAGTATAGTCAAGTACAGGACCCGGCCGCAGAGCAGCGCCGTGTAAGTCGAAACAGGCAGCCCGCTGGATCATGCGGATTGATGACCCGACATGACAACGTAAATGAAGCATGAAGGGCAATCGCGGCTGTATGAGTCGCGACGTGGTACATACTGTAAGTATTCGAGAAGAAGCAGCAGTCCACACGAGTTGACCCCAACGGCGGCATGAACAGTCGTCGTCGGCCGCGTACGAGTACATGAGACATGCCCGAAAACCAGGTAACTTATCCAGGTCTACGTCGTACTCGGTGTCAGATTCCCCATCTTGTAGCTCGCCCGAGTCGACGATGCCGACATTGCAGAGCCTGGCGTGCCGATCTAATGTGCCGAATACCTTAGCACTGCACTGTTTGGTAAGTACGAGCTGGACTTGATGAATTTGGAGTGCCATGGTAAGAACCCATGTCACCTAGACGGGCGGCTAGCCACACGGACGTCAACAGACCCAACGTGACCAGCCGCCGTGCCATGGGGCTGAACATGGGGGATACAGAACATGACATCTGTGTGTGTGCAATCACATAATCACACGCGGTGTGTTGTTGAAATACTTTGCACGGCACAGTGACTGTACTGTACAGGGGGTGCGTGCGGCGCAAGCCTGAAGGCAAGCCGACCGAGACGGCAAACAAGTCTACTAAGACGGCAGACTTCAAGCCGGAGGACAAGCAGCAATCCGGGGCAGCTAGCGCAGCACCTGGGGTCCTCTGTCCCGCCGGTGACAAGGCCCATCCATCCTACTGCCGCTTAGGAAATGCTGGACGCCTCTCTGTGGCATCTCCAGGGGGTTCTGCATCTGGCATTGTCTGACTGAACCGCGTCACAAGTGACATGTCATGGTACAAGCACAGTGTGATAGAGCCTGATATATTGTCACTTCTACGTACGCTTGATGAGTAGCTTCTATGCATCTTGACAAGGTCCATCCGAGAAAATCCAGCGTCCCCATGTGACACGCTCATACGGTCCCAAGGTGCCTACTCTGTAGACGTTGTTTACGGTAGCAAGGAAGCTCGTGGCCAGCGTCTTGACGCATGTGGCGTTGTTCCCCCGGTCCGTGTAGCCTATACAGTATTGTCGGCGCCGTAGCTACAGTACCACAAGACAATATTCAGGGACACCCAGATGGTGCAGTGCGGACGACCAGGCTTGTCCCAGCGCGCATGGCCAGCGATCTGCGTGCGCACCTGCTGATCCTCACGGCCACGTCCAGTACTGTACCGACTCAGCGGAATCTACGGCTACGAGCACGGCCAGGTCCGAGGTCAAACGGCACGACGCCCGTCCACTTCTGCTACCCACTGACATCAGCAATTCAGCATCATGTATTCTGCATGAACCAGTCTTTTCAGTTAAATAAAGAGCATGGGTCCCACGTGAGTCCATCATCAAAGATCTTGCCATCGGCCACGATCTAGAACCGAATCGGGCACGAGTAGGACCGAGATCGACGCTACGGGCATTATATCCGTCAATGCGCCTCCCGGCTTCATGGTCGCGCCCTAAGTGCCATGTGTTAAGCGTCAACACTTAGTAACCGCTTAGTACAGTAAGTACAGTACACGTTCGCATGCACCTCCTGGACTTGGTTTGTTGGGATGACACCCCCCCCTTCTCTCTCTTTTCGTCCCGGTCCTACGTTGCATGCGCCCCTTCAATGCACGCTGCCGTGCCAAAACGCCCACGGTCCCGCACCGGATCGAACCCGCGGTTTCGTTTCTATGCGCCGCGGATCTACGCGCGGGACGCGTCGCCCTCTCATGTCAGGGCTTCAGCTCAGGTACGTACGTACGGGTGGCCTGCGTGTGCCACGGGCGGGCTGAGCAGCATGTCTCGTTTAGAGGTCCAGACGACTGACAAGAAAGGACGGTGTGCATTATGTGGATCTCATCCGACTCTTGCACGTAGTCTACCGTTGACAAACTTGGAAATGGCCTCAAATTGCGCCCGTGTCAGTTGTCATGCACCCTGATGCGGACCGCCTCCCACCTACTATGGAAGACACTTGATGGATTGTATGTAAAGTAGACGGCAGACGTGAGAAGAACCTCGGGAATGCGTACATAAGGCCCATCATCCCCATTCGTCCGTTGTCGAGATCCGGTCTTCTTTTGGTAACCAACGTCTTGAGTTCAACAATCAACCTCAACCTTCAACACGCAGTACGATCATTCCATTTAGTTTTTTCGAATCTCCTTTGTACTCAACCTGCAAAGTTCAGCTCCCGATTCGCTACGCCTGAATCACTTTTCCCAACATGAAGACCACCTACACCGTCCTCGCCGCTGCCCTCCTGGGCACCGCCTTCGCCGGGCCCCTTGAGGCGCGGCAGCGCGCCGGGTCGGATGCGCCCGACATTGGCGGCCTCTCGGCCCAGTTCTGCGCCGACAAGAGCGCCGCCTGCGAGAAGAAGCTCCGCGACTGCATCTCGTTTAACAGGGACCGCAACGTCATCAAGGCATGCATGGGTGACACGGTCTTTGAGCCCGCCGACCCCAACGCCGCCGGCGTCAACGACAAGGGCGCAGGACCGGTCGGGGGCGAGCTTCTGAACAAGTTCCGCGCCAAGTACTGCGGGAGAATCGCCGGGGACAGGGCCTGCTTCGAGAAGGTCGACAGCTGCGTCAAGGACCTCGGCAAGGCGTCGGGCATGGACCTCGGCAAGAACCCGTCCGTCATGGACGCCTGCATGAAGGAGCCCAACACCCAGGAGCCTGAGAAGACCAACATCAACGAGCTCCGCGCCGAGTACTGCCGGTACGCAGACCGCGTTTGCTACAAGAAGCTCGACGAGTGCAGGAAGGACAAGGCGGACAAGGCCAGCATCGACAAATGCATGAACCCTTCCGCGCCGGAGTCGGTCGAGGCGACGACCGCCGGGGCGACGCCTGCTGAGTCGACGTCGACGGGCGTGGTTGGATGTGCGGCCCCCAAGAAGACCGCCGCCTAGAGGCGATAGATTCCCTCCGCAGACGTACACAGGCGCGTGCAGCGGGCTCATGCTCCGGTGTTGCTGGTCTACGCGTCGCGTCGAATGACGATGGAGGATTTGCCGGCAATGCCAGGCTTGGGTTCGTGTATTGATAGAGACTGCGGTGCTAGAGCATTGGCCCCTTAGATCATATTCCCAAACTGTCGGAAGCATGACAGGATACACGCCGTCTTTGCGAGATGCTTCCATGACCAGTATGTGCCGTGACTAGAGCTGAGAAGGACCGCAAAGTGAGCCAGCATTGTGCTCCATAAACATAGTGGTAGCCAGTCCCAAGGGAAAACGGAATCATGGTGCATGGAGCAATGTCGGGGCCTCCAAATACTCGTCGTCGATGCATTCCATGATATTCACCCAGGCGTCATCTGTCCCGTCGGCCACTTACATACGTAAGTTATTCCTGCAGTCACAATCGTCAAATGGCATGTCAATCACAGGACCGAGCACAGCCCCTGGGGCGGTCGCTTTGGAAATGACAGTGTGTCTAAGTTCAAGGACGAAACGACGGCACAACTACCCTTGCAGCCTTGCAGCCGGCGGCATGCTGCACATTTACGTCAATTGTCATGCAGCAGCGCATTGTGCTCTAAATTAGACGCGCGTACTTCGTACTTTCTTCGTATGAGTGCACGAGCTGAGAGCAGGTCGTCCGCGGTCAGACTTCGGCACAGGGCCACATTCGCCTTTGTGAACGCATGCAAAGTCCTTGACGGGCGAATTCAGCTAGAAACTGATATACTGGCTGCAACACAAGCAGGCCATCTTAACACCTCTGTCAATTGAAGATATTGGCAGCCCAATCTGCCTTGTCCAGCTAGAGTTTGAAGGATCAGACGCTTTGTAGACGTCAATTTCATCCCTACATTGATCTGTATGCAGGTGGGTTTCGTCCACGGAGAATATTGCAACATGACTCTCCACCAGACATTGGACGGGCGACTCGACAAAGGTCAGCCGCAGGCCACACACGCCGGATCGGCACGAATACCATGTCATGTTTCTTCACCAGGTCATACTTATAAACGCAGGCACGTTGACCTCGCTATGCTATACTTCCATACCATCTTTCATGCGCCTGGACCTCATTACCCGACTCTAGGCGGGTGGTCTGCGAAGTGTCGATTTCGAGCCTCGCCATCCCGACAGACTACTTCAGAACGAGATACTGGCCTCTCATATCAAATCCAACGATATAATGCGAGGCCTGGCGTGTTTCTTTAATTCCATACATGCTTTGTTAGATGTGGCATGAGGCAGTAGAGCAGTCGTGAAAAGACCAGGCTTCGGCCGTCTCATGAGCGAAGATGTAGTCGGATTAGAAGCCGGTGACTATGGATCAACATGAGGCTACGCCGGGGTTTGGGATTACAGGTTTATGCACTAACACCTGCCCGTGAACCAAGTGAGTCTGCCTTGATCACGGCCACGCTGCATGAGTCCTGATCAAACTTACTCTGGTCACTGCCACGTAGCTGCTTCATGTTTAGTAGCTACGGTTTTGAGTTGACCACCCAAAGGACGCAACACCCCGAGGCAGTGCTGCGTGCTTTGTGCGCTGTAAAATTCAGTGCAGTACAGTACAGTACTGTACAGTACTGTACTGCGCGGCTCTGCAAGGCTTTTCATGGCGAGCATGATGCATCTACATCAGGCAAACCTTGTGCGCCACTCGGCAGATCACCGCATTACACACGGTTGCACGGGGAGCTTTTGCCAGCGCCCTGATGCTGGTCTGCAGTGCAGCATAGGCGTGCATTCGACCAGGACGAGGATGACTGCGGGCGGCATGCCTGTGCTGGATCTAGAATCCTACACTCTTACGCGTAGGCGTTTGGTACAGTTAAGACTCTCTCCGCATGGTATTTGCGACCCGGCCTGCCCTTGTCCAATGACCGAGGGACTGACTTTAAAGCATTGGATCAACAAATTTCAATGACCCTGCCTCCATTAACACGCAGAGTGGCGGCCCTCACAGAAATAACATTGGTCCGCCCCTCCAATTTCATGCAAAGCGCCTGCTGCCTGCGCGGTCCAGGGTCAAGAGAGTTATGTAGGCTTGGCTATAGACTTGGCACATCAATTCAGCATGAAGCAGCATGATCCCAACCCATGCCGCCCAGCGTGAGCCTTGAAGTCCATCGACGCGGCGCCGGCTTGCGCATACTTAAGCTGCCATCATCCCGAGACTTCCCAAGAGCAAAGACACTGCCAGTTCAGATCAGATCAGATCAGCAGAGTCTTTGCAAGCTTCACTCAATCTTTTGCGCCCCTTTCCTGCTTGACTCTCCGACGCCACAAGACGTCATATCAAGTATTTCATTCCTTTCTTTTTAGAGTCTTTCTCCCTTGTGTGTACCCGCATTACCAAATTCCGACCACTCTCCGTCGCAACTCACCGTGTTCGACAAGATGAAGGCCACATACACCATCCTCACTGCCCTGTTGGGCACCGTCGCCCTTGCCGAGCCTCTTCACAGGCGGCAGAACGAGAACGAGATCGGTACGGGCAAGCCCGGCGGCAACCCCTTCCCCGACCTGTGCCCGAAGAAGGGCTCCAAGGACTGCGACGACACCATCAACAAGTGCGTCAAGGAGCACGGCAACAAGGACCGGGGCGCCGTGCTCCAGTGTGGGCTGGAGGCGATTCGCGCCCCCATCTGCGGCATGGATATTAGCGACAAGAAAGAGGTCGCCGGCTTCTGCCGAAAGAGCTTTGACAAGTGCGCTCGCCAGGTGGCGGGCTTGGACAAGACCTTGATCGAGGCCTGCGTACGTCAGGAATCGGTCGTCCTCAAGTTCTGCGGACGCGTGCAGCCCCAGAAAACGCCCGAAGGGTGTGCCGAGGCCGTCCAGACGTGCATCAAGAAGGTGGGCGGCCCGAAGCAGTCGGAGGTGTTTGACTGTGCGAGAAAGGTCTTGGCTGAGGCAAACAACACTGCCACTGGGGGAGACAAGAGTGCCGCCGGGGGGGACAAGACTGCCGCTGAAGGGGACAAGACTGCCACCGAGGGAGACAAGTCTGCCACCGAGGAGAACAAGACCACAAACGGGGTGGCAGAGCCTGCCACCGAGGGAAAGAAGCCCAAGGGGTGCCCCGCCCCCGGGAAGACCGCTCCTACCTCCGCCTAGACGCGATAGCCGCTTCCATGTTCCATGACGCGGGTCTTCGGTACACCTGCGGCGGCGGGGGGGACATGTATCCTCAACCGAAGCGTCCAGTTGCTGGGAACAGGCGGTCTGCGGGCTCATGTTGCTCTCGCTCTTGCGTCGCGAGATGGATAACTATGTTCTGAGGGCAGGCAGCATGCTTTGGACCCCTCTCTGATCTGGTTCGAGAATGTCAGAGTCCTGATATACATCATCATTGCTCTCACCTCGCTTCACTTGATGTCTGTGCCATGTGCTGATGAGGCGTTGTCAGTCCCTGTGGTCAACCGGTGAGCTGCCTGCATGTACTCACGAGTCCGGTCGTGATCAGTGTACGGTGCCATGGCACAAACATCAGTGCACCAATTGATCGCCCCTCGCATGACATGATGAAGTTCCTATTCATGAATACCTATTTTGTGTCCACTGAGGCCTGCTGATTTATGTGAAGTACACGTTGTTGGGTGCAGGCGATGACAGGAAGTTGGGGGACAAGAACCCATACCACAGACCGCAAGGCGGTACCAACGCAGCCTTGTTATTTGCACTTTGGGGCGTGCGCATACTGAGCTCGCCCATACTTCATCCCCGACAACGAAGCTACAATCAGGACAACCGCCCTATTTGGTCCCTAGAGGGAATCCTGGGTCAACTGGTTGGGGTCGATATCGAGATGCTCCAGCGCCAGTCTCCCATGGTCGACATTCAAATTCAGCCAGCCAGTCATGGTGAGGCACACCCAGTCAGTCTCTTCATGGTGATGGTTCTGCGAGCTTGTGGTCCATTTCACTTGACTGGCCTTATATACCAGAGGAATAGGGTAGAAATGTGAGTGCGGAGGCTTGAAGCAGATATGCGTCGGTGAGACATACTCCTCAAAGGAGTGAACGCCGAGTCTACACTCCCCAATCGCGTACCGTGCCCCGGATTCGTACGTGAAGATAAGACCTCTGCACAGTTCGTCCTCTGACGCGGCATATACTCGAACAGTTACAACCCCGTGAAGGGGCGCCATCGACCAAGAAGGACTTATGGTTGCCGAAGGCCACGCTTGGTGGGGCACATCGACGCGCCGCAGACTGTGACCGCCACTTGAGTACGCTCCGGTGACATACCGTGAGCCATGTCGCTTGAAGTGAATGAGAGTGGAGGGGTTTTCGATTTCTGCGGCGAGCCAGTTCATGCTCACCAAATCTCCCACGAGGACGTCTCCGCCGCTGCTCATGCTCAGCTGCGGCTAGTCAGCGTCTTGGATATTGCAGTTCACGTCGCAAACCATACCATGAGGCTCTGTCCAAAAGGCAATCCACCTTGGTTAAAGGAAAGTTTGGTGATCCGCCCCACTATTGGAACGTAGAGCCATGTTACAACCTCGCGAAGTCCCATTGGGAGCACCTCAAAGGTACTCTGGGCAGAACGAGAGCGCTCCGTGTGAGCATGTATGCCTACAATACATGCTTCCTCATATATAAAGAAGGTCAATCCCGTACAAGAATCAAGCTGCGTGGTGGCGAGCAGGCATGGCACAGCTGGGGTGAGCGGGCCACTGAAGCAGAGCTCCGGAAGTGGTGGACATGGCGTATCCCATATGAGAAATCTGTTTACGTTATCGCGCGGCATGTGCAAACGGGCCAAGCCAATCCGGAACTCGAGGCTGACTCCATCGAACGACTTGGGCCAGTCTACCAGGAACGCCTTGTCGTAGGCTCCTTGCGCACGACAAGAGTGCATGTCGCTGATCCTCTCAATGTGCCGAAGACCTCGCCAGTCAAATGTTAGGCAAATTGCCCGAGCAGTGTGACCTTGAAGAAGCCGGAGGCTGTTACCACGGGACCATGACTCAACGTCTAGCAAGGGGACGGAACTGTGGTCGTGCCGACTTAAAGACACAATGTTCCTGAGCTCCAGTGCAGTGGTGCATTTCCACATTGGGCTCGATGAGCACAGTTGCTAGATGTTTGACCGAAGCTCCGGAGGCAATCTGGCGAAGAGGGGGAGGCCGTTCAAGATGCCATTTGGGTTCACGTAGTCGGTGCGAGGGACCAGATCCAGATCCAGAATTGGCGAGCCCTGCCATGGTTTTTTCGCCATGACCGCGAGCCAGAAATGTCTCAAAGTGTTGCCGGGGGCGGACAGGAAGATCTGCAGACACTCGACGTGGACAGCGGCACTCTCCGGCGACCGAACGCAGTCGGCGCACGATGGCATGCGACAGGTCTTCCATGGCTTGGTGGCAGTGTCGTGTAATTCGTGTTGGTATAGCTGCATCCCAAACGGGAATCGCGCAAAGTGCTTCCCGGTAACTGCGGGGAGAGAGTCGAGTCAGCGGTGGCTGCTCAGCCCAGGCCTCGAGGAGAGACTGGGCTCAGAGACTGGTCTCTGGACTCCTGGAGTGAGGCAGCGTTCGACTAAATACTTACACGCGCACAGGGCCTCGCCCCCGACGAAGAAGAACCCGCAGGCTCCGCAGCGATTGGGCACCGGAACGTGCGTCTCTTCTGATGGATCGGTGTACCATATCTGTCCTGGTAACTCCATGTCGTGTGGATTTGGGGCGCGAGTGTGGCCACGCTATGATGAATGTCGATGTTGTTGTGTTGAGAAGGAGGAAGGTGGTGGACGAGCGCCGGCTTCGCGTGTAAGTGCGGCTCACCCTGGTCGTCTCCACAGGCTGCCAAATTGGGAAACCACCCGCGTTACATAATCACTCCTGGCACCTGCTCTCGCCAGCCCGGGGTTTACCCGCCAGACCTCTGCCCGCGCCGCCAATCCAGCGTCCCGATTCCCAAACCTCCACCCAGCCAGACCTGCATCTCGAGCATCGACAGAGCGCAACGCCGCCCCAGCCGCAGCCATGTCGACCATCACGCGCACGCTGAGCAACCTGCGCAAGGTGGGCATCAAGGTACGCTCCCATTGACCCTCTGTCGCCCGCCGCGGTCTCCCCTCGGCCGCTCAATGGCGGCACTTGCTGATAACCTCTCTCTCTTTGCAGGACTACTTCCGCCAGATGCTGGTACGTTTCGATCAGAACCCCCGACCACGGCCCTCCCGACGACGACGACGACGACGACGATGGCGATGGCGATGACGGCCACGGACACTGCCACGGCCGCAATAAGAGACATGCTGACATTCGTTGTTCCCACGCAGTACATCGGCGACACCAAGTACGGCCGCCTCGTCGGCACCGACCGCGCGGGCAACCGCTTCTTCGAGAACGGCGAGGAGCTGCCGCTGCGCACGCGCTGGGTCGAGTACGCCAAGCACGACTACGACGCCGCCCAGATCGACCCCGGCTGGCACGCCTGGATCAGCTACTCGGTCGACGCGCCCCCGACGCAGGACGCCCTGATGCAGTTTGGCCACCGCGCGTTCGAGCGGCCCGGCCCCGTCCCCAACTACACGCAGACGCGCGGCGCGTTCAAGACGTACAGCACGTGAGTGGTTGCCCGCCGCCCGATATATGCACACCTCCCGCCAATGCCGCACGGGGGTGAGGGAGGGGGGGGCAGAGGGAGGGACGGTGGGAGACGAGCACGCTGGGTGTGTATCGTGGTCCACACCGGTCTTACGCGCTCTGCGCTTGCCTCTACGCCACCTCCCTTCGCCCCCTCTCTTCTCGACGTGAAAACGCCCGGATGACTGACTTTATTACCTGCAGGACGAAGCCCAAGATGAGGACCTGGGAGCCGGTCGCTGCGCAGCGGGCATAGGCGGACACCGCTACTCGCTCGCTTGTTTGCTTGGGGGAAGAGGGGAGATGGAGGGGACGCCTCATTGTACATATGTATCTCGCGCGAATAGACGCTCGGACCGCAGCAACGTCTGCAACTTGGAAACCGAACTTGCCCAGGCTGAGGGAGTTATTCTATCCATTCCACTCTCACGCGCGAACACGAAGCCCACCAATCCGCACACGAAGCACACGAACCACCTGTAGCACGCAGCCCGCACGCAAAAGCATTCGCGCACGACGCATACGACACCTCAAACGCACGAGGGATGTATTTCGTTGCTGCGCAGTGTTCTGTTCTAGCATATGCACCCAGCTCCTCTAAGAGTCGTCGCAACAGAGCGTGAGATGGGGGAAGAGAAAGAGAGGAAGAAAACAAAATCCGGCCAGGCATATGTACCCAAGTCAGCCGACGCAACGCACGCACACCCGCGTCTACTCTACTAGTGCTACTTCTGCTACTGCCGCTACTGCTGCTGTCGCTACTGCTGCTGTCGCTACTGCTGCTGCTCTCACTACTGCTGCTGCTGCGCCTTGCCTTCCACGGCTGTCTTGAGCGCTGTACGTGACGCGTGTTAGGAAAAAAGTATAGCGGTTTACGGGTTCGTTTATGCGGGTGGTGGTGCAGGGCAAGTGTGGCGTACCTTCGCAGCTCGCCTTGGCGTCGCCAAAGAGCATCCGCGCGTTGGGCATGTAGAACATGGGGTTCGGGACGTCGGCTGTCGTCGTCGTCAGTGTTCCACATCTCGACACTCACTAGAAAGAAAAAGGGGGGAGCCGTGGGGGAGAGAAGGTGCGTACCGTAGCCGCTCGACATGCCGCGCTTCATGATGACGACCTGCTTGCTTTTCCACGCGTGCAGGACGGGCATGCCCTCGATGGCGCTGCCCTTTTCCATGGCGATGGGGTTGACGGTGTCGTTGGCGCCGATGACGACGGTGAGGTCCGTGTCGGGGAAGTCGTCGTTGATCTCGTCCATCTCGAGGACAATGTCGTAGGGGACGCTGGCCTCGGCGAGGAGCACGTTGCACTGACCCGGCATGCGCCCGGCGACGGGGTGGATGGCGAAGCGGACCGTGATGCCGCGTGCGCGCAGCAGCTGCACGATGCTCGAGATGGCGTACTGCGCCTTGGCCACCGCCATGCCGTAGCCGACGACGAGGATCACCGACTCGGACTGCAGTAGCGCGTCGGCGAGGTCATCGACCGACGTCTGCGTCACCTGGCCCTGCGGTTTGTACTCTTCCATCTGCGTCGGCGTCGAGAGCCCGCCGAAGAGCACGTTGGTGAGCGAGCGGTTCATGGCCACGCACATGATGTACGAGAGGATGGAACCCGACACGCCGATGAGCGCGCCCACTGACGTCAGCAGCGGGTTGTCGAGCATGAGGCCCTCGGCGACGAGGGCGAAGCCGCTGTATGCGTTGAGGACCGTGATGACCACGGCTAGGGAGAAGCATCAGCATCGCAACAGGCACCTGTAATTCAGTCACGACAACGTACGCATGTCCGCACCGCCAATGGCAGCGGTGGTGGTGTATCCCTTGACGAAGCTCAGCGCCGCGTTGGCCGCCAGAGCGCCCGCGGCAATCATGGGGCTGCCTGGAGCCATGGTCAGGAACGCGCCCATGGTCGCCGCGTTGGTGGCGAGCAGGCCCGAGTTGATGAGGTGGCGGCCTGGCAGGATCGTGGGCCGAGACGACATGCGGCCAGCCAGCTTGAGGAACGCGACGATAGAACCGGTAAAGGTGATGCCACCTGACCAGTCAGCCGCTTGTCAGTACATCGTAGAAGCCGGCCACACTTACCAATGAGGACGCCGAGATAGCCAGTCACCATGTGCAAGGTCGAGATGTCAGTCACATCAGCCATGACGCTGCCGATGCTGGTCAGGACAGCGGCGAGACCGACCACCGAGTGCAGCGCGGCGACCGTCTGCGGGAGATCCGTGGGAGTGATGCGCTTGCCGATCAAGAAGCCTACAAGTAGTCCGTCAGCAACCGGCCACATTCGTCTTCACGGACAAGGAACGCACCTGCAAGGGCTCCAATGGTGGCGAGGCCGCCAAACTGGGCGAGCACCTCGGGCGAGAAGCCGGCGGCAAGCAAGCTCGCCAGGACGCCGGTGCCAACGCCGAGGATGCCCAGCATGTTTCCCATGCGCGCCGTCGTCTGCGAGGCGAGGCCCGAGATGGAGCCGATGCAGAGGACGGAGCTGGCCAGGTATCCCGCCTGCACGAGGCCAGCGGCGCCCGTGGACGCCGCAGCGATGAAGCCGCCGCCGAACAAGACGGCGGGGATACCGTACAGCCACGGGTAGTCGGGAGGATCAGTCGGTCCTGTTGCCGTCAGTATTCATACCTAGCAACCATTGTCACGACACCTACGCCTGAACATGTCGAGCATGCGCTTCGTAATGACAAAGCCGCCTCCGACGTTGACAAACGCCAGCAACACACTCAGCGCGCCAAAGAGCTGCGGCACCGTCTCGGGCAGGAAGCCGCCGCCGAGGATGAAGAGGCCGCCCACGCCGACCATGCCGGAGATGGCGTTGGTGACACTCATCAGGGGTGAGTGCAGCGCCGGCACAACGCCCCAGACGACGCGGTATCCGATCAAGCTGGCCAGCGCAAATGTGAAGGCATTCGACATGAAGAGAGGGCCGGTCAGCTTGCCGAGCGCTAGGACGCCGCCCATGCCGGCCGTGATGGCAGTGACCTCGCGCGTCTTCTTCTGCCAGGGCGTCAGGGCGACCGTCTCGACGACGGCCTCGGCGGCTGCGGGCTTGGCCGGGGCCGGTGGCGGCGCGGGTCGGGGAGCGGGCGGGAGGACGTCGCCGTTCTGCGTCACGATGGCACCGCGGACAACCTCGTCTGAGAGGTCGACTCCGAATTCCTTCTCTGCGGGAGCCATGGAGAGCAGGAACTTGGTGATGTTGTTCGAGTACAGCGTGGACGACTGCGTGGGGAGACGCGACGGCAGGTCGGTGTAGCCTGCTTCGAGTAAGTCTCCTGTCTTCACACGAACCTGCCAAACTTACCGATAATCTTGACGTCGTTGTACACGGCCAGCTCGCCCTTCTTTGTGGCTTCGCAGTTGCCGCCAGCCTCGGCGGCCAAATCGACAATGACGCTGCCGGGTTTCATGACGTCGAGCATATCCATCTTAATGAGTTTGGGCGCGGGCTTTCCGGGAATCAGGGCGGTGGTGATGATGATGTCCACCTCCCTGGCCTGCTCCTTGAATAGCTTCATCTCAGCCTCGATGAACTCTTTGCTCATTTCCTTTGCGTAGCCTCCGGCGCCGGAGCCATCCTCTTGGATCTCGACCTCGATGAACTCGGCGCCGAGAGATTGGACCTGCTCGCGGGCGGCGGGTCGCGTGTCGAAGCCGCGGACAATGGCGCCCATGCGCCTGGCGGTGGCGATGGCGCTCAGGCCGGCCACGCCGGCGCCGATGATGAGGACCTTGCAGGGCGGGATCTTTCCGGCGGCGGTAACCTGGCCAGTCAGGAATCTGCCGAAGACGTTGGAGGCCTCGAGCACGGCCTTGTATCCGGCAATGTTGGCCATGCTGCTGAGTGCGTCGAAGACCTGGGCGCGAGAGATGCGGGGGATCATGTCCATGGCGAAGCAGGTCGCGCCCTTGCTGGCGATCTTCTGGACCAGTTCCTTGTTCTGGGCGGGTTGGAGGAGCGAGATGACGGACTGCTTAACCTTGAAGGAGTCGACCTCGTCCATGCTCGGGCCACGGACCTTGAGGACGACGTCGGCAGCGGACCAGACCCCTGAGGCGCCGTCGACAAGCGTCGCGCCGGCCTTTTCATACGCCTCGTCGTGAAACTCGGCAGCGGTGCCGGCGCCTCGCTGAACGAGGACCTTGCCGAAGCCCTTCTTGAGAAGCAGGGCGACGTTGGCGGGCGTGAGAGCGACGCGGCGCTCGCCAGGGAAGACCTCCTTGGGGACGCCGACGGTGAGCTGGCCGTAGGGCGTCGTCGGAGGCACGACGGCCGTCGAGTACAGCTTCGGGGCTGGAGGCGGCAGGGGCGTCGTCCGCACAGAGGCATGGCGCACGACGGCGAGGGTGCGCGCCGCGGCGGGCACGAGGGCGCGACGACCGGCGGCGCCCAGCGTGTTGTGCCATTGACGGCGGCCGGAGAGCGGCTTGAGGTCTGGAGGAGGTGGTGGTCAGTCACGCGACCCTCAAGGCCGGAAGAAGCCAAGTCAGCTCGGCCGGCCCATGAAAGCGGCGGCGACGACGACGACGACTTTCACGAGCACGGCACTGGGCGCGCAAACCTTGGAGAATGCCGTGGCGCCCGGCGCGGGCGGACGAGGCGGACGAGGAGAAGCACAGCTCGGCGGCGAGCGGGCGCAGCAAGTTGGACGCCATTATCGCGGCGGGACAGTCATCTGCGGCAGCGTCTCACGGTGGCCGCTTAGGGAGCGAGGGCGGGCAGCTCTGAGGACACGAGGCGAGGCGAGGTGAGGCGAGTCAGGCGGCGCGCGGAGACGACAAGGACGATGACGATGACACGGAGCTCCGTGACAGCTCCGATGCTCGGAATGGAGCTAGACGAGCTCCGTAGGGTGACGATGCCGGCGACGGCAGGGTGAATGCGTCGTCGAGCTGGACGCAACAAAAAAAAAAGAAATATCTCAGCCCTCGGCAGGAGGAGGAGGAGTAGCCCACGAGGCGGAGGGGCGGGACGGTGAGGGGAAGCGTTGGCTCATCAGGAGACGCGACGGACGGGCAGCGATGGTGGTGGTGGTTGCGGTTATGGTGGTCGGCTATGACTTGGTGGCTGGCAACCTGGACGGTACATGTCTCGGAGCCTCAGGTACCTGTCGTCGTACCTGATGTTGCCCGTCCATGGCGGTCTCACTCATCATCCGGCCTAGCCGCCATCTGCGGGGGAGGGTGCGGCGCGGCGGCCATCTCGGCCAAACGGCGCGCGCGCATGCCGGGCAGGTCTTGTGCCTCGCCGTCGTCCCCTAACCCTTGGGATCCCTGCGCGTGCAGGCGTGCATGCATGCATGGTGGTGGTGACATTGGTGTTTGGTGACGAGGAATGGAAGCTCGATGCGCAATGGCGGAGGTACTGTACGAGGTATTGTCCTCGTACATGAACGCCCTGGAGTGACTGGACCCCTCCCTCCCAAACCCAGCTCAGGTGTTGAGACCGCTGGATGGCGCGCCTGGCGGCCCGTGGCCCACTGAAGAGAGGGGTAGCTCTGTTGCTGCACGCTACCAATCCACCTCCCTGTCACAGATGTCACCAGGCCGCAGCGGTCCTCTGTTGGTGGAAGGTTGGCAGCCCGCCCAGGGGTCCGGCCTTGACGGACGGTGAGGTGTGTGCGTGCGGGGCTCCCGGTGCCGGCCCGACGCTAAAACCTGGGGGAGCGACCGCCCTAGGCGCCCCGTCCATGAGGTCCTTTCAGCGATGGCCGTCCACTGAGGTGCCCGATTGAGAATTCGAGAGGGGGATTGAAGAGCCTACAGGGCACCACCTGACGCCAGCCCACGTCGCACCTACGCAACCTTGGAACGCAACGCACGCACGCCCCAGATCGCCCAACCGTGTGTGCTGCGGATATTACGTTGCGTTGGGGGCGCCAAGCCAGGCCAGGCGCCCCGGGAGCTGCCTGATTGAGGGGACGGAGAACCTTGGGATGGTTCGGGCGGCTGGCTGCGGGACGAACACCAAGACGGCAGGCGGCGACCTGACTGAACTGCGGCATCTTGGCGTTTGGGGCGCTGCCGTGTCGCTACCCTACAGACAAGTACCTGGCGCTCGACGGCTCATACGGCATTCCACCTCTCGAGCGAGCAGCTTTCTTGTATCGATGTGAAAGAGGACGGCATCTTGCGGTTTTCCATGGCATTATGAATGTCAATTATTACGCTCGGTGCGGGGATGAGGTGGGCTGCGCTCGTCGACTCCCATGTCACCGTGACCATCTGCACCTCCACCAACTTACACCCGCGTCAACTCCACCTCGCCTCACTCACTCCAAACACCAACTCAACCGTCACAGCCCCTGTGACGCGCGCGACGACACATGACGACTCGACACGGCGGAGGGAGGCATCCTCAGCTCCCACTCAGCTCAGCCCTTCTTGCACGTCCCCGCGTGGCACGGCTCGTCGCACCTCCCGCGATAGTCGGGCCCGATGACGAGGCACTTGTCGCACCCGCACAGCAGGTGCAGCTTGTTGCCCTCGCGCGCGTTGGCGTCGTCGCAGAGGCACAGGAACAGCGCCGACCGCACGTCGGTCCCGGGCGTCACCGCTGACGATGACGACGACGACGACGACCCGCCGCCGCTGCACCCCGCGCCTGCCGTCTTACAGTACGCCTCGGCCAGCTGCTTCTCGCTCCACGGCTTCTCTGTGTGCCGTACGTGTAGGTCATCAGTCAGTCAACCGCCGCGCTGTGTCTGTGTGGAAGCAACTGTCACGGCTCCGTGCGGAGGGGTTGGCCCGGGGGGACCAGGAGGGAAAAGGGCGGGTGTTGTGATGAGGGTGATGGTGACCTACTCATGCCCATGAGCACTGACGCGCAGTACGTGTAGCCGCACTCGCAGATGGGCCCCGAGGGCCCGGCGCCGCCCGTCTGCTCCGGCGGCGGCGGGGCCGGTCCCTTGGTCGTCGTCGGGGTGTTTGGGGCGCCCGAGGACACGGAGGGCGGAGGAGGAGGAGGAGCGGGAGGCATTGCCGGGGTCTCAGCCTCGGGGCGGACCACGCCCATGGCCATGGCGGCGGCAGCGAAGAGCACGAGGATGAAGTTCATGACTGGTTCTGCCGATGCGCACAGTCGACGTCAAGATGCGAGCACGAGATTGTAGACAGGACCAAAAGGGAAGCGGCTGACGAAGGGGACGAGAAGGCGCCTTTATAGTGCCCGAGATGGAGGCCGTGATGGCGAGCAAACAGCCCCCTCGATACACAGACAGAGCCCCGAAAGCGGTGCTTGACGGCGGCGGACGTTTGACAGCTGCGACCAGCTGGCCGAGGACCTAGGCAACATCGTTGGGCTACGTCCCGCGTGTTGCAGCAGTGCCGCTTGCTTGCTAGGTTTCTTTGGAGCATCTCACACAGACGCTGCGCCGTCTTGCCAGTCTCACTGACCCCGTGGATATGACACCCGCAGATGCACGTCAAACAAGTCCGAGGGCTCATACACACTGGCTACTGACAGTCTACTTCGAGCATGCCAACGTGCTGCTTCCAGTGCGCGACTCGCCGTCGTTGGCATTGCAGTGCAGTGCATAGTCCAGACTGTGCAGTGCTGCGCCGTGTATCGGAGCCACCTCGCTTCTCTTGTGCGCGTCGGTGATTCGCGTGTCGTCGCAATGGCGCAACTTCAGGTCACATCTGGTCGAGAGACGCACTCGCACACGTGCTCTGTCCAATGTCGCATGTCGTGTCGTGCAGGTGAGACGAAACCAGCTTCGCAGCACAATCAGATGAACAGCACCGGCAACGCGTGCGAGTTGCCTCATGCACTGTCGCGCACGCACCGTGCACCTCGACCCCACCACGACTTCCTGAATCCTGTGCAAGCGTCTCGGCCGAGCATTTGCGGCGGCTGCTGCGTGCTACCCCTCCAACTCCATCCCTCCCGCCATCGGCTCTCCGGTTTGAACTCTGCCGTTGTCCTCCCTACCCTCCCCGTCGTCGCAGCACCCCTCTCGACTACACACGACAGACAGACAAGCCGGCACCATGAGCGACTCACAGGCCGCCGCCGGTGCCGCCGATACGGGCGCGACCAAGACCATCGTCGTCGGCACGCGCAAGTCGCCGCTCGCCATGGCGCAGGCCGAGATCGTCGTCGCCAGCCTCAAGGCGCTGCTGCCCGACCACGAGTTCCCCATCCACGGCATGACGACGACGGGCGACCGCGACCAGAACACGGCGCTGTACAACTTTGGCGGCAAGGGCCTGTGGACGTCGCAGCTCGAGGAGAAGCTCGCCGCGCGCGAGCTCGACGTGGTCGTGCACTCGCTCAAGGACATGCCCACGACGCTGCCCGACGGCTGCGCCCTCGGCGCCGTCACCAAGCGCGAGGACGCGCGCGACGTGCTCGTCGTCAAGCGCGCCCTCGCCGACGCCCACGGCTGGCGCACCCTCGCCGACCTGCCCGCCGGCAGCGTCATCGGCACCAGCAGCGTCCGCCGCATCGCCCAGCTCGCCCGCCGCTACCCGGCCCTGCGATTCAAGGACGTCCGCGGCAACCTGCAGACGCGCCTCGAGAAGCTGCGCACCGACGACGAGATGACGGCCATTGTCCTCGCCGCTGCCGGCTTGCAGCGCATCGGCCTCGGCCACCACATCTCGCAGTTCCTCGACAGCGACGGCGGCGGCATCCTCCACGCCGTCGGCCAGGGCGCCCTCGGCGTCGAGTGCCGCGCCGGCGACGAGCGCGTCCTCGCCGTCCTGCGCGGCCTCGAGGACCGCGACGCTGCCCTCGCGTGCGCCACGGAGCGCAGCCTCATGCGCACCCTCGAGGGCGGCTGCAGCGTGCCCATTGGCGTCGAGACGCGCTGGGTTGACGACGACGCCGCTGACGGCGAGCACAAGCAGCTGCGCCTGCGGGCCACGGTTGTCTCGGCCGACGGCAAGCAGGGCGTCGACGCCGAGGTGACGGAGACGATTGTGTCCGTCGAGGCCGCCGAGGAGCTGGGCAAGCGCGTCGCCCTCGACCTGGTGAGCCGCGGCGCGGATAAGATCCTGGACGTCATCAACGCGAGCCGGCCGCTGGAAAAGGCGGCGTGAGGGGGTTTGGTGGACGAGGGAACAAAATGACAATGCATGACATGACCTGTACTCTAGAAGATTCAAAAGCACCATTTCAAACGGACAATGTCAAACGGGCCAAAAAAAGGGCCATTTCAAAATCACCATTGCTGGCTAGGTACTCTTCGGTGGGGTCTGCTACACTACGTTCATGAGTGGCCACTGTGACTCTACATCAAGTGTCGACGGGCGTCTCCGACAGTTGCAGTTGCTGCCGACCTCGGCTCATTCACAGTCGTGCCACATCACCGGCACGCCGACCAAAACCCCACTGGCAACATTCCGAGTTCCCTATGTTAAAAATCGAGCCACCACGTATGGTACACGGGATATGTATGCGTGCAATGCCTGTTGCTCCCCTGCCAGGTTGAACTGCCCCTCGGTGCGCGCCCACGACGAGCTCGCGCCTCCATCTCTGACACACGGCCGTTTCTCCAAGTTGTCCAAACAATTGCTCAGTCCAACTATTTGGTGTGTGTCTGTGCCTGTGTCTCCCCCTACACGTCTACCGACCACTTAAGCCAAAATCAAACAACCCCCGCCCGTCTAAAGCGTCTGTCGCGTGTCGCCACCCGTCATATTTTCTCTTTTATCTTTGCGGCGCTTCTCTTACTCCTCGATAAAGGCCTTGTAGGCCTCGGCGTCCATCAGCTCGTCGACCTGCTTGGCGCCCTCCTCGTCGACCTCGACGCGGACGATCCAACCGCCGCCGTTGGCGTCGTCCTCGGGGACCTGGTTGATGGTGGCGGGCTTCTCCTCGAGCAGCTGGTTGGCGGCGACGACCTTGCAGCGGACGGGGGCGTTGATGTCGGAGGCGCTCTTGACCGACTCGACGGCGCCGATGGCGTCGCCCTGGTCGACGAAGTCAGAGGCGGGGGCCTCGGGGAGCTCGACGTAGACGACGTCGCCGAGCTGCTCGGCCGCGTAGGTCGAGATGCCGATGACGCCCGTCTTGCGGTCGGCCGACAGGTCGACCCACTCGTGGTCCTTGGTGTACTTGCGGATGAGGCCTGCAGTCGGGGGGTGGAATTTGACTTTTTGTTAGCTGGGCTGGCTTCGTAGCTTCTGATTGCGGTTTGCCTTTCTGACTGCGGCGAGAACGAGATTCTTCACGTCCCCTGCGGCGGCGCGGCAGGAGATAAGCGAGGAATCTCGCCGGAGCAGCAGGGAGAACGACGAGGACGGCGACGGGAGGGGGGAGACGCACTCATGCGCGAGGTGGTGAAGCGGCGGAACGGCGACGCAGCAGCAGCAACGGTAGCTGCGCGGGGAGCAGCGAGGCGCATGGCGGGCCGGGCGGCCGCGCGCAGGGACGAGCAGACAATCGAGGCCATTGCGAACTGTAGGGAGGGAGGGCGGAGTGCTGCGAGGAGCGGGTTGTGGGATTGATGAATTTGAGGTTGTCGTGGGGGGGGGGAGGAGGAGAGGAGAGAGTTGAGCAGCAGAGTGTACGAGTAGCTGGAGCAGAGTAGCCGGAGGCGGAGGAGGAAATCGGGTAGCGCAGGTCGGCAGGTTGGTGGTGGTCGTGGCGATGGCCGCCCCCGACGCACGCCCGCCCGGCTCTGACCGTCACCCCAGGTCGTGGATTTCGGCGCCTGCGCCCAGCGGCGGCAGGGACAGCGACAGCGGCAGCGGCAGCGGCAACGGGAGCGACAGCGCGGAACCAGCCAGCGCCGGGGAGCGCTCCCAAGACTGAGATGATGACTAACGCGGGTGGGCAGTGGCATGGTCCTGCCGCAACGGAACAACCAGGCAAGCCAGGCCCATGGGGGCCCCGCTGTTACAGCGTCACCCGTCGACGTCTTCAGTGCATGTCACGCCGCCCCGTCACCGCATCAGACGTGACGGGAGGTCTGGTGGGCGGGCGGGCGGACCGCGCTGCGCTGGGGCGGGGACCACGGACCAATGGGCGCATTCGAAACATAATAGCTGGGGGGCGGCCACGCTGCCGAGGGGCTTCCTCTAGCACCCAAGAGGATGGAGGTACGTAAAGAGAACCTCCAAGGCTGTCGCGCGGGTGCAGGGCCAGGGCAGGGCGATGCGCGCGGGGCGTTTCCATCTGGTAATGGCTGGGTAATAAATACAGTACATGCCTTCTTCGTACGATACGAGTACATGCACGGGAGGTGGACGCGCGCGGGTGGCCAACGGCGGGCTGTTGGCGGCAGCGCCGGCCGGCTCCCGATGTCGGGACGTGGGATCATCGCCGCGACCCAGATCCGCGCCATGTGGTTGCAAGATTTGTTTTCTCGCCTGGAGCTCGTGTCGGTACCACTGTCCATCAGTCATCACGCATCGGCGGCATTATACCACGGAGATGGCGATGACCTCGCCGGGCGCGTGGACGCTTCGACGAGACTCAACTGCGCCCTGGTGCGCCGCTGGTGCCGCTGGTGCCGCGGCATAATCGAGCTCGGGTCGGCACTACTGTCTATCAATCGTCACGCATCGGCGGCTTGATAGATGGCGATGACCTCGCCGGGCGCGTGGACGCTTCGACGAGACCCAATTGCGTCCTGGTGTCGCTGGTGCCGCGGGTGCCGCTGGTGCCGCCGCATCATCGAGCTCGTCAAATCGGCCACGCCCTGACGGATGACGTGTCTGTCTGTTGTCTCATCATCGACAACTCGCACCTACGCAGACGACCTCGCACCAAGAGAGCCTGTTTGCTTGCTTGCCTTGTGCTGATGACGAGCCGCACCTGTCGAGTCGCGCGCACGCGCAGCCCACGCTCAGATTGCCGAGGCGCGAGCAAAGGGCGGCAGCTGCAAATCTGCGCCTCGGGCCATGAGCCGTCGCCCTCTCCCGTCGTCGCGTCACGTCACCTCACGTCAGGGCATGAAGCGAGAACAACGCAGCGCAGGTGCACCACTGTGCCGTGTTCGGAACCCTACCTTGAGAGCCTGGTAGTGCCCGTGCCTGGGTAACCGTCAAGGGAAGCGAAAATCTCGGCTCCTGATCCGCGCGCCCACGGCCCATTGGCCCCGGTTGCCCGTGTCAGCCAGACCACCGAGCGAGCCCATTGTCCCTGGGGACGACGGTGGAGTCATTGGGCAGTCGGGGGCAGCCAGTGCTGACGGAAAGTGGTGGTGGCAGAACGGGAGGATGAAAGTTCACCACCTCGCGCCTCACTTCAACTATCGGCAGCTCCGTCAGCTCAGCTCGTCCTGTGCGTGTGCGCTATACTCGTGCTGGCCAGGGCGGCGAGCGCACCAACCACGGCGCAGAACAGCACTGTCGCGGGCACCACTGGGCCACTATTTCCAGCGTCCGGTGTGCCTGGCGGGCTTGAGAAATTCCGATCCGCACTGTTCGAGGGGCGCCGCGAGCTTGACGCCTGCTGGCTGCTGGTTGGAGCCCACACGCGACCCGTGGGACCTCGCCGGCAAGCCAAGGTACCTGCGGGCACCGTGAACTCAGCCCAGAGCTCGCAGTGACTTCCGGGCCCCGCGCCACTGCGCCTGCCGTGCCTGTACCTTTCGCTAGCGTACCCCTGCCCGCCCTGGCGCCACGACCTCTCGTCTGGTGTCCACTGGCCTGCACGTAAGGTACGGAGTACCTCGCCTCAGCGGCACGCCTCGCGCGCCTTGCTCGACTCGCCCTTGGGCTCCGACTCGCATCGAAACACCAGCATTCCAGTCCATCATTCATTTCACGGCCGACTCACGAAACACCGCCCGCCCGCTTCCGCCTCGTCATCTCGCCGTAGTGGGGTTCAGCTCGATCCTGCCCGGCCTCGACTCCGCTCCGAACCGCATCCCACCGCACCGCACCGCCCGCTGCCGCCGCCGCCGCCGCCGCCGCAGCAGCAGCAGCCCGCGTCCGCGTCTCTCCCCTCCCCCTCGACCCTCCTCGATGCGTCAGCACAGCTGAGCCCGCCTCGCGACACACGCTCTTCCATCGACTGCCCGACGCGCCCACACCGAGGCTCTGGCCTCGCCGTGCTTCAATCTGGATCTCCCGACTGAGCCCGCGGCCCCTCCCGAGCACGAGCAGCTCCACGACCCCGCCGCAGTCGACGCCATGGACGCAGATCAACATCACCTTCAGACACAGCAGCAGCAGCTGCACGAGCAGCCGCCCGCCGGGGACGACCAGCTGCCGCCTCCCCTCCCGACACAGGACGCCCCCGACGACACCCTGGGCGGCCTCGACGGCTCCCCGCGTCCGCAGACGGCCGCCAGCAACGGCGGCTTCTCCAACAGCCATCATCACCAACACCATCACCAGAGCCAGTCCCTCGACCAGGGCTTGCCTAGCAGCCCGCGGCAGCACGACGACGACCCCGCGTCGCGATATACGCCGCCCGTCTCGAGCGCACCCTCCCACTCGCGGCCCGCCAGCCGCATGTCGAACCCCTCCAACGCGTCGAATCCGCCTCCCCCCCAGTCCCATGCCGGCGACCACCGCCAGGGCTCCAACGAGCCGCCCAATGGCCGCAACCACGTCGTCATCAAGGTCGGCATGGTCGGCGACGCCCAGATCGGCAAGACGTCGCTCATGGTCAAGTACGTCGAGGGCAGCTGGGACGAGGACTACATCCAGACGCTGGGCGTCAACTTCATGGAGAAGACCATCTCCATCCGCAACACGGAAATCACCTTCTCCATATGGGATCTCGGCGGCCAGCGCGAGTTTGTCAACATGCTGCCGCTCGTCTGCAACGACGCCGTCGCCATCCTCTTCATGTTCGACCTGACGCGCAAGAGCACCCTCAACAGCATCAAGGAGTGGTACCGCCAGGGCAGGGGCTTCAACAAGACGGCCATTCCCATTCTCGTCGGCACAAAGTACGATCACTTTGTCAACTTTCCGCTGCAGGACCAGGAGGAGATTTCGAACCAGGTAAAACAGGACTCGGTCCGCCTTTAAAGCTACAGGACGGCTGCTGACCACGCCCAGGCGAGACGGTTTGCCAAGGCGATGCGCGCGTCTCTCATTTTTTCGAGCACGAGCCACAGCATCAACGTGCAAAAGGTGGGCCGATCTAGGTCTCCCCCGGGTGCAACGTGCGTACTTATAATGTTGCAGATCTTCAAGATTGTCCTGTCCAAGGCCTTCGACCTCAAGTGCACGATTCCCGAGATCGAGAACGTTGGCGAGCCCCTCTTGCTGTATCAATCCGTCTGATGATGGCTCGCACCGGACCGAACGCGCATATGCAGCGGTGCCCCTCGCCGAGAGCGACGACCAAATGGGGCGGTAGCTGTCGCTTCGATATGCTGTGCTCGCGAATTACTGCCACCAGTTGCTTCACGGCAACGAATATCGCATAGTCATCACCACCGAGATGATGCCTTGGATGGGCCGGTCGACAGAGCGGCGTGGAGAGCAACACACATGTTGAACACCTGTAACCCTACACCTGCGTCTTTTATTTTCCTTTGTCTCTTGCAGCACACACACGCACACACTCACCCGCCCCGGCCTGCCACTCCTTTACGGCTGGGTGAGCGGGCCACTGACCCGGATAGAATACGGCGCGGATGGGCGCGGCGCCACTGGGAGAGGAGACCGCACGGATGGCGATGGAAGGCGCACAGCCTCGGACGGGCGACGATGGGGGCGGTCCGAAGGGTAAAGCTCTGCGCGAACATCGCCGGGTTGGATTTTGGGCTGGCCCAGGAGGAGAGACGGTCCCTCGGTGTTCCTTGTTTTTTCCCCTTTGACTTTTTCCTGTTTCGTCTCTTGTCGCTGTGTCTTGATAATAGCATGCATGGTACTTGAAAACGGAGGCATTCGGGACGGCAGCATCAGGGCAGGAGCAGCAGCTGCAGCTTGGGGGGGACGGGGCTGCATGGGCGGCGGACAGTGGATTTAATGGTTATGCGTCCGGCCCAGGCAACCGAGCAGACAGAGCCAAAAGCAAAAAGTTGAAAGCAGATGGCGTGGGACTCGCGTGAGGTGTGCGTGGCACCCTGGATGTGGCGCAGGTTGGTTGTCGGTGCAGACGGACTTTATGATTCAGGCCACCTCGTTGGTAATTTGCGTGCCTGCGTCCCTCTGCCACGCCGTAGCGTATACCGGCATCTGATGACAAGGCTTGGAGAATGAACCAACTGCGCGGTCGGGTGGGACGGTCGGGGGGGTGGGAAGACGCTTGTGAGTACGCGACGACGGACGCTCGCCGGCTCTCAAACCCATTCAGCAAACCAAGCATTAGCTAACTCCGTATCTATCCACTGTCAGTACCGACATAGTACTTACGGGGAAGCTGTCGTACCTGCGCACAAGGCAGAAGAGGACTACCTTACCTGTAGTCCTTGCTTGGAGGGTCGCGCGTAAGCTACCTACCCAAAGGCAATTTGCGTTGATCGCCGTGCCTTGCCTTGCCTTGACTTGGCTTGTCTTGCCGTCTAGTGTGCTTGCTGCCTTACCTTGACATGCCTTGACAAGCTTTCCCTTGCCTTCTCTATCTGGCCGTGCCTTGCCGCACCCGACTTGCCTTGCCGTAGTTTAACTTGCTTTTCTTACTTACTTGCCTTGACGTGCGTAAACTAGTCTTGGATTTTCTAACCCTCGCATGCGCCGTCTCTCAATGCCCTGCCCTATCCTGCCCATATCATATCATGCCATGACAAGCCCTTGCCTCGCCTCGCCTCGCCTCGCCTTGTCACGTACATACATGACGAGATGTACAAGCAGCGGCGAGTGGGCGTTGATGCCCCGAAGCCTTGATTCACCGCCAGTCAGTCAGTCAGTCAGTCAGCACGCGAGTGAGCGAGTGAGAGGGAACAAGGTCAAGTTGCAGCGCGGCACAAGCCAAGTCGCAGAGTACAACGGCACGCACGCACGCACGCACGCACACACAAGCGTCAGTCGGCCCCTGGGAGGAATGCGGGGGGACAAGGCACATGGCCGCACCGGCCCTTCATATGCACGAGGGTAGGTACCTACCTTAGGTTTGGGGAAAAGGTGTAGGTACCTTGGTTGAATATGGGCATGTGAGAGCCATGAGACAAGACAAGGTAGACAAGGCAAGGTACCTACCTATTAGCCAACCCAACGCCAGTCTGCCCGTTCGGCTGCGCGTCCGTCTGCATATCTCTCCGCAAGTACACGCTGCCTACACACCTCAAAGGTCTACATAGGTAACTAGGTTACCGAGAGAGAGAGGGGGGGGGGGGAGATGTGGTCATTGCAGTAGCTTCCTTGCTCGTGGCCGTCAAGCCAGGCTTGACTCGACTCTACTTGCTCTATTCTTATTACCTTTACGTTTTTACTAAGGTACTCACTGTTCACCTGCCGGGTAATGTCAGGTAGCCATGGTAGAGAGTACGGTGCGGCGAGGCGAGGCGAGGCAAGGCAAGGCAAGGCAAGGCAAGTCAAGCAAGGCGAGTCAAGCAAGTCAGTCAAGCCAAGTCAGTCAAGCAAGTCAGTCAAGCAAGCAAGCAAGCAAGCCAGTCGAGGCAGCCGAGTCAGTCAGCCAGGCCAGGGCTTCGCAGGTCGCACGATGTCCACCGCAAGTACGAAGCAATCAAGGCAAGTAATCAATACGGGCTCCTCTCCAGCTCCGTCACCCGAAATCCACGCACGCACGCACGCACGCATGCAGCAATCACAGGTATCACCAGGCCCCGGACCCCCCGTCACGGCTCTTAATCCCGCCATCTGGCGTCGCCATCAATCTCGCATGACCCCCATCCCCCCATCACCCATCTTGCAGCACCACCCATCGCCCCCGTACTCGTACACAGGTGCGAGTACGTACCTAGGAACTCGTATGTACGTAAATCCCACTCCCGCCGGAACCCTCGGATGCATCTCGCAGGTGCGGCTGGATCTGGATCTGGGGGGGGCCGCCGCGGTCGATCGGCTCCAGGGGTGGTGGCCCCCGCCGCCGCCGCCGGAGCTCCAGAGGGCTGCAGGCCTGGCAGAGGAGGTGCTGCAGCTCCAGCAGCAGGCACCCCCTGTCTCCACCGCCCACCAGGCAGAGCCGCCAGAGAGCGCCAGCCCGCGAACGCCATTGGACCGGGCGGCAGCTCCAGCTGCTCCCGGCGGACGCCATTTTGGCCCCCGCTCGTGCAGGAACAGGAACAGCCCGCGCCGCGCCGTCAGCACCCTAAAAACCTCGTACCGACACCTTAACCCTCGTCATCGCCAATGGCATCACACCGATTTCGAAGACGTCACAGACGCCCCGTCCGTCACATGCACGCGCACACGCTGCTCAGGGTGCCGTCGAGCCTCACAAGCCTCACTCCAGACGACAAAGTTTCATTGCCCGGCCCGCGTGGCTGTGGCCCACGACCCGTAGGTAATGTAGTTGTAGTCTAAGCTAGGTAGTGTGGTGTACCTGCTCGTCTGTCTAGATGGATGCCGCATCTCTGCCCTGCCTGCGTCTTGGGCCCTCGCCCTACAAAAATACGAAATATGCATTAGTATCCTCTCTCACGGCGACGGTAGCGCCTTATGCCCCCGTCTCCGCCGTCCCTGACGTCTTGTGTAACGAACGAAAGCCAAGCTAAACTCCAAACGCCAGGCTGTGCTTGTGTGTGTTTGTGTGTGTTTGTGTGCGCGCTCGCGCGCGCTCGTGTGATACCACCCCGCCCGTTGTTGGCGGCTGCCGTGCTGCCCATACTGTCGGTGCGAGCGGGAGCTCTATGTACACGGGGTCTTTGTACGTCTGCGCTCGTCGAGCCGTCTCCGTGACGCGTCAGTCTCGTGCCAGCGACGACGACGACTGGTCCGGCCTCAGCCCTGCTTGCTCTTGTCGCCCCAGATGGGAGCGCCCAGGGGCTTGCTGACGCCGAAGCCGATGGCGACGGCGGCGCCGACCACCAAGATGACGAGCATGACCTTGACGGCGATGCGGTTGCGGCGGCTGAGGCGGGACATGCAGGTGCAGCCGCGGCCGCGCTGCTTCTTGGCCGCCTTGGCCCGCTGCTTCCACTGGTCCTGGCCCGGCCAGACCTGGCAGTCGTTCTTCCTCGTCAGCACCACGCTGGAGCGCAGGCACTTGTCCGACGACGAGTTGGTCACCATGGCCTCGACGTCCGTATCGAAGGGGTTGACGTTTTCCGACCGCGGCGTCGTCTGGCCGCTGTACGACGGTGTCTTGTCGAGGGAGTTGGGGCAGACCGTCGTCGCGTTGGAGAGCGCGGCCGTCTTCTCGGGCACGGTCATGTTTGCCGTGTCGATGTGAAAGCCCGCGTGCGGGGTGGGCTTCTCGTCGAGCGTTGCCATGTTGATTGCCGTCGACATGGTGTCGCTGGAGATGGCGATGAATGCAGAGGCTGCTGCCTCGTGTCGAGACTCGAGCAGCGGCAAAGGCTGGTCAAGGGGGGCTGATCAGATAATGTGGGATCCGCGGCGAATTGGGTCAGGGAGCTCTGCGCCGGGGTACAAGGTCAGCCAGGTGCGCGGTGCCACGGGCAATGGTCTTGATATGGCGCGAGAGAGAGGTGGCAATGGAGCAGTGATGCGGACGTTGAGATTGTTGAGCTCAATGCAGGCGTAGGGAGGTGCTTGGATCTTGCTGGAGTACGTACCCGTCGTGACGCAGGGTCTATGCCAGGCTGTGAGGCAATGAACCTTGCGCTACACCGGGGCAGAGCAAAAAAGGGATGAAACGGCGAAGAAAATCGATTTGGATCGCACCCACTGTCGGAGGGATAAACAAGGGTGAAACGATGTCCGGGCAGGACCGCAGGACGTCTGACAGGCGAGGGTTGCCGGTCGAGCGAGCGATGAATGTCTGGCTCTATGGGTGCGTGCGGTTGGTCGGTCGGCCGGTCGGTCAGGTGGTGTGCGAGATCAGCGGCGCAGCATTGCTGAGGCGCGGCGAGGTGAGGCACGAGGAGGGAGAGGTATGGCAAGTTGAATGGGCGTAGCGGTCGGGAGGGAGCCAGGCCAACGAGAAGGAGGGTCGAACGAAAGCGGAAAGAAAAGGGGGGTCGTCGAGCTGTCGAAGACGACGCTGCAGGCTAGGCTACCCAAGGTAGCTTTCTTAGACGCGATGGCAACGGCCCGACGGCGGTCAATGGCAGTGGCAGTGGCAAGTCGAGATGTTTCTGTCGTTTTGAAGACGGACGGACGAAGGACGAGAGAGGGGGAGATGAAGGAGCGAGTGCAGCCCTTTGATACCGGCTACGAAGTACACAGGTACGGAGCACACAAGGGAAGTACATGCAACAGGACCGACAGCACAGCAAGGACCAGCACACCAGACAGAGATGCAAAGGAGGCAGGAACCGCCTGGGCCTCAACGGCAAGATTGATGAGGACAAGGGACGAGGACCGGGGGGCAGAGAGGGAGGCGCTCGATGGGTACCTAGGGGACCGGGGGGGCGCACCTGGCGGGTCGGGATTGGACGCGGCCAGATGCATGGGCGGGAGATTGGCTGGATGCGGCCCAGACGCTTGGGCCAAGACCTCCGCCAAAGGTACCTACACATGGACGGGTCCTCGACTCCTCGTCCTGCGCTGCACCTGGGATGCTTGGAAGTTGCGGCCATCTCGCTGGAAGGAGCCTGGGCTTGGCGCTGCGGAAGCCGCCTCAGTGGCAGCGCTTGGGGCCGCACCCGCCACTCCAGCCAGCGAGGCGCCGCCACCACCACCACCCGACTAGCATCACCATCACCACCACCACCTGCAGCAACCTTCCATCCTTCCACCTCATGGATTGTTCAACCTGCCTTCCTCGCCCAAGGTTACTGTGCCTTACTTGGCTTGCTTTCGCCTGGTACTGGCGCCGCTGCACCACCACCGCTCCGAATTAGCACCACCACCTCGGTAGCGCAGATCAAGGTTCAGGCTCTTGTTGAGGTCCGCCTTGAGCGGCCGCCAGTGCCACCCGACGCCAGTCCCTCCTGGGCCTCCAGGGGCTGCACGCCTGGCATGGGCATGGCGGGCATGGCGGGACCCGCCTGGTCGCTAGACCACTGCAGCATCCAGTAACAGACCTGCACCACCTTGACCACCACAGCTGGTGCCATCCATAATAACCCACATGTTGCATCCATCCATGCCCAAGGCGCCTCGAGTCAAGGACTTCAACAGAAGCGAGACCAGCCCAGTCCTCACTGGCGGCACCACGGGCGAAGGCTAGTGCAGGTCCAGGCCTGCAGAACTCGCCTCGCCACACCAAAACGACCTGCCAGTAACTAACTATCGACCAGGAACTGGTGCAGTGGGCGTGGCGGCCTTCTCGCCGCGAAATGGCCCGTCGACATCTATCATCGTCCGTGCTGTCACGCGCGTCTGCCCATCGGGCGCAACGCATCGCTTCGCATCGCAGGCCAGACCATCATGAGACGAGTAGATAGCCTGTCCGTCATGCCGTCCAGCGAATGCCTGGCGTGGCCGGCGTCGACCCGACAACGCCCCTCGCGTCTCTGCTCGTCGTTATCGGCCAAGACCTGCGGAAGCATTGCATTCCATCTGCGCTCCCGACAACAAGCACCCCGCGCACTGAGACGGGCGACGGGAGACGTCAGCGATGGTGGCGTTCCGACCCGGCAAAACTCGGCGCACGTCGCGAGTAAGGAGCACATCGCGGCGGCGCTCGAGGCGCCCAGCGGTGCCGTTGTCCTGGTCCGGGTCCCATGCGGTCAGTTGCGGACGGTTGTGCACTCTCTGCTTCGAACTGAGTTGCGGTATTTGCCGCCGCTGTGACGGGTCTCGCTCCCATGCTCCAAGCCCTCCAGCGCACCACAGTGGCATGACGACGACGCCTTGGCGTCTTGTCCCGCGTGCCGTAGGCCGTGAAACAGCCACGCAAGAATGCCGACTCTGCTTGGCACAATGGGGGCGAAGATGAGACGTGCCGATGCGCCTCGTTTTGATGAGATGGCCACCGTTGATCGCCATATTGTCGTCGATGCGATCTGGCGACCGATTTGAGCCAGTGTCGCTTACGAAGTACGGACTAGCAGTGCCGCTGATAATTAGAGTATCGCACGTAGCCACGGCCGTGCGCCGAGTGTTGGACGGTTTGATGAGGATGAGAGGGTCCACGGTGCAATCTGTTTGCAACAACCACAAACCGGCGGCCAACACAACGGGTGCTAGCTACCAAACAGGCAAATGATGGCCGGGCGCCGTTGGGTCTGCGCGATGCAGTCTGTCACACCGCAGGCGGGTACTGTACGGACGTATAGTACGAGTTTTCTTTGTGTGACTCTCCGTTCTGGGCGTCCTCGTTCCGACAAGGGCCTGCTGCAGGCGTCACTATCGAATCCCGACCGGGCAGGAGGAGGAGGAGCCGGGCCGCGCGCCGCGATGCGATGGACGCAGTGCCATTGCGCTCTGGACCCCGCGCTGCTCGCGCAATGGCGTCGCGACCCGGCTGAGATGACGATGGGCAAGGCGGCGGATAAAGGACGCTGCGCTTGGCTGCTATGGCTGCGTCCGCGTCTGGTCTGGGACTCTACGTGGTGGGCCTGCCGCTCGTCGCCTTGACCTCGACTGAACAAGACCTGGATGATGGACACGGCTCGGGTCAGTGAGGGGGTGGGCAAATGGGGCACTCGGTGGCATTCTCGCGCGATTGACGACTCACGGGACGGCCGAGTGCCGCCTCCGGCCCGTCCAGGCCCACTGCGGCTTGAACCACCACGATACCGAGATAGGCAAACACCTCCAGCCCCCAGAAACTGCCTGATCTTGTGCGTCCGCCACCGCGGCCGGGGCCATCTGGACCGGACATTATCCATCCAGGCGCGTGGTAGTCCGTACCTCACCTCCACGATGATGCAGCCGGCCTTCTCGTTTGGCCCTCGGCCACCGTCGAAGCTCGGCCCTGCCTGGCAGGTCGTGAATTATGCGTGCTTGGCCCGGATTGAGGCTGTCGACGAGGGGCCGACGGCGGGTTGCGTCAATGGCAGAGGATGAACAGATGGCGGCACGCGCTCGAGAGACAGACCTCGTACGGAGGATGTCAGGGTACTAGAGTCGGAGTCGAGAGCCTGAACCGACCTTCTAGATTGACCAAATAGAGAGCCGTAAGGTAGGCGAGGCTGTCGTTGCCGGCGGGAAGTATGCTCGCTCTGAATGCGTGATGCTGTACTTCGTACCGCGAGCAGGCGCAAGTTCATAACTGCCCCTCCCCGGAGTCCACCTGTGGCAACGACGACGGGAGTTTCGCACCTGCCAAACCTCAACTTCCATCGCCTCTCCTGCCGGCGCAAGTCGCCGAATGAGCCCATTAGTTCGGCTGCGGTTCCGCGGGCAGGCACGTCGGGCCTCCCGCTCTTTCTCCTCTCACTCCCACCCTCACTCAAAGTCAGACGACAATGGCAATGGCAAAGGCAGTGACCATGGCGCGCGCCCGCTCTTTCCTCATCCATCGGCCACGATCTTTGCTGTGGCCGGCAGGGCTGCTGCCGTGACAGCCTCTCCGCTCCCCCGTCGTCAGGCTCTCCCACCAACGTCTCCTTTCTTTTGCTGCCACTGCTGCTCTGCGCGGATCGTGTCGTTTTCTCCCACAGCATCTCTAGGCCCAACATCACCGCCTGGCATCTTTTCGCTTTCGGGTCTCTCTCCGGCTGGCCACACACACTCGCTCGGCACGTGGCATCACGCCCCTTCTCGCTCTCGCTTTCTGGCATCACTGTGGCCCCTCCCTCACTCTTCGCAAAGGCACGGGACCCCGACTGCCTTCTTGGCTCTGGCGGCAGCGTCTTGACCGGGACAGCCAGTCGAGTATGGCTCGCCAGGATCCCCTCCACTGGACGGTGGACCGTCGATTCTCGTACCTCAGGATCACACCAACCTGGTACCACCATCAGTCGTGCTTTTACACCAAGGCACCTTCTGCGAAAATGGAGATGAAGGCCGCAGCCGAGCGTCGCAGGCAGTGGCAGTGGCATGGCTCCCCCGGCGCCCGCGACAGCTCTCGCTCGTCATGCGTTGAAGCTTCGTGCATGCCCTGCGCCGTCTACTCGCGCGCTTGGACCCGGCTGCGAGCCGCTCTGGCCGGTCGCGATGCCCATAACATCCCGACAAAAGGCAGCTGCAGCTTCGACTGTACCACATGTGTTTGCTGTTTCCCTTGTGAGTACGATTCGCGCCCACGCCGGTGCTCACGACCTAACTTGATGTAGTCTACGGTTGCTTCATTGCTCGCCTCCAAACCACCGTCCGCAGCTTCTACGGCATCGATGGCCGTGATGTAAACGACTGGTTTGATGCTTGTTGCTGTCCCTGTTGTACCGTCTTGAGGAACGAGCAGGAGATCCTTCTCAGAGAGAAGCATCACAAGCAGCTCAGGGCCACATACGATCCTCCTAGCTGCGTCACCAGCCAGTACCAGGGTACTGGGCCCATGACTTATGCAACCTCGGCCACCCCCTCTCAATCTGCCAGAGCCTCACCCAAGAACACCCCTCCGCGCTCCGACAAGCACACGGCCCAGCCTGGCTCAGGGCAACAGAGCGCCGCCTTCCCTCTCGTTCATTATCTGCAGAAACACTAGTACCTAGTTCCGGCGAACCGGCGGGGGAGAACCGCAGCCAGGACCAGACCATTCTTCGCAACGCCAACGAGGCGACGCCCCAGAAGCCGATGCCCATGTCGGCTGCCATTGTTGGCGAGCATGAACTAACAAAAGACCAGCTCGTCGCCCGCGGCTTCCAAGGGATCAAGCATGGACTGGAGACCGACCCAATGACGCAGCAGACAGGCAAGTTTGTGGAACACGTGCTTGCGCAGGATCCAGTCGAGGCCACTCCCGTTGTCGAAGCTTCGCATCCGCTTGACGAAGACACAGAGGAGACGGAAGGACCTGGGGTTTCAAAGCATGATCTTGCGCGAGATCAAGTCGCCCAGACTGGTTCGTCTGGACCGCCCCATGCCCTCAAGGACGACGATTCCTTGGTTCTGGCGCTGCCAGATTTGAAGCACACGCTCCAAACAGATCCAACGGTGCAGACACCGGATCATGAGACCTCTCATACTCTGAAGAGTGATTCCGCCAGGGTCTCGGTGGGAACGTTGGCCTTGGCTCACGGGTTACATGATGATGCCAGAGTATGCTCAGTGCGGCAGGCTTCGGGGCACGGCATAGAGGAAGACATGACAGTGGCCACTGGGGATGTGCACAAGCCGCATCGGCTGGGTGAATAAATAGTCTACGAGACTGGGGATTGCCATGAGCGTGGCGAAGACTCGCGGAGGAGCGGGATCCCATTCCTCGAACAGCCCTGAGTGACTCCGATAGCAAGTATTGTCTAATCCATTATGGCTCTGCCAATGCTGATCCCTTTACGGGCTGTGCAAACGTGCCTAGTCGTCGGTTGCGGGGCTTGTTCATGAGATTGATTGACCCTCTATAAGATGCGATGATACGTTGAACGAAGACCTGGTCCAGGCCAATATGGCGTCTCATCGGTCTTTAATGTGACGGGATCTAATCCAGCACGCCGCGTATAAGGTTCTTGATGCCCTCCCCGATCCCTGTCCTGTACCACGCCTCCGTAGCACGCTCGAAGGGGGCGATACTGCTCATCGGAAGCTTTAAATTGACCGTTGTCCTTTCGAGCAGTCCTGCGTCTAAGGCGGAGGCTCACACAACGTGGCTAAAGCAGCTGCATACCGGAAACCCCCTTCCGAAAACGCCAGCATGGGGATGCTGAGCGTTAGCTTCCCGATGCTGTTTCGATTCGGATTGGCATGGCTACCTGCTGGTCTAAATTGGGTAGTTGGCCAGCTGCGCTGATGGCTTGGCCAGAAGACTTGATGGCGACGTTTATTCGACCCGTGAATTTGGTATTTTGCTGTGGTGGCGGCCTCGTCTTTGTCTTCTGACCATGGACCGTGGCGATTAGTGCAGTCTCCCGATGTGGGAGACGGGGTGAGGCGAAAGTCCATTGGAACGGACAGTGTCGTTCAGTGGGCAAATGCCTAGACGTGTTGCCGTGCGGGTTATCGTGGATTGAGAAGCATGTTTGCTGCCCGAAGGGGCCCCGGCCGAGGCAAGATACTTTGTTCGTCAATGGATCTCGACAACAAGGGCAGATGGAAGGGCTACTTGGGTAGCTTTACCCTTCGAAACCTAGAGAGCACGGAGAAAGGTCTGGACCTGGGACGTCTACATGGCTATGAAGACCGGGACCAGGCAGGTAGCAATTGGCAACAGCGCTGTAGAGAGACCTTTTCGACGGGGACCCTGTGGTCATAGTGTGGGCGCGGTTGAGGAGGTCTACGAGTCTGCATCGGCTGAGGAGGATGGAGTTGACGACGCAGGTTAGGTCGGGTCGGTCGCAGTATCGCGGCTCACCTCCAGTAGCTGAGTGCTTCCGCTTTGATCATCGAGTGTCTGGTACGCGTCGGCGATGGCTGGCGTACACGCTACAAGCTGGTCCAGTGAAGAGAGCATTGTCTCCCCTTGGGTAGACTCCTGGCTTGATTACATGAAGATGCCTCGAACGCGTGGCCCATTCCACTCGACCATCCCTCACGCTCCCTTCCCCGTCACATGACCCATGTTCATGCTCTAGGACAAGCCAGGCGACTGACTGGGGTCGTGTTCTACGTTTATGGAGTTGAACGTGTGCTGCTGCGCCGCACTCCGTGGACTTTCTTCTCGGGGAAGGCTTAGCGACCTGGGAAGTAGGGATCGAGTGCGCTGATGACTTGGAGCCCGCAACTCAGCGTCAAGCACACAGCGCTCGACACAGGAAACACCAGCGATGCCCTCACCGCAAATCTCCCTGGCCATGCCAGCTACGACGGCGCTGCGAACCAGGCCAGCAAGGAGAGCGGCGCCTACGCTCATGAAGACCCCTCGAGCATTGGGGTTGTGGTACTTGGCTTCGGCAACTCCGCTCACGACCTGTGCCGGGACTTACACGGTCGAAACGGACTTACGCCCACGACCGGACGGAGAGGAAGACATCTCCGGGCTAACATAGGACGCGCAAGTTGGTATTATCAGATACATACGGAGCACAAGGCGCCAAACGTGACGGACCGCCTGCCCTCTACGCGAGAAGCCCAGCGTCAGCCCTGCAAATGGCCCACAGCAAACTATCAGCGCAACGCATCTGTGGACTCTGGTCCGTTCGACGGACGGCGCGGGCGCAGGCGAGCACGACGTCGTCTTGATCGCACTGGCCCGTCCAGGGTCTGACCTGCCCAGCTACCCGTCTGGCGCGCGGTTCGAAGCCTCCACTCTCGGCGTGGAGACCAGGACGAAATGGGGTCGACGGGGATGTCACCGGGCTCGGGCTGAGGATGCCTACGAGGTGGGAGTCGGTGCGCGCTGATCAGTCTCCTTGTTTGCCTCGGTTCATGCTATGCGCGACCCTTTGACGTGGACCTCCGTGGGTACCTAGAGCGTATGCCCGCCGAGGGCTGAGAGCGTGGAGAGACAAGTCCACACTCGGACGGACGGCCGGAGGTGCCCGGGCGGAGCTTCGATGCGGGTGGGCCCCGTGACCGAGAGCTCCCCCCGGCGCCGGCGAGACATGACGCCTGGGGAGGAATGCACCTCGTAAGAAGGCTGGGGTGGCGACCCGGCGCCGAACCTCTTGTGACAGGTCCCCGGCTTCATGTTCAAATGCTACAACGGCAGGTTGCAGCTTCGGACTGCGCCTGGCGAAGATGTCTCAAAGGGAATGTTATGGGTGGATGGGCGGGCAACCAAGTGGCAAGAAGCAACCTGAGCGAGCTTGAAGAGCTTTGCTGTTGGGTGGGTGACGTGTGATGCGGTCAATGTCTTGTCTGTGACCGGTTGACTGGTCGGCCGGGCAGAGGAGCAGGCTACAGACCCAATCGAAAGGCTTCTTGCGGGCGCTGATGCCGTCTTGGGGTCGCGGCTGGAGGGATGTGAGACGGGTTGGGTGATAACTGGCGAGAGGGTAAACGGGATGATTGGTGGTTACTACAAAGCGCCGTTGCGACGGAGGGACTATGAGATTATGTGCAACGGCGGCTACGGTTGTGATAGGAGCCTTCTAAAATTGAAACGGTTTCACTGGGCGGGCGGTAACGACTGGCGGGGGGTTGTGAGCGTGGAAGACGGCGAGCTAGGAGAGCGGACGACGGATCATCATCGAGTGGCGGTCGAGGTGATGTTCAGTGAGACGGGCAGCAGTGCGGCCATGCGTGGATGGACGCGACGAAAAGGCCAAGGGCGCGCATGGGCAGATTTGCGGCCCCGATTGTTAGGAGCTGGAAACATGGCGACCGTCGGCACGCGAGGACGAGCGTGGCAGTCGAGGCGAGGCGAGGCGAGGCGAGGCGGTGTGGCGAAGATGCAGGAGCTGCGTCCAGTTACATATAAAGATGTCTGCGAACGAGTGATGAGCGGCGACGGGGACAGTTGTCGTGGACGCGGGTGGCCGCAGAAGGGGTTGATGTCTGTGTTGGCGTCTGGACGAGGATGGGAGCATGCGCCAACTAAGCCAAGGATGGCACGGGGGCCTGATCCAAGCGGCGCCGTGGCGGGCGAGCTGACCCTTTTCAGGCCAGGGACGGGGATAGCGCCGGTGGGAGGCCGGGTTGGTGGCGAGGCATCGTCGCCAGGAGCCAATGAGCTGGGCAGAGGCAGGGCACGGCGAGGTGCAGCTGGTCGGAGGTCGGGGGCGCCGACGGGGAGTGGGACGCGGACGGGGAGCTAATAATGTAAGGTCGCAGGAGACACGACCGCGGCGCGCATGGCCGGGTGGTCATGGACGGACGCGGGCTCGACGCGGGCAGACGAGCCGAGTCGAGGGAGGGAGGGAGGGAGAGCGGAGCACCAAGGGCATTCAATATGGACAGGCTGCGTGTCTAATGGTGGTTTCTTTGGCGCGGCGTGGCGTGGTGGGCAAGACGAGAGGATATGATAGATGGCCCTCGTACCTGCGGCGAATGCAGGGAGGGAGATTGATGAGGGACCGACGAGATGGCATGACGGGACGGATGGAAGGGTACCTTGCAGAAGTGCGGGTGAGACAGCGGCGACACTGTCTGTCTGCGAAGGTGAGCGGCAGGGCGAGGATGAAAAGTGGTTTCGCTACGAGTGAGACGTGGGAGCGCGAGACGGCATTGCGGTGGGCTGTTGGCCAGCATCATTGGGCTGTTGGCCAGCATCATATGTACAAAAGAGAGCGAGTGGACGACCGGTGGGCGGCAGACGACGACGAGGAGCACGATACGAGACTGCCCACCCGTCCACTGCCCGTCCAGTCCATCCGGGGAAAGGAAGAGCATAGCCACGGCGAGAAATGCACGGCCGTCGTGGCGACCAGTTCCCGTGGCACATGGCCGTGGTTTGAGCAGGGGTTGACGATGCGAACGAGTCGCCCAATTCGCCCAATTTGCATGGCTGTTGGCGCGCCCCCTTAGGTTGACGCAGATCTGGCCGGAGGAAAGGGGGGGGGGGGGGGGGGGGGGGGGGGGGGCCGTTGATGAGACATGGAGGAGGCAAGCCGTTTGCTTGCTTGCTTGCTCGCGGGCGTGCTTGCGTGCTCGCCTGCGCTTGCTCGGTTGTTGCTTGCTTCTGGGGCGATGAGCCGCTGCGAGATGGGCGACGCCATCGCTGCTCGAGCGGGCGGTGCGGGGGTGGACGAACGAACGAAACGACGGTACCTAGGTAGTTGGCGGGCGGTGGTGCAGAAAAATGTCATTTCCTTCCTTATCCATGACGACATTTTGGAACGTTCAAGACGCATGCACGCCGTACGATAGACCGACCGGCTGTGCTTCGTACCGACGAGAGCATGCACACGGCGATGGCGGGTTTGGTCGCGATTGTGTTTCCCCCTGCATGGAGGCGCCGAGCCTGTGCACCCTCATCTCATGCAGCTGCTGCGAGTGTGTGTGAGTGTGCGTGCTGCGTGTTCGAGCGAGCGGAGAGGAGCAATGGAGCAATGGAGCACCTCAGCACAGCTCGAGGCGAGGCGGGTGTGGGTTTGGGTGGTGTCGTCAGTCTCCCTTGCGACGGGCGGGGATTGAATCGAGTTGGTGTAATGAGGGATGGTGGCAAGGCTCGAACCATCAATCATCCATGCCATCGTCCATGGAGGGAGGGAGGGGAGCTTGGGGAGCTTGTTGGGGAGCAAGAGACAGAGAGAGAGGGGCTGCTCTTTCCTCCCACCATCCATTGGGTTTGTCGCCCACAGGCGCATCGCGACGCGTCCATTGGCCGCCAGCATAGCGCCCAATCGCGCCGCTCATTGGCCCGACGCGGCCGCGCAGGTCAGATCTGGCGGGGGGTCGCGCAGGCCGGGGGGGTTCCACCGACAGGGTTACGGTACAGGGGACCGGGGCAGGTGGGGGGGTCCACCGACACGCTGGACGCGTCGTGCAGGCGGCGCGGGCGGCGTCTGGGGGTGCGAGCGAGGCGCTGTTCAACTGCCCAGCTGGTGACGCGAGGTCACTAAAAATTGCCCTCCAGCTGCTGCGGCTTCAGCACCTCAACTCTGCTAGCGGCGGCGCGAAACTGGCGATCGGCCAGCATCTCACACACGGGCACATCTCGCGCGGGCACGTCGCACACCCACACCCGTCGCGTGCTGGCGCCTGCAGAAACGCCGGCCAGGCGCGCCATGCTAGCTCCCTACGCCGCCTGTCTCGCTCGCTGGCCCCAGGTGCCCGTCTGGTCTGTCTCGCCGCAGCAGCCGCCCTGCCCCGTTGAAGAGCGGCCGCCTGGCCGGGCGGCAAACGCTGAGCCCTGAGGTGGTGGTGCCTTCCTCCCTCGACCTGCCTGGGCGTGTACTCGTACTGGTACGGTATCTCTCATATACCCCCCCGGCTCGCGCCCTCCCTCCTCCTCGTCCTCGTCCTCCTCCCATCCCACAACAACTCTTATCCCTCTTCCTCACGCTCACTCATACGCTCACTCGCCTGTGCCTTGTTTTCGTGCCGCCTCTCTTCGTGTCTGCCGAGCAGCAAAAACACTGGGACCCGCGGGAGTCTAAATCGACAACAACAACAACAATAACATCCATAGCCGCACCCACCCGCGGCACCATCCTGGCCTGCCTCACTGCCTGAGGCCCCAAACCATCCACGCACCCTGCTTTTCTTTGCCTTGCCTGCTGTTCTGCCCCGCGACGGAGCCCCAACACCAAGCTTCTGTCCATCCATCCAACGCGCCTCGCCTCCGTACCCTTGCCTCGCTCGGCCGGGGTGGGCGTCAGTCAACCCGACCCATCATATCCACTCTCGTGCTCGTTGCCGCCGCACAACTCAACTCTCGTCGCCCCTCACGTCAATTCTTCGCGACCGCCTCACCTCACCTCACCGCGCCTCACCTCCAGCCCAGCCATGGCTGCCGTCACCCGCCAGCCGTTCGCCCCTCTTGACGGGGCGCGTCTGCAGAGCTTGACGAGCCTCAAGAACAGGCAAAACGGTACGTTGCACGAAGCCCGCCTAGGCGCGGCACCTCTCCACCGGCTTGCCTTTCCGCGACGCGCGCGCGTGTCCCGCGCCGTGGCCGTTTTCGCCGTTGGCGCTTGTCGGCCGGTCGCCTCGCGAAATGAGCCACTCTGCCGCTGCATGACCGAGAACAAAACCCGCTGACATTTCTCACCAGCTGTTGCTCCCCCCAGCGCTGGCAAGCGCAAGGCTGAGCTGCTCGACACAGACGACGCTGAAAATGTCGACCCAATTGTCTTCGCCAAGCGCTCCAAGGGCGCGTCTGCATCCTCATCTTCGCCATTCAAGGACACGCTCCTGAAGCCCGCCTCGCCCTTCATTCTCACCAGGGCCGCTCCCTCCACAGCTGCGACGACGACGCCCGCGTCCGCCAGGCTGCCGCTCAAGCACAGCTCCACGCCTAGACGGACCCTCCAGCCCAAGTCGCCCGCCGCCAGGCTCAACACCGCCATCGCCAAGTCGTCGCCCGCCTCTGCGCCCGCCGGGCGCTCACCGACCCGCGGCAAGCGCGCTGGCATCCTGTCGAGTCGCCGCCGCTCTGGCCCCTACACGCGCGTCGACCCGCCGTCCTTTGGCCTTGGCAAGGCCTCCTCTGCCGCCCCCTTCTCTCTAGACGCCGCCCTCAAGGGCACCATCTCCAGCTATGCCCCGCCTCCGCCCTCGACCGTATCTTCTTCGTCCCGCGCCAAGGCGACGTCGCGGAGTAGCAGCAGCCTGCTCGACGAGCCCGAGGCCAAGGCTAGCTGGTTCTTTGACATCCACGAGGACACTCCCGAGCAGGAGATGACCAACCTGCTACAGCACAGCACCTGCGTCCTTGACATCTCGTCAGACGAGGAGAGCGAGCGCAAGGCTAGCCGCGAGCGCGACGAGGGCCGCGACAAGGAGAACGTGCCGCCGCCGGACGACGTGTCTCAGACGAGGGGTGCGCAGGCGAGGGCCGCCCCGCGACTCAGCGCCGACGACATGGTGGTCGAGAAGGAGAGGGTCGCACTCGGCGAGATGAACGCCGTCGACTTTTACGCCGACGGATGCGACGAGTCTTCGGTCGTTCTAGTGCACGAGGACGAAGAGGAGCCGTCGGCCCGGCCGCAGAACTTTGCGTTCGCGCCCGAGCTCAAGAGCTTGAACGAGAACGTGGACGAAGACGCAGAAACCGATCGCGAAGACGAGGATATCGAAGGCGATGCCGTCGCCGAGGTCGCCGCGCTCATGGGCGCGGCTCCCTCCACAGGCTCCTCCAAAGCAGCCGTCCTGCAGCCCATGGATGGGACGGGCGAGAGCTTCGATCTTTGGGAAAGCGGCAGCACCAAGGACGAGACCGAAGCCGCTGCCGCGTCATGACGTCGCCGCATGTCCTCTGCGGTCTTGTGTGAATGAGTGGGCTATATATCGTTATGAAGTTATGGGTTGGCATGATATAAGTATAAGTTACGTACGTGTACGACGGATGGGGCGCGGGAAACGGCGTTTTTTGCGGCTTGCTTGCTTACTTGCCTGGCTCTTGAGCCCACGCGGATGGCGTTGCGGCATCGGACTAAGTTCTGGCTTTGGCTTTGTGTCTTGTGTAGCTCGAGTGCGTCTACGTCGCTACGCTTGGGACTTGACTGGCGCTGGGCGTGTTTGTTAATTGACTCTATTCAGCTCGCTCGTGCCTTCTTGAACTCGACCCACATGGTGATGCTTGTACCCAAGCCCGCTACCGTCGATGTTTGGTTGGTGTCTGTGCAAAAAGTAATGTGTTCGCTCGTTTGGTCTATCTCGTCTATATATGCATCTATATCAAGTTCGTCCGTCTCATCCGTCTCTCTGTCCACCTCTACTCTACATGCCTGCCACAGAGCATAATCAGTCTAGCTCCCTCACTCGACGACGCTCACGGCGGCACCCAGCTCGCCCGCGTCCACCTGCCGCACCTTGGCCTCGACGCGCCGCCATATCTCCTCGGCGACGTCCTCGACGCTGGCGCCCGCGTCCACGACGGCAATCTCCTCGCTACGGAGGGCGGCAGCGGGGCCATGACCACCAGCAGGAGCAGACGCCGACGCGCCGGCGGTGGGGGTAGAATCAGATGTGGACGCTGATGCCGGGGCAGACGTGGACGCAGCTGTAGTTGTTGGTGCTGCTGCTGTTGCTGCGGCCGTAGTTGAGGCAGTAGCAGCAGCAGCAGCAGCGTCCGCGCCCGCCATGTCGCGAAAGATGGCGCGGACGCGGGCCTGCATGGCCTCGCGCTCGTAGCGCTCGTCGCCCCAGCCGCCGCGGGCGCGGGCGGCGCGCTCGTCGAGGTCGAGGAAGAGGACGAGGTCCGGGCGGGGGAGGCCGCGCTCGGGGCCGGCGGCCCAGGGGAGCGGGAGGGCGGGGTTGCGCTTGGCGGCCGAGTAGGCGATGCCCGAGAGGTGGAAGCGGTCGCAGACGAGGGTGGTGCCGGCGGCGAGGAGGGCGGAGATGTGGGCGCTGCACGGGAGGGTGTCGTGTCAGCAGTGTGGTCTTTCTTGTGTTTGCTTGTTTCTGCTTGTCCAGGTATGGGTTGGTGAGGGGTGAGGGAGGGAATGGAGACGGAGACGGAGACGGAGACGGAGAGAGGTAGGGATAGGGAGAGTGAGCGGCAGGTGAGCGGGAAAGTGAGCGGGAACAAGGCGGTGAGGCTGGTGGTGAGAAGGGGTTGAGCCGCGGATGCGGTGGTGATGAAGGCTGGGAGCGGAGCGCGTTGACGACAACGATGTTGACCGATGAGGGGGAAAGGTGAGACATACGCGGCCTCCCAGCGGTTCGCGCTGAAGAGCAGGTGTATGACGTGGTCCTCCATGGCGACGTCGCTCTTGAGGTACGAATCGATCATCTGGCCGATGGGCGTCGAGCGGTCTGCGGCGCAAGTGTCAGTTAGAGAGCGTCCTGCTGCATGTCTCACGACGGACGACGACACGGGGTGAAGACGCGAGCACGACGACGCAAAGCAAACAAGAGCAGTTACAAATGTTAAGAAGACAGGCTCTCGCGAACAACAAGCCAACATGAAGGGGGGGGGGGGGTAGGAGCAGGAGTAGGGGGTCAGGTCAGCGAGGAGCAACTCACCCGGGAAGCGCATCACCTTGACGGGGCGGCCGGCCTCGACGAAGCGCTGCTCCAGCAGCTTGACCTGCGTGGTCTTGCCGCTGCGGTCGAGGCCCTCGAGGACGATGAAGGCGCCGCGCGGGGTGGACGCGGTTGCTGTCGTGGACGAGGTTTGCTGCTGCGGCGGGGGCGGCGAGGCAGAGGAGCTCGCGATGGCGGCGGTCGCGAGGTCGTTGATGGACGCCATCCTGGCGTGCCAATTGGCGGCGAGGAAAGCGTCGACGCAAGCAACGACGAGTGACCCCGAGTATGTGAGAGAGAGGGTGGGAAGGGGCTGGATGAGCGGGATGATGGACGGGGTGAGTGTGCCGTGGAGGGGAGGCGGCGGCCTGCGATGCCGGGGGGTTAAGTTAGGTAGTGAGTGAGGCGTTTGGTGAGATGCGGTTTGCGCGCGTGTAAGAGAGAGTCGCGCCGCGTGGCGACAGACGGTGCGTTTCAGTGGGAATCTCAGATGACTAAGACCGCTCAGCGCCGTTTACGGATCTAGGGGTACTTGGTAGCCCACTGCAGATACGTGCGAGTAAAGGTACACTCCCCTCCGGGGCGTCAGTATCGCGAAGACAGATGAAGTCTCATGTTCGATCGAATACCAAACGCTGGGATATCGTCATTCCCTCACTAAAGATGCCTGGCATGCTACGACTCTCCGCTGCGGCCTCCGAGTGGCGAGACGGATTCACGACGGTCCGCCGCATGGGCTTGCGCCCGAGACCGTGCCCATTGCGTGCCGCAACAAAGTTGCTTAGCTGTATGTTACCACCATCAGGCACAATATCGGTTGAAGCTTCTCACATTCCAATATAAGATACCAGACCTATAGATACTACAGTGCGGTGTCGAAAAGACCCGCACCGGCGCGATGCGGCCACCCGGCGGGGTTCCGGGTCCTCGTCCGGCGCCGCAGCGCGACATCGGCCGACTTATAAGTCAAGTCCGCCCGCCAACATGAACCGCGGCAAAAAGGGCAGCCATCAGGGCCTCGCAAAATATAGTGAACTGCATACTATGGTCAAATCTCCAGCGGTGCACTAATCACATCCTTTCGAGTCGGATCACGGCTTGCATCTGCAGTTGGCTCGGCGCGACACAACCCCTGGTTCCTCGGTTCAACGCTCCAATATGCGGGGTTGCTAATAAACAACGAGCATCCCCGTTCCCTCTCGGCAACTCCCACCCAGCAAACTCACGGGCTACAGGAGTCCTCCTCACTGCAGCCAGATATGACGCGACCCCTCTTCGGGCGGCTGACCGTCATTGGAACGACTCGGCGCGCTGGGCTCCAAGTCAGGCCGGGCCATGCAGTCTTGTCTCCATCTACCCGATACCTCGCCGGCTTCGGCTCACGACTCCAACAGCATACGGCAACTGCTGCTCAGGGCCGACGATGGATGTCTGCGCAGGCAAACGAGAAGAGCTTAGGTCCCGAGTCCACCGCGACTAACGACGGCGACGTCTTCTGCACTCTAGATGCCGCTCCACCAGGCGGCGAAGGCACCGTCGCCACCGTCACGCTCTCCAACCCCAAACGACTCAACAGCCTCAGCCGCGAACTCATCGCCAAGCTCACTGCGACGATGCGCTCCCTGGCGTCCCAGCCGGACGACCTCCGCTGCGTCGTCGTCCAAGGCGCCGCGCCCGCGCCGGGCAAGAGCCCGTCCTTCACCACGGGCGCCAACATCTTCCAGATGGCGCAGCTCGCGTCCTACGACGCCGCGAAGCAGTTCATCACGGAGCTGCACCGCGCGTGCCAGGCCGTGCGCGACGTCCCCGTGCCCACTATGGCGCGCATCGACGGCCTCTGCCTCGGCGGCGGGCTCGAGCTCGCCGCCGCCTGCGACTTCCGCTACGCGACGCGCCGCTCAACGTTTGGCATGCCCGAGACCAAGTTCGGCATTCCCTCCGTCGTTGAGGCGCGCCTGCTCGCCAACATTGTCGGGTGGCAGCGCGCCAAGGAGATGGTGTACTTTGCGAGGACGTACGGCGCCGACGAGATGGCGCGCTGGGGCTCGTCGACAGTGGCGGCGGCACGACGGCGGCGGCCTGCGAGACGCCGCGGGACCTCGACGACGTGGTCACCGAGGCGGTCGCGGCGCTGACGGCGTTGGGGCCGCGTGCCGTGCGCGAGCAGAAGCGCCTCGTGCGCATCTGGGAGGAAAGCGATCTCGTTGCCGGGATCGAGGCTGGTGTGGACGCGTATGCCCGCATGTTCAGCGACGGCGGGTCCGAGCCTGCGCGGTACATGAAGCCGTTTCTGGAAAGGAAGAAGTGATAGCTAGCGAGGGTCACTGAATGGTTGGCTGCTCGAGACTGCTCCGTTGGACCCTATGGCGACCTGCCCCTTGCTGCCACCGTGTGCCCTGGTTGAGACACATGTGTGTGTGTGTGATTCTACCCATACGAGATGTGCCAAAATCTCAACTGGCAGTTGGCCACCTTTGTCTTGTCTGAGCCTGGCGGCCTGTCTGCAAAGTGTCCATGTGCGTGACGTGACACTGATTTCTAGACTACCGTGAACGGGGAGACTCGGCATCGCCGCCGCGACTCAGAACATGAACGCCTCAAAGGCATGGAGACTCGCGATTGTAACAAGTGCGCAATCACTTCTGCGAGTCCTGGTGATCAGAGCGAGCCTGGGGGTTTCAAGACTAAACAGTTCAGGAACGCTCACTGTGACGATAGATGCCGAGTTCCACGAGTTACACAACTGGATTCACCTGGGCCGTGCTCCGACCGCAATGCTCAGAAGGAAAGGATCACCTTGAATTTAAATAGCATTCTGAATCCTATAAGTTATACGTTAAATTGCTTGATCTGGCTGATATATCTGCTTGTTGATCCAACCCATAGCAACCCTGCGGCTACTTCATTGATCATCATCTGACCCAGCTGCCGGATACTCTCTTGCCATGAACTCGGTGAGCATACGCTGTACTTGCTCGTTCTTATCCGTCTCGTCGTCTGAGTCCGCATCGTCATCGGAGAATTCCGTATCCATGGCCTCCTGCAAGTGCTCCGAAGACACGTTCCTGCGAGTCGCATGCTGCAGCAGCAAGTTCAAACAGGCAGGCTCGTCCTGCATGACACCGCGGCAGGCGTGCAGGAGGGCCGAGTCTCCGTCAGCGAACGGTCGACTGTCTCGGTCGTCGTAATAGTCTCCATCGGCGTGGTCGTACCAGCCGCCGGCATCGCTGTCTGGCACTTCGTCTATGCGCGCTCCATGCCGCAGCAGCAAGACTACGGCGTCTTTAAGCCCCTGAACCATATCCTCGTCTATGCAGCCCATGTGGCCATCCGGATCGCACTCGGCAAAAAGCGCTGCGATGATGTACCGTGCGCCGTCGTGGTCTGGCCACTTGGTGATGATGGGTATGTCGGTCCGCGCGCCGTTCTCGAGGAGATACTCGGCGATGCGCAGGTATCTTGGGCATGCGAGCCAAAGCGGCGGGCCATCGCAGGGGAAGTTGTTCCCCGTGCACCGATTGACATTTACGCCGTTTTTGACCAGCAGCTTTACTATGCTGAGGCGACGCTGTTCGTCTTCGGGGCCATTGCGCTTCTGGAAGCTCAAAATCGTCTCTAGCGGGCCACAGTCGTGCACGTCTCTCGGGACGACGTTTGGGTCCGCGCCGAGGTCGAGAAGTTCCTCCACGGCGGCAAGATTCATGCACCCAAAGGCTACACCCAGGGCAGTTGTTCCGTCGGCAGTTTTAGCGTCGATGGGAACGCCGTCGTTGGCGAATCTGCGGATTACTGCTCTGCAGACGGCCTCGTTCCCAGTAATCCTCGCTGCGGAGTGAAGCGTTGTCTCGCCGTAGATATTCACGTCCTTTGCGTCGACTTGTGGGTGCTCCAGCAGCAGGTCGATGAGGTCTTCGTTCCCAATCTCGACAGCATCGTAGAGGGCATGACACGCCTTCGAGGAAAGGTACGCGCCTCGTTTCATGAGTGCAGTTGCAAGATCGGGCCGGTCTACGCGGTGCGCAATGGCCTCGTGCAAGGGATACCATTGATCTTCAGTTCTGTCCCCCCTCCCTCGCCCGCATTGGCAGAAGTCCCGGCCAGGTATGTCGAGGTCGGACATATGCTCGAGTAGGTAGTAGAAGATGTCATCATGCTTCCTGCTCAGGGCAAGATGCAGCCCGCTCGCAAAGAACCGTTTTCTGCCGGGTATATCGGCCCAATCCTGCGCCATGTCCGCGTCGCCGCGGGAGCCGGTGACCTCTAGGTTGGCACCGTACGCGTGCGCGCGCTTGATTGTCTCTAACCGGCCAACATCGGCCGCCCAGAGAACGCACGAGTCCATGGGGAGGTCGCGGACGAAGTTGTCATTGTACAGCACCGGGTTGACGGTACCGTAGAAGTGACGATTCGTTCGCGCGAGGGCGGCTGTGTCTTTGCGTTCAAGGTAGCTGGACACGAGATGCAGGGTTTCGGTTGGGATGAGTTGCAGGAGGTTCGACATGGTGCATTGTGAATCAAATGTTGATATGATGAACAGAAATGGAAGCTGGGGGGGGGGGGGGGATTTCGCGGCCGCCGGGAAACTGAAGACATATTTATCGGTATGAGATCATGACATTACTGTGAAGCCAGCGCAGGGCAGGCAGTCGGCTGGGCCTGCTTGTGGTGGCGCAGCGCCCATGGATCATCCCCGTTGCTACTTCGCAGCGACGAACTGAAAAGGCTCTAACTTACCCCCAACATCCCGGTAGCCAAGCTGCCAAGGTGGGGTACATGGTGGTGCCACTGCCATGCGGCAGGCCCTTCTTTGTTGGCATTCGGAACTCGCACCGTCGTTGCCTCTAAACTTGGCCGCGACAGAGCACAACTGCAGCTCCTTGTCGGTCAATTACTAGCATTGACTGGCGTTTTCAAAGTAACTTGGTAGTGAGATACGTTGTGCGGGCTAACCCGGATCTGTATGGGGATCGCGCTGAGGATGCCCTGACGTCTGCTTCACATTACGACTCCAGTGGGCAGCTTTTGGAGTGTCGAAATTTCGCGTGCCACCAGAGATCCATGGCTCATATACGGGCAAGGGAATTGTGCTGTCCCTCCTAGAAGCAGGTATGGCGACATAGATAAGCGGCTCCTCGAATCCTAAAAATCGCATCAGACCTTGGCGCATCGTTGACTACGGCAACCCCATCGTCATCAAATTCGAGTGCTGCGTCGTCAATCGGACAGAACCCCTCCGCCATTCTACGTCCAGTCACGCGCACAACCAGCGTACAGACGAGGATTGTGTAGTTATCCTTGAGATGAGCAAGCGTCTCAAGAAGACCAACAACTCAGTCTTGATGACGAAACATTCACGATCGCATCATCAATCCTTCAAAGCTCTCGCGGGTATAGCGCGCAACGCACAGCCAAGCCGGGGCTGAGAACCACGCGTATCTCGTACCTATAGCGAGTTACGGGTCAAGGAGGATGTGTGGGGTGAAGTGGTCAGAACCCCGCACACACATCGCCCTACACCAGGTTCGCAGAGCTTCGATAGAACCGTCATCCCACTTGCCGACCACTGACAACAAGCACGACGGTACCCATTTACTTGAGCGGCGTTCTTGCTGTCGGCCGGCTCGGTTCGCTGTTCCTATCTAGTTGCATGTGCGGCTTCGACTGCGGTCGCAGGAAGGAACGTGTAGCCAGAACGCCTATAAAACTTCGCTATTATCGGATCTCTAGCTCTCCTTGTTTTCCCTTTTCCCTTTTCCCTTTAGACTTGATATCGCGGAACTATCGTCCTACTTTAACGCTCGAGAATGTCGAGCGGGTGTCCTAGCCGCGACACACCTTTTGATCACTTCTCGTTTGTCCCTGGTATCACGCTACCCCCAGGGCGCGTCTTTCTCTACCCCCTCTTTTTCATTGCAGCGTCAGCTTGCCTGGCGCTGCGAGGAAGAAGAATCTGTGTCGCCAGGGCATGTCCGCCTGTTGGTCAATGCTACTCATCAGTGGTGCGACGCTCCTCCAAGAATGTCGAGCAGGTGTTGGGTGCTACGAATAACCCCCCGACACCCAACTGGCCGACGGTGCCCAGGAGGTACGTTTTATTAGGAAAGTTCCAGCACCTGCACAAGTTTTGATCACTTGTCGTTTGTCCCTGGCAAGTATCACACTACCTCTAGGTAGCATCTTCTTTCTGTCTGTTGGTCGGTGGGTGGCCCGACGGTTGTCAGCGGGCGGCGGGTGGTACAGTAACGTGTCTCGGTTGATGCTGTGAGACTTGGGAGGCCAAGGTCGGGCGGCGATGCCGTTGTGCCGTGTCCGACGCTGGTGGGCGCTGTGATGGAGGACGCTCTGGGCGACGGGTCCGTGCCGTCTGCTTTGCATTTCGGCGACCTGAGGTGACGCGGAGCAGGACGTCACAGTTAATCTCGAGGCGCGTTCGATGCGTCACCGACAGGGATCGACGCATCAATGCCCGAGTCGCCGCGCTACATGATGTGGGCGAGGAGAACCTTTGCAAGAAATGGGGAAGCTGCATCTGCATAGTGACATGGCTGCTTTCGCCGGCACACCAGCCGTACTGTGTGCATGACTGGAGCGCAAGTCCTGTAGTTGGATGCAATAAGTTGCCGCATGCGGGTGACCAACACGCCGTGGTCAAGAAACGGCAGGCTGTGCAACAAGTCAGCGGCCAACAAGCACTGCCCTAGTTGTCACTGCGATGTCGAGTGCTTCAGCGTTATAAGTACCACACCGTGAGCAAGCGGTAGAATTGTTGGCCATTATATAAGACGTACTGTATTGTACGTAGCTGGTTGACCATGAACAGTGGCACTTCGTTCAGATTCGCGTCCATACTTTCACATCAAGACTCTACGAGACACCCCCCCTTTCTTCTTCTTCTTCTTTTTTGTGAACAAACTGCCCCTCCGTAATGCGCGAACACTTGTTTCTCGCCATGTCTTTGAACGTGCTGGGCCTGTTCCGACCGTGCGAGGGTTCGCCAGCATTCCAAGAGGAGTACCGGGGCGCCTACGTGCCAGAGTTTATCGAGACAGATACTGGCCGGCAGATTGTAGCGCCAGACACTCCATACGTGGCGGCAGTGGGCCACAATCAGCTGTACTTCATAGACACCCGTTTCGACGCTGCGACTGCTGAGCATATCAAGAAACATCGAAAAAGCACTCGTGTCGATCCCGAACGAGTACGTCTACATAGATCCGATTGCCGCGACGGCGGAAAGGAGGAATTCTGTGACCGACGAAACGACATTTGCGTTCGATCCACCATACGCTAGAGTGTTCTTTGCAAGAGCAATGAACAAGCGAAATCCGCTGCTCAAGTTGCCGGAACACGCGCGGACTGGTTCTGGATTGGTGGCCTACAATATTGACCTTGGCACTCCAGCCACCCTCGAGAAGAAATACCTCTTTTGCGACCAGTATGGCTGCTACAGCGATGCAGACTGCAAAGCCCAGACACACAGCAACTGTCCTGTTTGCAGCGGCCGTCGGGTTGACAACGAGTGCGAAGAGGGATACACGAATGGCCTAGGCTACTGCCATCCCCTCTGCAACAAGGCGGTGGATACACCAAGACATGATGGAGAGACGGACGCCGACTACTATCAGCGGATGGATAAGCTACACTGGGGAGGAATGGGTCACGAGGAACACTTGGAAAAGGGGGACACGGCGGATAAAGAGGATGATACCGCTGTCTAGAGATAAGGGACCCGCATCTGGACAACGGGACTACATGTAGATGGGAGGAAAACAAAACCGACCAGAGCGCCCGGGACCCCGCAATGTTGCCTTGCCACAGCTGGCAGAACACGTCCTCGACTCCCAGTGTTGTGTGAGTTTGAACCATGTCAGGTGCCGGTCGAAATATCTTACTCACCTGATGCGCATGAGATTAGCTGGCGCTGCTGCTTGTTAAGACGTATCCTCCTGGGGGCTCTCACACTTGCCGATCGCGTCCCACCTGAGGACATCACTCAAGTCGCATTGGGGTTGCCGTTGAAGGCGAGGAGGTTCGGCGTGTCCTCGCTGTGAACGCTCTGCAGCTTGCCCTTGAGAGCGATTTCCTTTATGCGATCGCAGACTTTGCCGCCCGAGATGCCCTCCAGGGCGCCGAGGTAGGCTGCGAGGCCGACGACGTGGGGAGCGGCCATCGACGTCCCGTCCTTGTAGGCCTACCATCAATCCCATCAACACACATGCTTTCGATTCGATTCGAGGTTGAGACGGAGGGAGAACTTCAACAACATAAACTTACCCAATCTCCATCGTTCCACGTCGACTGAATGTCCTCCCCGGGCGCAAAGACATCCACCACTTCCCCCCAGTTGGTGAAGTAGGTGGCGGCGTCGTCGTTGTTGGACGCGCCCACCGTGCAGACAGTCGGCTCGGAGGCGGGCGAGAAGGCGCCGGCGTACATGGCGTCGTTGCCGGCTGCGACCCCGACAAAGGCACCGCTTGCAACCAGGGCAGCCGCCGCTCTGTTCATGGCAAGCGAGTGCTCCCCCTTGAGACTCATGTTGACGACCACGCCCTTGGGGCACTTGCTGCAGTGGATGCGCTTCGCCACCCAGTCCATGGCCTGCATGATGCCCGTGTTATTTCCGTTCCCGTTGTTGTCAAGAACCTTGATCCCGTATAGTTTGGCCTTCTTAGCCACGCCAAAGGTCTTGCTCATGATGGTTCCGCTGACGTGCGTGCCGTGGCCGAAGCCGTCTGTGGTCTGGCCGGGGATGTATGAGTGAAGCATCTTGGCGCGACCCTCGAAGTCCTTGGCTGGCAGTTAGCATGCATGGAAAACAGTCCGAGGTCATATCTGTAGCGTTGGTTGGCCTACCGGATGAGCGTCGAAGACGCCCGTGTCGAGGACAAAGGCGCAGACGCCCTCGCCGGCACTTGAGTCGTAGGTATAATTCCTGATTTTTGACTTGAGGTGTGACAGTCGCGAGATGCCCCACGTTGCAGGATTCTGGGTAATAAATTCCGCAACGCTAGACACCGCGTCTTGCTCAATGAAATCGACCTGGTACGCCATGTTAGAGCTGTTCAAATATGAGGAGGGAGTGGTCCGAAGACACGTACGTTGGGGTCGTCGCGGAGCTTTGCAAGCGTGGCCGTATCGAGAGTTGCCGCGAATCCCTTGAGAACACTGCTGTAGTGGTGGGTTGCCTTGATGTTGGCCATGGCCAGTGCATCACCAACGGCGAACTCATCGCTGTGCTCCTTAAAGGCCACAATGTACTTGTTGGGGACCAGTTGGGCACCCCGGGGAACGAGTAACGGCGCTGGTGAACCTCGTTTCGTGGCTGGCGCCGAGAGTGCTACCTGGAGAGGCAGGGCAAGGAAGATACTGGACAGCTTCATGATGACAGATAGCGAGAGACTTCACCGCCGACGAGCGTAAGACCGGCGTCGTTGTTTCTTCTCGTACAGTTTCCTGCGAGGCTCTCTGCAAGTTTATATTGTCTGACCATCCAGCTAGGCCATACCCACTGCATAAGCCCTTGACAGCCGACGACCGAGGCCTCATCCACCTGCCATTTCGAGACCTATACGTTTTAGCCAACCCTTCTCAGCGGTCGGCGTGACCGTTGGCCGTTGAAGCTTTGAATGGCGTGACAGCGTCCCGAATGCACTCTATATTGGCTTTCGCAGGACCGACAAGGCACTTACTCACCTTCAAGCAAAGGGTCTTTTGCCTTGCTGGCCATGGTCATCAGTCAGCGTGCAGGCCGTTCCGTCCTCTGCCCTCAAGGTGCAGCCAATGGATGGATTGTCGCAGAATGCAATGCCCCGCCGATTCGTTATCCCCAGATCAGTAAGCCGTGACTTACACCACCTCATCCCAGGGTAGACCCCCCCAGACGTTCGCTTGTGACTGGCAATAGGCGTATTGTTTGGCTCGTTGTCTCCTCTCCTCCCAGCCGCGGGGTAGCCTCCAAGCCTTTTCTTTGGGCCGAGGTAGCGAGAGGTGGGGAGAGAAAAACATGGCGCCTCACAGCCAGCGAAGGGCACCAACAGATTTGCATGCGTCTTTACGCCGTTGTTCATACGCAATCGAAAGCCGATTTTAAACGGAGCATCCCGGAATCGACGTCGTCGACCTGGGGTCGTTAGTGGTGTGGATCTGATGGCGTATCGTCGAATGTGCCCAATGCGTTCCGACATGACCACATGGCATGCACCCTGCACGTCAAGGAGCTGGCCCGAGCTTCGACACCTAGAACGAGGGGTAGGAGATGTCGATGACCTCGTTACAGCGGTGCGGGGTGTCACTTGCACCTCTTTATGCATTCCGAACCTGCTGTGGTCCCAAGAGCTCTGAGTCTGTACTTCGTACGGCTATATGGAATCGACGAGTGGCGATGTCCTCATTCGGTGGACACATCTGTGCGCAGCCACTCGAACGTGTCAAAGAGCTCAAAGTTGAAGTCGAGCTGCATCGCATCCAGGGCCTCGGGCGGCCAGCTGCTGGATCCCGTGGTGTTGAGCGTGTGGTCCAAGACGTGCTGGATCACGGCGCTGCAGTTGGCGCATAAGCTACCGTTCGCCGCGGACGGGCCGATCCAGTCCAGGAAGCCTATGAGCAGGCTGAGGTTCTGGATGATACTCGAGCGCGTGACCTTGGTGTTGCGCGGATGGGCGCCGGTAAATGACGGGTTGAGCAGCTCCATGCAAAGGATGCCACCGGCGGGTGTCGCGTAGGCCATGACCTGTCGCGTACGGTCAGTGAAACAGCGCCTCGAATAGGATACGCGGGGCGGACGCGGGGACTCACGAGCCAGGCAAAATCCGGGCGCGCCAAGGCAAATCGATCTTTGTTCGTCCAGAAGAGCAAGGTCAACGAGACCATCTCAAAGCTTGTCAGGAGCAGATCGCTCTGGTCGAGGCCGCCACCACGTCTCAGCAGCAGCCTGTCCGCCACAAAGAGGTTCTGCAAGTGCTCAAGCTGAATCAAAAGCTTGGCGTACACCCTACCGGGGCTCGATGAGCGAGAGTCGAGCTCGCCGTGCTGGTAGATGAGCGAGGCGGGGAATTCTGCCATGGTTTGTATTTGCCGCTCCTTGATGGCCCTGAAGACCTGTTAGCCTAGGCTGGCGCGATGGAGCTCGATTGCACTTACTGTAACTTATCGAAGCGTGTTTGCCTCCACTTGCCTAGGGCGATCTCAATCAGTTCGTCACGGATGAGAGCAATCATGAGCCGGGCGCGGAGGCTGGTCGATGCATATAGGCCGCCGTCGGTATTCCAGCCCCTCTCATCCAGGGACTCCAGTGCGCGTGATATGGCCTCGTCCCCGGCAATTAAGTGCTGGTCTTGGATGTCTAGAGGCAGCGGCGTGGATGCGTATCGATGGCCGATGAGGGGCGGCCGGCCCGTGAACAAGACGATGACCTTGTCCATGATAAAGACATGGGCTGCAATTCTCCGTCTCGTTTCCGAACTGAGAGTGGGACGGTAGTCAGGCGTCTCTGACTCGTCGTGGAGTCCCAAGAAGGTCATGAGCGAGACCGACTCGGCGAGGCATCGCCAACAGGAAGCGCCTTGATCGGCTAGTCAGCACGCAATGCACCGGCCCGCCGCGGCGGTGTTTGCATCAGGGGCGGGGGGAACCTACTTGCATCTCCGGACAGAATCGACTCGGCCACGGTCCTTCTGATGCAGAGCTGCAGAAGGAGGCTGTTTCCATCCGAGAACCGACGGGTGAGGTCGATGCAGAGTCCGAGACAAACGCGGGCAATTTCAGGCCAGTGTCTGGTCAATCCACAGGTGAACTGCTCGATGTCGGAACATGGATCTTGCTCGCGTGGGGTTTCGTCCCCTAGCTCCCTGAATGTGTAGAGTAGACCCAAGGACTCCCATCGAAGATTTGGGCCTGAGAACTGTCCGATCCAGCGGTCGGGGTCCGGCTCGTCGTCGTTGAGGGGCCTCGCCGAGTTCCTGCTCAAGAAGAGGGCCATTTCCTCGAGCTGGGCGTTGGTGCGGGAGGGGCCGAGGTGCGTTCCGAAGCGCTCGTAAAGAGACGACAGCACGCGCTGAGCAGCGACGCGCGCCCAACCGTCATACGGATGCGGCGATATGCGCATGAGGATCCGGCCCTCGGAAGGCGTTGGGATGCTGCGCAATACGACGAGGCACATCTCCCGCATCGGCGACGAGAGAACCTGCGACGGGTCGCGGTACTGCTCCGGTGCGGCGTCTCCATGGCCGGGGAGGCATGCCTGGAAGCCCTGGAGCAGCGACAGGGTGTTCTTGGTCTCCTCGTACACGGCGGAGTGGTTCAGGATGCCGAAGAACCCAGGCGCCGGCGGCGCCGAGGGCGGGCCGGACGGCTGGTCCTCGGAGCTGCCCGACGGCGTTACGATATCCGGGGAGGAGCCATTCTGGAAGTTGCGGTCCTGCAGGAGGGGCGACAGGACGGCCGTAGGTCGTGCATCAGCGCTCGTCGCCGTGGTCGGCGAGCTCAGCGTCACGCTATGCCGCGGCGGCGGCGGCGGCGGCGCAGGGACGTCCCTCCCCGCGGCGGCGGTGCCCCAATGCCGGACAGGTCTCGAGCTGGAGATGGTGTAGGTGCACTCCCGCTCGCGGTTGGTGGCACGGCAGCGGTTGCACACGGGCTGGGTGTGGTCGCAGGCGACTTTGCGACTGCGGCACTGATCACATGCCTGCGGCCGCCCGTTGCGCCGGCGCAGGAGCGGAGTGACGGATGAGCTCATCAGGGGGAGTCCATGAGAAGCGGCCGTGCAGTCTTGGACAGCCGGATTGCTCAATCGCGATGAAGGATGGAAAGGCGACGCTGACGTGGATGGCCGAGGGCGTGAATGTTGGCAATGGCAAGGCGAAGTTGAACTAAGATTATAAATATAAAGATGCCGCCGCCGCGGAGTCATAACAGCGGAACAGCCGCTAGCCAGCCTACCTACTGCTGGTGCCCGCTAATCGCCGTGCGGACCCCCTCCACTCAACTGGGGCCCTGACTCCTGAGTGCCCTGACTCCACTGTTGATGACTCTGGGGCCCGGCCGCCGTCTGGTCACCACTATCGACGCCATCCGCCCTCGAGCCAGCGCTGCAGAATGCGGTAGCTCCCTTCCCTCACGTCACCCGGGACAGTGTGGCCAGCCCCGTCGACGCCTACGAACACTAGCCGTCCGTCATCGGTGCCCTTCCAGAACCCACTCGCCGCCAGCTCCTCCGGCAGCGCTCGCCACGACGAGATGCGATAGTCGGCCTGCCCGCTCCAGCGCAAATTGTCATATACGTATTGCTGGCCGGGCGTGTTCACGATGTAGTCATCGTTGCCGTTGAGCACCAGCACGCGAATGTCGCCGAGCCCCCCGCCGGTCTCGTGCGCGTCCAGGACCGCTCCGAGCTCGCGCGTCGTCGTCTTGAGGGGGTCGTGACCGAGCGTGTACGCCGTGTTCATGTCCAGGTTGATGCCGTTGTAGACAAAGGACTCTGGGAAGCCGAGCGCCGATTTAACGTGCCCCTGGTTCAGGTACCGCGTGAAGTTTCCCTTGCCCGTGTAGCAGAGCGGCCGACTCGGGCAGTCTTGGTGAACTGCCATCGCTGTTAGCCAACACCCGGGACACGCAGGCAATTGGTGATGTGACTTGACTTACTGTTAAACGGACTGCGCCTGCCGGATTCAATGAGTTCTCGATAGTAAACATCGATATGGTTCGTGTAGTGCATGTCCAAACCGACACACTCGTGCCCGTCTTGGCTCAGATCGCACAACAAACCCAGCCTCTCGGCCTCGGGCATCGCATGGCGGATCTTGTCGCACGCAGTGGAGTTTATGATGCCCCCGCCGCCAAAGTGGTCGGAACAAAGGAGCTCATACGTGCCGACTGCGTTGCCCGTCCAGTCCAGCAGAGCGTCGACGAGGATGAGCGACGTGATGTTACCCCAGAAGGCCGACCTTGAGTCGTACGCCCGCGAGTCGAGTATGTGCTTCAGGTACACCGGCCCGTAGTGGCCACCGTACGACTCAGCGGCGACATGGATCGGCAAGTTCGCCCTTTCGGGGAACATCTTGCCAAAGAATATGTTGAGAAACGACTGGAAGCCTGGCGCGCCGTCCAGGTCGGCGGCGGGCATGGGCGCTTCGTCCGCCAGGGACGCGAAGCCCACCCCGGCGGGCTGGTCAAGAAACAGCACCGAGGCATTGTTGTTCCACGCCCACGGATTCGGTGCCGGCTCACTTGAGTTCATGTTAAAGATGCAAGGGCCCAGCTCGTGGAAGAGCCCGACCATGGACGAACCACCCGGCCCGCCGTTCATCCAGATGATGACCGGGTCATTGCTCGGGTCGCTGCGGCTCTCGAAGAACCAGAAGAACAGGCGCTGCGTGTCTGTGACGTCGACTGTGCCCGTCCACTGAGATTCCCCATATGTTGGGCACGAGCTGTTGTCCTGCTGCTTGAGAGTGTACTGGCCGGTCTTGAACGGCGTCGGGTGACGGCTCGTCTGGTGGCTGCTGATCGGTAATTGCTGCTCGTGGTACTCGTTGGATCCGCTGCTGCTGATTGCAAAGTCTGCCACGCTCGGCGGGTTCCGTATGAGCTGCGCCGAGGCAGACGCGACGAGGGCAACGACCAGAGCGGTCAGCGGCGCCATCATTGTCAATGCAGAAGACCTCCCCAGCTTTCACTGCGCGGACGAGGATAGGATAGGTTTTCTTCGGAATCGAGAGCTGGGGGTAAACATTAAATACAGACAAGCATGGCCATAGCTCGGGTACTAGTGCCGCAAAGTATGAGTGAGATACGGAAGTGGCCTGGCCGATGCTTGTGATGCAGCCAACACGAGCGGACGTTCTGCCTTCCGCAATGGGACCGGGGGGTGAGTATTTTCACGGGCGCTGAATGCTGATCGTTGAACGTGCCCAACTACCTACACGTCGGACCTGCACTGCCGTCATGGATTTGACCTGTCACCGCCGGTCTTCCCTGTCCGTGTCAAGTTGCCCAAATTACCCCATTGACATCCGGCCTGGCTCTGGCCTTCTGGGGTTCACGATTGCCGAGTTCCGACTGCCTCTCGGAGACGGGCCAGCCCCTGGGGTTGGTAATTGAGCAAGCGCGGCGCTGACAAGCTCCCTGGAGGCTCTCAGGCTTCGACTGCGAACCCCGCATCCTGGCTCCTGGGCTAGACGCATGAACGGGGGCACATGCAAGCATCTTTCAGATCCGGGCCCCGAGAAAGTGGTTGAAGCCCGCCAGCTCGTCGTTGAGTGAACGCAAGTCGGCCGAGCTTCCATTGCCACCAGCGCAGGGAGGTATCCACGGACATGTCTACCAGCAGCACATTCATGTTTCTGGCTACATGTACGGACTAGGAGACCATGTAAACTATCTGCCCGTAGGTATTTCATGCGACCACCAGTGCTGTGACTGCTACACCGTCGCCTCTAGGGGGCTTCGTTGCCGACCGCCATCGGCCCTGCAGACTACAACACTGTAATGACAACCTTGCCAAAGTTTGAACCAGTCGACTACACGCCAGGCAATTTGCTCGTAAGCGGCTCTACACATGCAAGTGTGACAGTTGGGGGCAACTTACAAAGTAGTGAAACGCATCCTTGGTCTCTTCCAAGGAAAATTCCCGGTCGTCAACCAAGGGATGAATGTCGTTTGACTCGATCGCAGCGACCATGTCTTCCATCATGGCCCGCGACCCAACGGCCACCCCACGCGCCGTGTACGTGTGGATCCAGCTGTCGAGGATGCTCGGCATCGGCTTTGACTCGTTCGAGACAGCGCCGATGATGCTCATGACGCCCTCGAACTTGATCGCTTTTTGGCTTTGATGCAGCGTGCCTGCGCCGCCGACCTCGATAACGTGGTCCACGCCCTGGCCGCCTGGAGTCAACGCCTTGGCTGTCTCGCCCCAGTTGGGGTCCTCGCTGTACTTGATGACATGGTCGGCCCCGAGTTTCTTCAGCACCGCGGCTTTGCTATCCGACGATGTTGTTGCGATGACCGTGGCGCCCGCCGCTTTTGCAAACTGCGTGGATTGTCAGCCAGCGCCGTCATTAGCAGTTGAGGATGTAGTGCGCGCCCGACCTGCAATGCAAATATGCTGACGCCGCCGGTGCCGAGCACCAGCACGGTTTGACCTGGCTTCAACGGCTTGAGGCCGTACAAGGCGTTCCAGCTCGTCACACCCGCGCAGCTCAACGTGCTCGCCTCGCGGTAGCTCAGGTTGCGGGGCGCCCGCACGAGGCCCCATTCGGTGAAGACGCCGTATTTTCGCAGCGTGCCGTCGATGCTCGCGCCCAGTCCCGTCTGCGCCGCAGCGGGCGTAAAGGGGCCGTAGAGGTGGCCTTGGATCATGAGCGTCACGACTCTGTCTCCTTTCTTCCAGAGCGTGACTTTCTCGCCGACGTCGACTACTTCCCCGGCGCCGTCTGAGCCCGGTATGATTGGTAGCTCGAGCGGAAACGGGTAGTCGCCCTGGTTGAGCAGGATTAGACCTCGTCACAGCAGGCTCCTGCGTGCGCAGGTGTCTCGAAACTTGCCCTTGCAATCATCAAATCGCGGAAATTCAAGGACACGGCGTGTATTCTAACGAGCACGTCTCGTTCGCCCAGCTTTGGGATGGGAGCATCTCCAAGCTCGAGGCCATCGAAGCGAGTGTCCGTATGGACAACCCTCCATTGCTTTGTCTCTGTGACTTGCGCCATGCTGGTTTACTTGTCCGGCGGGGTTGTTAGTCGACCGCATGACCGAGCATGTCTCAATGAAATGGAATGTTAGTACCACCCACCGTTTTATATCGGTCAAGGTGTGCTGCGGTGAGGCGATGGCAGTCGTAGTTGGTAAGCCCGCGGTCCGCGGCGCTCGCTTTGTAATTAACATCGCCGACAGGAAACTGGTGGATAAATAGTGGCGAGCTGCCACTGCACACACAGCACCCTGCCTGGCCTGCCATCGCCGCATCATCCGCGTGCTAGCTGAGAGAGCCAATGATCGACCACGCGAAGTACGTCAATGCCCTCGAGGCCCTTGATGAGGGCTATTTCGGTTAAATGCACTGAGAGGCAGTTGTCATGTAACTTGTAGCAATGTGAAGTCCCGCAGGCGTAGGTCTGGGAGTCAATCGGTGAATTCGCATATCAACGCCTCTTAGATGAGAGGAAGCGCGATTGCGTGATAACCCAGACTCGGCTGGCTTGTTGGACCAGTACTGACGGCGGCTCGTTCCGCGTGATTGGCACAGCACGGATTGGGTGTTTGATGCATCTGAGGGGACAGCCAGTCTACCACCAGGGCCAGCCCGCCCATTGTTAACACTCTGCCTGCATCATTATCTGACGATCGGCTGCTGAAAGTCTAAAACGGCCCCCGCAACTTCTCCAGTCCAATTTCCAAGCAGGTTATCAACATCCGCATCGCCTTCCAAGTCATAGTGAAATAGGTTTCCGACAAATGTGGAAGGGCCTATCACCCTTCGGCGGTCATCAGCTGGCGTTCGCGTGCGGAGGTGGTGCGGTGGATAGAGCCCGCCGGCGGTCCAAGCAGACGCCTTCATGTCCACCTGAATGGCGTTGGAGTGACGGATTACGGTTGCAAACTGCACCTCGGTTGGTATGCCGCGTTCGGTCGAAGGGTTTTCTTCTATCGTCCATACGCACGTCGTGGCGCGCGGCGTACCTCGCGGGGTTCCAGTGATGGTGAAGGCATGCTCTACCTCCGCCGTCGTATCTCGTCGAACCGAAGGAGTCGCGCCGAGCCCGCCGCCCGGCAATTTCAGCGGAAACTCTATGCCCCAACCGACCCTTCGCGATTCCTTGCTACAGCCGCCGAATGACTTGCGAGGCGCATACGCCGAGACCTCTAGTGAGCCTGACGGGGCACCGTTCTGCGTCGCTGCTCGAACCGAAGGTGGTGCTGCTGCCCGTGGTTCGGAGAATTTGCAAGTCAGGACGACGCTTTGAAACCGTCTTCCCAAGCCCGGGTGGAAATGAGCGTGCCAGACGAACAGCGTGTGGCCCGGCTTGACTACTTGGATGGTCGAGGCCTTCACGGACAGATATGAACGCCCACTGTCTTCCGACCCAGCTTGTATCGTCGCGATCCGGTCAAGAGCATTTCGTTGCCCAGAATCTTCGACATTTGAGGCAGTTTTTGACGTGGAGTTCCCGAGCTCTGCGTTCTTGACCGGGTCGTATTCGAGGTCGATCGTGATCGTTATGCTGTCTGACATGTCGAACAAGAATACCGGCGTCTCGTCTCCGCGGTCACGCAAAGAAGCATGGGAGATCCCCGACCTCCAGTGAAAGTGAAAGTGACGCCTGCGAACCGTAGGTAGATTAACGTAATGGCGATTGCGAAGAAAATAATTAGAAGAGACGAGGAAGGCTGCAAGCTAAGCCAGCCCAATAGTTGGGTAACGGCGGAGAAGCTGATCATGCGGCTTTTGTTGCATCCCAATTCAGCCGCATGCAGGTGGGTGGCTGGTGTTGGATGTCGATGATAGACGCAAGTACCCAAGGATTTGATGGTAGAAACTCCCAACTACCCATACCTACGTTGTCGGCCAATCCGTCCTCATTGCACGCCATGTCGCGGCATCTCCGCGAGAAAGCGATATCTCTGCGATGCAGTGGCCAGTACCACGCCACTTTGGCATTGCTAGATGATGTGCCTACAAGCGCTACAAGCGATTCTTGGGCCATTTGCCAGCGAGCTCATTGCCACTTCATGAACCATCAATTCGAAGAGGTCATGAATGACTACCTCCAGCTAGTGGCCATCAAGGATGCGGTGGGATCGATACAAGTAGCCCTCGTTCAAATTATTTACGACCTTTCACGTGTGCACGTGGATCTGGCATTGAAAGAGGCTGTTGCTGCGGCCGAGAATGCTTTCACAATCTGGCTCGCAAACACCCCCGCCGAGGCCTTTGATGATGATCATTTGTCTCTTCTCTGCTTCTGTCACATGATCGAGGACCTCGGCGATCGTTTGCTCTCCGATGCAACGCCCATGGTTGATGGTGGGCATGGCTCTACGCCATCCCGGGTAGCACTCGACAACCTCAGGGCAAGGTATCTCAGTGAGCGTCAAGTCGGCCTGCTCGCCATGATACACGTCGCCGAGCGTAGATCTCAGGCAGGAGACGTGCAAGCATCCCGGATACAGCAGACCCTGGACATCACGGCCGAAGACACGGATAACGATTTGCAGGTGCACCTTCGAGTCCTCCTGGCAGAGGCGCTCATTGAGCAAGGCAATGTTTCACAGGCCAGCCAAGAGCTGACAGCGCTACTCAATCATGGATCTACGGCTTGCAATCCAGACCTGCGCTGGCGGGTGGAGTTTGCCCTTTTGCGAGGCGGAATTTCCCAAGAGAGGAGACTTGATTCAGTCATGTTGAAGCGCCTGCTTCAAATTTGTTCTGACCGCGGCGCCCGAAGCGCAGCGATTGCTTGTGCCTTTCTCGAAGCAAAGAGCTATCTGTACCAGAATAATGAAGAGCAGTATGTTAAATGCATAAATGACCTCTTGGAGCCAAGGTAAGCCCGTCCTGGCATGGCGAGAGCGTAAATAGCATGGCTAACTGAACAGCCATGTACTTCGGTTACCCCCGAGGGACAAATTAAACGTTGAAGAGACGAGTGCACTCTTCCGTCTGGAAACTACGACATATTCATCATTCGAGTTCTGGATGCAGTACGTATCGATTCTCAGAGAAGATATGCATAGTCGCGCCAGACTTGGACTGGCGCTCTCCTGCTTGACACGTTTCTTCAAGCGGCACTCTACCTGCTCAGTCCCCCAACTAAAGTACACGTTGGCAAACAGCCTGGCCGAGGTGTATGTCGAATTCGGTGACATTGAGCACGCCTTGCATTGGACGTCACAGCAGCAAGCCTTCGCTGTAGAGGCCGACGACCAAGAGCTCGTGGATGAATCCAAATTCCACATGGGCTTCTTGATGTCCAAAGACGAAGTGAAAGTAGCGAGTGACCGCCACGGGCTCGAACTGGCGAAATGGAGAGAGGCCCAGAGGGTGGACCTTGAAGGCCTCTATGAGGAAGCGAGAAAAAAGGGTCTTCATGACTTCCAGTTTCAGAGTGCATCTCGGCGCCTCGATAAAGAACTGCAGGACGAAGTTGCAAGGAGCGAGACTCCACGCGGACAGGTTTGGCTCCCGAAAACTGTCGAGGCATTGCGTCAGCTTGACAGTCCGGGGAGGGAAATCCAGGCATTACGTGTCAAGTACAAGTTGGCCCATTCGAAGTTTGACTTTGGAGACTTCACAGGTGCCGCAGGTACCCTGGCAGAAGTTGTTGCGATGGCCGAGGCTCGACCCAGCGACGAGGCGGACCAACTTGTCGCGTCAGTCCTGTTTACCAAAGCTCGAGCACACCTTCACGAGTACATGGCTTCGCACTCGACCCAGTCATGGGACGCATGTCTGGAAGCTCTGCAGAAATCCCAGACCGAATCAGAGGCACGAAGTCGCATCGACGAGGTGGCGCTTTGTCACGTACTGGCAGCCTTATTGTGGCATGCACGGAGTCCCGAGGAATGCGCTGCCTTGGATTCGGCGCTTTACCATCTCACAGCAGTTAAGAAGCTCTGGCGGAACGAATCGAGCGGCCTGCTTCCGTTTAGTGGCCTGGGACTAGACAGTCTACTCGTCAAGTATTCCTTGAGGGGCCGAAACGAAAAGAGTCCCTATCCAATCATTGGCTTAGCATGGCGGATCACGTACTCGTGGGTGCCGACTTGAACGAAGGACTTGGCAGGGGTTGAAGTTGAGGCGTTCGATCGGTCAACTGATTCCGTCCGATCGCCGAAAAAGCCGCGGGTTGGCCTGTCAGTTGTCCCGCTACTAGGTCGGGCCCCCAACATTCCGTTCGGCGATTTCAACATGGCTTGATTGGCTAATCCGGACAGTCGTCACGCCGTCCGACTCAAATTCGGACACAGGCAAGAAACGCCTCGAGTCCTGACTGCCATTCATTGAAGAAACCCGATACGTATAAATAAAATGGAAGGTTTCCTGCTAAACCGCACCTGAAAACGACAAACCCATGACACTCTCATAGGTAAACGAAATGGGTTCGGCATTCAGTCGTGTGTGGCAGGCTTTCAGTCCACCCTGTGTGGAGAAGCAGAATGGGGGTCTTGTTAGATTTGGGATCCTCGGAGCTGCAGGCATTGCGTAAGTTCCCCTTGGAAGAAGTTCAGTTACATGTCCCAAGGTCCTGACAGCGCATAGCCCTATGGCAATCGTCACCCCGGCCAAGTCCCACCCCGAAGTTGTCGTACAAGCCGTGGCTGCACGCAGCCGCGAGAGAGCCGAGGCATTTGCGAAATCGCATGGCATCCCGGAAGTAAAGAGCTCGTACCAGGGTAGGCCTCCTATGCCAGGGTCTGTATTTGCCTTTGGTTATAGTAAGGAATTTAACATGTAACTCTTTTATAGAGATTCTTGACGACCCGAATATCGATGCGGTACTAGTGCCGCTACCAAACGGCCTTCATCTCGAGTGGGCCATTCGTGCCCTCCGTGCTGGCAAGCATGTCCTTCTGGAGAAGCCGTCCGTTTCCAACTCAGATGAAGCCGAAATCCTGTTCAACCTGCCAGAATTGTCTCATGGCAACGGTCCCATCCTCATGGAGGCTTGTCACAATCGCTTCCACCCCTCCTGGATTCTCTTCCAATCTCTCATCCACCCAGCGGACGTGGTTCACGTCGATACCGACTCGATGATCCCTTGGTGGGCTACCTCGAAAGAAGACATTCACTTCAATTTCAATATTGCAGGTGGCTGCATCATGGCCATGGGCTGCTACAGTTTTGCGGCAATGCGTCATATTTTTGGCTCCGAACCAGTGGAGTGTATCGAGTGCACCACTAACCACTACACCGATGGCCTTCATAACAAGTGTGACTGGGCCTTTGAGGCCAAGTTCCGCTTCCCCAACGGCGGCATCGGTGAGGCAAGGAGCACGTTGCGTGGCAAGACCGCTTGGAAGCCTTCGCACGTTCGCGTGACGACCCGGCCGGTCCCTGTTCTTGACTCAACACTACCCAAGACCCAAGAGAAGCTACGTGTCCGCGAGGTAACTCTTCATGGTTATATCCAGGCAGTAGCCTGGCACCGCATCGATGTTCTTGATTCCTTCGAAATCCGAAACAAAAACAACGGCCAGATAACGAAGCAGTGGAACGAGAGCTATTCACGCGAGGCCTACTCTTTTGCAGAGGCTGGCGGCGAATACCTTGACCTTCCTGGTGAAGTGTGGTGGATGTCGTATCGCTACCAGTTGGAGGAGTTTGTGAACCGCATCAAAGCTCGCAAGGCAAGATTCTGGATTGACCACGGTGACTCGCTTAACAACATGAAGATGATTGATATGGCTTACGAGAAGAGTGGATTGGGGTCGAGACCTTCTTCTGGGTTTAAAGTAGAGTGAGATTTTGATGACGGCAGGCAACAGAACATTTGATGCGGGTTCTATATCGATATTGTGACTCATAGTGCTTGGATTCTCAAGTGCCGGCCCGGACGTATATAAACATACTACCAGCTATGTGCAGGCCACGTCTGGTATCCCGCGTCTTACATATCAAAAAGTCAACGCCAAAGTGAGGCTCAGGTCTTCATTAAGTCCACGCCCTGACTGTTCCATATTATGAGGTAATATGTCCGCATACTGTGGTAACTTTGTTCTCTAACACGAGGACAAGGAAAGCAATGACGACCCACTGGTCAGCACCTGCAATTTGCTCTCTCCGTCGACATGACACTTCGGTTAGAGAGAAACACTTCAACGGTTTCGTTCACCCCGCTACATGTATGTTGGCCTGTTAATAAATATCCGGTAGCTGAGCAAGATATAATTGGAAGACGTTGAACAACAAGCATCGCAAAGAGCTGGATTAACAATCTGGAGGCTTGGAATGATTGGGTGTCGTATTTCTCATCGGTTAAGGAAACAATAGACAGGCCGGTCTCCCGAGAATATATTTTCAATGTTACTGCGCTTGTAGTCACTGTAGAAACAGGAACCTGAATTGAAGTCTCAATGTAAGATCCTGCATAATAGAGCCATTCTCTAGTCACAGCTCTCATTCACGCCTGCCAGGTAGTGGGTCAAGATCTTGCTGTGACCCGTGACTTGTTGAAAGACATTCACCTCTGCAACTCTACCACGGCATCTCCCAGTCTATCATCTCCGACGTTGATGGCAAATCCATAAGACGAAATGAAATACTTGAAACCGGCCTTCTTGATCCGTCCGAGCCATTTAGATTCTCTCAATATTATCCCGGCCACCTCTTCCTTTCTCTAGAAATGCCACCAGCTCCGGCCCCGAAACGGAAATTTGACTCACACAATGCGTGAAGCGCGTTTTGTCTGACGAATTTGCCGTACTGCCGGAGAACGCGGCCTGACAGAGGAACTGCGCCACATGCGCTGGCTTCTTTGGGGACGGCGGGGGCGATTTCAAGCGCAGGCTAGATCTGCTGCCGCCAGAGCAAGTCGATGCGATAGAGGGCTTTATAGAGAGGAAAATGCGCGAGAAGGAAGAGTGTACCTTAGTCGATTGGTACGCCGACGGCGCCGAGTGGAACTTGCCGCCAAACGTCATTGTAGAATACGACTTTTGCTGGACCCTGCCCAGGCCAAGAGACGGCAGTGCCGGGAGAACCCGCTAGACAGTGGCACAGCTTGTTGCAGGGACTCCCGCAAATCTGCTCATGTTGCCGCCCGTCAGCCCCCAAAATCCACGCCCACGCCTCATCAGCACTACGGCTAGCTTCCGCAGCCACCTGGGCATTCCAAGAGATCCCCCCCCGCAGTTTGTCGAGCCGTGCCGACTGCCGCCGCTCAGCCGCAAGCAAGATCCTTCGAACGCCCCTTTCATCTGCGCGCGTCGTCGCGGTTTCACCCCCCCGTTGGACAATGGATGAATGGGCCACCTCGGTTGCAGGCAGTGGTGACGATGGCCCCCCTTCCGGCAGGCAGGCAGGCAGCTCGCCAAAGGGTCCTCGACTCCTCCTTGCACGTTTTCCCACCAATGGACTCGTTCCGTGGGACCTGGCGCGGCGACGGGGGGCTGGCCCGGCAAACACCGGCGCGAGGGTCTGGTGGCAGGCGTGGCAGGGTAGCATTCACTAACACGGCGCGTGCAGATGCTGATCTCGTCATAGGTGGAAATTATGCGGACTGGCTGTAAAGGAGACGATCGATCATGGTCAAGCCGTTCGGTTACGTCGAGGACGCGAAGGAACGTCTAGCTTGCCATTGAACGTGCCATTGATGGCAAGCAAATCGAGTATAAAGGGGCAGCATATTCGCACAAGATAGTCCTGACGGCGACTCCTCCTCAGACTGTGAAATTGACCAACACGGGCCTTTCATCAAACCCGTCGAGTTCAGGCTTCACAATGCTCGTTTCGCGCATCTTCGTCGCCCTCTCCGCCGCGGCCGTGGGCCTGGCCGGCACGCCCGTCGAGAGCGGCAACTGGGTCGAGGACAAGCCCAGCTACTCGAGCCAGTCGTGCGCGGGCGGGTCGGTCAACGGCCTGACCTTTACGATCCCCAAGTCGCCCAACGGCGACACGAGCGGCTCGGGCTGCTCCAACGGGCATCTGCGCGCGGAGCGGCGCTACAAGGACGACTACACGTCGGGGGTGCGCCAGTTCGGTGGCACCTTCAAGATCAACTCCATGTCGGGGACGCGCATCTCCATCAAGCAGACGTTCAACGGCGACGCGGGCCCTTACTTCATCATGGCCGTCGAACAGGGCGGGCGGCTCTACAGCGTCGAGGGCGGCGCCACCATCGCCACGGGCGTCGCCACCGTCGGCGCCTCGGTCAGCATCAACACGGTGCACAACGCCGACAACCACCGCTTCAGCGTCTACGTCAACGGCAAGGAGGCCTTCCGTGACGACAACGCCCCCGGCGGCAGCTTCTACGACAAGATTGGCGCGTACACGACCAACAGCGGCACGGGCGACATGAGCATCACCTGGAGCGACGTGCAGTTCTGGCACCGGACGTGAGGCGTGTGTGTGCGTGTGTGTTTGTTTGAGCACACTTCCTGCATCCAAGGAGGGGTTGAGTTGATGCAGCGCTGGTTTGTGCGCGGTACGAGTAGTTGCGAGCTGGCCAGACTCTGAACGTTGCGACTTTTTGCGTTGAGCGATTGACTGACTGTACATATGGGCGCGCACTTGTATGTACACACGAGATGAATGTCTACATGTTTCCAGCCGTGTTTTAGCCCGCCCAGCTGGAGCCTGATAGCCGGCCAACCGTGTAATGTGATACATGTCGATACGCCAGTGAGGCAAACTTGGTCCTGTTCCGGCTCCGTGCTGATCGGAGCGCCGCCCACTTACACGGAGGAAACGTACAACCGCATGGTCTGAGCGGCTTTCCATGGTGTAATCGCGACTGCCGCGCCGCATCAGCGTGAATCCTTGTGTCAAATCCCTTGCGCCGTTGCGCTCTGGCCACTGATCTGGGGTTTTGACGTTTCCCATATTTCGGTGCGGTGAGCTGCATCGATCTATGTCCGAGGCCCCATGCAGAAGCGACCTTTTTTTTTCCCAAGACAGCGAGTCTAGCTAGCATCCAGGCTTCGTTCGAGTGCAACCAACCAAAGTTCGTGATATCAAAACTACATCATGCGCGGAGTTGGCCTCTACACCACCCTCGCGGCGGTTGCATGCCCGCTCGCCGCTTCACTGCCGGCAGCCGACCAATCTGTTGGCGGTAGCACCATCGCACCGAGCGTCGCCCTTTCGACGGCGCCGCATGGTCGCTCCGTGGAGGGAGGCGAGCGCAACGGTACAAGCGTGTGGGCGCGCCAACCCGAACAGGTTTTTGTACATTCGGCGGGCACAGATTGGAGAAGCTACCCGGTCGAGTGCAGCGCCAAGAAATTCAACATCTACATCCACAAGGGCTACGAAGAGGCCATTGCTCGGTTCAAGAAGCACAACGGCCAGCCGGACTTCCAAAAGGGGCCTGGCTGGTGCAGCCAAGTCAGCTGCAGCGAGGCCACGGCCGTCAAGATATGCAACGATGCAAGTTTGCTCCCCTTTTCCGTTTTCCCAAAGATGACGGGCCCCCCTTGTGGATGGCTTCAATTGCCGTCCCGGCACGCATCATACAGCTCGTGCGCCGAACAGGTGACTTGGAGAGCAAGCTGGCTGACGCTGATACAACGCACAGAACCCAAAGGAGCAGAAACTGGAGTCGTGGAAGATCATCAAGGACGTTCTCGAGGAGATCAACGATAGATGCAATCACGGCGAAGGCCGGGCCCTCCAAGGCGGACAGCTCACACACCCAGACAAGTGGAGTGTGATACTGGAACATGGCAAATGTTAAGTGTGCAGAAATCGGGCTCTGGGATAAGGCGGCTGCGAGTGTGTTTTGCAAGGGGCACTTACACGGGGACAGGGATGAGGCAATCGTTCGCGGCTTCATCGACAGTGATTTTGTCGATGCAGAATACATGTACGATTTACTTGGTGCGCCTCACTTCATTCATCAACATCTCGGCCTGATAAAGCACCGAAGTTGCGAGGGCCGCTCGTTTCAGGCGAGGCCCAAAGTAAAATTGTTCGAGGACCCTGCAAGACGCAACTGGTGACGCTGTGGAGTCTGGGCCCAAAGTGCAAAGTACGGCACCTGCTAACATTATCCGGATCGTGTTGCTGCGCCGGGTCGTCCAGCCTACTCACCCGGGCGCGCGCGCGCCCACTTTCCGGCAAAACGGGAGTCTCCCGAGGCGCGCAAGGCCGATGGGGGGCACGCGCTGGGCGGCACGGAGATGGAGCCGTCTTTTGATGCGCAGCCGGGCCCGGCGGATCCTCGAGTTGCCTGTCCGGGATGCTGGTGAAACGGCTAAGCTATCGACGTGGCAGTTGAAACGCCGCCAAAGTGTGCCCGCCTGGGCGAGGCGACGCGGAAAGATCCGCCTTGGACTACCATCACGCGACTACCTGTAGCCATGTCTGAGAGGTGCCGAGATTGCTGGAGTGCCGTGGGGTCGGAAGAAGGAGCCTGCAATGGGGCCGTCTGAGTTGTATTGAAGGTTATGCCCTTGGCAGTTGGGATCAAACCTCGGGCTGCTCGGGGCCGAGATGGCCCGCACTTTGATGCGGCTAGATATTTAATGCTGCCTATGCCATGGCTGTCCTTCTCTGATCCTGTAGTCGTTTAAGCTGAAGTGTTGACCAGTTCTGTGCCTCTGCTGCTTTATACCTCGAGACCGACCCTCAATGGCCGTCAAGCTGCTGTTCCTCGGCGCCTTGGCCACGGCTCTTGCCGCACCGTCGACGAATGCGGTCCCTCGCGCCTCTTGTACATTTACCGATGCCGCAAACGCCATCAAGCAAAAGACCAGTTGCTCAACCATCGTTCTCAACAATGTCGCCGTGCCTGCTGGCACGACGTTAGACCTGACCGGCCTCAAAGACGAAACTCATGTAAACTCCCCTCCACAAACCCACCACGCCATCGTACTGACACGGAAGTACAGGTAATCTTCACCGGAAAGACGACGTTCGGATACAAAGAGTGGCTCGGACCCCTCATCTCCGTCTCAGGCAAGGGCATTGTTGTCGAGGGCGCATCTGGCCACTCCATCGACTGCCAGGGACAGCGCTGGTGGGACGGCAAGGGAAGCAACGACGGCAAGAAGAAGCCCAAGTTCTTCAGCGCCCACAAGCTCGCCAACTCGCGCATCCAGGGCCTCAACGTCGTAAACACCCCCGTGCAGGCGTTCAGCATCAACGGAGTCACTGACTTGGGCGTCTACAATGTGCGATTGGACAACTCCCTAGGCGATACCAAAGGCGGCCACAACACAGACGCCTTTGACGTTGGCTCTTCAAATGGCGTGTACATCTCTGGCGCCTGGGTGAGGAACCAGGACGACTGCCTTGCGGTCAATTCGGGCACCAACATTACCTTTACGGGCGGTGACTGCTCAGGCGGCCATGGCTTGTCCATCGGCTCGGTCGGCGGCCGAGACGATAACACGGTCAAGGAGGTTCGCATCCTAAACTCAAAGGTTTCCAACTCGGACAACGGCGTTCGCGTCAAGACAGTCTACAACGCGATCGGCTCCGTCTCCGACGTCGTTTACGACAACATCGTCTTGACGAACATCGCCAAGTACGGCATCGTCATCGAGCAGGACTACCAAAACGGCGGCCCGAACGGCAACCCCACCGCCGGCGTGCCCATAACCGGCCTCACTGTGAGTCGCGTCGTCGGCAGCGTCAAATCCACTGGCACAAACGTCTACATCCTCTGCGCTGCCTGCAGGGAATGGACTTGGACGAACAACAGAGTCACCGGAGGCACCAAGGTGAAGGAAAACAAGGGAGTTCCTCCAGGTGTTTCAGTTAAACTTGCGGCTATAGCGTCGCTACCTGTCGTGTCCCACGCTCAGCCTCGGTAGTGCATATTTGCAGGACAGGACACATGAACGCCACTCTTATGCTCCTTCAACTTTCATGGCATTGATGCTCCCCATGCCCTGATTTACGTGACTATTTACGTGACTGCTAAAAGGCATCTGGCTCCGTGGAAGTCTTCGCGCTGCCCGGGACGACAAAGTGGCCGGGATAGCTGCTGGCCTGTGAGCACCCCGGGAGACTACAACAACCGCCTTAACGTCTCCACCACGGCGCCGAAACATCGCGATAGGTGTTGGTTACGCAGTGTAAGTCTCCGCTGCCCGCATGGAAAATCCAGTCATCAAGGAACCCCACGGTCGTCACTCCAGCGTTCTTGTATGCCAGGGCAGCAACCTCCTGGAAGAGGTCCCTCCCCCTGATGAGGGGACCACATGGCTGCGGAGCCACGTAGTATGAATCAGATAGGGGGATGCCATTGAAGAAACTGGGGAGCCATGAATTGTAGCGGATGGGTTATGACCGCCCAGGTCAATCTAGGAATATATGCCTTGCACTGGGTCTGCGGCCGCCCCATGCCTCTATACTAAATTAAGGTAGCGCGGGATGGCTATAGGACGGGTACCAGAAAATACATGTATCGGGTGGCTCTGCGGACAGCAAGAAGGGGTTATGCGAACAGCACTATTCCTTAAACAATCACTACCCCTTAAAGAATCATAGTGATCGGAAAATCCAACCGGTATCGCACTTCGCAAATCGCGTGGGGCGTCTATGACGCCTGGCGCGTTCGGTCGCATCAAATTCAGGTTATGAGTTGTCTATTATCTCTTGCCAAAGTATTCTGAAATGTCGAAGCCAAGAGGACAAGGCGACTAAAGTGTTGGCAATATACGAGAACGCAAAGCCGGGTCCCTCATTGTTCCAACGTTTGTCGTTGATGTTGGTTGGAATCATGCAGTAGTGGCCTGCTAGCTGAGTGAGTCTAGCGGCCCCACGACGCGATATTCATTGTAATTATGCAGCTTTTGCCGCATGGCTGGCCGCTCGGAGTGCTACTCGAGCAGGGCGCCGAGGGAAAAGCGTCAGTACATGTACTCTACACACCAGATGGCGGCATTGTGACATATCGCTTCGTACTGACCTTGCAATAACGGCGTCCCACGGATATTCCATCCCGTAACCTGCCTTCTGGTAGACCGGAGCCCGAGTTGTTCGAGCCGCCCTTGGATGCATTCGAGTTCGTCCTTTGGGACCTTGTGCGCGTCCGATCTTTCGCGCCTGGGATGAAGTTGTCCTGGAACCACCCTGCTGCCCTCTGAGCTCCCTTGATCAACGCCTTCTTCCTGCGTTCCCCGTTCTTCATGCGCTCCGCGTCCCATTCGGATACTGCCTTGGCCGCTTTGCCCACCGGAGTATTCGGACCCGCCACCCCCTCGAATAGCCCGTCGCGGCCGGCGCCATAAAGCTTGTACGTTACCAACGGAACACCAGCAGCGCCTGCGCCGAACCCCATAATAGCTTCGGCAGTGTGAAGCGCGCCGGCGCTTGCTGCCTTGGCGCCGTACTGCCCACTGTTGGCAATGCCAGCCGCGATCGCATTCCTCCCGGCTTGTCCAACTGGTCGAAGCCCGGCGACGTTTATGCCGCGTGCGTCCAGGCCAAGACGAAGGTTCGACACGGGTAGGCACGAGCCAATAGGGGCGAGGAAATAGATGATCGCCGTTGTAATAACCCTCATTGTGTTCTGTGAGGCATTATTTTGGTCTCTCAAGTGTAGCGGGTGGGGGAATGTGGGAATGATGTGAGTTAAGGTTACCAGGCATATTTCCTGCGGGCGATGCCGGCAATAAATACGACCTCGGCTTCGTCCGTCCAGAGATGAGCACATGCACTCTGGCCGTACAGCCGATCTCGTATATCTGCCCAAAAGTGAGGACTCTAGCCGCACTGTTGAGCTCGTGTGAGTGGTATCAGTCATACATGACAGCGATTTGAGCTGAGTCAAAGGCGTTGATCACGATAGTTTGCATCGAGGCTCCTGATGTCGGAAAAGGCGTTTTAATAAAGCATTGAACAAAATGAATGACTTGTGCGAAGCTGACTGTGGGAAATATACTTTGGTTGGAACTTGAGCTGCCATGATGGTAAGAATGAGAAGGATGTAAGATGATAGCTGATCCCCGGATGTTATGGTCGCCGCGACCTGTTTTTGTCCCAAAGATGCCCTTGTTGGAGTTGACGTTCCTTGCCAGGGGAGTAGGATGAAGGCCACGAGACTCAGTGAATCTGCGTTCCCGGCAGGTGGGAGGGGGAGGGGCGGCTCCATTGAGACTGCCCAGACTCTATCTCATGAAACGACACACCTTTTTCGGCGACCCTGGCCGTTGCAGAGGTACGTGGCGGTTTTTGAGGTATGTTGACAAGTAGCGAGACGTACATGTAGTGCCAAGCAACGAACTTGCTCCGCCGATGCTCCCGGCGGACATCTGCCCATCAGAGCTCCTGAGGTACAGGCTTGTTTGTCATGTCCTTGCCGCGATCCGGGCTGGGGTCGGGCCTACAGCGCTTGGTACATGCATATAGCCAGAGCACCACGCCGTTCGGGCAACGCAGAGAATTAGGGCTAATGGTAGGCCTTGCGTACATAATTCCCATGCATTTGTTGACGTTCCCAGCGATTCTGTATTGCTTAAGCTCTGATTCAATGGCAACAATCAGGATAGGCTTGCGACAGGGATCCGAACTCGTGCTGGTGGCAGTGGCAGTGGCAGTGGCAGTTTGACACGCGATCATCACGCAGTGAGTGGTGTCCACGTCCTTGTCAGGGCGCGACAACGAAATCGAGCAGGGTGTCTCGACCCCAGCCCTGTCCCAGACACCCTGCAACCACGCTGACTGGAGCCACTGGACCAAGCAAGCTAAACTTGTTAGCCGTTGTGGCCCCAGTGCCTGCGGGGAAGCCCCCAGGTTCAGAACGACAGAGCAGGGTGGTGTGGGGGGATGGCTTCCGAGTTCGCAGCCGAGAGGCGACGGACAGTTGGTTACTGAAGGAGGGAGGCATGCTCCATTGGTGCGTTCCTGGGGACAACACTAAGTCGGTCTCCGCCAACACCGCATCAGCGGTAAACTTAATGCTTTGGGACATTGATGTTCCCACCGTCCCTGTCCCTTCATACAACAGTGATGTCACTGACGCGTCCTTGAATCGCTTCACGATATTTGCCTTCCTGCCCGGCAAGTCACGCTGTGCACTTTGCTCTGCGATGGCCCCAGAACAGCAAAGCCCAAGTGTCGACGCCGCAAGACGGCACGGCATCGTCAAGGCACCGCGACGTCAGCATGGCAGCCGCAAGTTCCGGGGCCTGACATGCGCCAACTGCCGCGCGCGAAAGGCAAGTTGGGTTCTAAAAGACGCTGCCGTGACTTCTTTGTTGTTTCGAACAGCAGCGCATGCGTAGTGGAATATGTCATTAGATCTGTGCCAGTCGAGTCTCAAGGCTAACCTAACCTGCCCCGACAGGTGCGCTGCGAGGGTGGCCAACCGACCTGCAAGACGTGCGAGGTCTATCACGACGAGTGCCGCTACGACAAGGCCCCGCCGGTGTCGCAGGTGGTGGCCATGGCGAAGCGGCTCCAAGACGCCGAGCGAGCGATTGAGCAGCTCCGTGGGAATGGAAGCATCGGGTCATCGGAGGAGCCCTCGGCCCCGGTAGACGCCGATCACGTCGTCGACGACGCTCAACAGCATCCTGTCAGCCTGGCTTCTGAATCGCTGCCGGCCCGTCATGCCCAGGTGCGGTCTATCCCGCTCGCCGCTGTCGATCAGCTGGCGCCTTCATCTTCTGGCGAGACTCCCGCGCAAGGCAGGTTCGTGTCTGAGATCGTGCCGGCTTCCTGGCAACCTGCGTCTCAAGACGTCGCCGCGTCACTGCCGCATTCTGCGGGCGCCACCATCCTTGCTGCAGCGCCCGAGCCCGAGGAGCCTGCGGCGACAGAGCTGAGGGTCGACGAGCATGGCAAGATCAACTACTACGGCCCGACGTCGGCGGTGCACGACGGCCCCCAAAATGAATCCGTGCAAGCACCGGCCTTGACGGCCCATGAGAGCGCGGATGGAACATCGACCCGGGACGACCAGTCCGAGTCGCTCTCGTCTTACGTGAGGGAGGCCACGATCTGGGAAGACTTCGCGCTCGGCAACGCATCTCTCCAAACTGGAATTCCACGCCACATGCTGGCCAAGCTGCTTCGCCTCCATTGGACCTGGGTTTCTCCCATGTTCATGTGGGTGTATCGACCCGCCTTCATCCGTGAGTATCGCCACCACTAGGTCCTTGACTTTGTCGCCATGGCTAGCTGACGAGCCCCCAATGTGCAGGTGATATGGCTACGGGCGGCCGGTACTACTCCGAATTTCTCCTCACGGTCATGTGCGGGCACGCCGCCAAGTACCAGGACAGCAACAGCTCCGACTTCCTGCTCGCGAGAGCGAGGCGCCTCCTGGGCGCCGCCATTCAGCAGCCCAGCTCGATCCCTACAGTACAGGCTTTGCTGCAGCTCAGCGCTCGCGATCTGGCGCACGGCTCCATCTCACAAGCCTGGGTGTACGGCGGCATAGCGTTCCGCATGGCAAGTGACCTGGGCTTGCAGCATAGCGGCACCGTTGTCAAGGGCCTGAGTCCAGTCGATCTGGAGATCAGGAGGAGGCTCTTTTGGGGATGCTACTTCTGGGATAAGTATGCGCACCTGACAGGCTAGCGTCCGCTCAGACGGGCGATTCTGAGCTGTCTTTACTAACAAGAGTCGGTCCTACAGGGCGACGAGCCTCTACGCTGGAAGGCTACCCGCGGTCACAGAAGTCTTGGATCAGAGTTCCCTGGATCTTCGTAAGTATTCGTTATATTGAGTAATGTCCCCCGCGGAGACTGACTGGTCATCTCCAGTGGACCGTTCGACGGAAAACGAGATCTGGACTCCATACTATGGCGACTCCCTCGACTCACCCGACAGTCCGCGAAGTCAGTATCCTCCGAGGAAGAGTCACGCCGTGTCATGCTTTGTCAACTCATGCAGGCTCTCCATCATCATTAACGAGATTGTTGTTCAGCTTTATGCCAGGCGGAGGAGGTCCGTCACTGAAGCGGCACTTACTGACATCAAACGGCGACTCGATCTGTGGCGAAACAGATCACCTGCACATTTGCGATATGACCCCGATAACCTGCCTACAATCTGCCCTCCGCCGCATCTCATCTCTCAAAAGTAGGCCCCCGCACAATCTTGGCCGCACCGAGTCGATGCCTGCATCTTATTGGAATACTGACCCTGCCCTACGCAGCCTCCTCTACTTTGCCTCCGTAATCCTCGCCCACCGTCCTTTCTGGGCAGTACCCGACCATTACCAAACTTGCATCACCGCTTCCCAGAGTATTGAGAAGCTGGTCTTGCTCCTGGAATCTACCTTTGGCCTGGGAAACATAACCTACCTCATGGGATACTGCATCTACACCGGCGCGTCAGCCATTCTCGAAGACGCCAAGAAGGGGAGCGACTCCTCGCAGGCTACGCTTCAAACATTTCTCCGCGCCCTCAACACTGGCATGAAGAGATGCCCTCTGCTGGAGCGTAGCATGAAAATTATCGTCAAAGGCATGAGCGCTACACCCACCCACAAGACACCCGTCGCGGACCAGATGAGCCAAGATCCCATTCCCACGGCTACTGCAAACACGTACATTCCCGCCTTCCCCTACGTCGATCCCACGCTGTCCATTGACTTCGACATGAGCCGGTACCTTGGAGGGGCCGACTTGGATACAATGTCTGGGCTCAACTCTTTCCCAGAGGCACAGATGGACCTTGATGACTTTTTTGATCCTGCTTTACAATAACATGGGAGCCCAATCGCAATACTTATGTAGTACCCTCTAATTGCACCGGTCTATCTATGGACGGCCGCCGAATGCCCCTCAATTTGTAATGCCAGTGTTTTCTTGAGCCAGCGTGTCCGCTTTCAAGGCCGGCCTGTCCGCTTTGCCGGCGGTGGTCTGCAAATACCGAGTGAGTAACTTGCGCTGGAAAGGGCAGCACCGAAGATCGGTTGAGTTACTTACACCTCCATCGACTGGCATGATCAATCCAGTAATCCAGCCGGCCTCCTTACTCGCGAGGAACAAGATGGCTATATCGATGTGAGATTGGAACGCTAGCGTGGAGCGCACTGCGTATAACTTACCATAGCCTACATCCCAGCCGGTACCCTCCTTTTTCATCAAGTTTTGGTTGATGCGAGCCTGTCTCATTTCGTCCGTCATGCCACGTCCTCTGGTCATGGGCGTGAACACCATTCCTGGGGCGACGCAATTGACACGAATATTCTCCTTGCCGTGGTGCGCCGCCATGGCGCGGGTCATCTGAACAATGGCTCCCTTGGTCGTGGGATACAACAGGCTGGGGTTACCGCCGAGGACTGCGTTGAGCGCCCGTTAGCAGAGAAAGGTAGCAGGGGGGAGAGGTAAAGGACCGCGATCAACGTACGTCCACTGACGGATGACATGTTAATGATAGAGCCGCGTCCCTCTTTCCGCATCTCGGGAATTGCATGTCGGCTCATGAGGACCATGCTAGTGACGTTGATACGAAAGTCTCGGTCCCAGGCCTCTAAGTTGATGGTGGTGGCATCGCCAATGGCACCGCCCACTCCGACTAAGAACAAAGGCGAGGTTCAATTAGCACTCACATCTCACATGCGGTAATGGAGCCTCTTTCCACGCCCTTACCGATGTTCACTAGAATGTGCACGGCGCCAAACAGATCAACCGTCTTGGACACTGCTTTCTTGCAATCCTCCTCGCTCGTGACGTCGGCCTGGATAACTTCAGAGACGCCACCCTCCTCGTCAATCATGCGCTTGGTCTCCTTTGCCCAGTCGGCATTGTAGTCGACCAAAGCAACCTTGGCACCGTGTCTAGCCAGTAAAATAGCAGCAGCTCGCCCATTGCCAATCTCGCCTGCCAGGGAGGTTAGGAACTATTGTGAGAGCCTTCGGCTTTTGACAATGCTTACCATCCATACGGGAGCCGGCACCCGTCACGATGGCGACGTCCCCTGTGAAGTCAAATGCTCTGGGAGGTGCCATGGCTGGAAAAATGATGGATTGAGACTAGGCGCTAATAGAGTAAGCATCTAGCTGTCTGCACTTCTTCGAGCGAGGAGGCCAATATTTGTCCACCAGCTAGTCACGCGTACTCTCTAATTGATGATGCACCATCATGCGTTCGGCCTCCGGGGTACCCCACGTGTGGAAACAGTCAGACCGTCGCCCGCGGCGAGTTTCCGGTCACTGGACACCAGAAAATCATCACAGTCTGGCACGGCCACGTCCTACGCTACTCGTTGGATCTGGAGTCTCGAACAGTGATGCCGGTATCCCCGGAGGTTGGCCGCGGGGATGTGCCGAAATCTCCGGCCCCCACCTCCAAGACTGACGATGAGCGCCGCATCTTGCCTGCCCGACGTCGGCGTTGGTCTAATAGTTCGATGAACGTTCTCCACAGTGCTGACACGACGCCTCGCGGATAATATGGATTCTGGAGCCAAAACGCTTGGCATTTAAAAAGCACGGCAAAGGCAGCAACATGGCAGGCAAAGAGTCAGAGAGTGAAACCAGTGTGGGCCAGCATGGGGAAGCCGTGTAGCAGTTGACATGACAGCTACGGCAAAGTTCGTCCCCAGACTGCGCCCCCTTGACACCGCCTACTACAGCTTGTATGTACGACAAGGCACGTTTACTGAGCTTAAACATACGTGCATAGTCACCGGCACTTTATTTGGACACTGCAAAATGCGGGAGATGATCTCATTGAGCTAGCCAGTAGTCGAACCAGGCCACGATCCCCGCGAGACTCTGCTCCTTGACCCAGCCTATAATGTCCAGAGGTGCTTGGTCAGCGGTCGTTCTGCAAACGTTGTTTCCGAGAAAAGGACGAGGGCAGCCGAACTCACGTTGATACGGATCATTGGGGTCTCCCCGCAGCGCAAACCCATGGCTGACACCGCTGAAGAGCTGATAATGGTATATTTTCTTCTTGTTTTGTAAGATGTCCAGCGCCCGCCTCCTTGAAGGCACATCAAATGTGTGGTCTGTCTCAGAACAAGACAGAAAGAGCGGTTCTGAGTGAAATCAGCAATGAGTTTGTCGTGCCAACAAACGAGAAAGTTAAAGAGGTAGTCACCATACTTTTAATATTCTCAAAGTGGTGCTCTTTCAAAAAGGCCGGATGCGCAAAGGCACCAACAGTAACTGTATCCTTGGCAAGCTCATTGCAGACGTAAGGCGCGCCAAAGCAGTATCCCACGCAGGCAAACTTGACGTGATCTGCCCTGTACCGATCCGAGACGGCTTTGGCCCATCTAGGGACGGCCTCATCGGCAAAGGCAGTGTGCTTGCGCTTCCACGCCTCATAGTCAAAGTCGGGATTGGAGTTGTCGTGACGATTTTTGCGGTGTTTCCATACAGGGTCCTGAACGAGCCGAAGCCAGAATCAGCGTATGTGCTCAGGACGAATTGGCGTGGCAAGATATAAGTGGTCACCTAACTTACCCCTCGGAAATAGTCCAGACCCAAGACGAGATATCCGGCATCTGCAAAGGCATCCATGACCAAAAGTCCGTTTGGAAACATGCCCCAAACGTCCGGGAAGTAGAGCAAGACATTTCCATTCTCCTTGCCTTTAGGTGGCGTGGAGATGTATGTCTCGACATCCGCAATGGTCTCCCATGTGCCCCGCGACTCTCCCTCGTGAACTGTACCTTGGAGACAACATGAGCCGCTGGGTTTTGCTAGGTATTCCTGGGCAGGCTCAGCCTTCCGGGAGAAGATTGAGAATGAGTGGCCCATGGTTGCTCGTGAACTTTGGAGCGCCACACAAAGAACTCGGTTAGTCAATAACGCCTCAAGCCGGGCATTTTAATCCTCCATGCCCTGCAAAATGGGTGCTTTGAATAAATACTGGTTAGTTGCCGTGGTCGTCGACGTGACAGGCGCCGCTGTCGGCTCTATCCAGACGCATGAGCCTTTTAGGCGGTGGCGCCTCGGCGGAAGTCCGCGGGGAGTCGCCGCGGCCCCGAATTGACCAACGACGATGGGGCGCCCAGCTCCCCGCGTGCTGGATTTCGCGCCGCTTGGTCACTTTGACGCCTAATTCTGTGGAAGGCGGGGCCCCGGATGATATTCCTGGGGCCCCGGCTTTCGTCTTCCGAATCATGACCGACGGGCTCGACGCCCAAGTCTCCGTCTCAATGGGAGTACTAATAAAGCCGGTTGGGTCCTGCGCAGATCACAATGTTGGTCTCGATGCCGAGCTGAGATCCCTTTCCGTTGCAAGCTGACCTGCCTGTCAGACACTTGACCACTGGGCTGCGACGCGTGATCAATTGCTTGAGCCTGTGTTGTTAGTCGGCCATCTTCTCTGCTACTCCAGTCGTCGCGTGGCTTCACGGAGACGAGCCGCCACAATGCCCGACATTGAGAAGCCCACGGTGGGCGTCGTCGACGATGCCGACGCCAACATCAAAGACACGAAAATGATGGGCGCGACCGAGGAGGCGAATGCCGTTGGATACCGGGAATACCTCGAGGCACTCGACCTTGAGATTTCGGACAAAGAGGTTAGTCCTTCTCCAAAGATCGCGACGTCTACGGTATACATGTTTGGCCCATGTAATAACATGTTACCGCGGCCATGTTAGATGAGGAGACTTCGGTGGAAGCTGGACCTCACAATCCTGCCCATGTTCCTCATCACGCAGGCCTTGCAATTCATGGATAAGACCTCGCTCAACTACGCCAATCTTTTTGGGTATCAAACAACATTGAACCTCAAAGGACAGCAGTTCAACTATCTCTCGGCAAGTATGTTTTACCCTGATATCACATCTTTACATGTTCCGAGCACAGGTACTAATACGGACCAGTGGTATATGCGGGCTATTTCTTTGGACAATATCCCTGCGGCTGGCTCATTGGGCGATTTCCTGCCCAGAGAATCTTGGCCATTAGCATCTTTCTCTGGGGACTAATGGTCATTATTATGACACAATGTCGTTCATTTTCTACCGCACGTAAGTGTTCTTGGACTCCGGAAAACGGGAACGCGGGCAAAGCTAACTTCGTCTGGCGTCCAGTCTTCGTTCGATGTAGGATTTTGCAATCCCATAAAATTGAGTAGTTCGCAATGACTGACGCATTCATTCGCCCAGTTATCATGGGCATCTTCGAGGCCGCTGTTACGCCGTACGTTGCAGCCTCCATTTATGGAAGAATCATTGTACTGACTGGAAGGCAGTGGCTTGACATTGATGACAGGCTTTTGGTACACCAGGCGCGAGATTCCGCTCCGACAATGCATTTGGTAGTACGTAGCAGCCTGACCGCGACTTCTTTGGATGGAGAGACTGACACCAGCGTCCAGCTCTGCCCTTGGCTGGGGTGGCATTGTGAGGCGTTCCCCATCTGCTGGCATGTTGGACCCGTGATTTGATGCTAATGGCAACTAGCTTGGCTCGTACATCTCCATGGGAGTCTCGAAGCTACCGGAAGACATGACCCCTGCGCGCTGGGAGCTCATCTTCTACATTGTACGTGTCACAGCCGCGCCGTAACCATGAGATGGAGGAGTGAACTGACTCACGACACACCAGCTCGGCGGAGCGACCTGTGTCTGGTCCATCGTCATCTGGCTCCTGTTGCCCGACTCGCCCTCCTCAGCCGCCTTCCTCAGCAAACGAGAGCGTCTCGTCGCAGTCAAGAGAGTCGCCAGCAATGAGACCGGCATCAAGAACAAGTCGTTTGACAAGAAGCAGATCAAGCTTGGGTTTCTTGACCCGAAGACCATACTGCTCTTCGTCAGCGTGTTTGCTGCGTACGTTCCGTCCCGCACACCGAGTGTTGGGAAGGTTCATTACTGACAGACCTGCTTCAGTGCAATTCCTAATGGCGTAGTGAACTCGTTCTCCACCATCATCATCCGTGACATGGGCTTCAGCACGACGAGGACCACGGAGCTCAAGTCGGTCGGCGACGCAGTTCAAGTTGTTGGTCTCATCATTGGCGGGACGATAATCCTCAATGTTCCAAACTGTAAGTTCAATCCCCGTCATGCTGAAAGCGCCGCCAGTAGCGTGGATAAATGTTTCTCCTACGTTGGGTTCTCTATGTACTGACTGCTCGCTCCAGCACGCTTGGCTGTGGCTACTGTAGCCAATCTGCTGTGTACTGTCGCGGCAGCTTGCATGGCCTACCTGCCACGTTCGAATACATGGGGTCGGTTAGTGAGTTTCTGGCTGGTCAATACGCAGTCTGTGGGATTCACTGTCTCCTTGACCACCATCTCGTCCAACATGGCTGGCTACACTCATCGCTCTCTGGCAAGCGCCTTGGTGTTGTAAGTCACTCATCCATAGCTCGCTCCTAGAACATGAAAAAGATTTCAGTCTGCTGACACGGCTTCCAACAACCGACAGCACCGCCTACTGCTGGGGTAACTTCGCGGGCCCCTTCGTCGTGAAGCCGGAGCAGGCCCCTCACTTCACAGGCGCAACCATCGGCTTGCTGGTTGGGTATGCCATCAAGCTCGGCTGCCATCTAGCCCTTCTAGGTACGTCGTGCAAGACAGCCCATGCTGCAAGAAGCAGGCTCATCCAGACACAAATGCTGATGACTCTTTCCAGTCTACTTGTTCACATCCAATCGTCGCCGCGACCGGGTCTACGGTCCTGCGGATAAGGAGGCCAGTGGGGAGGCGGGAATGCGCGATATGACGGAGTTTGAGAACAAGAACTTCCGGTATGTGTACTGAAGCAAGTGGACTGTTCGGAGACGCTTGCATAGTTGTAGACGAGACATCGGGGTCGTGTGGAATACTTTGTGGAGAGCAATAACTATTTTCAACCCCACGATTCTATATGTTCATACCTCGCCGCGACTCCTGGCTAGCCTAGTGGCGCATCTATACTCTTCATCTTGTCGGGCGGCGATGGCTTCAATCGCTGCCGTGACCAGACGTCTTGACCGTCGTGCCCTCTGAGGCTACTAGGCTATACACACTGCTTTTTAAATCCCGTATAAAATATCGCTTGAGTAACCATGACGCCCTCAGCACTCCCGTATACGTGAGAATAGAGAAGCAAGTGACTAGGAATCGGAATACTGGTGTGGAATTATGCAGGTTCATGCTTAACCCGCATGACTTGACGGCGTCGACGCGTAGCACAGCACAGATCCGTCTCGCCTTTTAGCTGATGTGCACAGCGCCACCCACCAATAATAGATCACCGCATCAATCGGTCTTTTAGCGCCTCGTTGGCCTATGTGCTCGCACCATCGTAGCTCCTCGTCCAGGCCGTGTGTCGTAGCCGCAACAACCGGCACTGCTGGAACCGAATGTGGAATCCTGTCAGCTTACTGTGGCCACTGAGATCGCCAATACTATGATGCTTGCCATGAGCGAGGCTGATGTGCCCCGCCATCGAGACCGGATTTAAAGCCTGTAAGCTCCTCCGTGGAACAGGAAAACGGGCTTGGGGGCGATGTAATCCGAGCCTCCCAGACGCAAACTATAATACGGTGGCCGCTGCCCTGATGCGCCAAAGGTGATCGGGCATCCACGTCTCAACCCAGTCCCATCCATCTTCGAACGCGATTGACACCTCCACGTATTTCCTCTCAGCAGCAGCATCGCATGATCTGCCACCATGGCGCCTCTCGAATACAGCTTCATCCAGCTCAGCACCAAGCCGGCCGCGCAGATATGCTACAGCTTCGTGCCCGCCACCGCGCAAGCCCCGAAAGCTTCCCTCCTCGTCTTCCTCAACGGGCTCGGGCTGCCCCAGGACTCATGGGCCGCCACCATCGCTGAGCTGCAAGAGCTGCGGCCGCAGAGCCTCCCGGCCATTCTCACCTACGACCGGTTCGGACAGGGCAGGACCACCGACAGGGACCCCCAAGACGTCGGCGCGGCGGACCCGACGCATGCGCACGATTGCATGAGCGCCATCAGGGACCTGCGCCAGCTTCTCGCCCAGATGGCGAGTGAGAAGCTGCAGGTCCAGGACGTGGACAGCGTCGCGGTGGTCTTTGCGTGCAACTCCATCGGCTGCGCGCTGGCGCGGCTGTACGCGCACGAGTATCCCGGCACCGTCGCTGGATTGCTGTTCCTGGACTCGGTGCTCGCCAACTCTGACTTTGTGTCCATGTTCCCCGACCCCGACGCGGAGGACTTCGCCGCCAAGTACGAGCCTCTTCCGGAAGGCATCACGGCCGACATCCTGAGGACGGCGCGTGAACGCATCGGGGCCATGTTTCACCCAAGCGTGGGAAGCAAGGAGGGCCTCAGCCGCAAGAACCTCCGCGACCTGTTGCCCGACGCCGACGCACCCGTGCTGCAGGGCGTGGGCGGGCGAGGTCCTTTCGTGACTGTCCTAGGTCACGACTTTCAGACCTTTGGAGAAGAAGCGACGAAGATGGGGATGCCCAAGGCTGCCACCCTGACCTACTCGAATCCTTACTGGCACAAATACAATCAAGGACTGGCAAAGATCACTGAGTCTTCGCGGAGCAAGGGCCCCATCCAGGCGCCTGGAACCGGCCACTTCATTCAGCGAGACAACCCCGCCTTTGTCGCTGCAGAGCTGGACACTATCCTCGGGAGGCTGGAGTGAGAAAGGCGGTCAAAAGCACTTACAGGCGCAATCTGAGGATTGGAAAGAATGGGTGGTGCGTAGCCAATCTACGCTACATGTCCACGTTACGCTGCTGGTGCAGTTAATATTCTAACTAATGCATTCCTTGCCCGTCTGGTCACTATAAGCCTACTTCTCTTGCCTGTCTGGGAGAGAAACCGTGTAACCGGCGAAGATATGCCTCGCATTCTGAAACACCGGCAGATGCTCTAGAACCGCATCAAAGCAATTGCTCAGCTCCGACTGGCGCCGTAAGACCCAGTATAGTATGCCAAAGGGAGATATGGGGACAAAGGTGATGGCCTGCGACGTGACCGGAAGCTGTCCGCTGATGTACGAAATGGTCTTCAGCGCCTCCACCGCGACATCCCACATTGTCGCGACCTCATCCGGACGAAGTAGATGACGTCGCAGAGTTCGCCAAGGACGCCTGTAGGTGCTCCGACTGATCGCATGTTCAGACCCGGACGAGTCGCCGCTTGAGCCACTGCTATGCCTCAGTGTATCCTGGATTTGCATCAGGTACAGCAAGGCCGAGTTATAAGTGAGTATCTCCAGCGCTTGACTGACCGAGTTAAACCCATAGGGAATCGCAACAGCCCTTTCTATATCATGGTGAATCACCGGGCCTGTGGCGATCACGACGGGCGCCTCGTGCATTGTGTGGGCATTATCACGGTCCCATTCCCAGCGCCACTGCGCAAGCCTGACCGACAACGTGCGGGCTTGATCCTCAGCCGCCGTCCTATTCTCTGGAGCAGTCGCGATCTCGGCAAGGCCAGGCAAATCCACCACGATGTCCATCAACTTGTCCTCAGTCGTCTTGAGGGACCGGCTCCATGGGGTGCTTTTCCACAGGCTGTGCTGGACGAAAGTGTGTTGCTGGCGGCTGAATGCCTGGCACGTCTATAGAGCAGCTATTCATTAGCATGTGATTCGGGGACGTCAAATTTCCACAGACGCAGTTCATACCAGCAGAGCTCGGCTTGAACGGAATACGTCCCGCAATAGATCGTCTTGGAATACTTCCGGACCGCAGAACTGCAAGATTTGAGCAGTTCCAACATTGTGGGTGCGACCTGTGCCTTTCTCAACGACAAACTGCGGGTTCCCTTCGTTAGTATGGCAGGAGAAGACTTGGGGCAAAGAATCGGGGCATACGTTGTACATTCCCATCAGAATACTTGTGGTGGCTAGCTTGGCCAGCTCTCGTCTCGAGTGCTGGCCCAATAAGCGCTGCACCTCGCATAGTGTAGCAGCATACAAGGCCTGGCTTCTCTGGAGGAGCCGCTCAGATCTGTGGACATGACCCAGATGGCCATACACGACTGCCAGGCTGCAGGCCCGGTTGACGGCAGGGAAGCGCTCTCCCCCTGCCATCCTCAGGAATGGTCGCCAGTAGATGCCCCAGCCATGGGTCTGGTAGAAGCTCGACCAGGCAATCTGCTCCTGGAAGGCATCTAGAGGTAGCTCCTGGTAGATCCGGCTGTGGGGTCCATGAGATAGCTGACTGGTCTGGCCGGGATCTGGCCTTGCGGTGTAGATGGTCACACGGGTAGGTACTTCGTATCCTGCGCAGCGATAGCCAGACCTGAGGCATCGCCGGCATGCGGGATTCCCTTTGTCTAAACCATGGGACACTTTTGTCAGTTCGCACGGTTCATGCATAAGACCACACACATAGGGTAGTGCCTTACCGCATTTCACACGTCTTCGTCGGCACGTCTGGCAATACCCGCTCGTGGACTGACGGCCCATGACGCAACGGCTCGGCGTGCAGGGGATCGGAAGTTGCTCATCGGCAAGGAGCAGGGACGGTGCTTCACAAAACCCGGGTCGTGGCATTAAAAGAGCCTCGTCGTGCTCTATGAGTGAGCCTGACTAATGTCATTGGCCGCCACCGATGCCGCAAACTCTCCTCCGGAGTCCCGGAGGTCCGGGGCTGACCTCACCCCCTTGACCTGGTGAGATTGTCCACGAGGGAGCTTTTCCATTGTAGGCTAGTTTCATCGAGCAGCATGAGACGTCATCCGGGTAGATGTGAGATCGCCCACTCCCGTCGTGGCGGACGGAGATATTGTGGTATAAGCGCCGTGTAAAGTGGCTGTGTCTCTAACATCGCAACCTCTCACGAGAGGTTTTTGAATTGCCGCGAGTCCACAGATCGCGGTAAGGAGTTGCCGCGCGCTTTAGCTGACTACGAATTGACGAAGAGGGCCGCCCTACCGGAGTGATGGAAGTCCTCGGACTACATGACATGTATCCATTTCCATTGACAGCCCGTCCGTAACCGCGTATAAATGGCGGCCTTTTCCTCAAACTCCCTGCTCATGGGATTCTCATGAATAGTTTACTTGTTCAATTGCACCAATACGTTGTATCTCTCCGTCAACAACCATGGCTTCCCGCGGCGGTCTCCCCACAGACTACTTTGTGGCATCGCAGCAATTCACCCGCACAACACATCATGACGTGTATCCCGCAATCGACCCGGCAAAGTCGTCAAACTCCCTGGCAGGAAAAATTGTAATTATCACAGGTGCGAGCCGAGGTATCGGCGCAATGGTCAGTACGAACTGATAAGCTCACGTCCGAGGTCACTAATGTGAACTGACGCCCAATTGTTGCACGTTCTGCAGGGACTCGTGCCGTCGTTCGCCAAAGCGGGCGCGCTTGGACTGGTCCTCGTCGCGCGAGACGAAGTCAAACTAAGAGCTGTCGAGTCCGAGGTCCACCGGATCAACCCTGGGGTGAAGACGCTCGTCGCACCTCTCGACATGACAGACACAGTGGCGGTGCAGGCCTTGTATGCCACGATTCAGGAGAGATTTGGCCGCCATGCCGACGTTCTCGTGAGCAATGCCGGGGCCAACACTGCCCAGAACGGCGGAGGGCCGAGCCTGCACAAGGCGTCTGTGGATGAGTGGTGGATTAACTTTGTACGTCAAGCAGACAGGACCCGTCTCTTTGGATCATAGAAGTGTGACTGACAATAACTACCAGGAAGTCAACGTCAAGGCGTATTTCATCATGATCAAGTACCTCATCTCCTCGCTGCCGACGCCAACAACTCCCGTCACAGTCATCAACATCTCGACGGGGGCTATCTGGCTCCGCTACCCCATGGTAGACGGCTACAGCGTCAGCAAGCTCGCCGCGCAGCAATGGTCCGTCCTGCTCGACGCCGCGTACGGGGGCAGCGTGACAGTCGTCGGCATCCACCCGGGCCTCGTGGCGACGGAGATGCAGACCGAATACTTCAGCCAGTTCGACCAGGACAGCCCGCTCCTCGTCGGCGGCGTCGCTGTGTGGGCAGCTGCTGATGCCGCGCGTTGTCGCTTCCTCAGCGGCCGGATTGTGTCGGCCAACTGGGACGTGGACGAGCTACGAGACAGGGCGGAGGAGATTGAAGAAGGGGACCTGCTCAAGATGGTGCTGAACGGAGAGCTGGGCCGGGAGCAGTTTGGGACGTCTTAGAGCCGTATGGGGCGTGAAGCGTACTTGCCACTGACTCCGTGTATGTAGCATCGACATAACATATAACGCTGCTACATGCGAAGAGAAGTCTTTCCGTCATCTGGACTCCCTACATGTAAAGGGTCCATGGTATGTAAGACAAGACATGATCACGGATCTCTTTACGAATTTGATCACCGCGAAACCTCTCGCACTTAATATCAGCTCCGTCCCGACTACGAATGCGGCTACAGATGCTGCGCCAGGAGCATCCAGTGCAGGATCATGGACGACACGACCATCTACGGCCGCCCCAGCGACGGGGACTTTTACGAGGACTTCGCCATCGTCCTCAAGGTCAGTTTCATTCCCGCTCGTCCCGCTCGTCTCCCCCTTGGTCTCCACCCTACAATCCCTGTGATTCACGATGCGTGAGTGCTTTGGCCGCGGAGAAACAAAGAACGCATAGCAGCCCCACGCTGCGGACACTTGAGGTGAGAAGCTGACTCTGACGGGCACAGAGCCACGCAGTGTGCGAGGGCCGACTGGACCATGTCGATAATCAACTGCTTCAAGATCTAGGATGACTTCTGCTGCGGGAGCGGCTATTACGGCATCTGGTTCTCCGGATGGCGCGGCATCGGTGCCGTAGACTGCCCGCCCGCGGGTGAGGCCGTTGGCTCGGGCGGTACGACCGCGGTGACGACGACTATATCTGGCTTGCTTGGGACTTGTGCAGGTGTCGGTCTTGGTACGCCAAGATGGATTCAATCTTGCAGGAGGGTTAAGCCGAAATTGATGATGGATATGTGGTCAAGATGATGGTTCTGGGGCAAGGGGTGCTGTGTCGTGATCATGTCTGATACGCTTTCGAGGCCAAAATTAGACAACCAATTGCTGGGTCAAATGACATAATGCCGTTTGTAGATAATTGCAAGAAGTAGTAGCAACGGGGAATCCATACATTGAAGTGTTTGTTGATGATTCACGAGCGTGGGTGAGCTGGGATGAGTAGATGAAGTTGGTAGTGCTCTCATCGGCCAAGCCAGGGGTCATTGCAGTCCTCTAAAGGCGGGAGGCGGCAGAGTAACTGGAACCTGCTAGTGGGGCGGCGCCAGCAACAACAGGAGCTGTTCAGGCGCCTCAGCGCATTGACCACTGATGTCGGCCGTACCTATGTAGCCACCTCAGCCAGCTCCATTTTGCCCAGCCAGCTGCCACTCGTCACACGACACCTCGCACTCCAACCTCTTGTCTCTCTCTCCTCTTCCCCTCACGACCGCCATTCACTCCGCTCCCGACACCCTCAATTGGCACGACACAGCCCATTGACACCTCCTATCCCGCTCAGCATGAGGGCCCCGGGAAGCAGCTGCGCGCTGACGACGCGCCGCGCTCTCTACCGCGTCTTCGTCTCTCCGACGGCCACCGCAGCGGCAGCCGTCTCCTTGTCCCTGTCCATCCAGCTCCAGCTCCAGCGCCGCCCTGCCGTCAACCTCCCGTGGACGCCGCAGCAGCACGCACGACTCTTCGCGACCAAGCCCCCGCGTGGCCCTCCTCGCAACCGTCGCGGCCCCGGCCCTGCGCGCACGGATGGCGTCGACGACGACCGCGGCTTCGACCGCCGCTACACGACGCAGCAGGACATTGACCGGTCCGGGCGCGACCGGCCCCCGCGCGACCACGAGATTACCGACCCGCACGTCACCCTCGTAGGTGTCGGCGGCGGCGGCGGCGGCAGTGGTGGTGCTGCTGGTGCTGCTGGTGCCGGTGCCGACGCCTTGCCTTCAGGCCCCCAACCCACGCGCCTTGTCCTCTCCCGCCTCGGGCCCGACGACTCGCTCCGCATGGTACAGCCCTACGTGCCCGCCGACCCAGCTGCCGGCCGCTCGCAGCCGCGCTTCGCCGTGTGCAAGATTGTCAACAAGCGCGACGAGTACGCCCGGCAGCGGCAGCTCAAGGAGAAGAAGGCGGCGGCGGCGGCGGCGACTGCATCCGGCTCCGCGGCGGGAAGCTCAGCAGCAGGAGGAGGAGGAGCAGCCGCCGGCAAGCCCAAGACCAAGGAGCTCGAGCTCACGTGGGCCATTGGCGCGCACGACCTGGCCACCAAGATGCGCCAGATGGGCGGCTTCCTCGCCAAGGGCATGAAGGTGGAGCTCATGCTCGCGCGCAAAAAGGGCGGCAAGCAGGTCACGGCCGACGAGGCCGCCGACGTGGTCCGCCGCGTGCGCGAGGAGGTGGCCGCCCACGGCGCCAGGGAAGGCCGCCCCGCGAGCGGCCAGGTCGGCGGCACGATGCGCCTGTTCCTCGAGGGCCGGGCGGCCAAGTGAGCGACGGAACTCGTCTCCCTGCGGCGGGGGATGAATATATGTATCTGTATATATGAATCTCGTGGCCGCGCGAGTGCCGTGGCACACACAGCCCGCCATCTATCAAGAATGTGGCAAAAAAAAAGTATTCCGCCGATTGTCTCTCGGGGGTTTAGTTTTCGTTTCAACGCCTCCAACGCCCAAAGATGCATCGTTCCGTCGTAGCAGACGCCCTCCAGTGGACAACGTCCGGCTCACAGAATCTCCTCGTCGTCGTCGTGAGCAGCAGCAGCAGCCGCCGGCGCCGCCGGTGCCACGACGGGCACGGCACCAGCCTTGGGCGCCGGCGCGAATATCGACGACTGCATGCCCGCGGGCACGGGCACATCGCCACCCATATCCTCGTCCGTCTCCCAGCCAGCCTGATCGCCCTCGTTCTCGTCGTCGTCTTCGTCGCCGTCTTCGAGCGCCGCAAACGCATTCCGCGACGCCGTCGCGCCCGCCCGCCCGGCCTCCTCGCCGGCGCGCGCGTTGATGTCGTCCCAGGCCCTGCGGCGGGCGTCGACGACCCGCGCGCGGCCGATGCTCCGCTCAATCTTGAGCCCCGTGCGCTCCGTCACGGCCTCGGCCATCTCGAGCCCGCGCTCGTGGCGGCGCCGCATCTTGGCCGTCATGCGCGACTTGCGCGCCGGCTTGCTCGTCTTCTTGGACACGCCCGCCGCGCGGTGCACCGCCAGCACCGACGGCCGGTTCTTGATGTTGCTGTTGGCGTTGCCACTCCCGCTGCCGTTGCCGTCGTTACCCTCGGATGAGCCGTCAATCGGCAGGGCCACCTCCTTGAGCGACTTGTCCGTGTCGATGGAGGGCGACGTCGCGCGGCGAGCGGCGCGGGAGTGCTTGGAGGGTGCTGATGGGCCCCAATGTGCGGTCAGCTTCGCTCTGGTTCAGGGAATCGTTCGTCCATTGGGAGGGAGCGGAGGGTCACGTACGCTTGCTCTTGGCCATTGTGGTGGTGGGAGCGGCGAAGGCGGTGTTGGTGATGAAGCCGCAAAAGTCCTGCTTCAACTTTTTTTTTTGGAAATTTTGGATCAAAATTCCATGTTGGGCGGCGGTGGACCCCGCTTCCATCATCTGCCGCCCCCGCCACAGCGCTGTCAAGGCGCTACAGCGGCGCCGCTGCCGCTGGCGGGGCCGCACGGGCACCCGCCAAGTTCACCTCATCGAACATCGACGTTGTGCAGGCACCGGGCGCCCAACCATGGAGCTCTCGAGGCGATAAACCACGGAGGCTGTCTCAGCGTGGGGACTTACAAGTCAACAACAACCTCGATCGGAGAGCCATTCACAAAGTTTAAACCCACCACCAGCTAAATCTCCAATCCATGCCATCTAAACGATCTCTCACGCATTTGCCTTGATGTACTCCGCCCCATGTACGCCCAGGCCCAAAACCCCACCACTCAGGTCCAGAGTCCAACACTCTGAGCGTCTGAGCCCTCCCGCTACAGCTCATCAAAAGCCGCCTCGTCAGTAGCGTTTTCTCCCATGTCCTCTGCTGGTTCCTCGGCCCGTCTGTCGTCGACATGACGCCCGTTGTCCCCGACGGGAAACGCAAATCGCCCAGTGTCGACCCTCGTTCGCCACCGGGCCGTCTCAAAGGCCCGCCGCACGAGGTGCACCACCGCCAGGTCTCCGCTCCGAGGGCCCATGATGGATCCGTACACAGGATGGAACTCCGTCCTCCCGCTGATGCGTGAGTCGTAAGGCAACTGTGCGACTAGTTTTCCCCCATGTCAGTCCGCGTCCGGGGCATGTGGGAGCAACAAGTCACGTACATGGGACAACCATTTGCGGAGTCCGCAGAATCGACGGCAGCAACTCCGCCGTGAGTCCGCGAGTTGTATTTGTCGCGCTACAAAATCAGCTACGACTGTCTCGCCGACAAGGTTCCGGGGCAGGGCTTACATTGTTTCCTCATCACGGTAATCGGGCGCCTTGCTGTCACATGGCAGCACCATGGCCGTCCAGCCCTGCTCTGTGTCCGTGATGTTGATGACCCGCTCGCCGAACCATCTTCTAAACACGCCGAGGCGCTTCTGGTACTCGTCGTAGTCTGACTTGCTGACCTTCTTCCCGATCGACCTGTTCACTGCGTCAGCTCAGGAGCTGCCACGCGGTGACCGTATTGGAACTTGCCATTCGCGCCGAACTGTAGTCTCTGCGTACGGGGAGTGCCCAAATTTGGTTGCATACTCGGACCGAAACCGACTGGACATGTGATGGAACACGTAACAGTGCAATCGGAACGGTATCTTGCTGTCGTCAGCTATCACAACCTTGAACCCCTAGTAAGTAAGTACCCACGTCTTCGATGTAGTCGTCCAAACTGTGTCCCCTAGCCTCATCCGGCGCGTGCGCCTCCCAGAGCGCCGACAGACGGATGCGCTCTGCCTTGATTCCGAGATGGTTCTCCAAGGTGGTGACGAATTGAGCCATTAGCTCTCGCCTCTCCTTTGATGGCTCTGCATCGAAGAGGTCTTCAGGATACACTACTCGCCTAGGCGGGGTGGGCACATCGGACCGTCCCCGGCTCAACACGGCTGAAGCAGTGTTGTATAGCTCAAGTACATCTCGGGTCACAATCCCGGTAGAGCCGAGTGTCCTTATCCATGTCAGAGCATTACTTCTTAAAGCGAGAAGAAGGGCCGTCTCACGGGGTGACAGTGTGTGGCCCATCGAGGGGAACATCACTGGGCGTCACACGTAGTGAGTACGTTCCTTGAGCCGTCGCAGGCTCTCCTACGCCATCAGCGCCTGCAAGCTGTCAGCATACTGCCCAATATGGCATTGCCCAGGTGCATGTTTCTAGTTACCATCGATGCCAAATGCGGCCTTGAGCCACTCGTACCCAGCCACGCCTGCGCCGGCGCCGGCGGCACCTCGGCCGGGCTTCTGATAGCCATCACCTCGGGGATTCCACGGCGCCTGCTCGTCTACCCATTCTCTCCCTTCTCCAAACTGCGATGACTTTGTCTTTCCCACAATGACAGCCCCTAAGGCGAGAAGTCGTTCGGCGAGTGGGGATGTCGCTTCAGCAGGGGCGGTATACAGCGACCGCCATGCACGGCTTGAGAGTGTCGTATGCACACCTAGAAGAGATACCATGTCTGGGATAGCAACACGAATGCCATTGAGAGGTTTCCGAGCATTAGGCGCGTGGTGGTACAATCGAGAGGGCACGGCAATGGACTTGCTTTCACCTGGGTCAGATAGCGCACTCATGGCGCGAAAGCTGCCGTCAATCGTCAGAGAGTCCGTGACCGCCTCGGCATGAGGCTGAAGAGTACATACCTCGTGGTGTGCGTGACGTTTTCGGGAATCACACCAAACGCAAAGGCGCCGAGGTCGTCATCGTAGAGCCTCCAAGCCTGGTACAGATTCGGCCCGTACAGAAAGTACGGCCCGGACGGGAGGCCAGCGACGTCCGCTGTCACCTCTACCTCGCCGCCAAGCCGATACAGAGGCCTCCCGTCAGCCGTGAACTCGGCATCAACCGCAGTCGTCGCGTTTGGGCCGGGCTTCTCGACGAGAACGGCACCAAACTCGGGCACAAAGACGTCATCGTAGGTGTCGAAGAGACGCAGCGTCGCGTCGACGTCGCCAAAGATTTCGTGCGTCTCCAGCAGCGTCACCGGCACGATGGCATCGGGATTGATGGTCTCTTGGATGGAGCCCTGGACATGGCATTAACGACGCGATGCGTGGGAGCTGGCAGCGCGCATGCCATAGACACGAGCCAATTGGCATCCAATGGCGGCGGGACGCACCAGCTTGTGTGGGTGGATGAGGTACTGGCTGCCCGCCACGAGGCAGGTGAGCAGCGACCTCATCCTTGCAGTGTGTGGCGACGGCTGTGCGGCGGCTGTCAACACGCTCTATCGGTCCACTGCTGATGCTGGTCGCGGATGGAGGATGAAGAAGCGGCGACGCTGGCAGCGCTGGGCCAGGAGCAGCGGTTCATCTGCGTCACACGCGGGGCAGGCAGGTGCTGTTAGCCAGAGCTCCTTCCCCTTTTTGCACGTCAACCATGAGGACAGAAAACACTTCACCTCACGGGTTGCAACCTCGCCAAAACATCACCAAGTCCTAATGGTCGGTACATTTCTCAAAGACAGGAACCCTCGCCGTCGCTGGTGATGTCTGCACTCACGCGCGGCACAGCGCCGAACAGTGACAGGACCTCGCTGCCAACCCGAATTCGCGCCAAGCCCAATGCTGCCGAGCCAAGCGAGCTTCCATGGCCCTGCCCGGGGTTCTCGATCAGGGCGAATGTCACGTCCGTAACCAGTCAAGCTCGCCACGCCACACCCATCCGTCCCGGAAATAAAACCTCCTGCCGCACGCCAGACGCAAGCCACGATTGTCGATCGAAGATGCCTCAGATTCGGCACGCCTCATGTCGACGGCACGCGAGGCTGCGCGGCGTGTCATGTTGGCGATGAGACATGTCCGCCTCGAAGCCTCTCGTTCGCCCCGTTACAATACTCCAGCCCGAGAGATGAAACGTCCTCCACCGGGGACGCGGCCTGATAAAGTCCTCTGACCTGGCGTCCTGGCCCTTTCTCGGGTACATGCACCGCGCGGCTCCACGGATTCATGTCCTTTGCCGCTTCAGGAATGGCTGCCGGCCGGGCTGCGTCAACGCGGTGGAGGCCACGCGCCTCTCCATCACACCGATCTCTCCAACGGCCAGGCCAGACAGGTTCGGGACTATCTGGCGCGAGGTGGCCGAGCCGTCTCTTTGGTCTTGCACACCACAAGCTCGGCTGTCCATTCGCCGGGAGCCGTGCCGTTGGAGCTTCACCCCTGCCGCCATGCCATCGATCGTCACACCTCCCTTGCCTGCCGAGGCCGCCGATGATGCAACATGTCATCCGAGGCTCCGAGATTCACGCTCAGAGGCAACGACGCCAGACGTTGTCCGCGTTATTGGCGCGGCTCGCTTTGCCGCCATCGGTCCGATCCTGGACGGCCATTACGTTCTCCAGTTTGTCCCCCGCGAAAGCCCACCAGAAAACCCACAGTCGAGCTGGGGATGTTGGGGATGCCAGGGCCCAGGATGGTATCCTCTTTTCCCACATGGCGGCTCGTGTTCGCCACTCATTGCCCCTAGCCCCAGAACCCAATGTGCGATAACCTCGCGATGCCCCGTGGCATAGTTCCATTCCAAAGAGACTTCCAGACGAGTTTCCTGCGGAAAAGAATGCGCATGTCGGTACAGAGACGGGGTCGCAAAAGGTTCATGTTCATGTTCACGATGCCATCTAGCCACGCGGGCCTTCTTCGCCGTATCAAGACAGCTGGAGCCCAATTTCAACCCCGTAAAGACGATTGCAGCAACCTCGGACTAGCGAACCAAGTCATGCCGATCTCTTGTCGCATGTGGCTCGCGCGGATGCGGCCATCCTTCGGCGCTTCTGGCCTTTCCATCGAACTAGTCCTGGTACAATCGGATGTTTGTGCCGATCCTGCCTTGTGTCGTGCTTCGTCGTTGCCGCATTTCGAAGATGGCCTACTCAAGAAACCCCCTGTGCGGTTTAAAAGGACCAGTCTATAAAGCTGCGCTCGGACGTTGACCGATTTCTATTTCATATTACCGTCCAATACCCTCCTCACGACCGTTCGCCTGGTCCCTTTTGATCCTGCTTACACGGGTTTCAACAGGAGCTCAAGATGGTTATTGGCAACATCTACGTGATTGCCGCCGTCGCCGTTACGGGCGGCGGCCTCTTTGGCTTCGACATTTCGTCCTTGTCTGCACAGCTTGGTGAGCAAGCATACAAGTGCTACTTCAACCAAGGGCCTCACGGTCCGCCTTTCGACAATGAATCATGCAGCGGCCCTCGCGAATTGGTTCAGGGCGGCATCACTGCCTCAATGTCCGCAGGTTCATGGCTTGGGGCCTTGATATCTGGCCCCTTGTCTGACCGTCTTGGCCGGAAGTATTCCATCATGGTAGGATGTATCATTTGGTGAGTCTGCTTCCATCTATTTCAAGTCAAAAAAAGTGGTCATGGCCTCCTAACCGCGATTTCATAGGCTTATCGGCTCAACGATTATCTGCGCGTCTCAAAACATTGGAATGCTCATTGCTGGCCGTATTATTAACGGCGTGTGCGTCGGCATCGAATCCGCCCAGGTCCCGGTCTATATCGCCGAGATCTCTCCTCCATCGAAGCGCGGACGCTTCATCGGCATGCAACAGTGGGCCATCACATGGGGCATCCTCATCATGTACTACATCTCGTACGGCACCTCTTTCATCGGAGATCAGACCCCAACGGGATGGAAAGAGGCCGCATGGCGCGTCCCGTGGGGACTGCAGATGATCCCGGCCATCTTCCTCTTCTTCATGATGATGTTACTTCCCGAGTCGCCCCGTTGGCTGGCCCGTCAGGACAGATGGGAGGACTGCCGCGATGTGCTAGCCCTGGTGCATGCCAAGGGCGACCGTGATCATCCCTTTGTCGCTTTCGAGATGCAGGACATCAAGGACATGTGCGAGTTTGAGAGGCGACACTCGAACGTTACGTACCTTGACCTCTTTAAGCCGGGGATGCTTAACCGGACCCTGATCGGTCTTTTTACGCAAATTTGGTCGCAACTGTCAGGCATGAACGTCATGAGTAAGTCAAAGATTACTGAAAGAACATAATGAGCACAGGGCTAACATCACACTAGTGTACTATGTCACCAACGTCTTCAGCATGGCTGGTTATACCGGCAACGCTGGCCTCCTGTCTTCGTCCATTCAGTATATTATCAACGTGTTCATGACGGTTCCAGCGCTCCTTTGGGTTGATCGCTGGGGTCGCCGCCCAACGTTGCTTATTGGCTCTGTCCTCATGGCTACCTGGATGTATGCCAACGCCGGGATCCTTGCGGCCCACGGCGAAATCGTCCCCGGCGGCATCGACAACGTTGCGGCGCAGTCAATGAAGGTGACTGGAGCTGCCGCCAAGGGGCTCATCGCCTGCACGTATCTATTCGTCGCTTCCTTCGCGCCGACCTGGGGCCCCGTGTCCTGGATCTACCCGCCCGAGCTGTTCCCCCTGCGCCTCCGCGGCAAGGGCGTCGCGCTAGCGACGTCTGGAAACTGGGCCTTCAACGCGGCCCTGGGTCTCTTTACGCCCGTCGCGCTCGCCAACATCAAGTGGAGGACGTACATCATCTTTGGCGTCTTCAACACGGCGGCCTTCTTCCACGTGCTCTTCCTGTTCCCCGAGACGGCCGGCAAGACGCTCGAGGAGACGGAGAACATGTTCGAGGACCCCAACGGCATCCGCTACCTCGGCACCGCGGCGTGGAAGACGCGCATCAGCACCAAGGAGGTCGACCGCGCTGAGCAAGGCGACATCGAGGCAAAGCTCGGTGTGGCGACGGAGGAGGAGAAGCCGCGGGTCCCTTCGCAGTAGAGAGGCGAGGCTTTGGCGCTGGGCATTGGTTACCAGGGGGGGGCTACGCGACCCAGTGAACAGGTCGGTAGATTGTATTGACCGAGAGCTTAATCAGACTTGTTCGCAACAAAGCCGCCCATGCGCGAGTGCGTAACCGTGACTGTTGAGTCATAAACGTGGTGACAGGCTCACAACGAGTGTTGGAGAGTCGACGCCCAACGGCGTTATCCAGCGCCGTCTTCCTTCACCCCGATGGCCACGCCAGCGCGTATAAGCCTGCTGCAGAAGCGCCAAGGTGAAGCGCCGAGGTGAAGCGCCCAGGTCGGGTGACAGACATGCTTCGCAAAGCCCTGTCAGTCGCCAACGCACCACTGCACTGTCACGACTCACGACGCAGCGCCCGACGAGCGGCGCGTCACAGACAAAAGCCGTTTTGCGCTCGCCCCGCCGACACTCACTCACTTGCTCACTCACTTAATGAGGTACTCACTTACTGACACTTATCTCACTTACTCACACACGCCTGCAGACTCCGAAGCAACTCCGATTCGCGGCATTGGCAGCGGCAGTTTGCTGCAAGTCTGCTAAGCAACTGTGACTGTGACTGCGGCACCCAGCCCCCCCCCCCCCCTGCCATGGCACCCACCCCCAATGTCGTCACTTGCATGCCGCGGGCTGCAGGGCCGGCCAGGTCGCTCGCTCGGGCTCTGTCACATTGCTACCCTCTCGTCGTGCGCATGCGCGGTGAGCGAGCGCAATACAACAAGAATAATAAACGGCTTGAGCTCCCGTGCTGTGCGGCAGATGACGATCCTCCTTTTCGCAACTACCCTCATGTTTGCTGTTCACCAGCGCAGCGTGTCTCCCTGAGCTACTGGTTGGGCATGCCCTTGGCTCATCACAAGCGAATAATATAAAATCCGTGTCGCCAGCTGCGATCGAGGCTCTCGTCGTTTCTACCCCCGCTCGTCATGGCCGAGCCGCACAACACGCCCGTGCCGGGCTCGACGCCGCGCGCAACCTCGCCGGTATACGGCCTCCCCCGTCACCAGCACCAGCACAACCACGACCAGCAGCACGACCAGCACAGCCAGCACGACCATGCCCCTCCGCTCCCGCCGTCGGCGCCGTCCCAGGCCAGCCCGTCGCAGCCCTCTGCGCCAGGACCCAGACCCCGCGTCTTGCACCTGGGCGACGTCCCTCGCTTCGCTCGCGGGACCTTCGACGAGCTGTCCGCGCGCTACGACGTCGTGCGCCCGTCGGCCGAGGAGCGCCAGCGGACGCGCTTCGTGCACGCGCTGCGGGACGGGACGTGGGGCGACTTCGTGGCCGTGAGCCGGCCGGGCCGCGACACGGGCGGCGAGATGGGCGACTGGGACGCCGAGATGGTGGACCTGCTGCCGCGGAGCGTCAGGGTGTTTGCGAGCGCGGCGGCGGCCGCGGCGGGGGTGGTGGTCGTGGTCGTGGCGACGACGACGGCGTGGTGGTGGATGTGAAGCGCCTGGGCGAGCGAGGTATGTATGGACTCTGACAATTCATTCATTCATTGATTCAGGAGCATGAGGCGCGGGTATTGGTTTGATACTGAAACTACAAGCACAGGCGTGGTGTACTGCGATGGAGGTGACATTGCCGCCGATGCTGTCGACGCGGTGGTCACGGACGAGAAGACGCTGGCGGGCCTCGAGGAGCGGTGCATGCGCAACGTCTTGGCTGTGCTGGACGGCGGCGAGCCCGTGTCTTCGGTGAGCTTGGAGTCTGGTGGCAAGTAGTAGCGTCGCAACGGCATCAGTCAGACGTGTTATACATTGATCAAGTCAAACAAAACCTGGCCTAGGTAGACAGGGAGACAATGTCAGCTGTCGCTCTGACGGGGCTGGTCGCCTAACCCCCCCCCCCCCCCCCCCCTGATAACCAAATGACATAATTGATACATATCGAGCCCCAAAACGCCGCCGCAATGCCAAAAATGAACAAGACCTCATCGGCTCGTAACTATCCGTCTCGACGCCGTCAGGGCTGGGCGTCATGCTTGGGCTTCTTCTTCACCAGGCCGGCCCCCAGCACGTTCACCGCTGGTCGCGTCTCGCCCTCGGCGGCCGTATCAGCCCGCTTGCGCTTAACAAGCCCGGACAGGTTATTCACCGCAGGCGCGCCTCCCGTCGACGTTGTCGTCGACGCGTCGCCGTTGCGGGCCGACGCGACCGGCGTCTCCAACTCGCCCGTGACCTCAAACCCCCAACGCCCGCCGCTCGTGCCGGCTTCGCTGAACCAGCGCCGCGAGCTGCCGGCCGCCTTGTCCAGCGTCGAAAAGTCCAGGTGCAGGAGCAGCTCCGCGACGCGCTTGTAGTCGGCCTCGGAAACGATGTGCTCGCCGCGGCCCTGCACGGGCCAGTAGTAGTACTTGCTCGACGTTGGTCTGTCGAGAAGGTAGTTTCGCTGCGCCGTCTTGACGCGCGGTTGACGCGGCTTGACGGTCCCGCGCAGCTTTCGAGCCTTCTTCTTCTTCTTCTTGTGACTCTTCTTCGTTCCGCGCTTGTCTTTGGCATTGCTATCGGCACCATTGGTGGTGCGGCTCGACGTACCTGCGGCGGCGGCCTCAGCCTTTGCCGGGAACAACTTCTTGGGAGTCGTGTTCGGCGCCACATTGGCCAGCGCACGGCTCGTCTTTGGCGTCTCGGGCGTCGCCTGCGGTGCCGCGGCCTGCGAAGCGCCAACCGGCGCCGTCGTGTCGGTGTTGTCAAACACGACCCAGATGAAGCCCGTCATCCTCCCGCTCGAGCACTCCTGCCGGAACGCCATCATCTCCCAAAACATGTCGAGGGTCTTGACGCTCTTCCAGCTGCCCGCAGTCTGCATGGCGCCCGACCGGGCGGCCTCCTCGTCGAGCTCGTCGCGGAACCGGGACTTGGGGTCGTCGGGGAAGCGCGGGATGAGGCACCGCGGCGGCACCCAGTCGAACTCGCGCGTGTAGTGCGATATGCGCTCGAGGGGGTGCCCGACGGTCCAGTGCGGCGATGCGGCGGCGCCCGGCGCCCGGGGGATGAAGGCCCGGGTCTCGTACTCGTCCAACCCGGGGACAACGATGTATCCCCTGACGCTCTTCCACGGCGCGACGCCCGCAGCGACGGGGGGCGGCGGCGACGCCATCAACGGGTCGAGGACGCGACACCACCACTTGACCAAGCCGCGGTCGTCGAGGACGTGCTTGCCGCTGTAGTCGACGCTGCCGGGGAAGAGATACTGGCTCTGGGCGCGCGCGAACAGGCTGACGACGAACTGCACGTCCTGGCGCCGGCGCACCTCGACGAGGTAGCCCACGAAGGCGGCGCAGACGTGTCGAATCGGGCTCGGCGTGCCCTTGGGCAGGGCGAGCAGGTCCAGGAACCCGGTCGAGTCGGCCTTGGAGACGAAGAGCGTCGTCGCGTGCGCCGTCGTGTAGACGAAGACCTCGATGCCGAGCACGATCACCTCCCTCTCCCTCGGGCGCGCCGCACGCTCATCGCCGCCGCCACCGCCGCCGCCGTCAGCCGCAGCAGCAGCAGGCACGGCCACCGACACGGTCAGGAAGTGGTTCTCGCAGTACGTCCGGTCGGGGCGCTCGTTGGGCGGCGCCGAGTAGAGCGCGTCCGTCGTGTGCGGCGGCGTCGAGACGTGGTGGAAGCGGAAGCGCTGGCCCTTGGGCAGCACCGCCGCCAGCCGGGAGCGAAGCCCGCTGGTGGCGGACGCGGACGCGGTCGAATCGTCGGTCGACACCGCCGCCATGGTTGTCGTGCTGGCTGTCGTGAAGCCAGGCCCGTTTGATGGTGGAAGAGGAGGGGAGGGAGGAAAGGAAGATGACGCGGGTCGGCCGGGCGGTCCAAGGGCGGCTGAAACGACGCGTCGCGACGAGGTGTGTGCTGTTTTTTTTGGCCTGCACAAGACCCACGGCCTACCCTGGACCGTGACATCTTGTCCGTGTTGATGCCCGTTTCACGGCTTCAATTGGATAAAATTGGCCAAGTACAGTACATTTTCATGTAGATTGAACTATTCCTTTTCTTTCGCATCATTCTCATGGGTATTTCGTAAACAGTGGTCATGTCCGTGGCACGCATTGTGTCAACACCATAGTCACTCACGTTTAAGTCTAGCTGCGCCATCTCCACCACCTTCCTCGGACCAAGGGCCACACACTGACACTGTCACGCAGCATATGCCAGACACGGGCACAGACGCAGACACATGTCCGATTCCTGCATAATCGTGGCAAATGTCAAACGTCACCTACCTGCCTGTCGCCGCCATGGCAGCGGCTAATAAGCGGCCCAGTGACGCGCAACCCCCCTTCTGCCTCGCAAGGCGTGCTGGCCTGGCCTGGCCTGTCCTGGTGGCGCGGTCCATCCAGCCTTGCCAGCCATGCAGTCGTGAGGCCCGCGGCAACATACATCCCGTGCCGCGCTGTTGGGGGCTCCGTAGTTGAAGCATGCATGATGGCCTCCTCTAGGTCCGGCCCCGCAGTTACATCGTCGCGGCAAGGGCAAAAGCTCGTGCCATTTCATTGTCTGAGACAGCGAGCGGGCGCCCTTTGGTGTCGGACGAGGACCGGACACGCCAAAGAGAGGGCCTGCCTGGTGGCACCAGCAGATCGGCCTCCCACCCTGGATGCCTGCGAGTCCTGGGATGCTGGGCTGGGACGGGCATCATGCGGGCTCGCAGTTTGCAGATCCACCTTGGGGCGGGATCCAGAACGCCAACAAACGGTTCGAGTGATCTACGACAAGTGCAATCTCGGGCTGATGGGGCGAGCGAGCGGTCTCTTCAAGCTCTTGCTTTTCCCCATGCTCGTACTGTGCTCGCGCATTATACGAGCACTTGTTGGTTCTGAAGAACGTGGTGCTCTCGCCTGGTACGCTGCGAACATCAATTGGCGCGAGGACTAAGAGCTAATAGCGACCGGCGTGGACGCGCAAAGTTCGAGACGCAACACTACGAGTATGGGCCTACGTACTCGAACCGACTAGTAGATTAGCATCAAGTATAGCAACAACGGGCCTGACCATGGCGCCTCGAAACCAGGGCAGCCTATGGGAAACGGGAGCGTCACATTCAAGCGTCCATGTGTATCTCTTCTCGGAAATTTCCCCCTAATATTATAGATACTAGATCAAGTACAGTACCTACACTACCTTGGACGACGGCTTGGGCACGTCCACACTCGAGAGACGGACCCTGATCCGCCCCGCCCCATTGGCTGCCGTAGTTCTACATTTGAGTTTGTTAGCTCGCAGGCCGGGCGGGCCTCGCGCGCCGGCCCCCTCCTTTAAACCCCCCGCCCCCCCCGTTGGACCCGGGCCGCCGTTGGTGATGTTCCAGGGCTAGCCAGAGGCTGCCTTGGCTGCATGCAAAGGGGAATGGATCATGGATGGTCCCCTGCCCTTCTTCGAACCCCGCCGCGGGGTCTCCCCTTGTCCAATTGCGGACTCGTGCTTAGGAAGACGAGGGTCTCGCCGGCTCCGGCAACGACGGATGGTTGCTGCCGCGTATTATTAGCCACCACAGCAGAGCACTCGTACCTAGCTAGCCTGCTCGTGCTCCGTCTCACCCACAGCTCGAGGCATGTGGTGGCTCATCAGGCCACACGCTTCGCTGGAAGGAATGATCCCAAGCCGCCGCCGTCGTCGTCCGGCCGTTGGTCCCCTTGAACTTGAAACCGACTCCCGCAAGCAGCAGCCTCTCCCGCCAAGGGTCGAGCTTGATCTGATGGAGGGGGGCAGGGGGGCACTCCACGTGAGCTTCTCCAATCTCCAACGGCCACAACCCATATCGTCATGTTGATGACGCCTACGTTTGCCCCGTTGCGGCAGCAAAAACCTTAGCATTGTCCGTCCCCCCCCCCCCCCCCCCTTCCCCCCAAGCACAACTGCCGCCGTAGATAGACCTCGACTCTCCCCCGGAGCTTGGTTCGCGTCCGTCTTCCCTGCTTTCCTCCCATCAACGTAGCATGGATAGGCCCGCTAGCCGCATCACCACCGTCCTGCTGCTGCACGCCGGCCACCACCACCACTACTGGGCCCAAGTCCGACCGCTCTTGGCACATCGCGGCCGCGCTCTCTGTCAGCAGCGAGCCGCCGTCTCCTCCGCCCGAGTCAGCCGACATCCGGCCAAGAAATCTCGCCCGGCGGCGGCGGCGCCTCCTCCACCGACCTCCGCAGAGCTTGTTGCTGCTGCTCCTCTCCCCGCCGCCCCGCGAAGCTTGCACCACCTCAGTCCCGCCGTCGGACGTCCTCGTCCTTGGCCCTCTGAAACCGCCAAGATGAGCCGTTGCCCTGCTTCCGCGCGTCAGGCGAGTCAGCCGCAGGCCGTCGACGCGCCGCTGACCCAGTCGGCCACGTTCCTAGTGCTATCAGTCGCGCCGGGGCCGGATGCGCTCCAGACGGTCCGCGCAACCTTGTCTGGCATCGAGGGCCTGGCCAAGAATGTGACCATCCGCGACTCCACGTCGACCTTTTCCTGTGCCGTCGGCATCGGGAGTGACATCTGGGACCAGCTCACCGGCTTGCCGCGCCCGGCCGAGTTGCACCCCTTCTCCACCGTCAAGGGCGCGGCTCACACTGCCGTCTCTACCCCGGGCGACCTGCTGTTCCACATTCGTTCGGACCGCCGGGACATTTGCTTCGAGTTCGAGCGTCAGCTCATGAAGCTGCTCGGAAGCGCCGTAAAGGTCGAGGACGCCACCGTCGGCTTCCGCTACTTTGACCTCCGGGATCTCCTGGGGTTCGTGGACGGCACCGCCAACCCCGTAGGTCCCGCGGTGCCGGATTCAGTCCTCATCGCCGACGAGGACGCATCCGCTGCGGGGGGTAGTTACGTCGTCGTGCAGAAGTATGTCCACGACCTGCAGGGATGGGAGCGGTTGTCCACGGAGCAGCAGGAGGCAATCATCGGCCGCACCAAGCTCGATAACATGGAACTCGACGATGCCGAATCGGGCCAAAAGGCCCATAAAACACTTGCGACGATAGAGGACGAGAACGGTGACGAGCATGACATCCTCAGGGACAACATGCCCTTTGGCTCGCCCGGCAACGCAGAGTTTGGAACCTACTTTATCGGCTACTCACGCAGGCTCTGGGTCACCGAGAAGATGCTCGAGCGCATGTTTGTTGGAGACCCACCCGGGCTGCATGACCGCATTCTGGACTACTCGAAGCCAGTGACTGGGACAACATTCTACGCGCCGCCTGCGGAAGTACTGGCTGGCCTCGACCAGAGCTAACATTGTTTCGTGGCATGGCATGGGGGATGTGAACACTGGTAACATGAAAGCTATGCGAGAGGGAACTCCTGAGGGATCGGGACTTAGAAACAGGCGTGGACGAATATGCTTGGTACATGTAGGCTATATACCTCAGGACCACGTACAAATAAACGATGTCGATATGCAAATCGAACAGGAGACTGCACCAGACGCCATGCGCTATACACTAGAACTATGCCCGTGCCCCGAACCCTCCATGTCGCCATGCCGCCGCCCCCAAGCCGTCCCGTGCCCATTCTATAGTCCGTGCAGTGATGAAAGCAGGGTATCCGGAGTCCAGCCATCGTGAACAGTGTGCCCATGATCCTGCGGGCTGCTCTGCGCCTGGAAAAGAATATGCAGCAAACACCTCTCAACGCCCCTCCGCGCCTCGTGATTCGCGGCCCCCATGACGCTCGTGAGATTCAGCACGTACTCCGTGGTCTGCGCCTTGTCCGGAAAGTCGTATAAGTTGTGGAACAGGGATATGTATAGGTTCTCGGCGCTGCTCTGCCACATGGCTCGGTTGTTGCTGAGGAACGTCTCGAGGATGTCCATGCTGTTCCAGCTGTCCATGGTCACGTCCTCGTTGGTGTCGGCGGCGATTGCCCACTGCGCCGACGCCGACACCTGTAACAGCACGCACACGAAGAAGAGGCACGCCAGGCGCGCAAACTCGCGGTGCGTGCAGTTCTTGTTGTATAGGGACGCCATGGCGTGTTGCTGAAAGTCCGTCTCCAGGAGCACCATGGCGCCTCGGATCGCGGGATAGTCTTGGGCGCCGATGAGCGGGAGGTGCGGCGCCGACTTGTGCATGAATGTCCGCAGGTCTTGGACAAAGGAGATGAGCCAAAGACATCGCACTTTGTGTAGGTTCTCGCTGTTGCCCAAGATGGGGTGCAAGTGTGCACTAAGTGGTTGCTTGGAGGAAATCTCCCTGATGTGATTCGAGCTGTCGAGCCACGAAGGCTTCGTCATGAGCAACACCCTGCCCAATTTCAGTCAGAGACTGGGGATTTTGAAAAAAGGGGGGGGGGGAAGCTGCCGGCTTACAGAAATGTCGCCAGCTCCAACCGCCAATTTGTCTGGAGAGACGCGATTCCTCCTCGCGCCTCAATCATCTGCTGTATCCCGTGCCGGTGGACCTTCCACTCGTGTTCGGTTCCCCAGTGCCTCTGAAAGCCGAAAATCGCGTCAGTATTGAGGCTGCGACTATCTTCAGAAATCCATGCGGTCGCTCACCTCATAGGTCAACAGCCGAATCACGGCGGCGATGACCTCATCACTCAACGCCTGCTGAGAGTCGTCCATCCAAGACGCCACGATCCGAATCGCCTCCATCTTAAACTTGATGGCCTCGTTTGACGTTTGGTAGCCGTGCATGCGCGCGATATGGGCGGCCGAGTGCGCCAAGACGACGTTGAAAGACGCGGCGTTGGAGACATCCAGAGGGAACCATACGTCTCGCACGGGGTTGAAAGTCGCGGCCGGCAAGTCCTCGAACATCATGGCCGCGTAGGTGCTGAACCCTGCCGATGAAAATCGTGTCAAAACGTCACGCCACTCGAAGGGAGAATTTTGGCGAACAAGAACCGCAAAGAATAATTCAAGCGAGGGGTCCAATCTCACAGTGATGCAGCAGCTTGTGGTGTTGCGCCGTAAGCCGCACGGGAAACGTGTCGAAAGGGTCGAAGCGCGCGCCCGTGAGTGCCCGATCCATGGCGGCGTATATCTGCGTCGGGATGCCGTCCACGAAAGCATCCTCCGAAAGCCCTCGAGCTGATGACCGGGAGCTGGAGCCCGCCGAGCGCTCAAGGGCCGTGCCCGGCGCCTCATGCTTGACTGTCGTCGTCAGGGCTTCCGCCGGGGGCACCGCGTCGCTGTCCGAGCTGGTCATCGTCGTCGTGGGGGGCTCCTTGATGGTGGAGGTAGAGCTGGAGGACGAGGTAGGTCGCTTCCGCGTCCTGTGCTTGGGCAGGAGCTGTCGATGCGTCAAGGCGGCCGACTTTCGCTTGTTGGTCTCGAGCGAGAGCCGGCGCTGCTTCCAGTGCTCGCGCATGGCATGGCTGCGCATGCTCCTGGGATCCTGGCCCGACACGAAGACATACTGTGGGGTCTTGTCCTGCTCCAAGGTGCTCGTCGTGCGCGCCTTGTTGGACCTGGTCGGCTTGTCACGCACGTCGGGGTCGACCTCGTCGGGCAGGGCGTCGCTCTCGGGGCAAGGCCCGGCTGGCGAGCGCCGACTGGCATGGTTGACGCCGAGGGGCTCTGTCATTATCTGGCGAACAGTATCCGGTGTCTGTCACATTTCCGTCGCGGCGGCAACGGCAGCGGCAGCGGCAGCGACAGCGACAGCGACAGCGACAGCAGCTGGGAGAAGCAGGACTCGGGAGCAGCAGCAGCAGCAGAGAGTCGAGACAGTCAGTTGAGTCGAGACAGGGCACGCGCGCTGGGGGTTACAGCTCGCCGCTCGGTGGACGTCCAGGCGGGTCGCCAATGCTTGTATATCATATCGGGCGCCGCTCCGACGTCGCCAAGGGCGGCGGCCACGACGACGCACTCGCACTCCCGCAGCATCCACCCTTCTTGGTACTAGCCGGCTACGAGGTACAGTACGGCACTGGACTGTAAGAGCACGAGGAGGGACGGACGGACGGGCTTGAGGGAGGTCAACAAGTTTCGGTCTGGTAGCTTCCAGGCAGCCTTTGCGGCGGAATCTACCTGACCTGGGCCGGCAGCCGCAGATAGCTGGGGGGGGCCCAGGGTTCCACCGCCACCGGCCCCGAACAAGTTAAGCTTTCGACGTGTCGCAGCCGGCGGTTGACTTTTTGCAGGGGAAAGTCGGTCATAGCGTGAGACAAGCTGCCGGGCAGTGGCTTCTGCGCCGGCGACTGGGTCGGCGAATGGGAACTCGTCAGCGGCGCGGAACGAACGTTTGCGCCAGCCCTGTCCTCGCCTCACCTCACGGTGCTGTGCTGTGCCGTGCTGTGCTGTGATGTGCTGTGCTGTCCAGAGGAACTGGAGTTGCTGGACCGAAATGGCAAAGTCAAAGGGGCCGCCCCTTGGGTGCATGTTCAGCAGGGCGTGGTCTTCTCGTACAGTACGACGTCCTCTACTGTACGAAGTACGAGTACAGTAGTGCTCTGCCTCTCCTACTAGTCAGCCCGTCTGCGAACCGGCACGCCGACGGGACTAATACCAGACAGTACCTCTCGCCAAGCTGGCCGCGTTTGTGCTGCCGGCGTGCCCACCCACCACCCCTGTGCTGTGCTGAGCTGATGGATGAGTGACGGAGTCCACATGCAGCCCTGACTTGCCTGACGCCAGTCCTGCTGAGTCCTGGGTTCTGACCCTCCCCCCAAGCCTCCCGCCTGCTGCAATGCGACGTCGCCGCCACAATTTGCCACAGGAGTGGATCATATCCGCGGCAGGGTCCTCTCGACTCCTGCAACGCGCGACAACCACGACAAGAGCAGTGGAACTCGCAGTCACGGGACCGGTGCCGAGGTTTCGATAACGCCGAGGAACCTACGGCGTTAGACATTTATTGCCCAATCCAGCCGTGGTGTTGAGGTTTCGCCTGACGTGCAGAGATGCGATCAATGCCAGGCAGACGGGCTGTCAAACGATCGTGTCGCCCCCAATATATCCGATATGCAATGGTTTCATGACTGTCTGATCTGCGTGGCTGCTGTCTGTCAAGGGAAACCCACAACAACGCCGCCCGCGTGCTTTGTGGTTGTTGCGTAAGCCCCCTCGCTCACAGGGCTAGTGGTCCGTGGCTCTGCGCTGTCGGCAGGTTGGTCCAGACTGCAGCATCAAGTGCGACGCACGCTCAGCGCTGCATGAACGATGCTTTTTCGACACTTGGGGGCGGGCCGCCTGGTCAGCCACAACCAGCTGGCCTCGGAGATGAGCCGTTTGCCTCTGTGTTTCTCGTCGCTCACTCACTCACTCCCTTTGTCGTCTGGTGCGCGCAGTGGCACGGCCTGCCCTCAATGCCGCGGCGCTAACCACCGTGAAGGCTGCGGCTGTCCATGTCATTCGACGGTGGCCTGCTGAGGCACTGCGATCAGGTAGGACGCAATATGTACCTACTCCAGGAGAGCGGCCCCATAGTTTCACTGGCAGATCAAATGATCTGATGCGGGCCTCGAGTCTCCCCGCGTTGGGCGCACATTCCACACCGTAAACACGACATCACCAGAAAGCATTCAGGGCCCCAAAGACAATTTGAGATGCAATGTCAACATCAGTACAACGGCGACGGCTCCGAGCCAAGACTGGGCAGTCCTCCAGACATCGTCCTCCAGACAGCGGGACCGCGTGGTTCTCGAGCTCGCAACAATAAACTATGTCTGTACATGCACAAATACACCTGCGCGCGAACGATGCGTCAGCCAACACATCAGATATAAAAATAACTGCGTCCCTTTTATTGCCTTGCCACTGTCTCCAGGAAGGTGGCGGGTGACAATTCCGTCAGTGACATCCTACTGGAGGAAACATCGGTTGCGAGAGTTGAATATGTCTGCATTTGGTCGTGGGCAGGAAAGGACGATACATCGCCAAAAAAAAAAAAAAAAAAAAAAAAAAAAAAAGCCACCCTGTTCCACGCACGAACTGCTCCACGACGTCTAATGATCTTCAATGTATACACTTTGCTAAAGCGCATAAGCCCCAGAACATATTACCTAGGAAATTCGCGGCAATTTCTGGTCTAGTATAAAATGCACATGTAGTAATTTGAAGCCTCAATGACATGGATACTGTAAACGTACAGTCGATTAACAGTGTGTCATTCTGCTGTACATGATGGAAGATACTGCGTCCGATCTGCCGCGAACAACATAAACTTCCTCCAGATCGGTCAGATGTGAATGAAATGGTTGCGTCTGGCTACCGTGATTGATTTCGTCTTGTCGTCTTGGTGATATGTACGCGCAAGCCATGGCAGTACCATCAGTTACTAACGCTGACTGTTGCAGACCTGCCCGTCATGCTGCCCCCGTCCACGGCACTTTAATGCATATAAGGTCCCTGGGCCATGCGCAAGAACACAATAACTTACTGCGCATTCCAGGTCGAAAAAGGGGGTGGTCAAGGTTCACGGCACGTCGGATACTCATGCATGAAGTTTATCCCTGCTGCTTAACGACTTGTTGCAAGCTTCGCAATGTACTACCACAAATAAGTCTGCCACACTTTGGTCGTAATGCCAGTTTAACACTTGATGCACGTGCAGTGGAAGGGCTTTTTGTTGAGGGACGATGCCTGCGGTGCGTTGACTGGCCACCTCATTAGAATACGCTGAAGAAGAATGGCATAAGTACATGTATAAGTCTTCCCTGCTCCAAAGACAATCTGCAAAATTTCGTCGCTTAGCTCTCTTAGTTGAGCATCCCCAACCTTTGCAGAGGAACATTCGACGCTGCCTTAAGAATACCCCTTTTTCTCCTCGAAAATGAAGTTCAACATAGCTCTTGCGGTTCCAATCGCCTCGTTTGCGGTCTACACTACGAGCGCCCTACCAAAGGGTACTGTCAAAAGAATTGTCGCAGGAGAAGAATCTCCCCCAGGAGAATGGCATCTTATCGCCTCTTTACGACACAAGGGTGAGCATTTCTGCGGTGGATCGCACTTGAATGCCGTCACCATCATCACAGCTGCCCCATTGTGGCGAATCCATGGGTGGGAGGCTTGAGGACGTTGAAGTACCCGTTGGGACAAACGTAAGATTTCCCTTGGCTTTGGCTGATTCCTTTGCGAATGCGCATCCCTGGAGGCTTTCCAGTCCGCGTTACATAGTCTTCTAGATGCGGATGTGAACTTGTCTCTAATGCAATCATCCCTAGGACCGCACTAGTGGCAACAATATTGCCGCTCGCCAACTCGATACGCCGCTAGTCTTTTCGGTGTTCAGCATAACCAATCATCCGGGGTGGAACTGGCAGACTATGCAGCACGATATTGCTATCTGGAAGATAGCAAGCCATTCTAGGAAAGGGCACTCAGCTCAATATGCCGCCACTCAGAGGGCTGACTTCTGTACTTGAACGCCGAGCGCATGGGGGATCGATTCCACAGCTGCTCGCCAGCAACTAGGTCGCTGGGCTTTCCAAGCTTTTCTCCGCAGTCTTTGACAAAACGGCACACAGCAGCCTGCTCATGCACATCTCAACTCTACTACTCTCGTTCTGAACTAGAACACCCAGGCATCGGCCGCGAATGCGACCGTCGTTCTGCTGGACTTGCCTGAGGGGTGTGGGTGTGTTATCACGCGATCTTGACGGTGATTGGACTTTTTTCGCCTCAAAATCCAGCTCAGCAGCGCTCCGGTTTTGCCAACAAGTCGTCTGGTCCCATCCTCACAGAAACTTTAACTTGGGTGCTGTATGTTCACAGTCCGAGGTCTGCTGTGCCCTTAGCGCCCGCTGCGGCCATTGTGAGCACCTGTCACGGGTGCGAAAAGGAGTTGGGGCCTTGGGCACGCCACCGACAGCAATTGACAGCATGCCGGGCTCGCAGACGGTGAGCGGTGCTGGACAAATGACAGCATCGTGGCTGCCGGGCTGCCGGCTCGGCGGAACACTTTGGCATTGTCTCCCACTCTTACTCAGTGGTTTGATGTATATAGAAATAGAGACCTGCGTGTGTAAAAATGACACTAACCCTGTCAAAAAGCTCACTGCTCCTTTCACCTTTATTCTCAGTGACTCCTTTAAGTGCTCATTACAGTATGACCGCGCCAAACGAGGTCGCCGAGGCAACTATTCACTGCATGGCCACTCATAGGATCAGCCATTTATGCATTGTGACACAGCCGTCTTTGGACTCATCTGCACGACAAAGGATGACTTGCAGTACCTATACTCAAAGTCCATCGAACGGCAGGGCAGATCACACTTGCACGTTGGACGTCAATTTTCGTGATCTCCAGGATGAATACGGATATGAGCAACCGGAAGATTGCTCAAGCTCGATGCCGCCTGTCTCTCCCCTGCTCTAGCCCAAGGTCTGACTGCAGCGTATGAGCGAACCGACTGTATCGTAACACGGGACGTTGGGCTTGAGAGAGACGCCGTGGCATGCAACGCTGGAGCTACCTGAGGCCACTATCCGAGCATTTAATGGTCTGTCTCCAACATTTAAGTGCCAAAAAGGTCAATTTGATTTCGAAGTCTTGTTGGATTCACAGCATGGGAGCTCTATCTCGCGACTCTTGGTGTTGTACTACGCCAGTTCCCGCTGGGGACTTTTTGGGAAATTGCGGAGGTACTGAGATGGCGGCATTCGTGTACCTGACTGAAGACATATGTAGTGATACTACCGAGCACATCCGCAACGCAGTCGATCAAGATTGCATCTATGAATGCCGCTTTTCCGGCATGGAAGTAGCCTGTCGCTTGATCCACCTGCAGCGTAATGTATCATGTGTCGCGACTGTTCTGGATGCAATGACTGACTCGTGGATTTTGTGTTGCCTTCAGGGGTCAGCGAAGAGCGTGGAATACTGAAGAGTCCTAGTCTTTCCCTCGAGAATGGCATCGTTCAGATGCCCAGTTAGTCATCTCTCGACCTACGCGTTTTATGTAAAATCACTTCAGCAAGCGCGGGGATTCAGCTTGTCGCCATTGTTCCAGGGGATGCTTACGACATGGTGGTGACGTTACCACGTACACCCAGTGCATGGTTCCATCGCCCAGTGGGTGCAAAGGTTACAAATGGGGCTGTTGAGGATAAAGTGCATTGGAATAAAAGCAATGGCATGCTAGTCTACTCATTTTTGCCTTCCAAGTCTGCAAGCTGCTATCGAGGCGTAGTCAAAGCACCCCGACGGTGAAGTCAAGCGTGCCTTCAAGGTTTCTGATATTAACTACGGGCAAAGGCGAATGGCCATACGTCAGATACGTACGATAGTGTCTGTTCGACAAGAAGGCGTGGTACCCAGCCAGAAATGACACCGGGACCTGGCAATGACCTGATCATCACTCGTCCTCCCACGGAGAGCCTATGCAACACCGAAGTTGACACAAAGACCAATATGTACGAGACCATGCGATCCGGATCTATATAGGTGTTATGCCCTTACAATGGCGTAGATGCCTTGGGTGAAACAGGTGATGGGACGGTGGAGCACAACTGCATAGACATCACTCTTTCTCGACGTTGTCAGCTTCAAGGGGCGCTGGATGCCACAAGGACGCCTCCATTGCGCCGAAGAGGAACGCTGTCCCACGCCTCTGTTAAAGTAGAGTGGAGAGTGTTCCGGGGTAGTGTCATCCCACGCTTCAAGCTCCGTCCAAAGTACGGTGGGGCGTTGTCATTGAACGTTTCTAATAGAATACTGCCCAAGCTTCATAATACAGTTGACCTGTGGAAAGATACTCATGCTGTCATGGCGTTGAAACCCCCACCCTGAAATTTAATGCAGAAGCGACTGTCGCCTGGCTCTGTCGAGAGGAAGCTCGACATGTGTGCCTGACAGGCCGACAACATCAATGCGAGAATCTGGTCTTTTACGCGTGATTTGGTTAACACCATGACCAAGAATGGACGTACATGTACCTTGATCAAGGGAGGGTTTAAATACCCGTGGTCAAACTCCCTTGATTCAGCACCTGTCAACTTCAAGTCCAATCTTTTGACAAGCACAAAGTGTTCACTCTCGCACCAGCAAAAATGACGTCCAATATGGCTTTTGTAACTGCAATCGCGATACTAGCATTCCAAACGACGAGCGCGTTGCCGACAAACACTATTGCGAAGGTTGTCCAAGGAGAAGCAGCCTCCCAGGGCACCTCCCCTTATATCGTCTCTTTACAAAGGCAAGGTCATCATCACTGTGGTGGATCGCTGATAAGTGCCACTCGCGTTCTCACGGCCGCTCATTGCGGTAAAGGATCTGATCCCACGGGTTTTACCGTCCACGCTGGGTCCATCGTAAGTCTTCTCTGTTAGATATCTAACCCGTTTCACGTCCTGATGACTGCACCACTGCGGGAGTACTGTTTTGTCGCCTCCAATACCCGTACTTGGCTGATTTTGGCTAATGTAATACGATTCAGGATCGTGCAAGCTGTAACGCCAGTATCGCTCGCGTATCTCGTATTATAAACCATCGGGGCTTCGGCTCTGCAGGTAATCTACAGAACGATATAGCTATATGGGAACTGTCAGATGAAATACCGGAAAGTTCAACGATTCGATACGCTACGTTGCCCAACGACAATGTCCGCCCCATTGCCTCAACTGAGGCGATCTTAGCTGGTTGGTGGGTACAACTAAAGCCACCATATTTTATTGAACGAGTTCTAAACCTTGATGTAGGGGCGCCACAAGGGAGCCTGGTGGGCAAGGTGCCCCGATGCCTCCAGGGACGATGCCGCCAGGGACGATGCCGCCAGGGACGATGCCGCCAGGTGCCCCGCTCCAGCCTGACGGGCAAAGTCTGGCGATTCCAGGTCTCCCAGCAGGCGGTCATAACCTCTGGAATCGCGGTTTGGATGGCGAACCTCCAGTGTATCCGCCCGTCGGGCCAGGCGGCGGGCAACCAGGGTCGCCGTCTTGTCCACCATCATCACCTGACGATCCTGTCACTGCGCCTCAGCTCTTGCGACAGACATCAATGAGCATTGCGGATCAAGCCCAATGCAATCAGGCATACGGGGGGGCATTGGAGACGGCATGATCTGCGCGGGAGGGGCCAAGTCTTCCTGTTATGGAGATAGCGGAGGACCACTGGTTGATGCCGGGACTAAGACCTTGATTGGCATAGTTTCATTTGGCGCAAGATGTGGACATCCCACTATCCCGGGCGTTTATACCCGAGTTGGCGCATATCTTGATTTTATTTCGAACCCAGATGGCGGCTCAGGATCCCCAGGCAGCCCAGGAGTCCCAGGCAGCCCAGGAGTCCCAGGCAGCCCAGGAGTCCCAGGCAGCCCAGGCAGCCCAGGCAGCCCAGGCAGCCCAGGAGTCCCAGGCAGCCCAGGAGTCCCAGGCAGCCCAGGATCCCCAGGCAGCCCAGGATCCCCAGGCAGCCCAGGATTCCCAGGCAGCCCAGAATTCCCAGGCATCCCAGGATCCCTAGGCAGCCCTGCTTCAGTTCTGGAGCGGCACTGAGGCATAGACAGAAGAGGCGGGTAGACGGATCGTGGTCTTGTCGCTGGTCTTTATGTTGCTAGCTCGTTTTGTGCTTCGCGGGAAAATGGGTACGAGATCACGGAGTACACAACAAATGAGAACCCGTAGGCAAGACATCACTACCCATCTAACCAGCACCGAACTGCTTTCTGTATAAGTCAGTTTCTACTGCTGGGATGGAAAGAAGGTTTCTTACTATCCCGTCTTCGCACCAGAGTCGTTTGTATCCGTTCTCGCATGCAGCGCCGTACCTATCACAACAATTCCCACCAGGATTCACATATCGTGTAGCACCTACACAAAGGGCATCTTTATGTACCCCATTTGTCCATGTAACCAACTGAAGCATGTCTTTATCAAGGTCGCCGATGTCAAATGGCGTGTCACCACACTCGCCAGGCTCGCCAAACCACTGGCAACGTCTGCCATCATATGTGCAAGAAGGATGTGCGGCAGCAGGGTAAGCGCCGTGAACGGCAGTGAGATAGAAAAGGTATCGCATATTTGATACAGTCGGGTGAACGGGGAGACGCCGCGTGTGTGACTCCGTCACAAGGCTCAAGCTATGACCGTCGGGCCTAATCATCGAACGCTCCAATCAGTCTCAAGAAACCCAAGATAATGAGATGTACCTCGTTAGAGAAATGAGAAATGTGAGTACCATACTTATTGATACCAGCTGGTCTGAAACCGCGTGTGGCGCCAATGCAATCACCTATGGTCCCGGAAGGGTGATTGGTGTAGACACGCAAGGCACGCGAAGCGTGTTTCGAGGAAACGGTATCGTGAGTATATTAACATTCAATGCGAAAAATAGGGATGAACGAAGTATATTTTATGGATTCAAAGTTTGTAATTCGGATCACTGCCGTTCGTAGTACCGTCATGAATGACTATTATAGCCGTGCCACTTGGCGTCGTCACCATTTCGCGACGTAGTATTGCGGCATTAATTGAAGGCTTTCGACGCTTACAGGTTTATGCTATGGACGATCGACCCTTAGTCAATCATCTAATGCGACACTTGCGGCCAGGGTCTGCGGCCGAGATTGGCTATTAAAGGAATCAAAGATGTGAAATGACTGGATCTTCAAGTTCAACCCAATAATTAACCCGCGCGCAATGCTGCATCGAGGACATCCGCGCTTAGTTCCAGATAGCATTACACTACCGATCTCCGGCCGCAATGAGAGCAACCAGTGCTTCTGTCATCGTCGGCATGATGACGACAGCGATCTATAGTGTGCAGGGAAGAGTGTCGACGCTAGAGGTCGTGCTCACCAGGGTTCGCAACTCGGTCATCAAGGCTACAATCATCAACCACGCAGCAGACCCGGTTCTGGTTTTCAGGCCCGGATCGCTTCTAGACGAGCGACCCATTGGGAAGGTAAACGTATCACTTGACGGTGTGTCCTAGCCATACCCACAGAGCACGAGCAGGCACGCTAAAGAACCCGTTGGCCACGAAGCACGATTTATAGGCCAGGTGGTTCCAATGGATACGGAACAATGGAACCGGGATTCCTTCCAGAAAATATCGCGTGGCAAGCCCGCTGAGGCAGTGTTTGATGTTGCCGAAATTTATGACATTTCGGCGACCAGTGAATACCGGATCAAGGCATCCGGACTCTTCATGACGAAAGCGCTCAACATCGATGTCTACCGGTATATCCCTTTCACATCCAACATACTAAAAGTGGTCATCAACGGCGCTGTTGCTTCCGCCACGAGCAGAGCCTCGTATGCCATGAGGGCCAAGTTTCATGCATCGTGCGCCGGCGGCAAAGCTCGGGCGGTGGTTGCAGCTCTGCATAATTGCGTCGAGTTTGCCGTCCTTGGCCGGAGAGCTGCGGAGTGGGGTTCGTCTGTGAGGCTGCTTATATTCTTCGGACGCGCAGATCAAGAAGTTCGTAAGATGGTCGCCAAGGTCTTTGCTCGCATTGAAGCAGGATGCAGCAACCTGTGCAGCGAATTTCCACGCATTGACTGCTTCGATAGATTGGGGCAGTGCGGTCCGAGAACGCTGGCTTACGCCAACGGCTCTGGGTTCTGGCTGTGCGAGTCCTTCTTCGACCTGCCGGAGAGAATTCGAGAATTTTGGGAGGATGATCAATTGGGCGTCATTGTCCACGAGATGGCTCATGTGCTGCATCCGCAGCTGACCGACTACGGCTATCGAAACGCTGTGCTATCGATCCCCGAAGCCGAAACACTGCGGAACGTCGACAACTATCTGTACTTTGCTCGGAGCGCCGCTTACTACTAATAAGCAAGCCGCGCCTTAGCCCGTACGAAGTACACGCGGTAGCGGGGTTTCGGCACAAGCGAGGGCGAGCTCGGGAGCGTCTGGCGAGGGCCTGTGGTTGGTGGGCTTTTCAGGACGACAGCGACAGCCGATGTTGAGGTTGTTGCGTCAGTGGCTGAGACTTGACCAGACCCTTGCATGAACTTAGTGGGCAACCGGACACAGCACGGCGCTGCGGCTGAGCCCCAAGACCAAGCAGGGCTGTGCTGGTCCTCCGATGCCTCAAACTCTGAATCGAGGACATTTGACACCTTTGAACCCGTGGCAGGGCCGTTGTCAGATACATGTACATGAGCTCTCGAGCCCAACGAGTCTTGAGACTACATGTACGTGGAGATGTAGTTCTTTCGACGAACAACGCCCATGTAATTGCAGAGTGAAGTAGCAATCTGACACAGGTGCTCTTGCATGACGAAGCGCCTGCAATTGCCTGTCCCGCTCCAACACCAGACGCGACCCCCCCCATTGCATGTGCTCGAGATTCAGGTACGGCGTATAACGGGTACTAGGTCATGCGCTCATCCGCCAAAGACAGTGCCAGCATTGTGCCTCATCCGGTCAATTCGACTTGGCAACAGATTGAAACGTTTGTTTTGGCGGAAAATCTGCAGCCCAGGGGAGCACGATTATTAATTCAGAATTGCGGCCGTTAGCCCACAACGGCGGAAAGCCACCCATCATGCAACTCCGTGCCAGTGATTCCAAACGGCTGATTTGTCACTCCACTTTTCCGCATCCAGAGCCCGGCTGGCAATCCGCCAACGCCGCAACTCCGCTGCGTGTACTTGACGTCTGGTGCGAGTCCTGGGATAGTAACTAGAAACGCTTTCAAGCCGTATATAAGTGCCCATCTCATGCGAATTCTCATATCTTTGGGATTTTGTAAATATCGACATCATAGTACACACTGTGCATCTCGCTACAATCCAGTCATACACCAGACACCAAACCTAAAGTTTGCAAAAATGACCGTCACCAAGGACGTTGCGATCCCCAAGGACTCACTGGTGCTTGTCACTGGTGTAACCGGCTTCATTGGCGGCAACGTCGCGGACCAGTTCCTGCATTACGGATATCGCGTCAGGGGAACGACTCGCAATGCGGCCAAAGCCGCCTGGTTGAGCGATCTCTTTGAGAAGAGATACGGAGCAGGACGGTTCGAACTGGTTTCGGTGCCCGATATGGCCGCTGATGGTGCCTTTGATGATGCCGCAAAAGGTATGTTACAGGATGTGCAAGTCTGTTGAGCAGGTATTAACTCTCGTCAAGGTGCAAGCGCCGTCGCTCATGTCGCTTCTGACATGTCTTTCGATTCCAACCCCAACAACGTCATCCCAGTTGTGGTTGCTGGTGCCGTAAGCGCCCTCAAGGCTGCCATCGCCGAGCCCAGTGTCAAGAGATTTGTCTTCACAAGCTCCTCATCGGCAGCTGTGAATGCTTCCCGCACCGGGCCCGGTGTCATTGTCACCGAGGACACTTGGAACGATGCGTCAATCCGAGAAGCTTGGGCCGATCCTCCCTACGATGGCCGATCGTCAGCCGTGTACTCTGCTAGCAAGACTTCTGCAGAAAAAGAAGTGTGGGCCCTCTACAAGAAGGCTCGGGCCAGCCGACCGGATTTGGTCATGAGCACGGGTATGTCACGGCTGATCCTTTCACTCTTTTTCGACGATGCTAACAGATTCCAGTTCTGCCCAACGTCAACTTCGGCCGAAGCCTCAGCGTTGAAGTCCAGGGCCATCCGAGCACATCAGCCTACCCCGTTCTCGCTTGGAACGGAAACGCCGCCGCGATCGAACCTCTTGCCGCTCGTAAGGCTTCCGTGTAAATTATGCGGCGACCTAAGAACGACGTGCTAATAACGTTGTTTCTAGAATACTTCGTTGACGTGCAAGATACCGCCAGGCTCCATGTTGCCGCAGCAACTCTTCCTGACGTTAAAGAGGAGAGAATCTTTGCGTATGCCGGAAAGTTCAATTGGGACACTGTGCTGGACATTCTGAGGGCGCAGAACCCCGACCGTCAATTCATGGAGAACTTCCACGGCGGCGAGGATTATAATGTCATCAAGCCCGCAGCTCGAGCCGAGCAGTTATTGCGCGAAATGGGCCGCAGTGGGTGGACGCCGCTTGAGGACGCCATCCGAGCAAACACGGAAGATCTTCGAACTGCTGCTTAGATGGGTTGGGAGAAAACAACAACAGGACTTTTATAGATTAGAATATCATCTATTGAGGATTACGCGAAGCAAGAAACAGCGAACCCTAGAGATACATATCCAAGGCAGAGAGCCGTGCAATTGACACTCATGTAGCAAGTGGTGCTCGTTCCGCGGCTGTGTCCTTTGCCTCCACTACATGTAATAAACCACCAGGAGCCTTTCATCCGGCCGCGATGCATAACGAGCCCAAGACCTTAGCCGCAGCGCTGATTGATCCACTGTGTCAGTTTATCTGCACTGGCTAGGTCGTCAAACTCGGGCATTGTCTCTTACATAGTTCAGACACGCGCCACTGCAGCACTCCCAACCTGTCTGGCAACGGCTGTTCTGTGGCAAACCGCCAGAGTTACGGCAACCCCTAGCTTCAATGGCGCCCAGCGAGTCCATGCCATCGCTCGACGCTGGAGTTGGGCTTGACGACGCCAGAGTGGCAAGAGCCGCGATAAGAGTAAGGGGGAACTTCATATTTGTGTGGCTTGTGTACGATGTTTGTATACGGTGAGGAAGATCAGAGATGTTAAGAGAGTATGATTGTCTTCTGAGCAGGCCTCAACGCAGGATATCATGAGATATAAGTACTGAAACTGGGTTGAACATATCATATTCGGCCATCCTTCGTCAAGAGGTACGTCTACGTTGCCAAGCTACAGCGGACCGATTAATTCGGCCGGTGGACGATATGTCTCTGGGCCGCCAATCCACTGCGTGGGTAGTTTCATCTCCTAGGGCGTCATGCTCTCATATCCCAAGTCACCTCATGGACCAGAATTTGGCCACGGCGGACTATTGAATGATTTGTCGCTCCGAGGCCGTCCTGAGGAAGTGATGGGCCGGAGAATCCCGACCATACCAAATCATGGCATCTTGTTTCAAAGGTGAGCTCTACGGCGCCTTGAACAATCCCTGCAGTGCCCAACCTGCCACTAACATTTAGATGTAGTGTCGTAGAGCAAGGTGCAGCGTTGTCATTACATGTGGCCTGATGCTTCTCAAGAAGAGCGCACTGTGATATTAGTGAGAGGCGGTCTGCTCAGAGGTAGGGAGATGATGAAGTGTTGGCTATTTCTTGGTCAGTCTACAAGGATGTCGAGGCACTTCATGGCTCAAGGTCCTTGCATTACCACTCCGCCCTGCTCTTGCTCATGTCTCATCGATGCCGATATCACGTTGTCCAGTCACTGACTGGGCCGTCCTCTCAAGCCTAATTATTGGACTGGCTCTGTACATGGACGTATCGTGACAAGAAATATCTCCCTAAAAATGCGTTGTCCCGTATCAAAAGTTCGCACATGCGCCAACACCAACATGGGTATTCGGATCAAGTGGTAGTCCAAGCGTCGGAGGCTCGTACACCAACATTCATCACCAATACGAGGAGAAAACGATGACATGCGATGTTTTCATGCACAGTCTCAATGAGAATCGGCGTTACGAAGGTTTTGCCCGATCGCATACGTCATATGCAATTTTCGTACGATCTTGGCCTACGGAAAGGCGAATGAGTTCGCATCAACAGCACGGCCGTCAAGAGCATGTGAACACGAAGTCGTGGCTTCAATGGCCGGACAGACTCATCCGTAGCAAATCCCGAGTCTTATCATCTTTTGCTATTGTAACTAACAGCCGAGTTGTCCTTTTTGGCCGACACCGCTCCTCTCAGCCCTGGCGTGGGCGGTCTGTTGGTCCGTGGATGCTTGGCGAGGCAATTCAGCCACAGTACTGTTTTCAGGAGTTGTCAATCTTACGATCCTGAGAAACTGGTAAAAGGGATTCGATTGACTGGGAGGAACCTACTCCGCTAACGCACGCGCCGCTGCAGCAATCCCATCCGGATTGACAATGACTAGAGGTGGCACGACCACGAGTGTTTTTGCAACCCTGCTTCTCTACAAAGTCTGTCGATCGTATTTCGAGCTCCTTGGCGTCCGATGCAGGAGCCGCCACACTGACGGCCACAAGGATGGGCAGCACTGCAATGAAGGCCTTCATATCGAGTGAGTAGAGTGCGAGTTCAAATGTCGGGTTGTGTTTGCATCGGGCGCGCTTGCGAATTGGTGTTCGAAAAGCATCACTCTACGTTTTCTGGGAGAAATGGAAGCATTAAATACGGTGTCGGGTTGCTTTGTTTTGGTCTTATCAGCGGGACCTTGCCGCTCGTCGAGAGCAAGATCTCATGTATGTTCACAGTAGCGTATTCGGCCGACGCAATTGCAAGTACATACAGGGACTAGAATGGTCGATACCGTTCCTTTGCATAACCTACCACAAGATCTGGTTCTCTGTGGCCAGATTTCATTGCACACGGTTGCCGCGCGGGCAGTCGGGCAGCACTACGAAGTACGCATGACGACTGGAGATGTAGTCGAATCATCGTGTGGTGCGACACCTGGGTTCATCTTGTAGGATTCAAACAGGCGTTCATCATCGGGTACGTTTCACGACGATTTGAGCTTTAATTGACGCGTTTAAGAGCTATGTATCTGTCGCATAGTAGCTCGTGAGCCTCCATGTCAGCTTCCGATGAAGGTGGTGACCATGGACCACGCACTGTTCCCGTCTAGGCCAGAAGAATGATGGTCAGATGCTGTTGCAATAATCGGCCAACGACGCATGCCATACCAGTAGTGGGCTTTCCGCCGAGGCTGTTGACATTACATGAATGGATATAGTAAAATGGAATGAACGCACCGAAGCCGAATACGAACCAGAAACTCGCATTTAACACTACGCTGCCGCCCGTCTTGCAACGTCGTTGCCATTTCATGAGACCTTGAGGCCCTGTCTGCAGGATCAGATCGACTTTGAGGCGGATTCCTTCCAAGTACAGCGGGACATAAGATGATGGCACACATGCACAGTCTGCGGGGTCGCCATCGTACGTTCTTTGCATGAGCATGAATTTGGACCGCTGTGGAGTTGAGGCAGTGTCCCGACACTTCAATGGACACGCGACAAGGTAGCGGACAATCAGGGGCTCGCTGAATGTACAGACTACCTCCCTTTCGTGGTCGTAAAGTCCCTTGGCACTGTCATGCTTCGCCGTAAAGGCGATAAAAGGATCATTCTCGATCTGGATTCCGGTTCAGGTCGCTGTGATGCACGATAAATCAAGGTACTTGACTTGTACTTGCACCCCGGCGCAGGCGCCGATCGCGATGGATGGCGCAGATTCCCTCCACAGGGGCGCTGTCCATTTACGGTCTGGTGTTCGCCAGGAGATGACTACCGCAGGATCAGCCTCTTTCCCCCCCCCCTTGCAGATCCGGCAGAGGAGCCGGGCACCCGCCCTCGTATCGGCGCCAGTGAATCGACCACCACCCGCACATACCAGGTTTGAGCGATATCCTGTCAGTGAAACCTGCAATGCAGCGAATACGGTTCGTGGTACATGTCTTGTGTGTACGAAGTGACTTCGTACGAAGTACTTTGCATCCGCTTAAACCTAGAGGTTTGACGTGGGACAGGCCGGAAGGATTATTCATGCATTCATGCACGGAACGGAATGCGGCCCGCATTGTCAAATGTCACACAATCTTGCGCAAGTGGCAGAATGTGGACAAGGCCAGCATCACCCAAACGCGCGCTGGACTGTCCAAACTTGTGCCAGTGTGCTTGGGTACGGCATGGAAACATCAATCAAGTGTGGACAGCATCATGGCGACGATTCATTGCTGATCAAGAGTTTCCGGGAGGCTCTGGGCGAGCGCTTTCAAGGTGTTGGTAGCGCGTAAATCGCATCAAATGGTTACTGAGATCTGAGCGCTGTACGAGTGTCGTATTCGGTAAAAAAATGTCACATTCTCGACTGTCCGTGTGAATGTGACCTGCACCCAACGCATTTTCAGGGTCTGTTGCCGCTGCCACCTGTCTTCTGTCTCCTATTCCTCGCCGACAGTGCGCCGAGACGTTGAGCGACCAGCTCGTTCCATTCTTTGCACCACAACGGCCACGATCACTGCCTTCAGCGTGGCCAAATGCCATTCAATCGCAACTACACGCCGCACTCTCGTTGACTCATTGGCCTTTCGTTCGCCCGGCATCACGTCCCATATTCATATTCGTACTTTCTCCATCTCAACGCCCGCGGTGACGAGGGGGCCACCGAGCACGAAAACGCCAGGGCCCGCGGGACACGATCACAGTGGCCAGGGGGGCCTTCGACGCTTGCCGACCGGGAGGGTTGGGGTCCTCGAGGTACCCATCAACCGACAGCAGCGACGCCGGCTCCATGCGCTCGTTTATACCGGTGTTGTCTGTGGTCGCGTCAAGGTGGCAACAACAAGGATTGGAGAGTACGCTCGCTTTGATCAACCGCCGACCGACTTCATCCGGGGCCTCGCACCCGTGGCATGCGAACAAGGCTGGGTCGCCACGATGCGCCCCCAACTCATGATCCCCCTGCTCACGGCAGCGCTCTTTTCGGCAGCGAATGGAGAGAGGCTCCTGATGTCAAGCTCCCTCAATGCGTGCCAACAAGATTCGAGCTTCAAAGCGTCGCTTTTCAACGTCGTCTACACGCCATCAAACAACACAGTCAATGTCCAAATGGTTGCGACATCGTCTATCGAAGGCAAGGTCCTATTTGACCTCGCGATATCGGCATACGGCTACCAGTTTCTTCGTCAAACGCTGAATCCTTGCGAAATGAACCTTGCCGGGCTTTGTCCCATGGTTGCCGGCAAGATCCCGTTCGGTTTTGCCTTGAATGTCGGAGATGAAGCCCCGAAGCAAATACCGGGCATTGCCTACAACATACCCGACCTTGACGCAAGAGTCAAAGTCTATGTGAACCTGACGTCAACCGGAGAGAGCGTGGCCTGCGTCGAAGCAGACATCTCAAACGGCAATACAGTGAATCTCCTCGGTATCAAATGGGCAACAGCCATCATCGCCGGGCTGGCTCTTGTCTCTTCCGGGATTGTCAATGGATTGGGGAACCCCAATGCCGCTGCTCATGTTGCCGCAAACTCGCTGGCTCTCTTCGGTTACTTCCAAGCACAGGCGATCCTTGGTCTTACCGCTGTTCCCCTCCCTCCCATCGTTCAAGCCTGGACCATGGACTTCCAGTGGTCAATGGGCATTATCCGCGTGGGGTTCATGCAGGACTTTCTCACATGGTATCAGAGGGCTACAGGCGGTAGTTCCGCGAACCTCTTTCACTCCCTGACTTCCATTTCAGTGCAAGTCGCGAAACGAGCATTGAGGCGTGCCCCCGGATCAGCCGAGAGGGGAATTGACCTATTCAATCGGGGACTTGCGATGATGCCCGCTTCCGTTGGTCACACAGCTAGGAACTTGGTTCGACGAGGGAACATTACCAACGGATCCGGCTCATTCCTCGTGTTTGGCATACAACGCGTAGCATTTCGCTCCAAGATCGAGACCACCAACCTGTTCATGACGGGGCTCACATTCTTCTACATATTTGTTCTTTTCACCGTACTCGTCGTTGCCATCTTCAAGGGCATCTGCGAGATCTGCGCTCGGAAGGGTTGGATAGCCACCGAGCGATTCCTCGAGTTCCGCAACGGGTGGCTTACCGTGCTCAAGGGGATCCTCTTCCGCGTCATTCTTGTTGGCTTTCCTCAAATCTGCATTCTTTGCTTCTGGGAGTTCACACAAGCCGATTCTCCCGCCGAGGTTGTTCTTGCAGCCGTTTTCTTCCTTGGAATGCTCACGACTCTTGCTTGGGGGGCAGCCAAGGTCATACTCATTGCCCGCCGGTCTATCGCCATGCACAGGAATCCGGCATATATACTCTTTTCGGACCCCCAGACATTGAATAGGTGGGGATTCTTGTACATTCAATTTCGGGCTTCGGCGTACTACTTCATCGCCCCTGTCCTTTGCTATACCGTTGCGAAGGCCATGTTTGTGTCCTTGGGGCAGAGCAGCGGCATAGCCCAAGCTGTTGGGTTCGTTGTCGTCGAGGCTGGAGCATTAATAGCGGCGTCTGTTCTCCGGCCATGGATGGACAAAAGCACCAACTCTTTCAACATTGCCATCTGCACTGTCAACTTTTTGAACGCCATCTTTCTTCTCATCTTCACCAATGTCTTTGGTGCGCCGTCAATTGTCGTTGGCACAGTCGGCGTGGTTCTATTTATTCTGAATGCCGCGTTTGCGTTGATCTTGCTCATCATGGTGATGGTGTCAACGACCGTCACCATTCTGAGGAAAAACCCCGATGCTCGCTACCAGATCATGGCGGACGACCGGGCATCTTTCATGAAGTCTCAGACGCAGCTCAATACGGCAACGGAGCTCGATGCCCTAGCTGCCACTGCCCGTGGCGACAAGAACGGATACAGGCCACAACTGGACTTGGATGATGAAACGCAGTCCATGGCCTCGGAACACACTCGACATGAGGCAAATGCAAATCACATACATGACTCGGCGCTCGAATCGCATCCTGAAAGATTGAACACAGCCGGCAGCAACGAATTCAGTCTGTTTCCGCCGAGACATCGGCCTGAAAGCCCCTTTCGATCTAGATCACCCGGTTCGCATATGCACTCTCCTCCAAGTCAATTGCGATCAAATGGAAACTCCAGTCCGACCCGCCTGAGTCCAAGAAGAACCCCAAGGTAAAGCCACCATTCGGTCACGTACAAGTGAAGAGGGGAAGCTAACACCCATGGACAAAAAGCCCATGGCAACGCGGTGCCGGCTTTGAAGGCTGATGGAATGGTGACACCAGCCAGTTTCGTTCGGTTGTGACGACCCAAGACAACGAACACCAGATGGTATACTCTGTGAAGGAATGCGCGCTCCGTAACGGTATTACATGTACTTCAATTGTGCCACACACAAACAAACATACACGTCCTGCTTGTCGCAAATGCTCCTGTTGTACTTTATTCGTGCGGGAGCAGCACAGATCAATGTCAAGCATCACAGCAAATGGATCCTACTGAAGCCAAGGCGACTGGATATTGATCCGTCTTTGGAGAGCTACAAAAAACGTGCTATACAGCAACGATGTCGCCTATATGCGATTGGAACACTTGACGTTGGGAATATATCTGATTTGATTTAACTCGGCACATGACCACAATCGAACGTAGGCCTTCGGCAACTGAGCTGTGCAAAGAGACCAGACAGCAAGCCCTCACTGCGTTAATCGAAATGCTTTTCCAACATAAAGGTGAAGACAAAGCTTTACCGACCCATATCCGCATGTTCTATAGACCATTTGGTCACCGGTACCTAGCCCTCAGTCTTTAATCTCGGCCGCACAGGCAGTGATTGTGGCACACAGAGCGGGATGAGTCATGTTTACGCTGAAACTTGGCAAGTGAACGGGATCTGCTCGCCATGAACGTATTAGGTCATGACCAGACACTTGAAGCTGGGCTACTCACGGTCTGCAGGTTCCACTCGCCCATGATACACGATGAACACTTCACAGAGACTGTCAGATCTCCGAGAGTAAGTTTTGCAGATGATGGACGTACCTTGCCGGCATCGCTGCATGTTTCAACAAGGTTAGACTTAGGCGAACGATGCTTCAATAGCGGTAATCCAGCAATGCACTGCACTTTATGACCCTGTCGACGTGAATACTCTTTTTCTTTAGCCATTCGAACATCCAGATACGTGACAACGGTGGCTTGACAGACCTTTGCGGTGTTCCAGCATTCAATGTCGTATCTTTTCAGCAGTACGGCCATTCCATCCAGGGTCTGAAAGAACCGGCATTAGTTGGACGACCCTCTCAGACGTTGGATACCACAAAAAAACGAACATATTCGTCACGCCCATTCCTTCGGATAATAGCCGTGGCTGAGCCGCACAAGGTCGCAGTAAGGACGACGAAGGCCCTCATGTTCATGGATACAATCAATATTTGGGCTTCTCCAGGGTGATTCAGACAATAAACTAGTGGTGGGCAGATGGGGCACCGGCACTAACGATACTGGACACAATATATAGGCCCAGTCTACATTGTGCCTCCGTCGTCTGTGATGGCCAGAGCGCAAGGAATTGTTAACAGACCCACCCCAGAAACCCTACAAGTTTAACATATTGCACCCCGTACGTATATCATGTTGAGTTATAATACAGGGGCGCAAATGAGCGGTATATCATTAGATTCAGGCCATGCGTGAGCAGGTTGGCATCAAATTCCGCGCATCTCGAGTTCATGTCCCGCAATAAAAGGCCAGCGAGCATACCATTGTCGCCAAGAAAATGCACGACAACGGAAAATTAACACAAAGAGATATAGAATCCTATCACAATAGTGAGAAGAATTCATACGAGCCCTAGACCGCCTTCAATTGCTTGGAACTGAAACTTGGACGAGCTCACGCATTTCTCAACATTGAGACTCGCAGGCAGAAGACAAAAGCGATATAAAATAACGTTGCACGATATAGGTGTCCAGGAGATAGAACGGCGACTTGGCATCTATGCTATACTTATGAAGGTTCTCTGATTCGTGGTCCATTGATATGAAGAGCGCTGGGAGAAGGCAGCCAGCCACGACGCTACGCTCTCGATCCTTTGGAGCAATGCCATAAACACCGGGCAATCCCGCTTCCCGGGGTCGTTGCAACAGCCTCTCTCCACCAGAGTCCTCTACTGAACTCAACAAGAAAAGAGAGGACACATGTACGTAATTTGGCTACAACAAAGGAAGAAAACAGGGTTTGTAGCCAATGATGTGTAATAGTGTGCTGGGAGCCTTGCAGGTTCGGCATCCCAGCTTGGCGCATCACGAACGCCGCCAACTGTCTGTGCCACGTGCACTTGCTAAGAAAGCCTATCCACGTACTCACGCTTACAACCAGTATCTTGTGACGTTCCTGTCAAAGTGATCAAATAAACTTGGAGGCTCATGTTAATAAACTTGTTTGCTGTCACGATTATATTACAACAGTGGAGCGGACTGGAGTTCAGTCCAGTCCCACCAAGTCCCCTCGCGGCAGGAACGGTGAACAGGAGGGCGTAGAAATTACCATGCTATAGGTGGTCCCGTCTGCTACAATGACACCATTATTGTGAGTATGAAGATGAGGGCAGACACAGCCAGAATATTAAGCTGGGCGGTCTTTGCTCCTCCCGCATTGACGATAACCTGGTTAGGTTGGTACTGGGGGGGCTCGGTGGAATTTGTTGTGCCGTTCCAGCAGTACCTTGTGAAGCAATCGACACACTTTGCGGGAACTGTCGTGCCAGTGCGATCGAAGCTACGCGATAAGATGGCACACCCGACGCATTCAGGCCAGTTTGTATCGATGGTGGCATTCCCCATTGTCGCGACGTTGTAACCGTTCTGGATAATCTGGTTTCGCTCGGAGATGTTGTATGACAGATCAAACGTGGACACGTTCGAGAATGCGGTATAAGGAGTGTTCGGCAGATAGACGATGAGAGGCGTCGAGGTGTTGGTACAGCCGAAAAATGTAGGCTTTGAGTTAAGACCGAGGTTCACAAACGTATTCTGGTTCGGAACCGTCGGAAAAGAGCTTGTATTGGTCGAGACTCCACTGATAGACTTGTTAAATGTGGCCACGAGGGCTGTTCCGTTCGGCCAAGAGGTCGCCGTATCAGCGGAGCCGTCAACGGCGAAGATGACGTCAACAGATCGATCCCCTAGAAGGAGCGGGTGCAAGGGTATGTTCTCAAGGGCCTCGCCGCCGTCGACTAGTGTTAGGAGCTCGGCGTCGGCGTTGATATTGGCATCCCCATTGAAGCCGCGGAAGGGATTAGGCCAGCTGGCAATGTCTTCGTTGTCCTCGCCAATATTCGCCAGGGTGCGGTTCAGGACCCCTGTGAGCAGGTCTGGGACGCCCTCGGCCCTCCCGATCTGCAGGAAGGCTTGGTTGAACAGAGACGAGGACGTGCCCATGACGAAGCCAGCATTGTCCAGCCCGGCGATGCATTCACCCTGCCTAGGGATGGTGCCGTTACTAAAGTTGCTCGCAACATATTGTAGCGGGGCGAAAGCGGCAACGCCTGTGTCGTATGAGCCCATTTCCCAAGGGTTAAACTCGAAAACCGACGAGTTGAGAGGCACTTGAAGCTGGCCTGGGGCTCTTTCAATAGCGACGATGAGAGGCATCGGGGCGAGAGCCTGGGTGAACTCGGTATCGTTGGCAATGGACGAAAATGTGTACGCTGTAGTGCGAATTAGCCGCCGCAGATATAAGAGCTTCAACAATGGTTTCCGAAAGCCGTACCTGGGCCGCCATCAGTGGCGTTCACGAGCTGGTATGACAGTGCCCGGCCCCAGTAGTCGGTGATGGTGGTGTTAAAGCCAACATCAGCCTTGTCTTGCACCGCCTGGTAGAGAGCATTGTAGTACTGTCCAGGGCGAAGACCGTCCGGTCCTGCGGGGTGTTAGTGCCCTGTAGAAGATCGCTGGGACGTAACATACATACCCTCGAGAATGGAATTCTCAAATTGCCACAGAGTACTGAGAAATCCGCTGGTGGACGAGACAATGGACTCGACGGAAGTGAAATTTTGCACGTAAAGGCTGCCGACGAGCCAGCTTCCTCCAGAAAGTCCACTTAGGTAGGTCGTCGCCTGGAGTAGACCCCCAAGCTGTCCCTTGCTCGTCGCGTTGGTCGTGCGGTTGTCGAATGCGGCGAGGGCACCGGCGCCGTTCATGAGCGCGCGATAGCCACCCCCGGACACAGCAATGGCGATGCGTGGTACCTGTGCGCTCGCGTTTCCCCCTTGTACGTCGTCAATGACGTTCTTGATGTACGTATCGGCATCAAAGCCGCTGATGTTGAGGCGTCCGAGCAGCGACTGGAGCGCAGGCGCAGTCTCATTGCCCCGGAGCGGCAGCCAATCCTGCTCCTGATTCGAGAGCGCTGTAGCCGCGCGGATTGTCGGACGGGGACTCGGACACGGCACTGAAGCGGGCGCATAGCCGTCGGGGGCCACAGGAGCTGCCCGTATCTCGTTGCCGACATGCTGAGGAGTAGCTAGACACACTGATATCAGCGGGACTAATCAATCACACCGGCGCCAAAAGGGCAATTGCAATTGTCATACCGCCCACCGTGCACACCAGGCCCAGTGTCAACCTCGTGAGATATCGCACTGACATGGTCATGAACTGATCTTGACGCAGAACATTGGCGGGTTCGCCGTTTGATCAGGATGCACGGCCTCACTATGGGGCTCCCGTCGGTCGACCTACGGGCGCAGCTGTATTTAGAGCCCGCGTGCTGAAGAACTGCCACACTGCCCGTGTGACGGGATGGCCCCGCGCTTCCCGACAGCTGGTGCCTTGTGAGTGCCAATTGGGTCACTTGGGCCATTCGCGATGCGCCACCGCGATGGGATGTCCATCGTCTCATGTAGCAAGGTCAGGCGTGCTTCGTACAAGCTGAGAAATTGAGTTTGCGTGGCTCAGCGCTCGCAACGGTGTTTGGTATGCTGTCCGCCGTTCCCGCGAATGAGACGGTGCGGTGATGCTTGTAGTGTCTTTAGTGTGACGCCTAATTCGACACAGACAACCTTGACTGGCACCGTCGGGAACGGTGGTCCAAGTTCATCCAGTCGTTGCAGCAACTTACTTCGTCGGTTGTAGACGGCCAGCTGCAGCCGCGCAGGATCCCACGATAACCACATCATGGGGAGTAACCCATGTGAGCGTCCAAAATAGCGCCTCAAACGACTCACTCCCGGCGAGGCGTACAATCAGACACGAATAGCACAGGCCGAACCCACAGTGCTGTCGCGTCAGCATGCCGCCCATTTCCCAAGCAACACCTGGCGCCAAATGACACTGAACCGCGGCCCCTCTGCTTGATGGCGTTCAGGGGCCTCAGCTGTAGAGCCCCCCGCTAGCCTTGCCGAACTCAAATGGCAGCTGGGATCGCTCGCGCTGGCTAGAGCACTGACATGAGGCCAGAGGTCCTGAGCAATTCACACGCTTCCTCCTCACCTGGGTCTCACCTGGGATGCAATTAAAACTCATGCGCCATACATCACTTAAGCATACGACGCAAGAGCCCACCAAGAGCGTGTGTGCTACGTGCAAAATGGATTAATACGTATAAACATACCCATGTTGATATACTAAACAAGGAATCTACAGTCCGCTACACGGCCCCAGTACAGGAGTGTATATGCTGTTTAACGGTTTCATTTGAACAGGCCAAATGATAGTAGCCGTACCTCAAGTAGCCTGTCGCTAGTAGACAGGTCTTCCGCATTCTGGACAGAGGCTGTCCTTGGTGGCAGTGACGTGCTCCTCACACTTCTGGCACCACTTTCCAGGCATGATAGGCTTCTCGAGCAGGTATTTACTTCTAGAGAACCCTAGTTAGTATACGCGTACAGTAGTGTCGTGCTGTCTCGACAACGTACCGGTCGACGGAAATTATGATGCACGATCGGCTCTGGTCTCTTTTCGAACGGAGGGCTGATGACGAGAGGGCAATGATGCCTTCCTCATAAACTCCTCGTGCAAGCCTTCATATTAATACTTCTCATCACGGCACTGTTTAACTAGAAGACCCCTTTGTTTCCTGGGAAGCGGGTATATCGGCTTGCTCGAGGAAAAGCGCTTTCCTCGTGTTTGACCCAGCTGGCAAATATTGCGATTATTGATTGCTCAAACACGTAAAGATTGCACTTCCAATGCCCTGAATAGTTATGCGTGCTGGTTATGGAAATTCGCAGAGGCACAGGTCCAAAGACGCCTCCGTAGTTCGCTGTGGCAGGTTATGTTACAGCAATTCACGCTATAGCCTTGGGACTAAGATCGCATTTATGATGCTGCAGGGAGTACATGCGCGCTTTATTCATCTCGAGAGCTGTGTTCATCTTTGGCCAAGTCTTCATCTGCAGTCCATACTGATGATACAGAAGCACATGTGGATTTGCAACAAGTATCCGAGCGGATTGCCACAAGGCACGCCCGGAAAAACACCTGTCAAGGAGCCACGAGAGCTTGCTCTGCCCACATCACAGTATGTGCCGCCCTAGGTAGATACATGCAAGGCATTGAGCACTCTTCCCGTGACCAGGTGATTGGCCCTTGCAACCAACAACAGACCAGGCTCGACGGAAGAATGCATGCGGTACCAATACGGCCAATCAATGAGGCAAAATTCCTGTCAACAAGGGGTCCGGCCATAGCCCAACGTGGATGCATATGCGGTTGCTCAGCTCTTGACCAACACGACGTTGCCAAGGGATAGCATGCCCCGCACAGCCAAGGTTGACTCGGTACCGGGCTGCCTCCAGTCTCCTCTCCCTATTTTCCACGGTTCGTCCTTCCCTTGACGCTGTACGACTGTCGTACTGTCGACTTGACGAACCCACATCACTCCACAAGAAGCCCTCGGACACACGATCACGATGACCAGCACCACCAGCGTCTCTGATAAAGATGCCACGCGTAGCGCAGCGGCCGAGGAGCCTATTGAGGCGGTCCCTGGGCAGCTTCTGCCGACCTGCTCGAACCTCGACCGCTTGAGGGAAAAATTCCTGTCGGCATATGATGGCGCCTCTATTCTCGAGAGCAAGGAGCTGCCGTGGTACTGTATTCATCGCGACTTCTATGAAACTGGTCCAGGGCGCGCGCCGACCGGTCCAATTCCTGGCAACGATTTCCATACCACTGACCCTCGAATCACGTCAGATCCCTCAGCCTGGGCGGCTGCCTTGCACTTCAGTCCAGAACATAGGACTATTTTAGCGGGCACTGAAGTTCTGGAACCTCTCATAATGCCATTCAAACATGTCAAGGACTGCCGCGACTTGGACATTGACAATAGCCGGCTCGAAGAAACCGCTGCTTTAATCAGATACCTTTGGCCCAGGGAGAAGATTCTGGCATCGACCCGTCACCTAGTGGGCGACTTGCTTACCGACACCGCATCGCCCGAGTATTATATATTCCACTGGCTTGCCTCCAGAGTGTCCCTTGGGGCGACGGTGGCAGTGCGAAATCTCGCGCGTATACCTGGGGGGCATTTCGTTTCTTCGCAGAGGCGGCCAGTGAGTGAGGTGGACATTGAGTCATAGAGTTTGAGCATTGGTCGCTTACATCACAAGTAGGCAATCATTACCAGGGCGCCCAGACACGTTGATGCGTGGAAGCAAGGACCTCCACGGGCAGAAGTACCGACAAACATCCGTCTACAAGGCAAACCCTTCTCCTCCGCTCAATGCTGGTACGCATGTAGCAAGAGCAAGTTAATGCCGTTGCTTACGAAACATTTTGCAGGTCTTTTGCGGAGAATGGGCACACACCGATTTCGTTTGACACTATTGCACTGATACTGGGCCTCCTGACAAGTCCGAGCAAGGACGACCGTCCACATCACTTTAATGACCCCTTCGCCGACAGAGACGTATCGTGGATTCTTGACTCACTACACGGGTTCTGCCGTCAAAAGTCACCACATCAAGCCGAGTCCGAAAGGAGCCTCTTCTTCACACTCGGGACCTCATCTGACTTTTGGATGCATTTCCATTTCGTTTTCCACACTTACGCGCTGGAAGAAGACGCCTTGGGCACCGACGATGATGGGTCAGGCATGAGAATTAGCCGGAGCAAGTTCACAGTCCCCATCAGTTTTGGAGGCACCCAAAACAGTCTGAACTTCTTTGAGCGTCGCACCTGGATCGGCATGAGAGTCGCTACCAAGCACAATGGCAGAGTTCCGAGCGCATCACCCTCAGCAATTGCCGTCTCGGTGTCAGACCTTGGTAGGACCGACTTGGACATGTCGCCACGCCTCTGGGAACAGCGCGGTCTGAAGACCCCTGAGGATGCGGCCGGTGTCGCCCTGTTTCAGATGGCCCTCTGGAGTCATCTGGAAAAGTGGGAGAATGATTGGACGAGGACATTGCGTCACGTAGAAGACGCATTTGAGGTCAGGGTAAGTATATATACGCACACCAGCCACCCGGGGCCCACATGTACTGATGAATGAGTAGCTGTCCGATCAGGCTGACATGGACCGATTGAATGAAGTCATCGCCAAAGACTGCCATGACAGCGCCGCAACATGCTCCAGACTTATTCTGGTGCTCATGGGATTCAGGAACCACATCGAGGCGGTTGTTGATTCAGTCAACAAAATGCACGACGAATGGGCGCGTACGTACTCTGGGCGGCACACCGAGCGGCTGGAGCGATTTGATGTCGAAACACAGGAAGCTGTGCTGGACAATTGGGCCGCGGTGCTTGTCCATGTGGGCGACGCAAGTGCCAGGCTCAGCGCCCGCATTCAGCGATCCATCGCGACCCTCAGGACGATTCGAGAGGGGCTTTTCGGTTCTTTACTCACACGTTTCTAGGGCTGACGCTGTACGGTGGCCCCTGTCTAAATGTATCGGAGTTCGCGATGAGAATTATTCGCGACAGCTCTGGCTGCTCGGCTACTTGTACCAGACATGCTGTTGGGGTGCTCAAGGCAGACCCTTCAGCGTGTAAGTCAAGAAGAGAAATGGGTGACTGAAATGGCAATCCTTTCTGGAATTTACCCTTCGGTATTTTTGAAGTCCTCTCTATCAGGCCAGGTAGGCCAGGGCTTGAATCCAGTCGCCGCCATGACTGCCATGACTGACATGACTGCTATGACTGGCATGACTGCCTCAAGTGCCGTAGCTGCCATTACTGTCGTAGCTGCCATGACTCCCATGACCGCCATCACAGCCGTGACTCCCATGATCGCCTTGACCGCCCCGACCACCGCGACTTACCGCTCTTGGTAGGCCCATAGATGTAGAAATAGAGAAGTAGGTAAGGTAACTGAACGTAGGAATTCTCAGAATTAATATTCGCAGCTCGTGCCAATCCTGCGAACACAGCAGAAAAGGTATACAAGTCCGGCCAGATCTCTGCAGCTCAATCATTGTGCTATGTCGTCTTCCAGGGCACGCCACCATGTAGTAAGCTGGACCAGACTTACGGCCATCATGATCAGTCAATCGCTCAGATGCTCTGGGAAATCTCAAAGGCCCAGGATGAAGACAGGATTATCCCCAGATTCTATGCTCGATGTTACAGTTTTCGGAGGGACAATCTCAAACCATTACCGCCTCTCCGAGGTCCATCATCACATGCCATGGGTTAACCCTCACGCACTCCTCTGCTTGCTTGTCGATAATAGTTTTAAGCAGCGTGGTTGCCTTTCGAACGCTACCGCCCCATCCTTCGAGCTTATGCATGAAGTTGAGCACCCATTCCTGGTAGATCTCGTCTTGAACTTCGATGCCGGCGAGAAACATAGGCAGTGGCCACGCGATGCTTCGTGGAAACTGCAGGTCGCCGGCCTTCTTCAACTGCTGCGTTATCTGGATGATCTCCCGCGCGGCATCTTGTGATTCTGGATCGGTCCTTACATCCGGCGCAACAATACGATTCAGCAAGATCGTGGCGCTTAGATGAAGACATGTGCACCTCAAGAAGTGTGATCGAACGCGCGTGAGGTAGTCTTGGTGGCGTTGCAGCCGGAGCTCTTCACTGTGGATCTGATTGCACTCAGCCCGAATCCGCGCAATGTCGGATCGTAAGGCTCTTATTTTGGCTTGTCGAAGTTCCTCATACAGCGCCTTGGGCTCGCTGTGCTCGATTACCTGGTGGTGCCAGTTCTGAAAGCCCTTGATGTCGCAGAATAGTATCATTGCATCATCGGACAATAGCTTCCAGGGTTCTTCTGATAAGTCGTCCTGCAACTCTTGCTCCGGATATCTGGAGCCAAAGCATTCAACCATGTAGTACTTGCTGTCCTTCAGTTGTCTCACAGAGTCATCGGCACTGCTCCCTCTGAGAAGATCAAAGAGGTTGTCGACTTTATGTGGCGCCACCGCATCAACTGGAGGCTGCGCGCGTGAGACTCTCCAGAGGGTGGACCGCAAGTCCAGGTATGCCAGCCAGATGAGTATGCGAAGGTGCACTGCGGTAGCGACTTGCATGAGCGCAAGCCATCGCGGCGTCAGGTACGTTTTGAGGCTATTAAGCCTGGTGACGAGCGAGCCGTGGTCACCGTACATCACGTCGCAGTGAGAAAGGAAGAGCGACGTTGCTAGCACCATGCTTAGCTTTTCAACGAAGGCGGGACCAGACATTGATTGAATGGGCAGCGTCGCAAGCTCCTGCAGGAGCGCCGCCAGGCACGCGCTGGCTTTGAAGTAGTACGGCCCAGGGCAGAGAGGCGTGAGCTGGCGAGACCACGACTTGTGCGAGTCTGCCCAGGCGAGGATCCCGTGCCTTAGACCCGAGTCCGGCCCTTTTTGCGCCGTCTGAAAGATGTAGGAGTAAAAGTTCCACGCAGCTGTTTTCACGCTGAGAAACTGAACCATGTGCCCGTGGTAGTGTTCCGCGAGTCGATCCCCGTCCCCTGCGTCGTAGGCTGCCGTGGGTACAGATCGTGGGGTTGGCAAGGCCGCCATATCGTCCGGATCGAACCATTCAAGAAATGGGAATATTGGCAGTCCTTCAGACAGTTCAATCTCTGCCGTCGCAATTGCGACATCTTGACCGGCGTTATCCGACAGTCCGGCCTCGCTCTCGTGGTCGAAATTGGGGGCGTGCTGCAGGGGCAGTGCCTCCGTGGCTCCAGTAGCAGAAGACAAGCGAATATTGGGTCCATCGCTACTCTTCTCGGGCATTGCCCAAGTGCCACCGTCCAACGTTGGAGGCGGGAGTGCTTCTGGAGGTCCTCGTCGACAGCATCTTAGCGCCTGGCCGTCTGATTCCGATGCCTGTACCTCTATGTCCGTGTCATTCCCTTTCGCGCCAACCGTATAGCATGCTTGCTCAGAACTTCCAATTGGCGGACTCTGTACAGGATCTGACGAAGACGCCCAGGCGCGAAAATTGGAGTTGAATGAAGGAATGCATCGGACGCTCAGGCGATTGCAGTTGGCGCAGGATGCCCCCGGTGCTCCATCACATTTTACGCGGCGTTGGCGGCAGGTAAGACAGCCCGTTACTGTCCTGGTACTTGCAGAGCGCTTCCGTATCGCGCTGGTACATCGTGGGGACGGCATATCTTGTCGACTGGACTTGTGTGAGCGAGCATACGGCGACTTGGGCCGAGCGACATGACAGGCGGCGATGTTGACACAGGAAAGGGGGGTGGATGCACTGCTAGCCGTAACCCCGCATGGGGCGTGTTGGTGTTGGGGTCTGCACAGGCCAAAGTCCAGGTCATCTTCGTTTGGGCTACTCCGTACTACTAACGTAGGGCGATCAGTCCGGCATCGGACAACCAACATTGCCGTTATTCCAGTCCTTGCAGCACGGCAATTCGGCGTGCCGCAGTATCAGCGGCGTTCGCTGGGAGCCAATAACTGTTCGTTGTAGTCTCTCCTCGCAGCCCAACCAACCGTCGGCCGGTGCTTGACTTGTTGCACAGAGTCGCTGGGGCAAGTCACTTCGCAGAGACGGCGCATTATTGATCTATTGAGCTATCATCACTGGGCATCACTCTGCCAATCTAAGGACGTTCCGGTCTTTCGCTCTCCTCCTGCAGCTTTGACATGCCGACCCGATTGCCACCGATGCCATCCAAATGAAACGTCTGGAATGTCCCCTGGCACGGCGGCCCGCTGCAGACTCTCACCTCCTTCTTCGTCAAGTTGTAGACGACACAAGCTATGGTGGACGTGATGCCCCGAAAGGGATATCCGGGCAGGTGCCGAATGACAGCGTCGACCGGATTGCCATCAGGGTGCACGCACAAGCTCTCGGGAAAGCTCAGGTGATCCGAAAGGGCGTCGATGATGCTCTGTGGAGTGACTGCCCCTTTCTGCGCAGATGCGTGCACCAGATCCTCGAGTCGCTTCTGTCGGAACCAGCTGCTTCCGCCCGGGTAGCGGCAATACAAGTCGTTGCGGCCGAGAAACCCCTGGTGCACAAAGTGATTCGCGTGCACGAGGTAGCGGTCCCTGGTATCCTTGTAAACCTTGTATATGTTTTTTGGCGTTACCTCCAGGCAAAGGCCAAAGCCCTCGGCCGTGCCGATGGTCAAGTTGTTTGAGACGTGGCGTGGGAAGTTGCACGCCGCGGTCATCGCTTCAGCTAAATGGTTGCTCTCCAGGATCATGCGTCGCAGCATGCTGATAGGTAGAAGTGGTTTGACCTCGCAGTCGTGGAATTTTCCCTGCGCGTCTCGATACGGAATTGGGATGTAGTCCTCCGAGCTCATCAAGGAGTTTGCCGTGACTCCCATGCCGGCCGAGTTCATGCCCGAGCGGCCAAGCTGGCCGGCTTCCGTCACCATGAAGAGGGACGGCTTGTTCTCAGACGGCTCTGGATGCACCTCGAGATAGATCGCGCAGTCTTGATCCCACAGCCGCGAGGACATGTCCCAGTTTTGGGCGACTAGGACGTCTTGGCTGGCGGTGGACTCCTGAGAAAAGTACGCCGAAGTGCACTCATTTGCCATATCACTCGCTTCGCCAGCACCGCGAGACGGGCGACCATTCGGAGGCCGTGCCATTTCGTCATCGCCAAGTCTTGCGAGATCATAGCGTGAATTGAGAAGGACAACGTCCTCCAGGGTGACTCCGGCACCGTCCGCTATGCCTCTAATTTCGTCGTAGCCGCTCGGATAATACGACTTGAGGGCAGGTAGGTACACCCGATCAATGATAGCCCTCGTCATTTCCCTGCCATCAATACATATTAGTCGAGTCACACTCCCGATTCTTTACTCGCTGGCCCTTACATCGAATGGGATAGCTTTCCCGGCAGACGATAATACGCAACATTTGCCTGGACCTTGGCTCGCGCCTGTTGCCCGTGGCTAAATCCTCGGTCATAGGGGCATCCACGGGCCACGACATGTTGATATGCCGAGCTGCCAGTGCTAGCAGACGGCGATGTTGGAAATCTCATGTTTAAAAATTGGAGAACTTTTTTGCGTCGGGGCGAGGTGAGTGCAGAAACAACAATGATATTTTTTTCTTTTCTCATTCTTCTGCACCTTTGTATCCGCTGCTTTGCCTGCTATTTGAGCCCGAGCACTACAGGCGAGTGCGAACTACGGAGTGCGAGTCAACGAAATGCTTCAAGGGACTAACAGGGGTGCCCAGCTGGCGGTCTTCGCCGCAGGCCTGTGTGAGGACTGAGGAGCCCACCCGGTTGGCTGATTGCCCAGTGAGAGAATCGCATCGCCAACTCAACCCAATTCGGGGCAGTTGGCGACCAGGGTGGTGGGACAGGTGGAACACACACACAGGGCCTCCTCAAGCCTAACCAGTTACAGTGCAATTGTCGACGTTGTGCGGGGTGACAGTTCCACCAACAAGCTCGCGGGGGAGCGCGTGAACAGGTGTAACCGCGGCGACAAGATAAATAACGGGTGACATTTGCTGCTTGAGCTTCGATGCTCCATATAATCGTTTATCGGCGTGTGTCTCAAGCGACTTTTCGCTCAAGGTATCGTGAATAATGCCTCAAGACGTTGGACCGCAGGACCAGGTCAACCACCCGGTGCCTGAAAAGCAGCCCGCGGACGATTTGATGGAGAAGCCGATCCAAAAGCAACAGCACGATGACTCGGCCGAGCTTTTTGCGGGAGAGAGCCTCTCATTCGAGTATACCGAGGAGGAAGCCACCAAAGTGCGATGGAAGTTGGATCTGATACTGCTAGCCATGGTACGCAAGTCTATCGTCAACCTTATTTATGTTACGCCGCGAATCTCATTGAAGCATGGCCTAATGTTGCATAGATGACCCTCTCATACTTTTTATCCTTCATCGACAAAGTCGCCCTGTCGAACGCGTCAATATTGGGTCTTCGGACGGATAACGTCAGTATTTCCAACGCCTGCCCAGCAGACGTCGTGTCCCCAGTGCCCTGACCTTATTATAGCACCTACACGGCCAGCAGTATAGTTGGGTATCCGGCATATTCTACTTTGGATATCTCATCGCGCAGTACCCCAGTTCGATCTTGATGCAGAAACTCCCGATTGGGCGATATCTTGGGTGCATGATTGCTCTCTGGGTCAGTTCTGCACTCGTCCAGGCCGTGACGCGGTGCCGCTGCTGTAGATACTGACGATCGCGATAGGGTGTCACGACGACTTGCATGTCCGCAACCAACAGCTTTGCCACTCTAGCCACGGCCAGGTTCTTCCTCGGCGTATTCGAGAGCTGCCTGAACCCCATCCTCACGGTTCTGGTTGGGCAGTATTGGACGCGACAGGAGCAGCCGCTGCGAGCCTGTATCTGGTGGGCTGGAGGGCCTTTGGGTGGATTCACCCTCGATGGTATCGCGTATGCCGTATCGGGCTCCGGCTTTCCCAGCTCCAAATATGCTCAATGGCAGGTACGTTGCCAGACGTGTCAAATGTGGATGTATGGTATGCTTGGCGACTGGAAGCGCTCATATTTTCAGATATTGTTTCTCATCTTCGGGCCCATCAGCATCGCGTGGGGTGTGTTCCTGGTTCTCGCTCTACCAGCCTCTCCGATGAAGGCATGGTTCCTGACCGAGAGGGAGAGAAAGGTCGCTGTCATGCGGGCAAGCCTTCCCATGATATTGTGGAGATGAATGGGGGGTTTGTCGCGAGAGCCCGCATCTGACTTGAAGCTAGGTCATCAAAAACCACACGGGCATTGAGAATCGGACCTATCGAGTCTATCAAGTCAAAGAGTGTCTCACAGATATCCAGCCCTGGGCATTCTGGTCGTTGGCACTTCTTCAATGCATCGTCGGAAGCGGATTGACCAACGTAGGTGACAATGCATCCCCTGCCTGATGATGCGCGAGCTGATTAAAGGATTAGTTCGACAAAATCGTCCTGACAGGCCTTGGTTTCGACAACCATGAGTCCTCCAAAATGGGTTTCCCTGGTGACGGGGTGCAGCTGTTCTCCATCATCGCCACGTAAGTGTCCAATCCGACGAGCGGTACATGTACTGTTGATGCTCGTGCACTGACGTTTCGTGTTGCCATTGCCAAAAGCGGCATCATAACGCTGCGCATACCGAACACTCGCATCATTACCAGTATCGTGTCGAATGTCATTGTCATCATAGGCTCTTGCCTCGTGAGCAGTACGTTCCCGTTGACTAGTCCTCGCACATTCTTTCGGTGTCGTTCTGACTAGGCAACAGCACAAAAGGCCAATCATACCCGTCTGGCCGGCCTGTACAGTACGCCGTCGCTGTCCAGAATGTTGACATGAGCTGACGGTCGCCAGTAATGTACGTCAACACCGTGACGTACGGAATGGTGATGAGTCTCGTGGCATCAAATGTAAGCCATCAATCGTGGTCTCCTCGGTACGCGGGCATCCAATGGGGGTTTTAACGTGCAATCTAGATTGGAGGCTTCACCAAAAAAGCCACATGCAGCGTGAGTGCTGGGAAGTACATACCCGCATTACCATATGAGTAATAACAGTGACAGGTCATGGTCTTTGTTGGCTACGCGACGGGCCAAATCATCGCACCGCAATTCTTCCGTGAGAGCGAGAGCCCGTCGTACCCGACCGGGTTTCGGGCATTCTACGTGTCAACGGCTCTCATGATCGTTATTCTCGTTGGCCTCTAGTACGTCCATGTCCCCTCTACATGTGGTGCAGTACCAAATCGTCAAGTGTGCCTAACGCTAGTCAAGCATACATCTTTGGCGGGAGAACTCGCGACGAGACAAGATCAGTACTGCTTATAACCCAGACGATCAAGCCGACATGGGCGCCTTCTTGGACAAGACGGACAAGGAGCAGTTGTCCTTCCGCTACGTCCTCTGAGCGAAGAAAGATGTTCTCGTTGAGATTTTCGCAAATTTTATATCGCGAATGGCTGGGTCCCACGTATAACCTCCATGTACGCTGAGGGTAGTGCAGTGCACGGGCTAGCGAAGGCACAAGCAAAAGAAGCAGTTTGACTTTGCAGATATTGATTCTCTACCACTTGCGGTTCCTCCCACTTTTCATTTCCATGGTAGACCCTCTGTGACTTCCTCCTCGCACCCCGCCGACATTCGTCGCCGTGCACCGGGCACAGTCCTGGGTCCACGCCACGACGCAGCCATTACTAGGCTGCCGACTGCGCGGGAGCCGTGGTGACGGCCCAGTCAATCGCGCTCCCGGTTGTAGGCGGGAGCATGAACCCCGGACCCTTGAAGACGTAGGCAAAATTGGGGTCCAGCTCGGCGCTCGCCGTGGTCGCGGGCGGCTTCGCGGTGCCGGTGGTTGTAGCCCCGACGCTCTCGGTGGGCAGGATCGGGAACTTGGGGCCCAGGAGGATGTGGGAAAAGTCGGGATCCAGAAGGCCGCTCTCCTTGGAGGTGGGGTCCGCGGTCGCGGTCGGGGGCGGCGTGTGAGGCATGGTGGTGACGACGATGCAGCCGCCTTCGCCGCCGGTGCACGGGGAGGAAGGCTGGATGGCCGTGACGAAGGCCGGGGCGCAAGCGCCGACGGAGATGAAGGCCGCGGCCACGGCGACGAGTGCAGTGTTGTACTTCATGATGCTATGGTGGTGATGTGGTGGTGTGACGGTGGTGAGGCTGCACGGGTCAGTCTGGTGCTGCGATGCTGGGTGGACACAGGTCCGTTGTTGCTCACATTTGTGCCAGGTCAAGAGCAGGCAAATAGTTGACTGGATCGGATGTTTCGAGGATGCAGCGCGACGATGGAAAGGAGGCCGAGGACTGAATGCATGGAAGGGCCTGATCACATTATATAGGGGGAGAGGGAGAGAAGTCGCCCAAACAACCATGGATATGCTCCAGTCTTGTTGCTAGTATAGTTGGCTAAGTGTACCCCTGGCCGGTGCCGTGCACTGATACTCAGGGTTTCGCGTGTACATAGGTCGCGTGGCCGCGCCTCGGGGACGCAGAGTCAAAGTCAAAGCCTCACGGGGCCAATCTCAGTCGCCAAACAACACCATAGATTGAAGGTTCCTAGTTGCCTTTCGTCATTCACCGCATTACGCATTACGAGTACTGCTATGCCCATGGGCCACCAGAACGCCAGCGCGTCTCCCTTTGACAGGTCATCCAGTTCGTGAGGTATACAACAAAAACAGACGCACGACTACACGCCTCGTGCGAAGCCAAATCGACACACATACATACACCCATGCGCTCTAGTTACCCTCAAACCATCTCGTCAGGGTGTCTCCCGCCACCGACGGCCCGCCGCGGGATCGAAGGCGTCGCATGCTGGTGGTGACGATCGTGGTGCAGCGGCCCGTCGGCGACAGTCCCCGCCTCCGCGTGCTGGTGGTGGTTGAGGTGGTGGTGGTGGTGGTGGCCACCGAGGTGCTTCTCGCCCAAGCCGCCGGCACCGCCCGCTCCCCAGCCAGCCTTGCGCGTGAAGACGGCATCCGCGAGCTCGTCCGCGCCGCCGCCGCCGACGCCGCCATAGCCGAAGCCGGCGCCGCGGTTCAGGGGGATGTGGTTGAAGCGCCAGTCCCAGACGGCGGCGTAGGTCATGCGGTAGGCGGAGAAGGCGAAGACGGTGCCGATGACGGCGCCGGCCAGGATGTCGTACCAGTTGTGGTACTCGTCGATGGTGAGGGCGCCCCCGATGAGCACGGCGCCGAGGACGGGCGCGTACACGGCGACGAGCTTCCACATGGCCGGGTGGTAGTTGGCAAAGACCTTGAGCTTGGCGTTGAGGTACAGGTACAGGTAGATGAAGCCCGCAAAGGCGGCCGTCGTGTGCCCGCTCGGCATCGACTCGAGGCTGTCGTCGATCTCGTCGCGGTCGCCCGTGCACACCTCGCGGTCAAAGTACAGCGACTGGTACCCCTTGAAGCTGAGCTTGTCGTGCCCCGCGGCGATCTTGGTGATGTCGGGCTTGCACACGTCCAAAAAGTGCGGGCGCAGGCCGCCGATGAGCCACTTGACGAAGACTTGGAAGACGGCGGCGCAGATGAGCCCGTACAGCAGGCCGACGACGCCGTTGTTGACGTCCCAGAAGGAGCGCACGCGCAGCTGCATCAGCAGGATGACGGCGATGGGCACCAGCGCGGCGAGCAGCGCGGCGGCCCAGATGGGCACAATCTCCTTGCGCATCGGGTACGCGAACTCGGGGTAGACGACCTCGCCGTCGGCGAAGGTGATGGCGAAGGAGCGCGAGGGGGCCGGGTGCGCCATGTAGACCTGGACGCTTGTATGTTAGGTGTTGTTTCTTTCCTTGGGGAGAGCAGACCCAACAAGTCATGGTCCGCGAGAGAGAGAGAAAGAAACGTACTCCGAGGCCGATAGCGCCCATGATGGCCATGGTGAGGATGTCGAGCCAGGTGTGCTTGAGCCACTGTCCAAACGTCGGTCGCCGAGCCATGGAGTAGGGCTCATGAACACGGCGACCACCGCGACGACGGTTCCAGCGCCGCCTGCCGCCGGCGCCATGGCCGTTTACGTGGCCGCCCTCGACGGTGTCTGCGGCGTGGTGGCCCGTCGTCGCCGGAGCCTTGCGGGAGAAGAGACCCATGATGTTTGTTCTCCGCCACGGGGGCTCGTGGAAGCGACAAAGTGTGTGTGGCGCGCGGTGTATGGTGTTTGATGTCGCGACGATGCGACGGGATGCGATGGGATGCGATGCCGCGATACAGGTCGGAAAGGAGAGAACCAGCGCTGCGAACGCTTCGGGTCGTCGTCCCCTCTCTCTACTATATAACTATCGCGCGGGTAGGACCAACCGACAGCGCACGCACTTTCCTCGTCTCACGGCGATCCGTCGCGCGCGTCCATCGAGCATCGCCAACGCATCGTCCTACCTGACGTCACGCACGCCCAGCAAACCATGGAACTACATGTCCGGGAGCCACCACCACGCGCAAGGGGCCAGGGCATGGGGCCATGGGGCCAGTAGTACGAGTCCCATCATCGGCAGTTGGGGCCCGCCATGCGACAACGTGCGACAGCAGCGGCAGCGACAGCGGCAGAAGCAGCAGTAACCGGGTGTCAGAGTACTAAGCGCGATGCCGCATCGAACGAGCGGTGGTGTCGCGTGCGTTCTCTCTCTCCTCAGACCTCGTCCACCAGCAGGTTGGGCGACCGCTCTTGTTCCAGCGCCAAACGTCATCCCGCGCCCGAATCTTGGCACGAACCCCGGCTCGCGTTGCCGAGTTCCGGCCGCCGGGCGGGCATAGGCGGGCATAGGCGGGGGTTTTGCTCCGCGATCGTGATGGCGCTTGGTGTGGCTCCTGGCGCCGTGCTTTGCCCCTGCCCCTGCTTCGTCCGAAAGTACGATCCCCTGCCTGGGTGGGACAAAGAAAGCATGGCGACACGAGGTGCGGGTCAAGCTTGTTATGCTTGTTGCCAAGTGTAATTGATTGAGTTTCGGGGCGCCGCTCGAGCTTGTTGGGCTTCATTCAGCGTGTCTTGACGAGAGCCTCGGCCGTCTCACGGGCAGCGCAGCCACTGTCACGGCCTGCATGGCCAGTGCCAACCGCCGCCTGTTTCATCGAGTTTGCTTGTGGTGCTTTGTATTGTCTTGTGAGCTCGGTTGCTTCAACTAGAGCTTCGTGGCTCATCCTGCAGTCCCGCCCCAACGCCGGTCCAAATGCTCATATCAATGACAACCCTCATCCGGCGCCCCGGCCGACCTCCGCCGCGAATTCCTACACCGAACGGATATCGCGCCGCTACCTCCGCCCCCGGCCGCCGCCCGGCATCCCCGGCATCCCGCCGCCCATGCCCATCTGCTTCATCATGGCTTGCAGGTTGCCCATGTCCGGCATCCCACCGCCGCCGCCGCCGCCGCCCAGCATCTTCATGATGTCGCCCATGCCGCCCATGCCCCCGGCGCCGCCCGCGCCGCCCATGCTCTGCAGCCGCTTCTGCATCGCCGCGAGCTGCTGCGCCTTGTTGCCGCCGCCCATGGCCTGCTGCGCCCGCTGCATGTTCTTCATGTTGCCGCCCATCTTCTTGGCCATGCCCGCCATCATCCGCTGCTGCGTCAGCAGGTCCTCGACCTCACGCACCGACGTGCCCGACCCCCGCGCTATCCTCGTCATCCGGCTGGGCTGCTCGATGAGGATCTTGCCGTCCGAGTCCAGCTCCTTGTCCGTCATCGAGTCGCAAATGTAAATCATGCGCTTGAGCTTGGCGCTGCCCTCTTCGTCGTCCATGCCCTGCATCATGTTGCTCATGCCCGGGATCATGCCCGCCATCTTGGACAGCGGGCCCATCTTCATGATGTTGGACAGCTGATCCCGCAGGTCCCTGACTGTGAATATCCCCTCCTGGATGTGCTTCATCGTGTCCTTCTGGTTGAGGTTGAGGCTCTGCACGTGCTCGACCAGCCCGGCCATGTCGCCCATGCCCAGCAGCTTCTGCACGAACTGCTGCGGCGCGAACCGCTCCAGGTCCAGCATGTGCTCGCCCGTGCCGATGAAGACAATGGGCGTGTGTGTGGCCGCGACGGCGGAGATGGCGCCACCGCCGTGCGCGTGTCCGTCCGTCTTGGTGATGATGATGGCTCCAAAGTCGGCCGCCTCCTTGAACGCCTTGGCCTGCGACTCGGCCTGCTGGCCGATGGAGGCGTCGAGCACCATGATGGTCTCGTCGGGCCGGATGGCCGTCTGGATGTCCACCATTTCCTGGAACAGCGCCGACTCTTGGCGATGGCGACCCGACGTGTCGACGATGATGACGTCGAACTTTTCCTTCTTGAACTGCTCGACACCGGCGCGGGCGACGACGGCGGGGTCCGTCTCCGTCAAGGAGCCGTAGTATGGGATCTTGGCCTTGGTGGCGTTCTGCTTCAGCTGATCAAAGGCACCGGCTCGGAAGGTGTCGGCGCAGACGAGGCATGCGCGAAAGCCGCGGGTCTGGTAGTGGCGGGCGAGCTTGGTGCACGTCGTCGTCTTGCCGGCACCCTGCAAGCCGACAAACATGATGACGTTGGGCTTGCCCTTTTTCGGCTTGAAGGGCTCGGCGTGCGGGTCGACGAGCTTGACGAGCTCATCGAAGACGGCCTTTTGGATGAGGCGCTTCTTGTTGACGGCGGGGGGCATGTCCTTGAAGTTGACGGTGCTCTTGATGGACTTGCGCAGCTGGCCGACGAGCCGCACGTTTACGTCGGCTTCGAGGAGGGCGGAGCAGATTTCCTTGAGCATCGAGTCGAAGGCCTAGGCAGTATCAGCACCATGGCCATCCATCGAGAGTCTGCGATGCTGCTCCAGACTCTGGAGGAGGGGTCGGCACGCAGGAGGGGAGGGGGGGTTTACCTTTTCGTCGAGGTTCTGCTCGCGCGTCAGGTTTGTGACCGCCGCATTGATGCGACGGCCCAGGTCTTGGAGAACCATCGCGGAGGATCGAGCGCCTCCAGGCGTGTCGTGCGGGCGACGGTTCGGACGAGATGGCTGGCGACAGACGACGATTGCGCGGTCGGTCGGCTGTCAGTCTCGAGCTCGTCCAGAATGTTGGCCTTGGTGGCCGCACACATGGCGGGCGGGTGGACTGTGGAGGTGGGGCAGCGGGAGGCAATTCGGCGTGGAAGGGCATCAACCTTTTTCCGGGGGGCGGGAGAGGGCTGGCCTACCCTGTACCTACGGTTGTGACACGAATTTCGGCGTCAATGACGTACGTTTCCCTCCTCTGCTGTCACAATTGGTGAGGCTGCAGGTCAAAATTGATCTGGCTACACGACTTCTTCGCGGTACATTTAGTATACCATCTTCACATCATCGCAATCCTTTGCAATAGACGAGACATCGCCGCGGTAGCTTGAGGGCACTTGTCTCGTGTTGAACACAAGTTTGTTGATCAGCCGAGGCCAGCAGCCCGGTCGTGAGACGCTTCAAGGACCAGTGCCCTGTCCTGTCAATCCAGACGGAACTAGATCAATGCTTACGTCTAGGCTGTCTCGTGAAATTACGCACGCCGTCCTGCTCCACGGCCCAAGATTCGCCTCGCCTACCTTGTGATGTAGGCTGGACCAGATGATGCCCGTCGGTGTAAGTCGAGCATCACCAGGCACAAGTGACAATGCGACGGCCGCCACGACTCAAGCACCCCCCCAACGACATCCCTCACGTCTTCAACGGCCCGATCGTGTGGATAAAGAGGCGCGAGAAACCTGGTCGTTGGCGCTGCTCGACAGCCCTCGTCCAAGAGAGCAAGCAAGCGAACCCGGCAAGCAGACAATGACGACCGACACGCACAGTCTACGGAACTGGCAAGTCTGCTGCAGCTCCCCAGCGGGAACCTGGAATCCTGCAGCACCAGCGGGCGCCCTCCGGCGTAAGGCGGTCCACCATTTCACCGAGGACGCCACGAGCCGTGGGGCCCCCTTCCTCGAATCCTCACAGAAGCCCCCAAGCCCCCCAAGGGCATCCTCCCCGCCCGGCAGCCGGCACACGAACGTGTTCGTCAGAGCGGGTGCCAAGGTGCCACCGTGCCACTCCATGCCAGCACCAGGACCCCCAGCCCAGCGTCCCAGGAGTCCAGCCAGGACTTCCACCTCCACAAGTCACGACGCCCACCGGCCGGCCACCCCGCGCCGCCGTGGCTCAACGCCTTGCGCCCCAGATCAAGCTTAACCCACATCTGTCGACGCCTTCGGCCGTTTGTCGGAATAGCGTCGCCCAGATCCCTGGCCCATGCCGCCGTGCGGCCAGCCACCGTCGTAATCCATGGCGCGCATCTGCAGCTCCCGCGCCGGCACAGGCAGGCACCAGAGCAAAAAGTCCACAGGCAGGCGGCAGCGGAACGCAAGCCGTGAGTCGTCACCACTCGCCGCGCAGTGATGGCGGGGACCCAAGGCGGACCGGATCACCGGCTTCATGGACTGGGCTTCTCCCGCGCCGGGCACCGCGTCTGTAGCCGTGATGCGGTGACGGAACCGCCTGGCTCGGGTTGACGATGCCAGGACATCTGCCCATCGATGAGGCCATGGTGCTGCGACGACTACATGTACCAGACGGTACTCGTACACATCCGGTTCGGCAACAAACCACGGGGACCTGGACCTGCTGGTGCAATGGAGGTACGCAGGGAAACTTGTCTCGCGCGGAACCGCCTCCCGGCAGGCGGCTTGCCAGCTACCAACCTAGTCACCCACACGTCCTCCGCAGTCCGCACCTCGCCGTGGGGTATTAGCGCATCATGCCATGGCCTCTCCGCTTTACCCGGCGGGACGGGAGTGCCGATCACTGTCATCGGGGCGTCGTCTGGTGCCAGGAGCGACGAATTGTTCTTCGGTAGTTGGCGTGTGGCCGTCGTTACGTACTGCTTGGTCACGCATACGAGCCCGCGCACGCACGAGTAACGCACGAGTGCTCGCACATACTCCGTAGTCCGTACATGCAGTTTATAAGTCGGGCGGCCCGTGTCCGCCTGCGCGCGTCTCGTCGTCGTCCAGCGCCTGCTACCACGTCTCTCGCAAGCAGAGACCGGACTCACTGGAGCGCGTCGCACTTACACACGCGCACGCACCGCAATCCTACTCTAGCAGCCTAGCTACGAAGTAGGTCGCGCACAATGGCGGTGCTACAGCTGCTGTCGGCCGTCCTCGCCGCCGCCGGAGGCGCCTCCGCGGCCGTCACCTCTGCCGCGGCGTCGGGCCCCGACTTCTCGGTGACGACGGGCAATCTCTCGACCTGGGACCAGAGCGACTGGTCCCTCACGGCGCACCAGTTCGTGCCGGGGCACTACCAGTCGCGCCTCGGGCTGTCCAATGGCTACGTCGGCGCGTCCGTCGCCGCCGCGGGCCCCTTCTTCGAGATCGACCGCAACCAGACGGACCGCGACGGCCTCCAGCCCACCAACGGCTGGCCGCTCTTCAACCCGCGCATTGCCTTTGCCACCATCTCCGGCTTCTACGACGTCCAGAAGAACGCCTCGGGCACCAACTACCCCTGGCTGACCCAGTACGGCTGGGACTCCTTCATCGCCGGCATCCCGCACCCGACGGCCATTGTCTTCGGCTTCGGCGGCGAGTGGCTCGACGCCGATGTCGACAACAACACCGTCTCCAACTTCCAGCAGCGCCTGTCCATGCGGGACGGCGTCGCCGAGTGGACGTACACCTGGAGCCCCAAGAACGCGTCCGCGTCGTTCGACGTGACCTTTGCGCTCATCTTCAGCCGGGTGCGCCCCAACGTCGTCGCCTGCAAGGCCACGATCCGCGCCTCCAAGGACGTCAACGGCACGGCGACGGACCTGCTCGACGGACGGAGCGCCGTCCGCAGCTACCTCGACCAAAAGGGCGTCGTCTCCAACGGCAGCAACCCCAACGTCTACGCCGCTGTCCATCCCGATGGCCTGGCCAACGTCACCGGCTGGGTCGTCTCCATGTCCGATTTCCCGTCCTCTGGGCGGCCGCGGCAGGCGAGCGGCAAGTATCTCGGGACCAACGAGACGACCATCGGCCAGGCCTTTGACATCAGCCTCAAGGCCAACCAGTCGGCCACTTTCTACAAGTACGTGGGCATCGCCTCGACGGACAAGTTTGCCAAGGCGGAGAGCGTCGCGCGCCAGGCGGCCACCAAGGCCAAGTCGGACGGCTGGGAGAAGCTCCGAGACGAGCACACCACGGCGTGGGCAGACCTCATGACGGACCATGCCGTGGACAACTTCACAGACCCTGCCACGGGCGAGCTGCCGGACGACGACAACGTCAAGGTCCTGCAGGTGGCGAGTGCGGCGAGCACCTTTTACCTGCTTCAGGCTCTCAGGCCCGACGACGGCAGCGGGCTCAACGACAACTCCGTGGCCGTGGGCGGGCTCACGTCCGACTCGTACGCGGGCATGGTGTTCTGGGACGCCGACACCTGGATGGCGCCGGGGCTCAACCTCGCATTCCCCAACTACGCGCAGCAGATTGCAAACTTCCGCGTCAAGCAGCACGCGCAGGCCATCGACAACGCCGTCTTCAACGGCTACACCAACGACAGCTCGCTGTACTCGTGGACGGCGGGCCGCTACGGCAACTGCACGGCCACGGGCCCCTGCGTCGACTACGAGTACCATCTCAACTACGACATCGCCTTCAACATGCTGCAGCTGCTCAACATCACGCGCAACGACACGTGGTTCGCCAACGGGCCCGAGCAGGTCGTCCTCAGCACCGCCTACATGACGGCCAGCCTGGTGCAATGGAACGAGACGGAGCAGCGCTACTGGCTCCGCAACGCCACCGACCCCGACGAGTACGCCAACAACGTCGACAACCCGTCCTTTACGCTTGCGTCGGCCAGCGAGCTGCTGCGCCGCGCCAACGAGATGCTCGTGCGGCAGGGCAAGGAGGCCAACGAGACGTGGGCCGAGATGGCCGAGAAGATGGCCTTCCCGCGCGCCCCGTCCAACATTACGCTCGAGTACCAGACCATGAACAACTCGGTCGAGGTGAAGCAGGCCGACGTGGTGCTGGTGACGTACCCACTGGGATATGGATACAATTACACGCCCGAAAATGCCCTCAGTGATCTTGACTACGTATGTTGCCCCCCGCCGCAAGCACACGTGCGGGATGATACTAACAACCATCCACAGTACTCGATCAAGCAGTCACCTGATGGGCCTGCCATGACCTTTTCGGCCTTTGCCGCCGCGGCGAACGAAGTGTCTCCGTCGGGCTGCGCGGCGTACACATACACGCTCAAGGGGTTCCTCCCCTACCTCCGCGGGCCGTGGTTCCAGTTCTCGGAGCAGCAGATCGACGACCCGACCATCAACGGCGGCACGAACCCGGCGTTCCCCTTCCTGACGGGCCACGGCGGCGCCATGCAGATCGCGCCGTTTGCCTTCCTCGGCCTGCGAACCGACCAAGACGTCCTCTACGTGGCGCCGTCGCTGCCGCCGCAGCTGCCGCACCTGCGACTGCGACGGTTCTTCTTCGCGGGCGCGGCCTTTGACGCCGTCCTCAACACGACGCACACCAAGCTGACGCGCGTGCCCATCCCCGCCAACGTGGGCGGGAGCCTCAACAGCACGGGTCACGCGGGCAAGGCCATGTCCTTCGTCGCGGGCACGCCGGGCAACGACACGGGCAACGAGGAGTACACCATCAGCGTGAACCAGACGGTCGTCGTGCCGAACCGGCTGTACTGGCAAAAGGCGACGCGCGAGGGCAACCTGCTGCAGTGCCTGCCGGTGACGTCGACGGACGCCTACGTGGCCGGCCAGCTGCCCGAGAGCGCGACCGACGGCGCCGCGGCGACGGCGTGGCAGCCCAAGGACGGCAACGCGAGCGCGAGCATCTGGGTCAACACGACGGGCGTGCCGCCGCACAAGGTGAGCGGCCTGTGGTTCGACTTTGGCGAGCGGCCCGTCGCGAACCTGAGCGTGTGGTTCTTCAACGAGACGGCGGACCGCGTCGACACGGGGCCCGTCGTCAGCTACGACGCCGTCACCGCCAACAGGCAGGAGGCCGGCCCGGAGACGGTCCTCCCCGTGCAGGGCAACACGACGAGCATCGCCCTGGCCGAGAACCTCGACGTCTGGACGGGCGAGTGGGTGAAGCTGACGGTGCAGGGCTGCGCGGGCTGCGACGAGAGCGAGGGCGCCGGCACGGGCGGGACGGTGGCCGAGTTTGTGGTGTATTGATGATTTAACGTTGCGTGCGAGAGAGAGCGACGATTCTCTGTGCCCTCAAGATATACACACCTCTCTGTCTCTACTACTACTACGATAATGATACCAGATGTACATAAAACTCGTACTGTACCACAGCGTCCTGTCTCCCCTGAGTGAGTGAGTGAGTGAGTGGGTGAATTGTCATCTCGAGCAATATAAACACCAAAACCCCCTGGGCGGCCTCCTTCGCGTGTAAGTGGCCCGAATAGGCAAGTGCTCGGCAAAGCTGCGCCGCCCGGTATCGGTGCGCGGCAGACATGGAGCGAACCCCCCGGGACGGGCACCCGTTGGCATCATCCGCGCGACATTTGGTCCGCCTTCGAGCGGGGTTGGTGGCACCGAACGGTGTGCGGGCGGGAGTTTGCTCGATGCAGTCACTTGCATGTCACGAATCACGATGCTGCCGTTCCGCTCATGCTGCTTGCATGAAGAAGACATGAAGACATGTGACGGAGCTTGGTGGGACGGGCAGCATCGGCGAGGAAATCCCTCTTGCTTATTCCCCGAATTTAGAGGACTGACTTGTTCAATACCGCTTTCAAAGCCCCTTTGTCGGCGAGCCGTGAGGAGTAAGCAGGTCGGTGTGGCCGTCGCCAACCCGCATCATGAAGGGACCGCCCAACGTCGCCGTTGCACCAGCGCAAGCCAAGGGCCATCGGCTCGCACAACTCGGCCTTGTGTCTCTTGTCGCCATATTATTCATCATCTACACGCCCATTATACGATTCGCGAACCGAGGTCACGGACGTGGATGGATCAGCACCACCGCCGGCAGGTACGATGACCCCGAAAAGTGGTGCAGCCTCGCCGACGCCATTGCGCCGCCTGACGACGATGGCCTCAAGTCGGGCGACCGCCTCCTGAGCGACGAGCAGCGCCTCATCCAGGTGGAGCGCCTGGCTGAAGCAGTGGCCGTTCCGACCGAGAGCTTCGACGACAATGGCGACGTGGACGAGGACCCGCGTTGGGCGACGTTTGATAGGTTTCACAATGTCCTCGAGCGAACCTTTATGCTGGTGTAAGTCGGACCCAGCCGATCTGTCCATGACGACGATGGCTAGAGAAACTAACTCCTTGCGCCAGGCACTCGCGCCTCGAGCTCAAAAAGGTCAATCGTTACGGGCTGCAGTATACCTTCCGCGGCAGCGACGAGTCGCTCAAGCCGATCCTCTTCATGGCACACCAGGACGTGGTGCCCGCGGGCGACGCCTCCAAGTGGGCGCACCCGCCCTTTGAGCCGCACTACGACGGCCAGTTCCTCTGGGGCCGCGGGTCGACCGACTGCAAGAACGTGCTCATCGGGCTCCTGTCCGTGCTCGAGGACCTCCTCTCGCAGGACTTCCGGCCGCGCCGCACCATCGTCCTCGCGTTTGGCTTCGACGAAGAGACGGGCGGCAAGCGCGGCGCCGCCAAGCTGAGCGAGTCGCTGGTCCGGGAATGGGGCGAGGACTCGTTCGCGTTCGTACTCGACGAGGGCGGCATGGGCACCGAGTCGCTGGGCGACGCGCTCTACGCGTACCCGGCGGTGAGTGAGAAGGGCTACCACGACGTGCTCCTGTCGCTGGACGTGCAGGGCGGGCACAGCTCGCGCCCGCCGCCGCACTCGGCGATTGGCGTCATGGCAGAGCTCATCACCGAGGTCGAGCGCGAGCCGTACGCGCCTCGGCTGACCCGCGAGAGCCCGTTCCGGAGGGTGCTGGAGTGCAAGGCCAGGCATTCGCCGCGGGACGTGCAACCGTGGCTGAAGAACGGGCTGCAGAACTGGGACGAGAACAAGATTGCCGAGAGGCTTGTGCCGGATATGCCAGAGGGCCGGTGGCTGATGCAGACCAGCCAGGCGGTGGATGTCATCTTGGGCGGCGTCAAGGCGAACGCGCTGCCGGAGCACGTCGAGCTGTTGATCAACCACCGCGTGGCGCAGCACGAGTCGGTCGACTTTGTCAACGAGCGACTCGACAAGGTAGTAGGCAAAATCGCCAACAAGTATGGCCTGAATGTACGCAAGGCCAGCGACATGGACGGCGCAGTGCAGGCGGGCGACGAAACAGCGCTCAAGGGGTCGATTGGATACACGGGGGTGCAGACGCTGCCTCCCGCGCCACTGTCGCCGACGGACAATGAAGTATGGGCCATCTTCAGCGGCTCGCTGAGGCATGCCTTCGGGACGATTCCCGAGGGCAAGGGCCGGACGGTGGTGCCCGTGGGCAACATCATGACGGGCAACACGGACACGGCGCACTACTGGGACCTCACGCGCAATATCTACCGCTACACGCCTTCGCGGAGCGGGACGCGGCTTAACGCGCACGGGACCGACGAGCGCATGGACATGGCGGCTCACTTGGAAGGGATGAGGTTCTACTATGGTAAGTGCCTGATCCTCGGCATTGTGTTGATGGAACTTGGCAGTGCTTGGCGAAGCTGGACTGACAGTCGAAGACCTGATCAGAAACTTTGACCGCTGGCAGGGATGAGAGTCGTCCACTCTGCTTCATCGGCCCCAGGCGCACGCAATCATTGAAATGTCAGATGCTGTGTGCGGAGATGACGTTAGCTGCGGGGGCAGGGGGATGGGAAGGCATCCGGCGTGCTGACCGATGTACGCACAAATTATCCCAATTGCATTGCACATCAACAGGCGACCCGAAAGGTCGAATGTAGCGCTGGAGTCGCCACTGAGACAGCGTTGAGCGGGGGGCGTACCACCAATATCTTTCAAATGAGATCCAATTCCCGAGTAACAGCGCGTCCGAAACTGCTTGACCGTGGGCGCACAACTTGGCCATGGCGAAGATGAAGATTCATTCTCGGGCGGTGCTGGCGTCTCGGTGGGTGTAAGCTGGTGGTCTCTAGTCCAGAGGGCACACCCCGGTTTACAATCGTTAACCTCGTTCGGAGCGCAGTGCCGAACGTGAAAACATTGATGGCTTCAAGCCGCCCCTTATGTTATGCGACCTTGATTGAACCGTCTGGTGCCAGCAGACTGCATGCGACGCGATCGCTCTTCTTTCTGTAAGGCAACACAGCTCGAAGCAAGTCCGAGATGCGAGAATCCGGGAGAGCAGGATCCATGTTCGGTATCGTAGCAGAACAAGTTGAAGTGATTCGACGACTGCTCTGCACTGGTCGGGTCGGTCTCGCCCGGCTCAAATGGTTGATATCGCTGTGCCAACATACCAACACCTAGGTACATGTAGGTACACCCCAGGTTGACCGAGGGCCACGGTGACCCAACCTTGCACCACATCATCTCCACCGTACTTGTACGAGTCAGCCCTGACATTGCGCGCCTTGACAGAGTCTGGACGGCGCGACTCGACATGAAACGTGTCGTACATGTACTTCGTGGGGGGAGCCGAGTGCCACATTGCCAATCATGCAACCGGCACTGGGGGGCGCTGGCATTTGCAAGTACAAGTAAGGCGCTCGTACGAAGTAGAGCACTTACTGTAAGTACTGTACTGTATTTGCAAGCAATAAGTCCCACCCCACTGCACCGGTATTGAGAAGCTTTCGCATAGTGATGTGAGTATCGGATCTAATGCGGCTCGGACTTGGCGAAATGCAAGACGACCACACGAGCCACGAAATACCCATGTTTCTTTTTTTTTTTTTTTCCTTTGTGTCCATGCAACCGAGAAGTACAGTACAGTACGAACGTCGAGGCACCGGCACACTCGATTTGCGAGCACCTTGCTATTGATGGTAAGGTGAGACCCATAACTAGTCAGAGCACTGGATACGAACGGGTCGGTCGACCTCATCTCCATCCGCATGATGCCTCATGCGAGAGCAAGGTCATGGCGATGGGGACAAGGCCTAGGGGGGTGGCAAAATTACAAAAACATTATTGCGCTCCCCAGAGGCGTACGCATATAACCCTCCATCCACCGCGCGCCGTCTGGTCCGTTGTTGATCACCACTTGACACCAGACCACCAGCTAGACCAGACACTACGCTCACCTTTACGAATCATAATCCATCCGACCACAGACACACACACAAGTCCACCAGCATTGCTTACCATGAAGGGCGCACTCTTCCTCATCTTGACAACCACCGCTTGGGGTCTTGTTGCATCCCCAGCACCCGCCGAGGGGCCCGGGGGCCGGCGCCTTTCGGTGTTTGAGGACTCCATAAAGTCACCAGCCCGACACGAGTACGCCAACGAGAAAGAGTGTCTGGCCACTCATGAGCCGGATCCTTCAACGACCCCGGATCAACTCAAAGCCTGGGTACCCGAACATATACTCCTCGGCCAGTGTACCGAAGCGTCATTCAACGAGGCCGCATGCGGCACGTCCGAATGGTGCAAGGGGGCCGGGAAGCGTAACAAGGAGTACGCCAACGAGAAAGAGTGTCTGGCCGCTCATGAGCCGGATCCTTCAACGACCCCGGATCAACTCAAAGCCTGGGTACCCGGATCCAGGTTCGTCCACCAGTGCAGCGACGTGTCATTCAACGAGGCCGAGTGCGGCACTTCCGAATGGTGCAAGGAGGCCGGGAAGCGTAACAAGGAGTACGCCAACGAGAAAGAGTGTCTGGCCGCTCATAAGCCGGACCCTTCCTCTCAGCAGAACAGGCCGTCTCCGCAGACTGAACCAGGTGCCCAGCCTAGGCCCACTTCAACCGCGCCGTCCAAGCCGACTTCATCCACGCCCAACACCAAGGAGAGCAATGAGGGCGCCTGGGTCTGGCCCGACAGGTAAATCCAGTGCCGGGTCCAGATCCGCGCGGCACAGGACGGCAACATTGAAGCCAGCGGGGTGTTTCAGAAACAGAGGACGGTTTTCCACAAAATACTGCAGACACTGCGGCATGCGGGGGGCCATCAGTCTCCAAAGTGTGCGGTCTGAAGCCAGCCTGTGGTGCGTAACAGGCGTAGGGACGACGTCTTCGCCTGTCCAGATACATAGCAAAGGGGCTGGGGCTTCAACAATCTAGCCAGCGTAGACACACTTTCCATCCGTTTTATGAGCTTTTCCGGTCTGGTTAGACAGACCGAATGGGAAGGTTGGCATTAGCGACTGTTCCAGTGCCAATGAATGCTGGTGATGAACCGCCGCGTTGTTCAATTGGTGACTGAAAGTGACGGTTTTCCCTACAAATTCGGTACTAAAATAGAGACATCCTTTTATAAAATTAGAAACAATCCTATTCTATGCTGCCCTTGCTACATGTAGTAATACTTGACTGTGAGATCTTCTTCCATGCCGTCTCTCCTCCCTTACATGTAATGGGGGGCCCCGAGGCCAAAACCTCTTGACGTAAATGCGTAAGGAACACTCGTACTCAACTCTAGACAATGCCTTCCGCCCGAATAGCTTTAGAGAACTATGTGCCTAGCATCCGTGCGAGACCTTCCACGCAATTTATTGCTAGTAGATCATGACCTGCCGTAACTGCCGTGACCGTTGTGGCAATCTAGTCGTGACCGGCCCATCCGTTACAAGGCAAGTCCCTTGGCTCCCTTGGTCCACCTGTACAGGGACAATGCCCTCCTCCTCGCTCGGTGCTCGTCCCAGTTTGTCGTCCCTGAACCCTGCACGCTATACAGCGTCGACCGCAGCACTTTACGAAAGTTTTTCTGCTCGGCATGTCAGAAAAGGCGGAGCAATCAAGCCGATCCAAGTCTCATGCACATACCTGAAACTCAGTGCTGAGGGTCACGACGCAGACCTCGTGTGCGCGGATGATGTTCTCGCACGCCTGCTCCACGGACTCGTTGGGCCCGAGCTGCGGCATTCGGTCGGCAAACAGCAGCAAGATGAAGCTCCCCTGCAACAAGTAGATGCCAAAGAGGTACGACATGAACGTGAGCTCCGGGTCAATCGTCAAGATTGTAGAGACAGACTGGGATGCCGAAATGGCGTGCGCGGCGCACTCGGTGAAGCGCTTGGAGGTTATCCAGTCGTCGCCATCGTCGAGCATAGAAATGGCGTCCCATTTACCGTGCAAGAGGACGTGCATCACATGCAGAATATGTGTGCTATATGCCTTGACCAGACGCACGCGCGATTGGTCGCCCGCGTCCATGGTGGGCGTCGGCACTGCGCCGTGATGGAGCGATGAGGTTGATAAGCCTACTCCCAAGTCTCGCTCTGTCGTGTTCGACATCCCAAACGACTGGCTATTGAGGGTTGTGTCGGCTGGAAGTGCGTTCAAACTCAACTCGTAATTAGATAGGAGATCCTGGATGACGGCAACCGAGAATGTGTCCTGTTGTGATCCTAGCCGGGGGTGCCGCCGCCGGTGGTGGACTTCAATGATGTCTCCGAGAATTGCCATGGCCGGCAGGAAGTATTCGAAGAAGCCCGTACCGCTGGCCAGCAGTGGCGGCCCAATTACTCGCGAGGGCAGTTGCTTCGGCTCTATCAGATCCAAGTTCTCCCAAATCGTCTCTGGCAACGGCGCTGTTCATCGCTTGCGTCAGCAAGGCCCATCGGGGAACATTATGAAGGATGCCGGTGGTACTAACCGTAGACCTCACAGTATGAGTCCGGCATGGAAAGAACCGTATTAAAGGACAGACTCAAATGCCGATCGAGGCTGTATAAAAGCCAAAATACTCTCCTGCGCTCCTCTCTGCGCTCGAGATCGATTGGAGAGGCATCTTCACGGTCCCGGTGGCACGAGCAGAGCGGGTTTGCACAAGGAGAGACAGGCGCGGGGCACCGCTCATCCTCACGGTTCAGCCTAAGGGAGAGGGCCAGCCGAACTGCTTTCGACCACCACTTATAACAATCGGACTTGAAGTCGCTGCCGGACACCGCAATGGAAAGCAGAATAAAGGTCAGTACGTCGTCAATGACCCCGGCGGGCTCGTTCGCTGCGGTCGTCATTGGATATGCTCCCAGGCCCGGGATGTTGGGATGAGGAGTCTCATTCTCAGCTCGCAGTCCCCCTGCATCGCGTCAGTTTGAGTGCGCACACGAATGGACAAGAGCTACCAACCGTGTATGCGCCTCCATCTATCAGGGTCCCTTTCCGACACCAGCGAAGTTGCCAGATCGTACAGGTCATTTACGACCCGCGCCCTTGTTCCCGGAACGTGGAGGACCATGACATCTGCCGTCTGCGCGACACACCACAGGATGGTCGCCAGGAGCGCTGGGGTAGTGTATCTCGGCGCCGTGGGGTGCAAGACTGACTTCTTGCGAAATATTCGCGTGAGGATGTAAGGCGACGCTCCTCGAAACAACGAGCTACCTGGGTCGGTCAGGAAGATGTCCAGCAGCTCACAGGCTACCGACGCGGGAATGATGTTCCGTATGTACGGAAGAACAGGCTCGAGAAACTTGTAGCAGCACTCGTCGGTAGGTGCCTTTTGGAACACATCAGGGAGAAGGGCGTCGGGACAGGTCGCAGCAGTGCTGACAGACTCGCGGTTTCGATCATCGCTGGTGCTGGACCGGAACGATCCCCTGTGGCCGCGACCGCGCCCGAACTCGTATGGCCTGGATACGTTTGCTGCATGTGGTGAGGGATAGCCAACGCTTTCATCCGAGATGAGAACCTCGGAGTCGACGAATGGTCCGTCCATGGCGCTGACAGATGATGAGCCGGCTCGAGGTCGAAAGGCACGGTGGTCTGTCATTGCAGGAGGGGCGGAGACTTGGGCACCGGATTGTGTGAGCGCGGTAATGGAGAGCGCTGTTGAAGCTCGCGGAGGTAGTGGCTGCTGGACGGGTGCATAGTTGGCGTCGTGTGGCTGCGAGGGTCGACGGCCACTACCTTGGCGGGTGTCATTGGACAGAGAAACTACATTGCCGTATGAATCGCCTTGTGGCGCAGACTGCTCGGCCGTCGCTTCTTGTAAACATGTTGGTGATTCTGGAGACGGCGAGAGTCTGGACTGAGGAGCAGTATTTCGGATCCTGCGACAACGGACGTCAGCTGCAAAGATTGGACGAAGCAGTGGGACGAAAAAACACACGCTGAAGCAGGTAGTCTTCCTCTCTTCTTGACTTCCCGGTTGTAGCGACAGCTATAGCCATATTCTTCAAGCCAGCGGTCATGTTAGCAAAGCTTTGTTCGCAGCAGTGCACATGCTAACGTCAAGTAAGATGCCAAGGTTAGGTGGCAAGCGGTGCAATTGGGTCGCCGGCCCCCAACGGACCATTGACATTGATGCTCTCGGGTGAGAATGAAGTCAGGTTGTGCAACGAACCTTCACAACGACGACAGGGGCTGAATGATCGTCCTCGTGGTCAGCGAAACCAAGTCTCGGCAACGGCAGTACATCGCTCACCATTCGCCGTTACACCGGGTCCGTGACGCGCTGCACTTGTCGCACGCGCGTCTGGTCCGCTTCCTGGGCCTCGCGTGTTCGCCTTGCGCACTGTTCGCCGCATGTGCGTCTGGAGACCCCGCTGCCGTGTCTTGGGGGTGATGTCCGTCGCCGTCGTTCGACATTGGGCCGCGGCAGGGTCGGGAGCTTCGGGAGCGGGCAGGATACGGGGCAACTGGATCAAGGGGCAAATATCCGGGCCGTGGGCTTTGTGGGTGACGAGACGCGGCAGAAGATCCGAAAAGGGGGATGCTCGCGGCACACTACGAGTACACCACCAAACAATGGATACTGGAGTTTCGGGGTGGATTCGACGCTGGGCAATCGACGGGGCCAATGCTTGTATATGAAAGAGAACCGTCGGATCAGGGAACCGACTTGACGGAGTGCGGGGGAGAATGGAGCAGCGAGCATGGCGAAGCAGCTGCGACGCAACATTCCATTTTCCACCGCTCTTGCAACCGGCTTTGCAACAACAGCGGGAGCCGTTCAGGTTTAGTCGCAGCCGGGCAGTTGCCGATCCATATTCGACATCCGGCCGGCATAGCGGGCACTTTGGAGAAGACGGCATGGCTCTTCCGTCGCTTGTTCTCGTGTCGTGCTGCCGCTGGCCAGTCGCTGATGACCTCATGGGCCAACCCACGCTGCGCATGCGGGGGAATGGGGTCCTTGGGATCTCACGAAACCAGTCAAATCCCTCCCCAGAAACTCGGCAAAGACGCAGGATCTCAGAAGGCGGGGAAAGTGGCGTTTTGGCCACACCTGGGCAGGCGAGAAGTTTGGCTCAGTTGCAAGTCCCCAACGTCGCATTCTCCACATGGCGCTGTAGGCTGGGAACAGGAGTGGCATTTGCCTTGCTGGACATTTACCCGCCGGGTAATAGGGCCTGGCCGCGGCCACGGTCATGCGACAGGTGCCAACGTTGACAAGGTCGGCCCCCTCTGAGCCGCAAAGAGTTGAGGTCACAGTAAGGCGCGAAGGTGTGAGCTGTTGGCTACTCATCGCTCGTCAATATGAATGACGCGCATAAACAGGCGTTTCCATTGTCGTCAGTGGAGCTTCAATCGCGCATCTGTCGTGCAGAGCAATCGTTGACATGGTTCCCGTGGAACGAAGACGCACATACGCTCATGCTCCAGCCGCCCAGCTTGGTAGGTCGGGAGCTGAATCGGACCCAAGGTGCGCAGGATCGGAGCGGAAGAGGACGTAGCAAGGACAATTGCTTCATGCTTCGCTATGAATGATGCTTGCAATTGAATGCCACCTTCAGCTCAACTAGACATGTGGTTTCGGCGTCACCCAAGGGCTCCCACAACCTGGCTTCCATACAAGCCCAGTCTAACCGTCATCTAGGCATCGGTATTCCCAACCCCCACCCATCCATCACATCCACGCCCCGTCCACCTGATATACGCTGCCGCTGACGAATGTGCTGTCCGGTCCTAACAGGAAGGCAATGACATTGCCCGTTTCCTCCGCCGTGCCCTGTCGCTGGAAGGCGGTCGGTTCATCGAACGGCGCATCCGTGGGCCGCCCGACAAAATCCCAATTCTTCTGCATCAGCGGCGTGTAAATGGCGCCTGGCGCGACGCTGTTGACGCGAATCTCGCGTGCCCCGTTCTCCAACGCCGCCGCTTTTGTCAGGCCGATCATTCCATGCTTGCTTGCGTCGTATGCAGCGTGTCTTGCAAATCCTATGGCAATGTTAGTGAATTGCGCCAGAAATTGCCGCGAGGAGGCGGAGCGAGGGCTGACCTTTCAAGCCGTGGATAGACGAGACGTTGACGATTGAGCCCCCGTTTACGACATGCCGCAGCTCTGCACGTAGACAGTACATTGTGCCCGTGAGGTTGACGCCGATAATCTTGTCCCATTCTCCGTCGTCCAGCTCGGCGACCGGCGTGATGCCGTGGCCTTTGCCAATAACACCAGCGGCATTCGCCGCCCCGTCCAGCCTGCCGTGCGCTGTGACAATGGACTGAACCCAAGAATCGACCTGGGCGCGCTTCGACACATCAACCTTGGTCACCATGTGAGGTATGCCATGGGAAGTGAAGTAGGACTCTGCCTCCCCGATGGCCGTGGGGTCTATGTCGGCGATGCAGACCGTCGCGCCGCGCTTGCCGAGGATCTTGGCCGTCGCAAACCCGATTCCGCTGGCGCCGCCGGTGACGGCGTAGACTTTGCCTTGCAGCTGCAAGTTCTGGCTCGTACCGTTGGTGCCGTTTATCTGCGTCATGTTGTCGCCGTGTTCTTCGCGCGCGGGCGGCGGCTCTGCTGGATTCTCGAGGCGGGGTCGTTGGGCCGTCGGCGAGGGCCCTGGAGATGTCGACGCGAGGCGTCTGCGAGAGGAGGTCGGGCCCATGGATGCGAGCGGCGGACGAGCTTTATACGAAGCTCGAGAAACCTTGTATGTGCGCCGTGACGGGTATCTGTGGAGCAGGGACAGGACAGGACGTGTATTTGATGTAAAGGGGGTCTGCTGCTGGTGTGCCTGCGGGCGGGGACCCGGATATGAGTTGAGGCTACCATCGGTGGTGATATACCGAAGCTTCCTGGGGCCAATTGACCCGAGAGCTTCTGGAACCTCCAACGGTTTCCGAGCAGCTGTCACAGCGCTGGAGCAATATCTTGCGGTTTGGTTGTCCCGGCAGTGGCGTTTCGAGGCGCCAGACGCGGCCCGGGGATTGGCACCAGGCCGGGTCGCGATCGGTGGGGGCTGGAGCTGAAGATCCTCCCGACGGAGGTGAAATACCCGACGGCAAAAGTCGCCCTGGCGTGAATCACCGTACCGCGGAGAGACGGTTGATAGAGCGACACGGTCGGCCATTTGTCGTTCATCGCTGCCGACTGCGATTGTACGTGGCCATACAATATCCGTGCGGCTATCCGTGAAATGTATAACACTGAGCTCTTGCCGCCAACTCAGCGTGACAATCAGGCGAACTATTGTCCCCCTCGTGGCCTCTCTGTAAGACAGTACCGTCGTCGGCCGGGGCCCCGATGGCCTCATGACGTGCATGGACCTTACTCTCACTCACAAAATAAAGCGTCACGACGCCGATGAATTAATACAGCGAGCGGTTTCTCCAATATACGTGTGTCACCGTCGAAACCCGGAGCGCATGTGAACAGAAGATCTCGGTGAGCCTTGACTTGCACGGCAGCTGTAGGGTATGGCATGATTGATGGCACCACAAGAACCGTCAACACCACTGTATGGTCACAGATGATGGGAGATGCTCCCTGTACGAAAAGTGCTCTTGTGATGCAAAATATTTCCTGGAACTGATCCGAGGCCAGGTCTCAGCATGCGTGGCGATGCATCGAAAATATCGCCAACTCATCATCGAACCATTTCGCCCCCGGGCATGGTAGCGAGGACCGGAGCCTCGGCGTCTCATCCGACATGTACCACCCGCCGCGCATCGAGCTGCCTTGATAGGGGCTTTTGAGTGTGAGCATCCGCGAGAGTTGGCAACTGATATATTCTGCGCGAGGCGGTGATGCCTGATCTTTGGATCCTCGGACCTGGGTTCCAACGGCGGGGACGTAAGCCGCCGGCCCAATGTCTGCTTGAGCACCCCAAAGACAGCATGTGGAGCACATATCGATGATCAGACCCCGTGGCGCCCGTGTGCACCAAGCCAACCGTCTTCATTGTCCCAGGACGGATTCGGTAGCTCAATGTTGCACGTTCGATAACTCACGCTGCCTCTAGCATAATTGCTTGCGATGCCGTGAAGAACGCCGGCGCTTTCTGCGCGTCAGATGTCTCCACGCTGGAGGGCGTACGGTGTCTTGAAGACCCAGACGGACGACAGGAAGACCTTCTGAGTCAACAAGGCTCAGCGAATCAGCACATGGTTTGCCGGTCCGTCCCGGGGCTTAAATCGGAGCGCCTTCCCCTCAGACTCAATTGGGACTGTCACAGCCGAGCAAGAAGCCAACTGCCAATCGAGTCGATTCAATTGTGCATCTGACATCAATACGTTCGGCATCAGTTATCAATCATGTCCACGCAACAGAGCCAATCGCCGCCTGAGAACGCCATGGCGGGCGTGCCCTCGCATATCCGGGAGCTCCTCTCCCGACTGCACGCCGAGTCTCTCGCGCAGGAAGCCAAGATCTCGCCGAGTGATTACACGAAGCCGACTGCCGCCGATGAAATGCGCGACAAGTTCATCGCGCTAGAGGAGGACAAGGCGCAGTACGTGTACACGCTGTGCCGTGCCACCGGCGCGCGCACCATTGTCGAGGCGGGCACGTCCTATGGCGTGAGCACCATCTACCTCGCGCTGGCAGCGGCCGCGAATGCCAAGGCGGGCGGCAAGAAGGCTCGTGTGGTGGCGACGGAACATGAGCCGGCCAAGGCGGCCAAGGCGAGGGAGTACTGGAAGGAGTGCGGCGAGGAGGTGACCGGCGTGATTGACCTGAGAGAGGGCGACTTGCGCGAGACGCTCAAGGCGGACCTCGAGGACGTAGACCTGCTTCTGCTGGATAGTGAGTATTTCCCCGTTCGGCGCTCAGCCGTAAGCAACGCTCGACATAGCTTTGACTTCAAATGTGCTGACTGAACGCGCAGTCTGGACGCCGATGGCTCTGCCGACGCTCAAGGTGGTTCAACCCAAGATGCGCCCCGGTGCTGTTGTCATTACGGATAACACCATTGGGTCAGCGCCCGGCTACAAGGAGCTCCTCAACTACCTGCGCGGACCCGAGAGCAAGTTCATCAATCTCACCCTGCCGTATCACAAGGGTCTTGAAATGAGTGTCTACCTGCCGAACTGAGATGCGAGGAGAGGTTGTGCGGCTTCCGCCCAACCTGAAGGGGACCTGTTTGTGCATTAGTATTCATGGCGTTCAACACTGCCGGTATGTGTCGCTTGGGCATGTTAGTCAACTAGATTGGTCAAAGAGAATAATTATTCTCAAACACGCATGGCTAAAGAGTCATCTCTACGTTAAATCCGCGGGGCGCAACACGTAAGTCAATGAGCGAGCACGAGGTGCAATGAACATTCCTATTTTCAGTCGCATCCTTCCCTATTTTCACGTCTACGAGCCTACCAAGACCGATAAGTCATCGCGGTCACAGCTGTCAAGACGGTTATGCCGGTCGCAGCGGTCATGACGGTCACGACTATCTTGACGGCTACGGCGGTCGTAATGGCCATGATGGTCACGGCCGCCATACTACGTACGATAGTTACGACGGTAACGACTGTTACGATAGTCCCAGATAGGAGAACGACATTGCCACTCTGAATTGGGCCATGGCTAGGGGGTCGCGCGATGTGTGAAGATAAAGAATCGCATGACCGGAAATAGTGATTCCAGCCCGATTGATCGCTGTGCTGGTGACAGAAGGTGACATGAGACACAGCGTGATGCTGCAATGTCTTGGACCGCTGTAAAGGTCAAGCAGAGGGTCTGACACCTCACCAAGCGATGCACATCTGCCGGTACAGCGTGTCTCAAGTGACCAAACAGTCATGACCGGTATATCATCCGATCCAAGCCAGTGGTTCTGTCTGCGTGACGGCGGTTGCAGGCCGAGACCACGAAAGGACCGATGACAGCGTGGAGGATGGTCAATGCCTTGCGCTAACAGGCCTTATATCTGCGCCGATATGGCGATTCTTGCGATGCAGAATTGCCTATGCGGTGGCGCGAGCCCTTGCGCACGATCAACCTGGCCAGGGGCCGTGCGCAGTCATGATGCTAGCAGCCTCCACCAGGGCCCAGTCAGTCAACGTTGACGCGCGACGAACTGGCGCAAATGCCCTCGCTCGATGTCAGTGCGCAAGCCGCGATCTCCGTGGGGCGATTGAACTAAAGCTGCCGACCGGCCCGGCACCCGGATCACCCTGACTCGTATGCCCGATGGTCACAATGACTGGATGTGGAAATGGACGGATCCTTTCGGATGACTAGACAATGATGTTTTCGTGATTGGATTCGCGCAATGACTGGCATTGCAAGGTCTTGTGCGCTGAAATGGAAGTCGCTCCATCCCTTCTCGTATGTCATTTCTCGTGTACAGTGATGAATACATGTGCCTGATGTTGAATCACTACTGCGGATACGCATGGAACTTGAAATACTGGCCATTGTACGACCAGGTGCTGTCGTAGCTTCCATCGCCGTTATGGCACTGGTTGATCATGTCCCTGTGGGTGAATGTGTTAGAGCACCATTCGAAATGAGCTTGCCGAACGTACCTCGTCGCATCCTACCTCAGCAGGTTAGTCACGTCAATACAGCAAATGTCGATCATGGGATTGTGACTTAGCATACCAAGCAGTCCTTGAATCCCTTTGCGCCTCCGTAATTGCTTCGAGTCAGGGACACGTAGAAGTTGATTCCGGACCCAAGCTGAGGGAAAGCCTCCTTGCCGTACGTGGTGCAGGGCTGCTGCCAAAGACACCCATCTTGATTCGAGCACATTTTCTTCCGCGCTTCCCAGTAGGCGCTCGTGCTAGGCTTGCCCTCGTAGTTACCGCCTAGGCAGTCGGCTGCAAATGCGGAAGCAGCAAGCCCGAGACATACGGGAACGGCCGAGAGCTTCATTTCGAAGCGCGAAAGGGGTGATATGGGTGCTTGACGATCCTTGAAGCGGCGCGGTGAACATTTCCCACAGCATCAATGGACAGCCGTGCGATACTTTATACAACAGGACCGTATGCTGGCAGCAAGCGACATATCCCAGTCCCAGGGGGGGATGATTCCATCTACTAATCCTTTTGTGGGCTGGAGCGGTATTGCTGGGCATAAGCGGCAGGCTACCGGCATTGTACTCGTACTTGCCGCCGCTTGCAATGGTGTTAGCTGAGCTCACATCTGCGGCCCTAGGCTGTGCGGCTCATGATTCCATCCGGGGTGGGGCGTCATTCAGGGAAGCTGACCTGTTGTTAACTCAGGAGCCAGGGTGAGGCAACCGCGGAGTGCATGCGAGGACATTTCGTACCTTTCCATCCCATGCACTGCGAGGCTCCGCCTGGGATATTCCCTCTGTTCGGCCCGCCCTCGGCAATTGCATACCCTCAATTTGGAGCTGGTCTCTAATTCCACGGCAGTCAGCCAACGCCAATAAGGAGGACATGGATGGACTAGGGGGTGGTGGTCTCCTGTCTTTGCAATAGATGGCGCTGCTGTTTTGAACCAGGCCCGATGCCCCGGCTGTGCGCCAATATGTCTTGCTGTTTTCCTTGATTCGCACAAGTCACGAGTACAGCAGGTGATTGAGTTCTTGATTGGTATATGCTTGAATTGGAAGTACTTGCTACTGATCCAGCGAAGCCGTCATGTAAGTATGGACACTAGTAATCGCCAGGCAATGAGACGTTGGTGATGTGGAGAACTATGTACAGGTCGTCGATGTCCCTCAATATATGCATCCATATCCACAAAAGCAACCCGCTTAGTAGCGGCGGAAGGAGGTGCCGTTGCCGCCACCCTGGGCGTTGTTGATGAGCAGGTTCTTGGTGCCGCTGGGGACGCCCGAGATGGTGTCCTTGAGGGCGTTCTGGGCGATGTACTCGCACAGACCGCTGGCCTTCTGGCCGAGGCCGAGGAAGTAGGCGCCGATGCCGGCGACGTGGGGCGAGGCCATGGAGGTGCCGCTGATCTTGTTAGTCTTGCCGCCGGGCCAGGTGGAGGTGATGTCGGTGCCGGGGGCGAGGACGTCGACGACGGCGCCGAAGTTGGAGTAGGTGGCGAGCGAGTCGTCAATGGCGGTGGCGCCAACGGTGCAGGCCGACTCCTCGGAGGCGGGAGAGTAGCCAGCGGCGTCGGCGCCGTCATTGCCAGCGGCGACGGCGAGGAAGAGGCCGGCCTTGACGATGTTGGCGGCGGCCTGGTTCACGGCGCTGGACTGGCCACCGCCGAGCGACATGTTGACGACGACGCCCTTGGGGCAGGACTGGCCGGGGCCGTCCTTGGCGACAAACTCCATGCCGGCAATGACACCGGAGTTCTGGCCCGAGCCGTTGGCGTCGAGGACCTTGACACCAAAGATCTGGGTCTTCTTGGCGACACCGTAGGTCTTGGAGCCGATGGTGCCGGAGACGTGGGTGCCGTGGCCGTTGCCGTCGGTGTTGTCCTTGTCGACGTAGTTGGCGAGGAACTTGGCGCGGCCCTCGAACTCCTGGACAGTTTGTTAGCCCCAGCTACCTTAGCGATTCGTGTCAGCGGGGGTGACGTACGGGGTGCTCGACATCGACGCCAGTGTCGATGATGTAGGCGCAAGTGCCCTCGCCGGCCGAGTCGTCGTAGGTGTAAGTGGTGCCGCCGGGCTTCTGGCTGGACAGACGAGCCAGGCCCCAGTCGGCGTTCTCCTGAGTGGCGGAGATGGTCACGACGGCATCCTGCTCGAGGAAGTCGACCTATTGACGCGCGTTAGCATCGAGGGACAGTGTGTGCGTGTATGTCGACAGGGAAGACAAACCTGGGGGTTGCTTCGGAGCTTCTCAACCTCCTCGGGGCTCAGGCTGGCGGCGAAGCCGTGGAAGGAGTGGGAGTAGGTGTAGTCGGCATCGGCCTTGATGTCCGACACAGCAGAGGAGACGGCATCGGCCTTGGCGTCGCCCTTGAACTTGATGATGTACTTGCCGTCGATGACCTGGGCGTTGCGGGGGACGAGGACGGGAGCGGGCGAGGCGCGCTTGGAGGGAGCCGCGCAGGCGAGGGGGAGGAGAGCAAGGAGCGTGGAGGCGCGCATGTTGGCGGTTCGTAAGGATTGGTATAAAGATTGGTATCGTTGAGTGAGAGAGAGAGAGAGAGAGAGCTGCTGCTGCTGCGCGAGGCCCGAGTCAAGTCAAGTCAAGGCTGATGATGCGGTTGAGGCTGAGAGGCAAGATCGGAAGTGGTCATGATGCCGGGACGAAGACATCTATTTATCTCTCCCGGCCATGTCGCCGAACGAACGCCTCGCCTCCCCGAGCCCCAGCGTTGCACGCAGAGCCGGATGTCGTGATCTCCATTGTCCACCTGCTCCAGTATCCCACTCACTCCAGTCCCGGGGGGCCCAAGGTCCCGTCTCCATTTGGTCGAAACTCTGCTCTCCAGGGTGCCTCTGGTGTGCGCGCATGGCAGCGACCGAGTGAGGTGACTGAGCGATCAGCGTCTCATGTGGTCCCAAGGGCCCCTATCCAGTAGGTCGCCGGCTCCATCTCATGTGAGTGCCGATCGCTGGGCGTCGTCGCCTCCCTGAAACGGGCGATTCGGCGTCGATCTAGCGAATCTGGTGCGACCCTGGGAGGATCTGCCATCTGGTGCAGCCGCACCCTCTACCTCCCTAAAGGAGCATAGGTGCAGGAACTTCTGAGCGTTGATTGTTGCGCGATAGCAGCGACGGGGGCGTGCGCGCCCTCGGCCGACATGCGCAAAGGGGAAGAAGGGCAGGGCAGCCTCACGTCACGGCCCTCACGGACATGATGGAGTCACGGAGCTGCGCGGACATGGAGGAGGAGGCGCCCACGCGCGAGTGGAGGCGGGCCATTTCTTGTTAGTTGCCGCGCCAAAAGGTTATTTGAGCCTACTATAAGTCCGTTGGTCGACTGGCTGGCCGGCCGGGCTGTCAAAGCGCAGTGCCGAAGACGGGCCTTTCACGAGTGAGGCTCGGCTCTTCCGTGACGTGACAAGGGAACAGTGGAATCCGGGGCCGGCCACCGCCTCTCCCCGAGGCGTTCTTGTCGCCGCCATGGCCATGGGTGTGGCCCAGGGCGCCTGGATAAGGTGAAACCTTCCAGGAGCGTTCCGCATAGCACACAAGGACCGGGGGAGGCCAATGATGACGGTCAGCAGAAATCCGCAGCAGCAGCAGAAGAGCAGCAGCAGCAGCAGCAGCGGCAGCAGTCCACCGCTGCGACGTGGAGCGGCATTGCAGGAACCCTCGGGGGGGCAAATCATTTGCCGAAGCAAGCAAGTCACACGCAGACCGGGCCTGGAAGGACACTACCAAATCGGCGGCAAGCATCGCGGCCACACGGAGAGCCTGGATGGCTGGATGGCTGGCTGGCTGGCTGGCTGCTGGCTCTGGTGCCTGACTTGTGCACGATCCTGGCGCATCCCGCCACCCTTCTCCAACACTGGCGGCCCCTCTGCCCTCTCGAGCCTCTGCCAACCACGCCGCCAAGGCGTCTCGGGGGGGCCTTCTCCAACGCCTGTGCCTGTGGCCCCAAGGAAGGCCCACCATCAACAAGCTTGTTGTCTGCAGCGGATCATGGTGGTGGAGAAATGCTGTGGGGGGCGGCACTTCCATCATCTGATTCGGCCGGGGGGTCCTCTTGGTTCGGGATGGCGTCTTCGGCTCCGTCTCAAGTCGCCCGCCTGGTCCTGGCGCTGTGGCTCGTGTGGGCGCGAATCCCTGCCGGAGCTGCCCGTACGAGGCGCCAGCACAGCACCACCAGACCTCTGTAGTCGGTACGGATTCGATATCAGACGACAACCTTGTTGTCGTCGTGCAGTCTGTCTGTCTCCAGCACTGTCCGGGGCCAGCGGTCGATGGTACGCACACACACACGTACACACACACATGGGTTTAATTGCCGGATCGCTGAAGGAATCCATACAGCGGCCGCGTCTCCAGGCTGGAGACTGAGCCACGCCTATTGCCTGCCCGTCCTTTCATGTTGCCCTGCGCCAATTATCGGCCCGTCCGCCCACCGCGCCGGCTGGCCCGACCCGGTCTGCAACACCGAAATCCGAAAGGAGGAAGCCGTCCGAGAGGCAACGACTCTCCTCTCTGGCACGTGCCGGCAAGCTCCCACTGCGACACTCCGTCAGTCAGTCAGTCGCCTTATGCCCAGCCCAGCTGATGGCGGACAATACCGTGACCGTTGGCTCGCGGCAGGCTGACGTACATGGCGCGCGTGCCTGCACTGGTCCTGTTGTTGACGGACAAGCCGCACGACCGATTCTGCATCGGTTGAAACCGCACCCCCGTATCCCAATGGCCAGCCATGAGGTCAGGGACTGATTGTGACGGATGCCCGGTAGACGAGAGGACCTTTGTTGGCTGACCCTGACCCGCTCAGCCACATCACTCGGTATGGCAGCCAGCCCGGAGGCCAAGCGCTGATCGACCGCGCCTCCTCCTCGCTTCCATGCACAAACGAGAACCCAACTGCCTTTTTCCACAGTCCTTGCCGGCGCGGCTCCCACGACCTCGCTTGCTAATCCTTGCGCGCCGCGCCCCAAGTGGCACGGATTGAGGTTGTTCAACATGGTTAAATTTAGCAGTGCAACAAGCTTAAGCATCGCCAACGACGGGCGCCCGTCGTGGCACTTGACCGAGCTCCTTAATCTGGGATGTCGGATGGTTGATCTTCTTCTTGTACGGGGTACACACACGCGGAGACTGTCCGTCATCTCCAGGCTCGCCGTCGCTCCTCCACCACATGCACCAGACCGCTTCGGCCGCAGCTCCTTGCCGCTCTCGGCCCCGAGCTGCTGCGGCGGCATGCACTCCACACATCATCACACAATGAGCGTGCATATGTACGAGCGGCGACGGCCAAGATGACGATCATGGACGGCCAAGTCGTACGGAGAGCTGCGCGTTTGCCTCTATCGGCGAGGAGGACTCAGCCACTTGCCCTTCTCGGCGTCTCTCGACGTATGCACGCCGTGCATTCCGGCGATAAGGCGCTACAACACGCAGCCTGAGCTCAGAAATGCCCCGGGATGAGCGGGAAGGTTCCTTCCAGATCGGCGTCATCGACGTTTGTGCGTCGGCTGCGCCCGAGGATGGCAAGGTCCTGCTACACAAACGCCAGCCAGCCCGTGCGTGCACAGATCCTTCAACAGGGCGCGGCGGGCTAGTAGCGGGCAAGATCTTTTGATATTAACCCCCAACAACACCTTCTTGTTTGCTTAGTGATGTGCACCTTGTCGAGTTTCGGCTCGTGGGTACAAGTCCCGCGCCGCTCTTGGCAGTGCCGGCCGTGCGTCATCTTCGCCTCGTGAACATCCATGCAGAAGGCGGGGAGAGACGCATGTTCAGTCATCTTTCAGCTTCCGAAGACGACTGCCCCCTGAGCTGGGCTCTGCAAGACAGCCGTAACTCGTAATCCTTGCCGGCCTTGTGGCGACTGGAGTGTCCAGTTATCATGAGTCAAGGGGGCGAAATAACGGGAGCGTTGCCTTCTCCGCCACGACTCTGGCCCATTCCTTGTACCATGCAAGGCGTGTTTGACTTGCGCGGCCCGCCGAGTTTGCTGATGTCCGATGGAGGAACATTGATCGGATCGCGATGGAGCTGCCCGTCAAGGTTGACGTGGATCGTGCGTTTCAGCTGCGTCTCAGGTTCTGTGCTGATGGGGTGATTTTGGAGCCAACAGAACGTTATGTACCATTTTAGAGCTTCCCTTCTGAGCGTACCAGGCTTGACATGGACACGCGAACCCCGGGAACCGCAAAAACGAACAAGAAACCGTGTTCGGCTGGGTGAAAATTCGAAGTCGTTCGTTTGGCCAGCTTTGGACACCGTACACAGTCCGTTGTCCACATGTTTGTATGAAACACCTCAGGACTTCTACATCGAGTTTGAGATAGATCTTCCCTCTCTAAGGCTCTTATGTTGGATCGTCATGGCTTGAACACTGAATCAAGCTGCGAATAGGCTTGTACGGTGATCAACACATACAGCGGGCTCGGAACATGAAGGGGAATACGGAGCCAAGACTCAGCATCTCGGAAATGCGCTGTTGCAAGTGCGGCGGAGCAAAAGTTAGAGGCATATAATGCGGTTGCATGCAATATGATTGCCGATTCAAGGGCTGACCCGCAAGACACCTGTTGCTCCCTGCACTGTCCAGTCCCTCTGCTGGCTAGAAGAATTGCCCTCGGTCAGACACAAGCATAGGGCGTACATACCCTGTACTGTAGACGCTCGAGTGGGTAAATCAGGTTGAGCAACTTCATCGTCTCTCACAATGGACGTTACTAAAAGGCCTTCTTGTATAGACGGGGATCAAATATTTGATGGTTCTTGTACAATGTCTGTTCGCTGCTGGACGAATAAATGTGCCTGTAATCTCGACTCGCTGAAGAGATATATCAGGCTAAGAGTTGTCTTGCGCAAGGCTTCGTGGAAACACCCTTGTCTTCAAATGTTACAAAACACTGTACACGTAAGAAGATATCTTATTTCCACGCTCTCAAGTGCTGTGTCAGCTCTCAATGTCTGGCAATCTTAGGTCTCTATCGAATTCATTGTCAGTCGATTCATGTTTCTCTGCACTTTTGGCGAAGAATGCCATGCTTCATGTCATCGATCCGAACCGGGTCGGCCGTAGGGATCGTGGTATCTATCGGCTACCGCTGGACCGATGAACGAGGACATGATTGTGGCTACCGGTGCGCTAGCCTTGTTCCAGGGACGGAACTCGTGCAGATGTAGATGCTGCAGGGTGGGAGAAAATAGAACACTGTCGTGGTCGTGACTGGGGCTAGGCTCATTTGGCTGCGTGGGAGATCGGCTGGAGGACCGTTATTGCACCTTCAGCGGGCGCGAAGAAAAGCTTCAAATGGAACCGCAAGAACGACAAACAGACAGTCGATGGCAATGACTCTGCAATTTTACGGCCCCAAGTCACATTGGGCGCGCTCTGGTCTAGATGTCTCTCAAATGACAACTCCCGGACGTCACGCGCGGGAGGTCCAAAGCCGTGATGCGTGTGGTGTTACGCACATGCACAGATTCGCAATGCAGAGATGAACGCCAGAGCCATGGCTGCCAGTGGCGTGCTAAGGAGAGTCTGCATTAATCTTCCAAGCACTAGATGACATACTTTGAACGCTGTTTGCTAGTCGTTTGATGCTATGCGATTGTAGCGACATGGAGCGATTGAATACCGATTGCCCAAAAAAAGTCAACGACTGACAAAATATGCGCATCAATAGATTTATCGCAGGCGAACTTGCATTGCCCAAATCTCCGAAGTTGGCGTAAGATAGTACGGTCAATGCGAGTATTCATCGAAGTGTGGTCAACACGCGAATACGACAACCGGCGGTGAGTCATTGGCCGACGCTGCAAATGTCGGATTTCACAACGTTGGCTAAATGGCGAAATGGCGCCAATTGACCTGAAGCTGGACGTCTCATTCGCGACGCTGCGGCAAAATCCCTGCTTGGCAAACATGTCTTGGGATGTAATAAAAGGGCGTTCAAGGGCCAATTGCTATTGCGACGATGTGAGCTCTTCAGATGCAACAGAAGCCTGAGTACTCCGCAGACCAGCCAACGCCAGAAAACCCAAAATGGGAAATGACAACTCAATGTCGCCCTCGAAAGCAGAAACAGGGGATCAACCGTCGCCCAACGGCCCGTTGACAGAGGACTTCAAAGGGCATGTCCACACTACCCTGGAGAAATGGAAAGTACCTGGTATGTCGCTCGCAGTTGTCGATGGCGACCACACGTACGCTGCTGTAGGTCCAGTCTTCGTCCCGACATTGAATATGCGGCCCAGTGCCGGTAACATGGTCACACACACTAGGGATACGGCTATTCATCACTGCCGGACACACGAGCTTCTGCAGATACCTTGTGGCTCGGCGGCTCCACGGCAAAGGCACACGTTGGTGCCGCTCTCGCCATGTTGATAGATGGCAAAGAGCATGCGGCATTGAGTGCCGGCTGGGCGACAGCCGTGTCGTCGATCATTCCTGAGGACTTCGTTCTCCAAGATGAATGGGCCACGGCTCACATCACGCTCGACGACATCATCTGCCACCGAGCAGGTCAGCCTCGACATGACAAGGCATCGGCAAGAGTCGCCAACGGCGAGAAGATGCAACCGAGAGACATCACCCGCAACTTACGGAACCTGCCCATGAGCCTGGAGCCCCGGGTCTCGTTTTCGTACTGCAATACCATGTATGTGGCTCTGGGGCACGCGCTCGAGACAGTGGCTGGGAAAACCCTCGATGACCTGTGCCGGGAGAAGATCTGGGCCCCGTTAGGCATGTCTTCGACGTACTTCAAGCCCGACGTTGCAGAGAAGTCGACTCGCGACTTCGCAACTGGGTATTATTGGGATAAGTCGTCGGGGAAGTACTGCGAAGTGCCTCGGATGGACGTCGCCGAACTGGGTGCCGCGGGTGCCATTGTCTCAACAGCATCCGACTACGCCAAATGGATAAAGTGCCTGCTGGAAGAAACCGAACCTCTCTCGTCCGCCGTACACAAGGACATCAGGGCACCAAGGATGATAGGGACGACAGCGCCGATGGCAGGCATGGACGTGTCGCTCTATGCTCTTGGCTGGGTCCGCACCATATATAAAGGTCAAATTGTGTACACGCACGCAGGAGGGCTGGATTCAGTAGGCGCCCAAGTGTTTTGGCTGCCCGGTGTGAGATTCGGCGCCGTGGCCTTTGCGAATACGGCCATGACCTCCAACGCTGCTTGCGAAGAAGTCATCTTTCGCTTGATTGACCAACGCCTTGGAATCCCGGACAGCGAAAGGTTCGACTTCGGCAAGAAGTAAGTCCAATCCATTATAGAGTGCTGCGACGCCGTCATCACTGACCAGTCAGGTGGGAGTTCATGATAGAGCACATGTCTGGTGAGGTCAAGGATGCGCACCACAAGCTCTTCCCCAATCTGCCGAACCCGCCACAGCCGTCGGCCTTTACACTTGGCGATCTCACTGGCACCTATTCTGATACCGGCTACGGAGCATTTTCACTCCGCGAAGAAGCGCATCCCGACCAGCCAGGGCAACGCATCCTCGTCGCAGACCGGGATGACATGACCTGGTGCTACCAGCTCCGATTCCACCACGCGTCGGGAAACGACTGGGTGGTGTACGTCAAGTCACTGCGAAACCCGACATTCATGAACGAGTTCCACCCTGGACGGTTTCTCGTCGGTGTTGGCGGCGAGGTCTCCGGAATTGAGATCGAGTGGATGAATCGGCTGGGCGGGGCACCGGATGGGACCACCACCTTTCACAAGGTCAAGACGTGAATGTGCTCAATGGGGATAGGGGACGGAAATGACGAGGTATACAGCATATAAAGGACCAAGTCACATTGCCGGATCTTTCGCCTGACTGATGTCTGGTGTGAGGCCTGTCCAAACTAAGTCGGAATGACAGTGCACGAACGGCTCAACTCGGTCGCCGCCCTGCCACCAGACTTATGCCACGACAGCTCTGTCGGCAGTAGGCTCACTGGGTTGTACCGTGGTTCCGTGTCATGAGCGTTCCAATATGTAAAGGGAGTGCACGGGGCGTACGGCAGGCAACAGGCGTTGACTGGGGACTGCGGTCGCAATACCGTGCTGCATCAACTACGTGCAGGATGCGGGTCTTGGAGCCGGCTCTTTGGGGCTTTACAGTTGCCGCTGTCCCTCTCGTCCGACCTGTTCGCCACTGTCATGTCTGTTGCAAGGGGCACCGTGGGGGCACCATGTGGGCTGGGCAGCTAGGGGTGCGCGAGTTGAAGGCCGGAGACATTAGCATTGTCGATCCCTTGTGGCTGTAAATCGGGCGGGCACCTTCACATGAATCACATAGGACCTGACCTGACAATTGGCTTCGGCTACCATCCCGGCATACCGGGTGATGCGCAACGCTCTTTCGAACCTTAATTTTGAAAGGGCGATTTGACAGCTGGACAAGCCCCCTGTGGTTCGCCCAAAACCTTGACACAGCCCGGCTGATGTGGCATCTATGGGGCCCCCTGGTTTTGACGTGCCTCTTTGGCAGGCTTGGCGATTACGTGGGTGGCCGAATCAGTCCAACTGCACTGGAACCGCGCGTCGGCTTGGCGCGGTCAGGCCATCGTCTTTGCGCGAAGTACGTGCCGCAACTAGCTACGAAGCAGCTAGATCAGCATCATCGGGATCACCTTGTTCAGCCACGGTGGCCATGTCACAGTTCCACTGAGCCAGAGTCCCTGAAAATACCGCAACCTGCACGGCCACTTGGCATTCTGGTCCCTGGCAAGGATGGCAGCCACTGCCGTGCCGCCCGCGCGTTCTCCCGTTCACGGCCCCATGAGAAGGCGGTTCTTCAATCATTTCTTCCCCGTCGACCATGTCTTGTCTGCCGTATAGTTACATGGACAACGTCGGGTCATGGGCGGTACCACTGGCAGAGGCTGCCTTCGCCGATCCAGTCACGGCAACTGGGAGTTAAAGCCCGCGACGGCCGGTGCTTGCTGTGCCTCCTGAAACCTCGGATTCCTCACCACCACCCGCGCACTACACGGAAGATGGCGGGGTAATTCCGTATACGAAGCGGGGTACCGGTGCATTCGTTGCGGATCAAATTATCAGATTGATAAGATTTGCGCAACCAAACAACTTGGCACGGCCTTGTTCGGGTCTGGTGGCCTAGATCGGAGACCGCGCGGGCTTAATGGCCGCTGTTAAGCTTGGGATGATGGCATTGGTAGCAAGTGCATTAGCCACTTGCCACCCGGTTCGTAGCTAAGCGTGGACGTGCCCATGGATGCCGGCCGTGTATAAGAGAGGCAACGTCACCATACATACGCTGCCGTTCTCACGTCAGGCCCTCTCTCATGCTCCTTCGCCCTTTGTCTCCTTCGTAACCTCAAAAGCATTCAACTGTCCGGTGGAAATACTGCACTGGTACGAGCATCATGACGCAGCAAAAAGAAACGACGAGCCTAAACGGCCTGGCTGCCAGAGTCTCGGACTTGACGGCCAAGTTCTCGACCTTTCTCAAAGACAATGACATTCCTGAGCCAACTTTTGCAGCAGACAGCCCGACGAGCTACACGGGGCTGACGGCTGAGAGCTTCATGCTGCGACAAGCGCTCTTTGACTCTCTCATGGACTTGATCTATCTGACACAGGGGCCGAGTGAGAGCATCTTCAACTATGTGCACACAGTACGTTCCGCAACAAGAATACGCCATCCGCCGCCTTCGTAGACATTTCGACTAACATCAACCGGCGCAGAGCATGCCAGATGCAGCGACGCTCAATATTCTGAATCATTTCGACTTCTGGGCGGCCGTGCCACTTGACGGATCAGTCACGTACGACGACATCGCGGGACACACAGCCCTCCCGAGCGAAGTTGTCCGTCGCATCATTGAGCACGGGACCACCCTACGGCTCTTTGCTACCGAGAGCGGCCCGGGGCTTGAAACGCGCGTAAAACACACCTCGCGCTCCGCAGCGCTGGCCAAGAACAGCGGGCTGCGAGCGCTGGTGTCGACACTTCTCGACGACGCCGGCCCGCCCATGACGCTGGTGCCGCAAGCTCTGCGCGAGTATACTCTCGGCAAGGGGCAGCTGACGACGGATATGAACGAGACGGCGTTTGCGCTATTCCATCGCAGCGGCGTGTTCGGCCGCTACACCACCTCGTGGGAGCTGCTCGAGAACGACGGCGAGGGCGAGCGCAAGGGCTGGCGGCAGAGGAACTTTGTCGAGTTCATGCGCTACCTGAAGGACATTTTCCAGCTGGAGAAGGTGATGCTCGAGAGCTACGACTGGAAGGCCGCGGGGAAAATATCCGTGGTTGATGTTAGTTTCTCCTGCTTCAATTGGTGGCTTGCACATCAAAATGCCGTTGTTGTCCGCACGCTGACAAGACACACAGATCGGCGGCTCGGGTGGCCACGACGCAGTTGTTCTGGCGGAGAACTTCCCCGATCTCAGCGTGACGGTGCAGGATCTCGGCGAAGTGAAGCCGGCTTTCGAGGCCAACGTGCCTGCCGAGCTCAAGTCCCGCGTGCAGTTCCAGGAGCACAGCTTCTTCAACCTGCAGCCGCTCCAAGCAGACGTATACCTCTTGAAGCTGATCCTGCACGACTGGCCCGAGGCCGAATGCATCAAGATCCTCCGCGGGCTGGTGCCGGTGATGCGACCGGGGACCAAGGTGCTCTTCATCGACTACGTGGGCAAGCAAGACGCCGGTGGCGAGTCGGACGCCGCTGTTGCGCTGCCGCGATCGATCAAGGCCATGGGCACGGCGACAGACATCCGCATGATGGCGCTCTTCAACGCCAGGGAGCGGGCCGTGGATGAGTGGAAGGGCGTGTTTGCTGCGGCGGACCCGCGCTTCGAAGTGGTCCGGACCAAGGCCGATCCACTGACTTTTATGGTGGTCATGGAGATTGTCTGGCGGGGGTGATTGGCCTAGTTATTGGCAGATCGGGCATCGCAGTTGGTGGGACGCCGATTTGTCTTGACTTTTAGGTGCTGATTGCTGAGGCCATCCAATGTTTGGCCTCGTTGAGTCGCTGGTATAGCATGAAGCTGTCCCAGTCAACGTGTTTAGATTCTCAAGCTCCAGCAGTCTGGGCAGGGTCAATCGAACTCGGAGTACAGAAGTCCGTGCTGCCTCATTCGTAGCGTGAGCATGTGCCAGGCATCACCGAGCGCGTAGGGTGTGAGGCTCCATTTAAGCAAACGCCACCAAGCACCATCGTAACGGTGGGTTATGCCCTACCGCAGGGATGTCAGCGCCCGTGCCTCCCAAGCCCCTCACCGACGACCGCATTGATCCCCCACCATCGATGTCGGCGGACCTGGCTTACCGTACAGGTGCTGCGTGCAATGCCAGCGTCACTGGATGGTTCGACTGAACATACGTACGTGTAAGGCTGTGCTCAACTGTAACCAGGCATCAAAAGGGGGACAGTTGACGCCTGAGGGACCTCGTCCTTCCAGTCTTGGCCATGTCGGACCGTGCAAACCCGCACGGCAGTTTCGCGACAACCTCATCGCAAAATTCGCATCAGAGCTTGTCGCCCGATAAGCCCTAGCGAGCCCCCCCCCCCTGTGCCGGCAGACGAGTGGTGGAAGATGTCCTCAACTGCGAGCCAGCGCCAAAGTTGCAACGGCCGCTTTAGCTCCAGGCCAGCGAACGCCCTAATGAGCTTAACTAAACCCTTCCGGATTCAGCCGCCCGGCAACCGGACGTTGTTCTGGGGCGGCCATCCCGCGCGCGCGTGTCGGGGAGCCCTCGCGGCGTGTCTCTTCTCCCGGCGGGCGAGCGAGCGGTCCGAGTTTAATAATAATAAGGGACCAGCAGACTCGTTTTTGTCTCGGGCATCGTCAGGAATTCTTCACCCCGTCACCACCTCGTCCGCCCGGACACGTCGCGCCGCCCGCCATGAACTGCAACGACCTCCAGGAAGGCGTGCGCGGGTCGCGCTACGTCGTCAAGCGGCCCAAGGCGCTGCAATGGTTCTACAAGGGCCGCCTGTACAAGGCGAGCGACGAGGAGCGCCAGGCGGGCCGCTTTGAGCTCTTCCTCGACCTCTTGTGTGCGTACATTTGACCCGTTCGTTGGCGACGACGTGGAAGGGCCCTGGGACAGACAGACAGACGCTGACGCTCGCGACAGATGTTGCCATTGTCGCCAATTTCAGCGACGACCTCGCCGAGCACGCCAATGGCGCCCATCTCGCCAAATACATACTCATCTTCGCGCCCGCGTGGCACATATGGGCGGATCTGCGCGAGATCATGAACTCGTACTACACCGACGACCTCATCCAGCGGCTCGTGATCCTCTGGGTCATGGCGCTGCTCGTCCTCTACGCCAACAACGCGCGACTCGTCGACGAGGACATTGGCGCCATGCGCACCACCGCCGGCGCCTACGTCGTCGCCCGCTTCAGCACCATGTGCGTCTTCGTCATCAGCTCCTTCGCCAGCTACCACCACCGCACCCAGGCGCGCATCATGGCCGGCTTCATGTGCGTCGGCCTGCTCATCACCATTCCGCTCTTCTTCGAGTCCGTCAGCATCCAGGCCAAGGCCGCCGTTGTCGCCGTCATGATCTTCTACCAGGAGTGCACCTGGGCGCTTACCCTCAGCCCTTGGATCAAGCGCCGCCTCAAGCTCCGCTACAGCACCGCCGTGGACATCGCCCACGAAATCGACCGCATGGCGGCGTTCTTCATTATCATTCTGGGCGAGTTCGTCTACAGCGTGATCGTGGGCGATCCTGCTGGCGTGGGACTCACCTCGGGCTACGCAAAGGCTGTTTTCACACTGATCATCGCTTTCTGTCTCAATTGGCTCTACGTCAGCGGCGACGGCAGCGTGCAGGCGACGCACCCTATCCGACGCTCCGCCTGGACCGCCTTCGGCTTCTTCCTGCTGCATCTGCCGTTGTCGGCGTCGTTCCTCATCGGTGGGCACATCTGCGCCATCAGCACCAAGCTACACGAATTCGAGGATGGCCAGCAATGGCTCCTGGGCGGTGGACTCGGTGTCGGTCTGTTCTGCCTGTGGGTTTACGGGATGCTCTACCGCACCGAGGACGAGGACTGCCTCATCCTGCCCAAGTATCCTCGCATTGGTATGCGTCTCATCGTGGCCATTATTCTCATCGTGCTGCCCGAGACGCACGATCACCTGAACACGACGCAATTCATGGCCGTTGTCATGTCGCTTGTGGCATTTTTGACGGTGTGGGAGACGGTCGGTGGGCTGCTTAAAGGCGCGACTTTCTTCGAGCCGTGGACGGATATACATGAGCCCCCGGAGGAAGTGTTGGAGGAAGGCAGTGACTCTCAGATACAACCGGCGGCAGCTACGTAACAATAATAGAACGGGTGTAATTGATTGCATAGATTGAAGAACACTCGTATTTTCAGCTCAGTGTGAGTCAATGGCCCCGTGACGTCTCTACATACGCGGTGCCCTGGATGTCTGGGGCGTGTAAGCGGGCAGCCCCGGAGGCGGTCCCGAAGACGCCCGGTCAGCCTCACCCGCTCCTCCAACGCATTTAAACAAGCCACGGCGGCGCGAGCCACGACGCCCAATGAGCTCTGATTGCCATCCAAAACAATTGCTCAATATGTCAGCCAGACTTTGGGGCAGCAGAATAGGCCTCTCATCGGCCATCGTCGCCACCGCTACAGCGGGCGTCTATGCGGCGCTCATCTATCGGCGCGTGTCTGCCACGCCCCTCAGAACCATCACGAGTGCGGACACGGTCTCGGAAACATTTGCCAAATCCGCCACGATACGTGAATTGGTGAATCCCAGGGGCCATTTCGCATGGTGCGACTCACGCTCGGTGACGCTCGAGCTGCCGCGCCGTGAGTCGAGGGAAGAAAAAGACGGAGCAGCGTGCGATGAGGGTGTCTCAGATCAGGCTCTCCTTGCGAGCTTCGTCAAGGGCTTCTTTGGTGGAAGAGTGTTCGCATTGGAGAGAATTGGGCTGGGGGTCTTGCAGCTACAACCTGGCGCCTTCAAAGGTAAGCAGCCCCTTATGACGGAGTCGTAGCGGCATGCTCAACACCAGTACTGACCTGGGCAGGATTGACGACTACGCCAGACAATCGCATTTGGAACACAGCTGAGCTGTCAAACGAGACGCTGCCTCCGCTGTCCACCACCATTTTTGGCGCATTCCAGGTAGCCGCCGTCGACATCGCTGATCATAGCAACCCCAGCGACTCGACACCATCCCCAGAAGAGAGTACCACTAGCACTGTCGACGTCCTCTACGGGTCAAGTGAAAGCCGTTTCGCCGGGTGCCACCGCTTCAGCGTCCGTCGCGATGGGCATCGCGTCAGAATTGCACTCGAGTGCGTGACGTGCAACCCGACTGTTGACAAACAATTGAGCCCAGCGTTCCTGTTCTGGTTCCATAGGGCGTACGCCATGTTACTCTTCCAGGATGCAGTTGCCAATGTCAAGCATGTGGCTCAATTGTCCTGATGCGCTCCGGCAAGCTTGTACGATATCGGACTGTTTTGCATCCCCCGGCGTTCGGAGCACGGACACTTCATGTTCAATTGACGGATAGATGTGAGAGCCAGCGGTACACGCTGCTGAGAGATAAATCTCCACGAATTATAAAAGAACTCGCTTTGTATTTAACTTAAAAACTTAATCATCATATAGATGGAAAGAAACGCCACCGGTCTACAGCGAGACCTCGGCAGCCTTGATGTTGCCACCACTGACCTGCACCTTGCTCCCCGGGCCTGTGAAGCTGACGTCCAGGTTGATCTTCTCGCCGGGCCACAGCGTGACATAGTTGTCCGACCAGACGACGGGGTTGACATCGGCGCCCTTCGAGTCCACAAGGTTCAACCGCACAAAGAAGGCCGGCACGCGCGCCTTGTTCTCCAGGACGAGCCCGTGCGAGCCGCCGCCGCCGCCACCCGCCTTCTTGGTGAGCGACACCTGCGCCGACTTCATCGAGAACAGGGACGAGTAGTCTGCAAACTTGGTCACAGGCGTGTGATACCACGTGGAGTTGGGCCAGTCCAGCTTGTCAACAACACCAGCGCTGGCGAGCCAGTAGACGTTGCGGCTGAGCGTCTTGCCCGATCCATCCTTGAGGACGAGTCGCAGGAAGGCGACGCCCTTGATCTTGCTCACGCCGTTGACCTTGCCTGCACTGGCTGCGGTGTTGGCCTTGGCGTTGACCTTGAGTGTCTGCTTCGCGAGCACCTTGCCATCCAGGCTCATGAGCTCCGTGTCGACCGTCCGCGCACCATCCTTGCTGAGAGAGCGGTTGATCACCCACACGCTCTGGCGGACGTAATCATAGGCGGCATGTTCGAGCCGCGCGCCGACCTTGGTGCCAAAGTAGGAGCCGGCCGGATGCATGTAGTGGTCGAACTGGTTCCAGTGCAGACTCGGCCACGCGTTGTTCAGCATCCAGTAGATGGTGCCGGTGGCGGGCCGGTCGGCGTTCCACTGCGAGGCATACCCTTCGTGCTGCGCGCGGGTCGCCTCGAAATCCATAATCTGCGCCTTAAGGAGGTAGTCGTCGAGCGAGGTCGGCTTGCCGAGGCGCTGGAAGAGACCTTCGTTGTAGATCTTTCGGTTATAGAAGGACGACATGTTCGTTGACATGTGGAACATGTTCTTATTTGGCTTGGTCCACAGATCTTCCATCTCGCTCTTGGTCAGGAATTGCTTGAGACTTCCCTTCTCAGGAGTGCCAACGCCCGCTCCTAGCTCCGATCCAAAGCCAAAGGCAGCGCCGAGACGATCCTTAGATGGTTCGGTATCGTACCAGTAGTTCGGGGGCACCCAATCGTAAGGACCATCCATCTTCATGCCACCAGGACCCAGCAGCTCCGGGAAGCCTCTCTTGCTAGCAGAGGCAATAATAGGGGTCTGCCAGCTCGCCTCATGGAGGGCATCGACGTAGATCTTGACTGCGCGGTCATTCGGCCAGAAATCGCTGCCGACAAAGTAAGCCAGCATGCTTGGGTGCGGCTGCAACATGGCTGCCTCGTGTCGCATGCTCGCGTTGGCGGTGTCGTAGTCATTGTCGGTCCACAGAGGAACTGGGTCGATCTGGAGCTCATGGTTATACTCCCAGCTCTCCCATTTCGAGCAGCAGACCCAGCCCGCAATGATCATCATGCCCTGCTCATCGGCAATCTCGTACAGCTGCGGGTGCTCCATCATGCCCTCGAGTCGGATGGTGTTGAGGCCCATATCCAGCGAATATCGCACCACGTCCTCCCAGCGCTTCCCGTTGTCGTCCCAGCGGAAGAAGTGGTCGGGCGAGTAGCCACCGCCAATGACCTGGAATCTGTGACCGTTGACGGTGAAGGTAGTGTCATTGTATGAGTTGACCTGAGAAGTCACGGTGCGCACGCCAAAACGCTGGCTCGACGTGTCCGACAGCTTCTTGTCCACGGAAAAGGTAAGCGTCGAGTTATACAAGGGCTGCGCGCCCCAGGTCTTGGGCCACCAAATCTTGGGCTTCTCGATGGTGTGCACAATCGCAATTTTCTTCGTCTCGCCTGCTCGTAGCGTCACCGTCTGGTCCTTGTTGAGCGCCTTGCACCCAGACGGGTCTCTGACGACCGACTGCGCCACGAACTTGACGTCGTGATCCTCCAGGTTGCGGGCCGTTGCGCGAACAGTTACTGTCGCCCTGCTCTTTTCCACGGGGACGTCCATGTCGACGGAGACGCTCACCGGGCCCATGACCACGGAGCCCGTCTGCTTGACGACAATGTCTCTCCAGATACCGGAGCCATTGTCAGGCGCGTGAGGGTTCCAGTCAACAAACCCCTGCACGAGGTCGTAGTTGAAGTCGGACGGATAGACATTGGCGGCAAATGCATTCTTCTCGCCGACGAGCGACGTGATGTCGTATGTGTGCCCACCAAAGCTACCGGCCTGTCCCGCCTTGTCTGCGATCTTCTTTCCGTTGAGGTACAGATCCGCACGGGAGCTGATTCCGTTGGTCTGGAGGAAGTAGTGCTGCCCCTTGCCAGCCTTGCCAGCGAGGGCAAACTCGTTGCGGTACACCCACGGCTGGAGGAATTGGCCCCAGTCAAAGTGGTTCATGTTGTCAGAGAACCAAATCTCCGAGTCCTTGTACACGCCAGCACCGAGGAGGCAGCCCAGGATGGTGCATCGCGGGAGCGGGATATGGTGCCACGACGAGGTATCGTGGCCGGGCTTCGACACGTCGTTGAGCGAGCCGTGGACGCCGCTGGCGGGCTGAATGTCCCAGCTGGGGATGACACCGTGCTGTCCCGCTTGCGACACGATGGGGTTGGACGAGGCGAGGCCCAGGAGGGCGGCGCCGGCGAGCGCGTGCCCAAGCATTTTGACTTGACACGAGGCGCCTAGGTCGGGTTCCGGCTGCAATGGCTGATCGAGACCGTCGATGCGAATCGCATGGCATCTCCTCGGTACCACATCCGGGGCACCGCGTCGTGATATAGACCACAGCAGCCAGGGGTTACAACGTTACCTTGCCTCATGTCGGAGTCAATAACGCGTGGCGGACTGCAGGGCCCTGTTCCTGTTCGAGTAGCTCGGCCTTCCGGCATGATGAGGTAGCACTGACTGCCGGCTGGCCCTGGACCTTTGGCCGCCGCTTCGACCGCGGATCAGGAAAATGGACTGGACTGCGCCGCCGCCAGTCAACGCCGCCGCCATTGTGGGGGTCAACCGGCCTTGTCCGGCGTCTTCCCCGCATGGCCGTGCCTACGCCGGCGCAGACTCCGGCGAGGAGACATGAGACTCAACCGTCAATTGACTTCGCTACCAGGTAGAATAGACGATAGGGGCCGTCGGTAGGAATTTGACGCTCTGGCCACAATATGTAGCCAGAACACCGGTCTGGAGCTGACCGGCTGGTCCCGAGCATGTGTCGCCGATGATGCTGAGATGTCTGCGCGATATGTAGAGAAAAAAGAGTTGACAGCTTGACAGCCTCCGCACCTGGCTGGACTCTTGGAGAACCTGGTTCACCCCGCTCCAATCGTTAATTAGCGTACCACAGTCTGACATCTGAACGGCGGGGAAGCCCTGGCACCCCCCTGGCACGTCCCCTTGAGGACGCACCCAAACTTGCCAACGCCCCAGACTGATGCTGGACTGGCCGCCGCCACTGGTGGACAAATGGCTGTGGACACCAACCCCAAGGCTGCTGAGGCGCCCCATCCTCCCCTCCCGCCGGTGCAACCTCGCCAGGCTCGCTCCTGCATCTAAGTTATCTATCAGTTGGTCATCAAGGGTCACTAGACGCGACGGCCCTTGTGCCGCCGGCCACTCCAGCATGTATTGACTGGGCGCCTGCATGACAAGCTGTCATTCGATTCCGGTGAACGGCGTCTGGACCCCAGATTCCCCCTCGCCGACTTTGCCGGTCCGGGGCGAAGCGACTATTTCGATCGGCATACGACGGGACATGACGTGCGGCCATGGGCGAGAGCGCCGGTGGCTCACCAGCCAAGGTCCGCAAGAGGAGAATCCCAGTACGCACGCAACACCCCGCAATCGTCGAATCTGCGTGCTGACTTCCCCCAGACCGCGTGTGGCTCTTGCCGATACTCCAAAGTAGGTCGTGGCGATGTCTGCCTCCATGTCCTTTCAATATTCTCGTTCATGAGTAGCGAACTCACCTGACACAACAAAGGCCAAATGCGACGGCAAAAGACCATGTTCACGGTATGTCGGCGCGGTCCGGGCTCCTGCTCACTTCGCTGACAGTTGGTAGCTGTCGTGCCCTTAGCAAGGCTTGCGCGTTTGAGGAGCGACCGAAGGATGCCCAGCAGATGTGGGTGTTTCATCGCGCCGGTCAAACAGTGTCTTGAGGCTGACTAGATCAGACGAATTGATCTGCTCGAGGCGCAACTCGGTTCGCTCAAGGCCCAACTGCAATCCCAATCCCCGACTAGCCATGTGACGGCAACGCGGGACGAAAGGGTCGGACCGTTGGCATCGCTCCAGCCTGATGAATCGCATGGCTCGGCCAACACATTAGGTCGTCCTGCGATCTCGCCGCTTTCCGCAGCTACGGCCCTCGACGCGACAAATCTGCAAAATCCGTCCTTCGGTTCACCCGAGTCGGCCTTTATACCGCCTCGTCGGGCCTCGCATTTCGATGTCGTCACCGTGTCGCTGCCCGACTTCGTCGATGTCGGCCTACTGTCGCCCGAGCAGGCGCGTGTCTACTTCGAGGCCTTCTTCCATGGCTCGGATCGCTATGTTCCCGTATTCGATCCCTCTTTCGATACGGCCGAGGGTGTACGCGCTCGCAGCAGCCCGCTCTTTTGCGCCATCTGCATCGTGGGCTGTCGCGCTCTCGCAGGCACCGACTCGCAACAGTGGCGGCTGCTCAACTTCCACCTGCGTCGGCTTCTCAATGCCGCGTTGGTGATGCCCGACGGTGCTTGCCTGGAAACAGTGCAGGCACTGCTGGTGCGCGCGTGCTACACCTCGGAGAGGTCACTCCTTGTTTCAATAGCCACCCGCATGGCCCTCGCCATTGGCCTCCCAGAGGCGTACGATGAGCTCATAAGGCAGACATTTACCAAGGAGTGGCAGCGCGCTGAAGTACCCGTGCCAGAAGAAGCTATGCTGATGCGCAAAGCACGAACGTGGCTGTTCATCTTGGTCATGGGCCATATCCTCCATGTCGATGCTGGCGATCTCCTACCGCTGCAGCTTACCAGCAACGTCCGGCGGTGCCGCGTGCTTCTCCATCGCCCGACGTCCGCGAAGCAAGACCTCTGTCTCTGGCCGCAAATCGAGTTGAACTCCCTGCGCGCAAAGATCCAAGCCACTCTGTCTGATCCACAGCGCATTGTTGCCAGCGACGGGGGCGATCAGCTCATCATGAATGATGTGCGCGACGCGATAATCGACCTTGATGTCTGGTTCGCGGACTGGTCTCGCATCTACGATGCAAGTGGCGACCCTCAGACCCCGTGGCTGAAGCTGAACCTGCAGGTGCAGCGATGCTGGGGCGTGACCATGGCACTTTGCCGCGCAGTGCGTACGACGGGTGTTGAGGACGTGAGTCTGATGACCAGCACACAGCGAGAGCTGCTGTGCATGGCTCGGGCTGCGCTGAAACAGCACCTGGACATCATCGTGGAAGAACCGCGATTGTACCTGCACAACCTCCGGTACGCAATGGACTTTGTATGGGCCAAGTGCGTGTTTTGCTACCTCTTGCTTCTGAAGCTATCAATATTGCTTCCCGAGGCGAACGACCCCGACGACGACGGCCCGGACTTGGTGGCGTGTGGCAATATGCTGTTGGACGAACTGAGCGCCGCGGGAGGTGACATGGCCGACGGACATAAGAGCAGCACAGGAAGACTATATCTACAGCTCCTGCGTACGGGGATCGAAAAGTACTCGCATGCTCTTGACGGGAATCAGCCCTCGCCGTTGGTCACAGGCCGAGCGAGGGGTTTACGAGCGACGACTGGGGCTGGCGAGTCGCAGGGCATGGATGACACAGGAGGCGCTGACGCATTCGTCCCGGACCAGTTCGTCTTCGAATGGGACTTTCCTGGGCTGACATTGTTTTCGTCCTCGGCAACCGAAGCCGGCTGGCTGGACGGGATACTACTCGAGGCCCTGAGCGGTGCCGATGAGTTCATGGGCTTCGGCTGGACCGCCCCGGAAGCATTCGGTGCATCGGAATAAATCTTGCCGGGCATCATCACATTTCTACCTGCCAGCGACATGTGGAGTAAATATATGTATTTCGTGAGACCTTTCTCAGAAGCTTTCGAAGGGCTTGCAATCTGTATGTATTCGTCGATTCATCAACTACCCATATACCCCATTCACATGCAGATGCAACGCACACTACAGTACGACAGATTTTGTCCGCTACTGCGAAGGGCAACCGATCTTGCGGATGCCTGACCTCAGCACCGTACTGGAGGACTCAGAAGTGCCACTGCTCACACCAATTTACCACCAGCTCCGAGTCAATTGGGCCCAAGTTCTTCATCGTTGGGCTTTTCGTCACGGTGCGTTCCATGGCGAAGTACACGTGGCCCAGACCGGCGCGATTAGCATGGACCATGCCTCGATAGGTGTCGAGCAGTTTAATCGCGGGGTTTTTCTCGGCGTCCGCCTCAGGGTCCTCGGCACTTTTCTCGAGTGTGGCCAACCAGTCCTCCAGCGGGACAATCTTGTCAACTCGCTCTTTGTAGAATTCCTGGAGCGTCTGGACTACTCCGGTCCAGGTCGTTACCGATGGATTAACGCCATGGAAGTACCCTCGAATTTCGGACGCCTCCATGGGCGCCGTGATCCCAATGACGTCGAGTATGAGCCCGGCAATGTCCTCCACTGGCGTCCAGTCCACCACATCGATGGGGCCGACGCTGTCTGGGAGAATGCCCATGCATACCGAGCTGGCGATCAGGCTTGGTATGAACTCCTGTCTGTTCCACATGCCCATCTTGCCTCGCGGACCGCCGATTTGACCGACGCGAACTGTCGCCGCGGGGACGCCAGAGCGCTCTGCCGCGGCATCCAAGATTAGGCTCCCAGCAAGCTTGGAACGTCCGTAGCCCATATTGGGCAGCGTCAAGTCATTCAGCTGGTGTTCGGGCACCGGTTCCGTGGATGTCCAGCCGTCAGCCGTTCCAATGCTGGATATGAAGACAATCGGAACCCGCTTGGTGGCTCTGTTGGAGAAGTCGACTAGATGTCGAACGCCGCGGATGAATGGTTCAAACGAAGTCACGCTTATGACAAAGTTCACCGGCCAGGCGTTGTGCACGATGCGATCTGCGTTGGCCAGCAATTCATCGTATTTCGACTCTTCCAGTCCCCATGTCGGTAGGGAGAGATCAACACCGAGAAAGTCAACCTTGGAGAAGTCCGTGGTCAATCCTCTGGAGGCATTGAAGTCGGGCTGACGAGACTGCCCTCCATCATCACCGCGGTTGAGAGCAATGACTCTCTTCACGTTTGGACTCGACACGAGCCGGTCCAGCATGTATGCACCAAGCGACCCCGTAGTCCCAGTGAGTAGAACGGTTTGCTCCTGTTCAAATGGGTCCGCCTGCGTGTCATTCGGCGCCGGTAGATCAGCCGTATACTTGAGTACCATCTCTGCGAGCGCTTCAACCTCTCGGGATGCTTCGTCTTCGCCTGCCCCCGTGCCGGAGATGACGGAGAATAGACGGTCCGCCAACGCCTTAGGGGACGGATTGGCGTAAATTACCCTGGGGGCGACATTGTTCTGGTCAATCGTGACACCGGCGGCCTCGAAACCGGACCGGAGCAACTTGGAAAGACGGATGACTTGAAGCGAGTCGACGCCCACACTGAAGAGGTCGGTCTGTACATCGACCCTGGGGTTTCCGAGTTTAGATCGTATGGCGTCCACAATTGACCGAGCAAGCGAGTCGCCGCTGGTTAAGTCGAGTACGATGGTGTCCTGCATGTCCACACCCTCGTCTGTTTTAGCATAGAGCAGGTCGATGAAAGCACTGTAATCTCGGACGGTTGGTCCACGCTGAACAGAACCTTTCGGCGCCCGCAAAAATGGCCTCGCAGGATCGGACAGGACCACCAGCTGCCTGTCGATGCGACCATGGGTAACCGTCGCCTTGTTTACCTGCTCAATCAAGGGCCATATGTCGTCCAGAAGGGCATCAGCTGCCGCGCTGTCCACTGGCGTGTCAGTGGGCTCAAGGATGAGTGCCGGTTGGAACCTCTGCTCCCCAACAACCAGGGCTCCCCTGATGGCGGGGTGGCCGAGCACCGTCTCTTCAATTGTTACTGGGTTCAACTTTTCGCCATTCGAGAACACGATGACATTATCTGCGCGACCATGGTACATCCAATGGTCGGAAAGAGTCGGATGGGGCCTGAAAATGTCGCCAGTTGACCATTCCGTCTTGTCCGGGAACGTGTAGAAGACGGACTTGCGTCCCGGCTCTTTTGGGTCATCGCGGCAGAGGAACATCTCAAAGGCGTTGTCGTCCCAGTCTACGGGACGGAATTCTGCACCCATATCCTTGGAGTTGACGATGAAATACTGCCAAAGTTTGGGATCTGGCTGATAGTGCAGAGTGTACGGAATGCATCTACATGGAGACAAGTTAGTGTCGAAGCGTCGGGGACAGCGGGGGAGACCAGCTGAGCTTGGTAATGAGGGTTCTGGCTTTCAACATACTCAGTCGAAGCGATCATGTTGCTGAGGCGGACTCCTCGTTCGACTAATAAATTGCCAGCGGCTGGGGCCAGGTTCCCTGCGAGCAGACATGGTTAGTCCAGGATACTGCGCCGCTCGCTCCTCCATGCTGCCCTGACGATCACCCTCGAAGCTTACCTCCACCGAACCCAACATATTGCAGGGCGGCCAGAGTCTCGACGCCTTCTTCCATAAAACTCAGGTCCTCGATGACTGAGGGTGGTAGCATGGCACCATCTGCCCCGGAATGCCGCAAACTGGCCACGACCAGGTCGGCGGTGAGCGGCCGATCTGTGATGCCCAGCACCAAGCTTGCGCCATAGTATATACCCGTTGAGCTGATAGCCGCGACACCGGCTGCGTGGAACAACGGCATCGGCAGGAAGAATTTGCTTGCGCCGCCCCAATGTGCCCATGTCGATCGAGCGCCGTGCAAATCCGGCCCGTTGCGGAGTTCATCGGCTATCGCCAAGCTACCTTGCCGCACGACGATTGGCTTCGGTATTCCAGTAGAGCCGCTGGTGTGAAGGACCACGAGAGGATCCCATCTCGCCTCATCGAAAGGCTTGGTGTACGCAAAAGAAGGTGCCGTCGACTGAAGCCAGGTGTCAGGGCTGGGCACCATGACAACCCGCATGGGATGTCTCTCAAGCCATGGCAGAATCGTTGACAGGTATGTCTCGGCAAAGTAGAGCATGTCGCATTTAGTCGCCTTGAAGAGGGACAGTTGGCCTTCCACGCTGTTTCGCGGGGAGATGAAGAAGGCTTGGTGATGCGCTTTGACACATGCGAGCATGAAGATTGGGTATCGGATGTCGCTAGGCCCGATATATGCTACTGTTGGAAACTTCTCATCTTGTGCCCCTCGATCCTTGGCCCGCTGTACAAGCTCGTGAGCTAGGTAATTGACTGCATTGGACAATTCTCGGTAGGTGATGGGCTTCCAGTCATCTTTCGGTTCGCTGGACACAGGTGCATAGGCGAAAGGACGCTCTGGTTCATTAATCGCGCGTTCGTCCACGACATTAACGAGAAGCCGGCGCCCGTAGTCCGGCTCCGCGCCATTCTCTGTCGGGTGAAGAGGGTCCTCGTGGACATCAATGTAGCCCATGCTGTGCTCGAGAAACGGATGGGTCCAGTCGAGATAGGAGCAATCTGGTTGATGTGTCTCTCCAAGTCAAGTGCGTGAGCTCTCCTTATACATGGAGACTGTCTTCGGAGAGCCGGACACACTGAGTAGCAGCACAATGACGTGTACTTCATATATAACATGAAAGAGATGTTGTCTTTCTTGACCCCGCCCTCTCGCATCACCTGTTTCACAAACGTCCCTGCGCCGAGAGTCTCGACTGGGCTATTCAACCTCCAACAGGTCGACTATGGTTCTGTTTACGTGTGCCGCCCGCGTTTTCCGTCGGCACTTCGCATCCATTCTTTATGCGTCCAGGGTGCGGAGCGTGCAGAGTGACCAAAAGTGTGAAGCAAACGTTTCTTTTTTTCTGTCATACGGCATAGGTGTGCAGAAATGTGGCTGGCTGACCACTTCTCATCGGTCCAGCCAGCCGTGTTGGGTATTCTATTCGCGTCAGCTCTTCCTCGACAGTACCCCTTGGCCATCCTCGTCTCACGCATGAATCTAGGTCGCACGTATCTCGTAACATTGAACAGCGACGTTGCGCTTCCCACGAGCACGAGCGCGAGCATGAAAGCACAATTCTCCGTAATGTGCTACCACAAGCGATCGGAGAGAGCGAACCGTTTTGTGCCCAGTTGGGGGGGCACTTGACTGGTAGCAATTCTCCAGCCTGCATGCTGCATCACCGGTCGTGTGATTGTAAGCGCCGCCGTTGAGACATGCATATGCAGCTTGCCTCTCGAAGAATTCAGTAGGTAACGATACGTATCGTCAGTGCTACTTCGGAATTCTTCCAAGGCAGGTGATAGCCACATCGCCGCGACCGATGTCACTACCGTGGCTGAAGACTCTAATTCCCTTCTTACATTTCACTAAAACTGGTATCTTCTAGGAGACCTTGTGAGATATACAATGTGAAAGATGCCACTCTAGACCCATAGGGTGTAGACCTATAACCAGTTGTACCATCATCTATGTGCGGTGTCTATCTTCAATTTCACCTATGCTTTGATTGTAACAGATTTCCGTCCTGACTTATCCGTCCCATTGTCCTCAATATCGTGGCCTTCGCTGATGACATTTCGTACGTCTCCCACGGGAAGAATGACGGTCACATTCCTCCATGGCGCGACAAATCCAGAGCTCTCATCTCTGGAAAACGCGACTTCCACTTCGTCGCCTCTCACCCTGTAGCCGATGGTATACTTGGATATTTTGTTCTTCTGCGCCGTTGACACTCCGTCATCCTCATACCACGAGTTCTCATACCACCTGCTGTCCGTGACCTTGCTTCGTGGCGGCGGGAATATTTCGACAGCGCGATAGTCGTCCAGGGGCAGGTCGGCCACATTCTCTTTCTCACCCGGCGAGAGAACCTGTGCATCCCGACCCACGGGTATCGCGGCGCCGACCTTTGCAAGGATCGGAATGCCGGCGCCGTGCCATTGCGCGTCAACGGTAGCCCACTGGCCAGCCTCGAAATGCTCATAAGGGCTGTTGACGTTGATGAAGCCCTCGTCGTCGTCGGTGGCTTTTGGAAGGTAGACGGATGCTTGGCTGACACCGGGCTCGTAGACGCCTCCTACAAGCAGCGCATCACCGAGCCAGTACTGCGTCTCTCCATCGATAATTTGCTTGTTCTTCCAGATCTCGGGGTCGGTCTCATAGCCCCAGCCCGTCCATCGCTGTGGCGGCACCGCCTCTTGATGGCTGACCAGCATGAGCGAGTACAAGTACGGAATCATTTCGTACCTCCTCTTGATCGCCTGTCTTACGAGTGGCGTCACCTCCGGGTGCATCCAGGGCTCAATGACATCTCCGACGTTGTTGTCCGAACCCGTCTTGAAGCAGTTGATCGCGAATCTTGGAGACATGGCGCCCAGCTGCACCCAGCGCACCAGCAACTCGGGGCTCGGCTGCGGGCCTTCGAACCCGCCGACGTCGTGTCCGTAGCAGTGCATGAGGCTGAATCCAGCGTTGAGAGCGATGGCGTTGGCGCCCTTCATTCCCGGCCAAGACGTCACGTTATCGCCGCTCCAAGAGCTGCAGGCGTAGCGGAGTGTCCCTGTTGTGGCGCTTCGAGTAAGCACGAAGGGTCGCGAATCGGGATCCTCGTCGAGAAGAGCGTCATGCGAGGCTTTGCCATGCAGCTCCGTGTGCAAGTTGCGGCCCCAAAGGCCGACTTGTGGGCGGGCCTTGGTCGCTTCGGATGCGTCCCTCACGGATGGCTCATCTAGTGCGCACCGCCACTCATCGTCGGTGATGGTGTACTCGTTGTTGTCGTTCCAGATGCAGTCAATCCCCTCTCTCCTAAGTTGGCGCACGCCTTCGTACCACCACTTAAAGCCGGCAGCCGATGTGAAGTCGATATGGCCACCTTCACCGCTTTCACCACCACCGGCACTCCAAAGCCTGGTGATTGCGGTGTCGTTGGTCCTCGGATCTTTGAACAATGCTCCAGCTTCCTTCAGCTTGCCATATTCCGGATGATTAGCCAATACGTATGGCTTAACATTGGCAATGAGTCTCATCCCGAGCTTGTGATATTCCTTGATAAAACCTTCCGGGTCCGGGAAGCGATGACGGTTCCAGGTGAAAACGTTCCGGGTCTTGGGCGGAGCCTCGGCGACTGTGTAACCAGAAGACATTTGGTATGCTGAGCAGGGGATGTCGTACTCCTTCATCTTGCGCGCCAAGTCAAGCAGAGCCTCTGACGCGGGCGGGTAGTCGAGCATTGAATACTTCATTCCGCCTGAGAGATATCCGAAAGCCCATCGAGGCACAAGCAGTGGAAAGCCCGCAAGCTGTGCGTAAGTGCCAACAATATCCTTCAAAGTTTTCCCCACGATGATAATCTCCTCGAGGCCACCGTAATCCTGCCTGTAGACCTTGTAATGTCCCCACATGCCGTCCATCTCGGCGCCAACCGAGTACTCGCCGCGAGTGTGCGCTGTGGAGAAGAGAGCGATGCATCCAGACGGCGTGGCATTGATGAGGAGGGGAATGTTCTTGTACAAGGGGTCCGTACGGTAGACATCGTACCCAAAGCTATCTGTGGCAGATAGCTGGAAGCGGCGCCCAGAAAGGTCCATAGGCGCAGCCTTCTCTCCGAGCCCGACGTGGAGCGTATTGCGCCTGTAGCGCGAGTAATGCGCGACGCCGTGCCCGTTGACGACATATGAACGATGTGGCACATCTTCATGAAGCGCAGAATCAGAGCCCTCCAGATCAACTGTGACCAGAGGCGCGCCCTCGGACCAGTCGACACTGGCCGAGATACCCCCCAAACGGATGCTCTTCCGGGTTCCTGCCACATCGGTCACGGCCGCGCCATGGCCGAGCTGCGGCTGCAGGGCCGCTCTGGGGATGCTTGGGTGCGGGGGCAGCGGGTGCGTGCTTGATGTAAAGGTGGTCCTGAAAACATTGGCACGAATGGCATCAAAAGTGAACGTGAATTGGTGTTCTCCGTCATTGGTGCGGAGGCTGACCTGGGGTGTTGACGAGTCCGCTGCTGGATCCAGGCTCCACGACGAAGGGACATACTCTTGCTGAGGAGGCATGTTGATTGAGGTTCTGTCGGGCGCCAGCGTCGCACTTGGAGAATTAATGACTGTTGGTTCAGTCGTCTTGGCTCAGTAAGCACGACAGAGCAAGGTGAATTTATACGAGTAAACATCAAAGCCGATACATTTCCAGTCCAAAGCGGCACGGCCGTGATCGGACTCTCATTCCGATGCAAGTGAGCCCCGTCACATCGGAGGCACGGGGTTCTACGAGAAAGTCCGACTGGCGCGGAGAGCAGACCGCGTGGCTTATTCATTTGCCGTTTAGCCTGCACGCCTGGATTCCCAAAATACAGGTTAGTCGGCATTGTGTCAGTTTGGACCGGGCGCCTGGCGGAGAAATCGCCTGAACTCCGATCGGGGAAAGCTGGTCAAGTCCGGTGGCTGCATTAATCCACCACTGCAAGTTCCCAGTCCCCGCCTCCGTGGCACCAGGACCGGCAAAGCCTCCTACGCTAATTGGAATCCCCATGGGGGTACTGGATTTGCCGGGGTAAAGTGAGCCGAGCCGGGACCCTTCCCGTGCACCATTCGGAGGCGTGGATATAAACTGGAGGCAAGACCGCCTGTCATCCTGTGGCGACATCGTGGTCAAGGCAAGTTGATGCCCTCGAGCTCAACAGTCAGAATTACCACTGTTGCCAGCCCTGTTTTTCTGCCCCTAAGTTCGGCCGCCAGCATTCGAAATGGAACCAGGCAAGGACAACACCGACAGCATCCACCTCGAGGCGGCAAACCACCATGGCACCACCGCCAATACCTCTGCGACGGACGATGGCATCACTGCTGTTGCCGCTCCCACAATGGGTGACCAGCTGAGGCGCAGGGACAAGGCTGCTCAGTTCCTCAAGCAGGCTGATCACCCTGTCGTCGTCACGCAAGCCGACAACGACCGCGTCCGGCGAATGATAGACATGCGCCTCCTACCGATCATGCTCTTCGTCTACTGTCTTCAATCCCTCGACAAGACGACCCTTTCGTATGCCTCGGTTTTCGGCATCATCGAGGACACAAACCTCGTTGGCGACGAGTTCTCCTGGCTCGGCTCCATTGTCTACCTGGCGCAACTCGTGTTCCAGCCCCTGATCGCCTGGGGCCTGGTAAAATTCCCCGTGGGCAAGTTCTCTGCAGTCATGGTGTTTTGCTGGGGCGCGGTTCTCTGTGGAATGACGGCGGCCACCAACTTTGGGGGTCTGATGGCGTCGCGGCTGCTCCTCGGCGCGTTTGAAGCCTCTGTTGGTAGGTTGAGACACCAGACCCAGGAAAACGTTTGCACTGGACGTTTCTAACTGTCTTCAGCCCCGACGTTCATTGCCATCGTGCAAATGTGGTATCGCCGGCGAGAACAAACGGTTCGAAACGCGTCATGGTATTCTATGCTCGGTGTCGTCAATATGGTGAGGATCAAGTCCGACTCCACGCTCGACACACAACAGTATACTAACGCCAACACTCCATAGTTGGGAAGTCTCTTAACGTACGGCCTTGGTCATATACAGTCTAGTCTGCACCCGTACCAGGTTTGTCTTGACTGCTATTACAGCTTGCGAGATCTGGGCTGACACCCCTTGCTAGATCATCTTCCTCTTTTGCGGCTGCATCACGGTTGCCTTCTCTGTGGTCATGTTGTACGTCTACTTTTCCTCGGTTACGTTATTTGATTATGCTCGAGGCTTACAAATAGTAGCATCTTCATGCCGGACTCGCCCATGGAGGCCAAGTTTCTCAATCAAGAAGATAAGCTCATCGCAGTGGAGCGCCTCCGGATGAATCAGATGGGTATAGGATCAGGCGTCTGGAAATGGGATCACGTGCTCGAAGCGGTACTGGATCCCAAGACCTGGCTGTGGTTCTTGCTCATGTTTGTCATCTCGTACGTGTCCTTGACCTTTCCTTCGTGTCCCTATCCAGTCAACTAACAGCGGGTCCCCATAGCATCCCGAGTGGTGGCATCTCAACCTTTGGCCCCCTCATCATCGCCTCGTTTGGCTTCGACAAGTTCACGACGATATTGTTCAACATCCCTTTTGGAGCCGTGCAAATGATATCCACCCTCGGTGGTGCCTGGCTTTCCAACAGGATTCGAATGAAGTCGCCTGTGCTCCTGCTCCTCTGCCTTCCCCCGATCGCTGGCCTTGCCATCCTTCTCTCCGTGGGCCGCGAGCCGGGTGATCGTGCCGTGCTCCTCGCTGGCTACTATATCATCTCCGTATACCCCGGCATCTCGCCACTCATTTACTCTTGGTCGGGACAGAACACAGCTGGAGACACGAAGCGCAAGGTGACAACCGGACTTCTCTTCGTCGGTGCCAGCGCAGGCAATGTGGTTGGGCCGCAGTTGTTCAAGCCGAGCGAGAAGCCGCGATATGACCGGGGTGTAAAGACAAATTTGGGCCTGTTTATCGCCCTGGCAGTCCTCATAGTGCTGGGCATGGGCCTCATCTGGCTTTTGAACAAGAAGCAGGCTGCCAAGCGCAGGGCACTAGGCAAGAGTGAGCACATCCAAGACTTGAGTATGGCTGGACACGGAGAGGCTGTGGAAGGCGAGGTTCTCAACCATATTGACGATACGGTGGGGGACAAGGCCTTTGACGATGTCACGGACCTCAAGAACGAGGACTTTATCTTTGTGTATTAGACCTGCCGATTGCAGCTCTCTTTAAAGAGAATCATCATTTCCAGTTACGCGATCCTCTATTTTTACACTTAGTCACATCATCTCTCCCAGTTGTGCTGTTACATACACGAGTCTTTACAACCGTCATAATCGTCGTGATTCCCGTAAACCCGTAGTCAATATGCCAATAGCACTACTCTATAGCCTTTAACATTCCTAGGGCTCTTAGCAGTTGAGATCTTAAGGTGTAAAACGAAGCAGGTGGGTGACTCAAAGTAGTAATACTCGCTGTATATTAATTGAAGTATCGAAGAATGCAATAAACTAGCCCGCGCAAGACGCGGCAATCTACTTTTCGAGGACAGTGACTCCAACAGGCAAGGCAACCACCTGTTCATTGAGCTCGTAGCCGCACTTGGTCGCCGTCGCCGTACCATCAGTGGCTTCAGTCAAGCAGTTGGCGGAGTTACCGTTGATCAAGTTTCCGGAAACCTCGTACTTCCATCCGTCGCTGTGGCAGCCCGAGTGGCGCGAAAGGATCTTGCCCTCGGCATCGACGATGCACTCGTCGGGGCGGAGAAGGCTGTTGATGTAGCCCTCGCCACGCACCTGCCACGTCTGCGCATCGGATCCGTCGCAAGCCTTGAAGCTGACCTTGCCCGACTTGTCGTCCGTGAGGCACTTCATGCTGAGCGTGTTGAAGATGAGGCCGGTGGGGGTCACGGGGCTGACCGACTTGGCGATGCGGAAGACGGCGGTGCCGTGCGACGGGACGTTGCTTGCGGTGATGCCGCCGCTCTTGACGGTGACCTTGGCCGTCTTGCCGGTCCAGAGGTCCTTGACGGAGACATCATTGCCGCGGCGGAGGGCCTTGGTGGAGAGGCCAGCGCGCTCCCAGGAGACGGTGAGGCTGCCGGCCGAAGCACCCTTGTTCAGGACTGTGACAATACGATCACCGTTCTCGACGTTCTTGGACAAGACGTCCCAGTTGCTGTCGCGGCTGACCAAGGTGGCCTGCTGGATGAGCTTGTCCTGGTTGATGGCAATGAGATCCTTGTTGGACAGGTACTCGACCTCCTCCTTGGTGATGGCCGTGAGGTCGGTGCTCAGCAGCAATGGTGCGCTCAAGGTGCACCACAGGGCAAAGTGGCTCTTCTTCTCGTCGAGGGTATAGGACGGGTGGTCGACATTGAGGAAGTCGGGGTCGTTGAAGAAGCCGAGCCTCTGGTAACGCGCCAGACGAACGTGCTGGTCGTAGTTGTACATCATGCTTGGCCAAGACTTGCCCTTGGGGTAGGTCTGGATGTCGGCGGAGTGGCGCGCCAGGTGACCCATCTTCTGCGCCCATCCCATGACAGTGTACCAGTCCGTCAGGTTCTTCTCGCCCGAGAAGTAGGCCGGTGCCGAGTCGGAGAAGATCATGGCCTCGGGGTCCTCAGCAATGAGCTTGCCCCAGCGGGCGTACACCTCCTGGTACACAGGCTCACCGCCGTCGGGCAGGTTGCAGCCGTCCATCTTGAGGTACTCGAAACCCCAAGCCTTGAAGTCCTTCCAGTCAATCTCCTCGTGGTCGAGGGCACCGGGGTAGCCACCGCAGGACAGGCTGCCAGCGTCGGTGTAGATGCCCGGAATGAAACCCTTTGACTTCATGTACGAGGTCAGCCAGGGGAGGCCCTTGGGGAACTTTTTGCTGTCCCAGACCATGGAGCCGTTGGCGGCACGCTCCATGGTAGACCACGCATCGTCGAGGTTGAGACGGTTGTAGCCGACGTCGCGAAGGCCGGTCTTGACGAGGGCCTCTGCAGCATCGACAAAGATGCCTTCGGTGATGTTGGTCATGAAGCGCGCCCAATTGTTGAAGCCCATGGGAGGCAGGAGCAGGAGATGCTCGGAGGCAGCAGTGGCACTGCCGACCAGCCCAGCGGCTGTGAGCGCAAGTTGCGACTTCATTGTGTATCGGCGGTCAAATCTGGCGCGCCTTTGTGAATTGTGGTTGGAAGTTGTCTGTGTTTTTGGTATATACACCATGAGAGCAATAAGTGGCTGGAGGTTGGTCTGTATTTAAGCCTTGGACCCTGATTGACACGGCCGGAGGCGGTACGGCGCCGATCCCCGTCGACGTCGCATTGCAAAAAAGAAGCTCGCCCTGTCCTGCAGCAGCTTCACCCGCGTGTAACATTGGAGATCGCCATCGCAATGGTCGACGTGAACAGGCTCATTCCTAGTGCTCCGCGACGAAGGGTTAACTTGGAGAACGGGAACCGCGGCCAACCGAGCCGAGCAATTCATTATCGCGTACCTGGTTCCAGGGCCAAGCCCAAAGCAAAGTCATGAATGATACCTGCCTCCTCACAAGCCACACGCGGCACGGCGAGCTAGAGGCTGACGTCAATGCCGGCGGCCCGGAGGCGGAGCCGGGCCCTATGAGCCCTACCCCAAACGGCAGCTGGGAGCTCCCTTGCGGAGCCTCGGCCTGCGAAAGCGGAGCACCTTTGCCCGTCGGGTCTCGTCTGGGCTGTCTCCTGTGCCGCCCGTATCAACGAAGATCAATTCACTTACTCAATAGCTTCGAAGTCTGCAACGTTGCAGGATCCGTGCAACGTTGCGGCTGCGTGTGGATGGAGATATCTTTGATACTGAGTTCGGCAGTGTGCTTTGATATAGATGTGAATGGTGTTGATGGTGGCTTTTGATCGGCGAGGACTTCGCTGCCCGTTGGTGCGCTTGAGCCTTGGGTGCTTACACGTACAGTTGAGGCCGGCTGGCCCAGTCCAATGCATGTACCCTTCCAGTTCAAAACCCTTGGCGCTCTTATCACTGCTTTACAGCAATGGATGGAACTGAAACAATGCCCCTGGTGATGCGGCGCGCTCTGGCGGTGTTGGCGTTGTGGCGCTTCTTCAGCACGATGGTTTGGTGCGTGTTACTGGGAGCTCCCACACACGGGTCTGCCGATCGACGGAGTCGGGGCAACTGCGAGGTGGCAGACAGGGGTCGCACTTCTTCCTTCGATCGTACCATCGCTTGGCTTAACAGCCTTCTTCCCCGCAACCAGACTCGCCACTCCTGAGCTGGTTTGGGCCTGGCTTAGAGGTGATGAGGTGGTAAGCTGCCGCCCGTGCAGGAGGCAAGATGTAACCCCAGCAACTTGTCCCTACCGTTCGGCAGATCCTGCCGGCGACAGCCGTCGGGACATTATCTGATTCCAATTACATTGATCCCTTCAGAACGTGCCATGGGTCAGCGCCATGAGAACAAAAAGCTGCGGGCTCTCCTCGACCCCCTTTCAAGCTAAGATAACATGTCCATGTAACCATGCCAATGCACCAAACCCTCCCTATTCACTTACACGAGGCATCAATCCGCATGTATGTTGACCCATCCACGGCAGCTGCCTTCTCTTGCCGGGCAATGCTCAGCGCCCAGGCCGGGGAGGCGTACCCGGCCCCAAGCTAGTGCAGATCTTCGGTTCAAAGCGGAAGCTCGCAGCACATCGTTCGTGTTACTCCCCGCTCCCGGCTGTGGGGGACCTCCACTCGCAATGCCCCGGTTCCTCGCCCGCCTCCAGCGTTGACGGTTCCAGCAAGCAACTTGCCGACGGCGCAGTCCAGTCGCATCGGCGGTCGCATCAGCGGTCGCATCGGCAGGCATTGAGCAGGCGCCCCAATGACCTTTCGCGCTGCTGCGGCCGACACTGCGACTCTAGGCCCGATGTTCGGGTCGGGGTGTTCCATCCTCACATGGCACCACCAGCAAGATTCAGTTAAGCTTCTCCTCACGGAACCATGTGTCAGATGGGCAGGTGAGATAAAACCCTCTGTGTCCCTCCGGTCCCTGATTCACGATGGCCGACATCCAGTATACATGGCCCAGACGCCCGGTCTGCTGCAACGTTGTTTGCCATTGGCACTTTTGTGTATATCTTAAGTAAAGATATTGGATCTCTGCGCCAAGGATCCATCTCGGATCCAGATCTGGCGAGAACGCCTCCGGCTGCCGGATCCCCCCATCAGACCATTGAGCCGGCGCCCGCCTTCCGACGATGCTGTTCAAGAGCGCCGCCGCGGGCTTGGCCGCGCTTGCGGCGTTAGCCATTCCCTTGGCGTCCGCCAACCCGACGCCCAAGGGCAACTTTAGCTACAATGACCGCGAGTTCCTCCTCAATGGCCAGCCCTACCAGATCATCGGCGGGCAGATGGACCCGCAGCGCATCCCCAAGAAGTACTGGCGCCACCGACTGCAAATGGCGCGGGCCATGGGCCTCAACACCATCTTCAGCTACATTTACTGGAACAACCTCGAGCCCGTCCCCGGGAAGTGGGACTTTCGTGACCGCAACGACGTCGCCCAGTTCTTCCGCATCGCGCAGGAAGAGGGACTCCATGCGGTCCTCCGTCCAGGCCCGTATATCTGCGGCGAGCGCGAGTGGGGAGGATTCCCCGCCTGGCTGAGCCAAATCCCGGGCATGAAGGTCCGAGAGAACAACAAGCCATTCCTCGATGCGTCCAAGAAGTATCTCGACCGTCTCGGGGCAGAGCTGCGCCGGCTGCAGGTCACAAACGGCGGTCCCATCCTCATGACTCAGTTGGAGAACGAGTATGGCAGCTTCGACAAGGACAAGGCGTATCTGCAGGCGCTGGCAGATATCCTGCGAAGCAACTTCGACGTCTTTCTCTACTCCAACGATGGCGGCGGTAAGAGCTACCTCGATGGCGGCACCCTCCATGGCGTGCTCGCCCAATGCGACGGCGACGACTCCAAGACGGCATTCGAGGCCCGCGACAAGTACGTCACGGACAAGACGATGCTTGGTCCCCTCTTGAACGGCGAAAAGTACGTCACTTGGATTGACGACTGGGCGGCCAACTCGACGCATCACGTCACGTCGGGCAACCCTGAGGCTGTTGCTTCTGTCGTTGCAGATCTGGAGTGGGTGCTGCAGAACAACAACTCGTTCAGCATCTACATGTTCCACGGAGGCACCAACTTTGGCTTTGAGAACGGAGGCATATTCGTCAACGGGCGCACCAACGCCGTCACCTCAAGCTATGACTATGGTGCACCCCTCGACGAGAGCGGCCGCCCGACTGAGGTGTACCACAAGCTGCGCGACATGATCTCCAAGTACGTCCCGAAGGGCAGCATTCCCGACCTCCCAAACACACCAGACTTGACCGAGGTGGATGACTTCACCTTCTCCCCCACTGTCGCGCTCTTCGACACGCTGCCCAAGGAGCCTAGCAAAAAGTCCGACCAGCCTGTGACCATGGAGTCACTTGGCCAATCGTATGGCTTCGTGCTGTACGAACATGAGGCCACCGAGGACTCATCGGGGTCTCTTGTAGCGGGTGACGAGCCCCGCGACCGCATCATCGTGTACGTCAACGGCAAGAAGGTCGGCGTCATGGACAGGACCTATGTCACGCCCAAGGTGGTGCAGCTGTCTCTCAAGAGGGGCGATGTCCTGCGACTCTTGGTTGAGAATCTTGGTCGCATCGACTTCAGCCAACGCCTCAGAGAACAGGCGAAGGGCATCGTCGGAGACGTCAAGGTCGGGGACAAGACGCTGACCGGTTGGTCCGCATACTCAATTCCCCTTTCGTCGCTTCCTAAGGAAGTATCCGATGGCGGCCACGGCAAGGCCTCCGTCAAGGACACGCCTGTCTTCTACACTGGCACGTTCAAGCTCAAGGACAGCGCCAAGACGGATCTCTCGGGTGACACGTTCCTCTCGCTGCCCAAGGGCGTCAAGGGACAAGTGTGGGTGAACGGCGTGAACCTGGGCCGCTACTGGACTGTCGGCCCGCAACAGAGCCTATACGTCCCGGGCGTGTATGTGAAGGCGCATGGCAGAGACAACCAAGTAGTTGTGCTGGAATTGGAGCCCAGCGCAGATGTGAAGCTGACGGGCAAGGGCATCGCAACACGAGCATGGGGCAACAATCCTGATCCCGATGCGCTATGAGAGTAGAGTGTGAGTGGCTAGGATTTGTGGCTTTCACTTGACTGCAATTACGAAAAAATCGAACTGTTCGGCATGCCAATGCATTCACGTAGGAGTAGATGTGAATTATGATGTTGCTACGATTTGTTCGTCAATTCATTCGCTCGTTATCTCGCGCGCATATGTACAACCACGACAGCTCTAAACCAAGTATCGGAAACCCTTGCGCATCCGCAGAGACTCATCGTTGCTGTCGATGATGTAGTCACCATCCGGACGCTGTTCCGCCACCTCCTGCATCTCGCTCTCCGCGAGCTTCTTGTTCAGGTCGGCGAGCATCAGCTTGAAGAGGTAGCATCCCACAATCGTGACGCCAAACATGGACAGCACGATGCCGTAGCTCTTGCGGTACCCGTTATCCTTGAGGGCCCACACGTAGGAGCCGGCGACGTTGCCGAGCTGACTGAAGGCGTTGATCATGGCGATAGCGACGGCACGCTTCGCGGGCGGGCGCGGGAATGAGGAGCTGATCCAGGAGTAGAAGACGATGAAACCAGCGTAGGAGCCCGCCTGCAAGAACAGCGCGATGTAGCGGGCGGCAACATTGGTGGTCGCCATGCTGATGACGAAGCCAACGATGCCCATGAGGATTGGGCCAACGATGTGCCAGAACTAGCACTGTCAGCTGCAAGATCAATGAGAACCGGGGAAATAGACGGGCTTACCTTCTCTTGCGTTCGGTCTGCGTGCCAGGAGATGACGACGGAAATGATGCAGGAGAACACCCACGGCGGCGAGCTCATGAGCAGCGTCGGCACATACTCGAAGCCGAGAGTTCCGGTCAAAGTCGGCTGTGGCACGTGTTAGCATTGAACAGGAAATTATAGCAACATCGCAGGCACTTACGAAGAAGGCGTTGAAGGACAAGCCGACGACGTAGGCCGTAAAGGTCAACATCATGACGTAGATCTTGGGATCGCGGACAGCCATCATCAAGCCGTCAAAGGCGCCCTGGTTCTCGGCGTCCTTGTCCGCCTCGCCGACATCCTCGTACATGCGCAGCTGGGCGACCATTCTCTCCTCCTCAGTGAAGCCTCGGGCGTTGTGCGGCAGATCCGGCAGGATGAAAGCCGCCGAGATGGCCACCGTCATGGTGACGGCGCCCTCGATCCAGAAGAGCCAGCGCCAGGCGGCGTGGCCCAGTGTGCCCTGCATGTTGGACAGGACGCCGGCGCCGACGAGGGCTGAGAAGGCGTTGGAAATGAGGTTGCCGCAGAACAGGATCGCATTGCGGGTCGTGAGCTCACGGCGCGTGTACCACTTGGAGAGGATGAGGAGCGCGCCGGGCAGGAAAGCGGCCTCGATGAAGCCCAGAAGGAAGCGAATGGTGACCATGTGGGCAAAGTTCTTTGCGTTGCCAGACAGCGTCGAGATGAGGCCCCAGAGCAGCATAGCCAGGGCAATGTACAGCGAGGGGCGCTGAATGCGGTTGACGAACATGTTGGACGGAACCTGCATCAGGATGTATCCCACATAGAGAATGCTGAGACACGTCGCGTACTGGGTGTCGTCGAGTGACAGGTCCGTCTGCAGCCCCTTGAGGCGAGCTGCGGCGATGTTGTTCCGGTCGAGGTAGTTCATGATGTAGATGAGGACGAAGAGGCTGCATCGCGTGTCGAGCTTCCGCTTCAGGCTCTTCTCGACCGCGACTCTCCGCTCCGGGTCCATGGGCGGGAACTGGGGCGCGTTGGCGCCCGCGGGCGCGTCTTGCACATGCTCGAGGTTCTCGACGTTTTGCTTCTCGGCGTCGAAACCGTTGGCGGCCTGCGCCCGAGTGATTTCGTCGCTGGCCATTGTCGCCTTGGTCCGCTGCTGTGTAAGTGGGAGAGCTGGTCGGCAAGCACAGGACAGGACAAGGCGAGACACGAGCGAAGGATCGGTCCACGAACAGCGGGAAAGTGCTCTTAGGAGCGGACACTCACTCTGCTCGGCTGGGGATACACCTTAAATATGTGAGATTTTCCCCAGCCGTGTACCTGCTGCTACAGAGTCCGCATGGTCACATTCCCCCAGCCTAACCCGCCCGCAATCCCACACATCCCACACACTCCGCAGACACTCACCCCATCTTCCAGACCGAAGTCTCCACATCTCCAGCTTTCCTTCAAGCTTTTTCCTGCCCTGGCGTCTTCTTCATGAGCAAACCACATGACGAGACAGGGGCTCCAGTCCGGGGAGCCCACCCCGCGGAGACTCGAGCACAGACACCATCACAAAAACAACAACAAGTGGTGGTGGCATGGGGGAGGAGGAGACGGAGCGGAGCAGAGCAGCCCGAGGGTTGCGTCTGTCGTCAGTGGTCCCAGTCCCGCAGGATATACGGGGGGGATGCCTGCCCGCGCCATCTTGGCGCGCGCGGAATCCCACCGAGCAAGCTCGGCGGCAAGGCGGGCTGCTCGACATCTGGCGTCTCGAACGGTCGTGGGCTCGTGTTGTTGAGGCTCCGCAGCGTGGTGGATCATGGAAGGGGGGCCTAGCCCGGGAGCCTCCCCTCAAATGCAGATTCCCGCTGGGCACCGGATGAGCAGAGATTTCTTTGTTTTCGGCGTCCTCGTGCCTTTGTGTGATCACCTCTTCATACGCAAGTATACCGGATTGTCTGTGACTGTCTCCAGCCGAATTTCCTGTCACACCTACCCGTCCGGACTATTATGGTCATGGCGATCAAGGTACGAGTACGAGAAAGAATGTTGAGAACCTGATCTCGCAGATAGCTCCGAGGACACACACGCTCCGCGGCACTGGCGCCATAGATCTGCAGGGGCGCCAGAGTGCCGGCAAGCCTCCCCGTTGCGCCATTATCCTGCCAGCGGTTAGGGTGTGGCTCGCTAGTGCGCCGGCGTCGAGATGGCGGCGTGGGGGCATAGATGCAGTGAGATCCGCCCGGCTATTGATTCTGCCTGCGTCTGGTCCCAAGCTCCCCAGTGCTCGTTCTCCGAGGGGGGGGAGGGAGCTCGCTCGGCGTGCCAAAATGAGCTTTTTCAAGGCCAGCCCTCACCGGGGACTTGACGATGAACAGAGCACCGAAGATTGATGATCCTCGGCTGGTCATCGGTATTGATGTGTCCAGGGCCCCAGACTCGTACATGTACTCGCAACCACGTGAGTCTGCGAACCTGGTCCATGGAACAGGACGACACCGACGGACGAACCTGGGCTGTCCCATGGCTCCCACGGTGGACTGATTCATGCGCACGCAATTCCATGGTTCACCGACCGCTAGCAGCCCTGGCTGTTTGTCCAGGACCCAGTTACACCCCACACAATAGCCGCCACCTCGGTCGCACCACGGCCGCTATCCCCTTCGGCGCAGCAATCGGCTAATGCATTTTGCTGGTTTGCCGTTGACGATTGCGTTGGGGTTGATAAAGTCGTCGCGGGACTGTTCCCCGGGCGCAGGGGGCAGCGGGTGGGTGAACGGGTAAAAAGGGGAGGCAGCAGCTTTCGCAGCGACTGGGTGAATGTGACGGCGACAGCCCCCGCGTGCCCGAGGCTCCAGAAGCAACAACTGACGACGTCATTCTCCGATGCGGTTGGAACAAGGCCCCTGTCTGTGTTGGCCGTTTCACCGTTTCATGAAAGATCTTGGCTGTATCCCAGTTGGACGGGTTAGATGGAGCGTCCGCTGTCGTTACCCCCTTGCTCGCGACGTCCAATTCATCGCGATCTGCGCAGCAGAGCTGTGACGCCTGCTCCTTGCAGTAATAGAAGCACATGCATCGCTGTTCTCTGGCTGCACCCAATGCGAAGGTTCTTCGAAGCGCAGGCCACCCTAGTCCCACGGGATCTCGGGCCTCATCCTACGGTACTCAGATGCCCGGTTAAGCATGTCACGCCCGTACTTTAGATTACACAAAACTTCTGTGCATTATCAAGCACCTCGCCGCAAGATCAATCATGCCAATGGGGGAGCCGCGGTTTTACTCATGGCAGCCAGGCACGTTCGAACACTCGTCCGCGCGCGCCGGCTTACCTCCATGTCCAGTCTTCTAAAGGATCATTCGCGAAGGGTGCAATGACTGCCACAGCAGAACGGCAGGCAGGCAGGCAGGCAGCATAGGCCGGTTGGTCGCGTTGACCGCGATGCCTGCAATTGCTGTGTCGGCCAGGGCGCCTGCGAGGCCTTGATTCACTGCCACGGCCAGACGCCCGCAGGACCCTCAATTGCTGGTACAGCCCGGCGGCCGCGATGACCGCGATGCCTTCAAAATGCGCTGCAGACCGGCGGCGGCGATACTCGCAGCAAGGTGGCCGCAATTGCAGCGGGTTCCTTCGGCACTCGCGTACGTCATGCCTAGCCAAGCATGTAGGTACCGCAGGATGAGGCCCAAGACACCGTGGGATTAGGATGGCCCCGAGGCGCGGGAGTAGAGAGAGGGGGGAACCACCATGAGGCCATTGTTGTGTCCGAGTGGACAACGGCATAGGCGAATTGGAATGAGAATATCCTTGCGGGAGCGGTGTGTGCCCAGCCAGCTCCTGGGTGGCCTGGGGAACCTGGGGCTGGACAAGAGAGATGGCTTGTTCTTTGGAATCCGCACGACAGGGTCCCGCATGTTCGCCCAGTGACGTGACAGGCGAGAGACATTGAAGCGAGCAGCTGGGCTCCGGGACGCTCGAAGCGCGATCTTATCGCGCCGTACCAGTTATCGTTGCCTCTTGTTTTTAATGGGACGAAAAACGTCTCCAAGGCTTCGGTGTGGTACTGTGAGCTCTGATGCCATGTACTGAATCGTCGTTTCTGTGAAGCGGTCGCCGCGACATGGAAAGCTGGCAGTAATGAATCTTCGAACCGCTCCACTTGACCTGCCCGGAAAGCTCCGCAACTCAGCACTCAGGCGGCACTGAGACAAACAGGCGCGAGTTAACTTGGCGAGAGTTGCCTGCGAAACAGGCGGCGCAAATCCAGCTGCGAGACTCAGCGCACGTGTTCAGCATCGTTTCCGTCACAAAGAACGGGAGTCAGATCGGCGAGGCCAGAATCTCACGACGGTGTCGGATTTATGAACATGATGCGTACCTCCGATGGTGGCTCGGGCTCTTGGACTGGACGCCCCCTCCCCCGAGCTTACGCGACGGCGGCCGGCCGGCCGTGCCTCACAATGGCTGGGTCTGGCCCGGGCCCCGTGCCACCACGCTTTCACTTCACATCTGTCGCTTGAGGAGCGCGCGACTTCACCATACCGATCAGGCCCAATTCTGAGTGTCGCATTGCGCGTTGCCTCAGAGCACGGCGATCCAATCACCGTCCGCCGGCGTGCGCAAGTCTCCATATCCGGTCGATAGTCCAGGGTTGAGCAATGGAATCAGCATGTAAGCTGACAGAACACTGATCCTATCTATGCTTAAACTTTCCACGCAGGTAACTATACGTGGGCCGTCGCTGGCCGTGTAAGTCAATAAGTAGTGTACCGATTCTCTTTGAATCTGCCGTGTTTCACAGCAGACATTCTGCACAACGACTGCGTCCAGAGGGCACCTTGCAAACAGTCTGCATGTCCATGCGCCACCGTCCAGCCTCGGCCGTAGTGTAACGCGGGGATTGCCTGTTCTATCGCCTCCTCATCCATCCTCACAAACCCCACTCGCCAGCTCATCACGAAAGTAGCATACGCGGATACGAAGAGGACAGCGCTTGTATGTGAAACCACCACCATGGACTCGTTGACGTACGACTTTGTGGTCGTCGGCGGTAAGTTTCCAACCTGCAGTCAGCATCCACAAGACTCAAGGAACATCGACTCTGATCTGTTTCCTTCTCGGTACAGGTGGCCCAGCAGGGTGTGCCGTGGCGGCCGGCGTCGCCAACACCGCCAAGAAGCCGAAAGTCCTCCTGATCGAAGCCGGAGGCGACAACGAGGACCGGCTGCTTCGCGTCGACGGCCAACGATGGATCACACACGCCAACAAGGACATGAACTGGGGCTACAAGACCACGCCGCAGGAGCACTGCGACGACCGCGAGCTAGACTACTTCCGCGGCAAGGGCCTCGGCGGCTCCAGCGCCGTCAACTTTGGCGTCTTCACTGTTGGCGCTCGTGACGACTACGATGAGTGGGCGCGTCTCGTCGGCGACGATTCGTTCGGCTGGGACAAGATTCAGCCCCGACTGCGGAGGCTGGAGACGTTTCATGGCGACGTCCCTCAGGGCGTGGACAGCAAATATGCCAACCCAAAGGCAGAGAATCACGGCACGTCTGGCCCGCTCCACGTAGGGTACGCCGCCGAGTGGGAGAAGGATGTCCCGCCGATGCTTGATGCTTTCGAGGACGCCGGCTTGCCACTGAATCCGGATCACAACTCTGGCAATCCGATTGGCATGTCGATGCTCATCAATTCGAGCGCCAAGGGGTTACGCTCTACCGCCCAGGACCTTCTTCGCCCGCAGCCGGACAACCTCACTGTCCTTAGCTCCTCGCCCGTGCAGCGCATTATCGTCGAAGGGAATAAAGCCATCGGAGTGGAGTCCAACGGCACGAGGTGTAAGTCGCTGCCCTTTCACAAGTATATCTCTGCCCATGCTCACTGTGTCCCCGCAGATCTCGCTTCCATGGAAGTCATCCTCTCGGCCGGCTCGCTCGACAGCCCCAAGATCCTCATGCACTCCGGTATTGGGCCCAAGAACCAGCTGCAGGAATTCGGCATCGCCGTCGTCAAGGACGTGCCAGCCGTGGGTCAGGGCCTCCGCGACCACCAATTTTGCCCGCTCGTCCACACCCGCGTCAAAGGCGACACCGATCGCGCCGAGTTCTATGGCGACCAAAAGACCATGGACGAGGCAACGGAGCAGTGGAAACGCGACCAGACGGGGCCCTGGTCCAAGTTCGCCTGCCAACTGGGCGTCGGGTACTTCAAGCTCGACAAGCTCGCTGCGTCCGACGAGTACAAGGCTCTTCCGGTCGAGGAGCAGGCCTTCCTTTCCCAAGATACCGTGCCTCACTGGGAGATCATCACGCATGCTCCCATCCACTGGTTCATGCCAGATTTCCCCTCCGACTGCCTCAACTGCTCCGCCTTCATAGTCTTCTACTACAACGCCCAGAGCCGCGGAGAGGTCACGCTTCAATCTGCGGACCCCAACGTGCCGCTCAAGATGGACCCCAAGTTCCTTGCGACACCCTTTGATCGGCGCGTGGCAATCGAGGCTCTTCGAGAGGCCCTGCGCATAGCCAGGCATGAAAGCTACTCCAAGAACAGCGTGGCCATGCTTGCGGGACCAAAGAGCGATTCGGACGAGGACCTTCTCGCCCACTGGAGGCAGACGATCTCGTCGAGCTGGCACATGACGGGTACGATCAAGATGGGGCAGCCCGGGGACAAGGATGCCGTCGTTGACCGTGACTTCCGTGTGATGGGCATCGACAACCTCCGCGTCGCTGACATGAGCGTGGTGCCTGTTCTGCCCAGCTGCCATACGCAGGCCGTTGCCTATCTTACCGGAATGACGTGTGCGGACAAATTGATCGCGGAGTATAAACTTGCCTGAAATGCTGCTACAATCAGCATAGGTCAATTCCTGGGGTAGATTGTGAACCAGAGGTGGGATGCCTCAGGTATTGCGGGTTTCTGGTCGCCGTTGAAGAGCAGTTTCGGTCTCTTCGACGCGCAGTAGCTTCCGCGTAGTCATTCTTTGCAAGAAGCGTTATTTCCCGTTTATCAACTCTTAAAAAGTGTCTTAGCCTTTGAATACTTCCTCCTCATGTAGCATCATAGGCCAAACAAGTACGCTGGCTTCGTCAATCTGGTCCTGGTCCACTCTGTGGCGAGGACGCATGTTGTACACAACGAACGCATCAAACTGCCGAACACGTTCACCGTCTGTTGGGGTGTATTGTCTTTCAAATTTGCCAGACACTGTCGCTGATGTTCCCAATGCCAGGTCCCGCCAGGCGAATTTGGAAGCGGCAATCATATCAACAGTTCTCGACACACAGTGAACCGAGAGCCTTACTGTCCCTCGCCAACGAGGCATGCTCTTCCAGGTATGTGCCGAGACCAGGGTGAACCCTGGCTGCATTTTCTCCAGAGCCTTCATGTAATTGTGTGGCCGCTCCGTCCAGCAAGACCCTGAACACAATGCCGTCATGCCAGACGCTCATTGCAGGCGAACCAGGTCAACAGGGTCTCGTGTACGGCAACCCTTGCCATTGAATAGGCATTCCCACGATACCGACTTTGCCTTGAACATTCGTGAGCACTTCGACGAGCATTCTCACAGATGCGGATTAGTGATGGCGGTTAGCGTCGTTGTCAGGGAGCATGGCATTCTCGGGCGGGCACCTCAACTGGGCCATTACACGTACCAGAACGTGTAGGCCGTCCATCCAGCGCCAGAAGCCGTTAGCGGAAGGCGAACAATTCCCGCCGGCGGGGAGGAAGCACAGTCTCAGTGCAATTTCGGAGAAAACGTCAACATTACTTAGCTCCCGAGGGCCCGAGGAATTATGACACCTGGCTTGCCAGGGCCCCCGCAAGGGACCTCAATCCTGGGGGGCTCTGGGGGCGGAACGTGTCTCACTTGAGAATTCCTTTCTCGGCGAAACCATTCTGAGCCATTCGTGGGCCGCTTCTGTCTTTATTGTTTTCAGCGGATTCTTCAATGATGCACAAAGCGTTCATTATATAAGGCCAGTGTAGTTCTCTGCGGTGCGCGAAATCGAACTGGGCTCCTTGGTACACATCTCATCTACTTTACCGTCTGTCAAGATTCAGCACTTGCAACATCTCAAAATGCAGCTCATCGCAGCCATCTCTTTCCTCGCCCTTGCTGGCTTCGGCTTCGCTGCCGAGCAGGCCACATGCGCCACCTGCAGGCAGGGGTGTCTCCGCGTCGACACTGGCGACTGCTTCCCGAACTGGCCTGAGTCCACTTGCCAAATCTACAACAGCGTAAGACGTCTTCTTCTTGTCCTTCTTGTCGTAACTGATTTCAGGGATTCGCGGTGTGCTAACTTTGGTTTGACTTGCAGCAAGGATGGCAGTGGTGCCCATGAAGACGGGCAACGGCGCTTGGGGAAGAAGGGGAGGAGGCGGTGGATTCCTGGACCTGGTCGCGATGTCGTGCTGGAGCTGGCGCCATCCTGCCCGGAGTACTTTGGAATACTCAATAGAACAATAATACAGCTCTACTAGCTCACATTGAGCAGCTTTCTTTATTCGCGTACATGTAGGCGGCTCCGAAGAGCATGAAGGCGAATGATTGCTGTACTTGCTAGACGGCAGGCTGCCGGCGTGGCAATGCCACTATAGCCTCTTGTATACATGTAAAGGCTCTTTTACATGCACTGGCCGAGGGGTCCTGGCAGGTCCAGCCCTTACACGTGAACATGGAGAAATAAGTGAACGAACACGGCGATTTCTCTTCAGTGCCCAAATCGCCGCTGTGAACCGTTCATCGATGTCAATTACTTGCAATTTTGCGCACCATCGGAATATAAAGCTTGTATAAGCGACATTGCGCTCCTGGGGTCAAGTGTCGCCTCAACCGTCTAGCGTCCATCGCACCCGATGAATTGACCCGGCTCAACCCGTCCTCGAGTAAGTGCGTGCAACACTTGATGTAGCCAATGTCACGACAAGGGGTCCGCACAATTAAATGAAGCCAATTCGCCTGCGCCGAGTCTCATATCCAAGAACTCTATCGTCTCCAAGCATCTGGCAACCAACCTATTGTGTCTTGTGTGGGCTCGTGCGCCAGAGCCCGGTTCTCGCCAGTGTTTATGTGCCCCAAAACGCTACCACAACACATCCATCATTGCCCTCTCGCGCCAAACAAATGCAAGACCAGCTCAACTCACGTCTGGTAATCGCCTTGTGGTTGCATTCGCAATCATGGGACGAGAGAGCGCGGCGACACGTGACCTAGCCTGGGCACGGCGGCGGGCGCGTGCGAATCGAGCTCGGCCGAGGCTCGACCGGTATCGCCGATGCGCAGTCATCAAGTCGTCAACTCATCGTGGCACAAACAAACATTGATCGAACGACGCCGCATCGACCTCGTCGTCACCTCCATGCTCGTTCCATCAAGTCCGGCTCCGTGTCCGTGCGCCATTGATGAGCAGCAGCCCGTGCCGCCATGCCCGGCCGACAAATCAAGACGTGCGACCGATGTCGGCTGTTCAAGATCAAGTGCGACCGCGCGCAGCCCGCCTGTGAGCAGTGCCGCCGCTGCAACGCCGAGTGCTCGCTATGGTCCGCTGCCGCGTCCTCGACGTCGTCCGGCGAGGCGTCTCCCGCGTCTGGCGATACGGGCGTGACGGTGCCCCCGACAGAGGCGGATGCGGCGGACCCGGCGTCAAGCGTCGACTCGACGTCTCGCCGATATGCGGATGGCGACAGCCCCGATGGCGACGCCTCGCAACACGGACACGGACACGGCGTAGGCGACAAGAGCGGCATGGCCAGGAAGAGGCGACGACGGGCCTGTCTGTCCTGCGTGCGCTGCCACCGGCTCAAGGTCAAGTGCGACAAGAAGCTGCCCTGCACGCGCTGCCGCCTCTCCGGCTGGGGCCGTCAGTGTGCCTACACGCACCGCGTCGAGGACGAGCCGGCCGTGCAGGAGCCGTCGGCGGCGCGCGATCCGTCGACCCCGGTATCTGAAGACGCAGCGCCGTTTGTGATTCTCGAAGAGGAGCCCGGCACGGTGATTACTACCTGGCACTCGCGCCACCGGGGGTTGAGCCATTGGAGGGCTCTGATCTGCAGGGTGAGCATCGGCCCGGGTATGATCACGCTCCAGTGCTATTAGACTGACTCCTTCTCTCAGCTCGACACCATCGCCGAGCTGAAAAGCAGAGTCCTGCAGTATACGGCTCCGTCCGATGGCTCGCAGCAGCACGACCACAACCAGTGCAGCAAGGGTCGTTCCCTCCCCGGCAACTTCCCCTTCAACAGCCCCGGCGCCGTGCGCTTTGCCGCCTCGCCGTCCCTCGAACCGGTGCGGCAGCTCCTCGAGGCGCATAGGGCCCGCCACGACTCGTACGTCGAAGCGTACCTTGCGCTCTACCAGCCGCTGCACCCGGTCCTCGACCCGCCGCGCTTCCTCGCCGAGATGGCGCGCTTCTGGGACGACCCCTCCAAGACGCATGTCGGCTGGCTCGCCGAGATGCTCATGGTGCTCGCCTTGGGCTGTTTCGCGCTCGACAGCCGCGGAGGCAGAGACCCGGCGTCCACCGTGGAGCTGTGCATGGCCGCTGAGGCGTGTCTCGCCCGCACACCGTTCATGGTGCGCCCAACTATCTCCACCATGCGCACCCTGTGCCTCATGCTGCTGGCCAAGCAGGTCATCAACGGCACTTGTTGGTCTTTTGATTCGTGCTGGGCGCTTCTCGGTATTGTCGTGCGGCTCGCCGTCTGTCTGGGCATCCACCGGTCGGAGCCGCCGCCAGACTCGCCCCCCGTCGTGTTTCGCGACTGGGAGGCGGGCCAGGTTCTCTGGACGACGATCCTCTACTTTGACGTGCAGATGGCTGTCACTACGGGCATGCCTTCATGCATCTCCGCCGATGAGCTGCTGCGCGACAACGGTGGCCTGTCGTGGACGCTGCCGACGCTCACCTCGTCCAGCGCGGCGTGGCATGCCGTCATCCACACGGCGTGCCCAACGATACAGCGTGTCGTGACCCGCGTCAATGCCGAGGGCGACCTTCCATCATACGACGAAATTGTCGAGCACAGCTCCAAGGTGCGGCAGCTCATGGGCATACTGGAGCGGGTGCGTGGGCCTGAAGTGACGCCGGCCTTGCGCGTTGCCCTAGACGTCTTCTTCCGCAGGGTGCTCCTCGTACTGCACCGCCGCCATGCCCTTGAACCCGACGCCCCGGTGCGGTACCCAATCTCATACTGGTCGTCGCTCGAGTCCAGCTTGGCGCTCCTTGTTCAACAGCGGGAGCTCTGCGACGCCGAAGAAGAGGCCGCGGCGCGAATAGGCGGCACGGGGGCCGACGATGATAGCAAGAGGAAATGCGACGTTAATGGGCTAGGGCCCTTGGCCGACCTGTACATGCTCGACTTCTTCGCCGCGGCGTTGACGGCGAGCCTCCACCTGCTGAGGGAGGATGCGCCGCTGGCAGACGGATTCGCCATCCCGCCGCGGCGCACCATCCTCGACACGCTCGAGGCGTGCACCGAGGTCTACGCCGGCAAGGAGCACCGGTCTTTGTGCTTCCACAGCGGGTACCATCTGCTGAAGGAGGTTGTGCGAGAGCTGTCTCTCCGCACGGCCGGCGCTGCGGCGTTGTAGATGTATATATGACGGACCCTGGGCAGACTTGACAAGGGCAACCAGCTGTAGAGCGACGACCTAATGAAGCAACAAGATGACGTTCGCGCCGCGGACCTACCCGGCCATTTAAGGACTTCATTGTAGTTTGATCGGCGCGGCACCCAGGGCGGGAATCACGGCAATCGCATTCAGCCATCGGACGCACGTCGCCGGAGCCGAGCCGTTGCGCGCCAATAAGACGACCCCATCGCCGGCGGCCCCGCGCCGGTTACGGAGCGGGGCCGGCTCCGTGGGGGTCCCCCTCACCCGGCGGCAGATGACAGGAGATGACAATATGACCCTGGCAAAGGCCGCATCCTCCTGGCTCGGCAGTCTCTCTCTCACCGGAACCCCAACCTCATCTCCATCATCCTCCATCATCACCACCATCATCATCGCCATCGTCCGATCTCTAATCTCATCCCTATTGCCTCCGCCGTTTGGACGTCCCATCGCATCCGCACCAGACCATGGGCAAGATTGCGAGCATCGAGTACTTCCGCGTGCCGCCGCGGTGGCTCTTCGTCAAGATCACCGACGAGGATGGCCGCGCGGGCTGGGGCGAGGCATCGCTCGAGGGCCACACCCAGGCCGTGGAGGGCTGCCTCGACGCGTGGGCCGCGCAGTACACGGGCTTGGAAGCTGAGTGCGCGCGCCCGGTCCCCCCCCCCCTAGTAGTCTCCTTGTGAATGTACCGCCTGCAGGACGTCGTGGCTGACTGATGAGTGTTTCCCGCGCAGCGACATTGAGCACATCTGGCAAATGTCCTGGCGCAAGTCCTTCTACCGCGGGGGCCCCGTCTTCATGAGTGCCTTGGCTGGCATTGACATTGCGCTGTGGGATCTCAAGGGTACGTGAGCGCTCTCTGCATGCCTCCAGCCCCGAGTGCGCTGCGCTTCGCGCGGTGCGCGCTATTTTCGTGATAAGCACCCTGTGACGTACATGGAGGTACATGTATCTGACGGCGCGCAGCCCGCAAGCTCAACGTCCCCATATACGAGCTGCTCGGAGGCAAGCTGCGCACCAAGCTCAAGGTCTACGCCTGGATCGGGGGCGACCGGCCCAACGACGTCGAGGCGCAAGCGTACGTTTTCCTCACTTCGCACTCACTCACCCTCCCCATTTCACCCTCATCCATCCCTCAGTCCCCATGCATTCAATATCCATCCTCCAGCATGGTATATATGTATATACATAAAGCCTCGCGGTTCAGTTCAGACTAACGCGGTTCCCGCTCTTCGACTAACCCTCCCTCGCCTTTTTGCAGATCCGCCCGCAAGGCGCAGGGCTTCACGGCCGTCAAGATGAACGGCACCGCCGACGTCGGGTGGCTCGACTCGCCGGCGGCGCTCGACGCGTGCGTGGAGCGCGTGGCGGCGGTGCGCGCGCTGGGCCTCGACGCGGGCGTCGACTTCCACGGGCGGCTGCACCGGCCGATGGCGAAGCAGCTCGCGGCGCGGCTGGCACCCCTGCGGCCGCTGTTCATCGAGGAGCCGCTGCTGAGCGAGCACGTCGAGGGCATCCGCTCGCTGTACCAACAACAGCAAGGCGGGGGCGCAACGCCCATCGCGCTGGGCGAGCGCCTGCACTCGCGCTGGGACCTCAAGCCCTTCCTGGAGCCGACGTGCTGCGTCGACGTGCTGCAGCCCGACATCTGCCACGTCGGGGGCATCTCGGAGCTGCGGCGGATGGCAGCCATGGCCGAGGCGTACGACGTGGCGATCGCGCCGCACAACCCGCTCGGCCCCGTCGCCCTCGCCGCGAGCATGCAGGTGGACGCGGCGGCGGCCAACTTTGCCATCCAGGAGATGAGCCTCGGCATCCACTACAACACCGACCCCGCCGCCGGCGGCTACGACCTCCTCAGCTACCTCGCCGAGGGGAGCAGGGACGCCTGGCGCGTCGAGGACGGCTACGTGCGCCTCATGACGGGGCCCGGGCTCGGCGTCGAGATCGACGAGGACAAGGTGCGCGAGGCGAGTCGTGGCGCCGTGCCGTGGGTGAGCCCGGGTTTCTTTGGGCCGGGCGGCGAGCTGAGGGAGTGGTGAGGAGGGAGTGCGCGTGTGTACTCTATGATGCCGGGTGTTATGTTCGTCTAGTTAGCCCTTGTATGCTGCTCCCAGTCGAGGTGATCTCGCCCCAACACAACACCATAGTCATATTCCAAGATCAATCCCGTCAGGATGTCTGCACCCGACGGTCTTTGCGGTACGAGTACAACTATACATGTGAGGAACCTATGTTGGCACTACTCCGTACTACAACGGCCATGCCCTTAAGCCAGGAGTCCGCATCGCCAACCGCGGCCTGGACTTCTCAAAACACCATCGTCATACACTCACTGCGGTATTCGCCTCATGCGCGCATAGCACAGTACATCACGCGCCACCCCGTCCATAATCCCATTCCCGTCACATCAGGCCCCTTATCTACGAACGCACGCCAGACAGAGACCAACTCCTCGCCATCCGTATCCGTGCTCCGGCTCTCCTTGACACCAACTGCCATTCCGCCTGTGCCTCCGCTTCGCCAACCTCACCCCCCATCGTCATCCTTCCGCCATAGAGCTTAAACGCACATACATAGTTACACACGCACGCACGCCCGCTCACAACCCCCCCCCCGCGTCATACAGTCCCCTCCCCCGGGGCGCGCCTCCCAGCCCTACGCCAGTCCACTTTCCGCTACCTACCTTACCACCTACCTTGGGTACCTTAGGTACCAAGCCACCCGCTCAACTAGCGCATGTACTTGATCCGGCCAGTGTTTGTTTGTGAGCTCGTCTGGTGACAGGACCACCACCATCATCACCACCGCACATTAGGGTTGAGGGGTGCGTGGTGCCGCCTGAACCTAACGCCGACTATCCTTTTGCCGGCGTCCCACCAGACAGGCAGACCAGTTGACTTACACTTTACTCTCGATGAACTGCACGAGCACCAGCGATAGTACGAAGTAGCAGCAACAGCAACAAAAACAGCAACAGCACCAGTAACAGCACCAGTACCAGCAGCAACCGCAACAGCAACAGCACAGGCGCCAACACCAGCACCACCATCATCACCACCACCATCACCACCACCACCAACGGCGCCGCCCACCGCCGGACAAGAGTCAAACACAGCGTGGGAATCCCCCGCGCGCCGCCGACAGAGGAGGAGAGACAGACGGCTGCAGTCCACGTCCCTCCCGCAAGCCAAGACCCCCTTCCCCCAAAAGTCCGAGACGTGCCGGCGCGCTGTTGAGACACACTACCTACCTACCTACCTACCTACCCATCTTGCCATCTACCTTACCTACCCACCCACCGTAACACGCGCACCCCCTTCTCAATTGACTTTGGCCTGGCATGCTGGCTCTCTGTTCCAGACCAGGCCACACCAGACCACACACGCCACCACCAGAAGTTGATGGGCCGCCCGCCTTGGACTCGTTCACCCACCGCCGCATTCGGCCGTGAGACAACAACACATGGTCGGGTCCAGTGCACACCCCCAAGACAATGCTACAGACACGGCCAAAGACGAGACATGACAGTGAAGACATTGAAGACGGTAAAGACAGTCAAGCCAGTCAAGACGGTCAAGCCAGTCAAGGCAGCAGGGACATGCACAAAACAACGGGGGCCGCACTCGTACGTATCGCTACAATGTATTGCTGACAATGTAAAATAAACTGGCACGCTAGGTATGCCTGCCCGCTTGCATCGAGCCCTCAACCCGGGTGCTCGTCCTCGCAAACAACACAGCAGCGGGAGCCCCCGATCAAAGAGCCACCGATCAAAGAGCCAAACGCCATGCATAAAATATTCGTCACAAGAGGCCCCTCCCCCCGGCGCGTCTCGCTGTGGCCCTAACCCACAGGCGCGCACGAGAAGACGCCCTTGGTGGTCCCGTTCTTGAACTGCAGAATCTGTGGGCGCGTCTGGTCAGCACTCGTAATAGCGTGAGAAAGGGGAGGGAAAAAAAACTCACAATGTCGTCGATGCTGGCATACGTTCCGCAAACGAGCACGACGATGCCGATGATGAAGCACCCGGCGTTGACGATGCTCTTCACAATGTTCTCGCGCGCGTGCCACGGGCCCTTCTTCAGCAGCTTGAACCACATCATGGCCGGAAGGTAGAAAGTGAAGCCCGAGACGAAGAGCGACGACGAGATGGACAGCAGATCGGAGAAGAAGGGGATGACCTCGGCGATGATGAAGGCGGCGAGGGTTATGGCGCTGATGACGGCCAGCCACGTGGCCCAACCCTTGGTGGTGTTGATGAAGCGGGTGATGGAGTCTCTGTAGATTCGTCCGTGGATGTATCGGCCCACGACGGTGGTGTTGATGGAGCCCGAGATGAAGATGACGGGCAGGCCGACACCAAAGGCAATCTTGGACACCGTCTCGCCGGCCGAGAGGAGCGAAGGCGACTTGACGTCGACACCGACAAACGCATAGACGAGAGCGCCCGTGAGGGTGTAGATGCCAATCTCGATGATGCCCAGGGCCCAGATGGACTTGACGTAGTCGCGCGGCGTGTGCATCTCGTCCATGAAGGAGAACTGGCACATGGAAAAGCTATAGGCAAAGACAATGTTGGTAATAGCGATGAAGGCCTCGGCAAAGGTCACGTCCTGCTTAGGCCAGGCGGACCAGTTGACGTTCTCGAAGCCAATCTTGTTGGCGTGGATGCCCGTGGCAATGATGGTGATGCCAATGGCGGCCAGGATCGAGACGAAGTCGATGTAGCCCAGGATGGCCACCTCAGCAAAAGACGGCGGGATGGCCACGAGGAGCAGGATAATGGCCGAGACGACGCCAAAGACGACAGAGCATGCACCGTTCTCGGTGATGTTGCCAAACGCAATGGTGCCCGTGAGGCAGTGGGAGCCGACGAGGAAGGTCAGCTGCAGCACGAACATGACGCCGACAAGCTCATATCCGAAGCGACCCATGAGCAGGCGACCGGCGTCAGCATAATGGGCGACCTCGGGAAACTTGATCTTGACCTGGCCGACGATATCGCTGGTGTAGATGGCGACGAGGCCGAGGCCGACGGAGCAGATGACACCGGCAACCATGCCGAGGGTGGCGAAGGCGGCGGGCAGACTCAAGCTGCCCAGCGCAATGGCCTCGACAATGAGGACAATGGTGAGGCGTTTCCAGCCGAGACGGTTGAAGTGGGCGCTACCCTGGGCCGTCTTCTGCTTCTCGAGGTCGGTACGGCGCTCCTCGAACTCGCTCGTCTCGCCGGCGAGCGGGCCGGACAGCTGCGGGCTGCCGCCGGGCTGGGACGAGGTCCGGCCGAGGGGCGAGCTCGACTTGGAGTCCTTTTCGCTCCGCATGGGAGCGAACGTGGTTTTGTTTGACTCTTCCATGGTTGCTGTATATGGAGACGACGAACACACAATGTAGCCAGGTGCGTGCGAGCACAAGCAGGTGTGAGTCAAGGACGGGGTGGTCCTCTGAGGTAGGCAGCACGAAGGCAGGCAGAGGGTATAAATGGGTATCAAGATAAAGCCTACACACGAGAGGAGGAGGAGGAGGAGGAGGAAGGAAGGGAAAGAGAAAGGAAGGGTGGATGTCGAGGGAGGTCACGCCACGAGGGGAGGAGTGAGTGTGGAAGGAGAATGGAAGGTGGAGGGAAGAGGGTTTGTCTTAAGTGAAGGGGAGTTGCAAGCGACGTGGAGAAGGGACCGACTTGGCATAGAGATAAAGAAGCGGCCTCGGAGGTTTGGGGAGGGACGAGTGGAGAGCAAGCGAGCGCGTGCGTTGACCCTGGGCGTACTGGTCGGTGCCCCGGGGGGGAGGGGGTACAAGCAAGAGTCAAGGTAAGGTTGCCGTAAGGCAAAGGTAGCGTCTAGCGTATGGAGTACCGGTGAATAGGAGGCGGAATTCTGGAGCGCCGGGGCGGCCGCAACTTTGTGAGGTTATCGGACGGGCCACCCAGCGAAGGCCTGGGGCATGGGGCCCAAGCCAGGCCAAGACGCAAAGACAGGAGAGGAAAGCGGATGCCAACAAGTGGGCCGGAGGGTGGGCGGATCGAGGGCATGGATGTCGGGGGGGGGATGATGATGAATGGGTGGATGGATGGATGGGACGAGCGAGATGGGCATGGCCGCCACTGAGCAGAGGCGCATTAATACGCGACACCGATGGACCGCACCCGAAGAGCGCGCTCGACCAAGCCTGCGCGAGATTCATCAGCAGCACCAGCAGAACCAGCAGCAGAGAAGACGGGTGCGGTCCACCTCGTCGTGGGGGTGGACGGTTCGTTCCCAGGAAGCATGGTCGGTGCTTGATACTCGCACAGCAGAGCGCTGACCCGGGCCATCTGGTCTGGTTCGGGCGTGGTGCGCAGGGAGGCCCTGCCTCGACGCGAGTCCCCTGGCCTGGCCTCGCCTCGACGACGCCAGAGAGAATGCGGCGGCCGTGGGCGATGGCATGGAGACCATGGGGACGTCACGACGGCGAGGGGGAGGGCGCGCGCGAAGGCTGTGGAGAGGGAGCACGAGGATCACCGGGGCTGGACGCGGAGGATGCTCGTGGGCGACGGCGTCTCACGAACGTGTACGAGTACTGTACTCGTTCCCCCAACCCCAGACGCGGTGGCCCCAAGTTCTCCCCGCAAACGTTGTTTCTGGGTGGAAGCCATTATGTGATGATCGGCCTGGCGATGCCGTGTGCGGCAGCAAGGTACGGCAGGTACGTTGCAGCGGCGGATGCTGGCTGGCTCGCTGGCAGGGAAGCCAGGCAGGGAAAGCGTCGTGTGCGTCGGCGCCGTGGTGTGAGCCTCGAGGTGAGCCGGTGGTGGTGGGCGTGTGGTCGTTTCGGTCTGGCTGCGGTGTCTGGCCGTGGTGGTGGTGACTCGCACTCTTTGCCACGCCCCCCCCCTCCCCCTCCTCCTTCTTCTTCTTCTTAGCAACAGCAACAGGCGGTACGGGTGGGGCTCGCGAGGCGCCGCCGCCGCCTGTCTGAGTCCGAGTTTTCCGCTTCCGCCGCCGCCGCCGCCCCCCCGTCGCTGCCACGGCTAGGTGGTACTGACGACGACGTCGTCGCTCGCCGTCGCCGCGGTCGATCAGGCCGTTAGCGCACCCCCGTCTCTGGCCCTCGCCGAGTCAGTTTCCATGTGTCAAGGCATGCCCGAGAAATCCCGCTACGGCACGCCGTCGCAGGCGATTCCTGGGGTAGCGTCGCGCATTCTGGCAAGTCTGGCTGCGAACAATGGGTCGCTGGACCCGGACCCGCGTTTGTGCTGCGCGCGGGTTCCGCCTTGGGTGGATAATAAATGGACGGTGGATGGGTGGACAGTCGCTGCACTGCAGCGGCCGACGAGAGCTTCATCGGTGCGCGTTGCAGGAAGGAATGCACTTCCAAGGGCCCCCCGGGGGCGGGATGGAGGTCAATCGAGAGGTGAGGTTCTGGCGGGTTGGCGCGGTTGGCTTGGCGGTAGTCGCCTTCGGATCGCGGCAGTGACGAAAGAGGAAAAATCAGAGATTTTTTTTGTTCCCGAAGATGGTGTGCAGTCAAAAGCCCCTGCCGGCCGCCCGGACGAGCCGCAACCGACAGCGGCCCTGAGGCTGGCTTGGCTGGGAGGACAGAGGCTAGAGCCCTGCCCAGCCCGCCCAGCCACACACACTTGGCGCCACTGGCAGCGGGCGGCGGGCAGCGAGCGAAACGGGTGGCAGTGGAGGGCACCTAGGCACTCGCCGCCAGCGCGAGACACCCGCTGAAGACGGCTCGTGTCAGGCGCTGGGGGCCCATCTCTTCAGCGGCTCAGCGGGTGGAGGACGAGGCGGAGGGTCTCAAGTGCTCTGGGCTGCAATCAACCCGGTCCAGCCCCTGCCCTGCCTCAGGCCGGGCGCCGCCACCAGCAACCTGGAACTCCATCCGCTATCCGTATTGCCGTACTCACCTGGGCTCGCCGTGGATCGTCGCCGTTCCCCGTCTTTCCAAGCACGCGCTCCGCTCCACGGGCAGACAAAAGACTCACGGCCGAACGACTTGGACGCTCGCTTCGTCGCCCGCTCGGCGCCACCAAGACAGCTGGAGGCGATGAGAATACCCACCCGCCGCCCAGCACGCGTCACGCAGCCAAGACGGGGCCCGAGCCGCGGTGCACAGGATAATGGAGCCCACTCCGCCGCGCCTGTCTGCGTCCGTGAGGTTTTCTTCACGCCCCCAAGCCCCCCCAAGCCCCGACCTGACCCTCGCTCGCTCGTCCCCCGTGCCAGCTGACCCGTCAGTCTGAGGCAAACGAGTGCCATCCAATCTTCGACGATCCAACCGGCAGCCTGCATATGCGCGCGCCCGCATGACGATGATCCTGCAGCGACCTCCCGCATCGATCCCATCATCATCATCGTCGTCGTCGTTCTTCAGCGTGCGTCGCCGTCACCACCCACGGCCTCCACCTCCAACACCATCGTCACCAGGAGACGGCGCAGCGTCATTCGCCCGCCTACCCTGGCATCCTGGTCGACTCCTCCCCACACACACACACACACCTTTCGGTGGTCGGTTTTTTTCCCTCGTCCGCCAGTCCGGGCCCATGCCTCTTGCGTCCTGGCGCCCAACCCACTGCCGGATTTGTGGCTGGGATCTGCGGAGGCAATCGGCCTTGGAAGCCTTCTCGAAGAATACCCAACCAGGCGACACACGGCCAGTAAAATCTGACCTGGCCCGCCCGCCGTTTGATCTTCCTGAGACGGCCACAATGGCGAGAACCAGACCGCGATGGTCGAGGGTCGGGGGCCGTATTGTCAAGACGCCAGGCCACGCGAATTCCCTCCCCCTCCCTCGTCCCCTCGTCCCCTCCTCCGAGACACGCCAAAGCAGCGTGCGATGCGCGCCCCCCCAGGCCCACGGTCCCTTGCCATGAGGCTCCGCCGACAATGCGCGCACACGAAAATGCGAGTAATGGGGCCCCTCGCTGCCCTGCCCATGCCGCACGAAACACCGCCGATGGTTCACCCAGCCCGGCTGCTGGCCCGGCCACCCCTGGTGACCTGGCCCGCCAGCCATACGAGTGAGGCCTGCACCGCGATGATAAGTCACATGAAGGCATTGTGCCGTTCTCGCCGCCAATTTCCGTGGCAACGATAAGGCATTTTGCAGAATTTTCCTCTCTCACGTACGTGGCCTGGTTGTGTTGGTTTCGAGCGGTCCGCACCTGGGCTCTTGTTTGCGACGACTGCCGGAGAGACACTGCCGAACAGTTGTGCGCCACGCGCCATGTGAAACCCGTCTGCGCAGGTCTGCGGCTGCACGCCACCCGAATCCTGGCGCGCAAATCTGGCTCGACGGCCCGATCAATCGCAAGGCAGCAGCAACAAGATCGCACGTCGCCTTGCCCAGGGCAAATCTCAGCCACCAGTTCCAGAGCCCACCCACACGGAGTCTGCAACAGACTGCGTTGACAGCGTTGGTTCCTCCTTTCAGGCCTCGTCGCTGTCTCACAGACCCGGTGTCAGGGAGCCGTCGCTTCCGGCCCGTGGCTGCCACACGGAATGCCCGACTCGACAGCTGGGCGCCGCCCGCCGTCCAAATGCGTACACGGACGAACCGTAAATCCTTTGCGCCGTGCAATACGTCAGCCCCCGGACTTGCGCCCTGATCATCATGCCTGCGATTGGCGACACCTGTCGTCGACGACTCCATCCTTCCCCCACGGGGAGGCGCATTGGGGTCTCCTCCTCCGCGCCATAACGCTGCCAGCCAGTGCCAGGCTGCCTCTGGCCTGTGGTCTCCATCGCGGATGAGGACACACGCGGCATTTCGTCTCCTGTTACGTACGAGGAACCGGGAACAGGCTGGCACGAATCCACGCAACCGCTGGCAGAATGGCGGAGGCGGGCCCCATGGAAATGAAGAGTCCCGACTCTGCCCGGCGCTATTGGCGGCTGATACACCGATTACTTTGGGCCGATGCGGATCTCCAGATTCTCTCCTTGCCCATGGGGAGTAAGCGAGATATTGTTGGGGATCGGGAGGCCACTCTAGCTTGTACCAGAATTCCAAGGCCCTTCCATGCACGACACGGCATCAGCGCCCTCTCTTGCTGACACCGGACTCCTTTGACGCTCGTATCGACGGCGGTTTGCGAGTGGTGACGACGGCAACGCTGCGTCGGGTAACTTACAACCTGGACGTGTGTCGTCGGAGCGGAACCTGCTTCCGTTGCCGTCGCTGGCCGAGCCTACCCTGTAACAGCACAAGTTTGCGTGTTTCAGCTCAGCTTGCACGCAGCGTCGACCGGAACAATTGTCAGGATTGCTGACAGTGTCATGTCTGAGCCCTTGCCATTGTACTGGTCGTTATTTGAGATGGTCTTGTAGGCCCGTGGAGCGCCAGAGCGTAGTTGGCGACGGCGTAGATGCGCCGGATCCGGCCTCCACAGTCCAAGTGAAACAACGAGGTGTACCACTTCGAGTCTTGCATTGGTGCAAACAAAAGAGTACTCTGCAGACTTGTATGGAAATAGCTGAGACGAATTATTTGGAATAGCAAGACACCAGCTGGCCGGCTTGCAGTGTCTAGGCCATGATCCGTCCGCCGCGTGCAGCATCCGACGAATGACGTTGATTGCCTTCCCGCTTCCGCTCACCGCGGTGTGCGATCCGCCCCGCGGCTGATTGTATGGCAGAGCCTTATCTTATCGCGATAAGAATTTTTTCTCGCTGCACCACACCACACAGGTGCTGCCCCGCGCTGGTTGGCGATATCAGACTTCAAGACACCACAGCAGAGCAATTGCGTTTGCCAGCGTTCGCCCTATCGCTACCTACACTCGACAAGTCGCATACCCCTGCATGATCGCTGCGCGGCGTACGCACTGATGGCCACACCCGCCGAGGCCGGCCCCGCGCCGCCCTCACCCGCCGCCCCGGCGGCCGAGCAGAAGCCCATCCACAGCCTCGTCCTCGACACGGGCCCGCTCATCAAGAACGACCCGCCGGTCAGCACGCTCCTCGCCAAGGCCGAGAGCCTGTACACGCTGCCGACCATCGTGTCGGAGATCCGCGACGCGGCGACGCGCGCGCGCGTCGAGACGACGCTGCTGCCGTTTGTGACGCTGCGGTCGCCCCGGCCGGACAGCGTGCGCCGCATCCGCGACTTTGCCCGCCGCACGGGCGACCTCGCCGTCCTCAGCGGGCCCGACGTCGAGGTCCTGGCCCTCGGGTACGAGCTCGAGTGCGAGCGCAACGGCGGGGACTGGCGCCTGCGGAACACGCCGGGCCAAAAGGGCCTGAACGGGCGGCCAGCGGGCGCGGAGGACAAGGTCGACGACGGCGGTGAGGAGGAGCCCAAGGCGGATGACGATACCACGTTGGAGAACGAGGTTGAGAATGCTACAGGCGGAGATGAGGGTCACGAAGTTGGTGTAGCGGACCAGAAGTTGGAAGAGAACCTGGACAGCTTGGATTTGAACAAGCCGTCCGAGGCTGAAGCTCCTTCCGCAGAGGCACCTCTCGCCGAGGCGTCCCCCGCTGAGGCACTGGCCGTCGACGAGGCTGCGACTCTGGAGGTGTCTGGAGAGAAGGAAGACGAGACCGCAACTGCGCAGCACGACGCAGAGGAAGCATCCGACTCGGACTCGGACGGCTGGATCACGCCCTCCAACGTCAAGAAGCACAAGGACCACGACGCCAACACGTCAGCGACCCCCGGAGGCGGCTCCTCGTCCACGCCTCTCATCCTCCAAGCCGCGGTGCTGACCTCCGACTACGCAATGCAAAACGTGGCGCTGCGGATGAACCTCAACCTGGTGGCGCCGTCGCTCGCGCGCATCACGCGACTCAAGAGCTGGGTGCTGCGGTGCCACGGGTGCTTCACCATCACCAAGGACATGAACAAGCAGTTCTGCCCGTCGTGCGGGCAGCCGACGCTAATGCGGGCGAGCTGCTCGACCGACGAGCGCGGCAACTTCCGCGTCCACCTCAAGAAGAACTTCCAGTGGAACAACCGCGGCAACGTCTACAGCGTGCCCAAGCCCGTCCACGGCACCTCCAACGGCCGCCGCCTGCCCCGCAGCGCCGGTGGCGGCAAGGACGGCTGGGGCGCCGGCCTCGTCCTCGCCGAGGACCAGAAGGAGTACACGCGCGCCGTCGACGAGCAGCGCCGGGAGCGCCGCCGCGACGTCATGGACCAGGACTACCTGCCCGGCATCCTCACGGGGTCGCGGTCGGGCGGCAGCGGGGGCAAGATCCGCGTCGGCGCTGGGCGGAATGTCAACTCGAAGCGCAAGCATTGAACGGCGAGCGAGGATGGGGCGGCCTTGGACCGGGGGCCAACGCACAACGTTGCTACGACATCATCATCATCATCATCATTTACACATAGGCGCAGATGGCATAGACGGGGACAAAATGCATGTGAATCGAATCGAATCGAATTGAATTTGAAGATCCAAACTCCAAGGCCGTGGTGACCGTGGCCGTAAACGCCATCCCATGAGGTTCCGCATCCACCTCTATCACCTCTTTCGCCGGACAGACATCGCAGTGGCAGCACAACGTGCCCCAGCCCCCGTCTACCCTCCCTCTGCATCAGACCCTTATCCTCTGCTCCTTTCGCATCGCATCCGCCCGTGAACGATTTACTGCTTCTCCTCCTCTGCAATGTTCGTCAGCACCATCGTGTCTAGCAAAGCAAAAGCCAGCACCTAGAGCTGACGGCGAGAGCTGGTTTCTACTGTAACGTACCCTGCTGGGTCAGCAGCAGGCCGAAGCGCCGCTTGAGCGTGACGCGCTGGCGCGACCACTTGTCGTCGGGCGAGAAGCGCGCCGGGTGCGCCGACTTGGTGACCTGCCCATGGGCGACCTTTTTGAGCGTGTACAGGCGGTTGCCCTGCGCGTCGAGCGTGTACATGAGATGCATGGTGTGCGGCTGTGTTGCGGTTGCGTTTGCGTTCGCGGGACTGGGTTGCTGGTGCTTGCTGTGTTTTTAAGGCTCGCTCGCTCTTGGGAGTCGGCGACGGCGACGGAATTGCGGGAGTCGACTGTGTGTCGTCGCTTCGCGCGGGTTGGGGAGTGGGCGAGGTCGGTGGGCGTGTGCACGGCAAGGGCTTTTGCTGGTGGTGCTGGTGATGGGCGGGCCTGTGGTGTTGACGGTGTTGAAAAATTTCGGCGGGCGCACCGGGGATCGGTCACGTGCGCGCTTATCGATACGCCAGTCCACGCTGGGGACAAAAGTGAACTACCTCCACCCGAGTCCCGACCGCCCACCCTAGAGTCGAGGTAGTCAACAATGAACAAACATCACAGCACGGCCCAATTGCAGAGCGCAGGTTTGAGCAGCACCCCAAGGCACCGGCCCTGGCCTATCTTGGACTCTTGAATGGTACAGAGGTACCAGCTCTTGGCCGCGATAAGGCGTCAACGAACCGTCCTCCCACGTCCTCCTACTTTTGGATTAAAATGGCGTAAGCGGACCCCTTGATATGTTCCATTATTGCTTCTGGCGACGATTCGGCATTGGTCATTGTCAACAGGCTTCAATGCCGCTCTTACGTGTGTAGCTTGCCGGAAGTCCGTGCGTCAGACACCACGAGTTATCTTAGGCTCAGTATTATCAATGTGTGATAAGCGCTCAGGATGGCGGAATATATTACACAGCTTGGGTTGCCCTGCTGTGCTGGGCCACCGTGCTTCTAGGCGGCAGCGAACATACACGAACCGCCAAGGCTCACGAGTCCGAAACGTTTGTCACGTAACCATTAGCCAAGCGCTGACGGCGATATACCACATGCCCGCCAGCAATGAAAAAAGTATATAAACCCGTTGAGCTCCCCCCCTCCCCCCCGGGAAGTGCCTCGTAGCATGCTGCGCTCAGCACTGCATATCGTCGACTCTCGACCTCAGCTTCCAACCTGCCCCTCTTCCGCCTCGACTTCAGCCCGGCAAGTCTCCGTTCAACGCAGAACACGATGATGTACGGCGTGGCGCTCCTCTCCCTGGCTCTGCACGGCCATGTGCTGGCTACTGAGCATCCCGTCTTCACAAACCTGAAGGAAGCTAAACTTTATGAGGCGAAATACCACTCAGAGTTCTGGGGGGTAGGCAATCACCAACAATTGTTCCCTGCAGAAAGGCCTGGAGGGAAGCTAATGGCCCGACATAGGAATGTGACTTCCAGACCGCGTATTGCCACGAGCCTACGATTGCAATCGTCGACGAGTGCAGTCATCGGGAGGGACAACCCGTGAAGTTTAAGAACCGGCCTATCAAGTCGCCGTGCAGGGGGGATAGCCAGGTAAGGCCGACCTATTACGAGCGCAGCCGCCGGGCCAGGAATATTCCCGTCCGAGACCCAACAGACAGACATGAGGCTGACAGTCAATGATGCATAGTGCAGCAGAAAAGCTGGGAAATGCCTGGTTCCGATTGGGGATCAAGAAGCGTACTGTAATTTTGGGGGCTCGTTGGAGCCCCTATCGGACAGGCCATATAGAACGTACCGACAGCCCAATGGGACCTTGAGAACTGTCCAGTTGAAAGAGGGTTGGCGATATGGGCGTATGTGGCCGTAAACAGGTGGACCACCATGAAGCTCGACTCTGCAGCGGCATATACTTCCTCAAGACCCTGTACGCATTCTTTGGTAGTCTCAACCGACGAGTGTGTCAAGCAGCTGAATCGCGGGCCGTTGCTGTGTCTGGTGAAAGGGGACTGGGGGCGACAGACTACATGTATTCGGGACCGAGCCCGGGGTCGACTAGGTGGGTGCATCGACCCATTGCTTGTGCCTTGGTGGCAACTTCGACCAGTGCATGACATTTGGCTCCGACGAGAAGTACCGCGGCATCGCGGTCGGCAACGCCGCTCTGCTGCTCTCTCACAGGGCGAAACGCGAGCGTACGTCAACCCGGTTTAACGGCGCAATGTTGGCGGTAAGTGGCGCCTGGCGTCTCGCCAAAGATGCCGTCTGGTGTCCACGGTCACTACAATTACCACTCTAGTCAGTCGTGCCCGATGACTGGACGTATTCTTCCGAATGGCACTTCCTCGACCCGCACCAAACTCTGCTACAGAATAATACAAATAAACGATGAACTGCCCATTGGCCTCGGCCCGAGCCACAAATAGCAGGATCTGATTATCCTACCCTTTTTGATCTTATATCCCCGACGGAACTAGACCAGAAAGCTGCATTCGTCCGCGAAAAGCTCGGAAATCATGGCTAGCCATCTTGCACTACTCGCTCTGATGCTCTGTGGCCGCACGCAAGGCGTGGACGTCGTACAAGGCATAGACGCCGTACAACAGGAAGGCAAAGAAGCCTTCGGAGCCCCTCGCCCTATCAGGGTGCCGGCGTTTCGGAACATGACGGAGGCGCGACAATACATCGGAGGCTTCAACGACTTCCATAGGGGGTGAGTTACAACTTCCTAGGCTCACGCAAGGCCGCGCAGCCTGGTCCGTTTTAGCCATGCATCTAACTACATGTACGTTTCTCTGATGTAAGTATGCCTAGGGAGCCCAATCCAGAGAAATGCAGGTGGGAGTACCTCGTTAACCAGGATACCCCCAAGGACGGCGAAGTCGTGGCCATCAGGATAGGCAGGTTCAAAATGTCTTGTCTGAATAATAGGCCGGTAAGAAAGCGCGTCCTCCGTACATACGTCCATGGCCGCCTGCTTAGCGATGCGCGGGCAGTGAGCCTTGGCTGCAGCAGACGAGGTTTGGCTAATGCGTCGCGACAATGAATGTAGTGCCCAGAAGCCGGTGGCAAGTGCAAGCCCCCGAACGTCTTTGCCCCCGAGGCAAACTGCAACGCGAAGAACATGGCGGCTATCGAACGTGATCCGTCAAACCCTTGGGCGACGACGGCTCACGCCGAAAAAAATCAGGCAGTGCCATGTGCGAGAGTGAACCGCCGCAACATGGTGCCTGGTGGACGAGGTTGTCAACTCAAACATAGTTAGACCTTGGAGGACGCCGTCTGTGCGTCTGGCGAAAGGCAGTGGTACAAATCTCAGGCGCATTGGGCACAATGCCGCTCTTAGTTTCTACAAGATACTCTCACTTACCCGAGGGAGCCTAGCTTGTGTCATGCATCCCTTGGTGCTCTTCTCTATGAGTAAAGTAATGCTTTGTTCAAGCAGCCATGGCGGCAAGGGAATGAGGCCGCTACTTGACCCCAGCCTGTCCTGGTACGTGTAATGTCCGTGCCGGCGCTGGCGGCAGTGTCGAGGCAGCGAGGTATCCACGCCTGGCCCCGAGGCCGCTCCGCCCCATTGAAGGCCAGGCCGGGTTCACAGGCAAGCTGCTGCTGAGCCTCACTCGAAACGTGAGCCGTTGGAGCATGGAGTCAGTAATACTCATAAGTCGTGACTCTAGATGTAGCGCGGCATGGCGTCCGGGTGGACATGTACGCCTGTTCTATGACTGAGAAGGTCAACTAGTTGCGCTTGATGGTGATGGGCCCGATGCAGGTATGATCGTGCGCTGGCTACGGGTATGTAGCTAACGCCTGCGCATCTGCAGAGCGCTCATTCACCCCGTTTCGAAAATGGCACGTACGTGATCTGTACGCAACTTCATACGTCAATGCGTCAAAAGAGGACGGAGATTGCTGGCCGCAGTGATTGCAGCCGCAAGTTAAATACCCCAGGCTTCGCCGCGTCAAAAGTGCACTTTCAACTCGCAGCCTCCAATCTCTCGAGCTGGTCACGCACACACACACACACACACACACACACACACACACAGACACAGAGCAACTTGCGGACCGCGCCCTAAACGTCGGGATACGAGGCCATCATCAACTGCACCGAACCCCTTCAATACTCCTCGCCGCCAGCGCAACGACGGGGGACTCGTTGCGCTCCATAGTCGCGTCTCAGCTGCTCGAACGGCACCAATATAGGGCAACATGAACCCAGCACTGCTTGTGGTCTCCTTGGCGCTCTACCGCGGCACGTCTGCCCATGATTGGTATTTCAAAACTTTAACAAAGGCAGAACAATGGTTGTACAACTACAATCCCCGGCACGTCGGAGTAAGTAATGTTGACGTAAAGTCACACCGGGGTCAACATTAGACGCCCGGAAGGGTCGACTCGCTCACATCTTCTGCTATAGGAATGTAGCGGGCAACGATGCCGGATCCGGTACGCGGTTATGGACCCCGTTGACGTGCAGAGCCCCTTGGACGGTAAAGGCATCAGAGTCAGCGACGCAATCATGGACATGCCCTGCTTGCCTTCAAAACCGGTAAGTACAGGAGCCCACCAGACACCTCCACCATATGGCGTCCGCTGTCGCCTGATGTGCTCTCGACAATCGGTTTCGCCTGGCCCCCCGCTTCTTTTCCCCCCCAACCCTGCAAAGGGCGCAAGGGCCAGCCACGAGCAGACGCGTTCGTTAGCTGACAGAGTCCATGAATCGCGAGAGCAGTGCCCCCTCAGGGCGGACCTCCGCCACAGCGGGCATTGTAAGGTTGAGCATATGGAACAGATGGAGGCAGAATGTTACTAGATGCCGGCGCGAGGGCCGCAGAGGAGGAAGAGGAGAAGAAGGAGGGCTGCCTGTTGCAGGGGTATATTACATTCGCTTCACATTGGCTTATTGATAGATCAACTACAGTCGTTACATGCCATAAGTGCGGATACCTTTTTCATCCATTGCCGTAATACGATCCTCTCCCAACCCCAGATGGTCTCAAGCGTAACATAAAACATATGGACATCTACAGCTGGCGCCAGAGTAGCTTAACCCCTTAGTCCCATATACTCACAAAGCACCCCTGTCCCGTCACGCCGGGTATTCCAGTCACACAGGAATCATCACCTCTACTTCAACGCTTCCGTGCCCAAACGCCAGGGGCGCCGCGCCGCGTCCACTCAAGCCCCCTCCCCCGGGCCACGCGCGAGACACAGTCTCTCATTCCCCCGGCCGCTGCCCGTTCCCCCAAGTTCAGAGGTCCTGCCCGGACACAGCGGACGCAGCAAGGGCGCCGGCCGGCGACGGCAGCATCGGCACACCCATCACGGGCTGCTGGGCTCTTCCTGCAACGGGCTGGCTTCCTGTGCTGCAGTTGAACGAAAGGTCAAACACGACGGCATGCACTTGACGGACGATGGGTACATCACGTGGTAGGAGAAACAGGGTTTTGGTGATGTGTTATATTCGATCGCGGAGCCAGTACGTAAGAGCAGAATAGACTAGAGTTGTGTGACGAAGCTTCTGGCTGGGCCACGCGGAGGATGATGATATCCAAGGCAAATGAGAAACAAAAAGACAGCAGATTCAGGCGCATGCAGGCGCGTCATGACCGATTCCGGCCAGCCTGAGTAGAAGAGCAGCAGCAACAACCATCATGCGAGCAAGCATCGGAGCGGCCGTCGAAGGGCGGCGGCGACAAAAGATACGCTGAGCAAGCGTGCGCGCGGTCCAAAATCACATGTTGACCTCGCCGACGCGCGCGGCCTTGCCGCCCAGCCAGTCGTCGCGCTCGTAGAAGCGGAAGACGAGGTCGTAATCCTCAAAGTCGTGGACGATGCGGTCGACGCGGCGGTACCCGCGGACGGGGTCGACGAGGCGCTGCATGGCCAGGCTCTTGAGTGTGCCGTCGCCCATGCCGTAGGGGTTGGCGCTCCGGCCCTTTGCCTCGAAGAGGGTGACGCTGAAGCGGCCCGGGCGGAAGATGCTGACCACGTGCTCGATGATCTCGGCCGTCGTGCGCCCGTTCTGTCCGCTGGGCACGTTGGTCTCGAACGAGGCGTACGAGAAGCCCGGCTCGGGCGTGACGTGCACGGTGAAGTAATGCGTCGAGTTGTGCGGGTCCGTCTCGGCCGCCGCCGGGGCTGGGATGACGCCGTTGGCGGAGAAGCCGCACGGGCTGAAGAGGTAGGCGTCGACGCGGGCATCGGGGTAGACCGACGTGGGGTACACCTCGGACAGGCCGCAGCTCTCCGAGACGACGGTGCCCAGGGCGTGGCCCTCGGTGGTGAGCTCCTCGGTCGTGGGCGCCTTGGTGGTGGCGGCGGCGGCGGCGGCGCTGCCGAGCTTGGCCGTGGCAATGTCCAGGTCCGAGTCGTCGTAGTTGTCGAACACGTCCACTTCGTCGGGCGGGGTGGACAGGTCGCCGAGGCTGTCCACGGCCGCCTGGCGAGCCTCTCGGGCCTCGGCAGCAAGCTTGTCGGTCGCGACCGCACTCGCGTCGGACAAGAAGAACTGCTTGGCGTTCTCAGGATCGAGGTCCGTCATGAGAATCTCGAGAGTCTCGTCGTTGTGGTTGGCCCCGGGCGTGTTGGCGCCCGTCGACGCGACCGAGTACTCGGGCGTCGGCTGCCCGTGCGCCTCCGACTCGGGCGTCAGGGGCGGCGTGAGCGTTTGGTTGGGCGAGGTAATGTACAGGTACCAGTGGTCGCCGTTCATCTTGCCCACCATGTAGGCGCTGCCGCCGCCCTCGAGCGAGTCGTCGAGGTACTTGACCTCCTGCTTCCAGCTGCGGTGGGGGCCGCGCTGCTCGTCGGGGAACAGGAAGTTCTTACGACTGTAGAAGACGCGGTAGGGCACGGCGGCGGCGCGAAGGTCCTTGGACGAGTCGGCCTTGTGGAAGGGGAAGCCGGCGTCGGCGGCAGCGATGTGGAGCAGGCGCTGGAGGCCGAGGAGCAGCGTCGTGGTGCCGCACGTCTTGAGAATGAGCTTGTGGGGGAAGACGAACATGCTCGACTCAGAGAGGAGGTAGGCGTCGACGGCCTCGGACTCGAGGACCGAGAGGATCTTGCAGTTGACCATGTCGAGCATGCCGACCCACGTCTCCGAGGAGACGCTCTTCAAGCCATTGGGGTGGGCGCCAGAAGGCAAGGCGGCGGCGCTCGGGGCGAACCAGACCTCGAGGAGCTTCTCGGGGCCCTCGAAGGCGCCGCTCGAGTCGAGGTCTGCGGCGACATCGTGATTGATGGTCAAGTGCGGAGTGCCCTCGCTGGGAGAAAAAGTATAGTTCTTGGGGACCGAGAGGTTGACCATGCTGCTTCGGGAGGCGGGACGGCCTGGGCGACTCGTGGGAGGCGGGAGCAGGTCGGAACGACGATGTCTCTTCAATGCCCGGTCGGCAGAGTCCGCGGAGCACTAGCTGCCACTCAAACAGACCTTGCGGCGTCTGTTTGAGAGAGTAGGCCCACAGGAAGTGGTGGAATCAAAGACGCTGGCGGAAGCCAGCAGCAATGAGCCGTGTAGGAGGTGGCTAACGTCACAGAGGTGGACGTTAAGGGGGGCGGAAGCGGAGGGAGTGGAGGAACAACTTCTGCGACAGAATGTTGATCGATCGAGGGCGGTCCGATACCCGGGGGACAAGTACCGGATCGACGACGAGTGCAGAGAAGGTTTCTGCTGCGGCGAGGCGAAGAGCTGGTCGGTCGCGAGCGGCCAGGAGATGAAGGCTGGGGTGGCACGAGGGGTGCTATCCAGGCCTGCGGCGAGAGCGTTTGTCAGCGCGCGTTGCACGAGGGGAGGAGCACAGAGACAGCGGGCGAGGGGAGCAGAGAGAGAGGGGGGAAATAGGCGAGAGGTGCGAGGCCGAGGGCGTGGTGGCACGTACTTGGAGGGGCGGGAGAAGAGGAAGCGAAGCGGATCAGTCTGGCGCATGAAAGGCGGAGGGACGGCGATGGCGGCGGCGCGTCTCGAGTGACGGCCGTCTGGAGTCTCCTTTGTCAAAGACAAAGCAGAGTGTGTTGATAAACCCGACGAGTTAGGGGCGCATAGAGTTTGCGGGAGGGTCGAGGTTGGCGGATTGAGGTTGATCGTGTGAGCGAGGATGCGCCGATGGAGACGAGCGGGCAAGATTTTTCTTCTGCGTCGCTGGCTGGCTGGCTGCGCGCTGCTGGCTGCCCCGCGCCACAACTGCCCGGCGCTGTACTTGTACGAGTAGGTAATGGTAATTGGGCGATCCAATTGCAGGCCCCCCCTCCAAGCAAGTCCAATTGCGGTGACGTATGTGCGAGTACCTTGACTAGGCGGGCGAGGCCGCCTATAAATACCAGAAATACCCTGTAAATTGAAGCGGGCAGCATGGGCAATCAACACATGCACTAAACGGCGCAAGATTTGCTGCTGCCCAAACGCAATGCGTGACAACGCCGGCGCGTGGTGTTGCGTCTTCTTGGACGCTGTGCGCCGGCGAAGCTTCCTGCTAGTGACCGTCCCGCTCCCGGTTTTGCGCCCGCCGACTGTGACGCTGCTGGTGGTGGCGGCGGCGACGGCGAGATGCGAATATGTGTGTGCCCGCGTGTGTGTGTGTGCCTGCGGGTGGGGAGGTGGGTAGGACAAGATTCTGACGCCAGGGGGCAGACGCTCCCTGGTGGCCCTGGAAGTCCTGGTAGGCGACGGCCCGCGGGCGTCGGGAGAGCGCGCTACAGCAGCCCTGGGGAGAGCACTGTGGAGTGGATTGGCAACAGGGCCGTGGCCACTGGAGAATGGGCTCCAGTCAGGTTCACGGATTCTGGGCAGCCGGGAGGGACCCATTTGGGCACGAATGGATGCATTTCGTGGTGCGCGAGCGCGGGGCTTCGGCTAGGCCTAACGCTAATGGCGTCGCTACCGCGCCGGCGGCCGGCGGCACAGCGCTGTGGTTGGCTGTTGCGGATGCCGCGTCCCTGGCCTCGCCGGCGTCGCGCACGAAATGTCGCGATAATTATTCGAGTCCCGTCCGGCTGCCGCCCCCATTGATCCATTGGCGGCGGCCAGATTATGCGCGCGCGCGCCCGTGCTGTTGCTGTGGCCGTGGCCATGGCGTCATTGCCTGTCGGCGAGCGCGCTTTGCGCCGCAGACTGCACCTCACGTCCGCCTCCAGCCAACTCGGGCGCAGAGCTGTCTCGCACATCAGTTTACGGGCGTGACCGAGGGCACGCCATCAACCGATGTGGTCGATGCGCGCTGGCTGTGCGTGTTGTCCGGTGCTATTAGGGCATGCGTGCATCCATCGACCGACCGCATCCCGGCTGTCGGCAAAGCCAGCTTGGCGCGGTTCATGTACCCCTCGCTGATCGAGCCGTCCCCCCTCCGCCAGGCATCCCGGGTAGCTGGCCACTTGGCAACGATCATCGGCGTCGCGGCCAAGTGCGGCGGGCGTTGGGCGCGAGCGTCGTGCTGTCGAGAGAGAAATCGCTCGTGCCGCGAACGCTGCCTCACCTCTCTGCGGCTGCCGTGATACCTTCTCGGAGTGAATCCGTGATACCTCGGAACACGTGCGAAAGCGAGCACGCCGTGTACTTGTTGACCAGAGCGTCGCCGTCCATGGCCTTCTGTGTCTCCTCGGTTCCCGCTCCGGATATGTCCTGTCCGTTGACCTGCGTGCCCACGGGATAGCGTGGCCTCGCCCCCTCCTCGATCAGGGCGATGAATTGAGCGTCCATGGGCACCGATCCCAGGAACGGCACCTTGAACTCGTCGGCCATGGAACGGCCGCCGCCGGAGCCAAAGATGTCGGTGCACTCGGAGCAGTGCGGGCAGACAAAGCCGCTCATGTTCTCGACGACGCCCAGTACGCGGATGCCAGTCTTGAAGCAGAAGTTGAGCTCCTTGCGCACGTCCGACGTCGAGACGGCCTGCGGCGTCGTCACCACGACGGCGCCCGCGACCTGGCCGGGCCTCGACTCGGCCTGCAGCGTCTCGACAAGCGATATGTGCTCGTCGCTGGTGCCCGGGGGCGTGTCGATGAGGAGGTAGTCGGTGTCGGCCCAGAGGACGTCGCGCAGGAATTGCCGTATCATGGCCGTCTTCTTGGGCCCTCGCCAGACGACGGCGTCGCCGCGGTTGGGCAGCAGGAAGCCGAGGCTCATGGCGTGCAGGCTGCCCACGCCCTTGGACGGGTCGGCCTCGTGCACCACGACGGGCGCCCAGCCGCCGGGCACCTGTGTGACCTTGGAGGCCTCGATGGAGAGCATGCGGGGCATCGACGGCCCGGTGAGGTCGACGTCGAGGATGCCGACCGAGTGGCCCGCGAGGGAGAGCGACAGCGCGAGCTGCGTCGTCACCGACGACTTGCCGACGCCGCCCTTGCCGGAGAGGACCTGCGGGGGTCAGCGTCGGTCTAGAAGCAGGAGAAGAGCGAGAGCGAGCTGCGTACCAGCACAATATTCTTGACCTTGTCCAGGCTCATGATGATTGATGCGCGAGTGTCTGTCGCGTCCTGGGCGGATGACAACGAAACGGGTTGAGGAAAACGGCCTGCTCGGCAATCGGGCAATCAGAACGACAGTGGAAGCGGACAAAAAAGGGCCCGGTGTCGAACGGGAGTTGTCGCGGCGTCGGGAGCGGCGGCTTTTGAAGGCCTGACGGATGCTTAGAAATTCGAGGCACCGGGGCCGATGGACGGAGCTGGAATGGGCATCACCCAAGCGCTGAAGCGCTGAAGGGCCCCATCACTCCCGTGCCGTCCTGTCAGGTTGCACGGTGGGCTTCGGCGCTGCCCCACGTGAGGTGCAGGCAACATTGAAGGCAGGCACGGCAGGGTTCCAACTTCCAGGTTCCATCCTTCCCCAGTGGCGGCCCTTCTGGCAGCGTCAACCTGGAGCCCCCGATCGCGTCCCGCCATCCCCCACTCTCACCCTCATCACATTCATCAGCATCACAAAGCCATGGGACTCGGTTTGCAAACACGCACAGCGACACTGGTACCACCTCGTATTCTTGTCTACTGATTGCTCAAGATATTCCCGTCCTCATGTCTCCCCGTCGTCGTGTATCTTCGTTTTGTCCGCCATGTCCCTCTCGGCAGCGCCAATCTAGGGTCGTCTGGCCATGTCCACGTCCAGCATTGGGCGTCCTCGTGTCGTGTCGTCGTTACCAGAATTCGCGTTCATCCGCAAGGGTATCAACCGCGAAAGATCAAAATAAGAAAGCAAAGAGAGACAAGAAGAGAAGAAACCAAAAATAACGGGAACGGCCTGCAAATGCATACAAGAACTGGTTAACAGCCCGTCATCAGCCCCGTAAACGGCCGCTCGCCAAGTGTCAAGGCCTTCTATCGTTCGTCTCGTCGGAATCCGTGGCCGCCACGAACGCGATTATTCCCTTCTCGAAGGCAATGATGGGGTTCTTCTCCGATCCGTGACCGATCACGTTGCCTTGGCTCGCTGCTGGCCCCCGGACCGGGCTCATGAACCGCACGATGGGCCCTCCTGAAACGGTGAATCCGATGAGCTCGGCTTGCTCCTCTTCGTCGTCGCCGCTCTCATCTCCCTGAGACGCTTGAATGGTGTTCCTATACCCAGCATACGGTCAGCGCACAAGGCCTGGACGCGGGACACTGGCACCATACGCTTGACTGATCGGCCGTGATATATCACAACCCTCCAGTTTCCGACGGTGCCTCACGTTCTTGATCCTTTTCTTGGTGCAATCGTGGAAAAGATGCAAGAAGCCGGCAATGACAAGGACAGGTGTGCCCAAGGCTAGCGCCCATGGTCTGTGATTGATTAGAGACAATTCGATTCCCATTCGAAGAGATGACTCACGGATGCTTGCTATCCCTGAAAGCATGCAGAAGCGCAAGAATGGTGCCGACGATGGCGACCAGCGAGCCCACCTGGATCATGGCCCACGTCGACCAGAACAATGGCATGAGAGGTTCACCATCGCAGAATTGCACCGCTAGCAGAGCAAATGCTTCCATCACGACAAAAAGTATCGATATAGCCACACAAGAGAGGCAAATGAGTATGTACATTCGGATGGCCGACGCTCTTTGTCTCGTTTGGGGACCGTGATGTTCCAATGCTCGCTGACCTCTTATTCGTCGGGTTAGCTGGCGCCCGCCGCTCCGTGGTCGGACGACGTACTTTGTGTATATCCATGATGAGAAGAAGAGAACAACCAAGTTCAGGACGAATAGAACCCAGTACACGACCTGGAACTGCCACAACGACATGTGGGACGCGAACCCTGCGTAGTGCTTGCACAGCGCGGGATCGGGGCCGTAATTACCGGGCATCGCCTCGACTAGCTCACTATGTTGATGCTGATGGTCTGGTCCTGCTGGTCGTCACCAAGATGCAAGTCGACAACGGCGGAGGTGTCGGCTCGGAGACAAGTTGTTGGCTCTCGGAAGATCTCTTGACCAGACCTGGATCTGCCCTCTTCCATGGAGCCGGCCGGGGGTGTGATGAACCTTTTTGTACTCGTCGGCCAGAGCGCTGTTCATCCGGCACGGAAGACCGCAGGGCCAAGGACGGCGTGGGTACTCGCGGACACAGCTCGCAGGGGGGCCGGCATCTACAGCCGGAAACGGATAATAATGGTCAAGGTGCCAAAAGCCCTGAACGACACGCAATCGCCGGGCTATGCAGTCTCGCCAAGGCCTTGACAACGGACCGGCGCAGCGGCGTACATGGACGACGGCCTGGGTGAGAGTCACTTGAGACATGTCGGCGCTGCCTGGAATTGCGCGTACCGGGTGTCAACGCCGTGACCCTAGCCGGCGTGTGAGACAGCAAGGCTTGGCTACGCTGCGCTGACGCCGGTAAAGGAAAGCTGGCCATGGCCGGAGGCGACACAACGCAGATTCCCAACGATAAGGCATTGTATCCACGGTGCACGCGGTCGTTGATTCGATGCTGTCGGAGCAGCCCGACATGGGGCACGGAGCATATCGGGGCGACTATCTGTGCGGCCTGGGGCGGCAAACGATATCTGACAGGCGCCATGCTGCCCGTGTCCGGCACTGATACGTACGTGGGGGTACGAAAAGGAATATACGGCGACGAGCACTGAGGACACACACCGTTACACCAGCGCCGGAGCCGTGGTCAGGCGTTGGTGTTTGGCACGGCCAATACCACCAGCCGCATATCGATTCGCACCAACAATGGGGGCGCCGCCGAGGGCTGTGAACTTGTGATGGGAAAGCGGAAAAGGCTGATGAGGCGCCAACCACCACGGAGAGATTACGAGGCGCTCATTGGCCACTACGCGGAGATCTGCCCTGTCCGGGGCCCCCCGAGATTGCGGCGCCGGCAGTTGGGCCTGGGCTGAGTTGGTTTCCCTGCCTTGGCGACGGGAGGCTGACGGTATGCCAAGCCGGTTACGCTGGCAGCCGTCGAGGCGGTGTTGACTGCTAGGGCCGGCACCAGGCTGGGATCGACAATCTCAGGAGTCAAGCCTCCCGTGCTTCTCCCTCACAAGGGGGAAAGAGGGCTCACATGCCATGCCGAGCAATGTCTAGTATTAGCCGCCCACGTGTACTGTACTGTCGAAGGCTGATGACGTGCCACAGCAAGAAGAGCGACGGCCCCTGCGAATGCAACTGTCTCACCACCAAGGCGACCCAGCGCGCCGGGGCGAGCACAAGGCGGGCAAGCACGCAACGCACACGCACCCACAGACACACTCACTCCTCGCCCACTCACACTTGCTCCCACACCTACGTAGACGACTGTGTCACGGATTATGCTTAGTTTTAAAGTTGACGTGTGTGTGAGACAGCTCGCAAATGCAGCACTCGTGGGGCCGAACCCCCTCGGTCCGATGATACACAAGAAGCGACTTGTCTCGCGGGAGAGAAGCCCAATGGGCACGGCGCTTATGCACATACAAGACGCGGTGTAACGGACTGAAGGAGTGTGAAGCAGGTCACTGGGTTGGGGGTCAGGGTTGTGGAAGGGAGTCAACGGACAGGGAGCCAACTCCGATACGAGCGGCTTCCGCGCCCGAGGCGGCTGCCCGTCCGTCCAGACACGCGGCGGTGCCAAAGCGGCACCCGCACCGGCCGCCGGCTGCCCAACGCGTCGAAAGAGGAAAATGGAGAGCGAGAGAGAGCGCATGCATCTGATGAAACGGGCGCGCTGCGACCGGGACTTCGAGACACACGTGCCGCAAAACGGCCCCGACAGGGCGAGGGACGTCGGCCGGGCGCCCGCACTAGACGCCTGTGGCGGCGCGAGCCCCGGCAGCCAGTGTAGCACGGGCAAAGATGGCCACTCCAATATTCTGTACGGACTATTGGGCCGCGAGCTTCCCCGGACTGTGAAGGAACATGGGAGGATAAGCTGAGCGAGCGGCTGACCTGACCTGTTCTGGCAGGGGCTTCGGTCCGCCGTTGCTAAAACGGATCATACCGTGATCCGCTGTCTTCAAGCTGAGAGGGTCACTGCGCGAGAGTATTGAGTTTATAAGAGTAGGGCATATAAACCGGTAGATGAGCCCTTATTCTTCCTCGGATATCGAGCAGATGAAGGCCCGACCCAAGCAACTACATCGGCATTTTGAACGGTCGGGACTCGGGACGTTCCCGCCTCCAGCAGCCGAGGAAGCAAAAAGACGGCAAACAAAAAGAAACAAGGTTAGATAGAGACTGCCGGGCCCGCTAGCCACGCGAGCACAGCAAGCACCGTCGATCCGTTTCGAATGCCGCATTGCATTCCGGCTCTCGCCGGGGCCTCCCGGCCTGGGCCACTGACCGGCCACGATGCAGAGCTACGGCCAGGACCGTCTCCTCTGTGCGGGCGAACTGGGGCTCGTCGCATGCTGCTGGTCTTGTCACAGAGGGAGAAGACTTGATATGGACGAAACGCACGGCTCGGTGAGGAACTGGGGCCACGTCGTCAGCTCACTCATCAGCTATCGTCGCCAAGGGTCCGTACAGTAACAGTGTTGCGGCCGTGCCACCACGAGATATGCTCTCTTGTTGCACGACGCGTGCACTATATCTGATGCATCATGTCCGTGCGGAGGGGGTTCTTGGATCTGTCTACTCAGCCGCGAGCGTGGAGCATGTGCCGATGCCCATGCTCGTGCCCATGCTTGTGCGTGTGCTTGTGCTTGTGCGCATGCGCATGCGCGTGAACACGATCTAGAGCACCGTCGTCTCCGTCAACTCTCATACCCTGGCCCTCGTCGTCGTCATCCTCGTCACCACCACCATCCTCCTCTTCCTCTTCCTCATCGACGTCATCCTCAGCCCAGTCCGGGAAGCCGTCGTCAAACAGCTCCTCCAGGCGCTCCCTCCTCTTCCTCTCCCCGCCCGCGCCCGCGCCCGTTGCCCCGTCCAGCGCAGGGTCGCGCATCACGCCCTCCCACGCCGCCATCTCCCCATCCGTGAGGAGGCACGCGTCCAGCATGGCCGCCAGGGCCGCGCGGTCGAGCCCCTCGCCGATGAAGACGAGCTCCTGCCGGCGGTCCCCCCACTCGCCGCCCTTGCGCACGTCGTGCCGCACCAGCGCGTCGACCTGCGAGTCGCCCGTCGCGTACGCTGCGGCCGGCAGCGTGCAGAACCACGGCCGCCCGCCCGTGAGCGTCAGCATCGCGCCCGCCTGCGACCAGTCGCCCGCGCGGTGCGGCCGCGTCGCCAGGTGGAACTCGCCCTTGGACCGGAAGAGCCGCCGCAGCGTCGGGTGCGCGCGCTTGTTGGCGAGGATGGTGTCGTTGGCGGGTATATCCAGCGGGTTCTCTGCGCTGTCCGTGTTGTTGCTGTTGCTGTCGTTGTCGTCGTCGTCGAGCTGCATGCGCGTAGTGCCGCTGTCGTCCATGTCCTCATGGCCCTGCGCTGTTACTGCCTTTGCGGTAGGTGAGGGCGCCGTGCGGGCCGTGGAGGCCGATCTGGCGCTCAGGGGAGATGACCCCAGGGCGACTGCGCTCGCAGATGACCCAGAGCTGCCCGAGTCTTCCATGTCTTCATCCTGTTGGTCCTCCATGTCGACGTCCGTGCCACCATCCCCGTCTTCTTCATCGTCATCATCTCCATCGTCATCTTCGTCGTCCGGATGCTCCATCTGCAAGATAAATTTATCATGAAGCAGCGCAAAGAGCCTGCGGGGATGAAACGGCCTGTAGCGGCTGTAGATGAAGCTCTGCACGTTGTACTCCTCCGTCTCAGGCTTGGGTGTGAGGACGTTGCGCCCGTTGACCTGAGCTCAACTGCGTCAGCCGAAACCGCCCGACCCCCCTAGTCCAACCCAAGGCAAGGCAGGGCATATCATCATCATGCGGGTGAGCGATATATTTATGCGAGCCAGCCAGCCAGCCAGCCAGCCAGCCAAGCTAGACACCCTCGCTTGGCGGGCACGCGCGGGCGACGGTTGAGAACGTACGTACCTCGCGCACAGTCATTTCGTGCAGGTCCTGCAGCCAGCCGTACCCGGCCTGTGCAACGTCGAGCTTGAACAGGCCCGTGTTGACGAGCTGTTTGACGTCGACCTTGCCGTACGTCGCCTCGATGATCTTGGCGCGGTGGTTGAGCTTCGTGACGAGGCTGCGCGTCTCCTTTCTCGTCTCTTCGCTGACCTGTGCTCGGGTCAGCAGGTAATCGTACAGTGAACACCAGGCAGTATCACACGCACCATGTCCGTCTTGTTCAGCACAATGACCTCCGCAAACTCGATCTGGTCGACCATGAGGTCGGAAACTGTGCGCTCGTCCTCGGGCGTCACGTCATCGCGCCGCGAGGACAGCAGGTCCGCCGTGTCAAAGTCGTGCATCATGGTAAAGGCATCTATCACCGTCACTGTCGTGTCCAGCTTGGCGAACTTTTCTAGCCCTCCCGCTTTCTTGCTGAACCTCACTTAGCTCCACGCCAACCCGGCGGGAAGAAGGGAAAGAGAGAGCTTACAGCTGCTTGAGCACCTTGATCATGCTTTCGTCAAGCTGACTTGCTCCAGGCGCCTCCGCCATGTCGCCCATCGTGTCGGCCAGGCGCGCGTCAAATGTCTCGGCGACCTGTTCCGGTTCGCTGATGCCGCTGCTCTCGATGATGATGTAGTCGAACTCTTGCAGCTGGGCGAGGCGCACCAGCTCCTCGAGGAGATCGCCCCGAAGTGTGCAGCAGATGCATCCATTCTGTAGAGCAATGACCTTTTCGTCCTTTTTTGTGAGTTGATGTGTCTTTTTGATGAGTGCGGCGTCAATGTTGATACTATCTCGTTAACATGGCGCGCTTCCCATCATACATGTAACTGCTCAACACGACTTACGCGCCAATGTCATTGACTACCACGGCGATGCGGAGACCATGCTCCGTCTTTAGGATGTGCTGTAGCAGAGTGGTCTTGCCGGATCCCTGGCCAGGTCAACGGATACTCCAACCTGAATTTCATAGGCAGCCTTACCAGAAACCCAGAGAGCAGCGTCACCGGCAGCGGCTTCTTTGGTACTTGCATTCTGCTGCCTTTTTTCACGTTCTTACGAGAGAGTGTCCGCATCTTGTCCCGCGAGCTGACCGCTGCCGCGATTCCGTTTCAACTGTCCGATTTTGAAGCAGAAAAAAAGAAGACGGGGCGTGTTCCGATCCCTTGTGCGAGCACGTCGGTTCACTTATATATTTTGGCTTCACTATCAACAACATCTCGAGGGCTCTAAACCTACTGCATTTCAGCCTGGGCCCGTGTAAGTGGTGAGCCATGACGCGAGACGCAGCTCATCAGGGTTCTGGCCTCTGACCATCAAGGTGTTGCGATACACACCCGATTACATCTCGGAGCCACTGATTGGTTCTCATCGGGGAGATCACGGAATCTGGGGTCCTTGGCAGGAGACATGGCTACCGTAAACGGAAATGGGTTCATGACTGCAGTTGGTCGTTGTGCTTGTGGTGCTTCACATTGTCGCAGCATGACGGGGAGGACAACAAGGTGTTTCTGCACTTACCGTTCCGCTGTACTTCGTACGTTGCTCGGACTCGGCACACACGCACAGCACAAAGACAACACGGTCTCTCAGGTCAAAATTATTTAAAGGAATCGCTGGGACAAGACGCCAGTGTTGGGGGTCCAGATATGCTCGTGGCAAGTTTCTGGACACAGTAGGCGATCGGATTGCGTTCCCACGGACGACGGCGCAACCCAAATAATGCAGCCTCCCTTACATCTTCTGGGGCACGGCGTTGTACTCCGCTTGTCGTCCCGCTCAAGACCCAAACCAGACCGCAAAGGTTATCAAAGTGTCTTCTCCACTGCCTAGTCTCTCTCCAGCAAACTGACGAAGCAGGACCTGTGCTTGAGCAGGGCGCCCCTGGGCTTTCCATCAGTCGCACGTCCGACCATGCTCAGCCCAAGCAAGCCCCCAGCGCCGAGCTTGAACCTATGGTGACTGATGCATTGTGTTTGTCAGGCTTCCAGGCTCAGACAGGGATCAACTCCACGTCTTCGATATATTCGACATCTTCGTCCGGATACATCGAGTCCCTGGCCGCGGACCGATGGCCAAATTTCCACTCCGGCTTCAGGCCCCGGCCTTTGCCCTCGAGCGCATCCACGATGTAGTCGCCGATCACGGGGAACATTTTGAACGCATGCTGGCTGCCCCCCGTTGCGATGAGCAGCTCCGGATGTTGCGGCGCCCGGTCAATCACAAAATGCCCATCGGGAGTGTCAGCATCCCAGCATAGCTTGGCTCCCACAAGTGGCCTGTCTGAGAGCTCGGGCATAACTGCAGAGACAAATTGCTTGATAGCCTCCACCGCCTTCTTGGGTGCCCGCCTCTGGCGGTTAAATGCTTGTAGAGGTCCGAGATTGCCAGTGCTGTCGTTGATTTCTTGATCTACATGATCATATCCCGCGTTGCGGCACCCATATCTATGCATGCCGCCAATTTTGATTCTTTCTACAAAGACGGTCAGTTCCAATCATGACGGGATATGTCTTTTGCATATTTCCAAAGGCAAGAAGATACTTGTCAAAAGCTCTTGTTCAACGTACTTGTTTCGTGATCAGGCTCGAAGGCGTAGCCGAGCTCCAAATTGTCAATCACGGGGATACCTTTCCATTTGGAGTACTCTTCATCTGTCAGCTCAATGTAAGCAACGAGTGTACCTACAGGCCGGAGTATAGACGATGTGAGGTGTGGTAGAATGACGGACGATGCTGCCCCGATGCACAGGACATAATGGTCCGCAGATAGCACCTTGCCAGACTTGACTCTGACGCCGGCAAGCTGCCCGTCCTCGTCGCGTTCAAGACTGACCATCGTTGCCGCCTGGCCGGAAAGGAACTTCACGCCGCGGGCCCGCGCCTCACCGGCCCACGTCTCCATCGCTTTGCTGGATTGCACCCACCCTGCACAGCTATTCCATTGTCCTTTCCAGGTACTGATGGCAGGAGAGTTCGACAAGTTTGGGCAATGCCTGATGATGTCGTCTCGAGAGTGTAGAAACTCAATGGTGCTGGCCTGCCCTGCACGCTTCAGGTTGTCATATGAGCGTCGCAGGTTGTCTTCATACTCTGCGTCGCCGCTAGTCGTCGCCAGACGCCCCTTGGCCAACTTAACGGTGCGAAGACTGTGAACAGGGGACACAGGTTACACTCACTGTTTCATGGTATATAGAATGCCAGTACGGGTCTTTCCAGGCCGACATGGCTTCCGAAGCCATCTTCGTGTAGAGAACATCTTCATATTCGGCGCGTACGATCTTGTTGAGGTCAGTGCCGGCGGATTCCGGACTCGGCACCGGATGTTTGTCAATGCAGACCACGTTTTTGTAGCCGCGTCTGGTGAGGTGGACTGCTGTGCTGATGCCCAGCGCGCCGCTGCGACATGGAGCATGCGGTGTCAGAACGGCAGCATGCTGTGTGACGTCGGGCCGTTGCCATTGTGACACTCACGCGCCTATGATTAAGATTGAAGAATCTGGTTGGAGAGGCATTCTGCCCGAGTTGATGCGACCCAAGATATTGATGGAATCTAGATGAGATTGATCACCCAGCGTGTCCACAACGATGCACTTGTTCTTGTTCAACATGCGGCTTGAATTAATGGTAAAAGAAGACTGGAGCCGAATCTCAAATACTGGGGACGTCTGGGTCATGTTAAGGCACTTGGACTGCGCGGACTTTTTCACAGTGATCAACATGAAGCTGGTGGCTCAACGCGTGATTCTTGTAACACAAATGCAAGTCCCACAGCAAGGGCGCGCATTTCGGCATTTGCTCTTTTCGGCTGCACACGGGATTGGCTAAGCATGTCAAGCTGAGCGTGAATGACATGGGCCAAACACCAGTAACGTCGAGCACCTAGGTAGGCAGAGAACGTGGAATACAAGGTACCGGCCTGCTTCCACCACATGCAGGCAGCAGCATGAGTTCTGGCGCGGGGTCGACCTTGAACCAGACGCCAATGCCAAGATTCCTGTTCCCATACAACACATGCCACATATTGGAGGTAGCCGTACTGTCTCTCTCTATCTCAAAAACACCGCACAGCACATAATCAGGGAGGGCATCATGGACCAAGTCCGGAACCCGCTCCTCGCTGGACACGCAGACTCACAATGCGAGTCACTCCTGTACAGCAAGCTGCCTGGAGAGGTCCGCAACTACATCTTCTCTCTCGCCCTCGCCGACTTCCCGGACCCGGCTCCGGCTTCTCAGTACGCCGAGACGTCGTGCTATGCCCGGCCGGCATACTTCGCACCTCGGATCAGCGACACGCGCCTTCTTCGAACCTGCCGCGCCGTCTACAAGGAATGCTGGCACCTGCCCTGTGCCCTTCGAGAGCAGGTGGCTTGGGTCACCAACGCAGACAGGGCGCCGCTATCCTATGATGAAGGCCAGCTTCTGTCGACACTGCGGTACATGGAGGAGCTGCGTGGCGAAAAGGTGGAAATCGGCAGCCTTCGCGTCTTCACACAAATGTTCATGTTGGAGAGGGGCGAGGTAGCCCATCTGCTCAGGGAGCCGTCCTTGCACCCCCGCGAAGTCACTCTCACCATCAGACACACCGACTGGTGGCATTGGGAAGAGGACAAGCCGCTGTACTTCCAGGGCGATTGGATCAAGGACTTCTCCGAGGCCATGCCTCCCTCGGTCCGGCGGCTCCGCATCGAACTGGAGTCGCTGGAGCGAAAGAAGGACCAGATCGATGAGATTGCGAGGCAGATGGCGCAGCGCTGGTGCTTCGTCCGGAGCGACGGCGTCGTGCTCTACGCAGACGCCGCGGAGGGCGCCGCCGCGGTGAGTCGCTGGTCGGGCACGAGCAGGCTGTTCGGCAGGCGATGGGTCCGCGACGAGACAACGCCCGGCACCAGCGGCTATTACATCGCCACCGTCTCGTTCATGCCCGAGCTGGTGCTTGAGCGAGCCGGCGCAACCGTCAGCGAGACGGCGAGAAACCATGCCAGGCGAGGCTTGGACCGCATGCACGGAGACAGGGTGAGGCTATACGTGCCAGATGCCGAGGCCGTGGAGTGCGAAGAGCCTTCACTTCTCGACCCGGATGCAGTTGACCATTTTCAGCCAGAGCCAGACGATGTTTGGGTTGAGTTTGAGTAACTGGGGGCCGAAATAGCCGAAGAGACCAGGGTAGTAGAGCTTTGCTGCTAGCCCTGGTCTGGTGCGAGGCGCCGGAGACCGACGAAACTCGCCATGGTCAATTCCACGTGCGTGGAGTTTGAACGAGAAGGCCGTATGGCCTGCCTGCAGTTGATCTATCACCATTCGGGTGCCTGGCATTGATCGTGCTGTGTGTGACAGTGCAGCAGCCGTGTTAGTTCCGAGCGTGTCCGGATATAGCATTGAAGCCACCACACCACGGCCCAAGAAGCGCCGCCTTCACAGTAAAAACATGCCGAAACAAGGCAACTACTCCAGATAAGTCATAGTACCGACAAGAAGGACGCGTAATTCTCCGCTGAAAACTGCAGCTCTGTAGTCGTACGTATATAAACATGCGCAGCAGTGAACCGTTGGCATTGATGCACGCAACGGCCTCCAGGACCATCGCTCGTCTGTGAAACAGCCTAAGCACGCGCCCTTTCCTCATCAACCTACATGTACGATAAACGCACATGAAAGTAAAATTCGATTTGAATCCTGCTCCGGAGTCCGCAAGCATGACCACATCGGACGTCTTGTCCTACGTCGCGGCTATCTTCTGCTCGCCCCCCGTTCATCTCCTCTGCTTCTCTACCCTCACAGGCACACAGCTCTTCCAAACATTTGTCATCACAAAAGTCGCGTTCAAGGCGCTGCCAAAGACCGCCTTTGTGGGCCTCCAGAAGAGGCTGTTCCCCGTCTACTTCGCCGTTCAGGTAGCGTTGCTGCTGCTCACGGGCTTGACGTTTCCGCCGTACGGCGTCGCGGCGCTCGCGAGAAACAAGCACGATTCAATGCCCCTGCTCGTCGCTGGATGCGCGGCGGGCATCAATTTGACGATATTCGGGCCCAAGACCCGTCAGGCCATGCTGGCCCTGTTCACACCCAGTATGATTTGATCTCAAATGACATACTCGTGCAGTGAGCGGCCGCCGCCGCCTGCTAACCATCAATCCAGGCAGACGTGATGCCACGGAAGACGGCACTGCCAAGGCGCCAAATGGCTTCCAGTCGTTGAAACGGGGCTTTTCAAAGTATCACGCCGCTGCCATTCACCTGAACCTCGTTTCGGTCTGCGCGACGTTGTGGTATGGCTGGCGGTTAGCGATGAGGCTGGATTTCGGAGGCAACACAGCTTAGCATGGTATATGTGCTCGATTCGGTCCGGCCCGTCTGCCTCAACTGAGAGATATCGATCGCCTCCGTAGCATCTTCCACATCAAGGCAGCGGGGACCGTCATCGCATTGGCGACCGTTAAAAACTGCCGCACAATACAACTGGGACCTGCAGCTGGCCAGATCGTTGCCATCAATTGTAAGGGGGAATCACATCAGCCGATGTAACCGTTGCGGAGCAGATATGGTTTCAAGGTCACATTGGGGCCGACGTCAAGTGACGAAGACGCAAGATGTGATTACGGTGACACATGAACTCGGCACCAAGCGTTGGAGCATATCATTTGTTGGCGAAGCCGTGGCACACCAGACGCCGGAAACATGTAGCCGCCCATCGGCGAGCTGATATGATAGGTCATTGGGTGATCAATACAAGCCATCTAGGCGATTTGCAAGCCGTCTTGACGCCAAGCCGATGTGAGGGACGGAAATATGAGAAGCAAAGCAATCGCATACATGTAGTTGTACATCTGTTGTCGTGTCAAGTTACAGGCTTCGAGCAGGTATATAACGAGAGCTTGACCGCGGGCGCAAGCAGGGAATTGTGTAGTAACCAGAGCATCACTTGAACTATCCGACAAAAGACTTGCGCTAAATTGCACAGCAAGAATCCGTCGTCGTCATGGCTCCCCTCAATAACATCATCACGGCGGCATGCTCATTCTCAGTCGCCACAGCTCTCAGTGTGGATGGTCTCGGCCTGGACTTGGACGTCGGCATCGACACGCACCACCCCAGGATTACTACGATAATTCCCTATGTTGGGCCTTACAAGACTTCAACGGCCAGCCGCCCCTGCAGCACTGGCCCCGTTGTCGTGGTTGTGCAGACCCCCATCGAGCTGACAGCCTCAACTGTGCACCTCGCTCTACGGGTTCCTCCCAAACAACCTCGTCGTCCACGGAGACGGAGACTACTTCCTCGACAGCGTCCGAGAAGCCCGTCACAAGCATAGCATGCTCTTCTACGACCATCACAGACGCAGAAAGTCCAACTCAGACAACTGAGACGACGACGACCAAGGCTGACTCCACGTCGACTGAGAGCACCAAGACGGAGAGCACGGTTACATCCACCACCACGTCGAACCGTCGTCCGGAGCCGACGTTTGGCGGCCGCTGCCCAGCCATTCGGCACGACTGCTTGCCCGAGGGTCTCGACAAGGCCTACTATGCGAATCCCCTCGGTGGATACAGCCGACAAGGCGACGTCCCGTCGTCCTACTACCTCACGCAGGGCCTCCAAAGCCTGGGCGCCTCCAACACCAACGTCACGTATTTCCCGCAAGACACGCCCCTCGGCGCCGAATATCCTCGCGTCTGCCCCCGCGCCGACATTCCCAACGCCTGGTACGCCGTGGGCTGGACGCGCGCCACCAACGGCGGCCTCATATACGGTCGACGCCAACAAACTTCACCCTCGTATATGCGGGCTTCTATCGCGCGCCCGAGTCGGGCGTCTTCCGGCTCTGCACGACCGCCGACAACGAGAACGACGTCTTCCTCGGCCACGGTGCCGCCTTCGACTGCGCGACGGGCAGGGCGGCCCCGCGCGCGCGCAACCCGCCATCGTCTCGACGGGCGGCAACTACGTCAGAGGCATCGACTGCACCGACGTGACCCTCGCCGAGGGCGAGTACTACCCGCTGCGGAGCGTCATGGGCGACTGGCAGGGCCTCTCGGCGTTCAACCTGACGATCAAGAGGCCGAGCGAGAGCTTCGAAGACCGCAGGAATGTCTTTGACGGACTGGCCTATCCACATGCGTGTGGAGAATACTGATCGTGGCGTCTGCGCTCTGCAGCCGCTTTTATGTAGTTACGGGCTGACTGAGTGTGCCTGGCGCGGTGTGTGTGCGCCGCCATTGAGGGATATTCTGGTTCCCCCAGCCCGAACTGCATCTTGCCGTAATTAATTGCTTCTTCTGCTCTCGTTTGACCAGCTCTTGGCGGGTGGCGCTAGGGAACTGATGTCTTGCAGACACAATGCAAGCCCTTTTTCCATCGATCAAGGCACCGGCCAAGCCACGACACGGCTGGCCGGCCAGAACGTGTGCTTTTGTGCGAACCATGATGATGTGGTGCCTGAATATCAGTCAAATTTTAAACAAGCCGAACCCGCTGATCATTTAACCAACTACAAAGTACATGTCACCGTATATGTACGTATAGCTTGCACGATGTAACACCATGGCCCCGGAGGTCGGTACCGCAACGTCTCATCCCGGTTGCCGGGGACCGTCCCGGCCCTGCAGTAGCTTCAGTGATGTGCACAGCGGTTGCTACTGTACTGTACTACTACTATGTTTACGTGCCCAGGTGCCGCCGCCGCCGTCGGCACATCGCCGCGAGACTTCCGAGCCCGACCAGACGACAACCGACCGGGCTTGAGCCTCATGTCCGTTTTCGCACAACTAGCTCCGGGCGGTCCCGGACAAGGCTCATCGCGGCCCACTAGATATTGGCCGAGTCCACGTTCCAGAATCGCCTCGACGGCAGGCATCAGCGCCACGGCCGCCCGGGGGGGCGGGCGCCGTATGGTAACTTTCGCCCGCTCCTTTCATTCAGCTCGAGCACGGCCGAGCCTTCGTACGTCATCGAGACGCCAGCTTCGTGGCGAAGAAGGGGTGGGTAACACGAGCTCTATGCATCACCTCTTGTGACCAGCCGTCTTGTCATCGTCGTCGTCGTCACCGCATCAAGTCAGCGAGCCTGCAGCTCTCTGCGGTCTGACAGAAGAGAGCCCGCCCCCGGTTTCGGGCCGTTGCCAACGCGCATGCTCCCCCGCATCGTCCGCCGCGCCTGCCGGCGGGTTTGACGGCTCTCAGCTGACTTTATTATGTTGGGGGTTCAATGTTGTGTCAGGCCGTGCGCTCTTGTCGACAAAGTCGGGACTGGACCACTGTCATCAGCCGCGCCATGTACGGACTGGACAACGTATGTTGTCCAAGTACAGAACTCGTACCGTGCCGGCTGGACGTCCATACATCGTTCGGATATCGATCATGTCCGCCTTCCTTGGGCGCATCGCCCCTCGGCCGGGACCAGACCCCCCCGCACCCGCACTATACAGGCACGGGACACGCGCCGGGATTGCCCTGTATCGAAGAGGCGGAATGTGCAATAATTGAACGTGAATGGGCCCCCGTTTGTGAGCGGCTGAAAGAACGGGTTGACCGTGCTGACCCGACGCGGGCTCGTATTCATCCCCCCTCAGCTCTGAGCATCTCACGCCGTCAACGTCATGTGTCCATGTCATTGGGCGGAGCCGACTCGGCGTCGGAGAAGAAAGAAACACGGCGGGGAAAAAAGGTGAGGTTTGGCTTCATGTGTCCACGGTGAGGAAAAGATCGCCGCCGCCGTCTGACTCTCCAAACGCGAATACATCAATGTTGCATGCATGCCACGGCACTGCCTCTGCACTTAATCGTAGTGCTCACCGAACGGCCGTGGGGTCTGAAATACATGTACGTGTAGGCTCTCGTCAACAGCGGCTCCTCGGCTCTCGGAGAGGCCATCTCTGGGGCACCGCAAACCATCGCCCGTCCGTCGCCGGGTCCATGTCTGCCCCCCCGAGCGCACTTCTGCATGCAACTTGTTGCTCCAAGCGCCAAATGCAAGAAAACTTTCGGTGAAGGTGCATCGATCCCCGCGCGAAGGGTCCGCCCGGAGGCCCTTGCCGCGCTATCTTGGGAATAGCATCATCAACATGGCCCCACGGCCGCGGCGGCCGGCAATCGGGGGGCGAGCGGCCACGGCGGCGGCGGCGCCTCATTAGCGTCATTTGGGGACGACGCCGCCAATACGAGCCCCTTCGTATTGCGGGAGGAGTGACCCAGCCAAGCCAAGCGCAACCGGCACGGATGAAGCGAGGCGCACTCTGCTCTGCCACACATGCACACCAAGACACCCACAACACGGCGATGCAGTGCCGTCGTCGGTCCATGTCCATGTCCTGACACCCTGACACGCCCCCCCTCGAGACGACGACGACTCGAATCTTGGAGCGCTAGACGCGAGCGGGGTGGCATGTGCCGGGCTGGCAGGTGGCACAGACTACCTGCCGGACGGCAGCTGGGGCAAGTTATTACGTGTGTCTGCACGGCGCGGGTTGGATGCTGGATGTTCCTCGACGGCGCAGCAGGTGCTGTCGGGGCTCGGACGGCGAGGAAACGAGAGCCCGTCCAGGCGTGAGGCAAGAGTGCCGGTATGAGCTGCCTAAGAATAGTCTGCGCTCCGAGGCAACAAGCAAGATGTGCCGCTTGGCATGCCGCGCTCAAAGTATATAAAGTCCTCCTCTCGTCCCCCCAAAGAGTTCCTTTCTCTTCATCAGCCATCCGATCAGCTCTCTCTCAAGCATCCAATCCATCAAGCAACCACATCTTACCCAGCAAACCCTACCCAAGACATCAATATGAAGGCCGTCGCCGTCATCCTCGCCTCTCTGGCTGCCATTGCCACCGCGACGCCCACGGGCAGCAACGTCGTGTGCACGCCCGCTACCTACACTTGCTCCAAGAACCCCAACACTGGCAAGCCCGGCTGGAGCGTCTGCAACACCAGCGGCCAGTGGGTGGTAAGTAGCCCTGCCCCGATGTCAGGACCTAGACTCGTCTCGAGTCATGGCCCGCAAGATATACCTGAACGCCGGCTCACAAGCCATCAGTTTGCCGGAGACTGCCCGCCCAAGACCGTCTGCAAGTTCCTCCAGTCCAACGGCAGCCCCTACTGCGTCCCTCCCAACTTCCAGATCCCCTAGATCGATACGATGCAGCACGGATGGTCGCGCTAGCCAGCTTGGATTACATGATCGGGGCACCACGAGGGTTCATGGTCCTGGCAATGAGATTGGCATCGGCACAAGTAACATCACCGACCCTGAATCATGGAATTGCGGTGTTTTAGATGATTAGAGTAGCCAATTATACCAGTCACTCCTTTACTTCCTCTCGTTTACATGCTCGCGACCTCTGAAATCATGTCGACTCGACAGCCCTCGTTGGGGTCCAGTTCGTGGTGCTTTCGGGACAAAGGGGCTTGTTGGCGTTGATTCACGTTGGGCAACTGAAGACTGTGAAAGCCAACTGCGTTGTCCTTCATTGTCATTCCATCTCAAAACGTCCGTTTCGACAATCTTGCTGAACACATGTGCAGCATGTACAAAATGACCATGGCTCTGCTGCGTGCCAGAATCCAGTGGCGCACATCTGGACTTCTTCAGATGGCGTCTAGATTTGACGATTTGCGGTCTCCACACACGTGGTGCTCTGGTACCGGTGCAGGAGCCCTATGTGTCTGTGATACTGGGCCGTTGTTGGTCGTCGTGGCCGTTGCTGTGGTCGTCGCTATGACGTCTGCGGGCTTCTTTAGCCTTGCCATTGCGCAGCGGTTTATCCCCTGTGACAGCGGCGAGTGGATCAAACCCCTGGGTGTAATTGTTCTGTGTCAAGCGGCCGGCCGTCCTATTCTCCGGTGAAGCACGCCGCAAAGCGGAACTCCTCGATGCGGACTCGCGTGTCTCTGCCGCTGTCTTCTGTGCTGGGAGTTTCGGGCGAGGGTTTGCGCTTGTTGCCGCGTCACTTGGGGCCGCTGAAGGAGTCGCTGCCGTACTCGTCGTCGCTTTCGTCGTCGTCGTCGTACTCGGCCTCTACAACGGTGGCCTTGGTGTCTGGCGTATTCATCGTGGCCTCGTCGCTGTCCCTAGCGACGGCGGGCCAGCAGGTTCTGTATCCTCGGCATCGTGGCCTCCCTTGTCAGATGAGCCGTTCCTGCCCTTCTGGTCGAACGCCTCTTTACAGGTCGCGACCAAGGCCAGCTCAAACTCGTCGGTCGGTTCCTTCCCTGCAGATGGGGGCTTGGAAGAAACGACGGCGACATGATCGAGAGGAGCGTTGTCGTCCAAGATATTGTGAGGAGGCGAGTCCCTCTCCTCAGTGTCCTGTTTGAGTACGTATGGCCTGTGCGTGCAGCTACAGGGGATCTGGGCGTTCACTCAGACTACATCCTTGTAGGCTCCTTCTGAATATATATATATAGCTCGTTTTACTATCGCAACATCATAAAGCCTGTCCTCGAGGGGAACTCGTGATGCATTGAGATTATCAACTAACAAAAGAAATTAAAATATGGGCCCCGCGTTACAATCTCGGCCATTTTTTGCAAACTACAGCCAAAACCCACATGCCATCATGTCCACGAAGATATCCGAATATCGCCAAACTACGCGCAAGAATGGCACCCAAAGCCTTGCCGCTGTCACACCTCCGATGGTCATGCCATGTATGGGGCACTCCCTGGTCTCAGTCTGTCTGCGACTCGGGACACTTGCAGCTCTCCTTGTGCCTGCGCCAGTCGCTCCTCTGATGTTCCTTCCCGCAGTAGGCCACGGCTCGACATCGCGCGCATCGCTTCGACCCGGCCGTCTCTCCGCAGACGTTGCACATGAGGAGCTCGGTGCAGGATTGGGCCGTGCCCCTGTTGAGGTCCGCCCCAATCTGCAGCAGGGTGCTGCCCATCCTCTGGCGGAGCTGAATCTCACACTCGCCCTTGTCGCACAAACCGAGAATCCACGTCCCGATGCTGGGGTCGTTTGGCTTGTGCAACCAAGAGACAGTGCTCTGTAGGACCCTCGCCGTGGGCTGGCCGCAGTTGTCGCATCGCGTGTTGGATGCGATTCGGCAAGCTTGCTCGCGCTCCTTCACGACGGACCAAACGACTTTGGTGAAGAGGTCATCGTATGCGCCATCTTTACCTGCCAGGGTGGCGCGACTGATGAGCTCCTGCGGCACGTCGTGGGTGTAATCCAACTGGGTCGCTCCCCTGTTGCAGTAGAACTCGAAGCGGGCAGGTGCCGTCGCCATGGCGTCAGTGTCGAATCGTCGATGAGTGTATGCGTAGGGAGGGAGAATTGATTCGGAGATGATTCTCTCGCGCCGGACTGTCGTGATGGGCCTTGCTATTTATCATCATCTCGCGGTTCTGTAACCGTGCTGTCAGTGCTTGTCCCAGTGCCATCTGTCAATGTTTCTCCACTCTCTGCACGTACATATGCCGGTGTCTGATATTGATAAAAAGGCAGAATATGTGCCCAGGGCACCCCGGTCGTGTCTGCATAGAACCTTTCCATGCCTTTCCATCTATCCGATCCACCACTCACCCCCAAACAGAACCGGGTCGAGAATGGCCAGGCTGGAGGTTCAAGTCGGACGGGCTGGCATAGAGATACAGCCACAGCCAGGCCCGGAGCAGAGTCAGCAGTCTGGACAAGACAAAGATCAATCCCGTCGAAATGCTTCGACTATCGGAACACTCGTTGAACCATCACGCTTGTGGTGGTGTCATACCTCTTCCCTCACGGCTTGACGTCTGGTGGTACGCGTCGGGGCACACGGCTTGCCCCCGCCTGGGCTGCCGAATAGTGACGTGGATGAAGCCGTGTAACAAGACTCGTCAACTGACCCCGGAATCACAACTGAAACCGGCACATTCTCGCACCACTCGCAGTCGCTTGCACCCCAGGTCCAGTTCCCCTGTCGCTGGTGCATATTCTTCATCACAGCGTCACATCGTCCACCTCGAACGACTGCACCTGCCGGTACTGAAACTCGACCGTAAAGCGACCTCCTGTCATTTTTGTGTCGTTGTACTTGACGTAGCGGTCGGTGCCTCCGATTTCGGTGCTCCAGCGGGGGATGGCCGAGGCGCCTGGTCCCAGCTTTCCAAATCGCGAGAGATCAAAGGTTATGTTTCGAGTTGGAGCGCTGTGCCAGTTTGCGGCCACAATGGCGAGCTTCTTTTTCGATGCGTCGTAGGCCGCGATGCTGCTGTTGTCGGGGTTCGCCAGAATCCTCATTCCGGGTCTGATGTGGCGACTGACCTGGGCCAGGACAAAGTACTTCAAGTTGACGATGCCCAGCAGGAGTGACTCTTTGTCCCCCACGATAAGTCCCTTATAAGGATCATCAACGACCTGCCGATACACCCAAGCTGTGGGATGCAATGAAGCAAAGTCGGAGAATATGTTCATCAACATAATTACACCCGTCTCGTCCTCGTCTTCGTATTCACTCATCCAGAGTCTCCTTCTTGTCGCACGTGCCAACCTATAGAGCTCATCGCGCCCCCCGGCTTGTCCTTGATAGCCATGGACGTTGATTCTCTTGACGATGCGCTTTGTTGTCTGGTTTAGACTCCGCCAGGTCGAGATGGCACGGTCATAGCTGTGCTCCTCCACGCCGGATATGAATGTCGGCGAGTCAGTGTCACTCAGCCGATCTCGCAGGCGATGAATGATGTTATCCATCGTACTGGGACTGTAAAAACAGCCCTCTTGCGTCCCGTTGTCGCCGTTCCAAGTCGATGAAGGCTCATTGAATGGTGCAATGGACTGGAAAGTGATGCCCCAATAGAACCTGGCTTGCTGGGCGATTTCAAAAAGGTAGTGGACATGATTATCATAATTCCAGGACTGGAGATTGTCCCTTGTCCCGCCTGACGAGCCCGAGGGGTTGTGGTTGTAGCACATCCACCACATGGGGGAATTGGAATAGAGCTCGAAGACGTCTGCTCCGCGCTCCTTCGCCTTTTGCATCATGGCTCGCTGCTGCGGATCCACAAACCAGTCCCAAGTCTTGCCCGAGAACCAGCCCTCGTTCCAGTGCAGCCAGAAGCCTTCGATGTGGTGTGTCTTGCGGAAATTGGGCGAGGTTTCCATCATGGAAAACTGAAAGACATTGTAGCTGCTGGCGCCTGCGTTGTAGCGCACAACGTTGAATCCCAGTCCCGGAACGGCCACATGTCCATTGAAGAGATGCTGCCTTCTCGAGAAGAACATGTCGGCGAGGTCGTCGCGATAGCCAAAGGCCTTTGCCCACCAGGAAAGGGAAGCACCCCAACCCTCCCAAGTGCCGAAGTTTGAGGTGGGATCGATCGTTAATGTCTTGTTGGCGAGGGCTTGCGCGCCTAGGCAGGCGGCCATGACGCAGAGGAAATGGAAGAAACGCATGGTGACTGTTGAATTTGAGAAGTATCGGCCGAACACAGTGTTGCCTTTGATGTGAAGGGGAAGAAATTGACCCAGGATTGAGGGTGCTTCTTGGATCTTTTATGTTGGAAGGTACACGTAGCACAGTCGAGGTTGTACGCCCTCCACACTAGCCTCGCGCTATTTGACGACGCTTGACGATGTGGTAAACTATGAGTTGAGGACTGCCGTCTTCTAGGCTGCCATCTACTTACTCTCAGGGTTGAGACCCTGGGGATATTATTTTTCTATAATCTAGCTTCGTGCTATTACGCGCCGCTGGAAGGTAATCCTTGACGATTGGCGCACTGCAGTCGACAGTCGCGCCCTTGTCCAGACTCCACATGCAGACCTGCAGGCGCCTACATGTAAAGAAGAAAGGTGCATCCGACTAAGTTTCTCGCCGAACCGTAGTGCGATTTTTATGACCGGAGGCTGGTGAGTCCCGACTCCCGAGACCTGTGGCATCGTCAAGTCTTTTACTCGGCTCTTTCTGTTGTAACATGAAGATGCCATATCCAAATACTCCTATGTAACCTAACGCCAAAGTACGGTATTGCATTCATTTACAGACATTGGCTTTGAGACTTTTTGAACACTAATATGTACAGTTGCTCAAGATCAAAGGTACCACACCACACAGGCCATGACGCCTACCACTTGCTTTTCCCGGCCAGAACTGCGGCATTCGGCACCGCTGGGTGCGCTGCTTCATCTGCGGTATCCTCTCGACTGTCAGACGTGCAGGCTTTATTGACGAGAGAGATCTCTTCTGTCCCCGCGGATGATATTGAGTTGGAAACACCAGGTCTGGAAGCTATGGCAGAGTCTTGGTCTACGGCTTCGCGATGGCTTCTGAGCCCCTGGCTAGAGTGGCTCGTGCTTGACGTAGCCGCGTTGTCGCGGGATGTGACCCACTGGATAACAATGGCCGAGAAGAGGACTGCGTTTCGAGGTGAGCATAAATAGTTGGCGTTGGCTCAATGTAACTTACTGTCGCTATTGCAGCACATCAAGCACACCCATCCAGGTTCGCCATTGAGGGCCATCAGGACCGATAGGTTACTGAGAAGCACGTCGTGTGTCAGAGAAGTTATTGCAAGCAAACGAAGGTTACGGATGGACCCTTACACGATGCTGCTGATCAAAGTGCTCGCCGCACCGATGAAGGTCCTTAGTGCTACCGTGCGAAGCCGTAAATTTGCTGGCGTCCGAGCCATGTTCTTGAAAGAGTACATTCCTATTGTGGTGTTAGCTTCAGAGTCCAGGCATTGTCTCTTGATGGTAGTCTGACGTCGCATAGGCACGAGGAAGAGAAGTGTCAAGTACACGTTGACAACAGTGTCGAAGCTGATGAGAGGAATCATGGCGAGACTCTTCATCCCAATGATGCAAGTACCATCCCTCATCTTGGCAATTCGGCTATGTCTGTTAGAGGCCACACAGCCACTGATCACGGATATTGGGTACGAACAAGATGAAGTTGAGAATTATCACGACGAGGTATATCGACAACATGCCAAACGCGTTGAAGAGGTATAGTTTGGACTTGAATCGTGTTTTCGGCGTGCCGCGGATGATGTGCTGGCGAATAACGTATTAGAAAGGCATGACACATTGAATAGACGTTGACATACGGCTTTCTCAACGAGGAAAACGTAGATAAACTGTCCGCGTATATTTACGTAAGCGCTTGAATTCGTGGATCAGTTGGCGGGCAGCTCACAATCTACAATACAAAGATCAGTATACCACCAGGTGATTGTGGGAAGAAGAGGAAGGCGTACCTTTGTTGTCACATAACACACGAGACACAACAAAATAGCACCCTCACACGTTGCCTGGCTGGCATTCACGCCGAAGGCATGCGAGAGCGTTGCAGTCGCGAAGACAAAGAGATACGAGTCGATGTAGATCGCAAACACCACTTTGGGGGTAGCGGATGAGTATGCCGCATTCAACAAGAGAAACTTGGAATTAGGGCGGACACTTACACCAGACCACAAGCGGGAGGCGGTTCCATGACCTGATGGCCAGAAATCTCTGCGCTGCGCAGTCCGTGTTAGCTGGCCGAGGACATGGCGGGCGACGACTGGACGCAGGGGACATGACTGGAGGCGTCGATACTCACTAAGAAACAAAGTCAATATCGTTGCGGCTGTCAGAGAAAGCATGATGCTTATGATTTGGCCGGCCTTGGGGATGCCGGTGGAGACATCGTTCGCCATTGGAGCTGCCATGGTCTGGTGGTATCGACAGAGGGTTCAGAGACACGGGTGAAGAGACATGTCTGTCAGCAGCGCGCCATGGAGACCCCGTCGATTAAATACAGGGCATCGCACCAAGGGGACCGGGGGAGGGGTGACTGTTGAGCATCAATGCAAAACAAGTTTAAAAGGCCTAGAGTGCGCGGGCTGGAAGAAGCAAAAGGTGGCGCGGAGGGGGGGCAACAGCACATCTAAAGATGAACGCAACTACGGTATCTCGCGACGAATTGCTCTTGCATCCTCCGAACGATGCAAAGCAAAATTGAATGTCCTTCTATTTCATGTCTCGGCAAATACCGTTCTAATTGAAGGGTGATGATGATATTGTCTCTTGTGTCACAGTGCGCAATCCGGCAGTCTGGTGTCTCGGATGCACGTGTCGACGATGCAGTAGTGGAAACACTAACTAGCACGTCCATACCCCAACAGCAAAAGAAAACAATCAACGACAACGAGGAAAGAGGGATCACGGTCAAAAAATAATCATACTTTTCTTTTTCTCGCAATCACATCTCGCACGCACCTCATCACATCAAGTCCCTCGGATAACCGTGCACCTTGCGGTTAGCGTCGAGCTGAACGCCAAAAACATAAAGCAGCAGCGGCCCAAGAGCTCGTGTGCCTGGGGCTATAAAACCGACCTTGCTTCTCACTTTCTTCTGGTTCGGTCGGGTGTCGCTAGCTCGGCAGTCGCTGCAAGATCTTGGTTCGTTGGTTGCACAATCACGACAATCGTCTGCATGTGGTATTCGATCCTGACGGTGCTGGCGCCTGAGCGTCTTCCCTCGGAGACTAGACTCCAAATTCCATGGCCCTGACAGCGCGCTGAGACAATCCAATCCTCTGATCTTGGGCACATCTATTCAGTGCCAAATCGTGGTCGATTGTCGAGCCCTCGTGCATGGTGGCTGCGCGAGTGTCCGGTCGCCAGTTGCGGAGGTAGAAAATGAAACCCTCGCGCGCCCAGCAAAGGGATCTCCTACTTAAACCGGGGCCTTGCTTCTTCTGCTTCGAAAGCTAGGGGGTGTTCAACACCCTTTTGGGGGCCTTTCTGCCGGAGATATCGCGAGCACATGGACCGGTAGACGATCAAGAGTGCGAACGATAATGCAATGCAGCATGTTGAAGGGGGTTGCACCGTTCTTGCCTTATAGCTGCATAAAACTAACGACAGTATCCCTTCTTACGCTGGCGGCCTATTTAAACCATGATTTCTGAGGCGTCAGTGCATCAATCAGCGCGGCCCTTCGACACGACGTCCTTCAAGTCGGCCTTGACCTCAACGTGAGGTTTAACTTTTTGCCGAATCTGGGTCTTCTGCTCGAACGCATAGGCCATGCCAATCAGTACCTCCTCGCTCCACTTGTCCCCAGAAAATGCGATCCCGAAAGGCGCGTTTGGCCCTGTAGCATTCAGGTTGCGTTGCGCATTTAGCTCGGTCGGTGTCGAGTCTGGTGTTCGGCCCAGTGGTACTGTAATGACGGGAGCTCCAACCAGAGTAGTGCTAAAGCCTGTGAACCACTCGGAGCTGGGATAGACGATACCGTCAAGTTTGTGCTCTTTCAGGACACTTGGAAGGCAATCCGAGCCCTTTGGGCCGCAGCGTAGCTTTATTACCTTCTGTTGTTGGATGATCGCCCTGGGATCTTTGTTGTTGTGCCCCGTCTTTTGAACGCCTTCCAATATGCCAGCATTGTGCGTGCTATATTCCTCCCTGGGATCCTTTCTGGTGAATTCAACGACGGACTTGAAAGACGTGATGTTGTTGGGGTTTTAGGTCAATTTCGAGAGGTAGTCCGGAAGGTTGGTGAAGAAATCATCGCCCAGGACATCGGCAAATGCGTTAGGGGCGTGTTCATTCAAATAGTTGGCGCCGGAAAGCTCGACATCAATAACCTCGGCTCCAGCATCACGGATAGTCTTGAGAGCACGATCAAACTCCACCATTGCTGGGCTCGACGCCTTGTTCTTGAATTGGGATCGAGGGACCCCGAGGCGGCGTCCACTGAGACCGGAGTCCTTGCAGGATGCAACATAGTTTGGAACCTTGTCAAAGGGGATTTCCTTGGTATAAGCATCCTTCGTATCCTTTCCTGCAATAGCTGAGAGAAGATAGGCGGCGTCTTTGACCGTCCGCGCCATGGGGCCGACGGTGTCGAGGCGTTCCGAGATGGGAATAACCAAGTAACGGGATGTCAACCCCACGCTAGGCCTAATACCAACCACGTTGGCAACATAGGAAGCGGAGATGATAGATCCCGCTGTCTCTGTTCCCAGGGCAGCCCACGTCAGACCGAGAGAGGCAGCCACGGCACTACCCGAGGACGACCCCAGTGGATCCTGGCCGGGATAGTATGCGCCGACAGTTTGGCCCCCGTGAGCAGACCAGCCGTTCGGAATGTTGGTACCTCGAACGCCTGCCCACTGTGACATGTTTGCTTTCCCTAGAATGATTGCCCCGGCTTTACGCAGTAGTGCAACGACATGGCTATCCTCAGGAACCTTGGCCCCAAGCAAGGCGAATGATCCAGACGTAGTGTTCATTGCATCAGCGGTAGCAATGTTGTTCTTAACAAGGACCGGGATGCCGTGGAGAGGGCCCAGGTCTTTTCGACCCTCCTTTCGCTCAGCATCGAGCTTTTCAGCGATAGCGCGGGCGTCTGGGTTGGTCTCAGTCACGGCGTGCAGAAGTGGGTTGACCTCCGAGATGCGCGCAAGGTACGCATCGACGAGGTTCACGCTTGAGAAGGCACCGCCGTCGAGGCCCTTGCGGAGATCGTCGAGTGTCGCATCGAGCAGCGCCGGGTAGGTGTCATCCCGGGCGCCGATGCCCGCTCCATGTTTCGAATTTCTGAAGGTGTCGTGGGGAACTCCGGATAGCCCTGCGCAGGCAGCGCCAACGGCGTGGTAAGCAAGAACGTGAAGGAGTAGCATTTTGATGTCAACTTCGTTTCGGTAATCTGATCTGATGAGCTTGAAGTTGCCCGGCGAGAATATTTCAGTCCATGGTCGGTGCTGTGCGCTCCTTTATACATGAACGATGCTACTTGTCTGCATTACCGCTGTCACGTCCAGAACAGACGCGCATGGCATTGCGATACCCAAGATATCCTTCAATGTTGGTCTGAACCCAAATGCCATGAGGCTCTACAGCAGCACTAAAATCGATCCAGGCCAGCTGAACTGGGAGTTGATGGCATAATTACAATCGGCCCCTCTAATTGATCCATGGTTGTAGTTTGACCGCTTATTCATGCAAGAGGAGTCTTCGTCCCGAATTTCAGGCAAATATATGAGCCCACGACTAATATAACGAGCCACGTCGCTCAGAGCTGCGTGATGACATGATAATTCATTAGGAGGTGCATGAGGTGCGGTCTTCGCCGCGTCGACATCCGCGGTGATCGTTCCAGAAGAGCGGCTGTTTGGCAGAACCTGGCGTCAGTTCTTGACTTGAGGGCCGCGCTGGGACAGATTCTGTTCGCTTCATCAAATCAGACTCATCAGTAATCGAGTGAACTATCCGGTGCGGGTGGTCGCCGTGCTGGTGAGTGTCCTACTGATTCACACAAGGATCGGAGGTCCGATACTGCCGACAACATGCTCCATAACCTTATGCCGATGCAGCAGTATACCTTGCCACCTGATGCAAATATATTGACAATATGGAACTCTAGGAAGTACGAGGCCCCCCTATGCCGCCAACCAGCCTACTCCACCGGCCGCGCCCTTGGGAGGCAGTGTTGCTCGCGTGTCGGATCATGAGTCTCGAATCTTGGCCAGAGCTTCATTGCGAGGATACTCGTCATGCCATCGCTTCCTCGGCAACTCGAACGTGGAGACTATGCGGCCATATGACATGCCACCGAGCTGCGCCACAGGCCGGAGCTTCTCCAGATCGACATGGCTGGCGTCCTCGTTCGTCGCATCCTCTCGCACCCAGAAGCGCGTCGCCTTGATGAGCGCCAAGCCCGCGACGCTCATGCCCTCTGATGGCGAGCCGAATTCCTTGATGTCCACGACCTTGCCCTCGATGGAGAAGACGCTCTCCTGCACGCGAGAGGGCTTCACCGTCGACGTCGACGCCTCATGCAGCCCGGATATTTCCCATTCGGACATGCCGTACGGGGCGTCAATGGACGACGCATTCACGGCCTCAATCATGCTCTCCGACACGGTGTTGATGACGCACTCTCCCGTGTCTTTCAGGTTGCGAAACGTGTCCTTCTCGTGGCCCGGCCGGGACGAGAAGCCTACGATGAACATGGGAGGGTCGTGGTCAATGACTTGGAAGTAGCTGAACGGCGAGAGGTTTTTCGTTTCCCCGTCCGCGGACAGTGTGCTTATCAAGCCGACGGGCCTGGGCGCAATGCCCGCCACGAGCAGGCGGTAATTGTGCACCATGGGTCGGTCCGTCGCGTATGGATCGACTTCTCTGTGCGTCGCCGATTCACCATGGCCCTGGGCGCCTTGGCCGTAGTCCCACTGCGGGTTTGGATGTTTCGTGACCTCAATTGGCCTGCCGTGCTCAAAGTCAGGCCGGCTGGCCTGTGTCTTTTGGAAGTTGATCGCCCTGTCGACGATCTTGTAGTTGGCCTCTGCCTTCTGGGTCAGACTCGGAGCAGCCGCCGCAGAGGAGCTCGACCGCCATTGCACGGCGAGGCTAAGGGGCCTGCGATATCAGTCCATTGCGCGAGTATATCAGGTCGTATGAGCCCGTGACGCCGGTCTGGAGGAAGTCATGTTTGACTCACCTTTGGCGGAACTGGCGACCAAGGGTCATGCGTCTGGCAAAGCAAGCCATGGCCGTCTTCACACTGATGGTTGGACGGTGGCTTGGCCTCTCACCCAATCGGTACTGCAACTTCGAAGATCAGCCAGGGCTCTGGCGCATCAGGTTCGGCAGTCAGGGACAGGGGCTTTGCCTCACCACCGCAGGGAACAGGCGGAGTACAGTGGCGGCTTTGGGCGAGCGGTCAAGCTTTTTGGACGAGGCCAAAGCAGTGATATGTGACTTGGACTGTCCCGGGCGCCTTCCAGCGGTCTATTTTGATGCAGATGGGCCTCGAATGCCGAGAACCGGCGCGTGGCAATTAATAATCCACTGGCATGCTTTACTGAGGCACTCAGGCACCACTTTTGCAAATGCCCTAGCAGTGTTATAGCAGACTAGTACGGCCATAGAGGGTCCCCAGCTACTTGGCCCATCTAATTAATTGTCCTTGGACAGCTACGGACAATGGGGGACATCGGTATCACGAACACGGGGACGTCTTTGCCGGCCCAGCTGTGTCAGTTCGTCATACAGCGCTAAGACGAAGAACTAGTCCGCCAGAATGCGTTTTGCCATTCGCCCGTCAGGGTGGCGAGAGGCCTAAACCCGCGCCATGGCGATCACTGGCGGTGCCATGTTAGCGGTTCAGACGGTCATTATGACTTCATCCCCAAGAATGCTAGAAGCACACATGTCCGCCTTTCGTGGAATCCAATTCCAGAACCTGCATCTGGGTGACTGCCACGGCTTGGTCTCACAAGAATAGCAAGCAACCAATCGAGGATGCAATCTGCTCTACGACGAACAGCTCTGCGCAGCACGACGGCGGTGCGAGGAGCCCTGCGCCGTCCGTACCACGGCACGGGGTGCAGGTCCCTTGCCTACAGAGACTCCCAAGAGCGCCAGACGCTGTCGCCACGCACCGACGAGCACACAAAGTCGGGCACAGACGACGAGGTCGCCGCGCTCTCCGACACGGCGTACGGCACCACCAAGCCGCGGCCCGAGACGGTGATCCTGGCGGCCGAGATCGAGGCCGGAGAGGGACAGTCGAATCCGCTGGAGGCGAGCGGCGCGAACCAGGAGCTGAGCAAGCCGAGGGGCGATGAGCGCGCGGAGCAATACAAGGTCGTCATCACAAAAGCAGAACGCAGCCGCGTGGGGGATACGCCCGGGAAGGGGGAGATGCTGCGCGAGTATCAGGTGACGAAAAAGATCAAGAAGCTGTCTTGAGTTCCCGGCTTGATGAGTTCATGTTGCAGGGACGAAAGTCAGGTTTCATGTATACATTCAATCACCGCCCAGTTTGGGGGCTATAGGATCCGCCACTGTGCATGCGGCCGGTGTTGCATCGCATCAACAAAGAGCGAGTGTCCTCCTCATCACACACATCAGCTTTAATACATGATAAGTCCGTCACATTATCGCGGTCAGTTTCGGTCGACCTGGTCGTCCCGAGATGCTATTGCGAAGCTCTCGCGCCTCTACTTAAACATGAAGGGTGGTGCTTAGAGGATAGAATAGCACATCAGAGACTGCGTTGACGCCGGCCTGCTTCGGTCCAGATAGTCACGATGGTCACGGGGGCCATGATAGTTACGATGGTGATGACTCTCACGACTGGCGCGATCCAGGAAAGAGAGTTCACTACCACCACTATGCTAGGTGTCACAGCTAGGTTTTGCGGCAAGGAGTGAAAATAAAAAAAAGTTGCCTGGCTGGAAATAATCTGGTGATTCTCTATCTGCTCACGTCTAGCAGGGAGGCAAATACATTGCCGACTGCAGACAGCACAATCCAGTTGGGTTAAGTTACATCAGGATATCTGATCGACACCTGCTTTCAATGTATTACGTACGATGCGAGGACTCTGCAGGGGGTGCTCCCGAACCTTGAAACATTGAACATGACCATGAAGCCGAGTGGTAGGAGCCTGTGACATCGCGATCCGAGTATTCCGCTCACCTACATAAACAAATGCATGCAAAGGCAAGAGTCATGGCCGACACCCTGTGTTTTATCACGATGCATGGTACCAGACGGGCGTGCCACGGCGCAAGCAGTCCGCGACGGTGCCTTATCACACCTGGCACAAGACTTGAATGAATACATGTTTACCTACCCATTTCGGGCCTTCGCATGTAAATCCTGGGCGACCGCGTTCGGTCGGATACTGATATGGCCGACTGTTGCGCAACATCTTGTGACTGTGGCTGTCGGTTGTCCAACGAGGCTCTTGCGTCGCCTTGCTTCAGGATCGAAGAGACACATGTCAGATGGCGATGAAGCTGCTGACCTTGTCCGTGATTTACACTATCCCCCTTGAAGCGAAAATGCGGAGATGGCGTACCTCAAGACGTTGTCGGTTGGCCAAGAGCGCGTGCGGTGGCCCGAGCATGCGCATCTGACTCTTGTCGCACTGGTTGTGCCTGGGCCCCTGCATGCGCTCTTAACCAACAGCTATTGTAAATGCCGACGGCTGATCTGAGTATTTATAGCTGGAGGTGTTCCCACGTCTGAGACCATTCTGGCATTCTCAAGCCACCCCATCATTCGCTCACACAGCCACCAAGATGAAGTTCCTCGTCGCTCTCTTGACCCTCGCCGCTGGCCTTGCCGTAGCCGAGCCCATTCCTTTCCCCTCGGAGGACGGCGCCAACAACCCCGGGTGTCTCGTAAGCCACATGCGACCTCATTGTCTGAACCGAGCCTTTCCGCCAGAAACATGAAACTAACAGAACCTGTTTTTCTCAGAGACTCAACTCCAGCTGCCAGCCCGATGGTACTCTTGTATGACGCCTCCGCGCCGCAGTCCTCACATCATTCACGCCATCAGTCCGCTGACCAGACCACTCTTGTGTCATTCTAGGGCCACTGTTGCACCAACTTCTGTCTTAGGCTCCCCGGCCAAAAACTCGTAAGTACAAGTAAAAGCGGAGCAAACCAAGCACTCCGCAACCTGATCACTCATAACCTGGCGGTCTCCCGGACGGTTGACTCATGCATCACAGGGCTATTGCCGCCATCAGTAGGATACTCTCCAACGGCGGGACGAGAGTCGAAAGCCAAGCACACGTATACGAGACCTCGCGATGCGCTCTATCGACTCCGTCGCGAAGGGGGACACGGAAAGTCACAGTCGCAGTACCGAGTTCTCTGCGGGAGGTTAAGCTCGGCTCAAGTGCTGACTGTGATGCGGTTTTGATCGTTTTGCGTAAGGATCTAGAGCTTCCAACGGCGAGGTCCCATGCCTTGACCAAGCACCTGACAAGACAGGTGGGAAGATGTAGAATCAGGCACTATCTCCGCGGATCCAACACCTGTATATAGCTCCAGAAAGACGATCATCCACCGATGTTCCTGCTCATAGACTTGGACCGACGTGACAACCACTCTCCCTTGGGAGTGTTCCTATGTTTTCGTGCATTCAGGTCCTCCTATAGCTGATGGACATTCACATTCCAATCTGCCATGCCTTTGTAGGACAAATGCTGCCACCAAGCCTAGCATCAATGCGGCGCCTGTCTGCTCATCTTGGCTGTCGCAGATGCCACCACAGCGCCAGCCCCGTGCTGAGCGAGCCCATGCCTTCCCAGACAGCGACAGCGGGCCAACCCTGGGCCCAAAAGACCCCAGCCGAGAGCATTCTCATTGGCACTGTCGCAATGAAGAAAGCCGTGTTGTTCTGGTAGACGGCGAGGTTGTAATAGAGTCCCATGGCAATGGCGGCGAGGGCATTGCCTCTTCCCGCCGCGACCGCGTCCGAACTCGCCGTGGTGGTGGAACCAATCGAGCCGACTAGGGAATGCACTCCGGCCATGAGGGAGGTCACCCCGAAAGCGCATATCGTAACCCGCACTGCTCGCGACATGTTGAATAAACGCACGTTGGAGTCAAGTTTCAAAACGATAGGTGATCCAGGACGAGGCGGGAAGGGGAGGAAGAGTAACGTCGAGGCGAGGCGGGGAAGAGCTGCCCCGCGCACAATTTCTCGTGGCGCCTGTAAGCAGTCGCCAGGAGAGGGCGAAGAGTTTCGAGACATTCTGCCAGCTTACTGCATGTGGCTGTTCCACTAGCGCTCACCTCCATGCCATTTATACTTTGTTCATGCTCCGCCGTGCTCACATCTAGGGGAATAGAGTCGGTGGCCTGGACGGCGTTGGGGTACGGCGAAATTTTGCGAATCAACGTCTTCCCGCGTAACAAAACATGACCCGGTGAGGGTGCCTGCGTGATCAGCATAGTGAAACCAAAACATGCGAGTATGGTGTCCGCCAGGTATTACATGTGGCAGTTACAAATGGCAAACAACGGCGATCTCAGAGCCGAACCGATGTCAAGCTTTTGTATTTTCAAGCAAATTCAATGGCTAATATTACGCACGACCTGCTTCAAGGTTGTCCGTGGGTCCAGTCCTGGGCGTCATCCGTGGCCATCCCCGTGCATTCGTCTCATGGCTACGGACTTGGACAAGATCGACCATATAGCTCCCATTTGTCAAACGTCTTGGTCATGTATTAACAATCCGTAGCAATATATTAGCCTCTAGAACATGGGGGCTCTTTTCAGATGCCTCGTATGATGCAGAAATGACTTTGAGTTACGCAACTTGAACTTCGAATTGACCAGACCTCACTCATCATGAGAACGGTCCAGTTCGCAATCATAGGAGATGTTGGCCTTTATCAAATCGCGCTATGCACAGACTACCACTCTTGTTGTTACATAACATCTGATCTCATGTTACGTGATCTCGTTCCTACTGACACGTCAGCACTGAGGGCTGGCGCACTATATAGTCGGACTTCGTGGCCACAGATGTCCGTCCCGACGATTTCTTCATCTGATTCATTTACAAAGGTCATCGACGGTAACAGTATCTCACAGCTTTCTCAGAGCAGATATTATATACCACATGTAAGGTCCCGTGGATAACTACCATGTACTTCCGCAAGCGATTAGCACGGCAGCTAACAACAAGTTCGAGGCAACAGCGGATTACTTCAGGCCAATCCCGAACAATCTGGTGTCCCAAAATCCCAAAAGATGCTACCGTTCACCCTGTTTCTTCTTCTAATGCCTGCATGTGCTGCGGGCGTCCAGGTGAACTATCTCGTCTCCTGTCCCCCCGAGATCTTAAACAACGCCTCACTCAAGCCCATCTGCGTCGAACCGTTGAATTGCAGGGAGGGCGGCCGCTACGAGGTGCGAGCGCCGGTCGTTTGCAATAAATGCAAATGTGTGCCCGGATGGTACGCTGTGGTGTCTTTCCAACTGAGGCGTGCTCTGCGCTAACACTACAATAGGGTTGAGCGTCCCGTTCGCAATAATCGTCGACGTTAAAGTCGACAGCACTATGCAAACGTACGGGTTGATGGGTTCGGCAACCATAGCTTCCACACTCATCAGGGCTGGCCGCAAAGTCTTGTCATGTTAAGGCCGTCACTTCTTCTCGTGCTTTCACAGCGCAGTTCGGCTCTCCGAGGCGGATCTCCAGCACTTGCTTGTGCCATTTTTCGATGGCTATGGACTGGTGTCGGCCGGATCGCTGAATCTTTTCGAGGGAATCAATGAATACCTCTGTTCCGTGCAAGTTCCAGGAGCTGGTAGCACAGTTGCAACATGAGACCATGACATGAACTTGCCGCGTTGTGAATGCTGCCAACACCAGCAACCTTCGCGAGAAGAGTATGTAGATGTTGGGGCGTCGTGATTTCAGAGGCAGGCGGCAGTAGACCTAGCGAGACTTGTTCCTACACATGCCCATCGGTGGTCTGGGGGCCATAATGGCGTGCGAGACGTCGGCTCACGCTCAGGCTGCATCGGAGGTTCCAGGTGTCACGACTGCTCGGTCTACGGATGGATTGCGTAGAGCGCGAGATGAGTTTTCTGTTCCACCATTCAAAGTACAACGTGCTGATACCGTGTCAGATTGACGCAATGACAGCACGCGACCTGCGACTCAAGACGCTGATGTGGCAGTTCAGGGGACCATATGAGGCTCGAGACAATCGCCTGTGTTGTGCAACATTGCCATGTGACAATTGCGTGGCCATCCACCCGGAAAAGACCGACCTGGTCCTGGTATGCCGCACAGATCGGGGGCGAATTCCCAAACGCGAAACCATTGAAACTTGACCAGGCGCGCGAGGTGGCATGGTCATGGCCTGGCGCAGGCCAAACCGAGATGCTCGGAACGACACGAAGAGAAACGCGCTCGATATCCTGGCGCATGCACGCACTAAAGAGACCTTGCTTTAGGATCTCGTGAATACCCATGCGGCGTCACATAGAGCGGTGGATCCTGCAAACCTATAACTGTAGAAGCCCGTGCTCCGCTTGGCGCTGCTGCAGGGACATATATTGGGCGACGGGTCCGCCCTCGGCGGTCCACGCCATCACAGTTAATGTCTTGCCAGGCGACTTTTCATCTTATTCCCTTTTCCGTTCCTCTCCTTGGGACAATCACGTGTCGACGCATTCTTCATCATGAGGGCCCAGTTTGTTACTGTTCTCACACTACACTGTGTCGCTGTGGCGGCGAGCCCGTGTCCAGGCCAAAGGAGCGACGCACCGCATCGCCACGACGACATGCTCTCGGACACCAGCAACTGGAAATACGGCGTGAGTTGGGTTCCCACGTTGGCTCACCTACAGCACCAATGAAAGCTTAGCCGTGCTGACGCATCAACATCAAGACATGTTCGGGTGAATACTGCCGGGCCTCCAAGGAGAACCCTGATGTGCCTGAAGACTGCGAGGAACAGGCCCTCCTTCATGAGTATGACGTCGTAGCCAAATGCGCGCTGGACAGCCCGGTTCGTACACTCTGTGAAATTTGAACCTGTAGCTGGGAGGAAACGACACTTCTGACACTCACTTCTTTTAATAGTGCGGACACCGTAAGACGTGCATGTGGCACCCGCGTCTCCTAGACGGGGCCTGGTGCCATTAGAATACTACGTACTGTTCGGCGACATGACGCTACATGTATGAAGATGATGGAGGCGGTCTCGAGGCAACGCGACAACAGTACACGAGAAGTACAGCTTATAGATGAATACAATATTGACCATGCTCTTTGGCATTTGCAGCGTGTCCGCGGGGCGTCAACCGGCTAGGTGGTGCGGCCCGGTGAAACACACAGCAGCCTCGAGCGAACAATGGCTTGCAAAACTTCTGGACCACGACGTCCTTTGACGCCACAAGCCTTCGACGTCGGAGGTCAAGCTCCTTTACTCGGTGGGGTGCTGTGATTGGGGCGATCGGGTGGTGGCGACGACGGTCCCCAGGGCGGAGACACACCTCCGGGATGCTGGAGACAGTAGCTCCAGCCCAGCGGCCTGTGGATTGGGCAAGCGAGCCCAGCATCCCACCCCGTGGGGGTGCGGACGGAGAGACGTCCGGGGTTGGGGACTCTGGCATCTGGGTGTGGTGTTCCTGAAGCCGTGTCGTCATGCCAGGCGAATGGCATTGCGCCACTCGACGAGATGCGTGTATAAAAGCCAAGATGTAAGTATATGATATGCTCATCAATCGGTCAACGAACACAAAGAGCACTTGCAATTGCATTTCGCGCACGTTTGAGCGCCGCCCGAGTCGACGTCTTTCACGCTTCCGCACAGCAACGCACCCAGTCAATCGCTCACAACGCCACATCGAAACGCCAGCTCGACGACGACTCGCCGTGCTTCTTTTCACAGACAAAGCGGCCTAGACAACATTACAAGCCCGGCAGCTTATAGAGCTGCTCCTATCGACGCGTCGATGCCCGCTCAACGCCCGCATGGCACAGAACGTGCCCGAACGCCCAAGCCTGCGGTTACGGCAGAACAAGAGGTCGACGACGTGAAGCTCAATGCGCCGCTCTTTGGCCACGAGTGCTTCCAGGCGGTGCCACGCGTGGACGCCAATGCGCGACGGGAGCTGCCGAGTGGCGCGTCGACGACGCTCGACTCCATCATTGCCAGCAAAGATTTCGCCAAATAGTCACAGCCTCGATTGGGGTTTTTTTCGGGACTTTTTGGCACAATAGCTCTTAGTTTTCACTGCGACGGTTTTATAGCGTCTATTTGTCTAGCAGGGGGAATGGCTTCCCAAGGGTCCAAGTTCGGCCTCCCACGATTCCAGGATTGGCAAGATTAGTGGAACGCCTGAGTTTTGTTCTGCAGAATCCCGTGAACGGTTTACCTGCGTATCGGGCCCTGAGTTTTTCGCGATTTTCAAGAATTCGCGATAGTCCGCACGTGGCAGCGGCTTCAGTTCAATACAATGCGCGGCGTCGGAGATGGGCCTGCTTACCCGACAAGGTCGAGAACTGCCCACTCGACTACTAATACAGCATGGGTTGAACCCCTGAACCGTCAGCGTACCGTACGCCAAGAAGAAGAAAATGATAAACAATTCCGAACACTGATGAATCGATATGTTATAAATATTTGTCCTTTCCAGCGGGAGGGAGCATCGCGACTCCTGCCAGCCTCAAGCGCGCATTAGATCGCATCCTCGCAGCAGCAACAGCCAAGTTGCCCACGATGCGGCTCATCAACAATGCGACCCTCGCGCTCGAGTCCTTCATGGGCGCGCCGCCGCCCTACGCCATCCTGTCGCACACCTGGGCCGACGAGGAGGTCACGTTTGAGGACTTCGCCGACGCAGACCCCCAGGCGCGGACGGCCAAGAGGGGGTTCGGCAAGATCGCCATGACGTGCGAGCTCGCGCGCGGCGCCGGGCTCACGCACTCGTGGGTCGACACGTGCTGCATCGACAAGCGCAGCAGCGCCGAGCTCACCGAGGCCATCAACTCCATGTTCCAGTGGTACGCCGACGCCGCCGTCTGCTTCGCCTGGCTGGCCGATCTCGCCCCGGAGACGGAGGATGAGCGCCTCTCCAGGCTGTCACTCGCCGGGGCCAACCAGCAGCCGGACCACGCGGCGATACCGGGCCTCGAGCAGTGTCGGTGGTTCACGCGCGGCTGGACCCTGCAGGAGCTCATCGCCCCGCGGACCGTGCAGTTCTACGACGGCGCGTGGTGCTTCCGCGGCACGAAAGCGGACCTCGGCGCGCAGCTGGCGCGCATCACCAGCATCGGCCAGGAGGTGCTCGTCAACCCGGCGCGCATGCACCGTCTCTCCGTGGCGGCGCGCATGGCGTGGGCCGCAGGGCGCGAGACGACGCGCGTCGAGGACACGGCCTACTGCCTGCTGGGCATCTTCGACGTCAACATGCCGATGCTCTACGGCGAGGGGCACCGGGCCTTTCTCCGGCTTCAGGAGGCCATCGCCTCGCAGACCAACGACTTCTCCCTCTTTGCGTGGACGGCGGACGCTGCGCCGGATGGAAATGGCGTCGCAAACGGCCGGGCGGCGGGCAAGCCGCAGACGCACCGCGGCGTCTTTGCTTCATCGCCGGCCGAGTTCCGCGGCGCGGCGTCTATACAGCTCCTGAGCAGCACGGTCTACAACCCCGAGTTCATCATCACGAACAAGGGGCTCCGCATGAACTCGACCATCTTCGCCGGGGAAGACGCCTACTTCTTCGGGCTCAATTGCGCGCACGTCGACTCGTCGTCGTCGTTATCGTCGCCGTCGCCGAAGCAAGGGGCCGTCTCCTCGTCCGCCGCGGAGCTCGGCATCTGGATCCAGCAGCATGGCGGCGCCGTATACAGCCGCGTGCGGTCGCACGAGCACGCGCGCAAGCCGGCGGGCGAGACGCCCAGGCCGGGGCGCATCTTCCTGTCGCGAGCCATCACGGCCGCGCAGTCGCTAGACCTCGAGGGCAGCCAGGACCGGGCGCTCGTGCTGCGTCGCGGGTTCAACGACCTCACGACGGTGCACAGCCCCGAGTTCCCCTTCCACGCGAACATGATGATGCCGATGGAGCAGTTCGACCGGCGGCGGCGACAGTTCGTGACGCAGGGCGCAGGCCGCTTCTCGGCGTACGGGCTCTTCGCGCCGCGGCACGAGTGCGACGTGTTCCGCGACGAGATCGTCTCCAGCGGCGAGTACTTCATCCTCGCGTTCGGGTGGCGCGCCGGCGAGGAGGAGCCGTGGGTGCGCATCGTGTCGGTCCAGCACCCCGACGCCCACGCGGCCATGGGCGACGCGGACAAGATGGCCGCTGCGATTGGCGGTGACCGCGGGGACAATGACGGCGACGATGGCATGAGCCTGGAGCTGCGGGACCTGTACCAGTGGATCACAAAGGTCATTCGGGTGTCGGTAGAGCCTGTGACGACGGACGGGAAGGTAGTGTATAACATCGACATGGACATGGTGGACGCGCCGGACCATGTGCTCAAGGGGCCGAACGGCGCGCTCTCACACCCAGAGAGCGCGCTGTACCAGAGGACGTATCCGAAATCCAAGGGGCGGCGTCGCTAGGACCGTCTTGCGACGCAGATAGCAACGCTGCGCCCATTGACTGCTGCATCATGAACTATCGTGAGGTGGATGTTGGTGTTGTGTGCAAGCCAAGCATAAGTTGTGTACGATTGCAGTCGCCGACCCAAGTTATGCACGAAAGGGTCTAACCAAAACCCAGCACGGGAAAGCCAGGCCCAGAAAAATGAAAATAAAATAAAAGACGTGCCAAAAAAAAAAAGGCAGCCCGCATGCGACTTGCAACGCGGGCCAAAACAAAAAATGAAACAGCACTTCAACTCTCCCGCCGGGAATTGAACCCGGGTCTCAAGCGTGACAAGCTTGCATACTGACCACTATACTACGGAAGATGTAATGACTTTTGAAGTCATCGTAGCGAGTCGTGGCGGCTGCTTCTGATGGGGAATTGCCGAGCTGAATCCACTTATGAGGGCGGTCCACGATATTTTGGCACCGCGTGTGTGGAGTTTTTGCCCTGGTGCTGGCAGGGGGGGCTGTCGAGTCCGGACCAGCAGCTCCATGCGCGCTATTTGGCCCACATGGTTGGTGAATTTATTGACGAGACTCTTACAGCACATGTGCCCGCATCGCAATGTCGGGTTTGGAGGACGGGTTTACGAATTGTTGTGCAGCCGTAGATGTTGAAGTAGAGTTACCATTGCACCCGCGCCGACAGACAGTTCCGTCCCCCGAAACCGTTGGCATTGCCTATTTGGGAACACCGGCTCGGCGGGCCGCGACCCACCCACCCAACCATCCTGGCGCGGCGCGGCGCACGTGACCGCGAAATTCGTGCTCCATCCGACTCTCGATTCTCGCGACTGCTTTGCAGCTTCAGGTCTTGACACGTCCATACACCGGGCGGCGAACCATACGCACGCACACACACACACACACCCGGCCGCCACAATGGTCCTCCCACCGTGTCGCGCGGGCCTTGCGCGCAGCCGCCTCGCCCTGCGCAGCCTGCAAACCTCCCTCCGCGCCGGGTACGCGACCGAATCGACGACGACGACGACAACGCCCTCATCATCCTCATCCTCTACCTCCTCATCCTCCTCCGCGCGCACCACCCCCGAGTCCTTCAAGATCCCCGACACATTATCAGACACATCTGCCGCGGCCGCCGGCGCGAGCACCTCGTCGACAGGCACAACAACGGGCGCTCCGCGGTGGAGCCAGACGCCCGCGGGCATGAAGGCGCCGCTGCAGATGGACTTTGCCAAGTCGTCGCGCAACAAGGCGTGGACGGTCAACAGCAGTCCCGAGCGCCTCGACGACATGTACGAGCGGCTGCTGGGGCCCGGCGGCAGCAAGATGCTCCCCGAGGAGCTCAAGTGGCTGGCCGTGACGCACAAGAGCTTCGACCAGGGGCGGCGGGGGTTCAACGACCGCCTGGCGCTGATGGGTGCGTGTCTCCTCTTCCATCCTCCCTCCCTCTGCTATTTCTCGCTTTCTCTCTTCTCTCTTTCTGCAACGGTGTCTTCAATGCCACCCCCACCCCGTCTCCGGCGCTGTGTGGCCCCTTTGGAGATGATAGCCAAGCTGACTGACCTCTTCTCCGCAGGCCGCCTCACGCTCATCATGGAAGCGACAAAGGACATTGTCAGCCGGCCGCCGTCTCAGGCAGCGAGCACCGTCGCCGCCACCGACCCCTACGGGCGCGAGCCCTTTGCGCACGAGGCGCTCGCGGGCGTCGACAACCTGTCGGGGACGACGCCGCGCGAGGCCGTGGGCAAGGAGCGGCTGCACGCGCTGGCGTCGAGCGTGGGCATGCTCGACGTGGTGCGGTGGAAGCCGCGGCTGCCGCGGCGGCTCGAGGCGTCGGGCGTCGAGACGGTGCTCGGCGGCGCGCTCATGGCCGTCGTCGGCGCCGTCACGCTCCAGCACGGCGGCAAGGTGGCGGCCAAGGTGGTGCGCGAGCGCATCCTCGCGAGGCTGCCCAAGGAGGAGTAGAGTGGGCGAGCGAGCGACCCGTGGGTGGGGGACCATGGGCAGAGCAGTAGTCGCCGGGCGGCCGCGGGAAGGCGAGGAGCGTGTGTAATTCTATGTATCATCAGGAGGCCACGTCGGGAGAGGGACCATCACGGACGGTGTACAAAAAAGCCGGAAGCCATGACTAGACAAAGGTGCTATATCCATGCAGACAGGTATTCATCCAAGCTCATCAACGCATGCCCATCGTGTCGTCGCTTCGCTGCATCAGTCATATCCAATATTATCCCCAACATTATCATCCCCATTCCCCCCGTTGACGGCATGACAGCACTGCGATCGTCAGCCCAGCAGCGGCTCCCTCTCGCCCCTCGCGCGCTCCGCTTCACCGCCATCCCCGTCCTCGACCTGCTCGTCCTCGTCGTCATCGGCCCCGCCCCAGACCAGCCTCCGCAGGGCCTCGCGCAGCAGCCTCTCGCGGACGACCCAGCCGGCGCACACGCCCGCGCCGGGGCCCAGCACGGCGCCGACGAGGAGCATGGTGGCGGGCGCGCGCCAGCCGACCTCGGCAAAGACCCAGTACAGGACCGTCAGGGCGAGGAACTGGGCGTCCACCTCGAGGAACTTGACCGTCGAGCGCGTCATCTCGCGGCGGTCGTCGCGCCCGGCCGTTAGGTTGGCCACCAGCAGGGCGTGCGCGGCGACCGACGCCAGCGCGGGGAGGCCGTACATGGCGGCGAGCGGCTTGTTGCTCCCGCCGCTGCCGCTGCTGTTGTTGCTGCTGCTGCCGGTGGCATGCGCGCGGCGCTGTCGGCGCGTGACGTATTCGATGTGCACGCGGCCCGGCGTCGAGCGGCGCAGCCTGCCCACGGCCCAGCGCACGCCCTGCCGCAGCAGCGAGACGTAGACGGGGAAGGGCAGCCAGGCGGCGACGGCGCCGGGGGAGCGGAAGACGAGCATGAGCACCGAGGGGAGGTAGAAGCCGAGGGCGACGGCGAGGGGGATGGCGACGATCTCTGCATCGGCGACGCTGCGGTCCGTGTCGACCTTTTCCTGCTCCTCCTCAGCGTCCTCGTCTTCACGAGCGTCGTGTCCAGGCTGGTGCTGCTGCTGGTCGTCGCTTACGCCGAGGGGCTCGTCACGGCCGACAGAAAACCACATGCGGGCGCGGTGCAAAAAGGCCGGCACGATGACGACCTGCCAGACGAGGGCGCCGCCGATGAGGTTAAACAGCACCCACCAGGCGGTGGGCATGGCGATGACGCCCCTGCCGATGCGCGAGGCGGCACGCTCGTTGCAGCGACGGGCCGACTCGCCGGTGGCGACGCTCATGAGGGCGCCGACGCCGGCGAGGAGCTCGGCGACGGCGGCGCGGGAGCGGCGGGCGTCGAGGGCCTCGCCGAGGAAGCTGACGAGGAAGCAGGCCGGGGTGGCGACCCACGAGGGGACGAAGCGGGCGTCGGTGAGGAGGGGCAGGCGCTCGCGGGCGTGGCACTGCGACCAGAGCAGGGCGGCGTTGACGTCCGAGTGCGCGAAGAGCGTGGCGGCGGCGAGAACGGCGAGGAGCGCGAGGGGCGCGACGAGGTGCGGGAAGAGCGGGAGGGTCTGCACGGGCGGGCGGAGGAGCGTGGCGAGCGAGGGGAGCTTCATGGTGGGCGAGGGGGCGGTGGTGGTTGTCGTGATGGTGGTGATGGTGTTGATGGTGTTGACTCTGGACGCTGTTCTCTCAAGACACCGCGTCAAAGCAAAGCGTCTTTCCGTCGTCGGGCGTGAGATGTCGTCCCTCGGCCGCAGGCTTCCAGCAGAACGATCAAGGCCCCGCGTCAAGAGCAGAGTGCCACGCAGTGTGCAGGCATGGAAACGGAGTGAACAAGGCAAGTGGTCACGCTGCCGGGAAAGATGGCGCGATGTCCTGTTAACAAGGTCTGGTATTTCCGTCCAGAATGAGTTCAGGGGTGGACAAGGGACCACCTCAACCAGGGCCGTCAGGGTCCTCGCCCCACCAGCTCCCGCGCCTCTGGCGGCAGCAGCCTCCCCCACCGAGGGAGCTGGTGGTGCCACACACAGTTGAGCGGACCCTTCAGCGCTCCCAGGCCCCCCAGTGGCGGCCTCCACTGCCCACGCGACCACCCGCAAGCCCCGTGAGCAGCCCGCGTCCATGGCCGTCCACCACTCACGGCGCACCGCTTCCGCCAGCCACGGCACGGGGCGGGCGAAGAGGCAACCTCGAAAGACACCACCACCCGTCACGCGACATCATGCATCCATTGGCAGGAATGCCCAAGCCAGTTCTCTCACCTCTCTGCTTCCCACCAACAGGCGGTACTCAGCTCGTGTTTCGCATGCCGCATGTAAGTAAGTAACTACTCGACCAGGCACTTGACTGATTTCTTGCAGCCCGTCCCATTTAGTCTTACTTTCCATGCAGCTTTACGTGGAGCTACAAGAGAAATACGACGGAACTACAGGCACTTAGGTAGCTACGTATTAGCGTACCATGATTGCTGAATTGCGCTTTGGAGCCATACCTAAGTTGGCCGACTTGAATGTTTCCATGACCCCTCTGTATGTCCATGCTATTGGATTGAACGTCACACATACCTTGGGACATGTTTCTTTGTGGAAAACACCTGTTCGCGTTGCGCTACGAATCACTTAGTTGAGACAACTTGAAAGTGCGCTGACACGGTCGGCATGGGCAAGTGTTTGCGCGGTGAACCAAAGACGTGCAAGTCCAGCGTGCACCGTGTAATCAACACGGCTGTCACCGAGAGTGCTCCAGAGCTGCACCTGCACTACAATTACAACAGCGACTCAGACGTAATCATTTCGCTGGCCGCGTCGAAAGGTGCTACCCAGCGGTGAACAATGAAGACACACTCTTAGTACGGAGGAAGTTCCAGTGTCACAAGCACTTGACAATAGGTCAATGCGTATCAGGGCTGTCTCAAAGAGGACTGGAGCCATCTACTGCATACAAGGTGCTCTGATGAGAGGAACTACAGTCCGAGGTGAGTGACGCGGCATATTCTAGGATGGTCGAACGGAGCGGGGAGTGTAGCAGGGACCAGCCAGATTCATGTAGCCGGAATGGCCCAAGCTGCAGACTAATACTTATATAGTACGAAGTACCTAGTAGTCGGCTATAAGCCCCAACCGGAGCAGTCGTGTAGCATTCGCTGAAAGCGGTCACGGCAATGTTCTCTTCAATCCTGTTGCCTGCAAGTCCTATTCCGCGTGTCAGGCTGTCGGGTCCCTTGCTCCAGTCTCTAGTTCGTCGTGGTCCCGAGCTAACGTCTGCTCCAGGCCCGAGACATCTCACATTCAACTCCACCGGTTTGCTGCCGCAACACACATACGCGCCCCTCCCTTCCCTCCCTCCCCCAAACAACCCAACACGGGGAACCAACATGACATGCCCCTGGGGACTGGAGTCGATCGTGGACCGGCCCGCAACGGGCTTGGCGCGGTAGTGCTGCTGCTGCTGACAACAGACCGCCGCCGCGGGCGTGTTGTGTTGTGTTGTGTTTTGTCGTGTTGGCCCGGGAGCAAATCCGGGATCGGCAGCGGGACGAAGCGTCGACGGCGTTGATCTTCCGCCGCGCCTGTCAAGCGGCCCCCGCCCGCGACTGCGCTCCTGTTTCATAATAGGGTCGGTTGCAGTCCATCTTCCATTGCAATCAGCCCTGGTAAAGTACAGTACTCTCAAGGTGCTCCGTCAGAATTCTTGTGGCGCAAGTCGGATCTCGGGCTTGACATGGTGGTGCCTTGTGGAGGCGGCGATGGCGGCAGCAGCGAGAGCACCGTGGCGGCCGTGGACATGGACTCGATTTCCCCGACTGCGCCGACTGGACTCGACGCCCTCGCACTGGACAAGAGCGAAAATCCCAGGCACTTTAGCTGTACACGGAGATGGATGTGCACAATTATAGGTACCCCAACCCAATCACACACAGACGAACCCTCACAACCACCTAGTTGCATTGAAGATATCCCAATATTCAAGACTCCACGTCAAGCACGAAACATCAGCGAGCAGAACTAACCCCTTGTCCGACAGTCAGCTCCATGAGCGGCATCGTCGCCTTCTGCTCGTCCATCCACACCGCCGCCATCGCCGCCGTCGCCGCCGACTTCCGCTGCTCCGCGACCGTCTCGACCCTCGGCGTCACCACCTTCCTGCTGGGCTTCGCCTCGGGGCCCCTCCTCTTCTCCCCGCTGTCCGAGGTCTACGGCCGCAACCCGGCCTACCGCGGCACGTTCCTCCTCTTTGTCACCTCCAACGTCGGCTGCGCGCTGTCGCCTAACCTTGCCGCGCTGCTTGTCTTTCGGTTTCTCAGTGGCTTCTTTGGCGCCCCAACCAGTGAGTGTTGGTTTTCTTCTATGCTCATGGGTCGCGCGGCCATAATGTAGAAAAGGGGTGGAGTAGTGTTTAACAACGAGAGTCTTTCTAGTTACCATTGCGGGGGGGTCTATTACGGACCTCTGGCCGTCGAGCCACCGCTCGGTTCCTCTGGCCGTGTTCACGGCCTTCAGCTTCATAGCACCCGTCATCAGCCCTATTGCCGGCACGTTTCTCACAAAGTACGTGTCGTGGAGATGGTGAGTGTTCAAGTCCACTCCCCGCCTTTCGCAAACATGGACACATATGCATGCATGTAAATGTAAATCCATGTATACACGCACGTATTCACACACACACACACACATATATATATATATGGTGTGTATATGTGCATACTCGTATACCTGAACCCGGAGACATGCACGCACACATATACCTAAGTCTACATACACACACGCACCCAACCGCAATCCTCAGCCCGCCCTACCTCCCGCACACTAACGCGCTCCCAGGGTCTTCTGGCTCGTCGCCATCATGAGCGGCGCGACCTTCATCCCCATGCTCCTCCTCCTCCCAGAAACATACCCGCCGCGCCTGCTGCAGGACAAGGCTAGACGGCTCGGCATCGTAAACGTCGACACCACTGTGCAACAAAAACAACAACAGGCGGGGGCAACCTGGGCTCCATGCTCCGCACGAGCCTCACGCGGCCACTCGTCATGTTCGTCACCGAGCCCATCCTCTTCCTCCTCTCGCTGTACATGGCCTTTGTGTTTGGCATCCTGTACCTCGACTTCACCGCGTACCCCTTCGTCTTTGTCGAGACGCGCCGCTGGGGCGCGGACATGGCGAGTCTGCCGTTCCTAGGTATGTAGCTGTCCCATGCATCTCACACCCCCACAGCAGTCTTCGCCACCCTCATTGGTTTTACCCCCTTCCTCTTTCTCCTTGAGTTTGCACGTGTATGTCTATATGTCCGTGTATGTGTATGTGTAGGCGCGGAAGCGTGCTGACAACAGCCAGGTATCGCTCTCGGCATGGCTCTCGCAACCGCCGCCTCCCCCTTCCTCAACCGCATATACAGCCACTACCTCGCGAAATGGAGTGACGATACCGCAGCCCCGGCCCCGGCCCCGGCCCCGGCCCCAGCGCCGTGCCCCGAAGCCCACCTCCCGCACCTCGTCGCCCTCGCGTGGCTCATCCCCCTCGGGCTATTCTGGTTCGCGTGGACGGCGACAACAGCTTCGACAGCTTCAACGGCGACGTCAGCATCGACGGCAGCGGCATCGAGAGCGGCAGCAGCAGCAGCGCCCGTGCACTGGGCGAGCTGCGTCGCCGCCGGCGCCCCCTTCGGCGCCGGCCTCGTCGCCCTCTTCCTCGGCATCACCGCCTACCTCATCGACTGCTACGGCGTGCACGCCGCGAGCGCCCTCGCCGCCGCCGCCGTGCTGCGCTCGCTCTTCGGCGCCGCGTTCCCACTCTTTGCAAGGCGCATGTACGACGCGCTGGGCCCTGCGTGGGCGACCTCGGTGCTTGGCGGCGTGGCTGTCCTGATGGCGCCCCTGCCGTATGTCTTTTGCAGGTTTGGGCCGCGCATCCGCGCGAGGTCGAGGTTCCATCAGCGGACGCTGCTGGAGGAGGAGACGGGTGCGCGTGCGCGTGCTGCACAACGGGTGCCGGGAGGAGCGGCTGCGGTTGCTTAACCGGTCAGGGGAAGAGGTGTGAGGAGAATAGATAGTTAGATAGTCAGATAATGATGTCTTGTCTACAATGCCATGCTATGCCAGCGCTATAAATGTCCTCCTGTGCTCTTCATGCTCAGCTCATGCCCGTGCCTTGTCCATATATGCCATGCTCTCAAATCAACGCAGATGCCCTCCCATAAAATGCACAAGCTCAGCAGCAACACCTGTCAATCAGCAACATCAATCCTCTCCTCCACGTCAACGCTTCTTTCCTGCAAATGTCCCGCTCCCGGAGCTCCCTCCAGTTCCTCCGCCATCCAGTCTCCCCCCAGGCAGTCCCACCGTACCGGGCGTTCGGCGGTTCACCTGCGGGATGCGGTACCCCCTCTCCCGCTCCAGCCTGTGCCTCTCCCAGAAATCGCTGGCCTCCTTCTGCAGCGCCGCCCTCCTCCTTGCGCCGCCGCCGCCCCTCCTCCCCCGGCGCGGATTCTTGCCCGCATCGCCGCCGTCGCCGTCGTCGCCGTCTCGGTTCCTCCCCACCAGCATCCTCTCCCGCACGTCGTGGCCCCAGTCCAGTATCAGAGCGAGCACCGGCATGCACAGGGACTGGTACACCCACCGCTGGGCTCGACCGTACCCTCGTCCGATCCAGCGGAGGAACGTCCGGGCGTTCGTGCTAAAAGCCACAACGAGACTGCCCACCACGAGCACGAAGCTCGACGGCAGCGCAATCGACCCGATGGTCTTGAGGCTCAGGTTGTTCTCGCCACCCCACTCCTGCGTGTTCATGCCGAAGAGCCCCGTAAAGAAGGTCAGCGGGAGGAAGATGACGGTAAACGTCGTGAAGATCATGACGCTGCGGCTCTGCGCGCTCGCCAAGTCTGCGTGAAGTCGGCTGAGGCGCACCTCGTCCACCTGTGCCTGCCGCTGGACCATCTGCAGCAGCTTGTCGTAGTCTTCTCGGGTGGCCCGCACCCGCGCAATCATCTCGCCGGCCTGCTGCGAGTAGTCGCGCAGACGCTTGAGGGCTTCGGCCAAGAAAATGCGCCCGTTCGCCGTACGCTCTCGCAGCTCCGGTCGTCCATACGTCGCGAGCATCGACGTCACCACTTTGCCTTGCCTCTCAAACAAATGCACGAGCGTCGTCAGCTCGTCCTCAATGTCCCGCAGCTCGAGCAGCGCAGACGTGTTGTCGCGATTCGCCTGCTCCGCGCGCTCACCCTCCTCCTTGTGCCGTGCCCGGATCGACCGCGCCTTGTTCTCCACGGGCTCATAGTCAAACGCCTTGTCGCGGAAGCCCACCGTCCGGAACTCTTTGAGCGACGAGGTGAGCCGCTCAGTCTGTTCTGTCAGCGTGCACAACCATTAGCTCAGTGGCAGACACATACCAAGACACTTATGGCCTCCTCAAATATTCGAAACACCTCCAGGTCCGGGTGCGACGACCTGTCCAGCAGCACGCTCACCGCATGCAGCGCCGCGAGCGCCGCCAGGTCCAGTGCATTTTCGCACTGTCGCGTCAGGTCCACGTTGACTTCGTTGAAGATGCTGTCCCGCAGGTCCGCCTGCTGATAGAGGGGGCCCTCGATCGGGTCGCTCTCGCGCTTTGGGAAGAAAGACACGACCGTGTCTGCCAGGTCAGCAGCAGTCATTTGCGGGAGTTGAGGGACGTACGAGAGTTAAGGACCCAGAGCCAAATTTGGTCCACCATGAGAACATTACCGTTCAGGACCGCCTCTTCTTCTGCAGCCCCCTCATCGGCTGTGCCTCTCCCCGTCAACCTCTCCCTCCATCCCGACGCGCCGCTCGACTGTCCCGCGTCTTTCTCTGAGCCGCCGCCGCCGCCGCTGCCGCTCCCCGTCGTCGACCACTGCGCGTACACGCCCGTCCGGCCGTCCTGCTGCTCTGGTCCGCACGGCCGCTCCTTGGTCAGCTTGTACAGCATCTGATCGTCGTCGCGCGATCGTGTATCCCGTAGGCTTGGGTAGCCGTACTGATCCAACGTGCGGCGGCAGTTGATGGGCGGGTCGTGCCCAAGGAACTCCCACACCACTTGGAGCTCGAGCGAGTCCGCCTTGGCCACCTGCTCCGGTACGGGGCGCGACCGGCCGTAACCCAGTCTCCTGAGAATCACCTCTCTTCGGCGAATGAGTCTCTTGTATGAGTCAAAATGCAGATATGGCAGAAAGAGGCATGTGTACAACGAGTCCTGGGCCGTCGCGGGGGACAACGCCGGGCTGCCCAGCGAGTGACGGGGTGACACTACCAAGTTGGCGTTAGCATTCTCCGTAGACGTTGAGATCCCTGACAACTTACACGTCCTCGGTGCGGTAAAGTAGCACCCCGGCTTCGCAAAGTACGCATAGTGCTGGGCATGCCTCCCGCGGGTGTGCCGTGTCGCCCAAAAGTCGTGGCTGTACAGCGACGAGTAATCTTTTTGGTACGACGCCTCGAGCGTCTGCAGAACGTCTTTCACCCACGTCGGGTTGTTGAATGGCACATGCACCCAGACGAACCTGCGCGCCTTGACGTCGGGCCGCACGAACGCCACGGGCACCTCGTCCACCACGACAGTCTCCGTGAGGCCGCCGGCTCCGCCTTGGACAGCCTTGCGTATCGCAACGACGGCGTCGGGCAGGCGCGGCGAGGCGTCGATATCGTCGTATTCGTCGTCTTCGACGTCTGTGCCCATGACGGCGCCCACGGTGCTGCGGCTCCGCTGCGAAAACGGCGGAAAGTCCTTGTACTCGATGCGAGAGTGGTCGCTCCCCAGGCTGAAGCTCCGGCTCACCGACCGTCCCACGCGCGGCCGCATCGGCGGCGACAGCCTGTCCACGGCGAGGTCCTGGTCAAAGTCGGCGCGTATCAGCGCCGACGGACGGCCCACGAGTGGCGTTGAATGCCTCGTGGGGGGCGACATGGCCCGTGACGGCGGCGTCGTGATGGCGCTGCTACCCCCTCCGGTGCCTCTGGTCGCTGCCGCCGGTGCGCTAGACCGGGACTGCGTCCTGCCTTGCTGCCGGGACGGAGGAGGCAGCACGTCGATCGGGCGGATGATGGGCGAGCCGGGCGTGACCGTCTGTCGGGCTGCTGCCGTTCGGTCCTGAATCCCCAGCGCGTTCTTGATGGTCAGAGGTTCAGGGGCTACAAAGGGCATCTCGGTCTGTTCCTGCTGGCGCTCCATAAGTGACGTGCGCCCCCTCGAGCGAAGGAAACGGCTCTCCTCCGGCGCCCCATCCACCTCGTTGAGTCTCTCGCTCAGGCACGCCTCCGGGCCCTTGGCAAGGAACTCCTTGAGCGGGAGCCTCGTCGACCAGGCGCGCACGACGTTGACCGCGGGGTCGCCCCCGAGCTGCGGCGGCAAGGGAGGGTCGTCGAAAAAGCCGTGGACCTCCACGTTGACCTTTTGCTCGAGGCCTAAAGTCCAGCGCCCCGTCCGCTCGGCGTCCCTGGCCACGGCGTCGGCGCGGTTGATGCATGCGGCGAGCTGGCGGAGGAACAGGCGCAGCGTGTGGACGTTGTGGCGACCAAACGAGGCCATGTTGGCGTGGTCACTCTGCAGGGGGAAGATGCTCTCCTGGCGCATGCCGAGGATGGCCGACTTGATGGAGGTCAGGGGTGCCGTGAAGTAGACGTCGCCGTCCTTGTCCTTGCTGGCGGTGCCGCTGCCGCCCGAGAGGCGCGAGTCGATGGTCTCGTAAAAGGTCCAGACTTGCACGTCGCTGGACACTGACTTGAAGTCCTCGTCGACGTGCAGCAGCAGGCTGTTGCCCACGCGCAGGTCATCTGTGATGGTCACCGGCAGGGGCGCCGACAGCTGCAGCAGAGCCTGGATGCTGGTAGCGAGGCTCGGCATGGCGAAATAGCTAGACCCCTGATGGGGCGTTCCTGGGCTGGTCAGTACACGGCGCCTTCGCGTCGTCGTGGAGTCGCGGGTTAGAGACATGACGGCTTACCGAAAAAGGCCACGCCGTAGCAGTCCCGCACGATGGCCTCGTACCGCGTGTCCCTGCTCGCCTTGCACAGGGCCATCTTGATCACCAGCCCGCCGAGGCTGTGGCCGACAAACACGAGCGGCCGCTGCCCATAGGCCCTCGCCTCCGCGTCCCCTTCGTCCTGGCCCTCACGCTCCCGCAGCGCCAGCAGCTCCCGCAACAGCGCATCGGCCAGCGACGCCAATGTCGTGCCCTCGGCGTCGACAGGCGGGTGCTCGTACAGCAGGATCCGCGAGCGGCTCGCCTCCCGCCGGATGCCCTGGCGCACCCACGAGGGCCCGCGGTCGTCCTGGGCCTGTCCCGTCCCCGTGCCCGAGGCGGACCCGCTGCCCGTGTCGGCGGCGCCTGCAGCACCGCCAGGCGTGTCGCGCATCGACGGCGCGCCAAAGTACCGTCCCAGCAGTCCGTCCCTCGTCCAGCTGCGCAGGGGGTGGCCGCCAGGGCACGGCACGGTGACGACGTCGACGGTCGTCTCGTCAAAGGTGAGGTCGCCATCTGGGTCGACGGTGAAGCGCGCCGCCGCCGGTTGCGGCTCCTGCTTCTCGTCATGGTCAATCCCACCCGCCTTCTCAGCAAGACCGCCGTCGGCCTTGAGGTCCGTCTCGTCGGTCCCCGTGCTGGGGTTTGAAGGTGGTGAGTTTGGGGGCTGTGGGGGTAAAGGTGAGGCCTGGCTGCTCAGCGGTGGAGGGCTTCGCGGGCTGCCTGGATGAACATGCAGCGAGTCTGTATCGTGCGCTGGCTCCGAGGGCACAACGACGGGAGACGTGGGCGTCTCCGCACCGCGGCCAGCCATCCTGTCCTGTGCCTGCCTTCCCGAGAGTCCCTCGCTTGTTCGCGTTTAGAGTTGTTGCGTCTGGTCTGATTTCTCACTGCTATCAGGGCGTCTTGTTTGCGCGCTGTCTTACACGGTTTGCGTGCAGGGTAGCGCAGCGTAGCGCCGACGGGTGCAAGTTCAATCGAATAGTGGCGATGTTGATGAAGCAGCGACAAGCGGCAGGGACGAGCACAGGACAAACAAGTAGAATGCCTGCCTTAATAAAATAAGAATCCAAATCCAAATCCACGTCTGCGTGTGCGCGGGTGCATTTCATTCACAGGCCCGGCCGGAAGAAAGAGAAAGAGACGCCTCGCAGCGCACCTGCCGCGCGATGCTTCCCTCCGCCCTGTCCACTGACTGGCCACGCCCGTCACAGCTCCTGCCTCGCGCGTCTCGTGCAAGTCACCTGCTCTGCGTGTACGAAGTAACTTGGGCTCTTTCCCATCCCCATCCCTCCCCCGGAACGCCGCCGCGTGTCCTCCTGCCCGTTGCATCTTGGCCTCTGGCCTTACATGTACCCAAGGATAGCTCGGTAGGCTAGCCAGGGCGTCACGTTCCGCCAGCCCAGCGACGCTCGGTCCGCTGGGCCTCGCACCGTTCCGGGGCGAGTTCCCATCTCAGCCTCATCGCGTCCAGCGATCGCCGCCGCCGCCCCGCGCAGGTCGTCACCGCGTTCCATTTCGCATCACGCCTCGGCCGTCGCCCGCCCTACCGTCGCAGCGAAGTGTCGAACGCGTGATGAGCGTGGAATGCCCACGCAGTCGCATATGCCCTGCGCGCTCTCATTTTCTCGCCGAGTGCGACGTCGGGGCCCCGCGCTGGGGTACGTCCTCGTGTAAGTGAAGGTGGTGGTGAAGGCAACGGTGGTGGTGAAGGCAACGGTGGTGGTGGTGGTGGCTCATGTGAGACACGCGACATGCGCCACGCGTGATCACGGCACATGGCACATGGCCTGCCTGCCTGCTCGCACTCACTCACTCACTCGCTCGCTCGCTCACTTACGCACGCATTCACACACGCACTCACCCCGTCACTCGCACTTATCACTCGCCCAGCGGTGCCTCCCCGTCACTCGCCCGACGATGCCTGCTTCGTCAAGCCGAAAAAGTCGTCCTTGATCGCCTCGGCCGTTTGGCGGGTGGTCGCCGGGCGTCACCAATACACACCCTCACACGCACATTCATAGCGTCCCTCGCCCGGCGGAGCCTGCTCCGTCAAACAACAAGTCGCACTTGATCGCCTCAACTGTTCGGCGAGGGACCGTTACAGGGCAGAGCATGGCACCACCAACGAGGCGCGCCAGGTTCGCTGTTCCGCAATGTTCGGTTGGCCGCCACACCCGTGAGGCACCAGCCTGGTCGAATGCTCTGTATGAAGTAGTCCGTCCTCTACACTACAATTACATGGAGCCCGAGCCTCGCCCCGGGCCTGAAACTGCTGCGTCTCGAATACCACAGTAAACCAGGACGACTAGGAACCTATGCTGAAGCACTCGCCTTTTTCTTCATGTTCTTTCAAGCCTGCCCAAGGCCGCCGTCTCAGCTGACCATCCCCAGTGCTAGAAACCCAGATTCCATCTTGAAGTGCTTCCCGTTTGACCATGTTCCATGTCCCGTCCCAGTCGGAGAAAAGCCCACCCATGAAGCCGTGTGAAAGACTCATCGCCCGACGCCGTCGCCATGTGCAGTCACCAACCCCAAAGCAACGCAACAACTCCCAAAGCAACGCAACAGCCCCCAAGCAGCGGTCTTTAGCCTGCCAGCCGCCGGCCACCAAGCCGGTTATCACCTAGTCGTCGTCGGAAACCACCTCGTATGCCTTGTGCGTCGTGCAGAAAATTACCGCGTCCGCGTACTGGCGGTTCTCCACGGCGCAGTCCCGCCCCGGGCGCACCACGAACAGCCCGCCGGGGCCGACGTGCGCAGTTGTCGCCCCCATCCTGACCTTGACCTTGCCCTGCGACACCATGCACGACCGCAACTGCGTCTTGTCGCTCGGCCAGCGCGCCACGCCGCCCGGCTTGACCACCTGGATGTTGACGCCCACGTCCGTCGCCACCGTGACGGGCTGCGCGCTGGACAAGAAGCCCATCGAGTAGATGACATCTGTCGTGACGCGTCGTCGTCGTTAGCCTTGATGGTCCAGTCCGGGGTGGGGAGGCGGAGACGGGGAGGGGAAAAAGGGGTAAAGGGGGGGGGGGGTGGCGGGATTGTTGACATTGGACTCACTCTCGTTTCTCTCCTTGTCCACCACTCTGCCCGGCGCAAACTCCCAATCCTCCATGTCGAGCGGCTGCGGCTGCTGCTGCTGCTGCTTCTCCGAGCTGCTGCCGTTGGCGAGGGCAGTAAACGCCGCCCCCCTCATGAACTTGGACGGCGGCTCGGACCGCGCAGCCTCAGACGTCGAGAGGCGTCGCTTGCGGCCGTGGCCATTCGTGAGCGCCGACGACGACGACGGCGCATCAGCAAGGGGATCGGTGTCCGCCGACTCGACCGACGAGCCGCGCTGGCGGTCCTGGTTCCAGTCGCAGCCGTTGCGCTGGCGGTGCAGGTTGGCATAGTAGTGGCAGCCGACGCACGTGTCGGTCCTGCTAAAGGCCATCTTGGCGGCGAGGGGCATGCCGCCGGGCAGCTTGAGGCACATGGACGAGAGGCGCCGCGTCGACGTCTTGGACCTCTTGCAGGCCTTCTTGCCGTCGACGTTGATGCCGACGATCCAGGCGAGCGCCGAGGCGTAGAAGCCGGGCGCCAGCATCGTGCCCTTGTGGTACGCGATCCAGGCCGGGGGCAGCTCGCGGCGGAAGAGCATTCTCTTGAGGTAGTTGACGTCCTCCCTGTCCGGGACCAGCGTGTCCTTGTGGACGAGGCTCGCAATGTACTCGCAGGGATCGCGCCGGGGCGGCGAAGGAGGACGCGGCGGGAGCCCCGACGCGCCGATGACATAGCGCGGCGCCCGCGTCCTGGGCGGCATCGGCGGCGGCGAGACGCCAAACACGGCCTTCGCGTCGAACCCAGTGGGCGCCGCCGTCGCCGTCGCCGTGAGCTCTTCCAGCGGCGGCATGGCTTCTTGCGACGCCAGCCGCGACGCGCCCAGGAACGTCGAGCGCCGGCCGAGCGCCGGCCCGGACTGCGGCGGCGGCGGCGGCACCGAGGCGGTCGGCTTCTTGCTGGGCTGGATGATGGCCCACGGCGGCACCGTGGCCTCGACGGGTGGCGGCGCGCCCGGCGGCGGGGGCTCCTGAGACGTGACCATGCCCGAGTAGAAGCCGGACTGGCTCTTGGCCTTGGACGGGCCCAGCGCCGTCAGCGTGCCGTCGAGGTTGTCGTTGAAGTTGAGCCTCTTGTGCACGCCGCCAAAGTGGGCGCCCAGGGCGATGATGCTGCTGAGAAGCCGCTGGCAGTCGCGGACGGGGCAGATGTATCGCGGGGCGTCTGCGCGGAGCTGGTAGTTGGTCGGGATGATGGCACCTCGTGCCAGTTCCTTCTTACCGTTGGGCCCTATTCTTCGTTTAGCGAGCGGCTCATGGACGCACATGGTACCTCGGGGGAGGTAGGAGGTTCGCACATACCGTAAAGAACGTTGTACTGCCGGCCGTCGAGCGTCATTAAAAACTCACCCGCCGCACCCGGCCGCGGCTTGGGGGGGCCTTTGCTAAAGTCAGCCGGCATCTCAGCGAGCTCCACCAAGTCGTCGTCGTCGTCGCCGCCGTCGTCGTCCTGGTCGCTGCTCGTCTTACCGGCCTCCCACTCGGATCCGTCCTCGTCGTCGCCAGGTGTTGTTTTTGTTGTCGGAACGGCCGCCGCCGCTTCTGTGGACGCAAACGACGCGGTGGGCCAGGACGCGACGGGCTCGTCCTCGCTCTGCGGCGTCGCCCGTGCGTCCTGCCGTACGCGTTTCAGGAGCTCCGCCCCGGACGCAAAGTGCAAGCCCTCTCCCCTCGACGGCGGCGGGCCCGGGGTGCTCGTGGCCGAGGCCGTGGCCTCTCTGCTGTTGTTACCGTTGGTGGTGGTGTTGGTGGTGGTGGTGTTGCTGGGGATGCTGTCCTGCACGGCCTTGAGCTGCGCGGACATGCTTTCTTCCGTAAAGCGCAGCGCTTGAGCTCGAAGGCCTGCAGGGTCGTTGATGACATGGCTGCCTGACGTCGTCGTTGCCTGGCGAGGAGGGCCCGGGTCCACGGCGCCGGAGGGCGGTGGCGCACCGGGAGACGCGTTGGTTGTTTGGGGCTTTGTTGTCCCTGGTCCAGCAGTGAATACCGGCTTGGCCTGAGCTGCGCCTACGCCTGCATGAGGCGTCGATGCCACCACGGCTCTGGTATAGCTCGGCAGCGGCACCGGCGTCTGGGACGAAGGCATCGGCCTTGGCTGCGAGCCGTTGCTGTCGCCCTCTTCTAGTCACGTCGTTAGCCACCACCCAACTAACTTTGTCAGCGCGATGAGCTATTGCATTTCCTTACCACCTGTCGCTCCCTCGTCCTCGTCTTGATCTTCGTCCTCATCCTCGTCCTCGTCCTCATCCTCATCCTCATCCTCATCCTCGTCCTCGTCCTCGTCCTCATCCTCATCGTCGTCGTCGTCGTCCTCATCGTCGCCAGACTCGCTCTCCTCGCTCGAGCTGCCCTCCGCGTCTATGCCGGGGACTCTACTACCCGCAGCCAGCCCGGCGTCAGCTTGAGCGCCCGCCTTCCACTGCTCGTTGAGCGCCTGAATCCGGTGGTGTGCCGACAGCCCGTTCTGCGGGAGCCCAGCCTGCGCCTGCGCCGGCAGCAGCGACGAGGTAGCGCCGCCGCCGGGAGCCATGGGGACCTGAGGCGGCACCACGTCGCTGACGATTCTCGCCACGGGATTGCCCTCGCCCACGGTTGCGCGGGACGGCGCGGCGGCCATGGCGGGTGCTGTTGCGTGGTGGTACACGCGCGCTCGAGGCGCCAGAGTCAGATGATGCCGCTGAAGTGGCGGTACTGGGACGAGACGACTCGAGGAAGTCCTCTATCTCGCCGCCACCCGTTCCGCGCAGAGGCAAAGATGGAAAGCCGTTGAAGCCGCAAGGCGCAAATCGAGTCCCGTTGCCCAAGGAGTGATGCCTCCGCGGCGCAGCCTCACGCCCCTCGTTCGCCGCGCCGCGCCCCAGTTGCGCGAGCCGTTCGTCGTGCCCGCGTCTTTCAACCCGTCCGCGTCCTCAGTCTGTCGTCGTCGCCGTCGCCGTCGCCGTCGCAGGGCGCCACACGCCGCGGAGTAGTAGTCGGGCTTATGAGAGGAGTGTAGCTGGCGCGCGAGCGCACATGTCACTGCGCCATCGCGCGCATATGCAGGTAAGGTAAGAGCAAGGTAGGTAGGTAGATGCGGCCAGGGTTGAGGGAGGGGGAGATGTGGTAGGTGCTGAAGCCCGGCGCCGCGTTCCTCAAAGCTGCCCGTGCTTGACGTTGGAGGTTGAGGATACAGGTATCAAAGGTGGTCAGGAGGTGCGGGAGTGCGCCTGAGTGAGTGAGTGAGTGAGTGAGACGCGCCCCGGCGCGTTGGGCCCTGGATTGGGAGTGGGCACGCGGGGCCCCACTTTTAGAGCCCTGGAGAACGGGCAGTGAGCCCCTGTGCTGGCGTGTTGGGCAGGTGGAGGTGCCTGAACGGCAGAGGTGCGTCGCCTGGAACCTGCCCAGGTGGAAGCGCTGGAGATGCGCCGAGTAACGACGGGAGTATTGAGACGCAATGCGCCGCCTGCAGAGAGGCTACGTACGTTCACTGTTTAACCTTGCGCGCTCACGTGCAGGCGTCAATGCCATGCCATGCCATGCCATGCCATACAGTACAGCTCGTCCGTCTATCATACAACAGCCAGCTCCCATCATACAACAACCCTCCACGCCAGCACCCCGGCTTCACTTCTTCTTGCCCGTCTTCTTGGCCGCCTTCTTGGCCGCCTTCTTGCTCATGGCCTTGGGCGCCTTGCCCGCGTCGCCGCCCGCGCCGCCCTCGGCCCGCCGCGCCGCCGCCTTGCGCTGGCCCTCGAGCTCGCGCTCGCGCCTCCATCGCCGGTGTCGGAACCACTGCTTGCGCGTGCGGAACCGCGTCGTCCGCAGGCCCGTCGTCCGCGCCAGCCGCCCGATCCGCCAGTTGTCCTCGCGGTAGCTGTAGTCGTCGCGCAGCCGCAGCAGCCGCTCCGGCTCGCCCACGGAGGCGTCGCCCTTGCCTTTGGTGACCTTGTTGGCGCTGCTGCTAGTGGCCGCCGCGATGTCGCCCACGCGCCGCACCACCTCAAACGGGATTCCCGACGCCGACAGCGCGGGCCGCTCCTCGGCGGCGCGGATCGCGTGCGCCGTCATGCCCAGCTTCCGCCGGCGCTCCGCGTGCGCCGGGTACGGCAGCACGTCGGCCTTGTCGAAGACGACTCCAATGTACTTGCGCTCCGAGTGCCGCGCCGGGTCGCGGTAGTACTTGACGTAGCCCGTCGCCATGGCGTGGATCGTGTGGTCGCGGCCCATGATGCAGTTCTCGCCGGGCCACCAGTGCGTGCCGCGCTGCTTGTAGATGATGTTTCCGGGGATGACGAATTGGTCTGCGGCGGGACACCCGGTTAGTTAATCTCGTTTTTGCTCCTGGCCAGGGTTATTTCCTCGCTCAGCGGCCCCCCGCCGTCGAGGGAGCAATTGGGCCATGTGGAAAAGAGGTCCAGTCCAGACCAATTGACCACCGTGCAAGGGGGGACAATGGAGGAGGGTAGGAGGAGTCGACGTACCGCCCGTCCGCTTCGCGCCCAGCTTCTTCGGTATGCCCCTCTTGCTCTTCTTCTTGTACGCGCCCTGCGCCTTGACCGAGGCGTTCCTGCGTCCCTCGGCCAGCACGCCGCCCATGAGCTGCGAGCCCGTGACGGGCCCTCCCATCCCCAGCCTGAGGCGCGAGACCGAGGCCGAGACCGACGCCGCGGATGCCGCAGCGGCCAGCGCCGGCCGCTGCATCGTGAGGAACCGCATCGCGCCGGGACGTGTCGTGCGTGTGTCGCCCGGCTTCTGCTGCTGTCGCTGCTGCTGCTGCTGGTCGTGTCGTGGCTGTATGTATGCTGGCAGGGAGCTCTCGAATTGAGCGCCCGTCGTTCGGAATTGGGTTGAAGTTTTGCGCTTAGTCATGAGTTGAAGCACCCCTGTCCGACCTGGTGCCAGCCTGCATGGTCGCACCACGGCGCTGTTATCGATAACGCCTGCATGCCGCCCTCCCGCCTCACGTCAACTCATACGTGTAAAGATGCCACCCAGCATTGACCAGTGGACTCGACTTTCCATCCTCCCCGTCGCAGCGGCGTAAACGCTCGCACACCTTCTCACTCCCCGCTGTCGCCGTAGTGGCCCGTAAACCAGATCCGCGCCGATCGACACCGTCGCCAACATGCGCCTGCTCCTCGCCTTCCTCTCGCTCCTCTCCCTCGCCGCCGCGCAGTTTGGCTTCTTCGACCAGATGTTCGGTGGTGGGTCGCACCACGACGGCGACGGCCACCAGCAGCAGCAGCAGCAGCACCGCCAGGCCAACAACCCGAGCGACGCCTCGCTGTACCAGGCGCACTACGACCAGTGTATGTTTTTCCTGCTGCTGTTGTCACCATTCCCTCCTTGGTCTCGTTTGCGCCCTACTCTGCTTCCGCCTTGCTCTGTGCTCTCCTTCGTTCTCGCGCCGCCGTGCTCTCCATCCTCGCTCCCTCCCACCTCCTCTATAGAGCTCCCATCGTTCACAAATTCCACTGCCCGACTGACCGAGTGCCTGACTGACCGATCGCCAACAGCCTCGTGCGACAACTACCTCTGCCCCGACACCCTCGCCTGCGTCCACTTCCCGCACCACTGCCCCTGCGCCTGGGCCGCCCACGAGGACAAGTTCGAGCTCGCCGACGGCCGCCGCGTCTGCATCTCCAAGGGCGGCTTCAAGCCCGGCGAGGCCGCGCGCAAGGTCGAGCTGGCGCGCAAGGGACTGCTGTAGGCGGTGGTGGTGGTGCTGTTGCTGCTCATTGCTGCTGCCACCGCTGACACCGCGCGCCGCATGACCCTACTCGGACGCCCCAACGACGCTATATACCATGTGGAAGAGAAGGCAAGGAGACGAACAACGTTATTAGAGGCTTGCATTTACATGGCGGACATGATTCACCCACGGCGTCGGCGCGATTTCTGACTTTGGCAACTTTGGGATGCGTATATGGAATCTCTATGTATATTGAGCGCGATAACAAACAAATGCCGACAGAGTAGGGCAGAGCAAAGCAAAGCAGGGTGACGCCGCGGGGCGGCTTGCTGGCCCAGAACTCCCTCCCGCAAAACGCTCTCGTGTGCTGTGCTATCTGTCCTCCGGTTTGCAATTTCCACGCGACGACCATCAAAAAGGCTCACCAGCGACTGGTGAGGTAGTACTTCGTGAGTATGAGTAGTGTCCCAGTGGTGTTCTGTTGAGCCGCAGACGCAAAACGCCAGACCGAGGGTCATGTTCCCCTTCCCTCTCCACCTCCAAAAACAGCCTTATCTCGTCAGCAGCCAAGACTGTACCTCTCATGTAGGAATATTGCTCTCCACGGCTCCATTGGCCTCCACGCCCTCACTGACGGGACGCCTATGCCGACCCATTTGGCAGGGGTGGGACGGGGGGCACGTCGTCGTCGGCGTCGTCATCCTCGTCCTCGTCCATGGCCTCGGGGTGCGCCAGGAGCTCGGCCACGTTCCGCATTTCGTAGTGCTTCTTGCGGGCGGCTTCAAATTGCCTGTGCTTCTCGCGCTCCTCGGGCGACAGTCCCACCACTTCCTCTTCGGCGCTGGGGGCGACGCTTCGCGGCTCGACGTGCACGCTCTTTTCCGTCGAGTTGCGCCTGTGCGGCTCTCCTTCGCCGCCGCCGCCAGGAGACGCCGCTGTCGCCGAAGCCTGGCTTTCCGGGACCTCCTCTTCCGGTTCGCCCAGAGACAGACCCGGAATGTCGTCCTCAGCGCGCGCGCGTTGAGCTTTGCGGCCAGCACCGCCAGGCGCCAGGTCAGAATGGCCAGCCCCCGCCGGCCCCGCGGCAGCCGCTGCGCCCGCCGCCCCTTCCGCCTCCCCGTCGACGACGAAGTCGTAGTCGTCGTCGGACGGGTCCTCTGCAGGATCGTAATGTTTCGCATAGGGTGTCTTTGGCTCGGTGATCTTCATGGTCGAGGTGCGCTCCTGCTCCGTCAGGTACAGGTTCGCCTCGTCCCACTTGAGGCGCTGTGACGACTCGGCGAGCCCGTCGGCGGGGTTGCTGGCGGCCGACTGGCGGCGGGAGCCCGGCGGGCGGCCAGCGGACGATGACGAGCGGCGGCCGGCGTTGATTTGCGTGTTGGCGAGGGTGATTTCGCGGCCCGACATGGAGCGCTCCCGCGTCTGGGGCGGGGCGGCGGCGACGGCAGCGGCGGCTGGAGGGGGCGAGGTGTGGCAATGCGATGGGTTCTTGAGGATGCCTAGAGGAGTAGCAAGTCAGCACTCAACGCCATGGTTTTGCAGCAAGTGTCCAGGGAGCTCACCCTTGGGGCGCTTCGCATCGTGGCCCTGGGGAGGGGAATGAAGGGGGGATCCGTCGACAGCAGACGCCATGGCGAAGGTCCTTTGCAGAGTATATGCAGCGCGTTGCAAGGTGGTGTAGATGGCTCAAAAGAGGCAGACCGGACTGGCAGTAGCAGCAAGACAAAAATGTCGCCCTCGTCCGCCCGGGGGGGTGTCAGGTCGGTTGGGCCGCAGGGCCAGCCGTGGTGACGGGTCAAGCCAGACGGACGCAGTCAGGCGCACCTGCAGGAACCGCCCTCTATAGCGTCAGGGCGCCGGGATGACTTGAACGAGTCCCCTTGCCGCCGAGTCGATCACGGGGGAGGCGGGGGAGGGGGCGCGCGAACGCAAATGGAATGCAGATGCCCCTCGTCGAGAGGTGAGCGCGGCACGGAAATAGAACGCGAGCAGTCACGCCAGTGAAGGGACCGACACCTCTGCTCAGTCGGCTGGCGGGATGGGGGCACGATGATGATGGCCGGGCGGGACAGCCTCGTCGTGTCTTGTCTTGTCTTGTCTCGTGCGTGCCAGTATGCGAGTGTGTGCGTGCGTTTTTGTTGCCAGGAACGAAGTTGGTTGCTGTCGGGACGATGGGAAGAGGCGGGGAAACACCTCAGAGTCCAGAGTCGAGAGTCCAGACTCCAGAGCCGAACAGAGGTGGGGACCTCTGGTGGACGTCGTTGATGAGGGGGCGCTTGATGGTGGTGGCAGGTGAGCCCCGGTGGTGACGGATGACGCACAGGGGCCGCAAGTGACTCTGGCAGGCGGCCCTTCCACGTTCACTTCGCACTTGTCCGCCCAAGCTTCCCTGCGACGACCGGGCATGTGGGGGGCACGTCATGGGGGAGCCGGCGCGCGACATGCCCGTGTGCGGGCGCCTGCCGCCAAAGCGCATGTACCCGGAACGCCCGGGCGAGGGCCCTCGATCGCAGCCGGAGCAGCTGCCGCGGCGATAGGACCCTGCCTTGCCTGCTCAGTGCAGGTGTCTGCAGCAGACAGGCAGGCGCCATCGCGATCCACGGCATGATCCAATGCTTCTCATTCAGGTTCTCGACCGCATCTCACTCATCACGCCACGGGCCGGGCCTCACGTGTCCCGCGCGATTCATCCCACGCCGCCGTTCCGTGATGCTGACTGAGCAAGGACATGCCAAGCGTCTCGATGCACTGCAGCTGTCCTGTTTCCATGTTGGCGAATGTCCAAGTTTTCCTGCTGCTGATGCTGCTGCTGCCCGTCACAACAAGACGACGCCATCCCTTCACCATCGCCGTCCTGCCGTCCCGCAAACGGCCAGCAGCCCACCCACCGCACCGCACCGCACCGCACCGCACCGCACCGCACCGTAGCCTGCAACACCAATCTTGAACCCACGCCCAGTCAGTCCCCTCTTCCTCTTACCACCTACGAGTAGGTAGGCACGGTAACCACTCCCCGAGTCCCGCCGGCCACGTTCCTTTCCCCTCAGACCCGGCCGCCGGCTCGCTCGCCCTCGTGGCCATCCCGCGCCGTTCTCCCCCCCCCCCTCCCCATTTCTGCGTGCGCACCATGTGGTGGCTGGGGTCCGGCCCGGCCATCCGACTACGTACGTTGCGTACTTCGTGCTCGTCCTTGTACCTAATTGCCTACCTACCCTGCCGGTGTGTCTGTGCCCGCCCCGACGAACCACAGCGGCCGCAGCCGCGGCGGCACCTCATGCAGGATAAAACGCTGTTGCGTCGACTGACATGTCCTCCCACCCCCCAAGGCTGATGAAATATGCTTCGTACCTGCGCGAGGCCGCCGCACGTACACACACACAAACACACACACAAACAGACGCACGCAGGCGACAACGTACGGTCGTCCCCGGACGTAACATACCGACTTCCGGGTTAGCAACTGTCGCATAACAAAACTACCATAGTTACGTTGTAGACTATTCTGGGTATCCAGCGTATCCTCCTCCCCGCCCATCGCGCTTCTGTATAGTATGCCCCGTCGCGAGAAGGCTTTCAAGAGAAGAAGAAGAGAAAAGAAAAACAACTCTCACAAACGCCGTTGAAATCCCGCCGTGAGACACACACGTCCTCATATGACACCCTATCCTCGGTACGCCTCGTATGTGCATGCACCTAGCAGTGAGCGCGCATTGAAACTCTTTGCCCGTCAAAGGCCGTGTAGATCATCCCAAGAAATAGAGGAAATGAAATCTCCACCACGTCCCGCACGCCGCATTCACGGCCCCATGGCCATGGGTTGCATGGCGCTCATCGGCTGCTTCGCCGACGACGGGCGCTCCTCCACGGCCGGCAGGAGCGCGATGACCGCCTTCAGGAGGTGATATCCCGTGCGCCAGCAGACGCTCTTTTCTTGCTCCCCGCTCCAGATGTCGACGCAGCTGCGCAGCGTGTCCAGGATCAGTTGTCGCGGCGGCAGCCGGCACCCTGTGGCCGCGGCGCCGCTCAGGGGTGCGTCCTCGCGTAGCATGTGCACACAGGTCGTCAGCGTCGCCGAGAAGAAGTCGAGCACGAAGGCTCGCCCCACGAGATCCAGCCGCATGTTGGTGTCGCTGCACCACAGCTCGCGATAGTGCACGAGCAGCGCCAGCGAGCACTCGAGCGAGGACCAGTATGACTCGGGAAACAGTGTCGGGCCTTCGGGGTGCAGCGCAAATGGCCGGTGCAGCACCATGAGACAGCGCCGCAGGAAAATGTCCACCGTGATGCGCTGCAGCTGCGCCGTGCAGACGCGCTGGGCGTGACCCATCAGCTCGCGTAGCTGGGCGTTGTATCGCAGCACATCCGGATACGATATCTGGTCCTTTTTGGAGTTGATCTGCGCGAGGACGGACAAGACGGTCGGCAGGGATTGGAAGAGCACCATCTGCAGGTTGTCCGGCGCGTCAGGCATCGACCGAAAGCCGCCGAGCTCGTCCGGGCGCGTCAGGGGTGGCATGCCCGTGCACATGGACACCTTGATGTCGAGGTACAAGATCGTCAGCCACAGCTTCCGCCGCGAGTCCTTCTCCACCGGGTCGCGAAGGTCCTCGTCGTTGTCGTTCTTCTCCTGGGGCAGGCCGAAGATGAAGGCGACCCGGACGAGGAGGCCGAGCAGCGTCCAGCACGAATCGACGGACCAGCATGTGGCGTTGCACACGAGCTTAGCCACCGACATAAGCGACAGCGCCCGGAGTGTCATAAGCGTCGGGCGGAACATGAACGGAGTCTGCATGAGGCACGCCTCGGCGGCCATCATCAGCTCCGTCGCCACAGGGGGCTCGTCTGCCGACGTGAAGCATCCCAAGCCCATGACCATGAGAAACTGCGACAGCCAGCACAGGCTCACCGCATTCGGGTCCTGCCAGTACCGGTCAATCTCCTCGCGGAACGTGCGCATGTCCAGGATCGGATTGACGACGTCTAGAAGCTCCAGGTACCGAGTCAGATATTCCTCGCACTTGGCCTTCTCGCCGGCCAACAGTCGGGTCACGGCGTCACGGGCGTAGTATTTCGTCGCGCCGGGTGTGCCAAAGGGGAAGTTGCCGGGAAGACAAAAGTTTGCAAGGCATGCGTTGGTGCCGACGCCCTCGAGGGCCGCTGCGAGCGGCGACGTTTCGCCAGTGGCGGAAGACGCGAGGGAGCCGATCTGTGCAAGTCCAATTAGCATCCAGTAGCCGCCGTGCCCTTCATCTACCAGCGTACCTTGGTCATGAGTTCTCTCCAATGGCTCGATCCACGGACGCGATGTTGCACCTGCCAAGTCGCCATCTGAGGCTTCTTCTCGTCCTTGCTAGACGGCACCGGCGCCGTGGGGCATGGAAACTTGCCGCCATTGGGGCCCTTGTTGTAGCTGTAGTAGCACTCCCTACCGTTGCCGCTGGCCTTGCACCTCCCACACGGGAGCTCCTTGTCGCATTTGACCTTGAGGCGGTGGCAGCGCAGGCAGCTCAAGCAGTTGCGTTTTCGCTTACGCACGATGCGCTGGCCGTTGATGGTCGTGCTGCTCGACGTGGGTATGTCGTGCGGGGTCGGCGGTTCGTCCTGGTCTTGGATGTTGGAGGAGCCCGGCTCTGGGCTCTCCGTAGAGGTCGTGGGTGAGATCAAGCCGTTCGTCGGAGTGCCGGCGAGGTCGTCCTGACCAGGTGATGCTGATGATGATGAAGTTATGGGAGCGCCATTGGCCGGCTTCGAGGCAGACGAGGGAGCGCCGGCCTCAATAGGCATCGCCGGTGCTGCGGCCAGGGGACCGCCAACTCCCGACGAGGAGGCATAGCCAGGCGAGGCTTGCAGATTCGGCGCATGCTGCGGCGGTGCATGCGTCGCCGCTGCCGAGCCAAACGAGCTCGTTCGCTGCGGTGCGACCGACGCCGCGGGCAGCGAGTTTCCTGACGGTGCACCGGTCCCGGACACGTCAAAGCTGCAGCGCACACCGGCCTGAACACAGCGGGTGCATGACGGCTTGAGGAGGTCGCATCGTCGCTTGAAGTGGCGACACCGGTCACACGTCTTGACCTCGCGCATATGGGGCATGCCGGCGTCGGGAATCAACGGTGGTGATCAGAGACGTCGACTCGGTTCTCGGGCGGCGAGCGCTCGCGGGAGGCCGCCGGGTCGACGCAGCGTCGTGCGTGCAGAGGAGAGTGCCGGATGGATCAGAACGGGGGGAGGTGGGAGCCGGTAGGGCTGGCGGGGAGGGATTTCGTAGGCGTGGATACTGGGTTCTCGCGGCAGCTGAGCTGAGCCGCCGTTGGCCGTGGCCGGTACGGTTCGTTCGTTTGTCCGTCGTCGTCAGGGTCTGCCCAGGCCGGGGGTTGGGGTTAAGGTGCCGACAACGAGGACGAGGGGGGCCGGAACGGCGAGGTGCGGTGCGCTTCGTGGTCTGCTGGTCCAGTCAACGTCTAGACTGACATGCCAGGCGTCGTGTCGGGACTGTTGGCTGCGAGTGCGAACGCCTGGGTCGGGGTCCAAACGTCAATGGGCCACGGGTGTTGGACGGGTGTTGGACGGTGGTTGCGAGCGCAGTAGGCTGCCAATCTGTCGGGTCCGTCGCGATGGGGGCGGGCGTTGGTCGTGCCGACAGCCAGCCAAGCCAGCCAGCCAGGAACAGAGGCAAACCCAAAGGCAAGCCACCTGGCGCCCGCGAGAGAGTTTTGTCGCTCGAGTCTGTCGCGCGTGCCCGCTTGTTCCTCCGGTTTCGCTTTCCCCGCAAGGACGATCGATGGTGGGAAAACGTCTCAGGTCGAGCAGACGGGGACGTCTTCGAAGACAGGGCAGGGCCAGGTCGTGGCAGCGGGCGCACGAGGGGTTTGCTGGGCGGAAAAAGCAGTGGCAGAGGTCGGCCATAAGCGAGACAAGAGGCGGCCCCCGGAGGCTGATAAATGGGGGGGGAGGCGATGGGACGGACGGAGCGAACACACAAGACACACGCACACACACGCACAAACACACAGACGGACAGCAGCAGCAGACCGTCTGGACAGACAAGCGACAGGGCTGCGAAGGAAGGATTGGCGCGCCAGGGTTCTTCTAGTCGGCCGAGGATGGCGCCAGCCAAAACGACAAGCCTCCCGGTCGTCTTAGTTAGTGTCTGGCGCGGCGGCACTGGGCTGGCAGAGGAGACGGCTCAACGGGATTGGACCGTTCCATCGGGGGAGGTGTGAGATGCCCTGGTGGCAGAGGGCGACGGACGGGAGGCAGCAGGACCCGTCCTCGATCTGGGCGCCCTGGGCTGGAAGGCTTGCTTGCTGGCTGGCTGGCTGCCGTGTGGCGCCTCGCGGGGATCCAACGCACGAGCGAGGGAACGAACGACGGTCGCGACCCGTTGTGTTCAGGTGTTACTGTACATGGCGCTCATGGTGAAAAGGTAAATCATCCGCGCATGGACGTTCGGTGTCTGGCCGTGGCTCCCGAGGACTCACTCACCATGACCGCGCGAGACAGACAAAAGCCGTCGACTCCGACCGATGGAACGGGCGCGCCACGGCGAGGGCCAGGAGCAGGTGGAAGTTGCCCATGTTCCTACTGAACAAGCCGCCATGCAGAGGCTCGAACGAGCGGGACGGGGGCCCCCGTGGCCCAGATGCCTGACCGGGGGTGTGGTCCCACGACTACAGCAGCCAACGGGAGCGAGCTGGGAGAGGAGGGGAGGGGCGTGGACGCAGGCTTGTGCTAGCCGCAGCGAGCGTGCACCGGCGAGGCGCGCCACAGGGACGGGAGAGCTGCGGGAGCCATGGAGGGGTGGCCTGGCCTGTCTGCCAGCCTGCCAGCTAGTACGGAGTACTCGTATCTTTTGTCCATCTCTCGAGACGACGACAAGGACCGCAATGGGCCATGGCCGGCCATGGGAGGGGCTGGCGTTGCGTGTCTCGGATTAACCGTCGAAGGAGTGCCTGCTCGAGTCTTTCGATGCCCGTCTTCACCGTCGTCTGAATCGCCGTCGCCGTCGTCGATTCAGCCGAGGCCAAGGACGCGGCCGTCAGGGTCGCGAGCGCTGACGAGGAGGATGAGCATACATACCAGATAACTAACTAGTGGAGACGGCCCCTCTCGGGTCGGGGATTTGGATTCACGCTGCGGGTGTTTGTGACTTGCAGCGACTGGCTGACCGAAGCTCGTCAGCCCGGTGCTCCCAACGGCTCTGTCGGGACGAGTATAGGTACCTCACGGCACGTAAGTTGCAAACGCCTTCCTACTCGTACCTAAACGGTCATGCACACGTGCCGACGCAGGTGGCGATACGGGTGGGTGAGGCCGATGTGCTGCGCGAACCGCCATGTTGTCACGTCTCGCCAGACAGCGACCACGTCCGCAGCTCGCCAGGCCAGGCCGGGCGCCGGTCCACAGCGCAGAGGCGACGAACGAGGCGAGGCGAGGCGAGGTGCGTGTCGGCCGCGTCAATCGCGGCGTGTCGAGCGCCTGCGGCAGCGGCAGCGGCAGCGGCAAGGGCAGCTCCTGCGGAGAGAACATCGGGCGGCGGGCCACGCGGGCTGCGACCGCCACTGGCACTGGCTACCGCAGGAGTCGCCAGGCAGGGCGTCGAGGCGAGGTACAGCCGGAACTCTCGAGGTCAGTCAGTCGAGGCGCTGGCGGGTGGGATGGGACGGGATGGATGGGATGGTGGAGAAGGGCGCGCAGGCTGTGACTGGTGGTGAGGGCTCGAGGAGGAAGGGGGAGGGGGGGGGGGCCCATGGGGGATGGGAGTTGAGTGTGGCATGGATGGTGGGGGTCCATGGAAACTAAGGGCAGGTGGGAGGCGGAGACAGAGATACTGAGGCTGCCCGGGGGCGAACGGGTGAGTGGCTGCCCGCCCTGCTGCGTTGACAGTGCAGTGCAGCGCAGTGCAGTGCGGCGCGGTGCAGCGCATCAGCAGCTGGAACCCTGGAGCATGTGCATCTCCCAAGGCCGCCAACCGGCCCTGACCCTGCGCGGCCCTGCCTAGCGCCGTCGTCGTTGCTTGGGTCGGGTGTGGGGGAAAAGGGCCTAGAGGGGGGCCGGCGTCGGTTGCGGTTGGCCTGCGCAATCCTCGGGGGGCCAGTGGCCCCGGGTCATGGTCGCTGAAGGTGACATTGAGAGTGGGCATCCGAGCGCTGTGCAGCGCAGTGCAGCGCAGGTGCACCACCACCAGGCTGGATCGCGGCGCCGGGAGGCGTGGAGGTTGCACCTCGACGTCCACCGGGATCGCGGGCCATGAGATGGAGGGAACGGGACCCGGCTCGGACTTCGCACGGTACATACAGCACATTTCGGTTTTCGGACCTTTCCAACTGAAGACGATGATGAGATGCAAGCCATATCGTACTCGCGCATGGAACTGACGGGCGGTGCAAGAGGGGTTGACCAGCCAGTGCCTCAAGGCCACCTGGGCAGCCTCTCAGTGGAGGGAGGCTCGCGGGCCTGGACCCGTTCGAACACATCGCACTCGAGACCCGGCCAAGGCCAAGTCTGCCCAAGGACTGGCCCCTGCGCACCCTGCCCGCCCAGCCTGCGTGCACACCTTCCAGGTTGCTAGGGGCCTGGCTGGGCGTTTGGCCATACGAGGCAAGGTCGGGGGCTGGTATAATATTTTGTGCAGCCCTGGTGCCGGCCTGTTTGCTCTCTCGGGTTGCCTGTGTCGCCGCGACGCCAGACCAAACCACACCAGTCTCGTCCAGACCAGTCCAGTCCAGTCAGTTGGGTAGATTCTCGCAGGCAAGGGAATTGACAGCCATGGGGCCCTCCGCGGAATGCTCGGAGCTCCGTCGAGCTGCCCCGTGGGTGATGCGCGTGTCCCCCCACGGCGAGCTATCGGCGACGGCACCTGGCATGGGCTGGACGGGCAGGCGTGCCAGGTGGATGGGCTCTGTTGGGTTCCAAGGCTGTCTGTCTGTCTGGGAGTGGTTCGCATGAAGGCCCGACGCCAACTGCGAGCATCAGATGAGCCGCGCAATGGCAAGGCGCCTGTGTCCATTGTCGGAGGTGTCCATTGGAGAACCTTGGACGACGAGAGAGCACGGGGCGCCTGCTGGCCCTGGAAGTACATCGACCTCGCTGGAACCTCAACCCCCATCAGACTCCGGCAGGCAGGAACAACCGGGCTGCCTTGGAACCTCCTGGGCTGGCCAGCGCTCCAGCGCTCCAGCTCGTTCTCGACTCTCCCCTCAAACCCTCGCCCCAGACTGTCTCTCTGCCACAGGGCTGGCTTCGACCAACATGCGCCTGCGACTGTCGCTCCACGTGCGTGCGCGTGGGCGCCTTCGCGGTCGCCCCCTCACGAATCGTGCGGTTCGACGACGGCTGCCTGGTACCAGCTTGCGAAGCACCGCAACCAACCCCGGGGAGGTGGCGCCCACAGCTCACCAAAAGGACCAAACGTCTCCTTGGCCCCCCTCCAAGATCCAACTCCCGCCCAGCTCGGCAGATCCGCCAGGCAGGGTCGGGGTGCACACGCCGCCACACGCCTTGGTTCGACGGTCAGTCAACCAGTGTGACCCGGTCGCGAAATGGACCGACGACCTTGGCGCCATTGCGACGACGACTTGCCGTGTCAATCAATCAATCAAACCGCGCGAGAAGCCAAGCCTGGTGGCTTGACGGCCGGCCAATGCCACCACGCGCAGCCCAATAGTCGAGGCGAGTCACTTTCTTCTTCGAGGTCGCCTTCCAGACACGTCCAGACGCCCAATTGACGTGCTTGGGCGAAGGCGAAATGGCGCAGCTGCGCCGGCTATCGCTACCGTCGTCGTCCAGGGCAAACCCCCCATCCGGCCTCTCGGGGACTGACGTGCGTCCAACTCCGTCGAGACGCGCAGACATCTTCAGCCAGGCGTCCCAAGGTTTTCCTTTTTCGGTGTGGTAAACGTACACGGCCCTCTCTGCTGACGGGCGCCATGGGCTGAAGGATGGCATGCGATGCGATGCAATGCGATGCGCTGCTGCCGGCCACGGCCCCGCTCGGAAACATTTACCACCGCCACTGCCAAACACCAAGCACGTCGAGCTGCTCCTCCCAGCCACAGCCGTCCGCCCAGTAAAGGCTCCGCGACGGCTTATCAATCCGGCTCGATCATCTCACTCCGGCCGCCCGGAGGATGTGTCGGCGTCTGCCTTTTCGGCACATCCTTCGGTGCGCTTATGATGACGCTTATCCGCAAGTGGCCCCCCGTCTGGCGTCTCGACGGTCTCCCCCGCGCCGGCATCCACCTCTTGTCCATATGGAGCAGTCGATCGGAGGATTCAAGGCCGTCTCATTCTCTGTCTGGGGCCAGGAGCTCGCGGCGCCTGCGGCCGATTGGCACCATCCGGCGCCGAAGCTGCCAATGCATTCAATCGACTCGACTCCGTCCTGCGTAGGACCGGCTGAGCCAAGAAGGGGCTTGTACACGAATGAGACGTTGGAAAGAGCTCCTCGACGTTATCTTCCTCGTCGTGGCCGCCGCGGCCGTAGCCAAGGGGCTGCACATCAACCACCGCCTCCGCGCCCGCCAGTTCGCGCCCCAGGGCAACGTTGCTGTTTCATGAATCGCTCGTCAGCATACCCATTCGAGCCCGTGGCATCGAAGCTTTCCGAATCTGGGAGCCGTTCGGTTAGTGCCGAGCATGGCGAGCACGGCTGAGCTGTGCGAAACCCGCCTTTTGCGCCCTCCTTTCGGCCCGTTGGCTCAGGGCCCCGACTTCTGTCGCAGCCAAGGAATCCTGTGCCACGAAACGCCAAACCCAAAATCTCCCCAGAACTTTTGCGAACAGGCAGATGCCTGGATATCGCTGCCAAGCTGAGAAACAATAGCGGCGGTCAGCCCACCCGGCATTGAAAAAGCGTCGTCGGCACTTTGTTCGTATTACGCGATTCGACGACGGCGGACCCAACATGTTCCACGGTCGCGCTCTTGGGCAACGAGTCTCTCATACCGGAGTTCATCGAGGTCCCGGGCCGTCAAGTATCTCCATGGTGGTCACCAGTCTGGTGTCTTGAGGTGTCCAAACGGGCATTTCCTATCTCGACTGGCGCGACTGAGGCGTTTCCTCACGGCGACATGACCGCCGTTTGTGGCGCCTTCCAGCCACCTATACGACGCTATACGAACGGCTCGCCAGGGAACGAGCATGCCCTTTCGGGCCACGACCTGCCCAACGAGGCCATGCTGTCGCACATCGGCCAGCGTGCGCACAGCCCTACGTACAGCGGCGCCGTCCCGATCTGCGTTTCTCGTGCACCTGTCAAGAGAAGGAGCCGTACCGTTGCTTGAGCGCGCGTCTTTCTGTCCCGCATATTCGTCAGGACCAGGAACAGGGCCTGCGGCCGATACGAGTGCGCTTGCCTTGCCATCACTCCTGGCACCTGCATGTCCTTTTGCGGGTGGAGCCCAGAAGATGCTGCCTACGAAGCCTGCTCGTCCCTATCGTTTCTCTGGCCTGTATCGATTCCTTGGCCATGCATCCCCTATTACGCACGCCCGTGACATCGAGAAGCCTCGGAGTGCATTCCTTGGCCCGCCGTCGCGGCATCGTAGAACCGTGGAAACCCAGTCCATTACCAGCCATCCCTCTATCGACGACCTGTTGTTACAGCCTGGAGTGCATGTCATAACCATCTGTCCCGGGGCGCATGAGCTACCCCCTACGACGACGTCCGGCATGTGCGACTCGGTAGGTAGTTATGTATGTGTATGACTCGGCGGGGTGTGGTTCTCCCAGGGAAACCTCCTGGGTCAACCAACCTACGTCTGCGCCTGTCTGCGCTGATACAAGGCCCTGTCTATACTCGTGCTCCTACATACATACGCCAACGGCCGTGGGGCCATGTTTCGTGGCCTGTATGTCTGTGCTATTTTAGGGTCTGGCTCTGTCTGTGTCTGTGTCTGCGTCCGTCTGTGTATGTATGTCTGTTTTTGTCTCTGCGTTTGTCTCTGTGTTTGACTCTATGTTTGACTCTGTGACTGCTCGTACCTTAGTCCGTAGGATGTGTCTTGGATCGAGGCAGGGCCGGCTGCTGCTGCTGCTGCTGTTGCTGCTGCCACGGTGGGTTAACCCGCCCCTGGCCACCACCTCCTTGGATCCCTGATGAACCTACTGCGTATGTAGCCCGTGGGTGGGAAGATAGTAGGTATGTTGTGCTGGAAGATGCGGCGGGTCGTCACGCCGTCACCTCCCGGGAATTATGTGTCACACACACCGCTGCTCGTACTGCTGCTGGTGCTTGTCCGCTGCTGCTCATGCTGGGGAGGGTGAAGGGAGCACGGAATATAATGGACGGGCCGGGGGCGTGAAGAACGACACGAGACACGCAGACGACTTGACATCTCATGGCTACAGTCTTTTTTTATTCTAGGCCTAGGAAAGCCCAGGACACTGACGCTGCTACTTTTACGACTCCTCTCTCTCTCGCCAGGCCCGCTGCACGACGTCCGTCTGCGCCGCGCGCCGTGGCTGCTACCGCTAATGCTACTACTTCTACTACTACTTCTTCTACTACTGCTGCTGCTGCTGCTGCTGCGCATCATGCAACAGCCGCTTTTACACTCCCAGCCCGTCGGCTCACCTCGACGGGCGGGCTCGTCGACCTGCTCGACGCTACTACCTCTACGGGGTATCGTCCCGGTCGAGAGCCGCCGCGGACGCCTCTCGGCCGTCGCGCGCGTGCCCTCGCAACCACCGGGCCGCCCCGTCTCCCACTCATGTCATTGGGCTTCCTTGTCGTTGCTATCGGCGCCGCCGCGGTGCTGCCTCTTCTCCGTGGCCGGGCCGCTGCCGTCGCTCTCCTCGTCGCCGCTCGCCCCGCCGCTGAAGTACTCCCCGAAGACGCGCGTCTCGAGGTCCGACTTGAAGGTGCCGGCCTTGCGGGCCCGGCGGCGGAAGTAGATGCGCTTGGCCCACTTCCACGCCTCGATGCCGAGGAAGAAGAGCACGGCCTCGACGAAGACGATGCCCCACTCCCAGCTGATGCCGGCGTGCTTGAAGACGACCGTGTTGAGGCCGGGGATGTAGATGATGGGGAACATGGTGACGAAGCCGGCGACGACGGCCCAGAAGAGGAACTTGTTGCGCCAGACGTCGATGAACCACTGCGTAAAGTACTTCTTGCTCTTGGGCTGCATGCGGAAGAAGGACCGGCGCATGTTGACCATCTCCCAGGCGAGGAAGAGCGCGAACCACGTGAGGCAGGCAAACGTCGTGGCGCGGGCCCGGAAGACGACCTTGCAGCTCTCCGAGTAGTGGTTGTTGCAATCGTCGCCAATGTCCGCGGCGCCGTTGCCGAAGCCGTAGAGCACGAGGACAAAGGACGCCAGGCACAGCGCAGACATCCACAAACCGTAGACAACCATGTCGAGCAGGAGCTCGGGGGTGAAGACGCCTTGCTTCAACTAAAAGGTTACGGTCAGCCATGGGGTGCTTTGAGACGTCAGGTGACGACGTGGGACGGGGTTGAGACTCACGTTCTGGGGGGGTCGCTGCATGATATCTGGCGCGGCAATCTCAAAGCCCAGGCCCATGTCGGGCATGCCCGACGTGATCATGATGATCCACAAGATCTCGACGGGAGCCAGAGGGAAGACGGAAATGCCCCGGTTGTCCTTGAACGCGAGACCAATCAAGAGCGTGCATGCCTGGGCAATGTTTTCGGCCAGGACGTGCAGGATGAACTTTTGAATGTTGTCAAACATGCGGCGGCCCTCCTCGACGGCGTTGAGGATCGAGGCAAAGTTATCGTCGGTCAAGACAATGTCGGATGCCTCCTTGGCGACGTCAGAGCCAGCCTGGCCCATGGCGATGCCGACGTCGGCGCGTTTCAGGCTGGGCGAGTCGTTGACGCCGTCACCCGTCATGGCGACAAAGGCCTTGCGGCGGTGGAGAGCTTCGATCATGCGGACCTTGGTCTGAGGCGCGCAGCGCGCGACGACGAGTGGGAGAAGGGGCAGCTCGTCGATTTCCTGGTCAGTTAGCTTGTCAAAGTCGGACGCGGCCATGACCATGGTCTTGGCTACGTCGGCAGCGACTTGGTTCATCTTGGTCGGCAGGATGCCGACCTCGAGAGCAATGGCACGGGCAGTCTCGGGATGGTCGCCGGTCAGCATGTGGACGCTGATGCCGGCCTCGTGGCACATGCGGACGGAAGGGGCGGACTCGGGTCGGGGAGGGTCGTAGAGACCGATGAGACCGCGGAAAGTGAGGTCCTTCTCAAACTCCCCACGCTCCAGCTCGGCCTCGTTATCCTTGACATGGGGAATGTCAGTCTTGCTGGCGAGGGCGAGAACGCGAAGGCCCAGGCGAGCCATAGCCTCCATATTCTTGAGGACATCGGCCTTGATGTCTTCAGAAAAGTCCTTGATCTCATCGCCGACGGCATATCGTGGGCAGGATGTGAGAACTCGCTCCACAGCGCCCTTGGTAAAGAGCCACTGCTTCTGCGTCTCCTTGTTCTCGAAAATGACGGACATCTTCTTCACATCGGAGTCAAAGGGAAACTCGGCCTTTTGTTGCCACTGGGCGCCCTCACCCGTGGACAGACGGAGGCGGTTCCAGTTGAAGCGGGACGAAAACACCTGGATGGCAATCTCGGTCGGGTCACCGCGACCCTTCCATTCGCCATCGACTTGGTTCACAGAGGCAAGGTTGGCAAGCGAGGCAACATTCAGGTACTCTCGCAGGGTGGCATCCCTGGTGGCCAGCTCTTGGCCGTCAATGGGCTCACCATCGGCGTCGGCGCCACGGAAGTCAATATCTTTGGGCTGGGCAGCGGCCAGGCCGAGCTGACCCACAGTAGGGTTGAAGGGCTCGCTCGTGGTGCCTACCGAGTAGGTGCCACGGCCGGGGACCCAGGCCTTCTTGACAATCATGTTACCCTGCGTGAGGGTTCCAGTCTTGTCCGAGCAGATATCTACGGGCAAGTTAAGCGATTGACGAGATGCGGGGGTGTGCGACGCTTACTAGAAACCGCGCCGAGCGCCTCGAGACTCTTGAGGTTGCGGACAATGACGTGGCGCTGGACCATACGCTTGGTGCCAGCAGCCATGGTGATGGTCAGAACAACGATCAAGGACGCAGGAATCATGGACAGGCCGGTGGCGACGGCATAGATGATGACCTCCTGCTTGGTGTCGAACTTGTTCGCGCCGAGAACGATGATGGCACAGACAATGGCCGTGCCAAGAAGCAGGATGGCCAGCTTGGACAGCTTCTTCTGAAGGGGCGTGCCGACATTGACGCCGAGGAAGCGACCAACGGCGTCAGAGCAAGTCAGGGTCCAGGCCTGGATCCAGCGACCAATGGTGGTGGTGCCGTCCTCTCGCCGTTTGGGCTGGCGACGGCGCGACTGCTTGCCACGGAGGGCGGCGGCGATTTGGCCAATCTCGGTGTAAAGACCAGTCGCAAAGACGACACCGCGAGCGCGGCCCTTGGTCACCGTCGAAGAGCTATAGGCGACATTAAGGCGGTCACCAGGGCCCGTGTCGTCAGGGAAAGTGGTGGCCGTCTCCTTGCGAACGGGGAGGGATTCTCCGGTCAGTAGGGCCTCGTTGGTCTCGAAGTTGACGGCCTCGACCAAGCGGATATCGGCGGGGATGGTGTCACCCGTCTTGAGCTCGACCACGTCGCCGGGCACAATTTCGGCTGTAACAACAGTCTCGTTGCGACCGTCGCGAATAGCCTGGGCCGTGGGGGAACTGAGGGAGCGCAGCGAGTCCATGGTCTTTGCGGCCTTGAACTCCTGCAAGAAGCCAACCACAATGTTGAGAACGATGACGGCAGTGATGACACCGCCCTCAATCCATGACTGGATGCCAAAGGAGGCAGCCATGGCGAGAATCAGGACCTGCGATTGGCGCGTCAGCGGTGATGATGGCTTTGGGCAGCAAAGACGGCAGACGACGGCGCAGGAGCCGAGATGCATATCTCGGGCTCCCATGCCGATGCCGGTCCGGGATAGAGAGAGCATACCAGCGTCAGGGCATTGGCGATTTGGCCGATGAAGATCTTGATGGGTTGCACGCCCTCCTGCTCGCCAAACTCGTTGCGACCATTGTCTTCCAGTCGCCGCTTGGCCTCGTCGTCGGACAGGCCGACTTCGACGTTGGCATGCAGCTCCTCGACGACCTGATCGATGGTGAGGGCGTGCGCCGGGGCGGACATGGGGTTGTTGGACTGCCCGGAGACATGCTCCCGGGCGTCCTCTTTCTCCTTGCCGCTCATGGCGCGGAAGCGAGTGCAGGGAAGACGCGGATGCCGACGACGTTGGGGGGGCTCGAGACTAGAGGAGTCGCAGGGTGGGTGGACAAGACCGTCTTTATTGGCGAAGGCCGCGTCCAGCTGGAGCGAGAGAGTATCAGCACCGGCTGAAGCTGAATCTCATCCACTCGATAAGAGATGCCGTGTTGCCGACGAGGGGAGCCGAAGGAAACCGGAATGTATGTCGAGAAGAGGAAGAGAGGGAAGAAGAAGGACGGCTCCGTAGGTATGAGCGACGATAATCTTTAAGGACGACCAGCCAAGAGGCGCAAAGAGACTTTGGTACGCAGCGGAGCCCCCCCCCCTTGTAAGGGCATCAACTACGTTCGCTCCTTGTGGCGTGTCATTGATGGTCGGGAGCCAAACGACGGGTGTGTGACCTCACCGGGAATCCAATTTTTCCAAGTTCCATCGCGGAGGCCCGGGGCGATGGCGCAGAGGCTGGCGTCTTGGCGGCTCCGACGACTTTCCCTCCTCCGTCACCAAGCACTCGTAGTCTCGAATGGAGTACCTGCCCACCGTGACATGATGTGGGCTGGACACAGTGCACGAGGCACAGTCTCGATTCTGGAAACGTCCCCCTTGCGGAGCGCGGCAAGGTACGGACTAGACGACGGCGACGACGGGGGGTTCGTCTTGACGACGGGCTCCATTATCAGGCGAATCGCCAAGATGATTGTAATGCCATGGTCTGGGGCTGGCTGGCGTTGTGCCCCACGGCGATGGCATGTGGAGGTGGTGATGATGGTGTTTTCGCTACTGTTGCAGCCAGCCACGCCCAGATGCCGCCGGCCCGCTTCCTGTTTGACTGATGGACTGTCGATGGGAGCCCGGTAGTTGGTCAAGCGCAGGCAAATCGCCGATAGCCTCTGAGATAAGGTAGCGGACTCCTCGACACCACCTCGGGGGAATGGTGACGGGACCGTCGCCAGAGACCTCATGCTCGAACACCCCTTCGGATCCTGCACAAAAATAGCATCCCCGTCGCCATCGTCTCCCTCCGCACGACAGGTGCCGATGTCGACATGAAACGTGAGTCGTCACCACCCACGCCCATGAGCAAGTGTCGTCGAGGCGGCTCGAGCCGTTTCGCTTCCGAGGAGCGTAGCAGGCGTGTCGCAGTGTAGCGTCGTACGGCGGCGGCGCCGACGGGGCACATTTCGTTTCGACGGCGCGTGCCAGCCCGCCATTCATCGGTCGACGATGCAAGCGAATCGATCGAGTGACACCTTGGCTCGCTGGCTTACCTACGAGTAGAGATGCACTGGCACGAGTACGTATGCCGGTGGAGGTCAAGGAAGTAGCCGCGTTGTGGCCGTCTTGGGCCATTCCACGTACCAATCGAGAGACGCCATATGAAGTATGAGCTGGCAGGGAGCTTCGCGGACGTCCGTCTTGTGTCCACGCCGCGATAAGGCACAAGCACCCGATGCACACCGTTGCCTGACGGCCGATTGCGCCCGCCTGGTTCTCTTGGATTGCGAGGCGAGATGGTGTTGTTGTTTGATGCGCAAGCACCAGGGACGAGTAGCCGGCCATGGCATTGCCCTTGGACATGCGCACTGTGCTGGTGTACACGAAGCCCCCACCATGGAGATTTGCGCGGCAGGTGCAGCCTCCGCGGCGTGCTCTTGGCGGGCAAGGACGTAGGCCTGGGCGGGCCAATGGCGGCACGCGGCCGCCCGCACTCTCCCCGCTGCCAAGCGATAAGGTTTTGGGCAGTGCACCGACGGACGCCATCGAGGCGACACGCAACCGGGGCCGACGGTGGAGCCTCTGGGGCCTGAGATGGTGAGGTTTCGTGAGGCACGTACGAGTTGTCCGTACGTACACGTACGAAGTACCTTACCTCTTACGAGTTGCTGTACGAGTAGGTAGGTACCCCAGCGCCACCACCGCCCGGCCAGGCGTCGGTCTCGCCCGTGCCATCTTGCCATGCCGTCCCGCCAGACGGGCCCTGACGACGCATCTGCAACGCCGTGGCTGTGGCTCTCCAACAATGGCCATCTGTCGTGGCCCGACGTCCCTGAGGGGCCTCGTGCCGCCGCCGTTCCAGAAGCCTTCCGGAACCAGCCGGTCCAGGCACGCACACCTTGCACTGACCGTCAACGAACACGGGCTCCAGGCAGGCGGCATCGACGACAGCTCCCCCGGTCGTCGCCTACTGTACGATCGAGACCAGCCTTTGGAACCCATCCATCCTGCTAGGGAGGCAATTGCATTACGACTCCTTCGTGCGTGCTCCAGTCAACTACCAGGTAGGTACTTATTACTACTGCACAGCGTCAGGCTCGCCAAGCACGCCGACGTGGGCCGTGACAAATCGACAACCTCGTCCGCCAAGGCCCAGCGCGACGACCGAGAGCCGCCATCAGCCAAACGATCGCCCACTAACATGTTAACGCATCGCCTTCGCCCACGCTACGGTCGGCTATTCCTTGGCCCGCGCGCTCTTGCCCGTCTCACGAGTCACGGCCCTGGCGCCGTCCAGCCACTGCCGCCTCGCCGTGGTGGTGGTTTTCTTTACAGCGCGGGCAAGCGAGCTCCCAAACCATCACCACCGCCAAGAAGAGGCTTGTCGCACGTGCTCTTCTCCCACGACGTGAACGGCCGCGCGCGGGTCATCGGAGACGTTCTCTGGTCGTTCTTGGTAGGCGCTTGTTGTCGACCAGAGGCGGTCCGCTGTCAACGGAGGCGGGGTGCTAATTAGTTACACTGGCATTGGAACGCTCAAGTGCGCTCGCCGTTGGCCCGTGGCAAGCGTCATCCAGCACGGGCGCCCGTTCGTTGGTTCAGTGGCCGAAGCCAACCTCATTGCTAGGGTCGCCGGTTCTCCAAGGCTTTGCCTTGTCAGTCCACGCATTCGGTTACATCCCCTCCATTGGACAAAACCAAGTGCTGCCAACTAAAGACCTTCGAGCATAACTAGGCTTTGTCTGTAGATACGCTATGATGAGATTGGGGGCTTGCAAACGCCGCGCCGCATTTCCATGCGTTGCGTCATCACTGCTTTCTCGGCAACTGTCGTCTCAAGCCGTCCGCCTCTTCGAAACACACTCTACAACCGGCGACTACCTGAGTCACCTGGACCGCCAATCACAAGCCCTTCCCGCAGGACCACGCCCCGGCGCTGGCTCTCGTCCTGCCTTGCTGGCTTTCGCACGGCATGGTCTGCGGTGGCGCAGCCGATACAGCAGCCGGTTCGAGGGATCATCCTGGTCTTGTAAGAGCCAATGCTGCGGCCCGAGGAGCAGCTTCATCCCTGAAAGAATCCGCCGGTTTGGTCGTATTGGCCCTGTTGGCTATCCTGACCGAAACCGCTTCCCTTAGGAACGATTTCCTCCGTTCAATGTATTGTCTGTGGCTTGGCCACCAAAGTTGGGAGCGTCGACGACTTCGACGGTCCATCCACCCGTGCCGGACTTGCCGCTTGGGCCGGCTTTGCTGCTTCCGTCGAGATTGTTTTTTATCGCGTTAATAACTTCGACGGGCAATTCACTCTTGCCTGGGATGCCCTCTTGACCATTCCCATTCCCTTGGCCGGGTATGTTCTCTTGGTCGGGTTCTTTCCCTTGGCTGGGTATCTTCCCTTGGCCGAGTTCATTCCCTTGGCCGGGCATGTTCTCTTGGTCGACTCCTTTCCCTTGGTCGGGCAAATTCCCTTGGCTGGGTATCTTCCCTTGGCCGAGTTCATTCCCTTGGCCGGGCATGTTCTCTTGGTCGACTCCTTTCCCTTGGTCGGGCAAATTCCCTTGGCTGGGTAACTTCCCTTGGCCGAGTTCATTCCCTTGGCCGGGCATGTTCTCTTGGTCGACTCCTTTCCCTTGGTCGGGCAAATTCCCTTGGCTGGGCCTCGGTCCTTTGCCGGTACGAGTATTGTTCGCTGACCCGAGCTTACTGTACACGCTCTTCTCCTGAACAGCTATGCGCCTCATAGCATATGCCCGCATTTTTGTGCATTGCGCCTCAGTAAAGGATACTTCCGTGCCAAGCCTAGACGAGGAACTTCAGTGATGATCTTGGAAAAGAGCGAGGGCAAAACATACGGGCTCTGCACAGCGTCCATGATATTCCCCCGTTGGCGACCGCCGCTGGCGACTCCGTTGTCGCCATTCACAGCTCCGTTTGGGAAATTCGCAGGGCCGCCAAAATTGTTTGCAGGGTTTCTGGCCTGGGACTTGTGCGAATGCGAGAGACCAAGCCAATGGCCCGCCTCATGTGCGCTCACTGCTTCCATCTTGGGGGTGCCAACCGCGGCAGCGCAGTTGCCCTTCGGCAGCACGCTTTTGGAGATCACGCAGGAGTCCTTTAGTCCAAGATGTGCCGGGTTTGAGCTCGACTCTGGGCTGATGCATATGCCCGCAATTTGCTCGGTATCCGTAGAGTTGGCCAGGATCAAGTTGAGAGTGCTGCTATTCCCCTTGCGCGTGTCACTCTGTAACTCACCCACTGCGCCCCCATCACCCAACGACAGATGACAATTCGTGTTCTGAATTACGCGGCTGTCGATGAGGTTGAAACTTATTCCGCACTTTGCATAAAGCGTGTTCATATGTCGGATAATGATCTCTCCTATGTCCTGCGTGTAAAAGGTCAGCTGAAAGGCTTCTTTCTCTGCGGTCCCCCAATGAACCAGAAATGCATCGCACTGGCGTCCTTACGGCGTGACACCGGCTGTAGTCTTCGTCGCAGATATGAACGACTGCACCAAGCTGCAGCTTCTTTCCATTGTCCTTGGGTTGAGGCGCTTCACCTTCCTCCAAGTCCAGCACCTGTCCAATTTGCTGCAGCTGGCGTGTTTCGAGGTCATCATCCGGTGTTCCGCAAAAGGCCTCGACGGTACGGATTCTGGCCGTCAACGCCATGACCGCTAGGAGGAGCGGAACCTTTACCATAGCGACAGTATAAAAAGGTACTATTCGAACTGAAATACCTCTCGCGGTAGTATAGATCAAGAATTGTGATGTGATCAATTGATGGCCGGGGCGTGGCGCACTTTACGCATTCGTCGCTTCTTATACCTCCGGGAGGGAGAAGGAATGAGCTCCATGACAGTGTCATGAATGATGACGAAGATGTCCTTGTTCACAAAGTTGCGGCTATCCAAGACCTTGTAACGTCTCCACGCATTGAACAATACATTAGGCCTTTAGTCGCAACAAAGGTCATCATTTTGAGACTGGCGAGTAAGATTCGCTTTATAGACGACAGCTATAGTGAAACCGTCAGTTTATTGCATACAAGGGCAGACCCTGTTACCGCTGCAATGGTTACTCTATAGTCATTGGCAGACGCGAGTCATAGAGCCGTAGTTTTTGGCTGTACTGGCCTTCATGGAATAGTACTGTCCAGTATTCATCATGTCACAGGCCTGACATTTGTGGGACCGCTGTATCCATTACGGCTGCGGGCCTGCGGCCCTCAGGTATACAATATTCTGCAGGGAGGACGATGCCATCATGACCTGGGCAGCCTGCTCGGCCTCGTGAGGCCTCCGCCGTATTAATATTTTGGCAACGTGCAACACGGAAGCAGTGGCATGGGTAGTTCGCCTGGTCCGCAAAGCGGCCTCCCTGATTAAATGAACCCTTGCCGTCATGTCTTATGCTCATGCGATGTGTCTCGCGAGGCCTTGATTTACGGGACCCCCCCCCCCCCCCCCCCGGCGGAAGGTTTGCGTCTAAGCGACGGCGAGTCCTCTCTGGGACCACATGCAGAGAGACATCAGGTTGGCCGATTGAACGGACGCAGTTCAGGTGGGCTCCTGGGTTCATTTCACTGTATTCATTTGCGTTGGGTGAACTGCCACCGCCGCGTCGCCCCAGTGCCATGCGTATGATGCCACAATGGGCTAACATTATCAGGCACATGGCTGGGTTCCTATTCCTATGGTCCATGAATCTCCGCCCGCGTTCTATAGAAAGGCCATCAGCTCGTTGAGTAACGCTCATCATGGCGAGATGAGTTCGACCGCGTGAGGAATAGTTGGTCGAACGACATTCCCCGCGCTGTGCGCGGCGGGGGCGCATGACCAGGCCGAAGCTTGCCTCGTTCCTCCCGCCGTTCGAGTTGTCGGGGCCTTTGAGATCGAATGGTCACCCTACTCGGAACGCATATCCATGCTTCTGTGCGGGTTCTCGCCCTGCCCCTACACGCTGGGTCAGGCTACACTTTGGAGCTAGGTTAGAGTGAATTCGATTCGAGCTAGAGCCATCAATCAATTGACGATTTTGAAACATCCTAGCTCGGTGTCGGGGATGCCGTTCGAACCTGGCTGCTCAGCTCTCCACTGCGACCGACAAAGGGGCATGGCCGCTGAGGTCGACGTGCGAAATTGAGGTTCCTCGTATGTAGGCACCAGTGTCATGACCGGTAAATGTGAGACGATCCACATGCACCGACCCTCACTAGTACACGAGCGCACTCTTAAGTGCGCGCGACCTTCAGCTGAGCCATCGTAATTTACTTGGCACAGGTACGAGATGGTCATTCATATCAGATATCTACCAATGTGACATCAATGGAAAGCGTCTGTCAGAGGTAGCACGGGCGCTTCTTTCAGCTTCCAACATCCCATCACCAGTGATGGTCGTACGCGTGCATGCAACGCCTCAAAGGCACTATGACAGGCCTCTAGCCTTCCGTGGACTTACGCAATGATACGCGGCTCTACCAAAGAAGAATGAGGCCAACTCGTCGACTGTGTGTGTGTGTGTCCAGCAATATGATTGCCCTCCAGTTCTTGAACATACGGGCCGAGCTCCTGAGAGGTAGATATAGTAGGCAGGATCATCTAGACCACATGCAGAGGCGTGTACAGTGTGTCGAGCCGAGGCCAGGTCAAGAGACAGGGACAGAAAAAGCACGACCTGTAATCGATGATTACAGATACATGATGATGCGTCTAGTCTGGAACTCTCTCTCCCGGCTTTCATATCACACGCTCCCGTCATCAAATGTCAGTGGGTCTGTGTCTCTTCTTTCTCCCTGACATTCGCTTATGCTCTTGTCAAGCCACTCACTTAGGTGGCCTGCCAGTTGATTCGATCTTTCGCATTTGTACGTGTATAAAGCGTCTAGGTGCCATGCCATACCAAGAGTTCGAGTTCATGTCTTGCAGACCCTCGAGCCGTCACCTGCGGAGAACGCCTCGCTTCGCCATCAATCGAATTGATAGTGCAAGTCGCCGTGCGCGAATAGAGACACCACAAATAAATACTGGAATAGAATCATGTTGACTAGGAGGTGGGACATGAAGTAAAGTAGATAATCCTATTCATCATATTTTCGTATACCTGGATATTTGAACTTCATGTTGGCTGCCCTGATACTATAGCACCGTCACCTCTCTCTAAGGAGTGACTCTCCTTTACCTTTTCTCCTCCTGATGCGCCCCGCCTTCAACACCTCGATCCTGTGTCAAAATCGCCCCCGATTTCTTCCCTCTGTCACTCAAGAACCTTCTACGAGCTCTGAAGCCCTTGTGGCCCCTGCCCCAGTCAAGTCCATTGTCCAGTTCAAACTCGGTCGTGTCTCCGAAGTCTTGCCCGCTACCGCTCTCAGGGACTTGACCGTCCTGAGGATATTGATCATCTTGAGACAATGGACCGTCGCCAGCCTCCGGCAAAGGCGCGTTCTCATATTCAGGAAACGGGATACCTTCTTGGCCCTGGCCATATGCCGGGGGAAGGGGATTGCCGGAACCTGGAGGGAAAGTATTACCGGAGCTTGGGGGAAAGATATTACCGGGGCTTGGGGGAAGAGCATTGCCGGAGCCTAGAGGGAAGGTATTGCTGGAGCCTGGAGTGAAAGTATTGCCAGGGCCTAGGTGAAGGGCATTGCCGGGGCTTGGGGGAAGAGCATTGCCGGGGCCTAGGTGAAGGGCATTGCCGGAGCCTGGAGGGAAAGTATTGCCGGGGCTTAGGGGAAGAGCATTGCCGGGGCCTGGAGGGAAAGTATTGCCGGGGCTTGGGGGAAGAGTATTGCCGGGGCCTGGAGGGAAAGTATTGCCAGAAGCCCGGGAGGGAGGAGGGCCGCCGCTGCTTTCGGGACCTTGAATCTGACGCTTTAGACGTACTTGGGCTATCTCCCGCATAGTTTGACATTGAGCGTCAGTGAGCGCAGGAGGGTGTGTAGTTTGAATACTAGAGTTGCCGATTTAGTCAAGTTTATTGCGATAGTGAATGTGGAACTCACGCGACAGCCTCCATAATATTACGCTGTCCACCAGCACCAACACAGGAATGTTTGCAACCAAGCCAATGACACACCTCGTGTACGGTCTCTATGCCAATGGAAGGGGCAAATTCGCTCAGAACGCTTGCATTCAGGACACAGGTGTCGTCGGCGCTACCCAAGCTCGCAAGGCTCGCGCCAGGCGCTGGCATGTTGCACCAGCCCACAGCACCTCCGGACGTTACATTATTCGCAGGCGTCGAATAGAGTATGTTGATTGTGCTGGTGTTGCCTCGACGGTGGGTCGTCATCAGAGAGCGTGCGGCCTCATTGCTATGTAGCAATGAGGCGGAGCATCGTAAGTCACTCACATGTTCAATGCCTTCGAGGTTGAATTTGATGTTGCACTTGGCTAAGGGCGTGTTGATACTCTTGATGATCACTTGAGATGCTTTCTGGGGTTGCGAATGAGGTGTCAGCCACGGGGCAGTCCTTTCCTATAAGAGAGGAAGCGCAAAGTCGACGCTTACCTTCCCGTCTTGTTGGGCGGGATCGCGGCAAAAATGTAGAACAAGGCCGAGGTGTATCTCCTCACCGCTGCCGGGCGAAGGAACAACGCCGCTGCCTGGCGATTAGTTCCACCGGCGTGCGTTCTGAGGTCGATTTGGATCAACGCAATCGTTTACGCCCGGGTCTCTCGGGCTAAGGAACTTGGCACTGGACAACGTGACAGAAACTAGCAACAGCAGCACTACTTTCATGCTGGGTTCGAGGCTGAAGGGTTTCTTTGCGTCTGTACTTGATGCAATGTGGTATGGAAAGACGGCTGGCTTCGGTAGCGGCTGGAACAGTTAAGGCACTTCAACTCTTCGATTGTGATCGTCGTCTAATCTTGATCTCTCCACGAGGTACCACTGCCTTTATATTTCTCAATATATACAAGTATGACTAAAGCTCAGGCCTACTGTTGGCTAAGGTACGTTCCTGTAGTATTCTCTGTACATGTAATGTTTCTGGTACTGTATAAGTCGTTCCCTGTCCAGGGGCTTTTACAGGACCTCAGACGACGGATGGAAATGGTACGTGGAGCAATGTCGAGCAAGTCCTGGAACAATCAAAGCCCGTCACAAATAGAACAGCGATGTGGCAAACGCTTCGCATATATGAACATCCCAGCTTCTGGCCGAATCGTCGTTCAATCTGTCACATCCCATGAGAAAGCACACCATGTCCTGGGCAGAAGACCTACGCCCGATCTGAGGCTCTCCTGGTCCGTAGGATGTCTTCTGATGACTCGTTGCAATGAGCGCGAGCTTCAACTAGGCGATCTTTAGACACTCCGAAGTGGAACGAGCTTGACTAGTCCTCGTGGCCGTCGCGAGTATCACGGCGCACGAGCGCTCGGACTTTCCGGAGATGGTGGTGCTGTTGACTGCATTGAATAGTCTACGTCGTTTAAGTTCGGCGCACGGTGAAACTGCCCCCCCCCCCCCCAAACACACACACAAAGGTCGTGACTCGTGACTTGTGACTCAACTGCAAGCCAATGTCACAACCAGGATGACATACACGCCCCGGTTTGTACAGCATGAAAGGTCTTCGTCTCATGCATCGTGTGATGGCATTTTGCACCGAACCTAAACAAATGCAACGGGCAGCGAATAATCGGAAAGAGATCTGAGAGCAGGGAATCGGACGGCATTGCGCCGAGAGACGCGCCAGCTATTTTAAGCGTCGGTCCAAGACTCCCAGCAGGTATGCCCACGCACTCTCAGTTACCCAGGACGGACCGGGCACATCGTGAAGTTGTTTCCTACATGTACATGTAGTCTTGGTATGGTCTACCCGCAACCGTGCTAACGCGGTGCATGAACACCCCTGAAACAAATACAAAAGGCTATTCGGACTGGGGAATCCCGCGCAATGCGCGGTGGGCGAAATCACGCCTGTCGTAGTGGGCGACGACTTCAAGTGCCGTGCTCATTGACGGCTACAACACATCAAATATGATACCAACCGAGATTTTGAGAAGTATTCAGGTTTCGATGCGAAAAATGACCAGACCCTTCCCGTTTTCGTCGCATGTACTTTGTATGCCATTCCTGACTTAGCACCGAGCCATTTTCCGCTTCAAGTCCATTTGCATGCTACTGCGCTCTCAACATCGCTGGGCAGGGTTCGATTCTCCTATGGGGGGTTTTTGAGTTCCCAGAAATGAAGCCAGGATCAGACTCAACGACGCTGCCAGGGTCAAGTCTGAACTTTCTGGGTCCGTACGGGACGGGTTACTCTGATCCACGCCCATGTCCACGCCCTTGACTCAGTAAGTTTTCTGGACCCGCGCCGGCACTCAGACCTCGGCCAGGCCGTTGACAGCGTTGCCCCTGCCTTCCACACCGGAAGCCCGGTCGTTCGCCATACGAAAGTCGACCACGCGGCGCATGGCCTCGCACTGTGCATCACTAAACGGGGGATTGATTCCCGCGGGAATCCTAGGATGTGCCGCGTCAGCTACAGTACCACTACCGCCGAGACGTCACAAACGAGAGACGAGAGCAAGAACTGACTCCTGTGGCTCCATGAGGCTTCGGCTGGCGCGAGACGGGTTTTGTTGCGGACACACATGGAAAAGGCCAAGCCAGTGGCCCACCTCGTGCACGACCGCGATGCGTATAGACTTGGAGCAGCTGCCGTTCTCGTTGAGCAGAACGTTGGAGTTGAGAGCACAGCTATCCTTGCCTTCCCTTGCCAAGGGCTTTATTCCGGGTTTCGGCTGCTGGCAAAAGCCCAAAATCTGCGACCCCTCCCCACGAGAGGCTTGGGGGGTCAGGAAGAGTATGTTGAGCGTGCTGGGGCCGCCCTGGTGCAGCTCGTTCATAAAGGTCTGTATTTTATCGAACTCGTCGAGCGACGTACCGCACTGTTGATTCTTGATTTCCTTCACGTCCACGTTTTTTACGTGTATTTGGCATCTTTCGAGGAACGAGTTCAAGTTGCTCGTGATGAGTTTGGACGTGTCCTGCAGGAACCGCGTAGTCTTAGCAGAGCGACCTTGATTTTGCCCGTAGACGAGCGCGACTTGCAGGGAGCAAGGCGTACCGGACCGCACTTCTCTAGTATGCCGGGGCAAAAGTTCAACACGCTGGTGATCTCTCTCTGGACGGTACCGTTGGCCGGAGAGGCTGGCCGTTGCCGTAAGCCGACTTGTCTGACTCCCTGGTTACCGTTGGCTTGGACGCAGGGATCTTGACGCGCCTGCCTCTCGGTGAGGAATGTGGCCTTGCACAGCACGGCATAAAGGATCAATCCTGTTATTGCCTTCATTATGGCTGCAAATTGGAATACGGGTACTGTACAAGATGCTGTAATGAAAGGGCGGCTGTGTTAATAAATAAACGCTGCATATGCGTGAGACGTCGAGTCCGCTTGTACTACGGGGATGTGACCCGATGTTTATATATAAAACTGAGTACGAAGGAGTAATTTAATCTACTTGCCGCGGCGACCGCCGTCAGACACAATATGTGCTGCCACTGCTTAATCTGAAGAGGCGACGTTGAATTGACGGGCATGAGGCATCGATTGGGCTGCGCAGAGATGCCAAATTGGCATGTCAGAGGGCTGTTTGTTCCGGTTTCAAGATGACTTCGTGTGCCGCGTGGAGTGGAGGTTGAAGACGATGGATAAAAGGCATAAATTGGGCGGTGCCTCCATGCGGAATGGACTTTTCCGCCTTGGCGTATCGGCACTCGGGGCCTCCATGTCGACTTTCATGCGAGGCACCGAGGGTATTGTGCAGATTGGGAGGCGTGAGGATACAGTATCGTATATCCGATATATCCCAGTTAGGCAAGCTCCCACCCTGATACGCCAGGCGCTGCCTCGAGTATGCAGACTTTTATCCGGAATCCGGCCAGGGAGTGCTTCGGACATTCCATCTCCCTCTTCACATTGAGCGCCAGGCCTGGCAGGGCGTTCAACATGGGCCAACGCTGGGAGGTTCCTCGGCCACCCAGACCTCCAAAGGATCACCACTGCCGTGAAGTTTACAAAACGGATCGGCGACCGGCTGCATGAGGCACCAGACGAAGAGGGTACTAACTGGCTTGGGCCGGGGCTACGACAGCGGCTTGAAACGGGGGTGGTTGCGCTCGGTGGTATTCTGTCAAGACCCTGCGGAGCGCGGACCCAGGACGCCGAAGCGGCCCTCCGAGTCTCACGTATCTGGGAGGCGTAAATATACAGTACAGTACTGTACTGTACTGTATCCCGCCCCTGACGAGACTGAAAAATATTTAGTAGAGTCTTGGGAGACAGCCTTGATGCGGCACCTCTCACCTTCAAAGCAAAGGACGAGCTGGGTGCACGGGGGCTGTGACTTGTGTTGTGATACGGCTTGGCGGTTTCAACGGGCTTTCTAGAAGCGCAAATGCAGGCGCGGCGTGCATGCATGTCCATGCAGCCGTGCGAAGTAGCGCCGACGAAGCAGAGCACGGCAGGCGCAACATGTCGGGCAGCGCACTGCTCGGCCGAGCCATCGCGATCTGCGGCGCGGCCATCGTCGACGGGTAGGGGATCGGGCACACGAGAACCCGGCCCGCCCGGGGGTTGGGATTATGTGTGCTGGCAGGCGATGAGAAGCGAGGAGGAGTAATCAGCAAGTTGGATCTGAGTGATGTTCAGGGTCCGAGTCCAGCAGTTGAGACAGTCGATTGGCGTGGTGGTGTGGCATCAGTCGGCCTGGATGGTCAAGGTTGCTGCTCTGCGTGCGGTCGACGACTTGGCTGTCTGACGAGTCTGGCTCGGACTAACAAGTCTGCCGGATGCTTTCTGTCCCAGGCTCGCGAGTAGTCACCAGGTAGCCAGGTCGTTTCCATTGGATGGCGTCTTGTCTTTCTCTGGGGGCATCGCAAAAACAAGGTTGGACCTGATGTCATGGGCCGCCCGCGAGTTTGGGGGGTGTTACAGTAGCGTTCGGACTACGGAGGTTGTTGCTGGCGATGTTAGTGCGGCACTGTATGTGTTCAAGTTGGCGGGAAGGAAGGTAAGGAAGGCCCTCCGCTGCGAGTTCCTGCAGACGGGATATATGGATGTGGCCGTGCCGGCTACGGGAGCACACACTTGCCTGGGCGCCTCAGTGGCGCTGGGGAGCTCGATGGGGCCAAGGGGGCACCCGGAGCCCTGAAGATGTTCGGCCGGGGGAGCCCAGGCGCCCCGGCCAGCCCCTGGCAGTCCATGGGTCCCGGTCCCCACCTGGCACCGCACGCGTCTTGTGCCGGCACTGGGGCGGGTGTCGCTGTCAATCCACACGCCCTATTGGCGCTGCGGGCCACCTGCACGCACACCCAGTCGCCCACCAACCAGGGCAGCCGGCCGTCATCCATCAAGATCCAATCCACCCGCCGCCACCACCACCCTCGATCGACGATGACGAGCTTCTGATGACTTCATATCACCCGCCGCCACGCGAATCGACCGTGACGCCCGCTCATCGAGCCGCCCGCCCATTCGCCGCGACGCGACCACACGGTTGGTCTCACTCTCGTGTGCGCTCTGCGAGACGGAAGCGGACGGTGCGGAAGGCACCGTCTGCTCTGAACAACAGCGACATGCTCGATGCGCCCCCCCCCCCGCGGGCGGAGGAGCTTGGCCCGGCTCGGCGCCAGGATGGGATCGCACCGCCGGCGTGTCAGCCAGCGTAGCCCTTGTGTTGTCTTGTCTTGTCTCGCCTTGTGCTGCGCTGTCCGCGGTGCTACGGTAAAGGAGGCCAGGCAAGCCAAACACGCGCGAGGGAGCCTCCCACCCCCTTGGCATGCTCCGTCCGACCTCCTCTCCCGGCCGGTCACGCGCATGACGCACCAGCACCCGTCATCGCTCGTCCGCCCCGGATTGGAACCTCCGGCACCGTGCGCATCCATCTACTTACACCCGGCGAGATCCTCGTCCACAACATACAGACGTTCCAAGACAGTGAACGACCATGTCGACTGCGTCCCCGATAACCACATCAACCAAACGGCTCGCCGCCAATTGTAGCTAGCTCACCGGCCTCGAGCTGCATGTCGGTGAGGAGCCCGGCCCTTGCTGCCTTTATACTGCGACGCGTCTTGTCGCCAACCTTTCACCGACCACCGACCGACCTGACCCGTCACCGACGGTCCATCGCAGCCGTCGCCATGCCGCCGAAACGAAAGCGACCCGTCGACGACGACACTGAACCGCCGCCCCGGCGGAGCAGCAGGAAGGCCAAGGAAGCTGACGCCGTCCTCAAGGCCGCGTCCGGCAAGACGGGTCTCCTCGACGATAGCTCGCCCAAGGCCAGGAGGGCGGTGGAGCGAGCCATGCTCGAGCTCACCGAGATGGAGCACAAGCTCCAGGACGACACCAGGCGGCAGCGCCTGGCCGTTCAGACGTCGGACTTCGGTGTCGATCCCCACGATGCTACTCATGTCGCCTTCCAAACCAAGTCCTCGAGGCCCGCAGACGAGATGGTCCCGCCCACGGCCCTGGGTGAAGCAGACGGCACCAAGTCCGACAACGAGATTGGCCACGATGCCGAGTGCGTCGCCGACGTCAAGGTCGACGACGAGGGTGACATCGGTCTAGAGCGTGGCGCGCGAAGACCGCCGCCCGTCAACAGTGAGAAATTACCTCTGCCCTGGTCGGGTCGTCTGGGTTATGTGAGAAGCCTCGTTGGGTCCCTGAGCGAACGCGCCCGCTCATCTGCAGCCACCCCCGAAGGCCATCATACTGACGTCCAAGCAGGCATGCCTCAACACCTATTTAAGATCCGCCAACCCACCGGTATTCTCCTCTAGGACCTGCAGGATAAGCTCCATCCTGGAGCACCGCCATGCCCTGCACGACCCCTCCCAGCCCGAACACCCGACCAAGAACCGTCCCGACACCTCCAAGCCCGCAGACGTGTCCCGCGGCCTTCAGTATGTCCAGGACCTCGGCCTCGCCAACGCCAGGGACATTGCCAAGATGCTGCGCTGGAACGACAAGTACGGTATCAAGTTTATGCGCCTGAGCAGCGAGATGTTTCCCTTTGCCAGCCACGACGAGTACGGCTACAAGCTTGCGCCGTTCGCCTCGGGCGTGCTGGCCGAGTCCGGTAGGGTGGCTGCCGAGCTGGGCCACCGCGTGACGACGCATCCGGGACAGTTCACGCAGCTTGGGAGCCCGCGAAAGGAGGTTGTCAGGGCCGCCATCCGCGACCTCGACTACCACGATGAGATGCTGACGCTGCTGAAGCTGCCCGATCAGCTGAACCGCGACGCCGTCATGATCCTGCACATGGGTGGCGTGTTTGGCGACAAGGAGGCGACTCTCAACCGGTTCAGAGAAAACTACGCCCTGCTGTCCGAGAGCGTCCAACGCCGCCTTGTTCTGGAAAACGACGACGTGTCATGGAGCGTGCACGACCTGCTCCCTATCTGCGAGGAGCTCAATATTCCACTCGTCTTAGACTACCACCACCACAATATCGTCTTCGACCCGTGCATGCGAGAAGGCACCCTCGACATCATGCAGTTGTACGACCGCATTCGCGCAACCTGGACGCGCAAGCACATCACCCAGAAGATGCACTACAGCGAGTCGACGGCCGCGGCGGTGACACCCCGCGAACGGCGAAAGCACTCGGCGCGCGTCAAGACGCTGCCCCCTTGCCCGCCGGACATGGACCTCATGATCGAGGCCAAGGACAAGGAGCAGGCCGTCTTTGAGCTGATGCGGACGTTCCGGCTGCCCGGGTGGGATCGCTTCAACGCCGTGGTGCCGCACGACCGCGACGACGAGCCGCGCAAGGCCGTGGTGCGCAAGGCCAAAGGCAAGAAGAAGGGCGCCAACAGCAACGGTGACGGAGACGAGGTCGTGGTGCCAGAGAGAACGGTGGCGTCGGACAAGGTCTCGATGGGCGGCCCGGAGGGCAGGGTGTACTGGCCGGAGGGGATGGAGGAGTGGCTGCGGCCGAAGAAGAGGGAGGTGAAGAAGAAAACTGCCGACAAGGACGAATGATGGGGATGTCGTTCCCGAAAGGGGGTTCTTGTACGATATTGATTGTATTGCACATGTGGTGTCTGGCGTTTGACAAGGGGCACAAGACAACCACTTGTAGAGACAGTCTAGGCAAATACACGAATAGCATTAGTGTTTGACAAGACACTCTGCCCACACGTTGACCACGTGTACGTGCCTTTTGCCTTTCCGCCTACACCTTGCCGAGAATGTACATCGAGAGAAAGAGAAGGACCCGGGCAGGGATCATGTTCGTCGCCGGCTCAACGCACCTTGTTACACACGTCCAGCTCACTCACTACCCTATACGAGCAGCCAGTCTCGGATGCACTGAATGTGATGTGACGCGGAGGGTGTGCTCTGCAACGACTCGAGTCATGGAGTCACTCTAAGACGTGAGAGAAGTTTCGCAATAGTTTGTTTCGATCCCATCAGCGGCCCTGTTCACACCGGTATTTGTACCTCCTGTTACCGTAACGGGAAGCCGTGTTTGCTCCGGCGAGCCGGAGGGTCACACACACACACATATACACGTGAGTCGTTCTTCTCTCAGCAACGGCAAAGCACCACCTGGGCCGCTCGCAGCATGACACGTCCACACCTCCCTCACAAATGATTTTTGACGCGCTCGTATCGGCAGCTGCGTGCGCGCGTGCGTTCCTGCCGCCTGCATTCCGCGCCGTGCTTGCCATGCCCGCGACACGGCCTAAAGTCGCGGTGGGTCGCAGCGACGCACAGTGCGAGCGCGGCTAATCGTTCACGTCCTGCAGCGTGACGGACACTGTCCAGGTAATTTTTGCACTTTCAACACGCCTGGAAAGCCTCACCGTCAGCCTCATTCTGCGATACCCCGACGGTTCGGCTGCCATTTCTTCCAAGGCTGACGAGGCAACCTGGCGCAGCTGCCGAGCATTGACCCGTGTTACCGAGTGCGTTGTACCCGGGCCACCTGGTTCGCCGCGCCTGCCTGCCGGGCCACCATCATATCATGGCCTCGACGTCCTTTGACGAGAGGACCGGCGGCTTCCTCGAGTGGTTCAAGTCGCTTCCCGGGGCGCAATTCTCGAGCTCCATCAAGATTGTGGACCTGCGGTCTCGCAATGCTGGCCGCGGCATAGGTATGTTGACGCGATGTGAGCTGCCGATCCTCGGCCTGACGAGAGAGCCTAGTCGCTACCCAGGACATCCCGGCCGATGCCACACTCTTCACGATCCCCAGGAAGGCCATCATCAGTGCAGAGACGTCCGGGCTGCGCGAGCGGATCCCGCGCCTGTTTGAGAGCCATGGCGACGAGGACAACGAGCAGCAGCTCGACTCGTGGACCGCCCTCATCCTCATCCTGGTGTACGAGCACTTCCAGGGCGTGGCCTCGCCATGGAAGCCCTATCTGGACGTCCTGCCCGAGACCTTCGACACGCCAATGTTCTGGACCGACGCTGAGCTGGACGAGCTGCAGGCCAGCGCCATGCGATCCAAGATTGGCAGGGCCGACGCCGAGACCATGTTCCGCGACAAGCTCCTGCCGGCCGTGCGAATGAACCCGGACGTCTTCCCTGGGAGCCAAGGTCTCAACGACGATGACCTGATTGCGCTGGCACACAGGATGGGTAGCACCATCATGGCCTATGCCTTTGACCTAGAGAATGAACAGGACGAGGAAGAGAATGAGGATGGATGGGTTGAGGACCGCGAGGGTAGGGAGTTGATGGGCATGGTGCCCATGGCCGATATACTGAATGCCGATGCCGAGTTCAACGCAGGTCCCCCCGAGTCGCGACGGTCATGATGGGCCCAGGCTGACTTTGCGCAGGCACACGTCAACCACGAGGATGAGAGCCTGACCGTGACGTCTCTCCGACCTATCAAGGCCGGCGAGGAGATTCTCAACTACTATGGGCCGCTTCCAAACTCGGAACTCCTCCGCCGGTATGGCTACGTCACGGAGAGGCACTTGCGCTACGACGTTGTCGAGGTTCCTTGGGATACGGTCTTGAACGCCGCTATGGAGCATATGGGTCTGTCGAGAGCGGTCGTGGACAAGGCGGTTAGTCTGAGTTCCCCCAATGAGAGAGATGTGAGTACTGACAACGCGAAGCTCGAGCTGGTGGACGAATCCGAGTTGGAAGACGTCTTTGTTCTGGATCGCGAGTTCATCGAGCCCAACTCTGACGGCACGTTTGCGGGCCCGGCCGCGCTCGAGGACATGCCTGCGGACCTCCAGGACCAGCTGAAGAAGTTTCTCAAGGCCTTGAAAAAGCTTGACGACAGTCTTGTGCCCGACAAGCGGAAACGTGACGAGGTGCTGCAGGCCATTCTGGCCAAGGCAATCCTGGATATCGAGTCCCGATACCCAACGACCATGGCCGACGATGAGCTGTTTCTGCAGCATGAGAACACGACACCCCGTCGAAGGATGGCCGCCCTGGTGAGGCTGGGAGAAAAGAGGCTTCTGCACGAGGCCAAGGAGCTGCTGTCGCGCACCTCGACTGAGACCGGGCAGGACGACGCAGCGCCCGCAAAGAGGGCCAGGCGGGCTGGCTGACCCAAGCGGCTGGACTGGTAACGCGCGTCGACTCGCCCGGAGACCAGGGATACGAAGCGAATCGCTGGACTTTGCGTGCGCCATCGCCCCCGACTTGCGGGCGGCCGCCACCTGGTTTGGAGCGAAACCGGGCGCCTGAGGAGACAGCCACTAATAGACGTTTCAAACCGGACCCCAAATCGCTGTCGGTATCTCACTTGTCCATCCTAGCCACAAGGCGCTCTGCCGACATATCTCCCTGGCCTATATGGGGTGATGCTTATGGTGACACATGCAGCTGGGGGGGTGTTTGACCATCCCGCGCAATCACTTGGTTTCAGGGGATGAAGACGGTCAAATTAGTGGACAGCATCGCTCTGCTAACTGGTCCAGAATGCCCATGAGTCCTCTAACTGCCACACACGCGCAGGTTGCCGCCGCGGCGCCTGTTACCTGGCTTACACGACGGCGAGGCCCAACGGTCGACACGTTCAAGGGTCTGTTCGAAATATCCCGTATCGAATAAGAAGCAAAGTGGCGTGACGCTTCTTTGCTTTGTAAGACCACACCCGACCGGCTGGCAGAGCGGGAAAGCTGTGTGACTAGGCTTCAAGCCACTGTCCACCGAGCAGAGCGGTAGCCGGTATTACATGGCTGCCGAGCCAACGATGCCAACGCGCCGGACCGTGGCCATTTACGTCGTACGCCATGACAAATGACATATAAGGTGACGCAGCAAGCTCGTGTTGGCGAGACCTTGATGGGCACGATCCAACTCGGCGCCGTTGTCTACTCAGCATCGGTCTGGACTCGCTCGGCGGACCCGACGATATGGGTTGGCCTGGTCGAACCCGCAGCTCAATGGTGTTACCCCATCCTCCGTCTCACGCGATGATGCCGCTTACTGTTTGATGCGCCGTCTGGACATTTACTTGGATGACGTTGGGCGGTCAAGAAGGGCATGCGACCGATGACAGATCGGTGGACACGAGGACCGCGTGATGGAGCCTCGACGCAGAGCCGCTTCCCATCCCCTCTACCAGAGCCCAGGGTACGGCAGCGGCTCGGCACGGGTTCTCCTACTGGGTCATCGCGTTATCAGGTTCCAAGCTGCCATGGAGCGCCCCCCTCCCCCGGGTCTGTGGAGTGGTCGCGCCCCGGACTTGGCTTCGCGGCGAGGCGGGTGGCAACCATCTCCTGGTCTTGAGGCTCAACTACCCTTTCGAGCAAGTGACGCTGACAGCCAGAGGGTTGAGGAGAGCATGCATATTGGTTTCGGACGCAGCCGCGGCTAGCGTGAACATTCGACCATTCAGCCTGGACGCCCGCAGCCATCGATTGGCCCGACGGCCGCAGGATACGGTAGGCTTGTTTTTGATGAGACATGTCGGCGCCCCCGCTTGTCCAACGGGTTTGCTGGTCGACACCGAGACCGTTACGAGAAGCGCCCGCATACACAAGCTAGCGCGAAGCATACCTACATACATGCCCGAGCGAGCGGGCCGGACGACGGGACGGGAAGTCGATGAGATGAGCCAAGAGGGGGGCCAGGAACAGAGGAACTCGCGACGGAATCCACGTGGCGAAGCTGCCCGCGAGAACGGCGGAGGGCTCGTACTGCACTTCGTACGTGCCCTCGGCTCGCCGCCGCCGCCGCCTCCGCCGCCCCCCCGCGCGCGGCTCCCGTGGGGGAACCAAGCAACGTCTCCCAAAGGGGCAATTCGACGTGCCGGTCTGAGGGCGCAATGGCACCATCCCAGATGGCCGGCCCTCGCACAAGGCTGGGCGGGATTTCCTGCGACCAGCGGCCCAAGGGACCGCCCGCTCACGAGACTCGCTCGCCCCTCGCTCGCCCATGTAGGCCGACGTCAACGCCTTCCCGCTGCGACACAGGGACCCCCCGTCAGCCGCAGCCTGGCGGTGGACGTAGTGGACCCGAGGAGATGCACCGTCAGCCGCGCCGTCTGAAGGTTTTCCTGGACGCGACCGGCCGCCGCCATGGACAAGTTCCCGACCTTTCCCTCCAACGCTGGCGTACAACATGTCGGCCTAACCTCACCGATCTCTTTCTATACCTTGGCCTTGGGCACCGACACCTCGGCGATATCCCCTCGCCGCCGCGCAACCACAAGGCTCGGGCGGGCTGCTGGCGGACGCTCGAGGCATAATATGTAGCTGCGGGATCTGATCTCTCTCTCTCTCTCTCTGTCTTCCCAACCGGAAAGCCAGCATCGTCGCATTATCACTCCACGCCAGACGAAGACGACGACGAAGACGAAGACGAAGACGGCAACCACGGCGACGCGACGACGACAACAACGGACAGCCGCCTGATGGGAATGTTACCTCCACGCAGCCCAGACCTCCGAGCCCGGCGCAAGCACCGCGATACGCAGCACGATGTCGTCCTACTCGGATCCCCATGTGAGTGGTGTAGTCGGCGAGGCTGTGCGTGGGTTCTGTCTGACACGATGCTAACACGAGGTTGAAACAGGGAAGGAAGAGCAGCAGTAAGAATACAGACAGGCACCATTCTTCTTCCGATGGCCGTCATCGAAGCAGCCGGAGCAGCTCTCTGAGTTTTATCTTTGTTATTAACCGACTGGGCTTCTATGACAACGACCCGCTTCCAGGCGACCCCAACGATATCTGCAGGGATGAATATGTCAACACATTACCACCGAGAACCTGCCGTGGATACACAGGGGAGACCCCGAGCCAGGTCATGAGGTACTACGATGGAATCGTGACCCGGGTCCCAGACTATGCATGGTACCGCCCAACGTGGGGAGAGAATGGAGCCATTTGCAGGGTGAGTGACTGGACTGCAGCCGAGGAGGCCAGCTCGTATGGTGTCTTTGCCTGCAACCCGCACTTACCCATTGTTGTAATACCCGGAGATCCAACCGCGAACCTCTTGAGCAACCACCAAAGCATCATGCACGCTTTGCAGTTTGCCCACCTTCACGGCTCAGAAGGCATTTCGTTCGCCACAGCTGGATATACAGAGCATGTTTCGGAGCGCTGTCGTATGATTACGAAGTATCTTGATGGACGCTCGAGCTTGGTTCCAAGCCTTGTACCACCTCCCTACGCACCGCAGAGGGCCATTCCATACCGTTCGAAAGGTTTGGCCGGCGAACTCCCGATCTTGCTGGGTATGATGGCTTTTAGCCAAAGAAGACTGGACGACGTTTTCATCGGACGGAACGCCGTGTGGCGAAATCGGGTCTGGCACGACAATACCCCCTCTCGACCGGAATTATGTAGGACTTGGCACCCGACCCCCGGTAGTTGTAGCGAGACGGCTAACTGTCGTGACAAAAAACCAGACCCACCAGACGCCTTCGAACATCCCGTCGGATTCTACGTCACCGTCTGCCTGGACCCCGAGAACCCTGAGTCGACTCACGACAAATTGCTCAACTTTCAGTGGGGCAGCAGCGCCATTGTGAAGGAGCCGCCCTCGTCGAGTTCATCACGGCGATGACGGCACACGTTTATCCCATAGGCTCAGGTTGCGGTGACTCTGCGCGACGGCCACGTGCGAATGATGGACGCGTCAAGTTGTCTCATTGGGCCAAGAATACGCACATGCACCTGCCTTGACACCGGATTTGGCACGAGGCTGTTGCGCCGGACGCTGTTCTTCCAGCGTCTCCTCACGTTCCCGTATTTATTACTCTCTTTATATGTTTCGGCTGGACGCTCTTCTCGCCCTCGGCGACAAGGCCAGGACGAGAAGCAGATTCCAGCACCGCTTTGCTTCTATTAGGAAACAACAAGAACAAAATAGCTCTGCCGCGCGGATGCTGGAAGGGGGGTCTCAACGGAGCCTTGACTACCTCTACCGCGCGGCATCACAAACACGTTTACTATCACAGAACTGCCCCTTTCCCGGTGGGACGGATAATCCGGGACACACGCACAGGAACAGAACGAATAAATCACAGAGGGAGGGCGCACAGATCTGCGCCCCATCGTCAACCACCAGGCTGTGCTGCGCGGGCTTGGGATTTTTGGGAATCATCTACCGTGCTGACATTACGTTTCCCCCGAGCTGAGAGGGGCCGGGCAGACTGATGCGCTTGAGACAGAGACAGGGCAGGGGAGACAACGACGGCGCTCTCACGAAGGGGAGGAGACGGCTTCACGACGACACGATTACGCTTTCCCCATGTGAACCTTTCTTTGACATGTTTTTGTTTTCCCTGTGCTTGGTTACTTTGGTTTATTTTTGGTCTCATCTGCGGCCATGCCTGTAGGCTCTCCCTTTTTCCTTGGAAAATGTCGAAATTGAACAACACTCGCTCTATGTAGACGTCCACGCCTCTCCCCCAACCCGCTATAGGCGAGGATACCTCGCACCTGCCTGGTTCCCCTGTCTGGCCGACGGTACTGCCGCTGCGGCTTCACCTGCCGCACCGTTGCTGCTCTTTACACTTACGAACCACCATTCTTTGCCACTTTTTGAGCCATCACCCGTGTGCCGCTCGCGAGAGCCCGTCGAGCATTGGTGAGCACACGGACGGGGGCGACCCCAGCCGGCTCCGTTCCCGTCGTCGGAGCGTGCTGTCCAGCAGCGGCATTACATCCACATCTCTTCGCTACAAAGCCTCTCTCCCGCCAGCGTGCCGTGGCCGCCGTGCACGAGGAGCTAGGACGTAGGACGGCTCCGCAGACATTGTGAATGGACGGTCGTTGCTCGTCTCAGCGGGCATATCGTCGCGGGGGCATGTTAAACGGCTGAGGGGGACCCGGATGGGCGGGGGCCGCCTCAGACGGCATCGGGTAGGCGCACGGCAATGTCGCCGGACTGTGTGATGTATCGAACCCATGGCAGGGACGGGTATTGCAGCTGTTTGGCGGTGTGAGCATGGCAAAGAGAGAAAGAGGGGGGTAGAGGGAATCGGAGCTGTAGCTAGCTAGCAGAGGACATACCTTGGGCTCGGTAATTTTGAGATAGCGCACTTGGATGCCGCTTGTGGTAAAGTAGGGAATCTCAAATTTGACCTGGATAGGCCGCTTGGCGCCCTTGCCCATGCCGCCGACGCCGCCCATGCTGCCGCCGAAGCCGCCCGTCATGCCGCCGCCGACCTCGTCGTCGCCGCGGACGCTGGGGAGGCCGAGCTCGGCGCGCATGAGGAACTCCTTCTGGCCGCCAAACTGCTTGATCTTCCAGACGATGGCGCTCTGCTCTGGGGCGTAGTGGACGGAGCCGATGTTTGTGCGGAAGCGCGGGGTGTCGGCGTCGTCGGGGACGGGGACGATGATCTCGACGTTGTTGGCGGTGCTGCGGCGCTTGAATTGGGCCTTGGCTTTGAGCATGTACTCGATGCGGGAGCCCGAGTGTGACTCGACGACGCACTCGACCCAGATGAGGGGTTTGACTTGGGTGTTGAGGCGGTAGGACATGAGCTCGAACTCGCCATCGGGGGGGATGAAGGAGATTGTGCGGTCGTTTTCGAAGCGCGAGAGGCGGACGCACTGGTGGAACTTGACGTCCTCCATTTCGATGGCCTTGCCGCGCGTGGAGCGGCCCGTTGTCTCGAACATGACCTTGTCGTTGAGGCCGAGGCGCAGCTCGGGCATGCCGCTGAGGTAGCACTTCATCTTGATGGCGCCGAGGATCTCGCTGCGGAGGACGTTGCCGTTTGCGCTGACGAGGAGGTTGAGGCTCTCGACGACGTCGAGGAAGACCTCGTTCTTGCGGTAGCGGATGCCCTCGGAGCGCCACGAGACGGCGTTTGTGACAGCGATGGGTGGCCGGGCCTGGATCTCGAGCTTGTGCGACTCCTGCGTGATGTACTCCTGGAGGATCTTGGACTCGGTCGTCTGCGGGTAGCCAAAGTCCATCATCTCGTCGAGGAGCTCGTAGATGATGACGAAGTTGTCGCGGATGGACTCCTCCTCGAGCGCCTTGAAGTACTCGGTGAAGACCTGGACGACCTTGTGGAGGAAGAGGAGGATCTCGGCGGCGTTGGTGTTGCGCTTTGTCAGGGCGAGGAGGTAGAGGTTGTTGTGGCGGATGTAAAGGTACTGGGGGTGCGCGCGCGCGTGTCAGCGGAGAGGTCCGGACTTGAGCGAGAGGTTTGGTTTCTGTCCCGCCCTCGAGGGAGGGGGCAGGAGGCAGGTTCAGGGCAGGCAGGTAGGTACTCGGAGACGTACGTTGATGCCCTCGTGGGAGAAGCAGGGCGGGACGGCGGATGATTCTTCTTCGGCTTCGGAGAGGAGGACGGGGAACTTTTCGACGGCGGACATGGGGATGTCACCCCGATAGTTGCGGGCAAGGAGGGTCTGGCAAGGTCAGCATCGCGTGTCGCAGCTATGAGGGGGGTACCGAGGGACGACGGGGCGTACCTTGCCCTTGAGGTCGAGGAAGAAGAGCGCGGACGCCATGATGGATGGCGGGCGACGTTGCGGTCGGCGTCGGCGTCGGCGTCGTGGTCGTCGTCAGGAGGAGGGGGGGTTGGATGGATGGATGGGGATATGGACAGATGCGGAGGGGCAGCCAGGAGGCGGCGTCAATTGGCGCGACGGCCGGCAGCGGGGGAGGGAGAGAAGCGTGCACGAGCGGTGAGGACGATGCGCGTGTCGGGGCGGCTGGAGCTCCGGGGGCGGCGATGGACGCTCACAGACGGGTCATGGTGGTTTGGCGGGGAGCTTGGGCTGCGCGTGTGACGATATGGAAATTTGGCTTCAAGAGCTGCCGGTTGTGGTGGTGTTGCTACTGCTGCCTCGTGGCGCCGGCCGCTCTGGTGGTGGTGCAGTGCAGCGCAGTGCAGTGCGCTACAGCTCAGTCATCAGTGGCCACCAGTTCGCTACCTAGCTGCAGGGGGAGCAAGTGGAGGTCACCTCACCGTCCAGTCGTCAGGTCACTGCCCGTCCGGTTAAACGCCGGGTCTATCCCTGGCGCGACTGTGGATGCCGACCGCTGTCTCCACCGCTGGGTAGCGCTCACGTGACCCAGCTCAGCAGCTTGGGAGGACCCATTGATGTGAAAATATTCCACCGTCGCGCCCAAATCCGCTTCTTCTTCTTCTTCTTCTTCTCTCCAACGCGTCCATTAGACAGTGCAGCCCATCTTCTAGCCCGTGCCCGACCGGCTTCCTGCTGGCTCGGGCTGCGGTGCCGTGGTTGGTCAGCTGCGATTTCGAGGCGCGGAGAGAAGGTATTTTTTCCTGGTTCCATAAGAGCTGCCCGAGTACGATGAAAGTCACCCCCGTGGCTCGGGCGGCGTCAGAGGAGCCGCACATTTCCGTGTGAAACATGACAGTTTTTCTTCGCTCTCGCCCGGAGAGGAGGAACTTCTGGAGAGAGCATTCGGACGTTGCCAACCAACTACGAAATTCGGCGGTCCGTGTGTTGGCGTCTGATTCACTGCCAGGCCGGTGCCTCGGCTGGCGAGGCGTGAGGGCTGCATCGTCAACCACCCGGACGGGTGCTATCTCCTGCTCTATCACGTTATCGCCCTATCGCGGCCACGAGCTCTGCATGCGGCCATGACGAGCGCCTCTGGAGTCTATCTGCGGGGGGGCCAAAAGGCTCGGCTCCAGGAGGACCCTGAGGCGTCGTCGGCGATGCCACGGCAAGCCATGGCGCGATGGCGGGTGACGGCACATGGTTCTCGTCTCGCCTTTCCCCTCGCGTCATGTGACGGCTGGCACAGCATCGTGAGGAGGGGCTCAACAGATTCAGTAGTTTGGGCAGGCGTCTGTCCGGAGCTTTACCCTTCGCAGCGTCCGCCGTTGTTCCGCACGGAGGCCAGAACCACGGATGGCTGAGGCCGGACCAACTACGTACTCGCACGAGCAGATGCTGGGGGAGTCGCCTTCTGGTACAGTAGTCCGTACGCATTGGCTGGTTGGGTCAATGGTTTAGGGGTCTCCGGGGAAGCCCTGCGCAAGACGACCAACCGTGGCACTTTCCCCGGGATCCAGGAGGGTTGTGCTTTGCCTCCCCAGGTTCCGGGGCTGGATGTGAGATGGGCCGGGGACAGTCCCTGACGGTGCCGCGATGAGAAGGCGGCTTGCCACTAACAACGAAGAGGAAGCTCCCGCAGGTCGGGATGTGACGAGCCCGTACGGACGTACATTGAGCGACGCACGACGGGCGCGACGTGCTGCCCGTCACATCGGGCACGCCGCGCTCGCTCGCCCGTGGGGGGGGACCCAAGGGAGGTGTGCTCGAATGGGCATCTCTGTTGAGCAAGGCTGGGCTGGGCTGGGCAACAAGTGGGCATGGTTGGAAGGCGTCTGGAAGACGGACGCTGACGGCCACACCTCGTCTGTGACGACGGGCACGCAGCGGACGTCGCGGATGGAACGTCCTCGTCACCCTGGAAGGGTCCCTCCGTGGGCCGGGAAATGGCACCCAATGGGTGTTTGGGTGTTCGCCACAGCACCGCCGCAGAGGCCCGTCGCATGTGATTTCCCCACTGGAGCAGGGATGGCCCCCGTCCAGCGACAGGCGCTGACACGTGCTTTTCCCGGGGGCGGGCTGCTGGGCTGCACCGCAGCTGGAGTGCACAATGGCGCAGTGGAGTTCCCGCCTGGGGAGCCCTGGAGGTTGGTCGGGCGTGCTGCTGCAGGGCTCTCCGTCCGCTTGCCGCTCGCTGTTGGGTGGGACGTCAGAAACGTCGCCCGAGCGCTGAGAGTGTCCATGCCTCCACCCACCCGAGCAAGCGCCGCCGCCGCCGCCGGGCTTGTGACGGACAGAACGTGGCCTGTGACAGGCGCGACGGCAGCTGAGGTGCTTGCTTGCTGATAACGCAAGATGCGCATGCGATGCCGCCGCTGCTGCTTCGAGCCCGAGCCGTGTCGCTGCCGTGCTTGGATCGGCAAGGATTCAGGCCATGGATGCGATGCCCGCGAGACGGACTCGGGGCAACTCGATGCGTTTCTCGTTGCTCTTGCTCAAGCTGTTGCTCTTGGTTCTTCACGGGGCCGCGAACAATGAGCGAACAGACACCCGGATGCGTCTCTTTGTTCTGCCTCGTGCCGCCAGTCAGTCAGTCACGGGCATCCCTCCGACTGGTGGGACGGGCTCCAAACTCTCTCTCCCCTCTGTCTCTCTGCTGGTCAAACCGCATGTGGCAACACCGCCCTCCCCATCAACAACAGCCGGGCAGGTTTCCGACGGGCGGCCTGGTGGTGTTACGTATTCCGGCGCGTGAAGTGGCTGTTCGCCCTCCCCCTTCCTTGCACCCATCCATCCATCCATCCCCACGCGAAGAGCCAGCCCAGCCGGGGAACTCGCTGTTCGGGCGGACTCTTTGCGGGGGGGAGCCGCCACAACCTGACGGGGACGGGAGGCGGTACCCAAGGAAAAGCACAGGGCAGAGCATCCACCGCCCGCCCAGTGAGGTGAGCCAAGTCATGAACGGCTAGGTAGGGGGGCCGCCGTGCCCCAACAAACTCGGGACGGCCTGGGGGAGCATGGGCGGAGGTACCTCTTCCCCGGCATCGTTGTCTGCGTCAGCGACCTGCGCCCGCCGCTGTTCCATCCACGATTGCGCGCTGAGAACTGCGCAAACAAGTCGGTAGATGTGTGCATGCAAGGGGGTCGCAGAGGCATGTGTCTGAACGGTTTCTGACAACGTTTTGGACCCGACTCTCCGGCGCGGGCAACGCGCAGGACGGCGCCGCCGATGCGATGGATGGATGTGGCCATCACAAGCAAAAGTGTTAGGTACCTGCCCTGCCCTGCCCTGCCTGGCTGGCTTGCGTTGTCCGCCGCCGCCGCCGCCGCCCCCGTAGCCCGAGCACTTACAGGCGGCGACGGCGCTGGGGGGGGGGGGGGGGGGGGCCGCTACACGCCCAACGCCCAGGCGGCGCCTGAACGGCAAAAGCAAGCCTGCGGCCACTGGATTGGCTGCCGCCTCTCCTGACGGCGCGCAATCACATGCTCGCCCGCCGCCCGCAGCCGGGCCATCGTGAAACCGTCTCAGCATCCTCGTCCTCTTGTCTCCTCCTCGTCCTCGTCCTCCACCCTACTACTGCCTATGTCGCCGCGCCGCGCTGCCATGCCCGTGCCCCCCGCTCGCGCTCGCAACTGAAAGCGGCTTTAACGCCTGCAGGGACCCCCCATTGCGCCCGGCCCAGGGACCAGGATCCGAACCGCCATCGGCATCCAGTATCTGCTGCCACCACCACCACCACTGCCACTGCCACTGCCACTGCCACTACAACCACCGGCCATCACCCTCTGCCTCGCCCTCTCTACCTCCTCCAACGCCGCTGCCAGTGCCTCAGCCCGTGCCTGCGCATCTGCCTCTGCAGCTTCGGCATCCGACTCGCACGACGACGCCCACGCCGCCGTCCGGATCTGTCCCCCGTCCACGCCATACGGCGGCGCCTCTGCAACCCTCCCCACGACGCCGCCGTCGCCGTCGTCGACCAAACCTCCCGGTACAAATACGCACAGCGCCCCCCTGCCCTCCCGCGCGAGCCCTCGACGCTGCCTCGATGCAGTTCTCGCCTCCCCCGGACATAGACTCCCTCCCCACCCGCCTACCTCCTCTGACGAGCCATGATCGCGACAAGATGCTCCCCTCTCTCAGCAGCGTGACCGGCGACGTGATGCTCGACCAGCAACTCCCTCTGCCGCCGCCGCCGCCCTCGCAATGGCACACCCTCAACGGGCCCATGGCCTATCGCCAGCCTCCGCCGCCGCTTCATCAGCATCAGCAGCAGCCCGACAGCCCGGCCACCATGGACGTTGACGGCAGCAGCGTCGCCAGCACCGCGACGCCTCCCGCTGGCGCCGAAGGCACCAACGGCCTGAGCATCGACGACCCGGACGTTCGCCTCGCCGCCGAGGCCTTGGGCGACTTGCGCGCCGGTGAGACTCGTCTCTCGCAAGCCATAACCCCCCCGAACTCTAAATGCTGACCGTGTGACAAGACTTCGTATCCTCCCCTCCCGATAGTGGCTCGTTGCCCCCCATGAGTCCCCAGACCGTCGCCGCGCAGCCCCCGGCGTCGCGCACATCGCGGTCGCCGCAGTCGGAGCCGCTCCTTTCGCTGCTCACCACCTCGCACCCGCTCATCAGCAGCACCATCGGCGGCGCCAGCTCGGCATACGGCGGCGCCAAGAACTTCTCGCCCCGCTTCAAGTCCGGCGCCGAGTACGTCGAGGGCTATCTGACGCCCATCGCCAACACGGTCAACTCGGTTGGGCGTGTCACCGGCGTCGAGGGCGGTGTTCGGTGGTTCCTGGGAGCGGGACGCCGCCATGCCGCTCCGGCTGACGAGGACGATGGCAGCTCCAAGAAGAGGCGGAAGGTGGGCAGCTCCAACGAGACGAGCCAAAGCGCCATGGACCAGGCGAGGGACCTCAAGAAGCTGTCGGAGCTCGGCGATTCTCCTTCCTCGGAGCTCAGGACCCCGCGGCGGCTCTCGTCCGCCAGCACAGTGGACACGCTCCCAGCGTACGACGAGATGCGCTCGCCCGCTTACACCGAGACGGCCGGCCCGCAGAGCCAGAACCCGCCGCGGTCCAACCCCGCCAACGCGCCGTGGCAGTCACGCCTCATCATGTCCACATCAGGCCTCAGCGTCGCCATGAGCGCCGAGAGCCTCCGCAGCCTCAAGTACTGTCTGAAGTGGCTGCGCTGGAGCAACGATCACATGGGCCGCGTCATTGGCAACCTCAAGTCGGCCCTGGAGGAGTATGAACAGGTTCACGGCGAGGCGGCTGAAGGCCAGGGGCCAGACGGCAACGATGAGCCCCTCGCCGCCGGCCAGAAGACCCCCGAGGAGTCGCGCATAGAGCTAGCCGACAAGATCAACACACTCAAGAAGGACGTCCTCAAGACGCTGCAGGACTCCATCAACACCGTGTCCACGTACGCTGGCGGCGCCCTCCCCGAGAACGCGCGGACACTTGTGCGCCGGCACCTCACCAGCCTGCCCCAGCGCTTCCGCGTCGCGACCATGACCAGCGGGCCGGAAGGTGGTGCCAAGGACAGCGACTCGGCGATCCGCGAAGGCGCGCAGAAGGTGCTGGTCCTGGCCAAGGAGGGCCTGGACATGGTGACGCAGATCACCGGCGTCGTCGACGGAACCATTGTGAGCGCCGAGGAGTGGTGCGAGCGCATGGGCAAGAAGAGGCGGCCGTCTACAGACGAAGACAGGCCGCTGCCGCCGCAAGAGCCCAACGGCGACGTCAAAATGGGGTGAGCCCGATATTGGCTCGAAGAGAAAAAAAGAAAAAGATAAATTCGACCTCGACACGATGGGGACAGCAAAACACGGAGCGGACAGGTAGACGCGGAGTCGCCGCTCCCGATGGCCGACCAGCGTCCACCACACACCGGACGCGCCATTCCTTCATTTCACACCTTTTCTTTATCTATTCTTTGGCACGGTCTGACTTGGTTCCTTGCCGACGAGCGAGCGAGCGAGCGGGCCTGCACAGTAGGGACGGGCTGCACAACATTCGGGACGGCACGGCAACGGGACGGAAAGATACCTCACTTGCGTTTGAACACACGGAACGTGCGCCTGCGGCCCGGCAGCCGAGCCCGGTGAAGAGGCCGACATTGGGGCGGGGAGAGGAAATCACTCAGCTGGGCATGCTTGGCCCTGACGAGTTAATTGCTGCCTGGCACGGCTGACCCGGGCTACGGGCGCAGGGACTGACTGACTGACTGTAACTACTGGGACGGCGTTTTGGGCGCACACAAACGGACGGACTCTGGGGGCGGGGGGTTTCGAGGTCGGTCGGTCCCCCACCCCCTGATGGGATGGATGGACGACAGTGGGACGGGATCGGGGAGGACAGGGCAATACGGGCTTGTACCTTGAATTGAACTCGTTGACCCGAGGTGCGCGAAGGCTGGCTTGACGGTGACTGTCTGTTTGGTGTTGGTGTTGGTGTCGCTGTTGCTGTAAGTGCGGGTGAGGGTGAGGGGGTCGAGGAGGGATACTGCAACGGGTGAGATGGTCCCTCGCTGGAGGACGTTGACTGACGCTCGGCAGCTCGCAGAGTCCGCAAAAGGGGTTCTCCGACCTGTGAATGCTCGACCGGGCGGTAGTTCCCTCCGCGGTTGCTGGGGTGCGAGCGCCCCTGAACAGCTCTGCAGCGTGTTGCATGCAGCCAGCCTTCACCTCCGTCACCACGGCAGCCAGCACGCGTGGTCAGCTGCCTTTTTGTCTCCTTTGCGAACGTCAACGGGCTACTGGGGCAAGGTAGGCTGCAGGCTTTGGTCCACGCACGCACGCACGCCGTCCATGAATCTTTGCCTTATTTCGCAGCTCCCTTCAGCCTGCCTGGCTCATCAGCGGGCCGTGGACTCTGGACTCGATATCTGTCGCTGCACACGCCACCGCCGTCTGTCTCGCCCGACGAGCGAGTGAGTGTGTGCTTCTGGGGAGATTGGACGGGGAGGGTTCTGCTTCTGGAGAACGGGTTGTGCGTGCTGGGCTTTGTGGGCGGGCGTGGTGAGGACCTAGATGCGTGTGCTCCAAGCACCTCCACCATCACCAGCGTCGCCACCATCACCACCTCAAGCGGCATCAGCAGCTCAACTGGCACTATAGCCTCAACCGGCATCTTTCACCACCACAGCATCAACACCGCCATCGCCGAGCCGGTTTCCTTCCGCCGCGAACGTCGACGCCTCCGGCCCTATACACACCCGCTGGCCCGTTGCCAAAAGTGCACTCACTCGCTCACTCACTCACGTACTCTCACACACTCCTCACACACACTCCACTCCACTCCAGCCAGACATCGCCATCGCCATCGCCATCGAAACGCAAACGCCCATGGCGCCCAAGGAAGCGCCCCCGCGGTTCGAGCCGCCGCGCAACTCCATCGACAGGGCCATCGCGGCGCGGCTGCTCGCGCTCTGGCGCCGCGCGCACCACCGCTGGACGCCGGCGACGCGCGCCGAGTTCAAGGCCCTGACGCCCATGGCGCGCGTCACAAAGGGCACGCTCCGCCCGTCGAGCCACCGCATCCTGCGCAAGTTTGCGCCGCCGCAGCCCTCCATCACTAGCCTCGGCCGCGGCCACCATGTCGTCGTGCCCCCATCCGCCGCCGCCGCCGCCGCCGCCGCCGCCGCTACAGCCGAGGCCGGTGTTGGTGGTGATCGTCCCTCGTGGGCCGTCTTCCTCGTCCTCGTCACCATGTTTGGCCTGCAGCCGCTCGTGTCGTATGACTGGTGGGCTGCGTTCGTCAAGAGACATCCCAAGGCTGCCTCGTACTGCGAGGCTGGCGCGGTGCCACCCAACGCTGCGGCTGTCCTGCTGGCGGAGGAGCAGGCGGCGGCTGCTGCTGCTGCTGCTGCCGCTGCTGCCGCTGATGCTGATGCTGATGCTGTTTCTGTCAGCGATCCGCGAGCCGATGCTCACTATGCGCTCCATGAGAATCCCCGACGCACGCGCAAGCTCGAGCACCGGAAGAAGAGCAACAAGCGTCACCGCAAGGCGCAAAGCGACATTGACGGGGCGCAGGACAAGGACAAGACCCGGAAGAGGGAAAAGGACAGGGACAGGGACAGGGACAGGGACAAACACAAGGACAAGAAAAAGGAACCGGGTAATCCTAGTGGCGGCGTAGGAACCGAGATCATCTGCATCTCCTCCGCCGAGTCCAGCCCGGTGAAACCCAAGCCGCCGCCGAGCGAGGCGGAGACACCATCTATGCCGCCAGCACCACAGACAACGAAGTCCGCGACGACGAGCAAACACGCCTCGAAGCAGGACAAGAAGGCTTTTACAGGCACAGATGTGAATGCCGGGGCTGATACCCGCGATGGAACCAACACGCTGGCGCCATCTCAGAGGGATACCACCACCACTCCTGCTGCTCCAGGAACACCGTCAGCTGCAAGGTCGACCACGGAACTGCAGAGGCGCCACGTTCACGGCCGTGATGCGACTGGCCCACCGTCGCGGACGGAGCCTCGTGCGCCGTACATCAAGCCCTCGCCTGGATATGAACACCCGCAACGCCCGTGGGCAAGACACGGCTCGTACTACCCGGACACTTGGATCAGAACGCCCGAGACCAGACAGCATGCTTCGCCTAGATCTCGGTATCCCTCAAGCAGCGGGGCGCAGTCAGCCAGCAGACCTGGCGCGACGGCGGCTGCACCACCTACACCGTCGCGGGCCAACAACGTGTGGGATGATCTCTCACGGCTGCAGCAGTCTGGCGGCAAGCTGCCGCCATCGACGCAGTCGGACGAGTCCATGAAGGAGCTGGAGCGAACGGTCGTAGAGCTACAGAAGAGCAACGAGGCTCTGGAGCGACGGCTCTCAGACGGCGCAGCGCAGCCAGCCAGCAAAGCCGGCGCGACCATGACAGCAGCAGCAGCTACGCCGTCCCCCGCCACCAAGGTCTGGGACGACCTTTCGCGACTGCAGTCCAGCAGTGGCCCCGCGCCGTCGCGACGGCCTGACGCGTCTGTCCACGACCTTGAAGGGGTCGTTGCGGAGCTCCGGAAGACCGACGAAGCGCTGTGGCGCAAGCTCGAGGCGCTGGAGGCACTGGAGCGCCGGCGGGCCGAGGAGACGCAGGTCTTGACGGGGCGGGTGCAGATGCTGGCCGAGGTGGTGGCGCGGCAGGCGACGAGATGAGGCGAGGCGTGAGGGGTGGCGCTGAGAGAAACAGATGCGAGATGTGAGAGGTGCGAGAGGTGCGAGGGGAGGGGGCAGAGCACGAATATCGGCTTGGCGATTGAGTGGATGGTGAGGTCCTAGACAGTAGACACCGTCGCACCGTCAAGTCTACCGCGCTGCAGCAGCCACCGCGGACTCATGTGGCTGACGAGCAGACGCTGGGTCGTCGAAGTCATGACTGAGTATTAGCTATGTAACGTCTACAAAGAACTTTCAACTCCATTCTCGGTTGCGATACCCTCGCAGCTTCTCCTGTCTCCCCCCCCCCCCCCCCTACCCACCCATGTGTCGACGCAGCCACGGCATATGCTCAGCTCACAAACGGACCTCCCACCAGAATGACGCACTGCGAATACAGGCCCCCGTTCCTAGGGATCACGTCACGTCGGCCAAAGCACAAACGTGCGTGACCTGACGTTGGGTCCATCAATCAATCACCAAGAATGCCGCATCTGAGTCGCCAGGGGGGGTCAGACACCACCAGCGTCCAGCGTCCTGGGCTGAGACATGCCCACGCCCGCAACCTCTTCGAGTGCCAGCGACGACGCAAGCGGCCGGACGCGCACCCAATCAGGACCCATTTCAACGGAAGCTGCTGCGTCCCCGCCGTGCTCGCGAGGGCTCCGCGCTGTACAGAGTCTAGAGACAGCTCGTTCGCGCCGTCGGAGACGCGCGGCGGCAAACGAGGATCAGCATGGGGCAGGCAAACCCGTGATTCACTCACTGATGCACATTCAAGGCATATCGCAGGGGCGCTCGCTCAGCAGTAGTTGACGGGGGCCCCTTTGTGCGTATCGTTTGTTGACATGCGCATACGTACTCGTACGTATGGGCCCGGGCTCCATCACGTCTGCTGGCTGATATGGGGGGGGGCTTTCCGTGTCTCGGTCTCACTCTCATGCCTGTCGACGGGATCACCGCCGAAAGCAGCTTCAATGCGTAATGGCCGGTATTGCTGGCTGCCAGCAGGTCATTACCGCTTCCAAGAGCAGCATAACACCGTAATCGGCCAAACACAAAAACACAAGGGTTCTGAGCAGGCCGTTGATAAAGTTGGTTCAGGGACGCCCCGAGCGGGCCTTCCGCCGTCATGACCTCCTCCGGAACGCGTGTTCCTCTCCAACGACGACGACACACCGGCCATGAGAGTCACGACAGTAGCATCTGCCGCCGCCCTGGCGCTCGCGGGCTCGACTCTCGGCGCGCAAAGAGGGAGGGGGAGGCCCTCGTGGTCGTCGTCCGACGCGGTGCTCGAGGCCAACCCCAACAAGATCAGCAAGATGCCGGCCGTCATGGGCCTCAAGACGACCAACCACGAGCAGAAGCTGCAGGACGGGCTGTTCGACGCCGGGCGGTACAAGGTGCAGGCGGCGACCAAGTGCCGCAACGGGCGGGCGGGCGAGTACAGCTGCGAGAACATCGACTTGCTGGGCCACCTGACGCACGAGAAGATGGGCAGCGAGACGCGCGCGGGCAACGACATCTGGGGTGAGTTACGTGTGTACAAACGGCCGCTGTCCGACGTGAAGCGAAGAAGTAGTGGGTGGGCGATCTGCCTATGGCTGGCTGACTGACTGAATCGCCCAGGCTGGACGTCGAGCGATGGGCGCGAGTTTGCCATCGTCGGCCACACCGACGGCGTGGCCTTCATCGAGGTGCTGCGGGACGGCTCGCTGCGCTACCTCGGGCGGCTGCCGACGCAGACGTCGACGGCCATCTGGCGCGACATGAAGGTCATCGGCAACCACGTGTACATTGTGGCCGACGCCTTCGCCCACGGCATGCAGGTCTTTGACCTCACCAAGCTGCTCAGCGTGGGCGCCGGCGGCGGCGGCAGCAGCCCCGTGGCGTACGACCCGAGCAAGGACCTCACGGCGTGGTATCCGGGGTTCGGCAGCGCGCACAACGTCGTGGCCAACCCGGAGACGCAGACCATCTTTGTGGTGGGCGCCAACAAGGACAGCCTGGAGACGGTGTGCGCGCAGTTCTCTGGCGGAGGAGGCGGCGGCAGTGGCAACAGCAGCAGCAGCGGAGGAGGAGGATCGTCAACTTCATCACCATCATCAGTATCAGAATCACCAGAATCAGAATCATTGGCATCGTCAGCATCAGCAGCGTCACCATCATCATCATCATCATCATCATCATCACCATCATCATCATCGGCCTCGGCCTCAGCTTCGACTTCCGCATCAGCCGCGCCGTCGCCGCCGAAACCGGGCTCCTCCAACGGCGGGCTCATCATGCTCGACGTGCGCGACCCGTCGCATCCCAAGCTCACGGGCTGCGCCGGCCAGGACGGCTACGTGCACGACGCGCTGGCGGTGGTGTACCGGGGCGCCGACGCGCGCTACCACGGGCACGAGATCGTCTTCGGGTGCAACGAGGACACGCTGACCATCTACGACGTGACGGACCGGCGCGCGCCCGTCGTGCTCAGCAAGACGACGTACGACGGCTACAACGGCACCGGCGCGTACACGCACCAGGCGTGGCCCGTCGACGGCGCGAGCCTCACCCACCTGCTGCTCGACGACGAGCTCGACGAGGAGTACCGCGGACGCGAGGAGGAACCGCTCGCCGACGGCGGCAGCGGCGGGGGCACGAAGAAGACGGGGGACACGCGGACGACGACGTACGTCTTCGACGTGCGCGACCTCACGGCGCCGCGCTGGACGGGGCAGTACAAGGCGCCCGTCAAGAGCGTCGACCACAACCAGTACGTGCGCGACGGGCTGAGCTACATGGCCAACTACGGCTCCGGCCTGCGCGTCGTCGACGTGGCCGGCGTCGTCGCCGACCCGACGGGCGCGAGCATGCGCGAGGTCGCCCACTTTGACTGCTTCCCCGACGACGACGCCGAGGGGGGCCGCGCCGAGTTCAACGGCGCCTGGAGCTCCTACCCCTTCTTCGCCTCCGGCACCGTCCTGCTCAACTGCATCGAGCGCGGCGTCTTTGCCCTCAAGCTGAACAGGCCCCTTGGCGGTGGTGGTGGTGGCCGCGCCGGGCACCACGCTGGGCAGCACCTGTACGGGGGCGGCGGCGGGGACTTGTGGTGACGACCGGGTGGGTGGTGTACGGCGCTTGAGAAACTGTGGTGTGTGTGTGTATGTATGTATGTAAATGGTTTGTTTTGTACATGGCGTTGCTAGACGTGGATTCTTTGAAGCGGCTCTGGGTCATCGACTGGACGGAGGTAGATGGGCGTTCAGGGCTAGTGGCTATGTATGTGGTGTCGCGCATGTTATCCCTGTCGCATTTCATCCGCTCACAAGACGGGCGGCGTTTGAGCCAGGGAGTGAGTGGCTCATTTCCTTGGAGAACTGCATCCAGTTTGTGGCTCCGATTCACCATATTCACCATTGCCATCATATACTAATAGAGTCATCATATTCATCGTCATCGTTATGCATGAACAGAGTCCGCCGCCATGCTCCTGAGTCGTGCCGCCATCCACGACCGTTGCCAAACCGTGTCACTAAGCCACAACGCCTGCGTACCTATGCCAACCCATGTAGTAAGTAGTAGTGTATCATCAATGGACCTTGCCCCGTACGTAATGCCTTCTTAGGAAACCCGTTAAGCCTGCCACTTCATGCCCTTTTCTCGAAGCCCGCGAGACATGCCCGCCGCCATAGTCTCCGACCCTGCCTCACCGCTGCCACGCAAAGTACCCCAGCCCCAGCCCGGGCCCCGAGTCGTGCGGCAGCAGGCCCACGTCGCGCTTGAACCGCATCAGCCACTCGGGGTTGTCGGCGGCCGTCTGGTTCCACGGGTCGTCGCTGCGCGTGTCCGTTAGCATCTAGACTTTCCAAGGGCGGATCATACGGCGTCAAATATTCAAAAGGAGAGACAAGGTAGTTAAAAGCTTCAACACAAGGGTAGGTAGGAGATGCATGGCAAGAGAAGGGGAAAGACCACAAGACAAAGAAAGCGGAGGGCAAGAGATGCACGACAGGGTAAGGGGGAGGCAAAGGGTCCGGACGGTGCAAACGTTCGACAGCAGTGGGCAGGGGGATGACCTACTCGTCAAACTCGAGCCACCGTGCCTGGTACTGAATCTCCTCGTCGCTCGGCACGTGGCGGTTCGGGTTCTTGTCGGACACGGCCGCCGCCACGAAGCGCGCTAGGTCGTGCGCGAGGCGGCGGTACGCGTTGGCGTCGTTGGGGAAGTAGGGCGGGCGCGTCGACGCCGCCACCGCCGCCGCCAGCTGCGTGTGCTGCTGCTGCTGCCCGTCCGCCGCTGTCGCGCTGCTGTTGCTGCCTGCTGCGGGCGACGAGCGCGACGTGGTGGTCGTGGAGGCCAGTGCGCCCCTTGCTGCAGCTGCAGCTGCGGTGGTCGTGGCCGTGGTGTTGGTCGTGAGGGCGGTGGTGGTCGTTGTGGTCCGGGTGTTGCGTGACATGTTGAGCTGGTAGAGCCGCGACTCCTCGTCCTCGTGCGGCGGCGTCGCAGTCGCATACACCATGGGAGCAGGGGCGCCGTCGCCCGGGAGGTCCAGCGCCCAGAGCAGGTCGGCCTCGGTGCCGGAAAACGGAGCGAGGGGCGGGAACACGGCCGTGGGTGCGACGATGCCCTCGCCGGCAAGCTGTGAGACCGGCCCCTGAGCACCCGACAGGGCATTCATCTGCGCACCGCCCATCCCAGCAAGTTCAAGCTCAAGTCCCGGCGCCGTGCCACCCACGGGAAGAGCAACAGCAGCACCTGCAGCACCAGCACCAGCATCGCCCTCGCCGTCGTCGTCGTTCCCCGTGTCCCCGGCAATGGCGGCAGCCCGCCTTCGCACGCCGTCGAGCCAGTCGGTCGAGGCGTAAATCATGCGCAGCAGCCAGCCGGCGACGACGTCCGAGGGCGCGCTGGAGCGCTCCTCGGTCTGGCGCACGATGCGCGCCGCCTCGGCCTGCACTTCCCTGTCTAAAAACTCTCCCTGGCGCAGCCGCGCGGCGCGCGCGCACACGGCCCGCAGCTGGCGCTCGAGCTCGCAGCCTTCAAAGATGTCGTCCTTGCCGTTGATACGCAGCGTCGTCAGTCGGTTCTCGGCCTGCCCGCGCACCGTCTGCAGCATGGCGCCCTGCAGAATCTCGGGCGACGCCGTGGCCAGGTCGCGCAGCCACGAGGGGCTCGTCCCGGAGCGGCCGCCGCTGCTGCTGCCCTGTTTATGACTGTTTCCCGCCGTCGTTGTCGCTGCCGAGGCGGCACCAGCCAGATCGGCGCTGAGAATGACGCGGCACGCCTCGCGTTGGATCTCCGAGTCGGGCGGCTGGTCGCCCGCGGCGTCGAGGTGGTTCATGATCCAGTACTGCAGCTCCATCTTGAGCAGGTCGTAGGCCGTGGACGGAGTCCAAGGGGATGCGCCGCCGGCCTTGTAAGGGAGAGGGGAGTTGCGTTCGTAGTCGAGGAGGTCTGCTCGGAGGGTCAGCGGAGCCGTCCGTATACATATACACCTCGCATATATGTCAGTGTGCATGTTTCGAGGTAAGCCACTTACACGGCGGCATGGAATTCTCAATGGTCTGCAGGATGGCCGGGTCGAAGCCCCAGTCGCCGACCCAGTCGCGCATGGTGCTCCCGCCCTTGAAATGCTCGGCGAGGTGCTCCACGCGCATGGCCCAGTCGTCGAGGCAGCGGCCGCAGAAGCCGCAGCGCGAGCGTATGGGCGGCGCTGCGGCCTTCCACTCGTCAAAGGCGGCGCCGGGGACGCCGTGGACCACGCCGTGGACAAGGCGCAAGTGCTGCATCAGGTGGTCGCGGCGGTAAAAGGTGCGCTCGTCGACGCCGCGCCGGTTGCAGAGCGAGAAGTTGTGCGACTCGATGTGCGCCGCGTCGGGGCTCTCGTCGCCGCAGAAGACGCACACGAGCGTGTCTCTGCCGCCACTTCGCTCGCCAGCACTCTTGCTTGCATCGTCGTGGTCATTGAGACTATGCCGCTTGAGCGCCAGCGGCCCCGTAGGCGTGCACACCCACCGGTCCAGCGGCAGGTGCCACGTCTTTTCGTGCCGCTGCCAGTCGTACTTTGTGCGGAACTCTTCGACGCAAAAGGTGCACTGGAAGATGCCGCGCGAGGGCCTGCTCAGGGCTTGGCGCTGTGGGAGGGACTGGTGCTTCCGGCGGCGGCGGCGTCGGCGGTGGTGGTGACTGGCGGCGAGCTCCAGCGGGGAGGGGGGCATGCCGAAGCTCGAGGAGCGCGAGGAGGCGATGGAGCCCTCGCTCGAGGGGTTGTCGTGGCGGCTGACGGACGACCGGTTGCTGGCCGAGGCGCTGGAGCCGCCACCGCCGCCCTCGCCGTCGGATAGGTAGGCGTAGGCGGAGTAGGCGCGCGACGAGGGGCCGGCGTAGAAGGGCTCGTTGGCGGCGCGGCAGATGGCCGTGGCCTCGGCGGGCTCGTCCTCGGGCGGCGAGTTGGCCCAGCGCTGGAGGGGGTCCATGTCCTCGAAGATGCCCGGGGTGGGCGCGCGGCGCGGCGGCAGGGGCACGTCGACGGGCGGCGTGGCGGCTTCGTGGCGGAGCGGCGAGGCGTCGTGGGTTGGGGCCACAGGCACCGGCGCGACCAGAGGCCCGGTCATGAAGCGCGAGGCGGCCACGGACGAGGCGGGCGGCGGCGGGCTGCCGACCTTGATGCGGCGACGGCGGGCGTTGGCGAACCAGTTGGCGACCTGGGTGGCGTCGAGGCCCGTGAGCGCGCAGAGGGCCTCCTTGTCGTCGCGCGTCGGGTACGGGTGGTGCTTGTTGGCGGCGAACCAGCGGCGCAGGGTGCGGACGGCGTCTTGGGTGAAGAGCGGGCGGCAGCTGCGTGACGACGAGGCGGCTGCTGTTACGGGCGGCGTCGCCGTCGTCATCGTCGCCGCGGGGGAGACGAACCGCGCGTCTTGGTCAGCAGCCATGGTCGCGAGCGTGTCGTCGAGCCACGGCAGGTTCATGTCCATGTTCATGTCCATGTCCGCGTTTACGTTCATATTCACGTGGCCGTTGATGCCGTCGAGGCCGGACCCCGCGGCGGGCGCTGTCGCCGATGCCGGTCCTCCCGGGGCCGCGGGGTTGTCGTCTCCAAACGCGCCGGCGGGCGGCGGCCACTCGTCGTCCATGGTCTGGTGCGCGGGCGACATCGTCGTCGCTGTCGTCGTCGTCGTCGTCGTCGTCGTCGTCGCCTTTGAACGAGCTTGGTCGTGACAGACGATGCGCGGCCGATGGCGTTGTTGTTGCAACGGGAAGCAGGCCCAAGCGCCAACGCCGTTAGAGTCTGATGCAGCTGCTAGCCCCGGTCGCGCCCTTCGGCCCGCCGCAGCCCTCTTTTCTTGCACCCCGCCGGTTTTAAGCTCCGATAGAACTTGTCAACTGTGGGGCCGGCGTAGGGCGCACTCCCGGTCCACCGCCGGTCCAACTCCGAGAGGGCCACGCAGCAAGCCACCGCCCGATGTGCCGGGTCTAGTTTGCAGATATAGATAGAGCCTCCGGCCCGGAGGGTGTGTGTGTGTGCGTCACCCATGAATGTTGAGTCTTTGCAGAATCTGCTCCCGACGACAGTTCGAAGAGGCCGATCCGACACCAGACCCGGCCTCTGTCATGGCCACGGCGACGATAGCCATGCCCGCCATGGCGGCGACGACGACGACCACGGCCACGGCCATTGAGCTTGGCCCCTACCCCGGCGACAGCGAGACCGCCGCCGGCGCCCTGCAGCAACGAGGCGCCCGCGCTTCCTCCTCCGACACCGCCGCCGCCGCCGCCGCCGAGGACCCCATCCTCGAGGCCTCGCGCCTCGCCGACAGCACCGTGCCCGACGGCGGCTTCGCGGCGTGGTCCGTGATCGCGGCCTGCGCCGTCGTGTCCTTTTGGTTCACGGGCGTCAGCTACTCGTGGGGCGTCATGCAGTCGGCCCTCGTCGCCGACGGGGTCGCGTCCGCCTCGACGCTGTCGTGGGTCGGGTCCATCCCGCCGACCCTCATCGCCGCGTGCGCCGTGCCCAACGCGCGCCTCGTCCGCGCCGTCGGGCTGCGCGCCGTCGCCCTCGCCGGCGTCGGCATCATCGTCGTCGCCGAGATCGCCAGCGGCTTCTGCGCCCGCAGCGTCCCGGGCCTCTTCGTGGCCGCCGGCGCCCTGCTCGGCCTCGGCATGAGCCTGTGCTTCACCACCTGCGCCGTCACGCCCGCGCAATACTTCCACAAGCGCCGCGGCCTCGCCAACGGCGTCGTCTTCGCTGGCGGCGGCCTCGGCGGCGCCACCGTCACCATTCTGCAGGGCGTGCTGATCCAGCGCTTCGGCGTCGCGTGGACGTACCGCGTCATGGGCCTCGTCGCCCTCGCCACGGGCGTGCCCGCGGCGCTCGTCATCAAGGAGCGCAACACGGCGACGGTCGCGGCGGGCCAGCCGTCGGCGTCGTCGGTCGGGCGCGTCGAGTGGCAGCTGTTCCGGGACGCGCGGTTCCTGCTCATCTTCCTGACGGGCGTCATCGCCACTTTCCCGCTGCTCGTGCCGGCCTTCTTCCTGCCGCTGTACGCGCAGTCGCTGGGGCTGTCGGCGTCGGTGGGCGCGGGGCTCCTCGCGGGCTTCAACTTCTCGTCGGCGCTGGGCCGCGTGCTGTGCGGGCTCGCGTCGGACCGGCTGGGCTCGCTCAACACGCTGCTTCTGACGCTCGTCACCAGCGGCGCGGGCATGCTGATCCTGTGGCCGGCGTCGACGACGCTCGGGCCGCTGGCCGTCTTCGCGGTGCTCAACGGCGCGTCCAACGGCGGCTTCTTCGCGACGATGCCGACCGTCGTGGGCAACGTCTTTGGCTCGGCGCGCGTCGCCGTCGCGCTGGGCATGGTCGTGACGGGCTGGGGGCCGGGCTACCTCATGGTGAGTTGCGCGGGTCCAGGCTCTAATTGTATCTTGCGTTTGATGGGTTCGATGAGGACGAGATGTGCTGACCGACTCCTCTTGCAGGGCGCGCCGATTGCCGGTTACCTGCTGGACGCGTATGGCGGCCAGGACAACGGCCTGCAGGCGTACCGACCAGCCATGTTCTACGCCGGGTCGCTGGCTCTGGGGGCAGCGGTCCTGGTGGTCGTGATGCGTCTGCGCATGAACCCGTCGCTCAAAGCACGAGTGTGAGGGAATTGAAGTGTAACGGCAGACGAGGTGTGGTTTGCATATTGCGGGAGATGATGTTAGCAGGTCGTGCAACGACAGACGGCCGTGTGCCTTAATGTCTCAATGTACATTGTACATTTGCCCTGTACCTCGAGTTCACGTTGACTTGTCCACTTGTACTTTAGCATAGCGATGCCTTGGGGTTCTTCTTCATCTCCTCTCCAATTCTGAACAGCCACACGCGGAAAATAATGCATTTGAGATACTCGTCGTTCCTGAGCCACGATCTTCCCTTGCAAAAGTGATTTACGGCCACCAAAGTTCCGGTCGCGGTAGCGCTGGCAAGGACAAAACTTCCACTCCAGTTCAACGCCCTGGGCGTAGGGTAGGTACTCATAGCAGCGGCAAAAAAAATTGCGACGCTGCACCACCGACATCCACACGTCCATGCCAGACAACATCGGAAAGAAACAAGAGCAAAAATATAATCGCGTGCGGCCATCGGGAGTCGAACCCGAGTCGGCTGAATGGAAATCAGCCATGCTAACCGTTACACCATGGCCGCTTAGATAATTAGTGTGCCGCAAATGAGCATTATACGGCCAACACGACCCGACGTGTCGAGGGCCGTGTGTCTGGCGCTCCGCTTTTGACTCCGCAATCTTCACGGTCCTGCGAAGCACCATGGCGGGTCGGCCACTCGGTCATCAGTGGTGCGGCACCGCGCCCAACGCCACGCACTCTTGTCGCTGATTCAACAAACCGCAACATGGAAACCCATGGTTCGAGAGCGGGCGCTGGCCGTGGCCGGCCCATCTCCGTGGAGCTCGTGGCGCCTTTGCCGCAAACACCTAACGCCGATGCCGGGTATCCTGCTTTCCTGCACCAGACGATGTACACGTAGGCGTGAAGACTTGACCCTGAATTATTAATGGGCGTTGCTGCATTGCCGAGGCGCATCTCGGCAGTTTCGTCGAGGGCCGTCGCACTCTTGCTGGGGCGAGTGGCTTGATCCTGCCGAGATGGTGTCGGTGTGTCTTGCTTCCAGACCTGTCTAGGCGTCTCGGCTGCAGCACTCGACTGTCTGTCACCAGTGCGGCCCCCAGTGGCACCAGGCTGTGTCACTGGCAGAGCACAGGCAGTCAAGCACCGAGGCCTGGACGGACATCTGACGGGAGTGTCGCATCGTCCTTGGCGCCCCATCTCGACGCCCACTGGGCGAAGCTACCCTGCCCTTCCCTGCCCGTCAGATGGAAAGGTGCAGATACCAGCCGGCAAACGGGCACAGACGGAGACAGGCAGACGTGCTTGCTGAGGTGCCCCTCCCTGGAGCTAAACGCCGCTGCACCTTGATGTCAGTGCCGACAGCCAGCCAAGCATCCAAGACGCGGGCCCCACCCGGCGCCGCGGCGCATCATGGACGGCGTGGGACCCCAACCGGCCCTGCCAATGTCTGGTGCTTGGTAATGCCGTCGAACGCTGCAGAACCGCCTGAAGAGCCCGAGGGGGAGGGGACGGAGCTCCAGCTGGGTGGGCCTTTTTTTTCCGGCGTGGGCATGGCTGGCATGGCATTGACGCTGTGGATCGAGGTGAGCGAGCTACGTACTTGTACTCCCTGGCTAGGATGCTTCTGCATGACGCCCGCAGAGCTGCCCGCATGGTCGAAAAGGTATAAGAGCGCAAGCGGCCCGATGACGACAGTGGGCTCGCCTTTGCTGTCGATTGTCAACGGCGACGACCTCGCATCCATCATCTCTCACATCACACGTACGCTCGCACAGTCGCACAGCATCCACAATGGCTAGCCAGAAGATCCTCGTCGTCCTCACCAGCGCCGACACCCACGAGAAGCTGGACAAGCCCACGGGCTGGTACTTGGTGAGTTGTTGATGCTCATGATGCCACTGCCCCTCTCCCACCTCCGCTGCCCCGCAGTGATGTGATGCACACTGCAGACGTAGGAGTCGAGGATTCGCGTCCTGCCCTGCTGGGGAGCGGCGGACAGGAGCCAATTGCAAGAGAGAGAGACGCAGGTATACTAATGAGTCGTCCCTTTCCCGCAGCCCGAGTTCGCGCACCCGCACGAGGTCCTCTCCAAGGACTTTGAGCTTGTCGTCGCGTCTCCCAAGGGCGGCACGGCTCCGCTGGACCCGACGTCCATCGAGGCCTTCGCGTCGGACCCCTCGTCCAAGAACTTCCTCGAGAACCACGCGCACGTGTGGGAGAACACGACGCCGCTGTCGCAGTTCCGCGGGCGGTCGGGCGAGTTCGCCGCTATCTTCTACCCGGGCGGCCACGGCCCCATGTACGACCTGTACACCGACGCCGACTCCATCGCGCTCATCGAGGAGTTTGACCGCGCCGGCAAGCCCGTCGCCGCCGTGTGCCACGGCCCCATCGTGCTCGTCCACGCAAAGGACGCCCAGGGCCAGCCGCTGCTCAAGGGCCGCCGCGCCACCGGCTTCACCAACGAGGAGGAGACCCAGGCCCAGCTGACCGAGCACATGCCCGTCCTGCTCGAGGACGAGTTCAAGCGCGTCGGCGCCAAGTGGGAGCCCGCCGACGCGCCCTGGGCGGAGAAGGTCGTCGTCGACGGCAACATCATCACTGGTCAGAACCCGGCCTCGGCCAAGGGCGTCGGCGAGGCGCTGGCCAAGGCGCTCGGTGCGTAAGGCGGGGGGGAAACTCACGAGGGAATGAATGAATATAAAAGTACCGTTATGAATCAATCATTCGATCATCGATGCGTGCATTCGTGCTCTGTCTGCATTCGTGCTGATTGTCCGGATCCAAGGGCGGCCGTGGACACAGGACGAGTTGTAGAGGAAGGGATTGCAACGTACGGAGCCGTGTCTTGCCTGCCGCACCGTACCAGTGAAATGCCTGGCCGCCAGACGGGACACGACGCGGCGCGCCAACACACGGCGCCAGCCAGCCAGCCGTCGTCCCCCAGGCTAGCACGCGCTAGCAAGTCTCTGAAAACTGCCCGCGCCAATCTCCAGAAATGTTTTTCTCGTCCGTCTTCGTCTTCGAGTCCCTCCACAAAGCCCACTCAAAGCCAGGACGACACCAGGGCTGGGCGGGCCTGGTCTGGCTGTCAACTCTGCGGCCTCGTTCGGCGCATCAAGTGCCGTCACTGCTGCAGAGCGCGCCGACCTCCTCGTCACGGAGTGTCGCACGTATGACAAGCCCAGCGTCCCCAGCTCGCTGGCAGACTCCCACTGGCGCTTTCTGCGCTGGCCACTCCCACGACCGAGTTGCTGGGTTCTCCAAACTGTCGACCACACCAGAATCGAGCCCGGGCTTGATAGAAAGTTTTAAGCCCTTTAAAATTAAAGTGGGTCTACGTTCCTGTGGCGCAGTGGCTTTAGCGCGTGACTCTTATAAGCTATCCTTTTATGGATCTCTTATGGTCAGAAATGTCAAGGTCGAGGGTTCGAATCCCCCCAGGAACAGTACTTTTTGCTGTTCTTTTGCCAGTCTGGTCGTCTCGTCAAGCGCAAGGTGTTTCTTTTTGCCAGTTGATGCGTAGGAGGTGTTGGCGGTGTCGGGGCTGCTGCTTTACGCGCTCGCAAGTGAGCGTGGTGCGTAGGCTAGTCATCGTGGGCGATCTCGCGGGGCGGGCAGGGGACAGAGACGGTGAAGTGTGTTAGTTTATGGCCTGAGCGTACACGGGTATTAGGTGTGCCGGTCTGCTCGAGGTGTCCCTCTGGTCGTGCCACCAGGACTGTTGTCAGGTGCGGAGCTGATACCCGCGGCTTCGTCACAGGTCACCATGCGCCTTCATTCTCAAAGGCCACGTTCAGGGGCCCACGCTGTACACTTGCTGCCTGCCAAACAACCAGCAAAAGTTTGGCGCATCTGCGCACATGTATGGAACATCAGGCGCAGTCGCTCTCATTGGGGTGGTCCCATGATTTCTTGAATTGCCAAGTTTTGCAGCTCCGAACAGCAGAAAGCAAACCTCTGGCCAGGCAACCTTCTTTCTCCAACGTCTCTCACTTCGCAAACGTCCAAGCACCTGTACCAGCACCAGCACCACCAGCAGGACTTCTCACTCTACCCCATCCATCGTCCCGCCCCAGTCTCCTGGAGGGATTCTCTTTGTTCTGGCGGACTCAATTGTGTGAAAGCGCGGGCTTGCTGGAAAGCTTCTGGTCCTTGGCTCAAACGCCGAGCACACAACGAAGGGCGCAACACTCGCCTGGCAGTGCGGCGGCCTGCCTTGTACGCACACCACTGGCTGCCTGAGGCTTCTGCCTGGGCGTCCTGGCTCCCAGGCTGCGCTGGTTGCCTCGCCAGGAGACGGCTGTCAGTGGCCGCGCGCACCTGCCCGTCACGTGGCCCATAGCACACACGCGTTCAATTTCCCCTTGCCGTGTTCCGTTCTGTTCTGCCTCTCGCCTTTTCCCCTCTTCACTACCTTACCTTCTTCCTTTCATCGCATTCTGCATATTCCCGGAGCCCTCGTCCTAGTGCTGTGTTTTGTACTTCGACATTCTTTGAGGCTACGAGCCGTTTGTGAGGGTCTGTCTCATTACCCTTGCCGCCAGGTTGCCCTTATTCTTGGCTGTCATCGTACTACCTTAGTCAAGGTGAAACGAGGTGTGTCACCTCTGGGTACCTTCAGTGAAGCTGCTTCTGACACCATCCAGAATGGCCACGACGGAGTGGACGTCAGCTCGCTACAGCGAGTCGATCACATTCCCGACGGAGAGTCATGCTGCCATGTTGGCGCTTGATCTCGACAAACATGTCATCATCGGAAGCGATCTCGCCAAGAACTCCAAGATCAGAGTTCGACTCATTTCGATGCAGCGGATCCGTGCGCAGTCTTATCTCGGATTCAAACTCATTTTCCCCATGGACCGGCCCGCCGGCTCGGGCGTCTGTTACTCCAGCTCTGGAATCGAGACAAAGGAATACACAATCAAGGTGAAGTTTCCTGGAGGGTATTTCCAATGGAAGGTGGAACATTTGTCGGCAGACCACCACAACGGCGTTCGACGGCTTCTGACCAAAGATCACGCCACCATCAAGCTGGTGGCCATCACCATTACCATCAATGATGACCACAATGTCCAAGTCGATGGCTACGGAAAATCGTTTCAGAGCTCTGACGCCGAGCTGGACTTCTGGATCAATCACGATGGACCGATCTCTGGTTCAACCCGGCTCTCCGAACTTCTTACTTTTCGCAAGTTCGTTTTCGTCACTGAGTCCCTCACCGACTCTCCAATCGAGTCGTTTTTCCAACGGACCTCTGCTCCTCCTCCTTGGCCCGAATCGCCTTATGGCAAAGAGTAAGTCCCCACATTGTGCCGCCATGTCCACGTTTCACTGACGCCCACCAGGCACTCCTTCGACATCGCTCGCTATCAGAAGCAGTTTCCTCCTGGCAAACCAGGTGCATATGGCGCTCGGTACAAGTTTGACGACGACCAGGATCTTGTTACCCGGCTTTCGCAGCCCCATGCTCAGGATATATTTTGGCTCTTCCAAGACATTCAGAAGATTGGTCGGATAGGCTTCAAAGCTGCTCTGCTTCCAGTCAGTCCAGGCCGAAATCTCAAGAATCTCTGGGCAGCTATTCGAATCAGAAAGCCCATGGTCAGTAATTCCCAATATCATGATATACATCTAGTCTTGCTAACATCTGGAAAGGTGGCAGCAGTCGAGCCGTCTTGGCACCGGCTTATGAAGTGCCAATACCCCTTCGCAGTGCGGATCAAATCCGCAAATGGGCAAGCCGACTCCATCTGGGACGCCACCATACCGTCTACACCTGAAATTCCGGGCCAAAAAATAAAGTGCAATACGGTTTTCCGGTTGCGGCAGCGGCCTTTGGCGAATAGCGACTGCAGCTTCACTCTGTTTCCCAACTGGACGAAGGCGGAAAAGGCAGGTGAAGAGAAATAGGCAACTGTTCATCTGTTCTTTGACAGCTCTCTTCTTCCGAAGAATGTTTCTGGCAAGTCAGCCGTACGGAACGTTCTCAGATCGGACCAGATCCGGGTCACCAGCGTGTCGAGGCTTCTGCCTGACTCGAAGCCATACCCTTTACCATTCAAACGGCGGGGTGCGCCTTGGCCTTGGGAGGGACATTCGATCTTATACATGCAATCTTTGGCAAGGGAGTTTCTCCGCGGCCAAGGCTTCTGGACATCGCGGAACTATTTACCTTCTCCGCGCGATGAAGACCTTCCTTTCTCTCTGGATAGCCTGTCTCTCCAGGTTCTTGAAGGCACAGACCGACGCGTCCAACATCCTCCGGTCGTGGACATTTTCAAGCCTGTCAGCCCTCAACTTCTTGATGTGATACTGGGACAACACCAGGCTACATCCACAGTGGAGTTTCGAGAGTACGTCAAGTCCGCACAACTTGGTATTCTTGTATTTCCCGGCTTCGCTGGGTCAGGCAAAACAAGCGCAACCAGTGTCATGGTAGCCGCGCTGCTTTCCAATCCACAAATCAACCAGATATGTATCTCGGCGCCCACCAATGCGGCCGTAAGCAACATCTGTCAACGCGTCACGAGGACTTGGAACAGGCTTGTCGAAACGGTTGAAGCGAATCCTTCCATTGCGAATCTGCGTCCTGCCATGATCCTTCGGGCTTTCCAACTTGACATTGAAGAAGACCAAATTTTTCAACGTCTTCGAGCGCCACGCGGACAGCACAATACAGGCAAGGCCGGCAGTGTTTGGCATCCGAATTCATGGAAACTGGAAGGGTCTCTGGCGTTTTTTACGCTGCAAGTTCTCGACTTCAGCAGCGAGGAAATACCGCCCCTCGACGAGCGCTGCAGTCCTGCATTGCTCCAACTTCGGTCTACCGTTCGATCTGACGACGTGTATGACTCCATTCGTGAGCTTGCCCAAGGTGCAATCTCACATGATGAGTACAAAGCCGTGGGATGCCCACGAGGCGCATTGAGAGCCCTGCTGCGCAAAGTTGCCGCCTGCGCGTCCGTTATTTGTGTAACGCCAGAAATGTCGGCCGGTGCGTTCTTTGAGCCGCTGAAAGCGCGAAGCGACATCGTCATTCTGACGGCCGCGGGCGCAATGAGTCGCGCAGATGCGTTGACGGTATGGGGCAACATTTGCAAGCCCTGCATTATCATCGGCGACTGGAAGCAGCTGGCACCGACCATGCTTTCTGCGGACGAGACCAAGATGGGGTCGCGAAACTTGTTCGCAGCCGACGGCCAGGTTTCGATCCTCAACCACGCGATGCGAATCGGCCATCCCGTGTTCCACCTTCGCCACCAGTACCGAATGGCCCTTGGGCAATTTGAAATGCCCGTTTCGGTCGTGTATCCACAACTCATGAACAACTACTCACACGACAAGGGAACGGAACTCCATCAACGCAAGTTTGCCACTCAAGTAGATGCATGGCTGCAAGAGAAGTACCAGCTCACGAAACCGAGTCACAAGTCGTGGCCAGCTTTTCTGTCCTTACCTGGACATTGCGAGAAGGATGAAGCCACGGCGTCGCGGTTCAACATTGAACAGAATGAGTATGCGCTGGGAATTGCTAAAGAGCTACATCATGATGTTGGCATCCCTCAATCAGCTATCAAAATCGCCACCATGTATAGCTGCAACAAGCGTCATCTGGAGGGGCTCGTCAGTGAGGCCGGATACGAGGATATTGCTTGCCATACTGTCGACTCTTTCAACGGCGGCATTGGTTCCATCGTCATTCTTGTTCTCTGTGTGAACGGACGCACCGGTCCCTGCTTTACGCGTGATCCACGCCGTTTGGCTGTCGCCATCACAAGACACACCGACCATCTCCTCGTGATCGGGGACATCAATACGTTCAGGAGACATACGACTGACACGGGGGCAATGTCACGCATGATGGACTGGTTTAAATGCCACAACCGCGTGGCAGTTATAGCCACTGTGGCAAAGGGCGAGAGTGACGAGGACGAGGTTTTGCGCGAGCAAGATGAGGAGGACTGAACTTTCAGTTGCATGCCCCAACGCGCACCGAGACCGCTCCAGTGTGGCAGTGTCGCGTCTTCTTCAACGGCAGATGCATCACGTCTTTGTTTGGTAGAATACGCCAATGCTCAATTGATATGAGGCGACATGGGATGCGGCAACGACCAGCCTTTGATACATGTACCCGTGCGAGGGACGCGCTCCCTTTGCTTCGTACAATGAGCATGGATCACCCAGGGTCATAATTCAAAGAATTAGGTGCTAGAGCGCTCCTTAGCATATGCGAATATCCTTGCGTCAATGATCCTCGTGGCTCGCATCGTAAACTAACAGAATGGGCTGCGCTGGCCCGCCGCTGGGCAGCGCATTCGTACTGGCCAATGCAAATGATTGAGTTCTCCTATGCCCAGTCACTTGCTTCTCTATTCTCACATCTACATGCCCCCTAAGGACCTTGAGTCACGGCAGTCACGCCGCCAAGTCAGGCCCTTACCGGCTCAGCCAGAGAGAGTGTACAGCACCGTCACCATGATACGCGTCACGGCTAAGTGTCGCGGCGGGGTGTGAGAATAGAGACTCGTGTGACTGGAAATAGTCATTCCCATGATCAAAACAGCTGCGACAAGCTTCCAACCCCAATGGAGGGTTTGTCTATGTCACCTTTGAGATTTCCGCCTTCAACTCTGCCGTCCTCGCCGTGGTTGTAAAAGAATCGACGTCCATGATGGCTACCAGTAGCTAGATCAGCAATCCGGTGAGAATATCGGGGGCCCAGCAGCGCCCGGGGCTGTGTCGGAGCCCGATTCCCCCAGTGTGTGCCATGCAGCCAGTTGGATCAACAGCCTCCAGAAACGCACGCACACAGACGAGAGGAGAAAAGGGCTTGGTCCCTCTACATGAACTTGCCCTGCCAGGAGCGCGATCATACTTACCTTAAGGTACGTAAGGTAGGTAGGTAGGTAGCATGTACCTAGGTGCTAGGTACTTTGCGAGGTGCACAGTCAAGGTCGGGGTTGGCACCTGCCAAGGTCCGCCGGTGCTCCCTGCCCGCCGTGAGGACGGTGCGGGACTCGTGGAGCGAGCCTTCCTGCTACATCAGCATCACCTTGTTGGCCGCGGGGACATGTCCATCCATCTGCCTGCCTAGACCGTGGCCTCTCCAGAGTCCAGAGTCCGCACCATCTTCACTCTTTCACCTCGTCAATTTTCTTCCAACTCCAGCGCTGGCTCAATATCCTTCCACAAGGCGGACATCTTCAGCGGTATGGACCTCAACATCAATGAACTTCGCTCTCCGGGTTCGCAGAAAATGACACTGGCGCCCTATGAGTCCCTGCCTCCGGAGATTCGTTGCGCCATTTTGGAGCAAATCAAATGGTGCAAGTACCGCGGCTGGTCCACATGCGCAGCCGTCTGCAAAGAATGGCAGCCCGTCATCGAGGAGGAAAACTTTCGCCGCCTGAAGCTGGGAGGGGAGTGTCTCACGGCGTTTGCCCGAATAGTTCGGGCAAGAGAGTATGTCCGCCACATCTGGTTCGATATTCAGCTGCCAAGCTACCTGTGCCCGTCGTGCGAGGAGACGGAGCCGACGCAGCGATTGGCGAACATCAACAGCAGGTACAGCTTCGCGGTATACAAGCTGTTTCACGTGCTCAAACACTGGGGGGGCTCCCACGACTTGACTCTGGAGCTCAACGCATACTGCGCTGGCGACTAGTAGCACTGGTTCAAGCATTACATTTTCTCAAGTTCGGAAACGGACCACACCGACATCGACACAAATCCTGCGGTGGCATGGACAAAGACTATTCATGACCCGTATCACAATTGGCACCACGGGAAATTCAGCCCTGCTCCTAGGGAATCGCTGTTGCGACTCTTTGCGAAATTGGACCTAGCCTTCCTGTGTGAGTTGCCCAAAGTGGAGGCGGTCACGTCCCTCGTCATACGTCGGCAACTTCGCCGTCGACTTGGGGCGTGGTCCATTGCCCAAGTAATGGCCAAGCTCCCTCGTGTGGAGAAGCTCATCTACGAACCGTGGCGGGCATACGACAGGCGATATAGCAAGAGACTGGACAGCGGTATGCACGGACATGGCGTCTCGCAGAACTTGAGGAAACGCTGACTGCTGAAATCGCATGCCGTAACAGACTTTCGGCGGCTACTGCGAGATGGCTTGCCCCAGACGCTCAAGAGGGTGTTCGTTTTCGAGGATTTCGACGACGCCATCGGCGACGGGCTCGCCCTCTCGCTACCGATGGAACGTGTGAGCCACTCGCGCGTGTGCAGCGCCCGGAACGCCGCGAACTTTGTCTCGTTGAGCCTCCGGCTTGAGGAGCTGTGCGTGTCGTACATGATCGATGCCGCGCATTTCCTGACGGCCTGTTGCAACGCTCCAAGCTGGACGTGGTCCAGCCTGAGGTGTCTGGCGCTGACGTCGCCGCTGCTGCTGGATGCGAAAGACTAGGACGCTATCGAGGCGACGAAAGCCCTGCTGGTGCAGGCCGGGAGAGTGGCGCTGCGCATGCCCGAACTTCACACCATGGTGGTCTGGTACGCCGACAAGGACTGTGCCGCGGCATTCATCTACCACAAGGGCGGCGACGGTGGGTGCATCACCTGGCGCGGCTCGTGGGACGTGGAGCTGGACCATGACGTGGTGGCGGCGTGGAGTCGTGTGGCCGAGCGCAACGGTGGCCGTCCGCTGCGCGTGTTCAAGGAGCTCCTGAAGAAGAACGAATTCATGTGCCACGGCGACGCCATCTATCTCCTGAGTTTGCCGTGTGAAGTGGTGGCACCACAGTCGCTCTGGCAGATACGGGTTGAGCACAGGCGGCAATCAGGGACCCGCTCGGGGTGGCCACGTGTACATCCGTAGACGGGGTAGGTCGCCGAGCACAGGGATGAAGCGTGGGAGAAGATGTCTCGTGGCAGACGATGGGACCGCGGGAGATGAGGAGCCTCGGGAGCCTTGGGATCCCTGGGAGACATGAGGTGCGACGGAGATGAAGTGGTATTCCGACAAGATCAGCGCCAAAGGTGGACATGATACAGCGTGAAATTTCATGCCCTAGTGATTTGGTGCAAGAGTCTCTTGAGCAGGACACTGGTGACTCGGCGACGGGCGTGGTCACCGTTCACCCACCAGACTCCCACCTGGCTGGCGGTCCGTGTCCTAGACCCTGAGGCTCGGCTCGGTGACGCGGAGCGGCGAGCCGTCTGGTGACTTCGGCGGTGTGCCACGGTTGGCCGGATGGCACCAGGCAGCAGGTTCAACCTTGTCAGTGCGTTGCCACTCGTTAGCTAGGTATTTTGTTGGACTCTGCACAGGCCCCGGCCCCACCGCGCCGAGCCCCCGTATCGGTCGTATCCAGCCGGTCCGGGAACGCGACGGGCGGCACGGCCCCGCCCATTTCCTAATCCAGCCAAAAACGCGGGAGCCTGCGGACCTTGGGGGCCTCATGGCGCAGCCGCGCAGCCGCCTCGACGCCCGCCGCACAGGGTGGCCTGCGCCATGGGCTTGTGCCCGGCCGGGCGGCAGGATCGTCGTTGGGCACGCAACTTACTACCTGCCGACCATTGGCGTCAAGGGCTCGAGTGAGAGGGATGCTTGCTTATTTGTATAAAGTTGCCGGGACGCCGACAGATGGGCTCGCCGCTGCTGTGTCAGACACAGATGTTTGTCCTTGTTGCAGATAGCGAGCTGACAAGATGAAGGTGCCGCTGCAGCAGTTGGCGCTTCTGCCCTACGCCGCGACAGCAACAGCGACGGCAACGAGGGGCGTCGTCGCTCCCACCGCGACGCTCGACGCGGGCCCCGTCTTTGGCGCCTCGACGTCCCTGCCGGGTGCCGTCGCGCCCGTCAACAAGTTCCTCGGCATCCCGTACGCCGCACCGCCGCAGCGCTTCCGCCTGCCGACGCCGCCTGCGAAGTGGACGCGGCCGCGCAACGCGACGGCCTTTGGCGCCTCGTGCATCCAATACGTGCCCAAGACCGGTGAGTGCCAGCGCACCCCCCCAACGCCGTCGTATCTTGCCTCTCGGGGTATGTGTGTGTGTGTGTGTGTGTGTGTGTGTGTGTGTGTGTGTGTGTATTTGTGTGTGTGTTGTGGTGCTGTGCTTTTGACCACGGCTGACCCTTTGGCCGCTGGCCGCTGGCAGACGCCGGCCCTGGAGAGGACATCTTTGACAAGCTCTTCAACCAGCACCCGCCGGAGAGCGAGAACTGTCTGTTCGTGAATGCGTTTGCGCCGGCGTCGCCGGGTCCGAGGGATGGGAGGCCGGTTGTTGTGTTTATACCGGGCGGGGGGTGGACGATGGGCGATGGGCGGCTGGACATGGCGGGCTTTGCGGGCTACGAAGATATCGTGGCCGTTACGTTCAACTACCGCACGAACAGTTTGTGTCCCTTATTCCTCTCACCTCACCTCACCTCACCTCACCTCACAACGCCTCAACCCACTTCGCCTCAGAACAACGACACGCCACACAACATGTTGAACGTACAGTACGCTGACGCCATCCGCAGTCTTTGGCTTCCCCAACGCGCCCGGCATGCCCCTCGGCGAGCGCAACCTCGGGCTGCACGACCAGCGCCGCGCACTCGCGTGGGTGCAGGCCAACGCGCGTGCCTTTGGCGGCGACCCGCGAAAGGTGACCATCTGGGGAGAGTCGGCGGGCGCCATGTCCGTCGACATCCACATGCACGCCCTGGCCGCGGCGCCGCCGTTTCGCGCGGCCATCATGTCGAGCGGCGAGTACTCGTTTGGCATGTTTGCCATGGCGAGCAGGCCAGACGACACCGGCCGCAGCTGGGACAACGTCGTCGAGGAGGTGGGCTGCGGGAACAACAGCAGCCACAACAGCAGCAGCAACAGCAGCAGTAGCAGCGATCACGACAGTAACAGCCACAGCAAGGACACGCTCAAGTGCATGAGCCGCGTCCCTGCCGACAGGCTCCTCGCGGGCCTGCACAAGGCGGGCGCGTCGTACAACCCCATCGCGGACAACGCCACGGTGCCGGCGGGACGGGCCGCGGCGTGGCGGCAAGGCAAGACGGCGCGCGTGCCGGTGCTCGCGACGACCATGGCCGAGGAGGCCCGCGCGCTGCTGAACCGCAACATCACCATGGCGCGCTTCCTCGAAGCCTACTTCCCGCCGGCGCTCGTCCCCAAGGCGCTGCAGGACGCCATCCTGGCGCACTACCGGTCGAAGCAGCGCCGGCCCGCGCCGGAGACGGACTTTGACGTCGCGGCGGCCATATCCACCGACTTTCACTGGCAGTGCCCGCAGCGCCTGCTCGGGTCCGCGTCCGCCTCGGCGCCGCGTGCCCTACGGCAGCCCGTGTGGCGCGGCTACTTCAACGCCTCCATCGCGGACACCCTGCTGCTCCCGGACGAGTTCCGGTGGCTGGGCAAGTTCCACGGCACGGACGTGCTGCTGGCGTTTATGGCGCCGTCGTACGACGAGCTCAACGCCGTCCTGCCCGCGCCCCTGCCGCCGCAGCTGTACGCGTTTGCCAACTACTACCGCGCCATGGTGGGCGCGTTTGTGCGCAACCCGGCGGCCGGGCCGGGCTGGCCGGCGGTGACCGCGGCGACGGAGAAGGGGCACTATGCGTCGTTTGACGTGGCGAGCCTCGGCGACGTGGGGGATGTGCGGACGGGCGGGGCGACGCCGGTGAACGCGACGGCGCTGGATGAGAGCTGCGCGCTGTACGAGGACGTGTATCCGCTGCTGGAGCAGGTGATGGGGTGACGGTGCTGCTGGACGTAGATAACCTATGTCACCGGTGGGTGTGTATCGTGTCCTATGCAGTAGAGGTAGTATCTGGTGTCTCTGCGGGGTGGACAGCTGGTGCTTTCATTCGTATTGTACAATACTTGATTATCTATACATCTTGGGTGTAGTTATGTAGAACATGGGAGACAATGCTCCGATAGACATGCTATGGTCGTTCTGGAAGATTTCTAGCGCCGGGTGAGCACACAGACACGTCATCGACGGAGGGAAGCTCCGGGGCGGCGCCACATCTCGGGTCTCAGTTGCGACATCCCGCGCATGGCAGCAAGATCACGATCTCGTCTGTGCAAAGGGCTACCGGGGCCGCAATGCCGCACGTGTCGTCATAGAAAGCAAAGAACTGCGACGCAGGGCTCAATTGGAGACGGGAAAGGGGCCCTTGCTGCCTGCGCTGGTGGCCGATCGTCGACGTCATGTCAGTCTCACGGAGCGCGCCCACAGCGCAACGGCGAGCGGCATGTGGCATTGGCATCTCGTGCCGACGACGGGGCCGCCTATAAATGAGAACGACTCCAGGAGATACCCTGATGGCCACTGCATATCGCCGTGAGTCCAATCGCGACACGAGTTGCGCACACACCACGGCCCCTGAGATACCCCTGAGCCCCTGACGCTGCTGTACGCGTCCCCTTCCGGCATACGACGGAGCAACCACACGGCGGAACAGCACGCATACTTGCATACATACACACAGACATACACGCGCGCCATCAAGGTTCCAGGCTAGCACCACCACCACCATGGGCTACCCCGACACCTTCGAGGGCTTCTGCGTCGACGGCCCCGCGACGTGGAGCACCTTCAAGCGCGCCGAGCTGACGCCCAAGCCCTTCGGCGAGCGCGACATCGACGTGCAGATCGAGGCGTGCGGCGTGTGCGGCTCCGACGTGCACACCGTGACGGGCGGCTGGGGCGACTACACGGGGCCGCTGTGCGTCGGGCACGAGGTCGTCGGCCGCGCCGTGCGCGTCGGGGCCGGCGTCCGCTCCGGCATCCAGCAGGGCGACCGCGTCGGCGTCGGCGCCCAGGTCCACGCCTGCCTGCGCTGCCGGCTGTGCACCGCCTCGCCGCGCACCGAGGAGTGCTACTGCCCGCACGAGATGGTCGACACGTACAACGCGCAGTATCCCGACGGCTCGTGGGCGCACGGCGGCTTCGCGTCGCACATCCGCGCGCACGACTTCTTCGTCTTCAAGATCCCCGACGCGCTCGAGACGACCGCCGTCGCGCCGCTGCTGTGCGCGGGCATCACCACGTACGCGCCGCTCGCGCGCGCCGGCGTCGGCCCGGGCAAGCGCGTGGGCGTCGTCGGCGTCGGAGGGCTCGGCCACCTCGCGCTGCAGTGGGCGCGCGCGCTCGGCGCCGAGACGTACGCGCTGACGCACTCGCCGGGCAAGGCCGACGACGCGCGCGAGCTCGGGGCCAAGGACGTCATCGTCACGAGCATTGGCGACGACGGCGACGGCGACGGCGACGGCAAGTGGGCGGAGCCGTGGAAGTACACCTTCGACTTGGTGCTCAACTGCGCCGACGCCACCGACAAGTTCGACCTGCCGACGTACTTTTCGCTGCTCAAGCCCGGCTGCGACTTCCACATGGTCGGCATCCCGGACAGGCCGCTGCCCGAGCTGAGCGCGGGCGCCTTTGCGGCCAACGGCGCCAAGCTGACGGGCAGCCACCTCGGCAACCACCAGGAGATGGAGGACATGCTGCGGCTCGCGGCCGACAAGGGCGTGCGCGCCTGGGTCGAGACGATTGACATTTCCGAAAAGGGGTGCAAGGAGGCCGTCGAGCGCGTCAAGGACAACAAGGTGCGCTACCGCTTCACCATGACGGGCTTCGACAAGGCGTTCAAGGCGTGAGGAGGTGTGCATGTTGCGATGATAGATGACGAATGAGGAGTTGGGGTATTACCTATAGGAATTCGATTCGTACAGACGAAAAAGAGTACAAAACGCCGTCTATATGCAGTGAGATGCGATGCGTGTGCGTCATGTCCAGGTCGCAAGACCTCTGCGACGGTGCGGCGCGTCGCTTGATATCCGCGCAGTCTGGGCCCAGCCTCGGTCCGTTCTAGCCATGCCAAGCGATGCAATGCTGTCCGCCCCCGTTGAATGCCAATTATGCCGTGCAGCTGTCAGTATCGTCTCCCACGTCCACCAGAGTCAAGTCAACGAGGCTCAAGTCAAGTCCAGTCGAGTCGGCCAACCCCGTCACGCCTTCTCGCCTCTCGCCTCCCAGCCCCCGTCGGCGAGCAGGTCCCGCATCGCGCCCTCGATGTGCTTGGCCATGGTGTAGTGGCTGTCGCCCGAGAACTCGGTCAGCACGGCGTGCGGCACGCGCTCGGCCAGGTACCGGATGGCCTGGATCGGCGCGTTGGCGTCCTCGACGCCGTGCCAGATGCGCACCGGGTCGTACGCCACGTCCTCGAGCCGGAAGCCCCAATCCGGGTCCGACAGCAGCCGCAGCTCCTCGACGGCGGCCGCGGCGCCCTGCGTGAAGGGCTCGTCCAGCACGATGCGCAGCGTCTCTTCCCTCTGGGCGGCGATGGCGGCGATTTGGTCCTGCTGCTCATCTGCCGTCGTCTTGCTCTCCATGCTGGCCTTGCCGCTGCTCTCGGCTTCGGCCCCCTTGCTGCCCGCATCTGCCGCCGCCGCCGCGGCAGCAAACCACTTGTCGATGCGCCGCGCCACAACCTCCCTCGTGACAATCCAGCGCAGCGAGCGTATCATGGCGACGGTCCCCACGGCCATGGCCCCCGGCGCGTTGACAGCCACAGCCCTCGCCGCGCGCCTCGTCCGCGACATGAGCTGCGCGCCGGCCTCCCAGGGCGGCCCGCTGGCGAAAAGCCCGACGCCGGCAACCATGCGGCGTGGCAGGGCGTGGGCGCAAGCCAGTGCGTAGGGCCCGCCGCCCGAGGTGCCGAGGACGGCGAAGCGGTCGATGCCGGCGGCGCGGGCAAAGGCGCCGACGTCGTCGGCCCAGTCGATGATGCGGCGGCCGGGCCGCGGCGTGGACAGGCCGAAGCCCGGGCGGTCGAGGGCGATGAGGCGCACGCCCAGCAGGGAGAGCATCGAGGCGACGGGCTGGGCCTCGAGGCGCGACGACGGGAAGCCGTGGAAGTAGAGCAGCGGGGCGCCGGCCGGGTCGCCGTACTCTGCGAAGCCGAGGGCGCGGCCGTCGGGGAGGGTGATGGTCTGGTGCAGCCGCGGCGAGGCGAAGGGTGAGTGTGAAGCCGCTTGCGACGAGGGGGGTTGTGATGACGAGGCTTGTGATGATCCGGCTCGTGATGCCAGGGCGCGTCGGCTGGGGCGCGCCTGGTAGACGGCGCGCCACGGTGTTTGCCTCGCGGCCATGTTCTAAATTGTGTGCGCGCACGCGTGAAGCAACGGTGCTGTGAACAAACTTTATCGGAACATGAGTTGAGTCGAGAGAGAGAGAGAGAGAGAGAGAGCGCCCGATGGTGCGGTTATGAATGAATGAATGTGAGTGTGCCCGTTGTTCAGGTGTAAGTTCCATCCACGGCGGTGTCTCAGGCACTGCTCGCCTTGTGGGGACCTCAGACGACGCTCCAGTGCCAGAATAGGAAATAGCAGGTACCGAGACGAGGTACCACCGGGACGGGCGTCGGGAGCGGACGCTGGCCGTGGCCCGTCGCCCCGCTGTAGTTACTTCGTAGCACAGCAGTTGATTGCCCTGCGGGTGGCCTCTAGGGCAGCGGGTGTCTCACACGACCAGACACAGCCCCCAGCCGACAGCACTTGCGGGCGACAGTGGACAGGACTGGAAGATTGGCAGGGGCGTAGGCCCTGTAACCGGGACTGGGCAACGGCACAATGGCCCAAGTCCGGCACCGACGCTGTGGCAATGCAGCGTTCGGCTGAGCATTCCGACGTTGCGTCTAACGCTGCGGCGTGGAGTGACGTCGATTGTCTTCTTGTGCATTGCTCACAGCCGGAGGCTGCCGGGTGATGGAATCCGTTCTCAGTTGTGCTCGTCGCAGAGGAGCTGCTGTCCGAACAAGGGTACATGACGAGACTGCCCCAAACACAGCTGCGTCTAGCTAGATGTCAAGATCCGGCTGAATGGCGGGCGCGTCAATGTCGGTCTATATGCTACACGGGAAGCAATATTTCCTGAGGGACGGGGGAAGTTTCATTTTGTGCAACAAGTGGAAACATGCTGTACTCGTTCGTTTGTCATTGCGGTCGCCCTTGCTGGACGCCTTATTACGTACTACGTAAGGTAGCCAGCACTGAGAGGCTCGTGCAGCCTGGAGCTCGCAGCTGGAGCTCGCACTTGGGCAGCCCCACAAATCAGAGCCACCCCGTCCAACCTCCCTCCAGCCCACTTCTCACTGGCCGACGTCGCGCATCGCGAATCCTCACCTCCCACCTCAATCCCACCACCACCGCCCGGCACCGCATCATCACGATCACGATCACGACCACCACCCCACCCCCGCCCGCGCCGCCATGGCGTCCGACCCCAAGCCCAAGCTCCTCTGGAACGCCGAGAACATCAAGGACATTGCCGAGTCGGTCGGCATCGCGAGCCTCAACGACGAGGCGCAAAAGGCGCTGCAGCAGGATGTCGAGTTCCGCGTCGGCCAGATCCTCGTCGAGGCCCTGCGCCTCATGCGCGCCGCCCGCCGCACCACCATGACCGTCCAGGACGTCTCCCTCGCCCTGCGCGTCCTCGACGTCGAGCCGCTCTTCGGCTACGACTCGACCCGGCCCCTGCGCTACGGCGAGGCCAGCCTCGGCCCCGGCCAGCCGCTCTTCTACATCGAGGACGAGGAGGTCGACTTTGAGAAGCTCATCAACGCGCCTCTGCCCAAGGTCCCGCGCGACATGAACTTTACCGGTGCGTTTCTCTCATCTCCCTGGCTGTCCGGCTCTCATGTCCATGTGTGCGCGGCACCGCGTGGCATGGCCTGGCATGCATGGCAGTGCCCGCTCCGTAAATGACTGAGCTGAGCTGACCCTCCCTCCCTCCCCTCCAGCCCACTGGCTCGCCATCGAGGGCGTCCAGCCCTCCATCCCCCAGAACCCGACCTCGGCCGACTCGCGCTCCCAGGAGCTGCTCCCCAAGGGCCCCGGCGCCAACCCCGCCCTCAACGCCCTCGCCGGCAACGACAACGTCTCGGTCAAGCCCTCGGTCAAGCACATTGTGAGCAAGGAGCTCATCCTGTACTTTGACAAGATCCAGGCCGCCGTCCTCGACGACAACCCCGACGACGAGGTGGTGCGCCTCCGCCAGGCCGCCCTCGGCTCCGTCCGCGACGACCCCGGCCTGCACCAGCTCGTCCCCTACTTCATCAATTTCATCATGGACCGCGTCACCCACCACCTCGACGACACCTTCACCCTCAAGCAGATGATGGAGCTTACCAACGCCCTCATCGAGAACAAGAGCCTCTTCCTCGACCCCTACGCCAGCTCCCTCTCCGCCCCCGCCCTCACCTGCCTCATGGCCCGCAAGCTCGGCTCCGACGACGGCGTCGACGCCCTCAAGGAGCAGTACGACCTGCGCCAGTTCTCCGCCTCCCTCGTCGGCCGCATCGCCCGCCGCTACGCCGGCTCCAACACCCTGCTGCGCCCCAAGCTCACTCGCACATGCCTCAAATACCTCCTCGACCCGACCAAGCCGCCAGCCGTCCTTTACGGCGCCGTCCAGGGCCTGCTCGAGGCCGGCGGGCCCGAGGCGATTCGCGTCCTCGTCCTGCGCAACCTCAAGGCTTTTGACGCCGGCATCCTCCAGCCCCTCAAGGAGAAATCCGAGGGCACCATCGACTACGAGATGCTCGTCCACGGGCTCGTCGAGGCCGTCGCCTCCCTGGCCACGCGCACCGACGACGCCATCAACGGCATCGAGGGTGTGCCCTCGGAGGTCGAGTTGGCCGAGCTCAAGGACTTTCTCGGCCCCATTGTCGGCGAGCGCATCGCGTCGTCGCGCAACCGCGGCCTGGTGCGCACCATCCTCGACGCGCGGCAACTGGAGTAGACAAGACAGCGACGGAGTGTAATAAAATCACGGGGGACGGCGAAATGGCGTTTGGCGGATACCAGGTTGGATCGTTTGCATGCTTTCATTTTACCCCCCAGCCAGTCTAGACAAAAAGGGCCCTCTAGGTAGAAGGTCGACAAAGGGAATGCCTTTCCGGCGATATTCTACACCCGTTCGTTACTTGTGACAGACTCCGCCCGTTCCTCTGCGACCCGATCCCCAGCCCGGGGTCGGCATCGATCGGCATCAGAAATTCCACCCGCAGACGCCTACCCGCTGCTCCCTCCCTCTCTTATCTTTCACTCACTCACTCACTCACACACTCTCTCTCCACAACCCGCCACCCCATTACAGGCCAAAGGCGAGGTACAGGCCGCTCAGGACGCTGGAGATCCACAGGGCCGTCTCGCCCTTCTTGATGCTCGACTTGGCGAAGCCGATGCCCATGTCGTAGACGAGGTGCTTGATGCCGTTGATGAAGTGGAAGGCGAAGGGGAAGGCGAGGCCGAACTTGATGCCGCCCTTGATGAGGAAGGGGAGGCCGCCGAACGCGGCGGCGACGCTGGCGCTCTCGAGGTGCAGGCCGAGGAGCGGGGCGACGAGGTAGCCGGTGAAGTAGACGTAGGCGGCGCCGGAGAGGGTGCAGCCCGTGATGCGCGTCCAGGCCGAGGCGCCGAACCACGTCTGCTCCATCTTGTAGATGCCCAGGTGCGGCGAGACGGGGCGGTGCAGCCGCTGGTTGACGAGGATCTGGTGGCCCTCATCGGTGGAGAGCTTGGTCGTCGCGATGGGGCTGCGCGCGTGTGTCCTGCGTTAGCTTGAGTGCTCGTGGTGGCGATGGAGAGCTCCCCCCGGGGGAGGAGGAGAGGGAGGCGGGCGGGCGCACCGGGACTGCGACGTCGACATGCTCGAGGCGAGGACGGCCTTGGGGACGGCCTGGTTGAAGAAGACGCTGGGCTTGGCGCCTACAGGCAATCAATCTGTCAGTCGGCCATTCAATGCTTTGTTTGTTCGCTTGCCCGGACGGTTGGCCGGTGAGGCTATTCGCGACAGCAGCTTGCCCCCGGGCGCGGGCGGGTCACGCATGTGCTTTTCCGGGCAGCCACAACGGCACGGGCTGGAAGGCGGAGGGGAAGCGACGGACCTCTGCGCAGGGCGGCGACGCCGACCCGTTGGGCAATCATGGCGGCGGCGGCGGCTGGTTGTGTGAGCTCGTCGAATTGAAGACCGTTGGTGGTGGCGGTGGTGGTGGTGAAGGATGGACGGCGTCGGCTTCCCGTCTATGATGATTGTCGGTCGGTCGTCGCACGGTCGTCGGAAGAGCATCAGCTCGGTTCCTCGGTCCAGCCCGCCAATCAGGGCGCCGCAATTCCTCATCCCGGGCGCTCACGTGACGGCGCCGTTCGCCTATATGCCAGCGTCACGTGCGGGTCCCAGCGGACCTCACTGCGACTCCTTCGAGTACAAGAAGTGGACGACTCGCAACTGCCGACCACCAATTCTCAATGCATGTACCTGCTGTGCGTGCTGCTCTGGACAGATTCGCAAACAGGTAGTTGTCTGAGCCTGGTCTTGCGGCGCGCGCGGGTGGGGTGCGTCGTTGGCATCACCAATGAAGGACAGAGTGTGGCCGACCTCCACTGCTTGCGCCCTTGACTCCTTGTCTACAGACTCGTGGGAGTACGGAGCACCGCGCGGCTGGCTTCAACTGTGATCTGCCGATGCAGGTACACCTGACATGGCTCCGAGGGCCACGGTTGCGACGCTGGCGAGACTGCCTCTCATCCCGCCTATTGTGGCTGACATCAGGAAAGGAGCGATTGGGCCGATGGCGCTTGGGATGAAGTGAAAGTCCATCGTGCGAAAGCATTGGGCTGGTCACGCCCTAGACCCTGAATACCAAGTACCAGATGACTCGGCCACACCATACAACATTGTCTGCGATAAAGTGTCGTGATGTTCTGCTTCTCCGAGGCACATGCAGCCGGGGTAAATGAGAAGGGTCTCGGCAATACCTACTCTTGCTTCGACAAGGCTCCCCGGTAGACCAGGCTCTAGGGCATCTCACCACGTAGAAATGACTCTTGCCATCTATGAACATGTCTTCAACCACGATCGTAGCAGTGAGTGCAAATTCGGGCTTCTTGGCTCATTCATTTCGCTTATGTGCTCGTGTCGGCGGACCCGAAGAGCCCTTGACCTGGCGAAATGCGCCGCTCCTATGTGATGCGTGTGGGGTGACATCAACTGGCATGATGGCGCTACATAAGCTTGATGTAGTAGGGAATCTATCTTCAGAGCCGAGATGAACTCAACACTATCATTTCAGGAGTCGAGGAGTCTGCCACGTACGCGACGGCAGACGGATATGCACTGTCGGCTCGCAGGAGTGTCCCTGGTGACACTGTTGACTGCGGACAATGTCCGCCGATGGTTTGAGAGCCTACATGTCGGACCCCACGTCTTGTCGTCGGGCTATGGCCATGACGTTAATGTTCGCCGAGGGCTTCAGACGAAGGGCTACCGTATCGATGCTTAGACTGTCCCGGGTTTTGCATTATTCCTGCACTGTCCGTCTTCCATGGCCGGGGTCTTACTTTCGGAGGTACAAGCTTGCTATATAATGGCGGAAAACTAGCATCACAGGCTGTCAATAGACCATTTTCCATACACATAAGCTTGCGGGTGCATGTGACTGTAGAGAGCAATCGAGTGCTCTATGGACATGAATCTCTACGAAATGGTTGCAGTAAAGTAAATGCCTTCGTTGTAATTGCTCGAGTACTGACAGAGAACGGCGAAACAGTTTGACCGCTCCTGTGGGAACGGAGCCAATCAATCGCAGCAGGGAGTAAGCGCCTTCACCTGCGTTATGTTCCAATGACCATAGAAGCAATCCAGCTCATCGGCGAACGGATGCGACTCATCCTCGCTGGCTAGTTTACACCATGCGACGGTTCCGCAACTCCTAGCGTCCGGATGCCGATCTCTTGTGAAGCAGCTATAAATGTCGACCGTATGATTCGACGCGACGAGAACGTCTAGTTTTTGGTGGTTGTCGATACACTCTGCGCACCTATTTTCTGCCTCTGGCAGCGCGTGAAGAAGAACAACTATGCAGACGAACACTACACATGACGCATTAGAGTGGCAATTCAGGCAGATATATTGCATCGCACGCAAACATGAAATTAACATGGCCACGAGTCCTGGCAGCTTCATCTACATCACAAAGCACCGCATTTGTTGACGGGGAACTGATTCAGGTGCCAGACGCCAAGCATGACACGCTTCGTCAATTGGTGTGGCGAAGGCCAGATATGTGTTTCAAGGGGCGACACCAGATCGATTTTATCATGCCAGCATATGGAAGTAGGGCACCATCGAGCAATTTCCGGTCGCCATACGACAGCGGGGATCCGCTTAGTCGGTCAAGGCGGCAATGCCAACAGCCAGGAGACTGTCCGAGTAAGCGTCCGGTCGGCCATGTGCCAGACAAGCGTCAGGCACGTCAAAGTAAGCGTTGGTCGCTGGTGAGGGCGTGACATGGGTGGGTGTCGGTCCGCTCGCTGCTTGGATGCGCACTTCTGACGTTCAGATTCCGAGCTCCAACCGCCAGGACGGCAGGCAGGCCGCACTTATGGTCGAGTGTGCGGTTGCTGCAGTAGCCGCGAGCTGGCCAATGGTAATTGTAGAGAGAAATATCGTGGCTTCTCTCCTGTTCAGCACCTTTATTCCTTCCAGTATAGCCAATACATGATGATTGATGGCATTGCGAAGTTTTGGAGGTCCAAGTCCACGCTCAATGTCCGCCAGCGTCGGTCCCAAAGCAAAGTGGGAGGCACCTGGTGGCTCCTGCTGAGTCCTAATGGCTAATCTCCGGCGGCTGCCCTACGCCACGTGACGCGCACGCGCCGATAAATCCCAGGCTCCACGACACCGTGATCCAACCTCTCTCTCCCTTTTTTCCTCTCCAGATAGTCACGAGCCGCCCGCCGCGCGCTGCCTACTGCGCCTCCGCTGGGCAGCGGCCCGGCCGGCAACCTCGGGACCTTTGGGTCCCTCGTGGGCGGCTCGGAGAGGAACAGATCCTTCGTTAATCTCGACACCTTTGTTGGTTCCGTCTTGGTGTCGTTTCATTCTGAGATCTACATTCTTTGTTCGCTACGTACGTGCATGCGTGTGTCTGTCTGCCCTTGCGGTGCCCGGTGGTCCTTGCTGCTGCTGCCGCGCCGCGGCGCGCCTGGCTTCCACTGCAGAGGGTTACATGAGATGCAGGCATCCCTGCGTTAACTGAATTGAACTTTTTGTCCCCCGTCCTCCTCGTGGAATTCGCGTTGGTGCCTTGATCGCCGCAAGGACCAGATAGGCGAATCGAGCGCCAAGTGCATGCGCCCATTGCGACCACCAGCGCAACCCGTCAAAGGCCAAACAACACGGACCGTCCCTGCATAGCTTGGACGGAAACGCCAGACGCTGCCATTCGCCGGGCTTGTCCGTGATCCTTTGTTCCCATCATGCCCTGGTTGCCGCCGCGTCTCGGCTTTGTCCTCCCTCGCATTCTCGTCTTCCCGGCCAGAGTTATAAGAGAGTCGACTCCCAACGATGCACCCCGACGGATCATGACAAGCATTGCATATCCTCGCCGCCTTACCGCGCAAGACTCATTGTCCTCCCTCCATATAGTCAATTGAACGACTACCTCACTTCGTCGACTCATCATGTCCGCCGACGACGACCACAGCGCCTCGCCGGTCGACACCCCCGAGGCCGAAGCCGAGCCCATGGTCGACGATGACATGGACGGTGGCGACGACGGCGACGACGCGTCTTCGCCCACGGATGAAGAGCCCAGCTACGACCGCGCGCCCAGCGCTCGACCTTCCATGCCTGGCTGGGGCGCCCTCACGACGTGGGTACGACAGCAAGCGACGTCGGTTCCTTGGTCGGCTCCGACCGGGGGCGGCCGTGACGAGCCCCAGTCACCGCGGCACGCTGGGGGTACGTTGGGGAGCTCGAACTTGTATGCGCAGGCGTCGCCCGTCGGCTTCGCGGCCATGAACATTGCCATTGTGGCGGGCTTTGCCTTCATCTCGCTGTGGCTGCTCGAAAGCATCGTGGTTCAGTCGGTTCTGGGTGCGGGTCGCATGTACTGGTACGAGTAGTGAGGGCGCCTAACTGTGGGAGCTGCCGTTGAGTGGTGTCGGCGAGGTCGATGGGGATGTCCATGTTCGCTCGGGAGGATACGTTCGGTTTGGGGCCTGCTCTTAATCACAAGTACGTGGTGGTAGCTACTTAGGACTCCTTCACATCTTGAGCAGGGGGTCTGGAACCACAGAAGTCTGGGAATACAGTGTAGACACTCGCATACATGTACAGATTGGAACCCGGAGGGACGATGTGCAAGAGCACGTCGCGAAAATACAAGACATGGCCACAACATACGCAAGCAGAAACTCGTGGTGTTCTATGATCTACGCCTTAGCAGCCTGCCGTCCCTGAACCGTGTATCAGTTCCATCGCATAGCGGGCACGACGGTCCGTCGCTCGTGACACTCTGCACGACGCGAGCACCCTCCGGGCGGTGGATTCTAGCCAGGAGTGGAGCATGAGCCAAAGCGGCCCAATATGGACTCATGGAGTACACCTCGCGGGGGGATGTGACCCGACTCTGTGGCAGCAGCACTCTGTACTCACATCTACTCCCGTAATGCGCTCTGACGAAGGTTGTCTAATGTTCAGGACCTCTGTCAGAGTATGCCAGAGCCAGCACGGGTACTCAGAGATACCAATTACTCCTGTGTCACGACAAGAAACGCCCGAAGCACAACATGTTATCATTTCGGCCACTTACCTCGCAAGACCGATTAGGAAGCTATTTGCTACTTAGACGATTCTAGTACCTAGCTGATAACGTTATGGCCAACAACAATGCGCCTCGCGAGCATGGCTAGCACCCGTATGAGAACATGCAGCGAGCCTGTCGCGTCATGCGCCGCCTACCCGTACATACTCAACTTCCAGCTGGCCTCACTGGGCGTTCCCTCCCAAAATTACAGAGAAGGCAGCCCGGTATATGCCGATCGATGCGATTTACATCATGAATTCCATACGGGCAAGGCTTGGCAGCCTTGTTCTTCGCCAGCAAGAGCAGGAAGTCGGCGCACGATTCCGGTCTCGGCATCGTGTGCAAGAGATGCATGGCATAGCACCGACGGCACCGCACATAGTAGTGAATTTTCAAGCACATTTTGGAGGCTGTGACCGTCGAGTACACAGGCGGTATGTTCAACTGGATTCTTGAGCACAGGCTTCGAGACAATTTTCCAGAAGGTTCCAGAAGGTGCGGTCGGCGTTGCTAGCGATTCGATGGGGAGAATAATCAAGGGCAGCCTGACCCAGGTTTCTTGCCAGAGATGGACGCGATTTTATACCATGGAGAGTCCAGGCTTATCACTGCCACTCCTCGTACGACACAGGGGTATCCGCTCATAGTGTCGCTGCGCAACTTCACACACACAGGGCACGCTGCGACATGACTTCAACAGCGCTTCCGGGCTAGGGCAAATCAACGAGTAATGCCGAGAATTAGGTGCTATTATTTCAGTCCCCTCCTGTTATGACACCTTGGACAGCCATCCAACTGGATGTAGAGTTTCTCGTCCGTTCTGATACCCAGAGGGCAGCGCGGGGAGGTACCCGGAAACCTCTCTCGCAAAGCCACTAGTTCCTTGCATGGGAACGGCCCTTCAGTGTCGAAGTGGAACGTAGAGTCACATACCCGGCATTTGTTGTAATATCGAATGATATTGCACATGGTAGAGTCTTGCCGTGACAGTGGTCACGCCAACCAGTTGTCAAATAGATTAGAGACCGTGTGTAGGGGTTAAAAGTGATACGCAGATTCAAAGACTATTCTGATCCGTGGGAATTCTGGCCAGTGATGTACTAAAGGTAATAGATATAGAGTTAAAGGGGAAGAGAGCCTAATCGTTCTCCTCAAGACACATTTTTATAAATCTATGGAATTTGGGCTCATCACTGTCATGGCTATCAGTCCATGAGTCATACCATCATTTGACGGTTATACACTGAGTCCGACTTAGATATATCTACAGCACGTCATGCCGCGAGCTCGTTTGCCTTGCAAGCATGCAACCTGTACCGAAAGGGAGCTCTAAAGCTTTCCCCTCTCTTTCCCCCGGCACGTGCCACACCCATTCACCTCCCCCCGGCGTCGCTCTTCAGTTCTGAGCCCCCTCGGACAGCGTGGTGAAGCATCAGGGTTCCCCGCCCGAAGAGCCATGATGTCTCGGCATGGATATGGTCCTTCCAGTCGGATGTAGTGCTTGGTACGGCATATCCTGCACCTATCGAATAATGAATAAAGGGTGCACATGATGGAGCCCGATACGGCGCTGGCCAAGTGAGCTATTGTCGTCGAGCAGAGAAAAAAGATCAAGTTTTTACAACTAGCGGAAATAGCAGAGAAGATGTACAATTTGTTCAATCTTTAGCCGTTAAGCTGGGTGTAGCGAATGGAGAGGAGATAGTGCGTAGCGCACTGCGCAAAAGACGGTTTTATATTGCTGGAGAATTAAGTGCTTCACTACACCAGCTGTCAAATGAGAAGCCAGACTCTGAATTTACCATTGTACAAGTCCGGACCTAGCGTATCTACATTCGCATCGCTCACGAGCTTGTCTGCCTGAAGAGCGCATGACGTTCACCCAAAGCTGCCCGGCTTCTAAAGCTTCCCCCTTGGCCTTCCACGGCACCTACGACAGCTTGAAATCTCCCTCCAGACCCGCTGCTCGTTTGAGGTCCCTCTCGGGCAAGGCTGGTACCTGTGCGGACTCCTCTCATTGGCAAGAACGAACTCCCGACATGGAAACGGCCCTCGCGATGCGATGTAGCGTCTAAAGCGACACGTCGTGCATACCTCGAAATCGCTGTACATGGTACACATAATGAAGTCGAATGTGGCGCTGTTTTACGTGTGTTTGATCAAGTTTGACTGATAGCTTGCTGAAGTGAATGTAGATAGACTGTAACAGTATGGAGAGGGAGAACAGGCCTCGGCGCAATGTGCGAGAAGACTTTTATACTACAGTGAAGTCTAAGCGCATCACTACTGCTGTGGTTTTCGAACGTAAAGTGAGGCATCATTTTATTGTTGCATAGCTTGAATTGTGGATTTGGTGCATCTACTGTCATCTAGTTCACAACCTCGATTACCTCGTGGGTCATGGCCTTGTGACGTATACTACATGTAGTATGGTTACTACAGTTTCGACGGTCTTTTCACGCTATGGCAAACACGGCAGCCATTAAGCGGCCCGGTGATCAGCGTCTCGTAGCGCATGCCCGTCGGGCATCGTGGGTTCCCGCGCGGGTTTCTCGCCCGCAAAGCTAAGAGCGGTGGGCATGGTTCCGGCGGCGCGCAGCACTGGAAGTGCGTGGTACCGCATATGAGGCACCTTCGATAGTAGTTTTTGACGGTGCACATGATGATCAGATTCTTTGAGGGGGCGCTGAGGCAATTGACTGTTGAATCGTGCAGGGAATGTTCGTGTGAAGCAACGGGCAGAGTTCTAGATATGGTGGTGTGTCTTATATCCTTGTCGGCCTGGGCTGGGGCTTGCTTGAGCATTAGCAAGATGGAAACCTGGATGCACGATCCCTACTTGGGAATATTTATTCGAAAAGTAAAATCTGAGTGTATCACATATGTTGCTGTCGTGACGCAGGACTGACCCAGCCTCGTTGTTATACAGCCCAAGACCAAGGGCCTCTATTCACATATGCTTAGAGACGGAACCCTCCTAGATTGCGAGTCACTGCTATAGTTGCATGTGATGGATTCAATCTCCCATCAGAAGCTGCCTCAGTCCCTAGTCCTCTCTCCCGTCAACAACTTCGCCACTGCCGTCCTTGATAGCGTTGCCAAGTGTCCATGCTCTCGCAGTTAAGGCCAAACGCTGCGGAGGTGACTCAGTCTAAAACCTCATTCATGATGCATGGCCCCGTAGACACTCCGGTTTCCTAGAGATTCATCATGCCAAACGTCACCAATAGCTTTGTTAATTCTCACCATTCCAGTGACATGGAAACGCGGTGTTCAAGTGCTAAACTAAGCAGCGAGGCTTGGCCATCTGTCAGTCACTCACGATCAGAAATACTCATGGCGAGGAGAGAAGATGCTTGTTTACCACAAGCTCGTATTTTATTCGGCATTCAGATCTACGTCGTAAGGGCCAAAACACCTGTTGTCACCACCACAGCATCATGGGACCCCCAGCCAGGTGCTCCCAGCCAGGTCTACCCAATAGCCGTCGTGTGTATATGTCCAACCTGCTGATATAGGAGCTGTCACTGTTCCGAATTCGTGCTCTTCCACCAACTGCAATTGTCACACATCAGCCTGTCACGGAACACCTCTACTACGATAGGGTCGCCCAGCGGGCAGTAGAAGCGACCCTGTGGCCACTTTGCCCGCATGTCGAGGAGCTCCCGGCAGGGTTCCGGGGCCGTCGCATACAGCCACTTCCGAAACCAGCATCTTGTGCACCTCCTGACGTGGTGATATACCGTGCACATGATAGACAACGAATTGAATGCCGGCTTTGTTAGGCTAGTCGGTCGCAAGACCGTTTTGTCTGTGAGGCGAGACCGCCGGGCGAGAGTGCAGGCGTGCTTAAGTTCTGGTTCTTGCTACCGGTGGTCTTCTTGCCGAGAAAGGTTCGGAGGACGGTAGGGTTGTTTGAGAAACATTCCCGGTTTTACGTTGCTCAGATAGATTCGTCGTGAATCACTACAGCTTCATGTTGTGCCCCAGCAACGAGCTTAGGCCGTCACTCTAGACTAGACTCTTCGTCATACAAGACAAAACTGGAGCATCTGGATTAATATTCATTCAAACAGCCGAACAGCTATTGTGCCCCTTCTTGCCTAGGTTCGAATCAGCTGCTACGTGGCGGTATGCAACTACCATGAATAGTTTATGTGTCACAGTTTCTGGTCCCCTCTCCCTTCAGCAAGTGACACCACGGGCACCCCCCGGGTCACGTTACCCGTTCAACCTATGCATTGCCTTCGCACGCGTCTATTTCCGTTTCCCCCAATTGCAGAGGCGGCAGCCCGAGATATATCCGTCAATCTTGTCCTCGCAACGGACGCCCCTGGGACACTGAAAATCGCCGCCGCGATTTTTCTCCCACAGATCGAGCAACTCTCTACACGTGTCTGTGGATGATACGAACAGATATGTTGTGGTGCCGCATAGCTGGCATACCTTGCAGTGAGAGTATTTGATACACATTGTGGCTTAGGAAGGTCCTGAATATTGGAGAGTGTGGAACAAACATGTGCTTGGTCACATCAAGGGGAAGCCTACCGTGCTTGGTTGTAGTGACTGTGTCGACTGACCGCGAGAAATGCATTGATTGATAGGACCGCGCCATGTTGCCCTCTTATACTATCGAAGAGTCCTCAGTCACGTCACTGCAACAGGGAGCTGGGGCCCATCAAGCGTGATACAAGCTTTACCCTGCTAGAAGCTGCGTCTAATTATTCCATCTCTGAGGTCTTTACACATACGCAACCCGGTATCTGCCACTTTGCCTCTGCTACCTTGGATTCAGGCTCTTAGTCCCTACTGAGGAGCACTCGCTACGGTCTTGGCCACAATCCTCTTTTCCCGTCCCCCCATTTCGCCACCTGTCCCTCGGATCGTGAGGCCAGTTGGGCGTGCGCTCACCCTCCCCTCTCGAGTTTCTTACCCCAGTCACAGTGGCGACAGCCCCGAATATACCCACTGACTCTATTTATCTCCTCGATGCCCTGGGGACACGGAAGAGTATCGTCCTCGGCCTGGTCCCGCAGATCGCGCACCTCCACGCAGAGCTCTGGCACCGACGTATACAGGTAATGCCGGGCTTCGCAGAGGAAGCACTCATTGTAATAGACGAAAGCGTGGCACATTGCGTACACTTGAGGTTCGAAATGTAGCAATCTACGTCGGGTTAGTTGCTGGAATGGACCCGCGTTGCAGGTCTGCGTGGTGCTTGGCTTGGCTTACAAGTGGTGGCGGAGCTTCAAGATACACGGGGTTGATGATGGGTCCTAGTCGTGTGTTGATCACTGCAGATGGGCCAACTTGCTGAGACCTTGCGGGAGAATACAGAGAGGCGCTGCCCAGTCTGAGCAGGCGACGCATTTATACCGCACGGTTAGGTCTACCGTGAATCAACACGTCTTGTGCCTTTTCAAGGTTCCCTACGTAACTCCGGCTTCTGAAATAGGCAAGCAGTGATGCGACACGTTCAGAAAACCGACTAGCAGCCTCTGTAATGCTGTTGCGCTGCTATCTTGAGTTCATACACCTAGTACCTGATGAAGGGCACTCACTGTGGCCTTGGTCACACTCCCCCCGCCCATCCCCGCTGCAAAATCCCCTAAACTGGCTCATCAGTCGACAGTATCTACCGCTTCGAGCCCCATTCGCACTTGCTACAACCGCGGATATACCCGTGGACCCGTAGCTCCTGCTGAACACCCCCACTGGGGCAGCTAAGCGACCTGTCCCCAGTCCTCTTCCACAACTTGAGCAGGTCCTTGCACGCCTCTGGCCCCGACATACCGATGTAATGCCTCGCGTCGCAGAAGAAGCATCCGTGGTAGTTCTCGTACTTGATGCACATTGTATGGGGAAATGGGAACGGTCCTGGCCGTTGGCGAGATGGCGCACTGAGTTAGTTGATGGGGTTCTTGGCCTGACGCAGAGGCAGACAAATCTTGCGATGTAGTTGACGGGTTGCGCTTTGGTTACTGACGACGGGTCTGTGTTGTTCAAACTTGGAATGCAGAAAGACGCTGCCCGGCTGAGAGGTGTTCTTACTTATAGTAAAAAGAGTAGTTGACTGTGAATTACAGCTACTTGTACGCTCATGAGACTCCAGCTCCAGACGAGACTCGGGCTTCCTAGACTGTCAAACAAGCCTAGAGCACAAGTTTGGGAGAGAAACTGACTACGGGTTAAAAGGGCTGGTCACTCCGTCTGAAGACTGTTTCCTGTTTACTGATGATGTTCTTGTGAATTAAGATTGAAGGGGAGAGACATTGGTAGCTGCCTTGATCGATATGCTCTCGTTCTATAACATACGACACGACTAGCCTGACCGCTAATCAGTACGTCTCGTGCTTACACAAGATTCGAGGCAAGCAAGTACCAACGTGCGTATCGTCATTCGCGCAGCCATAGTGATTTGACTAACTATCGAATCGCTTTCCTCGTCACCACCAAGCTACGCCGAATCCACAATCTCATACCTCTCACCTCTCCAGTCACCTCTCACCACACAATAGACTCCATCTTGCAGCCAACCAGCCCGCCACACAGCTAAGATCCCTCACTACCTCCCCCAGACACCCTTGCCCCTCGGTCACGCTTCCTCAACTATTGCACTCTCTGCACCGCGACCGCACGTACAGTTGCTCCCACGCTACGATCTCGGTTTTATTGTACGCGGACAAGCAGAGCGTATCACGGCATGGTTTGCTACTTGCGCAAGCCCGCCACCGGCACAGTGCAGTCCCACAAGACAACTCGACGCTCTCGTCCCAAGTCGGCATCCAACGAACGGGTTTGCGCCCTCCGTACACGTATTGGCAGTCGCCTATAGTCACGTCCGGCCCTTACGCAGCTCGATACCACAACAGTTAGTTAGCTAGTCAGTCTCTCTCCCTCAGTCAACCGCGTAAATAAGTAGTTAGTATCTAGAGCTGAAAACCGGCCCGACGACGAGCGTTGTCCCCTTCACTCCAACACCCTCGTCCCTCAGTTGCGCCTCCTAGGGCACTCGTTGCACCTCTGCCGCAACCCTTCGTACACCATCTCCGTCTTGAGGCCGGCCGGGCACGCCCCGACCCCCGTGTAGGGACGCCTGGTGCGGATCCTGATGAGCCTCTCGCACGGCTCTGGGCCCCTCTCCCTGAGTCGGATGCGCGCGCCGCAGACGCACTTTTCGTAATGTACGAATTTTGTGCACATTTTTCTTTCGCACTCTCCCTCTTTCTCTCTTATTCTGTTTCTGTTTCTGTTTCTGTTTGTTCTTTCGTGCTCGAGATTGATTCGACGGTTCCTCTTCTTTTCGCGGGCGGTTTCGGGCTGTTGAACTTGGTGGGAAAGGACGCTTGCTGGGAAAAGACACGGATAGTTCATGTTGCTCCCACGCTACGCTCTCGGCTTTATAGTACGTATAAAGGCCAGAGTGCATCACGGTATGGTTAGCTATCTGCTTAATCCTGGCACCGGCACAGTATAGTCCCACAACATGAAGACAGCCCAACGCTCTCGTCCGAAGTCGGCGTGTAACGACTAGGTTTATGCCGTCCCTACGTTCGCAAATTAGCAGTCGCCGATAGTCACGTCCAGCCCATACGCAGGTTGTTCATCACTTATTATATCGATACCACAATAGTTAGTTAGCTAGTCAGTCCCTCTCCCGCGGTCAGCCGCGCAAACAAGCAGTCAATACCTAGAGTCGAAGCCCGATCCGACGACGAACGGCACTGACGCCGCAGAGCAGTCTGGTGCAACCTTGCAGAGAACCCCCTCACTCCCACACCTTCATCCCGCAGTTGCGCTTCCCATGACAGACTCTGCACCCCTGCAGCGTCTTGCGGTACCACGGCTCCGTCTTGATGCCCCCCCGGCACGCTCCCGGCGCCGTCTCCGGGTGCTTGACGCGCTTCTTGACAACGTTTTCGCACGGCTCCGGCCCGGACTGCCCGAGGTAGAACCGCGAGGTGCATATGGCGCACATTTGGTAATGTCTGTATTTCGTGCACATTTTTTGGCTCTTCCTCTCATTCCCCCCTTTCTCAAGCCTTTTCTTTTGTACTATTGGTAACAACTGTTCCTTTTGTTAAAGGGGCTTAACCGCTGTCTGTCATGTCAGTTGTTAGTTGGGTTCAATCATCTTGGTTGGTTACCGTTGCCTAGCAGAAGAAGGGGGGTTTTGTTTTCTTGAAAATCTGTGATGATGATAGCTTGGAATCCCCCTTCACTCGTCGTTCTCCCACGAGCCGGCGATGTCTCGGACGGGGAATTGGAGAGTATGGTGAGGAGAGATACGCACAGCTACTCCGATTGCTACGCTCTCAGTTTAATAGTACGCGGAAAGGGCAGAGTACATCACGACATCTTCACGAGTTTGCTCAAGCCCACCAGCACAGTCCCGTAGACCAGTAGAATCCCTCGTTATCCAAATCGACAATCCAGCACGCATATCAGTTCATGCCCTCCGCACGCACATCAGGAGACACCTATAGACCCATCCAACACTTGGGCAGCTCGTCAATCACTTGGTATGCCGATGCCGCGAGAGTCGGCCACTCAGTTGGTCGGTCAGTCAGGCTCCCGCCCGCAGTGACACGCGCAAAGACACAGCATCTAGAGTCGAAAAAAGCCGGACGACGAACGGCACGCCGCCGAGCAGCCATAGTAGAGTTTTGATTCCGTAGGTAGAGAGTACAGGGTGCAGAAGCCCCTAGCTAGTTAATTAGTGTACAGTCACTCGCCCACGAGTGGAGTGGCCGTCAAACTCCGCCCGGCCAGGAGGGGAGACGCCGATCGTCCATTGTATCCGTTATCCCCGAAAACGCCCGTCGAAGCAAGACATCGTTATTCCTTCCCCCCGTGGTGCATCACGCTTGTCGCGCGGTGGCAGCCTTTTAACCCTTCTCGCACACAACTCCGGTGGTAATGCATGACATGACATGACATGTCGCGTCAAAACTGGCTCGGGTTGCCCATGTTGTTGACGGTGCCCATGTTCCCCATGGGTACGTTGCCCAGCCCGAGCGGCCCAAACATGGCCGCCGAGAGCTGGTCGCCTCCGGCGCCCATGTCGCCGAACAGACTCCAGTCCAGGGCCGGCATGTCGAGGTAGCCGCTCATGAACGGGTCCATGTCGCCCGCGGGCTGGAACCCCATCGCCTGGTCCGGCTTCGGCTGCTGTGCCTGCTGCATGTGCGTGTGCGACGCCATGGGCGGCGTCGACGACGATTGCGTCGAGGAGCGGTGCTCGTGCGACGGCATCATCTCGCGCAGCTGCAGAATAAAGTGCGGCGCCTGGATGGCTCGCCCGGCCCGCGCGTATGCCTGCTCGCGCATCTTCCAGGCCTTGAGGACAAACTGCGCCTGGACCGAGTTCTGCTTCTGCGACATGTCGAACAGCTCCTCTTGGTAGTCGTACACGCGCCCCATGACGGCCCAGCCGCGGTCGGCGAGGCTGCCCGTCGGCCGCCGGCAGAGCTGTGCGCTCATGAGGGCGAGCACATCGAATTGGAAGTGCAGCTTCACCCACCACGAGAAGCCCGTGTCCTTGAGCATCTCCATAGCCTCCATCTTATGCTCGTTGCCCATGATGAAGACCTTGAACAGGTTGTCCTTGGGGCCAAAGATCTCGGTCCCGTACTCGGGCTGCTCGCGCATCGGCACCAACATCTCAGACAGCTTGTTCGTCATCATCGGCCGCAGCGAAAGCGCAGCCCTGTGGACGGGGCCCGCATTCGCGTCGACATATTGTATCTCCAGATCGGCGAGTCTCCTCGATAGATCGTCCGCCGAGGCTCGGAACTTGGCGAATATGGTGTGGTGGTAGTCAGTGGAGTCGGATTGGCCATCGAGGTCATGGCCCATGAGAGCCGCCTCAAAGGCGCGCCCATCGGCGCTGTTGTCCTTTTCTAGTTTAAATTTGAAAAGCTCATTCACGATGATGCAGAATGCCATCTCGGTCGGCCCGTCCCGCGGCCGCACCGGCTCCGTCAGGCCCGGGTAGATGTCGGAATCGCTCACGTTTTGCGGGAGCCGTGTGTTCCAGGTGTCGGGGGACATGGATTGGGTGAGGCCCGACATCATGGCGTATTTGGAATCTTGTATGACGAGCTGCCACCAGATGCGACGGCGCATTTCCGTCTCGAACGGGTCCAGCCCGAGGGACTCGCCGTCGCGGTGGTAGCCCATCTTCTGGGCAATGCGGACGACGGTGCCGCTGAGGATCCACGCAGCGTGGCGATCATACCGTCCTTGCAATGTTTGCTGGGTGAGGGCGTTAGCAGCGCCGCCGTGGGGTTCCTAGGGGGGAATGCTCACCAAGAACAAGACGAGCGCTTGCAGGGCCGTCATGTTGTAGTTCTTCAAAAAGTTCAACTTCATGAGCGCGATTTTCAATCCGGCCGTCCACTTCTGCATAGCGGCCTCGCGCGAAATGCCAAAGTTCTGGACACACTCTGAATCTGTGAGGGCAAAGGCGGCCATGGTGTAGATGGAAAACATGAGCGCCTGGGCGTGAAATGGGATGTTGGGCATGTTCGTGGCCGCCTCCCCGGCAATGGGATCGACCGTTGGGACGTGAATGACCTTGGTCAGGGGGTTCACGCGTTCCAAAAACAGCCGCCATAGCTTGACGCTGTGGACGGGATCCGGCGTAAGCTCCTCGATGCTGAGATGGGACATGTCACCGGGGAAGAAGAGGTCTGTATTGTTGTCGGGAGTCAACTCCTCGGAGCCCAGTATGCTGGCGTCCTCGGGGTCCTCCGTCTCGACAATGTCGCGCATGGCTTGGAGCTGGCAGTGGTCAGCACCCGGCGCCATCCGCGAAGACAGACACATCAAACGTACCTCCTCCGATATGCTGGCCCAAATGTAGCTGTCCATGTACCGGGGCCCGTTGTCCTCATTGACCAGCTGGTGAGCCGAACCCCAGCTCTGCTGCGTGTCAGTGCTCATGGGCGTCGAGTCCGACGGCTCCGGCTTGACATGGTCGACGGCGTTGGCGACGGGCGACTCCTCCTTCGCTTGGGGGGCCGCGCCGGCGTATTGCTTGAGCAGCTCCTCGCATCGCTGCAGGCGCTCTTGGAGATCTTGGTTCGGGCGCCGGCGCTTGCGGGCTGGCGCGGGCGTGCTGGGGGTACATGTGACGTTTGCCTGAGGCGAAGCTGTCAGCGTCAAGGACGGGTCGTGGTGTCATTGCGGGGGAGGGGCATCGCGGGGGAGGCCAAGCAAGCCTGGGTGCGACGAGGGTTCGGCGTACCTTGACGCAGTTGGCGCAGGGGAAATTCCTGTCGCACTTTATCTTGCGATGTTGGCAGAGAACGCAGGCGAGCACGCGGGCGTGCCTGTGAGGGGCGGCCGGCGTGGCGTGTGACGACATGGTGCTGTGCGCAAGCTCCCAGCGCCTCACATGGGAGCGTCGAGGCGAGGGCGACTGGCAGGGGCGAGACGGGTAGGTCCCGCAGAAGAGTCGTGTCGCGCGAGGCAGAAATCGAGGAGGCACGCGCGCGACAGGCGAAGGGGGGGTGGCTCGGTCGTCGACGGTTGAGGAACGAGATGGACCTTGGCACGGCGAGGCACCAAGGCACAAGCTGGCTCGGTCGCAGGTTCGCACGGGATACTTAACGGCAGTGCGCGAGGATGCTGCCTGGCGTCTCGGTATGATCCGCTAGTCAGGGGAAAGCGACGGGGTTTCTTGGGATAATCTCGAATGGATGAAGAAAACTGGCTGCCTGATGACGATGGTGAGGCAGTGAGCGATGGTGGCGGGTGGTTTTCACGTGGGGGTGGTTTTCCGCGGGTCGGTCGATGGCAGGTACTTGTAGGGATGCGGTGCCCCGGGCCTGTGCGAGATGGAGGGCGGGCTGGAAGGGAGAGGCGCTGGAGGCAGCTGGACGGGGGAGCCAAGGTCAGCGTGCGGGCACCGGAAAGGCTTGGACGCTGGAGACGGGACCAGACGCTAGAGCGGCGAGGCTAGCGCCGCTGCAGCTTCCACCATCGACGACGGCGCCGCCGCCAGAGGGAAACACACCGAACCCAGTGGAGCGAGCACGCGCGCGCGACCCAGGCCGACAGCAGGCAGCCAACACGGGGGCTGCACCAGAACGAGATGCGACGACGTTTGCCTGGGGACGAACGCGTGGCTGTGGAGGCTGGTGGTGTCAAAGCAACGGGCCAGGGTGCGGATGCGGATGCGATGCGACGCGACGCGACCGATGAGATGGACCGGTGGCAGTAGCCCGTGCGGCACGGTACGAAGCACTCGTACGGTAGGGCAGGCAGACGGACCAGGTCCGCACCGGTGTTTGAGGCAGCAAAATTAACAACGGACGTCGAGGTGATGGGCGCTGCGGACGGGCTGCGGAGTTGCTTTATCAGCGGCGGAGCAGTGACCTGCTGGTGGCCGATAGGTGCTGTACTTTGCAGGCGAGTGTGTGGGCGTCGGTCGGCCGATGGCACCAAAGGAGGGCAAGCCTGGTCTTGGGCTGGACGGAGCGAGAAACAACGCAACTCTGTCAAGATGGGGAACCTGGAAAGGAAACAACAAAAGGGGGCGGCAGTGCTGACGTCGGCGACGGCCTCATCCAGACGCGACGACCCAAGGAACAAACTGTCGACCGTGTCCTGATCTCGCGCTGCCGGTCGTTGGATGTGGGCGTTTCGAATCGGGCGGCGGGCGGAAGCGATACCCGAGCTGATGGATGGCGCGCATTCGCAAGCCGCAACGCGCGGTCTTTTGGGCGTCTGCGGTCCTTGCGATAGGTACAGTACAACAGTACCGTGCAGGGGACCGAATGAAAAGGCCGAAATACACGTACAATGTGTCAAGTGCGTGAGCTTCATCAGCCAGCGCGGCGGGCGGTCTGCAGACGGCCCTGTCAATTATCAGATCCATGGATTGGCGGCGGCCGAATTCGGTCGCCGCTGGCTTCCCTGACAATTCCGCCGCCGATCGCCCTGCATGCGCGCGTGCATGTGTGCGTGCGTGCAGGAGTCACGACGACGATGCGAATCCCGCAGACGAGGCTGGCTCCGCTGACGTATGCGCGTGCGCGCCAGACGCAACGCCAACAGGTGGCCCCCCGTGGCGGCGGCAATAGGGAGATGACGGGGCGGGCGCGCACGACAAACGACGACGGGCGCGGCAGGAGGAGGGCGGCGGCCACGGCGGCGGGCGGCAGCGCCGACAGGGCAGCTGCGGATTGCGGATGCGGCGCCGGTCGGATGCGAGGCCGCCGTGACGTGGGGTTGTGCAATGCGGTCGGATCCACGCCCTGTGCACAAGCCTGGCCGCGCGAGGGCAGCGGACCCGTGTCCATCCGGGGGCCTCTGGCGGGCCTGGCTGGCCTGGTGTCGTCGTTGTTCGTTGGCAGTCGAGCAGGGCAAGCAAGCACGTTGCATCGGCCCAGCAGCATCGGTGTGTGACTCGACAGACCGTGTGCTCCAGGAGCTCGATCAGGTACTGCACTGTACTGTACCTACTGTACTGCTCCTTGAGAACAAACCTGGAAGTCAGTACCCTGTGCCCGGCTGATGAGCACCGCAGCGCCGGCCGGCCGCGTCCCGGCCGCAATTCGTGGGCTGGCCGTGGACCCCCAGCGTGTGACCAGATATGACTCTTCTTTGAGTCCTTTTTTTGTCCTCGCTCCTCGATCCTGCCCTATCCTTGCCGGGGGCTGCGGGCTGCGGCTGCGGCTGCTGGGTGGTGGTGATGCTCGTTTAGGTCCGAGTCTTTTTCTGCGCCTTACCCTTCCCAATTCTTCCCGTCCCGTCTTATGGTCGCATTCGCGTCACATCTCGAATCGGGCCCCAGAAATGATTCAGATGCCTGGTTGCCTGCCTTGCCCTGCCCTGTCCTGCCCTGTCTGCCTGCCGGCACCAGGCATCCGGTTGGGCTGGGGCCGGGGGGCCGACGCCCGTTCTCAGGTGTGAGTCGAGAACCGACGAACCCAAACAAACCTTGCCTTGGGAACTTGGAGGAGACCCTGCAACGCTTGGCCAACGCTTGGCTGATGGGAAGGATTGCGTTGGTGGGTGCGCACGGCATGGTTGGTGGGTTCTCGTCTCGGCAGTGCCCTGTTGCAGTGGATGTCGCATGTCGCATGCCGCGCTGAACGGCCATTCGTACTCGTACTCCTCGGATAGCGCCAGTTCGGTCCATGACGACCAAAGGTCCTGCAATTGAGATGCGTTGACTCATCGGATCCTGTGCCGTCGCATCCATGCCAGTCCGGGTCTCGTCACGCATGTCGGGTCTCGTGCTTGCTTGCTTGCTTGCCATCTCGCGGTGTGGTCCATCTATGGATGGGTCTCTGGGAACATGAATCTCTCTGCCCGGCTCCCAGCGCTGCACATTGTCCACCTCAGGGGCGTCGAACCCCCAGAATCCCCTGTGACACTCCCCACGCCAGGCATGGAGTCCTCTCCCCAGCCTGGGCCGGTGCGAGGCACGCCCTTCAGCCAATGGTGGCCCCGTGAATTCACATCACCCGCCCCACTCCCGCCGCCCTCCGGGATCGCTCCATCAATCGAGTCAATCAATGCCCGGGCCGTCCTCAACACCACCTCCGAAAAATTATGCCACCGCATCACGAGATCGCCGTCTCCGTCCCGACCCGCGCCCGTCCCTCCTCCGTGCCTCCTCCGCGTCTCTCCCGTGCCGAGCGTCTGTAGCTTCCGTCACTGCGCCTCCCGCGGCCGCTGACCGACCATGCTCCCCACGGTACGCTGCCTTGCCTCGGCCTCGGCTAGCAGCCGGCTCCGGCCTCATTCCTGGATCGATATGTGCTGACCGCCGGCGTACAGACGAGGGCCGCGGCATTGTCCGCAGCCCGGACATCGCGGCTGCTTCCCGGGCGGCTCCTGCGTCCGAGATATGCGCCCCGTTTCCTCGCCGTCGCCTCCATCACCACCTCGGGCTCCCTCCGCAATGCCGAAGCCTTCCCTTCCCAGCTCGAGCAGACACGCGCCCCGCCGTCTTCCCTTGCCGATATCCCCGACGTCCCGCAGACCCTTACCGAGAAGATTGTACAGCGGTACTCGGTCGGCCTCGCACCCGGCAAGAAGGTCCGCGCCGGCGACTACGTGACGCTGGCGCCGCACCACTGCATGACCCACGACAACTCATGGCCCGTTGCCAAGAAGTTCATGGGTTTGGGAGCTTCCAGCATCAAGAATCCCCGCCAGACTGTCTTTACATTAGATCATGATGTACAAAATCAGAGCGAGGCCAACCTCACCAAGTACAGGCAGATCGAGGAGTTTGCCAAGAAGCACGGAGTCGACTTTTACAAGGCCGGCAGAGGCATTGGGCATCAGATCATGGTCGAGGAAGGTTACGCCTGGCCCGGTACCGTCGTTGTGGCATCAGACAGCCACAGCAACATGTACGGTGCCCTCGGCGTCGTCGTACGTTCCCGTCCTACCTACCTACCCACCTACCAATTCGCTGCCATAGCTGACTCCCTTCCTCCCAGGGAACACCCGTGGTTCGCACCGACGCCGCCTCTATATGGGCCACTTCAAAGACATGGTGGCAAATACCGCCGGTTTGCCGCGTGACTCTCAAGGGCATCATGCCTGCTGGCGTCACTGGCAAGGACGTCATTGTCGCTCTGTGCGGTCTCTTCAACCAGGACGACGTCCTCAACCACGCCATTGAGTTCACCGGCTCCGAGGAGACCTTGCGTTCCATCCCGGTCGACGACCGCCTTGCCATTGCCAACATGACTACTGAGTGGGGAGCCTTGACGGGCCTTTGGCCCATCGATTCTGTGCTCATCGCATGGCTGCGAGCCAAGGCCACGACTTCAGCCATGATGAACCAGGATGCCGGTGCCAACGCTAGGTTTACCCACGAGCGCATCGAGGACCTGGTGCAAAATCCGCTCCGTGCCGATCCAGGCGCGACCTACGCCAAAGCGCTCTACCTTGACCTGTCCACGCTCGCGCCCTTCGTCGCGGGACCCAACTCGGTCAAGATAGCCACGCCCTTGCGCGACCTCGAGGCGCAAAACATTCCCGTCAACAGGGCTTACTTGGTGTCGTGCACCAACTCGAGGTCTTCGGATATCGCTGCCGCCGCGCAAGTCTTCCGCGAGGCCGCCAAGGACGGCCCGATCCCCAAGGTTGCCGACGGCGTCAACTTCTACATTGCCGCCGCGTCTCTCCCCGAGCAGCACGCTGCCGAGGAGGCGGGCGACTGGCAGGTTCTGCTCGAAGCTGGCGCGCAGGCTCTTCCCTCGGGCTGCGGCCCCTGCATTGGACTCGGAACCGGCCTGCTCGAGCCCGGCGAGGTCGGCATCAGCGCTAGTAACCGCAACTTCAAGGGCCGCATGGGCTCGACGGACGCCAAGGCATATCTCGCCAGCCCCGAAGTCGTCGCCGCCAGCGCCCTCAAGGGACACATCGCCGGCCCCGGCTGGTACGAGCAGCCCGAAGGCGTCGGCAAGGTCATCATCGGCGAGGGCAGCGGCGACCTCGAGGCCGACAAGGCGCTGAGCATCGAGGATGCGCTGGACAAGATCATCGCCGAGGCCGAGACCCTCATCTCCGGGGCCGAAAAGGACTTGAGCGGGCCCGAGGCCGCAACCTCCGCATCCGAGTCCGCCGCTACCGGCGAGGAGTCGGAGACGCTAACCGAGATCCTGCCCGGGTTCCCCGAGAAGATTGAGGGCGAAATCGTCTTCTGCGACGGTGACAACATCAACACCGACGGCATCTATCCGGGCAAGTACACGTACCAGGACGACGTGTCGACGGAGAAGATGGCCGAGGTGTGCATGGAGAACTACGACCCCGAGTTCCGCAACCTGGCACGCGCCGGCGACATCCTCGTCACGGGCTTCAACTTTGGCTGCGGCTCGTCGCGGGAGCAGGCCGCGACGGCCATCCTCGCCAAGAAGATCCCCCTCGTCGTCGCCGGCAGCTTCGGCAACATCTTTTCGCGCAACAGCATCAACAACGCGCTCATGGGTGTTGAGGTGCCCAAGCTCACCCAGCGCCTGCGCGAGGTCTTCAAGCCCGAGGGCGCCGGCGACAAGAAGCCGCAGCCGCAGCTCACCCGCCGCACCGGCTGGAAGCTCCTCTGGGACGTGCGCCGCAGCAAGGTCGTCGTCACGGAGAGTGACGGCCAGACGTGGAGCCAAAAGGTCGGCGAGCTGCCCCCCAACGTGCAGGAGATTATCGCACGGGGAGGCCTCGAGAAGTGGGTCAAGGCCGAGATTGAGAAGTAGAGGAATAGGAGGAGAGGAACAGGGGAGAAGAGAGGAGTGTGACCTAGATTATACCAGTGCTGTACAGTTGGAGACATGCGTTGTTTGGCTTTCACGAACGGCGGGGGCCTTGTGCGCATAGACGAGATGAAAAAGTTCAGGCCTCAGTTGAGGAAAGGGATAGGGGGGATTTATGAACTATCTAGATATCTTGCAATGCAATGCAATGCCATCCCATCAAAACAAGGATCCAATATCCGGGCTCGACGGCGGCGTCGCCCCGCGCTCGTCCTCCTGGCCACCGGTCTCGACGGGCACGAGCGCCAGCTTCTTGCGCTTCTTCATGACGCGACGATGGGCGGCGCCCTTGACGTGCCGCAGCCAGGCCTGCTCTGTGACGCACACTGTGCCGCACAGGTCGCAGGTGCGGCGGGCCGGCGTCTCCGGGACCGGCGGGGAGTCGGGGCCGGCGGCGGCGGCGGCGGCAGCGGAGAGGACGTCGCGCGCGCGGTCCGAGAGCGAGACCGGGTCGGGGAGGGGGTCGCCGGCGAGGAAGCGCGCGGCCACCTCAGCGGCCGGGGCGACGACGCAGTCCTGGAAGCGCGCGGCGTCGGTGCTGTCGACGAGGTAGAGGCTGCGCAGGGCGGCGGGGCCCTCGTCGCGCAGGCGGCGCATCTGCTTGAGCCGGATCCAGCGCGTCTGGTAGTTGGCGTAGCGCCGCGTCGCCGTCTTCATGTCCTCGATGGCCTTGGCCTTGAGGGCCTCGAGGTCGTCGTCGACGCCGTCGTGGTTGTCCGCTGCGGAGACTTGGCCGTCCACGCCACTGCCGGCGGCCCGGTCCAGCGCGGCGAGGTACGGTTCAAACTGCTTGTAGCCGATGGACTGCCAGATGCCCTTGGACATGTCGAGCCGCGCGCCCTGGGCCGTCTTGTCGCGCTTAAAGTCGTAGAGCTCGCGCACCTCGGCGAGGAGGCCCGCGTCGAGCATCTTGTCAACGCGCGCATCGAGGCGCGCCCGCAGCACCTCGCGGTCTGCGTCGACCCAGAAGAGGAGCTTCTCCCAGGCCTGGCTCGCGTCTTTGGCGCCGGCCTCCTGGGCCGCGGCGGCCCTGCGCGCGCGCTGCTCGTCATAGAGGCGCGACGCGGGCGTGCCCGTGTGCAGGAAGATCTCGAGCGAGCGCTGGATCTTGCGGCGGTCGTTGGGGTGCCAGCGATCGGCCATGATGGGGTCGCACTTGCGCAGCTCCTCGAGCAGCACGTCCGTCGGCTCCTCGAGGATGGGGAACGTCTTCTTGCCGGTGTCATCGTCGCCGCCGTCATGATGCACCACGTCGTCGAGGATGACGTCGGCAAAGAGCAGCGGGTCGACGTAGTACTGGGTGCCGCCGACGAGGATGGGCAGGTTGCCGCGGGCGCGGATCTCGGCCATGACGCGCGTGGCCTCGCGCTTGAAGTCCTCGACGTCCCAGGGGGCCTCATCGGGGCCGATGTGGCCGAGTAGGTGGTGCGGCACGCCGCGCTGCTCCCTCGGCGTGATCTTGTTGGTGATGATGGGCAGGCCGTGGTACAGCTGCATGGCGTCGGCGTTGATGACCTCGCCGCCGAAGCGCGTGGCCAGCTCGACGGCTAGCTGTGGTTCATCATGTGCGTGTCAGTCACCCTCGTTCATGCACGGGAAGCAATGCGGTGCGCGCGGCAGCTGGTTGAGGCCGGGGGGCTTTGCGATGCGGGCGCATGAGAGAGAGAAGAGAGAGAGAGAGACTTACATCGGACTTGCCAGTGCCGGTCGACCCCAGGACGACCAGCAGTGGCTCAACGGGCTTGCGGGCGGCCATTGTTGCAACATTGCGGCGGAAGAAGGGTCTGAAGCTGCGAAGCATCCACGATTTTTTGAATTTTTTTCGTGGTGGTTTGCCCGTCAGCGCATCGCCGTGCAGCAGCTGTGAGATGAGATGGGATGAGGACGTCGTCGACAAGCCTCAACTTTCTCTGGATGGTCGAAAAGCACGAAAGCCCATTTGCCGGCGCGGTTGACCGTGCATCCGGGCCTTTCAGGCGGCACCAGCGCTGCCCCACACTGGGCCAGGCCGCAACGTCCCCAATCCCCCCCACCCCTGTAGCACGGAGCCCATCCAATCCAGAACAGCATGGAACCTTGGGCTCCCCCAGCTCCCACAGCTCAGCTCGCCCAGCGGTCACGTGCCGGCGACCCCCAATAATTTTGGACTGGACACATCTCACAATTCGGGGGGAGAGGCGCCACTCCAGAAGCCAGATCGCCAACCTCCTCCTCCCTCCCTATTAAACCATCCCATCGACCTCGACCTCGACGGCGTCCCCCATTGCGCGAGCTCTCCACGGCTCTCGTCCTTCCTCCCCCTCCCTTTCCCCTTGGTGAATTGACTTCATTCCTTCTTTAATTCCCGGGTTTTGTTGCTCCAGCCGCCACCATGAGTTCCCGTAAGTTTCTCCCGCTCGCTCCTTTCCCCATGCGCTGCAGCTGCGGTTGCGTGTGCGCGCGCAATCGCGCACCGCACGCGCACCATTGACCGCCGCCCGACACGCACGATGCTGACGCGCGCCATCGCTTCCGTCTATAGTACGATTCCTTGACCTGGTCAAGCCGTTCGTGCCGTTCCTCCCCGAGGTCCAGCAGCCGGAGACCAAGATCCCCTTCAACCAGAAGATGATGTGGACGGCCCTGACGCTCCTCATCTTCCTCGTCATGAGCCAGATGCCCCTGTACGGCATCGTCTCCTCGGACAACTCGGACCCGCTGTACTGGCTGCGCATGGTCATCGCCAGTAACCGCGGTACGCTCATGGAGCTGGGCATCACCCCCATCATCTCGTCGGGCATGGTCTTCCAGCTCCTCGCCGGCACCCACATGATCGACGTCAACCTCGACCTCAAGTCGGACCGCGAGCTCTACCAGACGGCCCAGAAGCTCTTCGCCTTCATCCTCTCCGCCGGTACCGCCACCGTCTACGTCTTCACCGGCCTCTACGGCCCGCCCTCCGACCTCGGCGCCGGCATCGTCTTCCTCCTCATCCTCCAGCTCGTCGTCGCCGGCATGATTGTCATCCTGCTCGACGAGCTGCTGCAGAAGGGCTACGGCCTAGGCAGTGGCATCTCGCTCTTCATCGCCACCAACATCTGCGAGTCCATCATGTGGAAGGCCTTCTCCCCGACCACCATCAACACCGGCCGCGGCCCCGAGTTCGAGGGCGCCGTCATCGCCCTCTTCCACCTCCTCATGACCTGGCCCAACAAGCAGCGTGCCCTGCAGGAGGCCTTCTACAGGCAGAACCTGCCCAACATCATGAACCTGCTCGCCACCATCCTCGTCTTCGTCGCCGTCATCTACCTCCAGGGCTTCCGCGTCGAGATCCCCGTCAAGTCGTCGCGCCAGCGTGGCGCCCGCGGCTCGTACCCCGTCCGCCTCTTCTACACGTCCAACATGCCCATCATGCTGCAGTCGGCCCTGTCCTCCAACGTCTTCCTCATCAGCCAGATGCTGTACTCGCGCTTCTCCGAGAACCTCCTCGTCCGCCTCTTCGGTGTCTGGGAGGCCAAGGACGGCTCCTCGCAGCTCCACGCCGCCTCCGGCCTCGTCTACTACATGTCGCCCCCGCTCAACTTCAAGGACGCGCTCCTCGACCCCATCCACACCGCTGCCTATATCGTCTACATGCTCGGCGCCTGCGCCCTCTTCTCCAAGACGTGGATCGAGGTGTCGGGCTCCAGCCCCCGCGACGTCGCCAAGCAGCTCAAGGACCAGGGTCTCGTCATGGCCGGCCACCGCGACCAGAGCATGTACAAGGAGCTCAAGCGCATCATCCCCACGGCCGCTGCCTTTGGCGGTGCCTGCATTGGCGCCCTCTCCGTCGCCAGCGACCTCATGGGCGCCCTTGGCTCCGGCACCGGTACCCTCCTTGCCGTTACGTGAGTGCATCCTCTCCCCTCGCCCTCGTTTCGTATGACGTACAGGACTAACATGTGGCGACAGCATCATCTACGGCTACTTCGAAATCGCCGCCAAGGAGGGAGATCTGGCCGGCATGAAGGGCATGATCATGGGCTAACCGCGCCTCGTCGGATAGAGCGCAGCCCTTGGCCCCCCTTCTTCACGACCCGAGTTCTGGCGCGTCGAGACGCGACGCGCCCGGCCCGGGACATCTTTGTTGTACCAACAGTGGCATATGGAGGAAGCACGGAAAGAAATCTATATAAAGGAGGCATTACAATGGTCTTCCAAAAATCACAGCGATAACGGGGGAGTCTAGGGGTGGGCGCGGCCCGGGGGAGGGGAGTCAATTCAAGTCAAGTCGATTCGATTGGACACGTCAAACGGGGCAGCAGAGACCGGCGCGAGGCCTGCGACTGCACAACCGTCGCCGGCGTCGATTGTATGAGAAGATTGTACGTGAGGAGACTGATGCATTGCCCCGGACGAGCCAGCTAGCACAAAATGAAATAATGACTTCAAGCTGTTGGCGTCGGTCGCCGCCTTCCTTTCCTTGAGAGCTGCTAGAGAGAACGAGCAATTGACTATCTGTGTTGGAGTAGTAGTAGTAGTAGTGTATTTTTCGTCCAGCGACCTTTAGGTCGCTCAGGTCCCCGAGACGGGGCACAGGACGTGCTGAGCTAGACTATCCGGAACAATTGACTATGACTGGCACCCATAGCCAATTCCCCAATGTCCATCCAGCATATCATCGGCTCGAAGGCGCTGCGTGTCGAAGCCCCCATTCCGTCAGCGGAAACATGAGGCAGTATGGTCAACCCTTGGTTTTCACCGGTCAGAATTCTCTCGCTCGTTCGGCCAACGCTGCTGCCGCAGTCCCATGCTCCAGTAACCAAGCAAAGGAAATGATCGAGGAGCGGCGGCAGGGAAAAACCCTCGGAAGGAATCAGAGGCTGTCGCGCAGCTTGCCTTCAGGGAGAAAAACCTCCGCAACCGGTCACCGTGATTGAAGGGCGAACCCTCCAAATTGCCCAATAGCTCCTTGGTTCCGAAGGAATGCTATGGGCCAAAGTGCAATTGTCAGTCGCGACTTCAAATCGTGGCTCTAGGGTAGGGATGGATTTCGCGTGTCGAGCGCAAGACAGGACGCGTCACGCTCCGGCGATGTAGCACAGCCTTTCCCCTGCCATGGCTCTGTCAGCTCTGCCAATGTGTCTGATGTACGAAGTAGCGTATGATGTAATTCTCAAAGCTGTTTCGCTTCGAAAGCCGGGACGTCGGCGTCGCATTGGTACCGATTTGGATGCTTAAACTCCCGGATTGTGTCACGGCACCATGGCGCCAAGCTCGGGCGTACGAGTATGGCTCCGCCTGTCGCCCACTCCGGACGAGTCATCCGGCCAGAGTCCCAATGAGTAGCAGTCCGTACATCAAAGTCAAATGGAGCGCGCCTTCGCAAAACAGCGATCGTCACTGTGCCGTAGTGCCTGCTGCGAGGCGAAGAAACATGCATGCGCGACAGGAGATACGGCACGCTTCTGTGAAGCTACAGTAATAGCTCGCTGCGCATGTGGTGCGTGCACACATGCCCGTGTCCACACAGCATTCGGGTTCACGCGCAATGGCACGGCCCGGGGTGTGGACCTTTCTCGGAGGCGACTCACGGACCAGCAACAGAAGGACGACGCGTGCCGTTGGACGCACAAACCCGTTGCTCTACCACCAAACGCGGGTCGCTCGCGCTTGGTCCAGGCCCTCGTCAATCTTGTGAATCCGTTCGAGGCCGGATCTTGCATTAGGCCGGATTATTTCTGCGTGGCTGCACGACCCTAGCGTCGTCTGCTGCTTTGCCTTTTGGTCTGATCGTCGCCAACCTCTGTTAACGCTGGATTCTGACTCACGGTGAACCATGAGCCGCAAGTTGCTTTCGCGGGAGCTGAGCAACCTGCAGATCCTCCATCGTCGGCTGTCTCAACTGGGACCACGTAAACCCGATGTCTTGCGTAACCCGAAGACGGACCTACGGGCTAAGATTCTGTCTTTCAGCGGCCAGGTACGGAGTACTCGTAAATCTGGTGGGTTTGCGAGCTTGACCTTCTGCTCACGACAAGGCAGCGACAACTTGCACAACTTCTCAGTTGCGTAGTTGAAGTCGCATCTAAGTTCAAGCAATCTCAACGTTTCTTCAACATGGTCGACCGTCCCAGGTCCAGCGGCCCTCCACTTGGACTGATGACCGCCCAGGCCCCATTCGGGTACGAGGTCCGGACTGCGGGGCGAGCTCAGGCGGCGAAGCGACCAGCTTGCCGACCCCGCGAACGTTGAACGCACCTGACCAGGCCGCTCATGCAGCCAAGTGGACAGTGGGTGCATGTTATCCGGGGCCCTCGACAGGGTGCGGAGCTGGCGCCTCGACCAAGGGCTCATCGCACCCTGTCCAGCTCTGGGAACCCGGCATGCGTAGGCAAATGTCTCATCAGGCCGTGGAGGAGCAGAAACCCGTCGCAAATTCCGTGCTGTCGGCTGTCCCGTGCTTGCAGCAAAATGTTGTGTGATCAAGAGTCAATCCGACCTGCAGCCTGACCGCCCTTCGAACATGCGGCTCATGCCGCGGCAGGGATGCGAGCTGCAATGCCACCCAGCACACCATGTCGCAAAACGGTTGTTGCAGAGCTGAGGGACAATGGATACTGGTCGTGATTTCGGCGGTGGTGACGAGGACATCAATTGCACGGCGGTGAGTCACGAGAGCGTGGTGTGCATGGACCCTTGCGGCCGTCGACTGGATTCCTCAACAGGCAAGGCTGGTGACGGTTGGTGGGCGCTGGAAAGGTGAGCAACGGTTGTGGAGGGTCGGTCAATGATGCAAGTCGTCGTCTTGTCGAGCCTCGACAGGTCCGCTGACGCTTTCCTCGCAAGACTGGATCGGACGACGCAAAGAGAAAGGGCGTGCAGTGAGGTCCTGATGACCGACTGGTCGCTGGTGGCAGGCCTGCGTGATGCCATGCGACCAGTGCGTGGTGGGCGGCGGCACCGATCGAGGCAGCGTCTATGACCTCAGCATATCGCGGCAGTTGCGGAGCTTGGATGGACGCGCGCGGGTTCCTGCGAACGACGACATTAGTAATTCAGCGATGGACGGGCGAACAGACGTGAGATCATGCAACATGCTTCGCGAACCGACTCGCCGTCGTGCTCGAAGAACGATTGGAGGCGCTCAGGGGGCATCTTGATGGTGGGTTCTGCCCGCTTGCCGCCTCGCAGATGCATGCACAATAAGCACGGCGGCATCGTGGGGTGGCGGACCGACACCACAGTCAGTTGGCCCGCCATGGCGGCGGCGGAGCTCGAGGTGGGGGAGGGAGGGCTGCGGCGGCGGCGGCGGCGGCGGCGGCGGCGGCCATTCTTCACTCGAGCGCTAAAAGTGGCATATCGGGCCCTGGACCTTTGCGTGAGGGTGCGCTAGGTGGTTTCTGGGTCGCCGTGGTCCTTTTGCAGCAGGGGGTGGGGAGAGAGGAGGGCCTCCTGCTGCCCCAGGCAGGCAGGCATGAGTACGACTGTACGAGGACGTACAAGTACGTTGATGACGGGGAGGAATCATGGGCGCTCCAGCAGGTACTTCGTACTCGTACACGACGAGGGGGATGAAGATGATGAAATCCGAAGAAATGGAGTACTGTACGAGTACGGACCACGTACGAAGTACCTCGGTACCCTAGTACAATTCCGCAGAGAGTTTCGATTCCATTCATACCTCAGGTTGGTGACGTTAGCATGGCAGCTGCCCCGTGCGCGGCGCGCGAGTCGTGCTTGCCTGCTGCATTGCACGGGGAAATGATGTTGTTGTCGGCCAGAAAGGAAGGCGCGCGATACTGTCACGGCCAAATCAACAATAATCAATCAATAGGATGGATGGCGCCTTCCCTGCTGCTCGCAACAGCGACGAGGCAGCCGGGGACGACGAATGCGTACCCGCATTCACACGGGACGATGTGCGGTGCTTCTCCTTTCTGACAAGGGACCCTCCATCCTTGCCAGCCATTGCCTCGATTGCATGTCATGTCTGTCATGCCCGTGGCCACGCCCATGTCCACCTGCATCCACCTCATCCATGTCGGTGCCGCCCCCACTGCAATCACAGACATCCACTCCCTAGCAGGACTCTCCCGGACGACGACAACAACGGACAGAGATTTGGGAGGCGGCGACCGAGAAGACAGAACCTTGGGAGCCTTGAACCCCGTCTGTTGTCGACACGCGTGATGCGCAATGCGCAGCGCCGTCCTGCAGCCTGTCGTACGAACGAGCGCCCGCCAGCAATCCCCCGCAATCGCAGCACCCTCGTCCTCCGGCAGCGGACCGACGTGCAGTCGACGTGCAGCCGGCATGGCTCATGTTCATGCTCGCGCGAGACGCTGACGATGTCCGCGATATCAGGGCCTGCAAACCGTCTCCACCCGCCGACGTCGTCGGGGCCCCTCCTTGCCCTCCTCGTTCCCCGAGTGGCGGGCGGCACCCTGGTCGGCCGTGGCGTCGGTCCCGGGACGAGGACCAACCCTGGCAACATGCTGGCCTGAGCCCTGTCCGCGGCCGGACACCGAGTGACTGACGGACTGCCTGACTCTGAACGAAACTCTCTCAGTCGTCCGTCCCGGCGCCCCAGGGACTGGACCGGCGCCGTTTCCGCGTCCCATGCCGTGTGGTGTGCGAGCGGACACGCTGCGCTCTTCTTGTGTGCTTGTGCGTGCGACGGACCGGTGGCGTGCAGTGAAGATGGAGCTACCGCCGCCGTCTCTTCATCGCCGATACAGAGGTACTTGTTCACGCCTTTTCCGCTCCAACGCACCACCACCTTCCAGCTCTCTCACTCTTTCTCTCTTCCTTCCACCTCACCTTCCACTCTCTCCCCTCCTCCATCGCCTCCCTCCCTTCCTCTCCCACTCCCCTCGCCTCGTATCTCCTTTCTCCCCGAGCGGCGTAGGAAGGTTTGTGTTTTGCGCCCGAGGAAAGAGAGAGAGATAAAAGGCCTCGGCGCTGTACTGTACTGTACTGTACTGTGCTGTACTCGTACTCGTTCGTACTCGTACCCTTCTGGGCCAGGCGCAGAAATTGTGTCTCGCATTTTTTTTGGTTCCTCGATCCCCGCCACCACCTCCGAGCCCCGGTGCTCGGAGCTCTTCAACCCGCCGTGACGTGACGCTCGCTTGGCTCGCTGTCCACGCTCAATTCCAACCAGCGAACCCCACGGGCTCGGGCCCAACGCGATCTGCGACAACAACAGACGCCGCCCCGAGCACCACCGACGCCCCGCGCTCGTACGGTGCCGTGCCCGACACCGTCGACGGTCCTTTCCCACCTACGCCGACGCGATCGTCGCATCTCTCCCACGACGCACCTCCCGCATCGCAAGCCTCGCGTAGCCTCCCCTCGCTTGGCTTCGCTTGCTCCCATCGCCGCTCGCGCCCGCACCTTGCACCCAGGGCGACGTGGTGGTTCCTGTTGAACCCGCCGCTCCCACGCCCCGCCGTGCATGAGAGAAGGACGAGGCGGTTCGCGGCATCTCGACCCCAGCTCCCATTATGGGCGCTTTCGCCCAGTGCCCGTGGCCGATATGGCGGGTTGACGACCTGCTGCCGTGCTTCCAGACAGAGTTGGTGCTCCCACATGCTATTCCCCTCCTCCGTCTCTTCCGCCGTCGCCGCCGCCGCAGCCTTTGCGCTGCGTCGCTGCTGTTGCACGGACGCCGCTGACCGAGAGCCAACAGTTACCTCAAGATCCTCTTACCGCTAATAGTAATTGGCATCTCCTTTGCCCGCATCGCTTGGGACAACGTCCACCGCTTGGTCCCCGACCGCAAGGCCAAAGGCTACCAGCCTGTGCCCAACGGCCATGCTGCCGAGGACCACACAGGCCTCCCTCCGGACGCCGCCGACAGCGAAACCGAAGACGATGGCGACCTCGAGATCAACGGCGGGCGCCTTGCCCTCGCCAAGACGATGAGTAGGGGTTCTCTAGTCCAGGCCGATACGCCGACCGGACAGCGCCTGTCGCAGGCTGTTGAAGAATTGGCCATCATCGCCCTCGTCATCGTCAACGTCATTGCGCTCGTCTCCGGCGCGTACCGGTATCAACGCGGCAGCCTCGCCGCCATTGTCGGTCTCGTAACCTGGGTGTACGTGCTCATCTTGGCTTCGCTTCGACTTTTCCTCGGCACCTCCAAGTGGCGCATTCCGCACCTCTGGAACCATACCGCGTCCATCTACGGCCTCAGCTGGGTCTTCAACATTTTTATTTTCCGCTCGGCCATGATTCACCCGAGCAGCCGCATGGCCCAGATCCTCGTCATCGTCGAGTTCGCCCTTGTCACGCTGCTCTTCGGCATGGCCGTCACGACTAGGAAGGGAAACAAGACGGTCCTGCTCGAGTGGGAGGATGGCATCGAGCCCTCGCGCGAGCCGCTGGCCAGCCTCTTCTCCCTGGCGACCTTTGCATGGGTCGACGCCATTGTCTATCAGGGCTGGAAGAAGTCGATGGAGATCGAAGATGTCTGGAATCTCTTGCCCAAAGACAAGGCCGCCGCCGTCATTGCCGACTACCGACAGCTCAAGAAGACGGGCGCGCTGACGTGGCATCTGCTCAAGGCCTTCAAGGGGATGCTCTTCTACCAGTGTTTCCTCGCCTTTGTCTCCGGCCTCTTCACTTTTGCGCCCACCCTCTTGCTCCGCGCGATCCTCGAGTACGTCGAAGAGCCCGACATGGCGCCCATGAACGTTCTGTGGTTGTACGTCATCGGCATGCCGGTTCTCGACACTATTCGATCGTTTGCCGACGGCATGGCCCTTTGGACCGGTAGAAAGATTTGCATTCGCGTCCGAGCCATCATCATTGGCGACATTTACGCCAAGGCGCTGCGTCGCAAGGCGGCATCGGGCAAGGAAAAGGTCCTCGGCGACAAGCCTGCGCCGACCAAAAAGAACGACTCGGACGGCGACAGCACCACGGCAGCCAAGATCAAGAACGCCCTCGGTCTCGGCAAGAAGAAGAAGAACACGGACAGTGATGCCGAGTCCGCCAACACCGCCCCCGGTGAAGAGGAGGTGGCCAAACTGGGCGACGACGAGCAGGCCAACTTGGGCACCATCATCAATCTCATGTCCGTGGACAGCTTCAAGGTGTCCGAGGTGACGGCCTATCTGCACTTTCTCTGCGCCGCTGCGCCCACGCAGCTCGTCATCTCCGTGGTCCTCCTGTGGCAGGTCATGGGACTCAGTGCCATTCCCGGCCTCATCGTCATGGCGTTCCTGCTGCCTGTCAACTACTTCCTCGCGCGCGGCTTCAACATCACTTCCAAGAACATCATGAAGGCGACTGACAAGCGCATCAATGTCACCAACGAGGTGCTGCAAAACATTCGCATCATCAAGTACTTTGCCTGGGAGGAGCGTTTCGGCCGAATCATTGATGACAAGCGACGAGCCGAGCTCAACGCGCTCCGCTCGCGTTTCATCCTCTGGGCGTGCGCCGTCGCCATCTGGAACTCGGTCCCCGTGCTTATCACCTTCTTCTCCTTCCTCGTTTACACGCTCATCGAGAAGAAGCCCCTGTATCCGTCCATTGCCTTCACCGCCATTTCGCTCTTCATGCTTCTGCGTGTCCCGCTCGACCAGCTCGGCGACATGTTCGCCCACGTGCAGGAGGCCAAGGTATCCGTCGACCGTGTCGAGGAGTTCCTCAACGAAGAGGAAACGGAAAAGTACGAGCAACTCGGCCTCGACAATGTCGATGAGGACGGAGTCAAGCGAATTGGACTCAAGGATGCAACGCTCATCTGGGGCGGCAAGGACTCGGTCAACGACGACGGTTCGCGGGCCTTCCAGCTGCTCGACATGGACGTCGACTTCAAGATTGGCAAGCTCAACATCATTGCGGGCCCGACCGGGTCTGGCAAGACTTCACTGTTAATGGGCCTCCTGGGTGAGATGACGCTGGTGGATGGTCGCGTGTTCTGTCCTGGTGGTCGCAGCCGTGAGGAGGTTCGCCCTGACCCGGAGACGGGTCTCGCAGACACGATTGCCTACGTCGCCCAGGCGGCCTGGCTGGTCAACGCCAATATCAGGGACAACATTTTGTTCGCGGCACCATACGACGAGCAGCGGTATAGGGATGTCATTGTTGCCTGCGCCCTGGAACGCGACCTGGAGATCCTGGACCACGGTGACGAGACGCTTGTTGGCGAGAAGGGCATCACTCTTTCCGGTGGACAGAAGCAGCGCATCTCGCTCGCCCGCGCTCTGTACTCCAACTCGGCACACGTGCTCATGGACGACTGCCTGAGCGCTGTCGACTCGCACACGGCCCAGTGGATCTTCACAAACTGCATCAGGGGCCCGCTCATGCGAGGCAGGACCTGCATTCTCGTCACTCACAACGTCGCTCTCTGTGTCCCCTCCGCAGACTTTGTTGTCCTCATGGACAACGGTCGCGTTGCTGCCCAAGGAGCCGCGCAGGAGCTGATCGACGCCGGCAAGTTCGGCGAGGATATTCAGAAATCGAGACCTCCGTCGGCGTGCGGCTCCCGCGTTCCGAGCCGCGTTCCTTCGAGCGTCGGCGACGCGGAGACGATGGTTAACAGCAACGGCGACGCCCTCGACGGACTGTCTAAGAAGATCAAGTCCAAGAAGCCCCAGGTCGATGCCATGGACGAAGGCAAGGCCACCGGTGCCGTCAAGTGGCCTGTCATGAAAATCTACCTCAAGTCTATGGGCCCTTGGTGGTTCTGGGTCGTCACTATTGTCGTCTTCAACTTGCAGCAACTTGCGACTGTCGCCACCAACGTCTGGGTGCGAGAGTGGGCCAACAAGTACGTCCAGGAAGAGACGTCGGGCGTCGCTCTGAGCTCCGCCGCCCACGGGTACGGAGTCCAGTCCTTCGCAAAGGGCACGTGGGCTACCGTCGCGCGCCTGGGTGGTGACCGACCGGCGGAGGTTTCCGCTGCTGTGGATGGCCAGGTTCCATTTTCCACGCCGGCGTATCCCGAGGTCAACCTCGCCTACTACCTCGCCGGACTGGCCATCATCGGTACCGCTGGTGCGCTCGCGGCCTTCATCAGAGACATCTGGATATTCTTCGGTTCACTGACGGCGTCGCGACGCCTGCACGACCGCCTCATGTCGGCGGTGACGCGGGCCAAGTTCAAGTTCTTCGACGTGACGCCCCTTGGCCAGCTGATGAACCGCTTCAGCAAGGACCTGGAGGCCGTGGACCAAGAAATCTCGCCCGTGGCCATTGGCGTCATGTCGTGCGCGCTCTCCCTGGTCGTCACGGTCGTTCTGATCGCCATCATCACGCCTGGCTTCCTGATCGCGGCCGTTTTCATCGCGGGGCTGTTCTACCTGGTGGCGACGTTCTACCTGCGAGCGTCGCGCGACCTGAAGCGCCTGGAGTCGGTGCAGCGCAGCCCCCTGTTCCAGCAGTTCGGCGAGACGCTCAGCGGCATGACGACGATCCGGGCATACGGCGACGAGCGGCGCTTCATCCGAGACAACCTACACAAGGTCAACACGCAGAGCCGGCCTTTCATCTACCTGTGGGCCTGTAACAGATGGCTCGCGCTCCGCGCGGACGCACTGGGCAACTCCGTGTCGTTTGCGGCGGGCGTCTTCATCATCCTAAGCCTGGGGAAGATCGATGCGGGCGCGGCGGGTATCTCGCTCAGCTACGCCATGAACTTTACCGAGAACATCCTATGGCTCGTGCGGCTCTACGGAATGAACGAGCAGAACATGAACGCCATGGAGCGCGTCAAGGAGTATCTCGACCTGGAGCAGGAGGCGCCGCCGATCCTCGAGGACAGCCGGCCGCCCGCGTCGTGGCCGGACAAGGGCAACGTCGAGTTCGTCAAGTACACGACGCGGTACCGCAGCGACCTGGACCCGGTGCTGAAGAACATCTCGCTCAAGATCAACGCGCGGGAGAAGGTGGGCATCGTGGGCCGTACGGGGGCGGGCAAGAGCTCGCTGGCGCTGGCCATCTTCCGGGCGCTGGAGGCGGAGAAGGGCAAGATTGTGATTGACGGCATCAACATCGGGACGATTGGACTGCGCGACCTGCGAGACAACATCACCATTGTGCCGCAGGACCCGACGCTGTTCATGGGCACGATCAGGTCGAACCTGGACCCGTTCGATCAGTACTCGGACGAGCAGATGTTCGAGGCGCTGCGGCGGGTGCAGCTGATCGGGCCCGACGATCCGTCGACGGTGCCGCCGACGCCGGTGGTGGCGCAGGGCCCGGGCCGGTCGCCGGCGCCGTCGGTGGTGACGAACAAGAACGTCTTCCTGGACCTGGGTTCGCCGGTGGCGGAGTCGGGATCGAACCTGTCGCAGGGGCAGCGGCAGCTGCTGTGCCTGGCGCGGGCGATGCTCAAGAAGCCGACGGTGCTGGTGATGGACGAGGCGACGGCGTCGATCGACTACAGCACGGACTCGAAGATCCAGGACACGATCCGGGAGCTGACGGGGACGGTGATTACGATTGCGCACCGGCTGCAGACGATTGTCGACTACGACAAGGTGCTGGTGCTGGACAAGGGTGAGGTGGTGGAGTTTGGGCACCCGTGGGAGCTCATCAGCGACGAGGAGGGCTCGTTCCGCAGCATGTGCGAGATGAGCGGAGAGCTCGAGGTGCTGCGCAAGGCGGCCAAGAAGAAGTGGGACGAGGGTCAACTGGTGGACGTGTCGTCGGCGTGAGGCCGTGGGTTGCATGGATGAGGGCAGCGAACGCGTTGCAGCGCCGGCGACGACGGAGTCGTTGCATCTTGCATGGAGTATGATTAGCTTACCGCATTGGACTAGAATGGCGCGATAAAAGAGTAATGGACATGCTTCTCCACAGAAGTTTTACCACGGTTGCGCTGCGCCAGTGTCGTTGTAGCAGTCCCTTTGGTGGTGGTGATGGTGGTGGATGGCGTTGTGGATGCTGCGAAGCAGGAAGCAGGACGGGGCAGAGCTGAGGCTGAGGCGCCGGCCCAAACCGAATCGTGCATGATGCCGCGAGACAGGGAGCTGGAGGTGGCTCACAGGGACCGCAGGCAGCCTGTCAGGGCCGCTGGCCGCTGGTAGGCCGCTGTGTGGGCTGCTGGATGAGGTCCATGAGGCGACGAGGCGCCGCGACGGCGGACGCGAGTAAGCAGCAGCGGCCCCGCTAACGACGACCAGACCTCCACAGCACCTAGCCAACAGCCTAGAACCCCCGCAAGACATGCAGCATCGGGCGGACCTGGAAGCTAGGTGTGTGCCCTGCAGCTGCCAGCCCAGCCCAGTCTCAGTGGGGGTGGGCGCGTGTCAGGCTTGCGTGTCGCCGCCGGGGGGAGGGGGGAGGGGGAACCTGGGCGGTCGGTGGCTTGCTTTGCCACTGACCGGCCTCGACTCGGGGCTTGCTGTCAGCCAACGGTTTCGGGGCGGCCCCCATTGCCCGACAATATTTGGCTCGTTCGTGTCTGTCGGCTTGTTTGGTTCCATTGATGGATTGACTGACTGACTGACACAAAGAGCTGTCTGCCTGCTTGCCTGCCCGCACGTCGGTGTGCCGGCCTTGTGCTGCTCTTCTCCTCTCGTCTCCTCTCTCCTGCCTCCGTTGACGAAGCTCCTCTTGTCCTTCATCACCGATTCGTGTCGCTGCATCGCAGGGTCTGCCTGCTGCATCACTGCTCTCGTCGTCTCGCCTCTTTGAAGCGGTGCTCGCTCAGCCCTTGGCCCGCGAGCAGACACCACCCAGCAGCTTCACCACCATCACAACCACCACAACCGCCGCCATGGGCAAGCCCTCGCGTGGAGAGCACCACGACGTCGTCCCGTCGCCGTCGCCGGCGCCCGACCCGGCCGCGAGACACCTCGGCGAGTCGGCGAGCTCCATCTCGCTCAACACGACGGGGGCGGCGGCGCCGCCCTCGCACGGGCGCTACTATGACGACCCGCCGCCGCACGACGAGTACGCCGACGACGACGACTACGACGACCTCCCGCCGCTGTACTCGGACCACGACGAGTTCGCCGCCAGCAATAGCAACAGCGGCAGCAGTGGCAACGGCCATGGCCACAGCCGCGGCGGCGGGATAGTGCCCTTCAACCCTCTCGTGCCCCGTGGCGGCGAGCAGCTCGTCCAGCCGTTTGGCCACAGCCGCGACGGCACCACGACCTACTACATGGATCCCCGGCTCGACGAGGACCCGGCCTTTCTGCTCGACCACATAACGCGCCTGGCCGCCCTGCCGCCGAGGCCGTTTGTACGCCTCCGCGGCACGCACAAGGAGCGCCGGCGCGGCAGCGGCAGCGGCAGCAACAACAACGGCAGCAGCACCGAGACGGTCGTCGACTTCGACCTGCGCATCGAGCTGACGCACCTGCTGTACACGGACATCCACACGCAGTCGGCGTGGCGCAGCGTCGTCACGGCCAGCAACTTCGAAAAGGTGCGGCGCGGCACCGTCTTCGCCTCGCGCGCGCCCGGCTTCGGCGGCAGCGGCGGGCTCGCGCCCGGCTTCGGCGGCAGCGGCGGGCTCGCGCCCGAGGAGGGCACGCCCGACCTCGCCGAGTGGTGCCGGCGGTACTGCGCGGCCGGGCCGGGCGGGCTGCGGCGCTTCACGCTGGAGCGGCGTGTCGCGGGCTGGGACTGGGAGGCGCTGGGCCGGCGGCTAGAGGGGCTCGCGGCGGCGACCAACTACCGCGGGCGGTGCGAGGTGACGTTCCCCGTGCGCGACGCCCGCGTCGATGTGTACAGCTCGTGCCGCACCAACCGCTGGCGCCTCACGCGCTGGGTGCGCGTGCTCTTCTACGCGACGCTGCTCTTCCTGCTGACCTGGCCGTGGCTCGCGCTGCGCACGCGCCGCTGGGACACGCAGGCCGCCGAGTGGCGCGCCAGCGAGCCGACGAGCGTCCCCGGGCGCAAGCGCTACGCCGCCGGGCTCAGCGAGGAGGCGTGGTACGCGATGTGGGCGCGGGCGCTGCAGCGCGCCATGCTCGAGCGCAGGCAGGGCGAGCTGGACCGCGGGGACCTGGAGAGGAGCCGTGGCGGCGAGGCGGCCGATGGTGGTGCGAGCAGCGGCGGTGGGTTCGAGGGCGTTGTGAGGGCCGGCGTCGAGGCCATGGGCGTGGTGAATCGCTCGTTTGGCTGGGGCGGCGACTCGTGTTGAGAGAAAGGGGCTGCTATGATGATCGTGTTGAAGCTCGGAGAAACAGGACAAGCATCACGGGAGGGAAAGGTGGTTGACGAAGTAGGAGGATGAGGGGCGTGACGACGTGACGACTGTGGTTCTTTGGGCTTTTTCCTGCGCCGGCGTGATGGGTGTTTCGGGCTCTTTCTCTCCATGTTCCTCTCTGTCTCTCTGCATCTCTGTCCTAGCCGTGACACTACCAAGACATCTCTATTCCTAGTCTCGCGATCCTGCTGTTGCAAGTTGCAATCCTATAGGTTAAATCATGCCCCGTTGCGTGTGCTTGCATGTTTCAGCGCGTGGTACTAGGTCCCTTGCCTCTATGTCTGCGTCTGCGTCTGGGCCATGTAAGTCGAGAGTTGAAGTGTTGGTCTCACTCGGGGGTTTTGTCGAATTCCAAGTGTAAGTCGAAGCCGAAGTGTAAGTCGATGTTGGGAGAGCTGCGAGGAGTGACGTCGGCCTAGGCTGGACGGACCCAACCCTGTGGGTGGAAGAAGGAAAAGGGGGGGGGGGGGGAGACTCCACCGTGGATGGACGGCCAGCAGTCCGGGACCCACGCCCGGCCAGTGGTCGGTCAGCGGTTCGTCGACCTGGTGCCCCACGCGGACGACTTTCTTGACCTCACCTCACCTCACCACACCTCCGTAACTTCACCTCTGCTCACCCGCATCACCCGACCTCTACGACTTCACCTCGCTTCACCTCGCTGCATCTCGTCTCTTCAACTTCACCTCACCTCACGCACCACGCCTGGCGACATCTCCCACCGCGCGCAACGCACCCCTCTCCGCGGCCGAGCCGCACCGGTAGCGCACATACAGCCCGCTGCACCCCACGCATCCTTTGCCCCTCGCGGGAGCCGCAGATTTACGTAGGAACCAGAGAGAGAAGACGCGGCAATAAGGCCGGAGCGGGAGCTGGGGCCCATCACATACTGTTAGGACAGGAACGTGCCAGCCAGCCAGCCAGCCATGGGAGAGGTGTCGAACCCGCGGCGTGTGCTGGCCGTGAGCCTGGAGAGCCAGGCTGTGCACCTGAGCGCCTTTGTCGACGGTACGTTGCGTTGCGTTGCGTTGCGTTGCGTTGCGTTGCGTTGCGTTGCGCGAGGTGACTTGGATCCCTTCGTTGCAATGACTCCAGGAACACACACGCAACCCGGACACATACACACACCCATATATGCACGTACACATACATATACTCACACACACACACATTCATTAGCCAGACGAAAAGGCCGCGCAAACTGACGCCTCACTAGAGCTCACCGGGCAGACCCCCACACCCGTTGCCGGGGCCGCGGAGCCGTCCCTCGCGGGCACGACGCACGACCTGCACCTCAAGACACGGTACTACACCGCCACTGTGCCGGTATGGCTGGACCTCATAGCCGTAGAAGATCCGGATGCCGCTGCGAGGACGACGACGAAAGCAACGACAACATCGACTGAGGTCCCAGGGGCAGGAGGCTCCACGACCACGACTACTGGCGCCGCGGACTGGGCCGCGAGCTTCCTCTCCGAGGAGGCGCGCGAGGTCCTCGCCGTGCTGGGCGGCGTGGTGGTCGTGTTTGCGGTGCCGCCGAGGAGCGCAGCCGCGTCAACTGTGACAGCGTCAACATCAGTAGCAACGTCAGTGTCAGCCGCAAGTACCGCATCCGAAGCGACAGCGGGCGCACAGCGGAAAACAGGTGCCCCGTCTCCTTACGGTAGTGCCTCAGCCAGCCCGGACACCGCGCAGCAGGTCAAGGAGCTTATCCACCACGTCGGGCGCGTGCTCGGCGAAGGTCTCGGCGGGTGGGAATGGGACGGTGTACGCATTGCCGTCGGGGTCGGCGGGCCGCCAGCCACCGTCCCTGACGACGGCTTTCACGACGATGCAGCCGACGAGTGGGACGAGCTGTGCGCCGAGGCCGGCATGGAGTTCGTCCACGTCCCGGCATGGAGCGCCTCGTCGGCGGCGTCCGCGCGGAGCGGCCGCAACGAGTTCGGCGAGAAGACGGGCATGGCGCGCGTGCGCGAGGCCCTCGAAGCCAACGACTGGGAGGGGGCCGGTGGCGGCGAGGACGAGTTCGGCGCGTTCGAGGGCAGCAGGCGCAGCGCGGAGGATGACGACGACGGAGCCGAAGCTCACGAGTTGGACCCCGAGAGCCTAGACTTTGGGTTCGACAGGGCGGACTTTGAGGGGTTGAAGCGGGCCATCTGGAGCGCCGGCCGGGAGCACGGCGAGGATGACGATGGCGCCGGGGACGCGGCCGACGGGCGCACGCAGACGCGGGCCGCCCAGACTGGACGAGCCGAGCCACGTCCAGGCGAGGACGCTGTCGACAACGCTGCCGACGACCGCGACGCGCATGAGCAGGAGGCGCTTGATGACGATGACGTCGCCAAGGTGGAGCGCATGATGCGCAAGCTCCAGGCGGCGCGGGAGGCTGGCGAGACCATGGGCGACGCCCAGCGGCGGAGGATGGCTGCCAAGGCCGTCGCTGAGGTCATGCGCGAGCTGTGAGGAGAGGAGGCGAGGAGGCGAGGAACAAAGCGAGTCCGCGCGGCCGCTACAGATGCATGATCAAGGGCCGTGGTACCGGGCCCGTGTGCCCCGTCTCCCGCAGCGGCCGCTCCCACACGGGCTCCGGCTCGCCCGTTTTCAACAGAGGGGCCGAGCGGAGGGTTGAGCCCGGTGGTTTCATGTAAAGTACAAGTCCAAGAACAATGTCTGGGCAAGCGCAGGCTCCAGTGCGCGCAGGCTCCGGACCGGGCCAGTCGCCGTTGCCCACGCACGCGCCGTCAGGGTGTGCCAAGGCAGCTTTGTTGCGCGCCAGTGCCCAGGGCAGGGCAGGGCAGCACAGGATGGGCGAGATATGAAGTCAATGTATCTGCCGGCGTCCGTCGCTGCTTGTAACGCGAGGCGAGATGCAGGTCCGTCGCACCTTGTCCTAGGATGTGAGAGCAGGACCTGTCGGCTCGAGGCCCTCGACTGCCTTCTTCTACGTGGACGTTGCAATCGGCCGTCTACCGCATGCGCGCCCTCTGGCGCTCTCGGCTCGAGAGCTCGTGACATTCTTCTGCAAACCACGTCAGAGGCTGGCTGCCGGCTTGCTTTTGCCGCCGCCGCCGACCTGGGGCAGTGCACAGATTACGTGTGTGAAAGTTTCCGATGCGTCCGGTGCTGCAAGACGCTCACTATGGCTGCGAAAGATCACACGCGGCGCACGTGAGGCACCGTAACAAGGGAGACGCTGCGAGGCCGGCGGAGCTGAATGTCCAGATCCGACGACTGTCAGACGAACTGCGATGACAGACCAAGCGCTGAAGGGGCATGAGCAGAAGGCCCAAACGCCAGGGGTCGCATAGAATTCAAACATGCGAGCGACTGAGGCGGCCGCTCACGTTTGGCAGCTGCGATGGTTCGTGTCAAGGTTTCGACGTGCGGCATGCTCCAACACGTCGGCAGGGCGCGTGCGTTCTCGCAGCTCACATCTGAAGCCCCGACCCCTTCACTGCCGAGATCAGAGAGCCCAACAGCTGCGAACCCTTTTCAGGACGTCCGGGGTGTACGTGGTGGCAGCCCGGGACCCAGCGTGCCTTAACTCGCTCGAGGCTCAACGGTACCGAGAAATCCATACCGGGAACAGGCGACCCTTGGCGCCAAACGGCAATGCCAATGTATCGGCGACAAGCACCGGATGGATGGATGACCTGGCTTGCCCGGACCCTTTTCCAGCCCCGGCCTGCGGCACAAGCGTGAGACAGCAGCTGAGTCAGGACGAGGACAGCTTCGACTGAACGCGCCATGCCGCCCTCGAGACTTGCCCCCGTCAACAACTGACTGCGAGCCGCACCTGTGCTGTGAGGCGTGACGGTCCCCGCCGCCTGGCCAGGAACGAGTCTGGACTGGTGAAGGAGAGGAGCCGGAGGGGAGGTCCAAGACCTGTCCGTCATCGGCTCGCGCGCAGCAGGGCTCGAGCCAAGAGCCGATCGCCCCCTAGACCCCTTTGGGGCATGGAGCCCTTCAAGCCCCCTCTGTTGCGGCTTTGGCGGCGTAAAACGCGATGGGACGGACGGTTGTGCGACCGCGCTGGCATGTGGCCGCGGGCGGGCGACGGTGGCGGACCGTGGTTGGCCTTTGCTGAGAGGCTGCGAGGCACCCACAGGGTCCTAGTCAGGGGTAAGGAGTCTTGGATGGTGGGGTGCGCGGTGGCAGCGCGAGCGTGGCGCCGCGCGTGGGATCAGAGCAGAGGCAGGTCTCAGCAACGGCGGAGCCACTCACACCGTGCATCTGTCTGTCGCCCGCAGGGAGGCGGCCCAGAGCGTGCAAGACAGCCGTGTGGCGCAGGTAGCACGGCTCGAGACCGTGTCGAAAGGGACATCTGAGCAGTAACTCACCACGCACAAAGTACCAAGGCGGCAGGCCCAGCCCGTGACGAACGCATCTGTCCCGCATGTCGCTGCAGACGCGTTGGAGCGTTTGCTCATTGCCGCTGCGCCACGGCGCGGTGGCCCTGGATTTGCCGAGCGAAGAAAGGAGAAGTCGTTTGCCCCGAAACTCGCCCATCCAGACCCATGGCGTCACTGTCCGGGACAAGGCTGTTGGGCGGAGGGTGCGTCCATGGTCAGTGAGGAGATGGGGCACTGCGGCCTCCACCAGCTCAGCTCTCCGCGGAGCCAAGCCGCGGCGCCAGACAGATCGTCCCGCTCGAGGGCACACACACAAGCCCGTCGATGAATCCACATCGCCGCAACGGACGCAGCACCACGCCGCGTGATGGGTGTTGGCCTCGCCTGCCCGGTCAGCAGGCGTCTCGCACACATCGTCCGCCGCGGCCAGCGTGTGAGGTGAGGAGAGCGTCGGCCAAGGTCAAGGGGTCGAGGCAAGCAAACCAGGGGCCAGGGGGCTTCACGCCGTGAGGGCAACCCCACTGCATGACGATAGGGGCGCATTGGCGAACGAGGCTACTGCAGGAACAGGGCCGGCGTGGGCTCGCTGGGTCTGGTGGTCTGGCCTGGCCCGGCCTGGCCTCGCCTTTTGCCCCGTGCGGTGTGGTGTGGCGTGGTGGACGGAGCGTCGTGGTGTGGTGCGGCTCACCACAGAGCACGAGCACGGGCACGGCGCCGGTTGCGAGAATCGAGTCCTCCCTGCGGCCGCGACGTGATGTGAGATGGGATCAGTCAACAGCGGTTGCGACGGCGATGAAATGAGGCCATTCGTCGATGGGGCCGTCATCGAGAAAGGGACGGCAATGAAAAAGCGAGGTTACGGATTGCCCATGACCGTCTTGGCCGTCAGATACGAGCGAAAGAACGAGCCGCTGCTGACGGCATGAGCCCACCCCGTGCCTTCCTGCGGTGTATTCACGTTCAACTTTTCGCGCGCCAACGGCAGGTACGAGTTGTCCGGGGCAAGAAGAGTACCGAGCTCGCACTTCGCAAGGCAGGTACGGGGTACATACCCAACCAAGATCCTGTACTCGTACTCCGTACTCCTACATGCCCATCCGTGTTCTCCTACTTCGTACAGTGCATTGCGATGCAGACGATCCGTCGTCGACAGTCGATGGGCGGCGGGAGGCAAAAAACCTCCCAGGACCTCATGCCGACCCTGTCGCACAACGTCGACGCCCCCCGCTGTCGTCAGATGTTTCTGATCTGATGCCTACCCCTTTTCGCGCCCGCCGATCAGGTCCGCACGTCTCGTGCTCACGACTAAGTCCCTGACGAAGAATGAAGCAGACGCGTCGGGTGTAACGGCGGGCGCCGTGCATCCCCCAGACGCCGCCTCGATTGTCGATTCCGGAGCTCTTGCTGCGCGCCGCACGCCCGGGCCATCTCCAGGTACAAGGCCAGGCATGGACTGGGTTCCGCGATCGACACAGGGTCGACCGCCCGCTCGGCCGCCCGTGTTCTGCTCTGGCATCACCGAATTCGTCGTCAGCTGGGGCCTTGCTGGGGACGGTGGCCTGAGCAGCCCCGTAGCCTGGTCTCCGGCGCCCTGGCTTGGGGCCTTTACATACGACCACCGCGCCTTTTTGTAACTTTCTTTCAGGCCCTCTGATAAAATTGACTGGCGGTGACACGACCAGCTGCCGGGGGCGGCTGGCACTGGTAGTCGGACCCCCTGGTTCCCCCATGCACAACGAGGTCTTTGCACGAGGTGGAGGAGGCTTTCCAACCTGCAAAATCGATCCGTCAGATGCCGAATGGATCCCACAGAGACGACCAACTCGTCTGTGCGTATCTGGCGATACGGAAGAGATCCTAGTCCGTCTCCCGAGAATGTCAAGCGGCGGACACGTCGCAGACGCTGGCGCATGGCAAAGCCTTCGCGAATCGGCGCGCCTTTCCGTCGGAGACGAGACGAGAGTCATGCAGCAGCGTCCTTGTCCCGTCGCCCCGAAGCCGCCGTCTGCACCAAACGGACAGGGCAGAACGCCGCGAGGTGTGGTCTGGGGAGGGGCATTTGGGGGTCAGACAGGGGTTCTCAAGCGGTCAAGGATACCGGTCCACCCGTGGCCCAGGATCCGCGATCATGCTGCCAGTCTTGGGTTCACGGCATGCACCAAGTTCGGGCGGCTCGAGGCCGATCCAGCTGGAAGTGTCGTTGGCACCTTCAAGACGGGCGTCTGGATGACACCCACGCGCGGCGCACTCGGGCACAACACATGCGCGCACTCGATTTCGCAGCCCAACTCGGCCGCCGACAGGCGCCTCGCCAGCCAAGTGACGGCTTTTCTGCCAGGGCGTCCTGGGGGAGAAAAAAAAAACGCTCGACGGCCAAACTCGGGAGGTACATGGCGGACGTCTGAGACGGCTGCGCACTTGGGGCTCCTCCTTGCCTCCGCCGTGCCGGTCGAGGTGCCCGGAGGTCCAAGACCGACTGGATGACCACCGTGCGAGCCAGGGCCCACGTACGTTCCCACTTGGTTGCGAGATGTCTGACAACGGCCAACGCGAAGCCGCTTTGCTTTTGAGCACTCAAGGACCAAAGGCACCCTCGCGGGCACTGTGCGACTGCGAGGGTGCGAGAGGGCGGCGTGTATGGTTCGTACCTTGCAGCAATGTGCATACACTACGGGATAGTGCGCACACCAGGCATCACGAGCGGCTGGATGGTTGGCTGGATCGAAGCGTGCAGCGAGGCCCGCAGCCGTAACCGCCAGCGACGCGGTGATCGATTGCCGCAACAACCTACCTCTTCGCCAGCTGCAAAGACGCGGGGGCTCGCCGCGCTCAGGGACGCCGCCATGCGAAGACGCGTCGGCATCTTGTCGTGGTTCACGAGGCGCACTGGACTCTGGAGTGGCTGTACGTACTCGTATGCTCCGCCGTGGACCGGATCGACGCGTAAAGCGAGTCGGAGTGCAGAGGGATCGCTGGTGCACCGATGCCCAAACACAACAACGCAGCCCGCCAGAGGCTGTGTGGCTCGTCAGCAGCGCTTGTTCTCTCAGACCAGTCTCAACCAGCCCGTGGCGTCTCACCCCCGGTTCCCCGTCTGCATCCGCGTCCACCGAGCCAACCGACCAGCCAGAAGGCGCGGAACACACGCCCACAGGAGGCACCAGCAGGAGCCGGGGGGAGGGGATCCGTCGTCCACGCAGCGCCATGTCGCCAGGTGCGAGTGCTCCGTGCGAGTGTTAGGTCCACGATGCACCGCCGCCATTGTGAAGCTCGCCCACGCGCAACTCCAAAGCCAACCCCGGCCGTCCGATTCCATGCTGAATCGCCATGACTAGGTCCAGCACTCGGGATCAGGCTTCTCCCGCCCCACGCCTTGGCTTCACTCGGGGCCAGAGGCAGGGCTGGCGAACGACGAGGAGCGTCTTGTCTGTGGCAGAGCCTGCCGTGTCGCCCCAACAGGCCGTGGCTGCTTTGGCGCGCTCACCCCTTGACAGGGTGCTAAAAATGTACTTCGTTCACACACACAGGCACACACGCGCAAGAAGAGTCTCCATCCACCCAGCACTCGCAGCCAGTCGCAGGCGACTGCCACGCCCCCTGGGATCCTGGTGGTGAGGTGGAGGATGGCGGACGCCCCCTCGGGTTCCGTTTCAACGTGCACCCAAGCAGCAGGCGGCGCCGGCGGTACCTGGCTAGTGACCGGCTTGTTGGTGCGGGCGACGCCATGGTGGCTGGTAGCCGCCCAGTACCCACCTCCTGGGCGTCCACTGGCCACGAGCCGGGAGGGCGGGCCACTCAGCGGTGCAGCCGCTGGCCGTCCACCAGTGGCGTGCGAGGACGAGGCGTCCCAAGTCCATGGTGCATGGGTCTTGGTACCTGGGGCGTTCAGGTACCCGTCTCGCCCGCACGCCGTCGTCCTGTCTCCTGGCCATGGCAACTTGAAGGCAATGGACGGTCGGGTACCTGTCGCGCCCGCTCGCGCGCCCCTGGGGCCCCTTCCCCCCCCCCGGACAGCCAAGCCCACCCGACTTTAGCAAAGGGCCTCCGCCAACTGAGGTGCCGGCCTTGCCCGCCTGCCCTGAGCAGGTGAGGTCGGGTGCCCTCCATGCCTTTCAGGGCTGCACCTCAGTCGCTCGCCGACCCCAGGCCCGGCATCCACCTCACAGCAGGGTGCCCCGTGCTGCGGCGGCCACTGCTGGGCTCGGGGCCGCTGCGTCCCGCCTGTGCGGCTGCTGCTCCAGTGGATTTGGCCCCCCCCCCCTCCCTCCCCAGCGCCAGCCCACCATGCGTTCGAGTCGGTGGGAGGGCCGCTGTCCCGTCCTATCCCTTTTTGCCCACGTCCTCCCGCCCGTCTCCTCGTCTCCTCCGCCTCCTTCTTCTCTCCATCGCCCTCCGCCATTCTTCACCACCGCCGACCTTTTGCCCCCCGGGCCCTTTCTTTCCTTTCACGTCACTCTCTTGTTCTTCTCAAGCCATCACGGTACCCGTCACTCCTTCCGGGACCGATACATTCATTCGGCTCGTCACGCAGCCACCAATTGACGCGGCCATCTCTCGAATCCGACCGACCGAATCGGCCAAACCAGGCGCCTGCGAATCCCTCCTTGTCCGCCCGCTTGGACCAGGAACGACACTCATTTCCCACCCTTGAGCTCAACCCATCTTTTGCTACTTTCCCTATTCTTACGTTGTTGCCTTTGGAACATTATTCCGACGTGTTTGTGTCCCACCGTCCTCCCGTTTACCGTTACCGCGCCGGCCCACATCAACTGCTCGGACGTTCGATCCAACCGCGAGACCCTCAACCGTTGCGCCTGTTCCCCCGGCCAGCGTTAGCCAGTCGCCCTCCCGTGGCACCTGCTCGGCTCCGCTGAATTTTAAAACCAGGGTCAGCGCCCGTGGGAGGACACAACTCGTCGAGCAGCCGGCCATCATCTCAGCACAATGGCGACCGAGATCGAACAGCCTATGGCTCTGGGCCAAGGCGCCTCGATCCCGAGCGCTGGTACCACCCCGACTTCTGCCACGGCTACGACGCCCAACGCACACATGAAGCAGTCCCCGACGCAGTCCACGTCGAGCGCTAGCGGCCAGTCGTCGAGCTCGAAGCGGCCCCCTCGGAAAAGCACCCTGACGCAACAGCAAAAGAACCAGAAGCGTCAGAGGGCAACGCAGGATCAACTTGGCGTCCTCGAGGTCGAGTTCAACAAGAACCCGACTCCGACCGCCAACGTCCGGGAGAGGATCGCCGAGCAGATCAACATGACCGAGAGGTCTGTCCAGATCTGGTTTCAGAACAGGTAGGTCGCCACTCTGTCATGCTGCATATCGCCGGCTGGCATTTTGGAGTTGACACTAATGTGTTGCTTGTCGCTAGGCGTGCCAAGATCAAGCTGCTGGCGAAGAAGAGTCTCGAGACCGGCGAGGACATCGATTCCATCCCCGAGTCTATGCGGGCGTATCTGGCTATGCAGGCTATGGAGACCGGCAAGGGCCTTGGCGGGAGCTATCTTGGACGCACTGGACTTCTGCCTTTTGGCCATGGCGGCATGCTCCTTGGCGGCGACCAAGGTGCGCAGGGCAAAGTTTGTAAGTGCCGAACGCGTTTCAATATTTCGAGCTGGGATCTTCTAACAGGCGCGGTTAGTGATTCACCACTTGACCTGTCGGTCGCTCAGCATCGGCAAGTGGACGCGAGTCGGCCAGAACACGATGGACCTCATCATCTTCTACTCGCCCGACAAGTGCACCATGACCTACTATATCAACAGCGACCAGGCCGGGTACAAGATCGAGTACCCCTTTTCGTACATCAAGAACATCTGGCTCGAGAACAACGAGGGGGACCAAAACAAGCTCGGTGGCATCGTTATCGAACTCAACCGCCCTCCGCACTTCTTTATGGACTCGTCGCCGCAGACCAACGGTTTCACCCAAGTCGGCGACTTCACCGAGGATCTGCAGGCGTCGCAATGCATGATCCACCACCTCGGCGGCAACCCCAAGGTCCTGACGAACCAGCTTGCCAAGCTTGTCTCCCTCGAGTCCTTCATGAACCGCCACAATCCCCTCTCCTACGGCGACCCCCACGCGATATCAGTTTCCGCCCCGGTCTCTCCTACCGCCCGGCCGTCGTCGCAGCCCAGCTTTCCCCAGGCGCACAGCGGGCTGGCTCAGGACCACTGGGGCGCCCTCAACCAGATGCACTCGGGCATGCGCATGCCCCATGGGCATAAGCGGCAGCGCAGCCGGTCCGTGCCGGGACCCATTGACTTTGCCATGTTCCAGAACCAACAGATGCCCTCCTTTTACATTCAGCCCCCAGGCGAGATGGGGCCCCCTCAGCATAACCCCAACATCTACGCACCCGTGCCGCAGCAACCCAGCGGAATGGGTAGCAACCTGCGCATTGACACGCAGGCCGGCTTCGGGCTCGACATGCGACAATACCCCATGTCCGCCACCACGGCCTCGCCATCGGAGTTCCCTCCGAGCCCGGGCTACTTCCAGCCGGAGCCCAACATGCCCAACTCCAACTTCGGCACTCCCTACGGCGGCGCCTTCCTGTCACCGATGGTGAACGCGGATAATGGTGGGGCGGCCGCAGTCTCGCCGCTTCCCTTTGCCGGCCCGTCCGAGCCGTCCATCGTCGAGCAGTCGCCGCCAATGTCGATGATGGGACGACCTGGCTCCGCCGAGCTGTACGCGGGCCACGAGGGCTCATGCGCCGTCTCGGAGGATGGCCACAGCCTCAACGAGATGTACTCGAAGCACACCATCAACCTGCCCATGCACACGCCTTCTCCGAGCACCTTTGTCCAGTCGCAGCATGGCGAGCTGGACATGGATCAGCTGGTCCAGTTCGACGCAGTCGACCCCGCGAGCTTGTCGCCTGAAACGATGCCCCCGACCACTTGATGACCTGCTCTGCAGAGAAGAAGAGGGCACCGATGTCTCGGGCCTCTCGTTTTACTGGCGATCAAAAGCATTTACTACCGGGGAACTGATGCACTTTGAAGGCGTTCTTGTTGGTCAGCAGCTGATACCATGGGCTTTGTCGGATTTTGTCTTGTTGGATGCGAAGGCCATCTCACCACTACTTCTCAACGCTTGGCTCATACCGAGAGCAGCTCTGTCGGACCGAATCTCCTCCTTTTGGCTTCGTGCGCGCGAGCCATTACGAATTTGGCATGACGATACTTCATCTCAACGACATCGGTCATGCATGTCGGGCACAGCGATCGTGCATGTTTGTTTATCCAGTACTGCTCGCGGGGCACAGTGGCTGTCTCGGGACGCGAACCCGGGGCGGACCGCGAGCAAACATTTTTTTTTATCCTGGTGGCCCGTTGCAGATTTCTTTTCAGCTTTCGAAATGTTCCTTTTCTGTCACTTCGTTGAGCTTGCTGTTTTTGCAACCCGCCCTCGGGGGCCCGTTCTTTCTCGCGCGGGCCGTGCCAGGCCACCACGCGGCCCGCCGAGAGCTAATTCTACTCATGCATATTTTTTTCGAGTAATAGGGCAATTTCCGTTTCTCCCGTCGTCAATTCTGTCTCTTTTTCACTGCGCGCGCTGATGGCTGTTGGGGGTGGGGGGGTCTTTTTTCGAATTGGGGTGACGAGCCCTGGAGGCTTGGCCAGGTTCACTGGAAGATCGGTCGTTAATGGTGGGGCAAGCTCGGGGAAGTCAAGCGATCCATGCATGCTCGTTGCAGCTTTGGGGGGTCGGAAAGGATGTGGAAGATCTTGGGGAACGGGTTGGGCAACGGGACCTGCCGCGTCGATGGCCACCTGGGAAGGGGGCCGAGTTGCTGCTTTGCTGAGAGGATCGAACACGCCTAGCCGACTCGGACAGGATAGGTAGCAATGGAGTCAAGGTTCCAATGTTCCAACCTGGAGCACCTCGCGTTCGTTTCTCATGTGACGAACAGGTATCGGGGCAGTTTGACAATCATAAGCGAGAATGAAAGCCGGCGGACCGTGCCCGTCCGGCACAAGTCATGAAGCGACGTTTGCCACGCAGGATGTGAAACGACGCGGCGCAAGGGTCTGCTGGACGTGCATGGCCCGATGCGTCTGCCGGCGCATATGAGGAGCGGCACGGCAGCCGATATAGCCAACGAACCTGTCGCTCCTCACTCCTGATGTATGTGCGTGGGCGGAGCTGGGAAGTGACCTGTCGAGGGGGGCATGGGCCGCTTTGCGACGCGGGGACCATGACGCCAACATGGAGACGACGAGATGATGAGCGGATGAGCCGAAGAGCCGACGACGGCTATGGCTACGGCGACGGGCCAAGACGGCACATGGCGCGGGTCGGGTGGCTCGAGCTCGTGTGTTGTTTGCTTCCTCCGTCACTCACTTTACTCAATCCAGACATATGGGGTGCTCAGGAGGGCTGATACAGGCAAGGTTGGTAATAACGCTTGCTGCGCTCACGCGAGCTGATAGGCAAGGACAAGGTTGGTTATACACGCTGGGCTCGCACGAACTAGGTAATAGGTAACGGCAGGGCAGGCAACGCACGCTGGGCTCACACGAACTATTACAGCCAAGGCTTGTCCGCCAAGGCTTGTCGCGCATGGACGGCAAAACCATGGGCGGCGCAAAGTAAGCTTAAATCAAAGCGCCGAGCGTGGTGGCGGTACTTGGCAGCGCAAGCAGGACGCTGCGCTACGTATTATTACAACGTGCACCAGGAGGATGAGGGAGGCGTCGTCGGCCGTTCGACTGTGAGTGACACTCCGCCCACCCCGTGGCGGCGGCGAGACGCGGGATTGGACCACGGTGGGCCGAGTTGGATGATGTGATGATGTGACGGGAATAGCATCATCTCACGTAGGTAGGTACCTGACGAGGACGGGAGCCTCATCGTGGCTAATCGAAGGAAAAGTAAGCCAAGGTACCGGTAGCGCCTTGGGCTTTCCCAGTCGGCTGCCCTGTGCTCGGGCGCGGCAGTCCGAAAGTCCACACTCTCGCTGGTGTGGATGGACGGAATGAGTGATAAGGTATTAACTTCAGTTACGACTCGGACAATGGGACTGTGTTGGTGAGTTTGCCCTTCTGGGCAGTGCAGAGGGCTATGCCGCCGGCTGGTAGGTCACAGGTTGCACGACGGGGGGCTGTGGCCATTGAGTTTGGCAGCGGGCCAACACCACCTGGGCGCCCCCGTCAGGGCAACTCACCTCAGACACACAGGGACGCTCCGTCACTGGGGGCCAGCAAGAGGCGGAGGGCCCGTCCGCGTGGGAACAGTGGAGGGATGGAGCCCCGCCGACCTGAAGCCACCTTCCAGCCGGTGATGGGAGGCGTCCGCCAGTGGTGTAAACTGCCCGCGCTGTGGTAGGCTCGTCGCGCGCCCCGGCGCAGCGCTCCAGTGGCGTCCCTGGGTGAGGTGGCTCTCTGGCTGCCGCGTCAGGGGGGCTCAGGCGGCTCAGGCTCTGGAGGGCGACCAGTGGCAGCGCCCCCCATACGAGGGAGCGTCCACCCATCTGGCGACGATCTGGGCAAAGGCTGGGCTGCCACAGGACGACAAAGAGGGGGCGCCTTCGCCATGAACGGCCAGCCGACGGTTCGATATTGGGCAGGCGGGCATGCGGGCTGCGCCACGTTGCGTCTGGATCTGGGGAAACGGAGCGCGCGACGTCGTAAGCGGCTGGGCCATTTCCTGCTTCCTGCCCCTTGGCAAAGAACTGAGGAGGTGTGCAGCCGCGTGTCGGGCGCCTTTTGCGTTTTCCAATGTCCATTCATTTCCCTGCGCTGTACTCTTTTTCACCCTGCGCGACCGCATATCGACATAGCACGAGTATTGCTTCCTCCTGTCATTCTTGCGCGGGCGTCTTGCTTTGTGGGAGTAGATCGCCGGCACAGGTGACGCTCTGTCTGTCTGTCTGTCTAGTCGATCGCTTCATGTCCAGCCGCACCTGGCTACATACCAAAACGCCCCCCGGTTTGCTTTCGCTTAGCCGCATTCCCCTGACCGGCATACGTACATGATTGCATTTGGAATCAGCATATTCGATATACCTTATACGGCTGCCTGCGAGGACGGTGCACGAAGTCGTCCGTGTGCGGGCTGAGACGAGGGGAAACAGAGAGAGCGAGAGAGCGAGACGCGACGAACCATCGAGCCCACGAGAAATGCCATTCGAACGCGGGGCCTGTTTCATCCTGATCCTGGCAACATTCCGATGCTGAGACACGCACCCGGCGAACGACGACTACCGCTACGAGTACGACGACGAGGACTACGGCCCCCATGGCACCCGGCCGCGACGAGGCCGCCGGCCCTGGCCGCGCCGCCGTCTCCCGCGACCGCGACCGCGATCGCGACAACGACGACGGCAACCCCGACGAACGAAACGACGATCTCGCCGCTCTGAACGAGCGGTTTCCCTACGCCGCGCCGCCGGCCCAAGCCCCGACCCCACGACGAGCTCACTCGTCGACGTCCGTCCCGGGTCACGCCGACCGCGAGCCCCTGCCGCCGCCACCGACACGGAGGAGGTCTCTGGCGGGCGAGCACGGCGCCAGGAGGGGCTATGACGGCCACGAGCTGCAGACGATACCCTCGACGGCACCAATGGCCGACCTGAAGCAGCGGGGGGCCGCTGCCGTGCGCGAGGACAAGGTCGGAGAGGCGGAGAAGAACGCCGTCGCCGAGGTGACGACGGTGACGTCGAATGGCACGAAGACAACGGCGCGACGATTCTTTTGGCAGATGCGTGGTGGCGGCGGCGGTGGGAATAAGAAAAGACGCAACAAGGTCTCTCGGGCAGAGCGCGCAAAGGAATTTCTCGCCCCTCACTACCAGCGCATCGTCGTCGAAGGACTCCTGCGCCGCAAGCCGCTTCCGCCGTCCGCAGATGGCCGGCATATTCCCTTGAGCCCGTCGGACGTCGGGCCCGACGGCCTCGTCGACGAGCGCAGCGGCAAGCCCTACATCAGCAACTTCATCCGATCCAGCAGATACACTGTCTACGACTTTCTGCCCAAGCAGCTCGTCTTTCAGTTCAGCAAGATCGGCAACTTCTACTTCCTCATCATGGCCATCCTGCAGATGATACCGGGGCTGAGCACCGTCGGCCGCTGGACCACGGCGGTGCCGCTGGGTCTGTTTGTGGCCTTCAGCATGGCCAAGGAGGGCTATGATGACTATCGGCGGTACAAGCTCGACAAGGTTGAGAACAGAAGCACGGCGTCTGTCCTGGCGCACGGCATGCGGCGCCCCGAGCAGTCGAAGCGACACGGCAAGTCTCGAAAGGAGAGGCGCGACATCGAGGAGACGGCGTTGCGAGACCTCGAGGGTGGCAGGGCCAGCGTCGACGACAGCAACTGGCTCACGGTTCAATGGCAAGACGTGCGCGTCGGCGACGTGCTGCGGCTGCGGCGAGACCAGGCTCTGCCCGCCGACATGGTTCTCTTGCACGCCACGGGACCCAACGGCGTCGCCTTCATCGAGACTATGGCCCTCGACGGAGAGACAAATCTCAAGAGCAAGCAGGCTTGCCCGCTCCTGGCCGAGAGGTGCAACACGATAGACGGCATCCAATCCACGCAGGCTACCATTGTGTCGGAGGACCCCAATCTCGACCTCTACAGCTACGACGGCAGGGTGGTAGCGGACGGCGAGACGCTGCCTCTCTCAATCAACAATGTCGTCTTCCGCGGATCGACGCTCCGTAACACGTCCGAGGCGATTGGCATCGTGGTCAACTCGGGCGAGGAGTGCAAGATCCGCATGAACGCGAACAAGAACGTCCGCGCCAAGAAGCCGGCCATGCAGACCATCATTAACAAGATGGTCCTGGTCCAGATCGTCATCGTGCTGGCGTTGTCGGGCGGCCTCACCGCCGGCTACTACATTTGGAAGCCCTCGATCCGGGCCGCGTCCTTCATCCCCGCTTTTCCTGTGTATCACGACGACGTTTCTCTTAAGGAGATTCTCGTCGGATTCATACTCATGTTCAACACACTGATTCCCGTCTCCTTGTATATCAGTATGGAAATCATCAAGATCGGGCAGTTTATCCTTATGCGGGACGTCGACATGTACGACCCCGTCACCGACACGCCGATGGTGGCGAACACGACGACCATCTTGGAGAACCTGGGGCAGGTCGACTACGTCTTCTCGGACAAGACGGGGACCATGACGGAGAACGTGATGCGCTTCCGCAAGCTCAGCGTCGCCGGTGCGGCTTACCTGCATGATATGGACCTGCAGAGGGATGAAGCCGCCGGGCGGCTTGCCAAGGGCAAGGGCAAGGATGCGACGCCACCGAAGCCCTCGATGAAAGCGCTGAGAGAAGATGACGACGAAGACGATGACGAGAGCATCCGCAAACGACCATACCCTGTGCGACAAACCTCGGTGGGCTCCGTGTCGCACTGGCGGTCTTCCGTTCGTCCAGACGACGAGCCTGAGATGAAGACGGAGCAGCTGCTCGAGTACATGCGGCGCAGGCCGAACTCGACCTTTTCGCGCAAGGCCAAGCAGTTTCTGCTCTGCATCGCCCTCTGCCACACCTGCCTGCCTGAAACCAAGGAGGACGGGGAGCTGGCCTTCCAGGCGGCCTCTCCCGACGAGCTGGCTCTGGTCGAGGCCGCGCGCGACCTGGGTTTCTTGGTCATCGACCGGCCTGCGCAGTCCATCAAGCTGCAGACGCGCGATGCCGACGGGTCCCTCCATGTCGAGACGTACCAGGTTCTCGACGTCATCGAGTTCAGCAGCAAGCGGAAGCGCATGTCCATCATCATCCGCATGCCCGACGGGCGCATCTGCATATTTTGCAAGGGCGCTGATAATGTCATCATGTCGCGCCTCAAGCTGAGCCACCTGGCGGAGCAAAAGGCTAGGGACATTGGCCGTAGGGCGAGCATGCGCAAGACCTTTGAGCAGGACAAGGCGCTGCGGCGGATGAGCGAGCAGGGCGGCGCCGGCGGCGGCAGCGCCAAGGGGACGCCGCGCACGAGCTTGGCCATGAAGCGGGCCGACTCGAGCGACGTGATGGAGGGGCTGAGGCTGAGCATCGGGCGGCGCTCCACGGACCTTGCCCGGCTGGCGCAGTCGGAGGGCGTCGCGTCGTGGCTCAACCGGCGGCGGACGGAGGAGCTGCCGTCGCCTCGGGCGTCGGCCGACATGCGCGCGCGGTCGTTTGACCTCGGCGATGCGAGGGTCGACGAGTCCGTGGCGGCCAACGAAGCCGCCGTCTTTGAGCGATGCTTCCAGCACATTGACGACTTTGCGTCCGAGGGCCTGCGCACGCTGCTCTACGCGTACCGCTATGTCGACGACGAGTCGTATGCCAGCTGGAAGGAGCAATACCGCAAGGCGGAGACGAGCCTCGTCGACCGCCAGCGGCTCATCGAGGAGGCCGGCGACCAGATCGAGCAGAAGTTTGAGCTGGCGGGGGCGACGGCCATCGAGGATAAGCTGCAAGAGGGAGTGCCGGATACCATCGACAAACTGCGCCGGGCCAACATCAAGATCTGGATGATCACGGGCGACAAGCGCGAGACGGCCATCAACATCGGACACTCGGCCCGGCTTTGCAAGCCCTTCTCCGAGGTGTACATCCTCGACGTCGTCCAAGGCAACCTGCAGGACGCCATGACGGCGATCCTCAACGACGTGTGCCGGGGCATGGTGCCGCACTCGGTGCTCGTCGTGGACGGGCAGACGCTGGCGGTCGTCGACGCCGACGACGACCTGCTGCTGCTCTTCAACGACCTCGTGGTGCGCGTCGACTCGGTCATCTGCTGCCGGGCGTCGCCGTCGCAAAAGGCCGAGCTGATCAAGTCGATCCGCCGCCACGTCCCGGACAGTATGACGCTGGCGATTGGCGACGGGGCCAACGACATTGGCATGATCCAGGCGTCGCACGTGGGCATCGGCATCTCGGGGCGCGAGGGCCTGCAGGCGTCGCGCATCGCCGACTACTCGGTCGCGCAGTTCCGCTTCCTGCAGAAGCTGCTCTTCGTGCACGGCCGCTGGAACTACCTGCGCACGGGCAAGTACGTGCTCGCGACGTTTTGGAAGGAGATCGTCTTCTTCTTCGTGCAGGCGCACTTCCAGCGGTACACGGGGTACACGGGCACGTCGCTGTTCGAGTCGTGGAGCTTGACCGTGTTCAATAGTGCCTTCACGTCGCTCCCCGTCATCCTGCTCGGCATCTTCGACCGCGACCTCGCCGCGGAGACGCTGCTGGCTATGCCGGAGCTGTACACGTTTGGGCAGCGCAATGAGGGCTTCAACTTCAAGCAGTACTTTGGCTGGATGGTCATGGGCACCACGGGGAGCCTCATCATCTTCTACACGACGTACGGCGTGTACGTGCGGTCGCTCTTCACCAACGACACGAGCCTGTTTGCCATGGGAGACATTTGCTTCACCGTGGCCGTCATCTTCATCAACGTGAAGCTTCTGTGAGTTTTCCCCTCCTCCCTCCCCGCTGCCCCTATGTTTCCATGTGACGCGGCGGTACCTAGGTAGGCAACGTTGAGAGTGCTGAATTGAGTGCTGACACCGTCCGTCCCTTCCCACGCAGACTGCTCGAAGTGCACAGCAAGACCGTCATCATATTCGGCGGCTTCTTCATCTCCGTCGCGGGCTGGTTCCTCTGGAACATCATCCTGTCGGGCCTGTACCGGGAGACGGTGGGGCCGTACATTGTGCGGAACTCGTTCCTGCGCAACTTTGGCCGCGAGCCGCAGTGGTGGGTGACGATGCTGCTGGGCCTCGCGGTGCTGGTGGCGCTCGAGCTGGTGGTGCAGAGCGTGCGCCGCGTGTACTGGCCGACGGACCAGGACCTGATGCAGCGCATCGAGCGCGATAGGGGCGTGCGCCGCGTGATTCGCATGCACGCGGGGGACGACGTGGAGGCTGACAACGCCGACGGCAGCGACGACGACGACGACGATGATGATGATGGAGACGATGGACGCGGGGCCATGGAGATGCGCGAGGGCGTGGCGCGCAAGGGGGGCCGCCGCGGCCAGCTGCACGAGCGCGTCGACGAGGTGCGCGTGAAGTCGGTGAGCCCGAACCCAGCCGCGCGGCGGAGCATCCATGAGCAGCAGCAACAGTCGCAGCAGCACAAGCAGCTGCACGAACAGTACGAGCAGCAGCAGCAACAGCATCAGCATCAGCCGCCGCGGAGGCAAGTCAGGGTCAGCATGGACGAGTACCGGCCGCCAAAGTGGTCGCCTCCGGCAGAGGAGCGGGAGAATCCCTTTGACAGCAGTGCGCCGCCGGCGGGGAGGGCGGCGCAATCGCGATGAGGTGTTGCTTGCCCGCCCGCCCACAGCCCACGGCGTCGACGTGTCACTGCCTGAAGCAGTCTGGGAGAAGGGCAGATGGACGCACGCGGCGCCTCAAGACTGGGAGAGAGGGATAGACGCGGTGCCTGAAGGCTGAGATGGAGAAAGGAAGATGGACGCGGCGATGATCAGTGGGCGGGTTCATTCATTGATGAGGTTGCTGTTTGTCATATCGTCATTTTGGCGCGGCGTTTGGATGGGGCGGTCCAGTCGGTTTTTATTCTTGGACTGCCGTTGCCGCATGTAGCGTTTCATTGGCTAGGGTTTGCTTTCACGGCCGAGAGCTGAGGTAGATGTGAGCCGAAGGCGAAGCGAGGTGAGGTGAGGTGAGGTGAGGCGACGAGTTTGGGGAGGAGGACCGGCCGCGCTGAAAGGGGAGGACAGACGGACGCCGGTCGGTCGGTGTGGTGCATCGATAACGAGAATTGATAGACATGAGCAAGTCTTATGCAGTATGCTCAGTAGGCAGCCGATAGGATACCTATAAATCGCTTTCACGCCATGTGCTCTCTCTCTCTCTCTCTCTCTCTCTCTCTCTCTCTCTCTCTCTCTCTCTCACCCGGTGCATGTGATGGTCTGCGTCCCAGTTGGCTGCGATGAGGGTGGTGGTGTTGGTTGTGCTGGTGATGGTGGTGATTGTCCCGAGACAGAGATAGGGGGGCTTGGCGGAGTGGCGTATGGTACTACTTGGTGTAACTGTACGAATACGAAGTATGGGGATGCATGCTTCGTGGTCCGTAGACAGATAGAAGACGGCAAATGTGTAATAGGTGCGGGAGGGAGCAGTGTATGTATCACCATTCGTGTCCATGTACATACAGGGATCACGGGCGCAGCTATCCTGCTGAGCCTTGGGAACACGTGGGAACACGAACGACGGGTCGCTGCCTGCCGACTCCATTCAATGAACGATGACGGCGTTTCTCTGACCACATGTAGTTCGTACAACATGTAAGTCGTTCCACGACGCCACAGAACACACGCGAAGTCAAGAAGGAGTCCAGAAGTACATTAAACAGGTAAGCTTGGAGGGGTTCCCCCAAGAGCTGAGAAGGAGCTTGTGGATCGACAGTGTTGGTCGGTTGGGCGAGCGAGGGGAGCTTGGGCCGTCGCTTATCTGCTTCGATTTGTTGGTCTCAAGCCGGAGCTGTGATTCAAGGCCGTCGACTGGGCCGCACGCAGCCACAGCTCTAACTAGTAGTACGTATTGTTTACCCGACTCGTCGCGCCACCTCGTTGTCATCGCCATCTGCAACTCACTCGGTAGGGCAAACCTCCCGCCGACCGGCCACGGAAAAGCCACGGTCCTCGCTTCGGACAACATGATGAACGATCCAGCGCCCCCGTGCGGACCCCGTACCCGCGCCGTTGCACGCACACGTACCCCCGTTGCCCGTATGCCGTGCTGCCACTGGGGCGCCCCGAACGCGGCAAGTGTTGGTGATGCGCGCATATCCCCGGAGTCCCGGACCCTATGCCCCCCCCCCCCCCCCCCCTTGTCCCGCGAACAAAAGCCCTCGCCGATCTGGCGCCTTTTCCGCACCGCCCGCGACCCCGCCTATGGAGAAGTATGGACCTTGGAGTGCGGGCAGAACGGCGCTCGTGGACCGGCACTTCCTAAGAAGCGTTAGCCTGCGCCGCACGCAATACCACCTCGGCAACGACATCCGAAACAACGGCCGAGAGCTTCCTGATCCTGCGCGTCGCGGCACCTCGACCTTCTCCTTCGAGCGGCCGCGGCCGGGGGGGCCCAACGTGCGCTCCGCTTTCAACGTCACCGCCGGAGCGACTTACGAGTATATCCCCCCGTGAACGATATACAGTAGCTGCGCGCGCCCAAAAGGCCGATGTGTTTGAGGAAGGTCGCTCGTTCCGTGGACTTTGCGACTACTACGGAGCCGTCCGTATGTAGTCCGTCCGTATGAATGGGCCCTGGCGGGGGGTTGGATCGGCAGGAGACGAGAGAGATTGTCGGTTCGTCTCTTAAATGACCGGTGCGCCCGTCCCGGTGCTGTGGCGTCGCACGCACGCTCGGTGATACAGACGCATCGCCATCTCGGATACATAAAGTCTGAAGCTGCGGCTCTTTCTGTTGGGCCCGGCTCGTCTGCTGCAGATTGACATCGGCCCGCGTCCCCAAGGCCTTGACTTGAATACCCGTCCCAGCACCGTCGAGTCCATCCGGTGTCGAGTCTCGACAGATCCAACTACCGCCCACCATGATCGGCGCCATCCTCCCGCTGCTCGCGGCCGTTGCCGCGGCCACGCCCCTGATGAACCTCGAGATGGTCACGAAGCAGGCGCTGAAGAAGGCCCCTAGCGGCTGGGAGTTCAAGGGCGCGGCGCCCGCGGACCTCAAGATCAACATGCACATCTCCATGAAGGAGCAGAACATGGACAAGCTGCAGCAGCGGCTGCTGGCCATGAGCGACCCGGCCCACGCAGACTACGGCAAGCACATGTCCAAGGCCGACGTCGAGGCCCTGACGGCGCCGCCGACCGCGCGCGTCGCCGCCGTGAGGCAGTGGCTGGCATCGCATGGCGTCGAGACCGGCGACGTCTCGGGCGGCAGCAACGCCATCTCCGTGACGGTGACGGCGACGCAGGCGGACGCGATGCTCGGCGCAAAGTACGGCGTCTACTACCACGCGGCCAAGGGGGTGTACACGGTGCGCACGACGCAGTACAGCCTGCCCAAAGACCTGCACGACGACATCGCCATGGTGCAGCCGACGACGCTCTTCAGCGACCTGGGCATGTCGGGCGGGCGCGCGCAGGTTTCGTCGGCGTCGTTTGCCGCCGACGATGCCAAAGCGGATGCGGCGGCGGCGGCCGTGAGCTGCGACAAGGGGCTCTCGCCGCCGTGCCTGCGGGACCTGTACAAGATCGACTACACGCCCCAGGCCAACAAGACGACGATTGGCATCACGGGCTACCTCCAGGAGGTGGCGGGCAAGGAGGACCTCAAGGCGTTTCTGCAGCAGTACACGCAGATCCCGGCGGACGCGACGTTTGGCGTGCATCTCATCAACGGGGGCACCAACGACGGCAACGGCACGGGCGAGGCCAACCTCGACACGCAGTAGGTCACAAATTCCTGCATGTGGTTATTAAACATTCAAGTACGACACTTGAGCTTTCGTAATAAAGACTGACTGAGGCGAGGCGAGGGCAGATACGCCATGGGCCTGACGTACCCCATCCACAACGACTTCTACTCGACGGCCGGGCAGCCGCCCTTCATCCCGGACGCGAGCACGCCCAACAACACCAACGAGCCGTACATTGAGTGGCTCAGCTACATGAACGGGCTGGACGCGGTGCCGACGACGGTCACGTCGTCGTACGGCGACAACGAGCAGACGGTGCCGCGCGACTACGCCGAGACGGTCTGCAACCAGTTCGCCAAGCTCGCGGCCCGCGGCGTCAGCGTCCTCGTCAGCTCGGGCGATGGCGGCGTCGCGGGCGGCCAGACGAGCAAGTGCGTGAGCAACGACGGCAAGTGCACGAGGAAGTTTCTGCCCACGTGTGAGTTTTCTTTTTCTTTTTTCCTTTTTTTTTTTTTTTTTTTTTTTTTTGCCCTCTCTCCTTGTCTCTCCTTAATGGTGTCTCTCTCACTCTCACTCTCAAACTTCAACACCAAACACGCACATATCACACATATCACATACATGTCACACACACATATCATCACTACTACAGGATACACATCTGTGTGATTCTCCAAGCTTCAATGTGAAAAAGGAGTAAACCCAGGCTGACGACGAGGCACCCGTGCGCACATGCAGTCCCCGCGAGCTGCCCCATGGGCGTCACCGCCGTGGGCGGCACCACCAAGAGCAACCCGGAGGTGGCGGCGGGCCTCTCCTCGGGCGGCTTCTCCGACTACTTCTCCGTCCCGGAATATCAAGCGGCGCAGACCAAGGCCTACATCGCGGGGCTGGGCGACACGTACGCGGGGCTGTACAACGCGGGCGGGCGCGGGATCCCGGACGTGGCGGCGCAGGCGGAGCGCTTCATCGTCGTGCTGGGCGGGCGCAGCGTCCTGCTCGCGGGCACGAGCTGCTCGGCGCCGACCTTTGCGTCGGTCGTCGCGCTGCTCAACGACTACCGCGTGTCGCGCGGCCAGCCGCCCCTGGGATTCCTCAACCCCTGGCTGTACAGCAAGGGGTACAAGGGCCTCAACGACATCACCAACGGCACGAACCCTGGGTGCGACACGGACGGCTTCTCGGCCGGCGAGGGGTGGGATCCCGTGACGGGGCTGGGCACGCCGGACTTTTCGGCGCTGAAGAAGCTCGTCTAGGGCTGCGGTCACCAGACGTCAAGCCACGGAGTTGAGTGAGGCATATGACTTATATATATATATATATATATAATGAGTGTTGGACGTGTGGCACTGCAGCGGCTCTTATGTCCCTGTTTTGACTGAGTCCCTGCATAAGACTCACTCACCCTTTGTGAATGAGATGATACAACATCTTCCTCCCAGACATGGGATTACATGTAAACTCCAATCGTCACTGGAACAGACTCAACTCAGCTGGTGGCAGGCCACGACACGAACCTGGAATCATGCAAGTCATTTTCATACAAGACACCAGACGGAGAAGAGAGGACGCATGCTAACTTACAACCACCACAACCATCATCGAGACTACTCCATTCAGCACTCATCATCCCCCACATCCGGATTCACCTTGACCAGCACCTTGCCCCTCGCGTGCCCCCTACCCAGGTGCGCATACGCCTCGCGCACGTCCCCAAAGTCCCACACCGCGCCGTCGCGCACGACGCGGACCTCGCCGCGGCCCAGCATGCCGACGAGGCGCTCCCGGTCGGCGAGCGTCGGCGTCATCATGCTCACGCCGCGCCAGGCCCGCCCGGCGCCCAGCAGCCAGCGGCTCGTGGGCCACCACTCGTTGAGCTTCATCTGCCAGACGGCGCGCAAAAAGTGCGGCACCGAGAACCCGGGCGGCTTGATGCCCACCGACGAGTAGTTGCCGCCGGGCACCAGGTACGCGGGCGACGCGAGGTACAGCGCCTGGAAGCCGAGCGTGTCGATGACGGTGTCGAACGGCGCGGAGGAGAAGCGCGTCGCGAGGTGCGCGCCGAGGTTGTCGTGCTGGGTGTAGTCGACGACCTGCGCGGTCGTCCGTCAGCTCAGCTCAGCTCAGCTCAGCTCATAACATGGCACTCATCGTAGCGGCGCGTACGACTGTGTGTGCGTCATGTAAGTGAAAGGGGGTGGTGGCCTCATACCTCGTCGGCGCCTAGGCTCCGGACCAGGTCCGCGTTCTTGCCGCTGCACACGCCCACGACGTAGCCCTCGCTGCCGACGACACGCCGCACCATCTGCACGACCATGGTGCCGATGCCTCCGCTCGCCGCGACGACCAGCACCCGGTGGCCGGGCGCGGCGGCGCTCTCGTCGACCATCTGCGCCGCCGTCATGCCTGCCAGCAGGCAGCCCGCGGCGTCGCCAAGGGAGACGCCCTCGGGCTTGGGCACGGCGTAGCGCGCGGGGATGGCAATGACGTCGGCGAGGGCGCCGGTGCCGGTGGCGAGGGCGTGGTTGGCGGGCAGCATGGCGGCCACCTTGTCGCCCTTTTTGAACCGCGGCGGCGGCGTCTTGCTGCCACTGCTGCCGTCACCGCCGCCGCCGGGGGACGACGAGGAAGAAAAAGAGGCGTCGTCGGGGTGCCAGACGTCGACGACCTCGCCCGACAGGTCCATCTCGGCCGTGGTCGGGTCCTTGCGCAGAAAGGCGGGCACGAGCGTCATCTGCCAGATGGAGCCGACGTTGAGGCCGGCAAAGGCGACGCGGACGAGGATCCATTCCTCGGGCGTCGGGACGTCGCGCGGGAGCGGCAGGGCTGGCGGCAGCGTGGGCGCGGGCCGCGAGACGAGCGACAGGACCGAGGCGGCGTCGCCGCGGGCGGACCAGACCCAGGCGCGGGACGTTGGTGTTGATGCCGATGATGCCGTCATGGCGAGGTGAGGGCTTTGTGCCGTCTGTGGTTGTTGTTGTCGTTGTTGAGATGCGTATGAAAGCTAAATAAGCTGATGGATGGGGGTTGTTGGCGGCTGCTGTGACGCCACTTATACGAGGTCGTTTCAGATCAACTGGTAGAGAGGGTTGATGCTCGATGAGTCCAGTCTTCATCTACTAGATGTTAACAATATCTGGTGAGAAGTGGTTGTAGTTTTAACAACATGGCATCTTGTACTCCGTACTGTCCTCCCGGGTTCCTATACGAGATTTCTTGCGGCCGCCTCGTCTCCTCAACGTGACTCTAGGGACATGGAAGCATCAACTTTGCTCTTTGAGGACAGGCGGCCCACCGCAGCTGAACTCCTGCCCGCACTCCAAACGGAGGCGCCCACCAATCGTGGCAGGCCGACCGCGCGTCGCAGGAGCCAATAGTGGTCATGTCCGGGACGCCTCGCGCTCTGCCCTGCTTGTCGGTTTTTTTTGGTTTGGCGATGTGTCCTCTACGGATCTGATATGGGAAGCGGCGGAAAGCGGATGCCATGCGGCGTGCGGGTTGTTTCGGGAGACGATGCAGAGTCGGAGACGTTACTGCAGTAAGTAGGGAGTGTGGTGGTGGCAGCGGTCGGCGTGCGAGTGCCTGGGCGGTCGTTTCTCTGGACAAGGTCACGAATGGAAATGGATCTCGAATGCATTGGTTCCAGTGCAACGGCCTTTAGATCTATTCTCGTCTCGATCGGTCGAGATAGAGTTGGCCGTGTCGCGATGGATGCGGGCGGCCGCCGATCCGGGTCGAGCCGGCAGGGGCTGTCGCGGCCTACCCTGTATCGCCCACGACAGCTCAAAGCGCGGCAACCTGACGCGCATCCACCGCAGCGTTCCTTCATTCGCATTGATGATTGTTCAAAGGACAAAGTTTCCTTTCTGATAGCTGACAATGTATAAGATGGTCGTGTGTTTGACACACTAGACCCAGAAGTTGTCGCTCAGAATCCGACGTCCAGTCGGACAATTGGTGATCTTGAGCAACGGAATACAATAACTACATGACAGCCATTGGACAACCTCGCCCAGTATCGCTGCCGCTTGCTCACCAAAAATACGGTCAACGGGGAATCGGCCAGCAAGGAGAGCTATAAACTCCGGCACCCCGTAGCTACACCTCGGATTCGCCGTGGTCAAGGTTCCCCCCCCCTCTTCTCGTCCGCGATTCATTGGACCCTCCCCTCCCTCCCCCTTCGCCCATCCACGACGACGACACCAAGCGGCTCGGCGCCCCGGTTTTCGACACCGTGCTAAGAGATATGCTTATGAGCTTGTCCCCGCAATGATGTCTGCCCTGGCGCCAGTGCCTGCCTTGCCCCGTTACGGGGACGAAGACTCTAATAAGAGTACAGAGACTTGCTGCCGCCGCGTCCACGAAGTAAGTACCTTACCTTACTGCCCAACCATGAGACGACACCAAACTATAAACCGCACCGGCCAGGAACAAGAGAAAAAGAATACGGGCTCCATGGGGTGACATGCCGACGACTCGCAAATCGCGTCCCCCCCCCCCCTTCTCCCACGATGCTTGGCGGGTGGGACCTCCCAACGGTCACAGCCGCGGTGATGATGCCCGTGCCGCTCTGCGCTGCCATCCATCCATCCATCCATCCAGCCATCCATCCATCGCGATGCGATCAGCGGGTCGTCGTCGCGGCCGCTCCATCAACCCGCCAAGACGCGACTGCCAGCGGACGCAAGGCGGAGTGCGGCCCTCCCTGCCGCAATGAGCATGGAGACGATGCCCGCCAAGGCGCCGTTTCCTGCGCGAGACGGGCGACGTCCCGCAATGTCGACATCTGCGTTGCCGATGATGGCAAGATGAAAAGAAGATGAAAAGATGGATGGGATGGGATGGGTGAATGGGGGTACTCCGTCCAGGTCCACTAGAGTTTTTCGCCGTGCGTCCTCCCCAACGGCTATCTGGCATATGATGACGAGCTGCTGCGTCTGCACTCCAGTCGTATCCCATCTCCATTCTCTCTGTTCCATCTTTGCGTTCTCGCTGGGACGTCCAATCTTCAGACCTCTCACTCAACCAAAGCGAGCGACTGGACCTCCTGACGTTGATGCCATCGACTCGTACTCGTCCCCCCCTCCCCCTTCCCATGGCCGCCGCTCGACCCCCTTGAACGACTCGACATCATCGCCACCAGTGCCCACCACCACCACTACCACCACGACGACGACAATGCTCACCCTCAAGAGCCTCGTCGCGCGCCTCGCGCCGCCGCCAAACAAGTCGGCCGACGGGCGCGACCAGTGGCCCTCGCGCGCCGCCTTCCTGCTCGCCTCGATGGGCGGCTGCGCCGGCATGGGCAACCTGCTGCGCTACCCGTCGCAGGTCTTCAACAACCACGGCCTGCAGTGGTTCCTGCCCTACCTGCTGTGCGTCTTCCTCATCGCCATCCCCGTCCTCGCCCTCGAGATCGCCGTCGGCCAGGCCTACCGCGGCGGCTGCGTCGTCGCCTACTCGAGCGTCGGCCACCGCCTGCGCGGCGTCGGCCTCAGCATGCTCTACGTCGGCTTCGTCGTCAGCCCCTACTTCGTCGCCAACCTCGCCTGGATCATGGTCTACTTCCGCAACTCCTTCAAGAGCCCCCTGCCGTGGGACGGCGGCCGCGGCGAGGACTTCTTCGAGCGCGACGTCGTCGCCAACGTGGACCCCATACCCGGCAACTTCACCGCCGATGGCTCTGCCGTCGCGAATTATACAGAGTACCCGGGCGTTGCGCTGATAGGCGAGACGGTCGGCTGGACGGCGTTTACATGGGCCCTCGTCTGGCTGTCGATATTTCGGGGCGTTGGCCTCACGGGCCGCGTCGTCTACTTCACCATGGGGCTGCCCATCGTCGTCACCCTCATCCTCGTCGGACGGTCCCTGTCGCTCGACAACGCGGCCCGCGGCGTGCGCCTCTTCTGGGCGACGTGGAACGGCGGCCAGCTCGGCAGCGGCCAGATCTGGCAGACGGCCTGCGGGCAGGTCTTCTTCTCCACGGGTGTCGGCTTCGGCTATTTCACGACCTACGCCTCGTACAACCAAAAGCACTCCAACGCCGTCATGGACGCCATCCTCATCGTGTCGAGCAACGTGCTGTTCGAGAACGTCGCGGCCTTTGCCGTCTACGGCGTCGTCGGCTACCTGGGCCTGTTCCCCGAGGACGGCGTCCGGCTCGGCAGCTTCATGGTGGGCTTCATCACGCTGCCGTCGGCCGTCGCGCAGATGCCCGGCGCCAACTTCTGGGCCGTGCTGCTCTTCTTCACCCTCATGGTGCTCGGCTACAGCTCCGCCTTTGCCATGGTGGACGCGCTCGTGACGCTCGTCATGGACGCCCGCCCGCGCTGGAGCCGACCCCTCGTCGTGTCCGCCATCGTCGCCGTCTTCTTCCTCCTCTCCCTGCCGTACTGCACCCAGTTCGGCTACTATCTGCTCACGGGGGTCGACCGCTGGACCAACGACGTGGCCCTCGTCTTCGTCGTCTGGGCAGAGTGCGTCTCGTCCACCACTGTGTATCGCTGGAGGGATGTCGTCGGCCAGGTCGGCGTCGTGTCGTCTGCCGTGTACAACGCGGGCTACTTTGGCGGCATGATCCTGGGCGTGGCCGTCGCCCAAGCCGTCTCCCCTGCTGCGGGAGCGGGCGTTGGCTTCGGCCTCTTTGTCGTGTGCACCCTCGTTGCGACCCTGACGGGCAAGACGCCCGACGCTGCGGTGCCCCGAGTATGGGATAAGAGCCTCTTTAGTAGGAGGCTCTGGTTCGTTGGCTTCTACTCTGTGAGTTCCTTCAAACATATCGCGCCCCTCTGACGCCCAAGCTAATGAAGCCGAATTAGGGCAATCAACTCCGCCGCGACCTGAACCAGGTCGTCGCGCGAGGCAAGAACTGGGCTCTCCCGTCCTTCTGGGGCCCTCTCATCCGCTACATCTCCGCACCCATTCTCGCCATTGTGTACAGCTTCTCCTATCCGTCGTTTTACGAGCTGCGAGAAGACCCCCTGCACATCCTCGGCTTCGGCGTCGGCCACATCGCGCTCCTGCTGGTCGCTGGCGGCTTCGTCTTCCCGCGCTGGCTGGCGCCGCTCGTGCCTGCCGAGCGCCGCGGAGAAGGTAAGCTCGACATCGGCGCGAATGTCGTTCCGAAGGGGGACGATGATGAGACGATCAACAGCGTGGAGGTGGGCGACGGCGACGGCGAAACGGACAACACGGGCGAAGGGGTTGAGCCGGAGAGGATACCCGGCGAAAAGATGGATCAGAGCAGTAGCAATGGAGGTCAAAGTGACGCGAAGAGGCGTTCTATTCACATATAATCGCTTCGGATAGATTACAAATTGATGCCTACAGGCACATTGGATACGCGTGGTGAGTATACGAAAAGAGACAATGCCTCAATTAGGCAATATCCTCAAGCACGTAAGCGAAGGGTTCGTGAGGGTATTCTTGTGCTGATAATTTGCGGCGCGCTTTTCGGCGTCAAGCCCCAGGTCTGTACTTGAGCCCTTTTCACCATCATTAATTACGGTGGGATTCCATCCCAAAGGCAGAGAATCCCGCCTCAGCCGCATCGCCGTTCCCATCAGCTCATCGCCATCCTGGCCCGGCGGCCCCTCGTTGGGTCGCAACGCGGTCGCAACGCCTCACTGCAGCATTAGGCGCTGCAGGTGCGGCCACTCCTAGCATAAGATCCGGGAAACTAGGCATCACCGTCCGCACCACGCGCGGCGTCAATTTTAGCGAGGGTCATACGTTCGTTTCATGTTGCGATCAAATCAGGCTCAGACCAGAAAGTCACAGACCCTAAGTAGCAGTCGTTGACAACGTCTACACCTCAAACCACAAGGAGACAACGCCTGTAACAATGCCTATCGAAGCTGTGGCAATGGAACGCAGCCAAGCATCACAGAGGGCGGAAAGGGATCCACTGCTTCCTCCAGAGCCCGCAGCACAGGCACACGATCAACTCTGCCATGTCTGCCAGGAGATGGACATTGAGAGCATATTTTACCAAGAAGAAGCATACGAATGGGACAGCCCTATCGAACACCCCCCAAGTAGGGCCCTCAGCCATATCTTGGGGCACAAACGTTGTCCATTCTGCCGTCTTACTGCCGCCGCACTCCAGGGCGCCGGGTCGCTAGACTACAACAGTCCAGAAACAGTGTTGATTCGCACCGTTGTATCGCCGACGGGCCAGCTTTTAGTGCAAGTGCCTGCCTCAGGGCAAGACAAGTACATCAGCCGCCCGCTCTGCCTCATATGGTTCTACGATGGTAGGAAGAAGAAGCTGCCGAATTCGACTAACGATCTATTCCACTGGGAACCGGGGGAGAGCTACACAGTCCAGCTGCTTCCGCGTGACATTGAGAGCCGCGATGCCTGGGAGGAAAGAGTCAAGAATGTCTATCGGCATGCTCGCCTTGTTCCGAACCGTATTGAACCGGACCTCGTCAAACGCTGGCTCTCATACTGCGAAAGTCAGCACGATATGCGTGACGACGGGCTGCTACAGCGCCAGCCAGCCTCAATTCGACTCGTTGACGTCGAGAACCTTTGTATTGTTGATGCAGACACTCACTGGCGATAGATCGCTTTGAGCTACGTCTGGGGCGCCTCGGAATTCTTGACTCTGAGCACGACAAATCGTTCGAGTCTCTACAGTATGCAAGCGCTGGCGAGGAGCGGTCTGCCACACACCATTTCCGACGCCATTTTGCTCTGTCAAGATCTTGGGGAGAGATATCTCTGGGCTGACAGTCTGTGCATACTTCAAGACAGCGAGGAGGACAAGACGCTACAGATTCGACAGATGGAGATGGTTTATCAAATGGCAGTCATGACCATTGCCAACGCCTCGGAAACAAACAATTCGGCCGATATGCCGTTGCCGGGGGTCCGGAGCAACACGCGCCGGCCCTTTCAACAAGTCCACTGCGTATCCGGCGTACAGATGGTGGTCTCCGAAGCGCACCCACAGCCGCGGGCCAAGGAGATGTCCACATGGGCCACGCGGGCGTGGACTATGCAAGAGGAGCTTCTCTCAGGCAGGATTCTATACCTGTCGGACACGCATTGCTGGTTTCAGTGTCCTGATTGCTATTTCTCAGAAGATCTTCATCTTGAATCCGTCATTGACGGAGGAGAGATGTGCAATTTGCCGCCCATGCACCTCTTTTCTACCGACATGGCAAAGAAAAAGCTGGTCAGGCCGGATTCCGACTCCAAAGGCGAGACCAAGCCGCATGCACTTTCAGCATTCAATGCCATGTGCGCCAGCAGCAGCTTCGAAGTTTCGAAACCAGAGGTTCCTATTTCCCTAGGCGACGTATTTGAGATGATTGAAAGCTACACAAAGAGGCGTGCCACGAAGCAAAGCGATACCTTGAGAGCCGTGGAAGGCCTTTTGCGAAGAGCTGATGCCTTGGACCATGGCCTGACCACGACATATCTGTACGGCCTGCCTACCGCAGCCTTCGACTACGCCCTGTGCTGGATCGAGGACGAACACGAGCCGGGTCGGCGACGACATGGCTTTCCCAGCTGGTCATGGACTGGTTGGATGACCTCGGTGCAGTTTGCCATGGGGAAGCCCCCCTATGGAACGGTGGGCAAGGACTTGGCAGCAATGTCACTTTACACGAATGCAGTCTTGGATCCGGGCGCCCAGGCCTTTGACCTCAATATCCGCGGCCCCTGGTATTCTGGAGCGAGGGACCTCAATAAATTTCAAGGGACGCTCGAGGCAAACCGGACTTTCGACGAGCTACGAAGCTTCTACGGAATGTGCATTTCTCCCAAGAGTTTTGGCGGTGGTTTCAGTCACTATGCTGACCTGGAAAAGCGCCAACGTCTCGGTCTCATTTTCCACACCAGCTGGGCCAAGTTGCGCGTCTCTGTCTCTGCCTCGCTAAGTGATGGGCAAGAACATGAAGCTGGCACAGAAGACACAACGCGGTGCGCGACGTATACCCTGAGCTCACCTGAAAACGGCGAAACAACCCCCGGTGCCATACGACTGAACAAGGCCTGGGCTGCGGCCCAACCGGACAAGCTCGACTTTATCGTCATTCGTGCTAGCCCCTCAGAAGAATTCGAACCGTGGTGGCATAGCGCGAAGAAGCCATTCGAGTCCAAGTCGCCGACGCCGCCAGAATGGAGGGTGTTTCTCATGTGCATTGCTTGGATCGACGGTGACGCGGACGACGTAATCGAAGGCCAGGCGCGGAGGGCAGAGCGCGTCACGATGGCTTGGGTGCACGAGCATAGGGGATTCTCGCTGCATGGCGGGAGCAAGGACAAATGGGAGGGTTCGACTCTCATCCCGACGGCGAGAGACTGGATGAGTGTCCGACCCGAACCGACAGAAGTACTCGTCGAGCTGATGTAGTTGTTGGCAAGGACATCCTTGCAGTCTGTCGAGTGCAAAATATCTCATATTCTAACGTGAGAAGTCAATTGTACGTCGATGTAAGTAACTCCCTAATTCAAAATACATCGAGCATTATTCCAAGGTGAGCCTGGGTGAACTTGAGTATTCGCAGGAAGCATCTGATCGAGGTCACTGGGGCAACGACGTTGGACCAACATTTACATGGGCTTCACCAGTGCAGACCACAACCAAGGCCAGGGATCTCTGTGGTAACGTGAATAGATGTCTGGTGGTACGTGTCTTATTACTATTACTTTAAAGTGTGTACAAGTGTACAACACATTAACCGAGCTTGAAGTATCCTGGCTGCAGCTTCTGCCACACCCTGGCAGGATCATACTTGGCACTGATAGCCTTGAGCTTGGCATAGTTGTCGCTCCCGTACGAGGGAAAGATGTTCTGCTGCTGTGAAGCGTAGTTCTGGTAAAGGTATGGGTGATCGAGACCTCGGGCCTTGGCTGCAGCAACCGATCGGTCGACCATGTTCTTTCCGGCAGCGAGAACTCGCTCCTCATCAGCTGCGTTGGACCACGAGATGGCGATGTTTACGACTAGTAAAAGTGTGAGCAGCAGCAACATGAAGGTATACAGAGGGGCTTGAGACCTACCATTGAGAGGCCCCTGACCAGCCAGCCCAAGCGGGTTTCCGCCATTCTTGGAAAATTGCTTCGTCATGCCGGTGGTGATGGGCTGATAAACGGCCGAGGGGACAAGTCCCGGGGCGTCCTTGATCTTGTTGACCTCGTCCATGTAGATGGCGACCATCTCGGACATCAGATCCGGGTCATTGCCCACGGTGTACGTCCAGTAGGTTTGTCTATCGTCAGAGTCAATACTACTACTCCCTTCATACGTCTTCTTGAACCAGACTGCATGTGCTTACCGGAACCCGCCCGGATTGGTAGCGTTGAACTCGAGAGTCAGGCCGGCCAGGTCGGTAACGCGGAGCGTGTCGGCGACAGCGCCGGGGATCGAAGTGAAGTTTTCGAAGATGGGGGGGTTGGCGACCGGCGTTGCATGCTGAAGGTCTGTGGCAATGACAAACACCCCCTGCGCCTGAGCGTACGCGTACGCAATGATGATCTGCCCGTCCGGGTCTGATGGGCTGTTGATTGCCAGGTGATAGAACGCGTTGTTCACGGCAGCTTCCGTCTCGGGCGTGTAGATGAACGTCTTGGCGCCCGCCCAAAGATTGCCCTGGGGATACGTAGCGAGGTCGAAGCGCGTGACGATGCCGAAGTTGTTGCCGCCGCCACGAAGCGCCCAGTACAGGTCCTTGTAGGCAGAAGAGTAGCTGACATCGCGGATCGTTCCATCCGCAAACACGACCTACCGTCTATGTGTCAGTGGATGTGATCTCATCGAACGAAAATATGAGAACGATTGGAAAGGTCTGCTTACCTCGAATGTGTTGACGTTGTCACACGCCCATCCGTACCGGCTGGAAAAGAACGAGATGCCACCGCCGAGGGTCAAGCCGCCGACGCCAATGGCCGAGACTCTTCCCCCGATGGTCGTGAGGCCCTTGGGCTGGAGGTATGTGTAGACATCGTACCACACGTTCCCTGCGCCCACGGACGTCTGCTTCTGGTCGGCGGAGAGGGTAATCTTATTGAGATTGATCAGATCAATCGTCAATCCATTGTTGATGTTGGAGGCGCCGGAAAACGCAGCGTGACCGCCGCTCTTCACTGCGAACTTGCACTGGGTGACGCGGGAGGTCAAGACAGCCAGAGACACCTCCTGGGCCGAAGCCGGAGCGAAGCGGCACGAGGGTCTCGTGAGCGCCTGCTGCTGCGACCAGTACCGCGACTCCTGGAATTCGTACGTTGGGCTATCAGGGTACGACAGCCTCTTGGGTAAGGTGAATGCGAGGAAGCCACACTGCCATCATCATCATCATCAGAACATTGAACATTCGATCAAATGGCCGCGGCCCGCGGCCCTGCGACGGGCACGGCGTGAGAACTTACAGCGACAGCACAGCCAACTTCCGGAAGAGATCTCGCTGCGACTGTTTCGTTCTGCTCAAGGTAGGAAGAGATCTGATCTTCGACCTCGCTTAAGGTAAGGGTGGCGCGAACGACACCCAGCCCCAAGAAGGCTGGGAGGGCGAGACCGATGAGACGCATCCTGATAACCAGTTGGGGGCCGGATCAGGACAAGCCAGGAGGAGAAAAGTTGCAACTCCTTGTTGGACACCACCTGCAGGATCGAGGTAGGGTGCGTGCTGTACGGATACCGTAGTTATTGGTCGGCATGTGGCGTGGCTGTCCTGCAGTTTTATCACGCTGGCCACGCGCGCATGGGATGGGGGTTGCGCGACTTCATTCCCCGGCTGCAGCGGTTCCCGAGTGCAATTTGCACCGCTTCGCTTCGCAGCCCGGGAGAATCATCAGCGGCAGCATTTCCCTGCTGGGTTTGGGGTGAGGGGGGGCCGCCGGGGTCGGGCCGGGGGTCCCCCCCCCCCGGGGTGACAGGCTTGACAGGCTTGTCATCCATCGCGCCCTGCCGCTAGGCTGGCTTGGGATGAGTGGCCGCTCGTCAAGGGCCGAAGTCCGCAGTGGTTATCGATTGCCCAGAGAGCCGAGAACGATGTCCGGAGGCTTCGTTCGACGGATTTTCGCTCCGCCCCATGTCCGGTGGCTGCCACTAACAGACCAAGCAGACATCCAGAACCGGGTTGAACCCATCAACATGATAGGCTACCCAGCGTTGCCAAGGTGCATGTTGCACGCCGGTTGTTGCGTGCGTGGCCGGTGGGTAAAGTGCCGCTGGGTATTACGCTTCGAGAGAGGGTTTCAATCGTCCAGGGGCCGGCTATGTCTTCCCAACTCTACTTCGTCGTCCGTACCAACAAATTGTCGAGATCAGAGTCCATCTCATTCTGACCGAGTACAAGTCTCATATTCGCAGGCAGTTCTGCTATTGCCGTGGATTTTCTTGTGGCATTGTTCAGCTGTCAATCACGGCTTGCACTTGAACCCTGGCAACATGAAGCTTGCATGAATAGGGAAAGCCTGCCTGGCTGGCAGGCGCCACGTCTCGTCCTTGTCGATCTAGCAACCCCAAGCCAGGGGCTTCGTATTGCGCTCGCTTGGAAGAATGCTCTGTGCTACTATTAGTTCGTTAGGCCGCAGTCCGTAGATAAATACGTATTTAGCTCCCGTGCACGTGGAGACCGATCTACCCGACGTTCATATTTGACTCGTCGTGCCGTTTTAACCGCACGCACAGACAGGCAGATTTCCTGACGGGCAGGGCGATCTTGCGTTCATGGATCTCGCGCAGCACGGACAATGGTGTCTCAGAACGTCTCCCGGACCGTGGACGAGGTAAGGAGTCAATTGGTAGCGAAATCGCAACTCCTGCGCAACTGCTAACAGTTGAGATGTGCAGAATGGCCTCGTAGCATGTCTCTGCGTCGCCTGCGTCTTCGTGGTCCTGCGCACGGGCGCGCGATGGTACAAGCTACGCACGATCCCCTTTGAGATGGAAGATGTCTTCATGTATGCGGCGATCGCATCGTTTGCCATCACGAGCGCTCTCTACCTCGCAACGATCCCGACTTTCTTCAACGTCATGGCGATAACCGCGGGCGAGATGCAACCATACCCGAGCTTGCCGGACGACCTCGTGGTGATGCTCAGAGAGTTCTTTGTTGTCCAACTCTTCTTCTGGCTGACGCTTTGGGCTGTCAAATGGAGCTTGTTGTTCATGTTTAAGCGGCTCACGGACGGACTGCCACTATACAACAGGATTTGGTGGGCGGTGCTTGTCTTCTCCATCCTGACATTTATCGGGTGCTGCATCAGCAACTTCACAAGCTGCTCTTCCATGCACGCCTGGTTCAAGGCAGGGGAGTGCGCGACACCGCGTGATGCACGGGCAAAGGAAATCAGTCTGTGGTTCAGCTTGGGAGCAGACTTGGCCACTGATCTTTTGAGTAAGGCTCACCGATCCTCCAGTCTCCAGTCTGCGCCGACTTGACTTCAACTAACCTGGACAGTCATGGCCGTCCCCATACGGGTACTCTGGAACCTGAGGATATCGTTTCTTGAAAAGATCAGCATTGGTGTTGTCTTTGTCGTCGGCATCTTGACCATGGTCACTGCTATTATACGGAGCGTGTCTCTTGAGTCAAGTACAAGCGCCGGCCAAGTCAGTACCACATGGCTCATGTTGGTACGTACTTTCAAATTCCTTCTCCGCCGGGATTTCATGAAGTGCCGGGTGCATGGGTGGCGTACTCTGCGCCGCAATCGTATGTCAGAAACAAAAAAGCTGACTCAAAGGACTGCAGTGGGCCGGGATAGAGGGAGCCGTCGGTACGTATGCCCCCACAGTTCAAGACGATCTTCAAAAAGCTGACGTTGAGTTTCCCTATTAAGCAATCGTTGTCGGATGCCTACCATCTTTCGCAGTCTTCATCCGTGGACGTGTGGTGGCGTCACGGGCCCAGTATGAGGGCAACTCGAACACCAATCCGTCCGGATACAACTCCCACCCCAAGTCGCGCGAACGAGCCAGTAGTGCCCGGTCCCAGAACGATGGCACCTTCTGGCAGTTGAAAGACTCGGGGAGCGACAAGAGCTTGGTAGACGGGGGAATTGTCGTGACGAGAACCTGGAGCCAGAGATGGCAGAACACGGGACGAGACCATCCGTTACGGCGGGACGGGGAGCGTGGCCACGAACTAGATACCATCCACGCATAGGCCAATGCGTCATATAGAGTTGATTTACGCGTGGTTTGTCTTGGCAATAATACACGGTCGAGGCGAACATTGAAAAAGTCGCTTAGTAAATACATAACGATGCAGACATGAAGGAGCATATGTGTGGCAGGTCTCGCTCTTGACTGGAATTGCGATGCGGCCCGAAATCTCCATGTCTTCATATAACCCAACCCCGCACTCTTGAATGGGGGCAGCAACTGTGAAGAGCAACACAACACAATTTCCGGTGACAATCTGTCTGGACTTTGTGGGCCATACATGTAGTTGGACCATCTATGCTCCAAGGCAGCTTCGGACGATAACAAGTATACTGTCGAGTTCTCTTGGCTGGAATTGCAACTCTGAAAGTTTTCTCGGCCGAGTGGATGTACCATATCAGATTTATAAAAGACGCAAGATTACATGTAATATTTTTCGAAGCACAAGGTGCTCATATTCGTACGAAGGAGGATTCGACGGCTTATAGTGGATGGCACTGTGACAAGCCCCCCGCATGGTGGGCTCTCATATATACGTGTAGCGAGTAAAGTCATGCGAGTGGGTAGCGTGTTGCATCAACTGCACAGATGATGGTTGTGGTATGCATCGCCAGGCGATGTGATAGGCGCAGAGGCAGTTCTAGACCGTGGCGGAGCTGAGCCTGTGGGTTGAGCTGTTGTGTATTTAAGGCTGGGACCGGCCTGCGTCATATGATGCTGGAGCACAGAGCACTTAGGATTCTAGCCATAGGAGTGATTGCATTTAGTACCAGCACCCCGGATCCGTTCATTGTATCAATCGTTTCAAATAGTATAAAGCGATTTACGGACTCCCGCCACCCAGGTTCAATCATGATACGCCCGTTCGCCATCCTACACGCTTTGTCTCTTTTCTCACATGCAGTCACATCACATGCAGCCAACATTACGGCTCGAGACCCAGAGGGAAGTGTCTCACCTTTGTCTCAGCACTGGCAAAGCCTTGGAGGGTTGTTTTATGGTGAGTAAATTGGCCATATTGCTTCATTGGCCTTGACGGACCCCGTCTAAACTGTGAACTCGTTGCAGGCCATCCGGCGGTTGTATCGTGGGACCCCTCGAGAGTGGATGTCTTTGTTAGAGGATCCGACAACAACATATATCACAAATGGCAAATAGGCGGTCCTCGCTCACAATGGTATCCCGCCAAGGAACAATTTGAACGCCTTGGTGGCGTGCTTTACGGCGATGTGAGCGCTGCATCATGGGGTGCACATCGTATCGACTTATTCGGCCTGGGGGCGGACAACGCATGCTGGCATCAATGGTGGAATGTGCACAAATGGGGAGGCTGGGAGTCGCTTGGCGGTCGCTTCATAGGGGATATTGCTTCCGTGTCCTACGCGAACCACCGGATTGACGTGTTCGGCCGCGGCATGGACAACCACATCCACCACAATTCATGGAATGGAATACGCTGGAGTGGCTGGGAAAGCTTGGGGGGTGCCATGATTGGCAGTCCGCAGGTGGTGAGCTGGGGACCCCAAAGACTCGACGTCTTCGCCCGCGGCGTCGACAATGGAGTGCACCACAAATCGTGGACGGGGGTGCGCTGGACTCCATCCAAACGCGGGTGGCACAACTTGGGCGGCGTTGCCTTGGACGACCCCAAGGTGCTGACCTCACGTCCGGGGCGACTGGAGGTCTTCACGCGAGGGACAGGCAACGATGTTTTATGCAGGAGGTGGGAGTCGTCGGCTTGGAAATACTGGATAAATCTTGGCGGATCCACCAGCGCAAAGCCGGACGCGGTTACCTGGGACAACAAGTATATTACCGTGGCAATACAGGGGACGGATAATAGGGTACATGTGAAGGAGTTTGACGGAGATGAGTGGGCGACGCACTGGAAATCGCTCAAGGGGGCCGTGACGAATGGGCCTGTTCTCCATCCGCGCGGCGGTAAAGAGCCGGTCGTGTTTGCAAGGGGAACGAACTCGGCACTTCTCGTGCTCGAGTAGGGTCGTTGGGGAAAAGCATCAAATCTATGAGAAATGTCTGATGTCGACTATGGCTTCCCAGTCGTGGAGGGCAGTGCCCATCCAGTCGTCGGGGCGAACGGCAGCCATTGCTGGATGGTATCATGTTAGGTGTAACTGCACTCTTACTGCATTGACAATGAAAACGCCCGCTGAAGGATCGGACCAATTGTCAAGGCTGATCACTCGTAACTCGTCACCCGTCCGTGCAGACGAGATGATGAGGAACCAACAAATGGGTCATAGCACTGTGATTGGTGGCTCCGCGACCGATCTCCCAACGACTTCATGCCGACTGTCTGTCAGCATCGCGGTTAGCTCAAACTTTTACGCCTTTAACTGTTCGGAAACCACAACAATCTCCAATACCTGAAACAACCACCTTTCTTCAAGTAGTCCGTACACAGACTGCGATCGCGAGAAATACGAAGCTTCATGGGGATTCCACAGCGAAAATTTTCTTTACCTAGAGCCTAGGGAGTGTTATAGTTTGAGCTTGTAGAACACGAAGCCGGCAGGCAGCCCCAAGCGTAAAGGAGTGTGACACGAGATGTAGCAACCAAAAGCAAGCACTAGAGAGGCCGGCAACAACAACAACAACAACTTCAAACGGACATCAAATCCAGCATCGCAGACCGCCCCAGCCTCTGACGTCCACCCCCCACCCTCCGCAATCTTGACTTGAGCCCCCAGTGCCCGAGTCGTCGTCGGTGAAGATATTTGTCTGGTCGGGTTCGTGTTTCTGTGTCTAAGCATGCGCAGCGGGCATGGTAGTCACGGATGCAGGCCGCGACATTTAGTGGCGGGGGCAGTGGCGCCACTTGACGGCGAACTTGACCTTGAGCTTGCCGCTGATGTGGTCGACCTGTTGCGTTGTTAGTATTCTCAATTCTCGTGTGGTGTTCATGTCATGGCTGGCGGGTCTGGGTTCATAGTTGAGAGACTTACAGCAATGAGGGCGGGGAGGTGGGTCGGCGAGAGGCTGCAGGCCGTGTTCATGTTGAGGATGGCAGTGCTGCCGCCGCAAGGAGACCACGACTCGATGCCGGGGTTGGAGCGGAGGTCGAAGTTGCCGCTGTACTTGCCCTTGAGGTTGATGGCGTACGTAACCTGGTTGTTGGGGTTGCCAGTGAAAGAGAAGACGTTGCTGCACTGGCCCTTGGCGCCATTGGGGATCTCGGCGAAGCCAATCATGTCGGTATCGAGGATGGAGAACCTAGCAAAGATGGTCAGCATCACAAGGTCCCATGAGAGCGGTTATAAAGCAACCAAAGAAGACGGGATATTCGCAAGGCGAGCGTACTGGAATCCGGAGTCAAACTCCATGTTAAGCGTGAGCTTGCAGTTCTTGCGCCAGTCAGAGGCCCTGGTGCCCGGGCCGGTCTGGACAATGTACTCGGAGAAGGTCGCCTCGAAGAGCGTGCCGGTGGCATCGACCTGGACGTCGGCGGTGCCAGCCGGGCATCCGCTGCCGAGGAGGCTCACACCGTGGATCTTGACCTTGCTGGGCTTGGCCGCGTCGGCAGGGGCGGCGGCGGCGAAGCCGATGAGCGGTACGAGGGCGGTGATGAAGCGCATACTGAAAGTCTTTTCTGTGTGAAAGAATGGATAGAGGAAAAGCTTAGAAGCGACTGTGGTAGAAGAGGGCGGGCTTGTATTGTGCCTGAGTGTTGTCTGAGTTGTTGCTGTGGATGAGTTGGAATAATAATCCGAGGACACGGCGAGGAGACGAGCCAATTTATAGAAAGTTTCCACCGGCCTCTACTCTACTCGACTCGACTAACTTACTTACAAGCTGGATGAGGATGTCTCTGCCTCGCTCCGAGTGAAGCCTGATGCGGGCATGTTCCCTCGGACACGTCAAGACTGGAGCGTTCTAGGCTGAGGCTATTCATGGCACGGCCCCTCGAACTGCAGAATGCCAACCGAGGGCGAAATTTCTCGTATCAACGAATAGATCGCGACATGTCTGGTATGCCACGGCAGGCTGTGCCTCAGCTGACCCTCCCGCGCTGGGCCCAACACGCCCGCTCCCGCGTCGAGGTTTGCGGTTGACTGGCTGTGAGGCCTTCGCGAGAGCCAGGCCAAGGTTGACTTGGGCAGCCAGCTACGTACTCATACATGGTATGGGCGTCGGGGCTTACAGAGTGCGCCCAATCCAGGTTCGTATTTTCTGCAGGGCGCGGTTTGTTCCGCCGTGGCGGGAAGGGCTGGGGGGCGGTGGCAGCACAGGGAAGCCTGGGAGGCGGAAGGGGAGATGGACTGGAAGGGGGGAGCAGCAGCAGCCAGCAGCCAGCAGCACCAGCCCTGGCGTGCGCCCACTTGCCGTTGATGGTCGCTACGTGCTCGGGGACTGGACGTCGGGGAAAGTGAGGCTTTTCGTCTAGACTCCAGACCCCGGACTGCGCTGAGTGCGCCCCCCCTCGGCAGCAGCCACGACGGCATCCTCAGTTAGCAACATTGAACACGCTGCTTGCTTGCTTGCTTGCTTGCTTGCTTACTTGCCTGCCTGCTTACTTGCCTGCCTGCCTGCCTGCTTGTTTGTTCGTCTGTGCTGCCTGCGCATGTACCTACCTGCCGTATGTCAGACCTGCGGCTCGACCGCACGGTTACTCACTCGCCGTCCATCAATCAGATGTGTCCACGATCCTTCAGCTCCGATGCGGCTGTCCTTACGCCTACGTACCTTATGTACAACACCAACAAGCACTACCTTATACCCCTGAGCCCTGAGCCCTGAGCATCAGAGCCAGTGGTCCAACTGACACGTCCGCCCTAAACGTCAGCATCCAACTGCCGTCAAGCAGGACTGCATGCATGCATACTATCGACAAATATCGATACATATGCCGTAACAAGTGGAGAAGGACCACACCCGCCGGCCCTGAACACGGGCAGTGCCTTCGCGGCAATCGGGCGTCCCCAGATCGAGGGCACCGCCCCCAGCCGCCCCCTCAAGTCCAAGTCCAAGTAACTACCGAGCCCACCAGCAGGGAACAACAGCAACACCCGCGCCGCCAAGCTGAACGCTGCCCGCGCAGCCACCGACGACGCACGCCGCGCGCCATGGCAGTCCTGTAGTCCTATTAGACGCGAGGGCCGGCCGTTTCACCCTTTCACATAGGGCTGAGACTCGTCGGTACGAGCCGCCACAGCCGCACGCGGCACCGAGGCTCCAGTGGCCAACCAGTCTCGTCTAGGACTGGGACATACCTGGGTCCTGACGTGCCACACCAGGCCATGCATACCTAACTGCCTACCTACGTACTACCTACTGGAGGTGGAGGGGGGGGGGCCACTCGACGCATGTCTTGCTGAGCATTGGGCGCGGACGCGAGCCCCTCCTATTAATAGTGGCGGTCAAGTGAGGCTTCCTCCCTGCGGTGCCTTGATTCGCGGCTATTCGTGGCCCCCGCTCGCCCATGACAGGTGCCCTCGTGTTGTATTGTCTGCCCGCTGCGGCTGATATTGTGCTGCCAGCGTTTCCCCAGCAAAAGCAACAGTGCCCCTTGGCCGAGTGCGGCTGGCGGTGGCGTAGCCCATAATGAGGCTTTTGGTTTCCGAGACACTAACTGGCCTAAAGTATTCTGGAAAGCTGTGCATCGCATTTAGCACGGTATCGGTGAAGCCATCGCCAACGTGCCGTTAGGCTGCTGCTGCGCATAAGCACCGGTGGTCTAACAACTGCCAACATAAACGTCTAAGCGAAGGCAGCTTCGATCACCACCAACGTATCTCGATCAACGAAAATCAAATACGAGGGCCAACAAAGGCTGATGCCACAGCAAACGTCGCCCACGGCCGGGCTAGGCATCTGTCACGGGAAAAAAAAAGTAAGAGCAATTGTGTTTTCGCCGAAAAAACAAGGCTACAGGACCGTCGTCTTTTCATCAAACCATCCTCGTCTGAAGCTCCTTCGTCTCCTCTCGCAGGCTCTTCAGCTGCTTTTCAAACTCCTTGTTGACCCATTCCCAGTACAGCGTCCACACACCAGCGGCGCCGGCGTTGCTCGTGGCTGCCCCTGCGTTTCCAGTCATTGCCTTCATCTTGTCGCCTAGTAGCAGTGTGACCCGAAGCACGCTCTTGTTGGCCTCTTCCTGCTTCTCAATGTCTTGCTTGACCGCGTTGTCTTTGAGCTTTACAGAAAGTACGCCGCGGTATGCCTCGGCAATCGAGTCTAGTCTGCGCGCCGTCTCGTCGGGGTCGATGACAATGAGCTTTGTGACCATGAGGTTACACAGCTGCCGAATGTCGTTGTCGTCCTTGAGTCCCGCGACGACTCGGTCATAAAAGTCGATGTTGTTCATGCGGGTAAAGGCCGTCTCCATGAGAGCATAAAGAGTCTCGTATGCGCTCTGCCCGATGTTAGTACCAGTCACGTATTGAGATTAGTACGGGTGACATACCTTGCGAACCTCCAGCCCGTCGTCGACCAAGTGCTTGAAAGGTCCCAGGAGAACCTCCTTGATCAGTTCTGGTTTGATGACCGATTCGCTCAGGACAAATGGCACCAGATCGCCCAGATGAGGAAGAATGAGGTCAGGCTTGTTGTGCGCCGCAGAGTTCAGGGTCGACATGGCAAGCCGCCTGATCTCCATGTCCGAGTCTTGCAGCATGACAAGCAACATGCTAATGAGGGTGCTCTTGAGCATTGCATCGAACGCGTCGTCGCTCTCGGGGAGCGTGTACCGCACGGCTTGCACAGCCATACCCCGAATGCCGGGTGACTTGGCTTTGAGCAGCGTCTGTTGCTGTTAGCAAATGATCATTAGGACGGGGCTGCGATCTTACCTCGAGCTTCGGCATAAATAGACTGGGGTCCAGGATGACAAGTCGGCCAGCGCACTCTGCGCAGACGACTCGGTTGTCCGCATTCTCCGAAGCCGCTAGGAGCTGTTCCCAGATGGCAAGGGCGTAGTCGCGAAGGTCGGTGGATTGCACCGGAATAGACTGCAGTACCTCCTTGATGGACTGAATGAGCAGGTACTGCGTGTTGCCACCCTGCTGCATGGTCTTGAGGATGACTGGAAGGAACTTGGACACGTTCCCGGACCCGGCTCGCCCAAGAGCAATGGCAGCAGCAAGAGAAACCTTGTCTGGCTCGGCATGGAACTGGGCAAGGAACAGGTCTGGTTCCAGCGGCGACTTTGCGCCGAGGCGGAATCCGGCCTCACCAAGAACCGCGAGCGCCAGGCTGACTCGAGCATCGTCACCAGTCTGAGCACTAGTTTGCAGCTCTGAGACGAAGCTGTCCAGGGAGACGCCCGTGGAGTTACCGCCCGTGACCAAGAGCGTGCCTATGACCTTGCCGACGACGGATGGATCCCCGAGGACACTAACCTCATTGAGCAGTCCTCGCATCAGCTGGCCGGCAGTGCCGCTCTGGCCAACGCGGTCCATCAGCTCGAGAAGCTGATCCAGCACAATGCTGGCAAAGTGGGACTTGAGAAGCTGACAGAGAGCTGCGACCATCCCTTCCGTCACAACAAGGGCGGGATTGGTCTGTACCATGTTTGCCAGGATGAGCAGCGCCGGGCCGAGGAGATGCGTATCGCTGTTAGTAACAGCAGGCATCAGCGCAGTGACGATTCCCTGGATAGTCGAAGGCTCCAATTGTCCCTGGGCGGCCTTGGACAGCACCAGATGCTTGAGAGCCACAACACTGGACCCACGGAGGGACCGGTTGGCTTTACGCAACTGCGAGGACAATTCCAGGGCCACATTTTGTATCCAGTCCTTGGAGAGTTGGCCAGGTGTAACCGCAAAGGCAGCGACATTGTCAACAGCACGAACCGCGGCAAGACGAGTTGTCTCATTCTTGAGTCGATCCTTGAGGACCTCCAAGGCGACCTTGCGCTTGTCGTCAGACAAAAGCTCGGAGCCTTCCGAGGACGAAGTTCGGGATACCAGGACGCCAAGGGCGTGTATCGCTCGTTGTCGGACTTCCGCGTCGGCGTCGTTGGCGGATCCTCGATCCAGGATCACCTCATACAGCTTCTCCAACTCAGCCTTGTACTTGGTGCCAGCATTTCGCGAGCGCGGAGGAGTAATGGTCTTAACAAGCTCCTCGGCGGTACGCAGGGCGTCACTAGAAATTTTGTAGAATCGGTCATGGACGGCCGCGGTGACCGCCGCGACAATCTTGGACAGATATGGCTGTAGAAGTGACGAAGAGTGTGTCTTGCAGATGTCGCTAATCAGTCTCAACGCTGCAATGCGCAGGGTGCTCGGAGTGGCGGATGATGAGCCACCTGCTGAGGCCAGGGACGACGACACGTTGCCGGAGATGGAGGACTTGGCCTCGGCGGTGATGGGACCGACAATATCTGCAAAATAGTCGGAAAGGCCGCCGCGCTGAACTGACACCAGGTCGTCGAACATGTTGATGATCGATTGTCTGGTTGGCACTGTCTTGGCCTTGAGCTGCTTCGTTCCGGCCTTGACGATGCTGGGCATGAGGCGTGAGAGGTCGGCACGCGGACCGGTTGGCGGGACCTTTTCCAACACTGGCGAAGTGAGTCCAGGAGCAGCCATGAACCGCGAAGCGCTCGCGCTCCCGCCGCTGCTTTGTCTCCTCCTCTTACGGCTAAGAGGCATTTGACCCACAGGCTCAGCCTCCATCTCGTCGAGAGAAAGGTCCGCCATGTGAAGGCCCTCACCCGTCTTGCGGATGAGGAGCGAGAGGGCCGAGATGACTTCAAGGCGAACATTCTCTTCTCTCTCATCGATCCGCTTGACGAGGAGCGGGGCGGCTTGGCTGTAGAGAACACCGTTGTCGAGGAGGTCGCCGCTACCTCGAGTCGCGATTAACGTGTACATGGCCTTGACGGCACATCGCCGAACCTTCCAGCTCGCGTCGTCATCATCGTCCTCGAATCCATCGTCCTCTTCGAAATCATCGTCGTCGGCATCTTCATCCTCGTCGTCCACCTCCATGTCCTCGTCATCATCGACGGCGTAGTTGGGATCATACTTGACGTATCGGATAATGGAAGAGATAACCTCATCCGTAAAGAGCCGCATTTCTTGAGGGCAGGACGCCAAAAATGCCTCGAGCGCCACCAAGGCGGACTCGCGAATTTCGTTGAAGTCCTGTCCCAGGTCTTCGCCGTCGCTGATCTTCTCCAGATGCTGCTCAAGTTCGCGGTCTGACAACGCCTGTAGCACGAACGGGGCTGCTTTGGAGATGTGAGGGCCGAATCGGACGGGAATAGACCTAGCCATGCTACCGAGAATGGCAATGTACAGCTTCCGAGTCACTGCACTGGTACTGGCCTGCGCGAGCCCGGTGGTAAGACGTTGGATAACATCCTCAAGCTGGTCGTCCGTAACGTAAACCGCCAGCATAGAAATAGCCACGACGGCGCGCTTCTTCACGACAGACGTTCCTTTCGTGCTCTCCAGGAGCTGCATCACAACCTGGACGGTGGCTTCCACCTCGACCGACTGGAGTAGGGGACCGAAGCAGCGCACCAAATCTATCAGCACGTCCACAGCCTCCCCATTTATGCTCTCCTCGTCCTGAAGAAGGCCCGTAGGGACGGCAGGTAGATCGATGGTGGTGTCCGGGACCTGCGTTTTGGGGCCGGGGCCAATGAGCCGCGGAATGAGCACGCGATGGATGGCATCGTAGGCCTGCTTGACGTCGGAGGTGACGGGCAGTCCAGGGACAGGACGCGGAAGAGCCGTCACGACGGAGCGAAGGGCGAGAGACGGCACGGTGTTGTCGACAGCATTCTTCAGCTTGAGCGACGACAGCTTGTCGATCATGGGCGGGAGGATCGTCGCGGGCACCTTGCCGACGAGCGGACCTAGGCTGGCATCTGGTCAGCGCCGGTGGGCATGCTTGGGCGGGCGTGGTCCGGGTCTGGGGTGCTTACCACTTGATAGCCAAGTTCTGTACCTCGCTGTTCTGGTCGTCGAGCGTCTTGATGACACTATCCACAGCTCGGGCGGCTATGTTGTAGTCGTGGTGCAGGAAGTCCGGCTTGGAGATGTTCAAGAGCTGGAGCAGGTCGTTCAATGCCATGAACCGGAAGTCGGGATCGGGATCGCTCAGTTTGCGGATGTGAGCCATGACGGCCTGCGGCGACGGCGGGTTCGGCACCGCTGGAGACGCCATGATGGGCGAGCGAACGGGCGTCGCCGTGGGATGGCGCTCGACACAGGCGTGTACTGGCGGGCGCGAGAGTCCGACGTCACGGTGTGGCTGCTGGGGAGCTCGCGGTCGCCACGTTGACTCCGGAGGCTCGACTGCCTGCAGCGGATTCCTAAGGAGATGTTTCGTCGGAGGTGGCAGAGAGTAGGGGTTGCAAAAAGATGGTGGTGATGACGAGGGAGGTTCGCTCACGCTCGGGTTGGTGGGGTAGAGGTCGGAGCTCCAGGCGGGCGGGGGAGGTGCAGCTTGGGTGGGGCGCTGGGTCTCGTTTCTATAGCGCCACTGGGCTGTCACGTCAACCAGCCCTCTTGGTTCTGGAAGATGGAACCTTAACATCTGGATTCTGGAGCGAAAATGGGCAAGTGGTAAGTGACCACGGCGGTCGTCCTTGCTGACAAAATCGCGATGCTATGAAACCGATCGTATTCAGTCCCACTACGTGAGCATTTGCCCGTGCCTTGCCTGAGTGCTATCGCAATCCGTCTATGCCGTGTCCTTGTCCATCTCCGTCGCCCGGTATTTCCAGTACCCCTCCCGCACCGGATCCCACTTCTCCCAGAGCCTCTGCAAACAGAGCTTCGCCTTGTCCTTGTCGCCTTTGTCCTTGTACGCATCTGCCAGGAGGTCCAAGGCATGCGAGCTCTGGACCGACTCCCCTTCCTGCCCGAGCGCGGAAACAAACTGCTCCGCAAACTCTTGAGCGTCTGTGACGGCTCGGCCGCCCTTGGCCAGGACACCGCGCAGGTAGTTCCACCCAGATTGGTTCTGGGGGGCGAGGAGGATCTTCTCTTTGGCGTAGGCCAGTTCTCTGTCGATGGTGGCGTCAGGTATCTTCGGGTCATGTGCTGTTGGTGGGAGGTCTGGCGTGGAAACCTTGGGATCCGAGAATACCAGGAAGAAACGATGGGCCCATGCCGAGTTGTTGCGAACGTCGTCTTCGATCATGCTCTGCGTCGCGCCCAGCTCGCTCGGCGTCCAAAGGCCTAGCTTCTCGACCAGATACTGCCGATAGGACCACACGTGGTAGTTTTTCGTGTCTTCCGCGAGGATCGTGGCAATGAACTCCGTTTCCGACTTGCCGAGCTTCTTCACGGCATCCTCATCCGAGGCAATCGTTGGATAATAATAGTCCATGAGCAGCTGTCGATGGTGCCAAATTTGGTAGTTCTTGAGATTGTTCAAGGCAACCTCGTTCAGCCACTCAATCTCCTCCGGCACCGACAGCTTCAGGGTGGACAGAATCTTGAAGCGGTAGAGCCAGACGGTGTAGTGGGCAGGGTTCATGGATATGACGAGTTCGGTCAGTCGCAGGCAACGAGGGGAGCATTCCTCGACGGCCATGACGGCGCGCAAGTATGAGACGGCTGTCCGAGGTCAGCGAGAGCTTCGTCGCCGCGTACACGCACTCACCCTCGGCATAATCATCAGGGTAGGCAATCTTGGCCAGAGCGTCCTCGGGCTCGTTCTGGGGGATAGGAATCACGTCGTCCCACTCCGGATCGCCAGCCAGCGGACCGGTGATCTCGCCGTATAGCTCGCGCTTCAGGGTCGACATCTCGTTCCGCCTGTTCTTCTCGTTCTCGATGTCCTCGGCTGGGAGGTCCGCGCCTTGGCGCTGTGCAAGGTCTCTCTTTGCGAGAAAGCCGCGGTGCAGAATGTCCAGCGCCGTCAGCCTGGCCTGTTTGAGGCTACGCTGCTGGAGCTCCTGGAGCTTGTATGACCCAAAGGCGCGACCGGTTCTGTCCGCGCCCCAGTCGTAGTTCTTCGCTAACCGGCGGACGGGGAGAGCTTCCTTGGTGACCTGCTTCCAGAACTCGCGCTCGGTCTTGCTCGTCAACGGGACCCTGTGCTGCGCGACGGGCTGCAGAAGGCGCGAGTGGACGTATATCTTCTTCTCGGCGGGCGTCAGGCCTGGCAAGCCGACCTCTTCGAAACGCTTTTCGACGGGGTTGGTCTGGTAGAAGCGCGCGCGGGATCGGTCCTCGATGGTCTCGATGGCAGGCTCGGGGGCTGCGGATTAAATGATGGTCAGCCCGAGCTTTCAGCCGACACAATCAAACCAACCTTGAGGCTCGGGATTGTTGGCCTTGGCACCACCCTTCTGCTTGGGCGGCATGTTGGAGGTGATGGTGGGGGTGGTAGTAGCTCCTGAAGGGAGGGACGATGGCATTGTTCTTTGGGACCCCGCCATTTGTCGCAGAGCACCCTGGCACAGTAGCGAATTGGCATCCACCAAAACGACTGGTGCATCAGCCGCCCAGCGCCAACGAGATGGGCGAGAATGCTTACCGCCTTCGAGCAAACAAAGCCGCATTATGGTGTAGATTGTGGCTTGAAGAACCCGCAAGATGTGCGGACCGTAAAGGATATTCACCTGTCACCGATCTGAAGGCAAATGGAAGCACCAGCAAGACACCACGAGCATCCCTGAACTGTCCCGCTGTCGTCTCTATTCCAATCTCAAACCAAACACCAACGGCTTGTGTCAAGCCAGCTATCAATAACCAACCGGACCAATCTCAAGATCCCCATTCCACCGTAGTATCCAGCCTGAACTCCAATGCTCCTTGAATGAGAGCCCGTAGCGAGCGCGCGATGCCGCTCACAGAGCTCGAAAGTTTTGTGACATGATCAACCACTTCTGGAGGCCGCGTGGCGGATTCCTCGTCATCGCATCCCAGTTTGGCACAAGCACAAACGTCTCGTTGAACATCTTTTGCGGTGAGTCGCGAGCCTTGCCGAACTGGACCTTGCCCATGGTCGTGACGACGATGCTCATCCGCCCCCCCGTCCTCTCCACCTTGGGGTTGTCGTGGATGTTCTCTGGGGCACAGTAGCCGGTGGACGGGTTGATGACGTGGGTGTCGAGAGATTCTATCTCGTAGCGGACGCCCTCGCCCTGGCCTTGCAGCAGGGTGAAGTACTCAGCCGGGGTCGACAACACCTTGCCGTTGATTGAGATGTCGGCCGGACTGGTGTATTTAGATGAGGAGTTGATGTAGAATGCGTCCAAGCTGGTTTGTTTGTTCAGTGCATGATAGTAGCGATCGGTGAAATTCTCGGCCGCTGAGTCCCCAATGTGAGTAACTGCTTCTCAAGTTGTCGGGCGCAGAGGTTCGAACCTTCGCTGGAGGCCCGCACCTCGGTCTCGGCATCCGGAAGAGGCATGGCAGTGTTTGTAGCGCTGGTTGCTTTGATGGATATAGATGCTGCGCCCAGATCAAGGAGAGTGGCGGAATAGACGGCTTGAGAGATGGGATGCCTCTGGCCCAAACACAAATGCAGCACAGCTCGCTCACCATGCGTTCGTGGTGGAGGAATGGGTGGGAGGGTTTTGGTTACACAGTTATCGATAGCACTGTGTAGACACTGTGCGTCAGCCGCCCAAAGCGCCGACCGGACCCTGCAGCTCGCGATAGCTTCGTCTACCGAACTCACAGCGCGTCCAAAAATGAGACCGTTCGGGGTGCGTGCCCTTTGTGGCATGCGACCACCACGGTCGAGGATTTCCTCGCACCTCGCATGGGCATGCCCAAGCTGCCAGCCGCGTCGGGGTCGCCAATGGCGCTGGAGCAGTTCCGTGAGTGCGCCCGCAACGACCGAGAAGCCCTACTACATCACCACGCCGATTTTCTACGTCAATGCCGGTACGCGGAAGTCCCAACTCGAAGGAGGGTATCCACTGACTTGCCTCAAGCCCCTCACATCGGACACCTCTATTGCATGGTCTTGACCGACGTGCTCAAGCGATGGCAGCAGATCAACGGCAAAGAGGCAATCCTCTGCACCGGCACGGACGAACACGGCATGAAGATCCAGCGAGCGGCGGCCAAGGAAGGCATGCAACCGAAAGAGTTTTGCGACATCAACTCCAACAAGTTTCGACAGCTAGCGGCGTCGGCCGACATCTCCAACGACTTCTTCATCCGAACGACCGACGCGGAGCACAAGGAGGCTGTCAGGCACTTCTGGCTACAGCTGAAGCACGGCTTGCCGGAGACGCTTGGGCTGTACAAGGGCAGCCATGAGGGGTGGTACTGCGTCAGCGACGAGTGCTTCTATCCCGAAGACATGGTCCAGCCCAGCATCGTACCCCAGACCGGCAAGAAGATCATGGTCAGCGTCGAGACGGACAACGAAGTGGAATGGGTCAAGGAGGAGACATGGTTCTTCCCATTGACCAAGTATAGGGAGCGCCTGCTCAAGTTCTACGACGAGAACCCTGGCTGGATCACTCCCGCGCACAGGATGAACGAGGTGCGCAACTGGGTGGAAAACCACCTCGAGGACCTGTCCATCACACGCCCGGTTTCGAGACTCAACTGGGGAATTCGTGATCCAGAGGATAGCAAACAGACCATCTACGTCTGGGTTGACGCGCTCATCAACTACCTGACCAAGGCTGGGTACGGCGCAAAATGGTATTCATCCACGGACGACATGGGTCTGTGGCCGGCGGACCTTCAGGTCATTGGTAAGGACATCCTACGCTTCCACGCCATCTACTGGCCAGCCCTCTTGATGGCCCTTGACCTGCCTCTACCAAAGAGGTTGCTGTGTCACAACCACTGGCTCATGTCGAACCGCAAAATGTCCAAATCCCTGGGCAACGTGGTGAACCCCTTCTTCGCGGTCCAGCGTTGGGACATTGATCCTTTGCGGTACTTTCTCATGCGGAACGGCAGCTTCAGCAAAGACATGAGCTATTCCAACGACCTCATCGGCTCAGTGTACGCCAAGGACCTGCAGGCGAATATCGGAAACCTCTTTTACCGGATCGCGCGGCCAAAGGTCACTGCAAAGTGGTCAACCAAAGAGGCGGTGCAGAGCTTCCGTGACGGGGACTTTGAGCATCTGATGGATGGTCCAAAGGAGGACAGCGAGGAGCGATTTTTCAGCTTGAATGCCCACCTGGACAGGGTGACGGCGGCATTTAGCGAAGAGATGGAAAGGTGCGAAACAGGCGCCGCGATACGAGAAATCTTCAATCTGTTGCGCGAGGTGAGTCGGCCCTTTCGCTGCCCCATATCCCGAACCGAACTAACGCAACTGTAGACAAATCGCTACGTCTCTGACACAGAACCGTGGAACCTCGTGAAGAATCCTGAGCCCGAGTCTCGGCTGCTGCTCAACTGGGTCATATACAACAGCGCTGAAGCTCTTCGGATTGCAGGCATCTTGCTGCAGCCCATAATGCCCACCAAGGCGACGGAGCTTCTCAACGAGTTGGGCGTACAGGCCGACCGGCGCACGGTTCAATATGCACACAAGGGCAAGGACGCCGACTACGGGACGGAAGCAAAGCCGAGCAGCGACAAGGGCCGGACGAAGAAGTGGGACACCATCTTCCCGCCTACGCCCAACGCGAGCGACTCGGACGCAGAGGTAATGGAACAGCTCAAGGCCATGCTGCAGTCCAAGACGAAGAACAAGATGAACCAGATGGCTGAATTGCTAGCGATGGAGGCCAGGATGGGAGAGGACGCCGTAAAGAAGTTGCTCGCCGAGAGCCACGCAGCCGAGCCCCAGACGGAAAAGCCGTAGCGATGGGGAGATGTAAGATGACGTCCATGTACTATATGTAGACATAAAAGTGTAGGATAACTGTAACACTTGACCTCTAATGTTGAGCTTTGTGGTGGTGAGAGGCGTTGGTACATGTTGGCGGCGGGTCCACTACAACTTACCCTGAAGCTTCCGCGACAAATCAAACATTTGAACTCTGACAGTTTCAAACCCGCCAATCCACGGGCGCCAGCGACACAACATGAGGATAAATAGTCAAACAGGCGAGTCTTGTACTCTTGCCCTCTCACCGGCCAATGGCTAACAAGACGATAGCGATTTCAACGAGCAGGGTGCTCCTCGTGCCCTACGAGGCGCACCATGTGCGCAAATACCACACATGGATGCAAGACCCTGTGAGATCAGTCTCGAGGCTCCTCCACTGCATAGATGTCGCGTTCTGACAGTTCAGCGCAGAGCATACAAGAGGCAACCGCCTCGGAGCCCTTGACCCTGGACGAGGAGTACGAGAACCAGGTGTCATGGCGGGAGGCGCACGACAAGCTCACCTTCATCGCGTGCGAGCCGCTGACGTCCGAGGGGCCGCGCGTGGGCGACCCGGTGAGGGACTACGGCGCGCGCGAGGAGAGCATGAAGGGCGACATTAACTTCTTCCTGTACCCTGACGAGGATGAGGAGGATGGCCATGACGACAACCTGGCCGGCGGCAGCGAGAACCCCCCGCGGCCTCGGCAGCGGCTGGTGGTAGGCGAGGTGGACGTCATGATCGCGGACGAGGCGCACCGCGGACGGGGATTCGGCGGCGGCGCGGTACGCGCGCTGCTCGTCTACCTACGCCGAAACCTAGACGGCATCCTCGCCGAGTATTCGCGCGGCAGCGACGGCAGCGACGGCAGCGACGGCGAGGGCAGGAGGGCAGAGACGGGAGGCGTCACGGCAGCGGCTGCTCCTCCTCCACCGCGGCTGCGGGGCCTGATGGCCAAGATCAAGGAGGGCAACGCGGGAAGCCGCGCACTGTTCGCGGGACTGGGGTTCGTGCAGCGCGGCGAGGTGAATTACTTTGGGGAGGTGACGGTGGTGATGGGCTGGGAGGAGGCGGCGCGGCGAGCGGCGGAGTGGGAGGGCGGTGAGGAGTATCGAGAGGTTGACCTGCGGGGGGAGGTAGAGAAGTGATCATGAGGAAGGCATGTGATGAGCTGAGATTTGAAAGGATAGTAGCCATGCAAATCCTCAACTGGGCAGAGAGGTTATCTATTTGTATCGAGAGACAAGCTTGTAGGGTGGGCATGATGTGCATTGGTGATGGGCCGGGCAACACAATGCGTTGACCGCATCATGGAGTATTGCTGAAGACTTTTGGCATTATTCCACCTTGGAATGGCTATACTGATGAAATGTCACGACATCAGTCACATATCGTTGACATCGCCAGGTTTGTGTTCAGCCTTGTGCCTACACAGCAACAACACGTCCTATGTAGCATCGTGTCGCATGGTCGGGACTCAGTCGGCAGTCGGCATCGTACGCCAATCGGACCACCGAAACTGGCCGTATGCCATTCAAGTTAGCTAAATGGCTAAACAACATGACTCTGACGCGGTGGATGGCCTCCTGCGAACAGCGACTGTAGCCGGGTACTAATACCACTGTACCCGGATCGTCGACACTATTCCCTGTACGGCTGGCCGAAAGAAGCGGCGTGCAACACAGGATGATTTGCATCTCGGTTTCCTCGCACTCTCCAGGAACGAAGCCTTCCTTTTCATGCACGTCCATGTTTCGAACCAGAATACGCGCCGGATGACTCATTGCCGACGACAATCGAACATTGCAGGGAGCACAACTTGGAAGCACGGGTATCATATACGTAGACCATTCTGAATTCCTACGGACTGTTCGACGTGCAACTCTTCGACCACTGAACAGAAACAATCTCGTACTGACCGAACCTCTGCGCAGCCATGGCGCCCTCAGTCGAAGCCATCATCAAGCAATACGATTGGAGCCCCGAAGGCATCGAGAAGGTATCGGCGCGCAAGATCCCCAACAACATCGAGATAGTCGAGCCGGACCCGACCTGGCCGGATCGCTACGCGCTCCTCAAGGCACGCATCGAGGCGGCCCTCCCGCCTTCGACGCTCCTGCACATCGCGCACGCGGGCTCCACGTCGGTGCCGGGCCTGCCCGCCAAGGACGTCGTCGACATCGATGTCGAGGTGGCCGACCCGGCCGACGAGGCGGCCTACGTGCCCGCGCTCGAGGCCGCCGGGTGGCACTTCCGCGCGCGCGAGCCTCGCTGGCACCAGCACCGCTTCTTCAGCAGCTACCCGCCGCTCGCCGCGAACCTGCACGTCTTCGGGCCCGACTGCCCTGAGGTGGCGCGCCACCGCGTCTTCCGCGACTGGCTGGCCAAGAGCCCCGAGGACAGGGCGCTGTACGTCGCGGCCAAGAGGCGCGCGGCCGAGGACGCGGTCAAGGCGGGTGAGAGGCTCGAGGCGTATAACCTGAGAAAGGAGCCGGTGATTCGGGAGATTTTGCAGCGGGCGTTTCGCGACGCTGGCTATATCCAGTAGTAGCAGTTGTTCACTGAGACGGAAAATCAGATCAAGAAGAAGAAGAATCAAAGTATGCTCGCGCGCGAAGTGGAGAGAAAACCAAGATATCACTGCGCCGACTGCTGCATGGCCTGAATGATCTTTTGCGCAGTCTCATGCGGCTCCATGTTCGTGGTGTCAATCTCGACGCCGAGACCAGGGAACGTGAATATGCGCAGCTTATCCAGGAAGCGCCCCACGGACTCAGCATCGACGAGCTTCTTGCGGCCACCGCTCGTGCGTCCCGGGCTGACGACACGCCTAAGGTTCTCCTCGCGCGCACACGTCAGGTACACAGGCAAGAAGGGTCGGCCGCCCTTTTCCGCCGCAGGGAGGTGGCCCTTGGCCCATTCCGCCCCGATCTCGTTGTCGCACAGGCAATCTACGGCGACACATCAGCTCAACAGTGCCCTGTGCCCTGATCATGCCCTGCCGGAAGCGAGCAGGCGGGTAACTACGGCAGGTAGGTAGGTAGCAAAGTACCGGTGAAGATGAGGGTCTGGCGCAGCTGCGCGGCGCGGTCCCCGCAAGCGCTCTCCTCGTCCGTCTGCGGGTGCACCCACTTGGCAAACGCCTCGCGTCGCACGCGCTCCCGCTGGGCGTTGTAGTCGGGGTGGTCGCGCGGGAGCTGGACGACGTCGATGAGCTGGTGGTTGTCGATGAGGACCGAGTTGGGGAGGAGGCGATGGAGCTCCATCGCGACGGTGAGCTTGCCCACGCCGGGGAAGCCGTTGATCCAGATATGGGTGCCTACGTCGGCCATTATGTCGCATCCAAGCAATATAGCGAACAAGTCACCGGCAAAGACATCTGAGTCTGGAGATGCCGGCGTATTTTATCAAGGACAGACGTCGCACGCATCCCGGTGAGTCACGGTGCCGAAGCGGCGACAGCACAGCCGCTGGGGAATGACTTGCCGGATTGGGAGGCCGACGGTCGTCTAGCCACTCCATGGTAAACTTCAATGTTAGAGGTACTCCGTCAATGCAATGGAATTCGCGCCATTCGTCGGCTGAGTCGGCTTTTTGGCCAAGCCCAGGCAAAAGGCGTCTGTGTATGAAGTTCGAAGTTGAACAAGACACTACTGGGCCGTCGAGGCAGCAGTGGATCAATGTGCCCTGAGAGGCTCAGTTACAGGGCGAGGCTCAGCTGATAGCCGTGGCGCAAAAGTGGGCCCGGGAACGGTCCGAGAAATTTCCACATCCACTCGAGGCAGAGCATCGCGAACCGCTTCACCTTGATCCTCGTTCGTCATCCATTCGGCCATTCCCCCAGTGGATCATTCATTGCCGCCGGACCGCCACGATGCAGTCCCTCACACGCCTGGCGCGGCCACTGCTCAGCAAGCCTCTCTCCTCCGCCAGGTGCGCTGCTGCCCCCCCGCCGCTCGCCCATGGCGCTGCTCCCGTTGCTGACCCCGTCTCCCGCAGGACGTTCACCACCCTCTCGCCGCTCCGCCCGTCCCTCACGCCGCTTCGCCGTCCCGGCGCCCTCACTAGCTTTACGCCCGCACCGACACCCGCCACCTCGGTGACGCCCGGCGGCGTCGCGGCCGACGTGGTGCCCGCGGGTGCCGTCTCGTCGCACCCGGCCTTTGGCGGCGCGCTGCAGATGCGCTTCGGCCCGCGCAACACCATGAACGGACACACACGCCTGGTGCAGAAGCGGCGGCACGGGTTCCTCTACCGCATGAAGAGCAAGACGGGACGGAGGATCTTGATGCGGAGGCGCATCAAGGGGAGGAGGAACGTGGCGTGGTGATGGCCTTCGAACCGGGGGGATGGATACAAGATGCGACTGAACGAACTGCGGAGGTATAGAAACTGGCTGCAAGCTCTGAAAGGGCGGCCGCATGACATTGCACATTATGTACCAACAAGAGATCTAATCGACTCATGATATACCACCTGGCAAGCGGAACGGACAGACGAGCGACGAGCGACGAGCGACGCAACACGGCCTACGAGAGCCGGGCGAAGCTCCAGCTCACAGAGACGCAACGACTGCGTATGAGGACCGGTCTATCCAGGGCATGTGGCATAGCAGGACGCGTTTCCTCGGAAGTTGGGCTACTCCTTCTAGCCGCCTTGTTCTATCGCGGGCTTGGCCCGTCGGGGCCCGCGATGGTCGCGCTACCCGTGCTACGTCCATCATACTCGGTCTAAAGGTATTCAGGAGTACGCGCCGCTCCCGCGCGAGCTATGAACCATGCCCGCAGCCGCTGTTCGGATCATCTAGTTCCTGTGAATTGCGTCGTGGTACGGAGCGCAGCGATGACCCACCGCCAGTAACGGCGCTGCATCTCACCAACTCCGGGACCTGCATCCCGCCCTCCCCTGGGCCCTGGCTGCCACGCCTGTCCGATCTCCCGATCCGCGACTTCACGGCCCCCACGATTCCTGGGTCTTGCCGCCAACGGCGCCGCACTCAGCCAATGGCCCCCCCTCGGCAGGCCAGAGCTCCAGACGCGAGGAACGACAAGGCTCGGCATAAACTGCGCGCTGACCACGGCTGCTGGCGCGGTGCATCCCTGCGTATCTGATCTCTGCGCCGTGGTTGGCCTGATTGAGGATGTGCATTTCCCTCACTAACCGGATCGCGATGCCGCCATGGACGATGACAGACATTACGGCTTACCGCCCCCAAGGCCCCAACTACGGGTCGGGAGAGCTCCCAAGCTCGCCTACATCGTTATAATCTGATGGCGATGGCGATGCCTCAATCTCCCTATTTCCCAGTGTTGAGGTCGTCTTCTGGCTCAATGTCCAACCTCTACCGTGTCACTCTTCCCCCGGCGACGAGCCATAATAATGGTGTCTCCTCTCAGCAGCGACCCTGGCTCCTCGCCGCGGCAAGGCCTCCCTGAGTACGCCGAAGGCCTGGAGGCCTACATCCCTGGAACACAGGACTACTACGACGAAGACTGGTTCGCTGCCGGGCGTGACAGCAGCTTTGCATCCGCCACGTTGCATGGGCCTCACGAATGCCCTGCTGCTCCCGAGGCATGTATCTCACCACCGACACGCCATCCTAGCGATCAAACGCGATCCGCCACGGAATACGAAAGCGGACTCGAGTCCCTCACGCCGTCGTCGGACTTGAAGCAGGTGTATGACCCTGCGAGTGGGAAGGAGGCCTATAATCCTGGCTGTGGAAGGGACGCATATGCGCCTAGAGATGATACGACTCAATGTGAAGCGAGGACGTGCGGCCTACGGAGACCGATATTCTGGGCCGTGCTCGTCATAGTCATGGTTGCTGTCGTCGCGGCGGCTGTTGGAGGCGGCGTGGGAGGGTCGCTTGCGAATCGGCATTCTGCCGGCAGCGATACGGCATCAGACGATTCGTCAAGCAATGGGGGCAACTTGTCACGGACGTCCTTGCTGCCAGGCACATCGCTTGCGGCGGTCAACTTCACCGATCAGTACGGACATGACAACCTGCTCGTGTTCTACCAACTTCGGTCGCTGGCGCTGGCCCAATCGGCGTTCAACTCGTCCACGGGCAAGTGGTCGGCATCTATCGTCAACAGCAAGACGAATGAGATCAAAAACGGGACTGCGCTGTCCGCGAGCATCTATTGGCGCAGCAAGGAGGTAAGGTGCCCGACTCCCGGAACTCATGTTTAGTAGGACGTGTCTAACGCCTGAGATAGAGCCGTGACACGCGCGTCTACTACACGGGCCCAGACGACAAAATCTACGGGCAGGTCGTTGGCGGACAAGGCCTCGCTGCGACCCAAGCCAGTTGGTCGCCCCTGGCAGGCGTTTCCGGGAACTTCGCCATAGCGCCGAACTCGCGACTCGTCTCCAGCGGGAGGGAGAACGCCGACGCGTACGAAGGCGATTTTCTCATGTACCAGGACACGTCGGGGGTGATCCGCGTCCAAAGACGCCAGAATAGCAACGAGGGCGACGGCAGCAAGAGCGGGCAATGGTCGTCGTCAAATGTGCCGTTCAGTCTCGGCCGCGCGGCCAACAGCTCCGGCATGGCGCTGACACCCATCTACAACGCCGGCCCACGGGCGCTGAACCTCTTCTTCGGCAATGAGACGGACGGGCGCGCGGAGCAGACGCTCACGCACGCGAGCCTCATGCACAACACGGTATGGAGGGGAGCGAGCCTGCCAGCGGGGTTGGACAAGGGGACGGCGATAGCGGCGTTTTCGTGGGGCTACAACAGCACCGAGACGGGCGCGAAGAAGCCGAGAAAAGAAGGAGGAAACAGAAGAAGGGTAGAGGCGAGAGCGGGCGGTACGACGAGCCCGCTGGGCGCGAAGAGCAACGCGACGGTGCATGTGCTGACGCTGCACCCGGGGCGGAACGTGCAGCTGACGGCGTTTACGGAGGGGAAGTGGTCGTTCAAGGGGACGTGGCGGGCATCAAGAAGAACGGGTCAGCGCCGCGGACTATTGCGGTGAGCCAGGCGGGGAGGGTCTACGGCGTTGTAGACAGTAGTGATGGCGATGGTGCTGAGATTGTGGAGTGGCGGTGGAAGAGCGGCAGCGAGTATGAGGAAGTGGGTGTCGTTGATACAAGGTTATGAGAGTAGTGCAACGACAATGCCAATAGGTACATTTTCTCATAGGCAATGGATTGATAATGTAAGGTGCGCAGTACAATGCCATCTGAGGCCTATCTCTGCCTGGAACTAGTTGATCACTCTCTAAAGCTCCCGTCTCCTCGACCACGACTTACACCGACACTCCCAGATTGCCGCAAACTCGAGTCCCGCACGACGATGCAGTGATCCATTTTGGCAGGGTAATCTTTCGTAGCAATTTACACTGCTGGATGATTTACACCAGCGAATTCAGATGAAATGTCTTGTCGCCATGGAGGACAAGACCATGACGCGAAACATGAGCGCAAGTTGCCCACATATTCGACGGGTCCGCCCGTCGCACCTCATGCACTCCACGCAGTTTCCCTCTGCCGCTTTACTCCGCTTTTGGCCTGGCGATGAGGATCCTTTGCGCTCGGTGGTGAAGGAAACCACCAGGCAGCCACACGCCGCTAGACCACGTGGACTTAGAAATGTGGTTGCCAGAGTCGCGAGGGAGGGTACCAAGACGGCAATCTGGAGCGAAGTTCCCGATTGAACTAGTGACGACGTGGTGATGCTCGCTCGGGGAATGGCGGCCCGGACAGGCGGGCCGTGATGCGGCGACGGGAACTGGCGATTGGTACGGATAATTGGCGTCATCGGCTTTGGGAGTGGCATGTTTGTCATCAACGGAGATAGATGCTCCGATTGTCTTATTTCGAGATCGGAAATACTCCTCACCTTGCGAACTTCAGGGTCGAGACTGTCTCGCTCCCCGCCATCAGGATGAACACCTCGATACTGTCAGTTGGCGAAGACCGAATCAGCATCAGCATCAGCATCATTCGCCCTGACCGCGCATCATGACGCAGCTACAGATGACATGCCACTGCGGCAAGGTCAAGCACAACCTTGCCCGCGCAGCCGGTCCGCGCGACATTGAGCTCTGCCACTGTTACGGCTGTCGACACTCGACTGGAGAGCTCTACGCCTCGTACTACAAGCTCGACAAGGGCAAAACCCTACCGTTGTTGTCCAGCCCAGCGCTGTCCAAGTACACGTCCGTCGAGTCACAATCAGGTGGGGTTCAAGATGCCACTGCCACGCTCTACTTTTGCTCGACGTGCGGATGCCATGTCTTTCGCACCATTGCCGATGCCAACGAGTCGAGCATCGAAGTCGCCACCGGGACGCTTGTCGATGGTGGCGAGCCGACGGCGGCCAAGTTCGCGTCTCATGTCCGAGCGGGGGAGACTCGCGACGGGGGTCTGACGAAGTGGCTCGGCGAGCCGCTCCTCATCAAGGACCATGAGACCGGCCTTAAGCACCATGCGGCAGATGACGAGCAACAACAGCCCGCGTCCCAAGGCGACACGCTTGCTGGGTCCTGTCTCTGCCGAGGCGTCGCCCTGCGCATCACGCGTCCCAACGCCGACAGCCGCAAGCCCCATTCCGGGTTCGCGGACCTGATCATCCCGTTCCATACAGGCGACCCGGACATCAAGAATCCCGACGACGTCAAGTGGTGGCTGCGCGAGGACGGCACCAAGTACATGGCCGGGCTATGCGCGTGTCAGACCTGCCGCCTCGTCTCGGGCTTCGAGCTGCAGTCCTGGGCATTCGTCCCGCGGACAAACATCGAGTACCTCCAGACGACGAGCAGCGGAGTCGGCGGGGGAGAGGTGACCGATGGCACCTGGAGTGCGCTCGACTTTGATACCGTGCGAGAGAAGAGCACGCTTCGCGGGTACGAGTCGTCGCCGGGGGTGATGCGCGAGTTCTGCGGGCGGTGCGGCGCGACGGTGTTTTGGCACGACCGCTGGCGGCCGGACCTGATTGACGTGAGCGTGGGATTGCTGCAGGATGGACAAGATGGTGCTCGCGCGGAAGGATGGCTGAGCTGGTTCCTGGGCCGGGTGAGCTTTGCGGAGGACGTTGTGTTGGGGCGCCAGGGGTGGCCGAGGGAGACGGCGAGAGGGCTCGTCGAGCATGTCGAGCGTAGCATGAAGACCGAGGAAGGAGGCAAAAACAACGGCGCATAAGATTAAATACGAAGACACTTTTAGTTTGGAAGTGGTTGATATCCAGTCTTCACTCGACATACCCCTGGATACATGTATCTATCCATGACGTGTAGAAAGTGAGGCGGTCACAGGTAGCAGGATTCACGATTGGCGGTTGCGGCGTACGCAGCTGGTCACCCTTAGACCTGCAGAGTCTCAAGAAACAATTGGTTTCTGTATCTGCAGGATAAACATGTGCACTTCTCAATCCTGCCGTTGTGCCTGTGCGATTGGCTCATTGCCTCTTCAACTAACTAGTGTTCAGCCGTGGCAATAGTCCATGCCTGCCTGCCACGTGGACATTCTGAGCTTGACGGGGCTTCATTCAATGCTGCCTGCCCTCATGTATCTGCCTCAATGCTGTCATAACTATGGTTTGAAGAAAACGCGCCGGATATGTGTCTCTTTCCCTGATACATGTATTGGCGACATCATCAGACTATACGACGCCGAGCTTCAAGAGCACCTAAACAGCACTACACGACTTATCTCGCGACTGGGTGATTGATTCGAAATGCCGCCAGATGACGGTCGCGCGATTCTAGGATGTCTTCTAGATGTTTCGGCATCGATGCGGGACATCTTTGGGGCCGGTCGCCGAGACGAGCGCGCAGGCGATCGTCTCAGCGCTGTTCTCCACGCGGCTCTCCGAGTGGCCAGGGCAGAGCGCGAGCGCTGCAACAACGCGCTCATGTTTGTCGGAATATTCGGACTCAGCGAGGTATCTGGGCGTCCGCCGGCCGTGGACCTATGCAGCGTCGTGCAAGGACTGCTCGATGGCCTGCAGACGCCCAGGTCGGGTTACGACCTCCTCCTCAGCCTCGTAAACGACTGTGACATAGCGTGGAGCATAGGCTGCATCGACGAGCATATTCGTTCTAGACTCACCGACGACGAGGCAAGGATAGTGTACGGCTACCTTCGACGAAAGCCACACAGAGTTCTTGACCTGGACAACGCGGTGCGGGGGATGGCCGAGGGAATGTTGGTTGAGTGGTGGCGAGAGGTAGCCCAGTTCCAGTTGCGCCCGGTGACCGAGGTCGTTGCCCTGTTGGAACAAGTTCAGGAGGACTGGCAGAAAGGAACCTCGAATGGCGTACTCGACAAGTTACGCTACTACATTTACGGGCTTACGCCGCTGAACACAGCCCTCTGCCAAGCCCTCGAGGCGTTTCCCGACGCGCCGGACAACGTCACGGGCAGGATTGATCGCACGCTCATCGTGTTGTCCGACGGATGTTGGACCGACGGTGATCCAAGACCGACCTGTCGCAGGCTATTGCGGCGGAAGAAGGTGAATTTTGGGGCAGTGTATCTCACGGATGAGCGTGGCATGGACATACATGCAACTCCTCGTCGTCTTTACGATGATGCAGAGGAGAGCTGGGGCGAAGGGCAGCGTGTGCTTTTTGACCTTGCGAGTCGCGTCTCGTCCGTGGAGCACCCGATCCCCGTCCTCAATTCCATGGGCTGGGTCGTCCCGCCGTCTGGACAGGTTGCGCTATTCGCAGTCGTATGCAGCGCCGCGGTGCTCGAGGAGTTCTGTGAGCTGCTGCTGACGGCTCGATTCGGGTCAGCCGACGTGTTGCTAGACATTGCTGGCCGCGTCAGGCTTGATCGATACATCGAGACTGAGCACAGGTGCAGGTGTGAGAACCCGGCCAGCCAAGGCAAGAGTTTGACATGCTATGCGCATGCTACAGCCGCGGTGCTGCACATGGCGCTCAGCCGCGTGATACTGCATCGAGGCAGTCCTCCCAGCATCGACGAGATTCGCGAGAGGATCTTGAGGCGGTTTCCGGAACGAGGCAAGGGCTGGTCATCTCGCAAGATCTTGAAGACGGCGACAGGAGAGGGTTGGTGTTACCCCATCCGCCACTATTCCGAGCTGCACGACGAGCAGAGCGCCCGAAGGGCAATACTACAACGTCGGCCTCTGCTCATGACGTTTCACCTTTCACGGGGTGGATGGGCCAAGTTCTGCCAACACTTCAGAGAGGAAGACACCAAGAGACTCACGCTCACGCGAAGCAAGATGGCGCCGTACCGCAATGGCTGGTCGGCCGGAGGACACGCCGTCGTCCTGACAGGGTGTGGTACCGGATCCCTCACCTTTCTCAATTCATGGGGCAACGAGCGCGGGGACAGCGGCAAGTTCACCGTTGAAGACGCCACGGTTCTGCAGTGCGTCGGTCATAAAGTCCGCTTCTACGACGTGCAGTGGACGCTGGACGATCTGAGCGACGAGGACAAGGGCGCCTTTGATCGCTTCGCCGAGGATAGCGTGCAAGCTTGGGCTGCGAGGGTGCCGAGCGTGTTTGAGCTCGAGGTACTGTGTCCGCTGTGTGGCGCGAGCGCGGCGATCGCGAGCTTCACCGGCAGTCTTCGCGAGGCTGTGTGTCCGCGCTGCGACGGGTCCTTCAAGCCGGAGCCTGGTGATCTGGCCAAGGCGCTGTACGCTCGTGCTGGCTTGTAGGCAGAGGCAATCTCAGATTGGAAGCGCAGAGAATGTGCCGAAGAACAAGGCGGCATAGGCGTTGCAAGTTTCATGATAAGCAAGAGCAGCGCAGACTGTGTCCCGACCAGGAGTCTCGCGGGACTGGCGGTCTTCTGTGTCGGCCATCTCACGGACGAGCAGCTGGTCGACTACCTGAAGGTCTGCAAGGCCGTTCTCAAGCCGGGCTCCGGCGTCATCGTCATCAAGGAGAATCTCAGCACCACCGACGGCGACGTCTTTGACGACGTGGACAGCAGTGTAACGAGGTGAGTTGCATCTGCTCGTATACGCGGTGCCTGTCTAATCCGCGACAAGGCAGGATGAGACGTTCCGACGCATCTTTGAGGAAGCAGGCCTGAAGCTCGTGAGGACCGACCTGCAGCACGGATTCCCAGAGGTGCCTCCGATCACGCTCCTGCCAGTGCGCATGAATGCGCTCAAACCTTGACACGGCATCCGAATGCCGGCATCACAATCTCAATCGACGCCTCTGGTACGACGGTATCAAGCGTCGAGCCGAGTCAGGCTGCTTGTATCGGGCTGGACGTGATGAGGTCGCAACTCATTGGGTGGAAATGGCGACTTATGCTCTGCCACGGTTGCATCAACGCTTTTGGGCTTTCTCGCAGAGTTCTGCTGGTTGAAACGTTCAGCGTGAAACATCGATGTACAAAGGACTCACCGGTTTGAGAGCATGCGGCAGGAGTTTATTTGGGCCTGCGTACCCGGTGACACGTCGAGCATGTCGTGGGCGGCGAGTGAGGAGGACACCAGACTCCAGCATACCTTGAGATGTTGTATCAGACGGATGAACCATCGCACTGGCATGCAGCGAACGCTGTCCTTGGCTACGTTGCAGCCTCCAGAGGAATTTTCGGACCGTGAATAGCTCGGCTACAGCCGGGCTTCGTCGGCTGCACACCATAATTGACAGACATGAACACGACCGTTTTAAAGAGATCCGCCGCGGCTGGTCGGACATGTCCACCGACGATGTGACGATGCTGCGCCGGCCTAATGCAGGTCCGCAAATCTAGACTGTCACTGAACGGGACGTCTGTCCTACCTCGTATGATTAATATCTTGGCTCTTGCCGTCTTATATCATATCGACATGGAGTCAGGCCAACATCACGATTCAACAGCCTGACATGTGAAGTACGAGACAAGACGAGTAGCATGGGCGTTTGGGCCAATGGGAAACCACATGCAGGTAGTGACTGATCGATGCTTCATGCGTGTTATTGTTTCTGTGACCGCCATTAACCCCCATCATCCCGCTTGCATGTGTTGTCCATGTCGTTCTTCAGCTAGAGATACAATTGGCTCGCGGCACTTATGCCGTCCTGGCCGAACCAAAGGCCCGGGGAGAAAACTTTTAATTCCCTTGGCGGTATACGTAAGAGCAACGCATGTGCCGTCCATGCGGATGTGTCTTTTTCAATATTTCGCGTCATGCGAGGTGCAGTTGCATGGCATGGCATGGCATGGCATGGCAACGACCGGCATATGCTCGGCATCGGGATTTTCAATCAGTTGTTACATAAATTCTCATCGACGATGTCACGCTTCATCTGCGGGATCGGAAGCACAGAGTATGGGTCGGCGATGCGGGCTCCATGTCTGCGAAGGTAGGTACACCGTTGAAAGATGCCCGCAAGACATCAGACATATCGGGTCTACTGCATCCGAACCGCGCTCACAAAGCAGAGCTGACATGAAGCCTACAACATAAAAGGAGCAGCTTCCTCCAGCTCGACAGACGAGGTTCGTGTCAACCATCGCATCAGATACTAGACAGTACCACAACCAACCACAACGAGCCCAACCCGCAAACTCGTCGCAAAAATGAAGTTGATGCTCCTCGCTGGCGCCGTCCTTGCCGCGACTGGCCTCGCCAGTCCCATCGAGGCCCGCGACCTCCACGTACGTTACCTTGAAGTGGGCTTTGAAAAGGACATGAGCCTTCAAACGTTGTAACTGAATCTTAACTGACTCTCACAAAGCGGGTTACCTACACGTTCAAGGACGCCGAAGTCTTTTTTGACGTGGGCGCCAAAGTCGACAAGTAGCTCATGCCATCACCGAAGCTGCATGTGGCATGTCTTGAAGCTGACGAATTATCAGAATCATCCGAGAAGCCACGGGCCAGCAGTATTGGATCTGCAACCGAGCCCTCCCCCCGACCTGCTATCCCCCGTACGTCACCTTGGCCACCTACTTACGGCAGCCTGAGGCTCAAACAAGAATTCCAACTGACCGCGCACTCTCTCACAGGCCTCTGGAGACGGATGTCATTGAGGAATTGGAGGATCTGCCTGGCGTCATTGTTCACTTTATTGAGCGCGAGTGATGGATGGGCTGAGCGACGGAAATGACCACCCTGAAACGTCTGGTCGGGTGGTCATGAAGCGTCCTCCTCACCGTGGCCTTGTGTGAGCTGGTGAGAAGTGGTAGCAAAACGGGCTTGCCATAGGAACGGTCACTGTATCAATCGCCCGGGTACTCCGTAAATGCGGTCTCAATTGACATCACGCTCCCTTGTCCCCGCAGCTTCACTCCACGTCGCTCCACAAGTAACACTTTTCTCTACTCAACATCGCACCAGACCCAACACGCGTGACAATGGCAGCTATCCGTGGTAGCTCACGCCCACTGAATCTGTCTCTCCGTGAAGACTTCGGCCTTGTTGGTGGTGGCGATGGTCTCGAAGAGGGACGCCTTGAGGAACTTCTTTCCCGGTACGGGTGCCGCGATGGAGAAGATTGGGCTGGCGGACGTGGCGTCAAGTGTCAGCATTCATCACATTGGACGACGTAATAAAGAACCTGAGCTGAATTAAACATCTTACGCACCTGCCGCAATTGGAGCAGAAATTCCGCTGTGTGGATGTCAGTCAAGGAGGCATTATGCGACTTGGCGATGTGGATAACTCACGAGGCAGACGTTGCCCGACTTCGTGTCGTGGTCCTGGTACTCCTTGAGGAAATTCTTGGGGTCGTTGACCGTGATGACGCCGTCGTCAAGGAGGTAGTTGATCGAGCAAGCTGCATGTAAGACCATTCATTAGCCAGGGTGACATTCGTCATTGCCATCAATGTGCCTGACGTACGTCCACCCGCCCGACGACAGTTGAAGCTGGCAGCACGATTAGTACCGACAAGTGGTCCATTTGATTCCATCGTCACGGCTTACCAGTGACACATGTAGACCTTGTCAGGCACCGCGGACAGCGAAACGGTGATGGACCCGCAGTTGCAGCGTCCGTGCTGAGAAGAAGCAGCTGTCGCCATGTTTTCGCTGTCGAGGTTCGCGTGAGTGAGTGAGTCGGAGTCTTGTGAGTATAGATCAGGTCCAGGACAGCACAGTGAGAGGAGTGCGGCAATGAGTGAATTGAGAAAAGGTGTAGGAAGTACGAAATATGCTTTTATACTGCAGGCGGGGACCTACTGCATCGGATTTGATTGATCTGCCTGGAGAGCTGGAGCCCGCCTTGCCCGCCTTGCCCGCCTTGCCCGCCTTGCCCGCCCCGGGCTGGCCGGTGTATGTACATGTACTGTAATTCCTGCTTTATCAGCCGTCGTTTCCCTCTCGCTGAACCCTTCCGCATTCGCTGCTGTCAGTGGGGCCGACGGCGGCAGTCGAGCGAGTACCCGGCCCTCAACTTGGAAGTAAGTACTCGTACAGCCAGCGCCGCCGAGGCCCGATACCCCGCAGAGCTCCCTGTGGCCCCTCTAACCCCCCTGTCCGCGTTTCTCAGATCCTCGCTCTCCAACCGGGAGAGCGAACGGCGGTCGGGTATTCAGAGTTTCTTCACGGGCGGCTGTGGCGGGCGCGCGGGATCCACCGTCCCCAATCGGGTATGAGTACGGCCATCTCGGTGTAGCCACGGCACGATGTTGAGGGGTGCTCTAGGGATTGGATGATTGGAACAGCTTCCGAGCTGAGCTGAGACGGCTCCTTTGATGTCATTGCGATATAAATATACACACGGATATTGATTGATATGAGAAGTCACAGCTTGAGGACAATCATCTCACATCAGTGAGCTTACCTGTGCTGTCAGGCACATGGCCCTGGCCATGTGTTTAGCGATCCGTCGAGATTTTGGAAGCCTCCCCGCGCTGACAAAGACATTGGCAAGACAATTAAGCATCGTCTGGGCCGTGGGGCACTGCATGGCTGATTGGCATGACGCAAAAGCCTGTTTGACGCGGCACACTTTACAGTGCATGTATGCAACGCCGCAAGTCGTCCGGCTCAACTGACAGACACCCACGTGTATACCCGCAAATGAAGCCCTGATGGTTCCAATGTCCCTCCCACTACATGTATTGTTGTTCCCAGACAGTCTCGATATTTCGAGTTTCTCTCAAGCCGACAGCAACACCTGACTCATGTTGTTCCTTTCACATTATCATCGTTTCTCACATCAAATGGAGTCGCAATAATGACTCGCCGGCTGGACGTGCCCTGCGATACGTCTGTTGCTCAATTCAATCACAAGAACTGGATGTGTTGCTCACTTCTATTATCCGGCTAGGTCGGCCGGAGTTAGACGTTGGGTGTATCAAGTGCGAATATACAAATACAGCGTTGACATATCCACATACCAGGCAGCAATTCATCAGTCATATCATAGCCGCCCTCGGCCAAGTCAAGCAATACCCGGAAAAAGGCTGCCTCTCTTGACCCATCATGGTCCTGACACCGCCCCGCCTACCAATGCGAATCCCTCCACGTTTCTGGCGCAGAACATATATCGACTGACAGTGAAAAGGTAACAAGGATCGATGCTTCATGTTGCCGTCGTGCCAGGCGCGTGACGACACGACGACAACTTTTTCTCTCTTCAACATGAACCAACGCCTTTGCTTAAGCTATAGCACAACTCGTCGTTTCGAGCTGCCAGTTGTACATGCAACGTTGGTTTGCCGCACGACACTGCGAATACCCCGTCCGTCAGCAAATACAATGTTGCAAGAGTTTATGACCGCGACCGACAGACGATGGCAGGATTATGCTTACCGGGACATCACAGGCCATACGTGAAGTCTTGACGCTCGCGCTAGGGGGCATCTGACACTGCCACTTGTTGCTTGGATCCATGACGCAAACCTGTGTTCCGGTCGGTTAGACACTCCAGTCCACTCTTCACGTCGTCATGGTAGGCGGCAAGGACTCACTCCATATTCCGTAACGACTCCCTTAGGAGGGGGACGAGGCGGGGCGCCCTGGCTATTCTGCGGCGAATACTGAGGCGGTGGCGGCGACTGACCGTAACCGGGCGGCGGCGTCCCAGGCGGCGGGCTTTGAAGCAGCCACGAGCCCTGACGCGACGGCGGGCTCTGAGGCGGCAGGCTCTGAGGCGGAGGCGGCGGCTGACCGTACGCGGGCGGCGGCGTCCCAGGCGGCGGGCTCTGAAGCAGCCACGAGCCCTGACGTGATGGCGGGCTCTGAGGCGGCGGGCTCTGAGGCGACGGAGGTTCGATCCTGTCCTGCCAGCCGGCGGGCAGCGTGCGCTGGGGCCTCGGGGCCGCCATGGGCGCACCGTCTGCATAAGCCACCAGAACTGGAGGCGGCTGTTGCGGGCCCGGGGTATTCGGCATAGGGGGCATCACGGCATAGGGCGGCGCTTGCCCGGGGCGTTGATTGTTGGACGGCTGGCTGTTCTGAGGCTGGCTCATGGGAGGCGGCGTCTTCGGCGGCGGACTGTTTGGTACGGGTATCGAACCGTAAGGGGGCGGTGGTTTGGGCGGGAGCGGCGGTGGGCTGCCTGGCATGTATGGTATCGAGCCGTAAGGCGGCGAGCCCGGTCTAGGCGGCTGGCCTTGTGGGTTGTTCGCACCGGCCTGTTGCTTGGGCGCTGGCGGCGGCGGACTGCCTGGCATGGCGGGCATGGGGGGCATCACGGCATAGGGCTGCGACTGCTTGGGCGGCGCACCATTCGCCACAGGCGCCGGAGCATTCTGTGGCGCGAGCCGCGCCGGGTTCCTGGGAGGTATCGGCGGCGGAGTGTCAGGGGTAGGGGGCGTCGCAGCCTGGGCCGGCGGTCTCGGGGGCACCGGCGGCGGTGCTTTCTGGCCCGGCGGCGGAGCCGGTCTCGGGGGTAAAGGGGGCGGCTGTTGCTGTTGCTGTTGCTGTTGGTTCGGCGCCGGAGCCGGCCTCGGGGGCAGCGGCGGTGGCTGTTGTTGCTGCTGCTGGTTCGGCGGCGGTCTTGGGGGCAACGGCGGCGGTTGTTTCTGGGCAGGCGGCGGCGGAGGCGGCGGCTTCTTCGTGGGGGGCGGCGGCGGTGGAGGGGGTTTGTTCTTGGGCGGCGGCGGCGGCGGCGGCGGCGGAGGGGGTTTGTTCTTGGGTGGCGGCGGCGGCGGTGGTTTGTTCTTGGGCGGCGGCGGCGGCGGGTTCTTGGGTGGAGGCGGCGGTGGTTGCTTCGGCGGCGGCGGAGGAGGAGGACTGTTTGCCGTCTGGGGCACCGGGGCGTTGGCGGGAGGTGGACTCGTAGGACCGTCATTCATGGGAGACACGGTCCATGTCCTGGGAGGCGGGGCGCCGGGAGGGTCATTCAGGGGAGACACAGTGTATTCCCTGGGAGGCGGACTGCTGGGAGCATACTGGGGATACTGGGGAGGCGGACCATTGGAGGCCTGCTTCTTGGTATTGGCAGGGGATCTCTTCGTTGGCGGGCCCTTGAACGGCGGCGGCGGAGAACTAAATATCGAGTCGTACGACGGAGGGTGTTCAGGAGACGGGCTCTTGGGCGGGTGTGCGTTCGACGCAGGCGAAGATTTATCGGGTGGCGGCTGTTTCGGCCTCAGATTCAACGGCGGCGGAATGTACGCCGGTGGTGTCGGACCAAAGTGGGAGAAATCCAACGGTGAATACTTGGGGAGCGAGCTCTTTGTGTTGGAAGGCGGACTGTTGGAACTTGCAGTATTTAGCGTCGGTGGCTTCGCTGCATAGGGCGACACGTTTTTAGGCGGTGGACTGTCTGGAATAGGGGGCATTTCGACATAGGGCGGTGCGGGCTTATGCGGAGGGCTATCTGGAATTGGGGGCATATCGACATGATGCGGTGCCGCCTTGGGCGACGAACTATCGGGATAAGGGGGTGTTGCCTTCTTAGCGTTTGAGGTCCGGGGTGGCAGACTGTCTGGCATGGGGGGCATATCAAAATGCTGTAATGCAGACTCGGGCAATGAACTGTCTGGATATGGGGGTGTTGCCTTCATGGGTTTTGAGTGCCTGGGGGGCGGACTGTCCGGTATGTGAGGCATGTCGACATAATCCACTGTGTTTCTATGCGATGAACTGTCTGGATGATGGCCCGGGGACAATCCGCCATATGGTGACCCATTATTATCCAGTGGACCATCCGGACAAGGTGGTATTGCCTTTTCTGGTGTCGAGTGCCTAGGCGGCGGACTGTCCGGTATATGCGGCATGTCGACATAGGGCGACGCCTTCTTCGGCGGCGGACTATCCGGGATGGGCGGCATGTCGACATGCTGCGGCGGCAGCCTGGGCGGTGGACTAATGGGTGCTGGACTCTTCGTGAAGGGTATCGGACTATAACCCGACTCGCGATGAGGTGCCGGCGGAGTGTCGTCCATGAAATGATAAGGAGGTAGAGCCGCAGCCTGCGCCTGCGCGGCCAACGCCGGCAGGATGAATCGAACGTGAAGTTTCATGGTTGGCATACGCGTGGCCGCCGACGGCCACTTACTCGAGTTGGTGCGAGAAGCTACATGCACAACGTGGTGTGACAGAGAGGGCAGCGACCTTTCATATACAGCATTCCCTTCTCTTCCCACCACAACACAAAGGCAACAGGGAACAACAGGGAAATGGCTCTTCCCGGGCACGTGGGCCCAGACGCGTACCCGAGCGAGGGAGATGGGACCGATTGCGTTATATACGTTTCCGAGTTCGTGCAGCAACCGTCTGAGAAGCGGGCGCACAGGCGAGCCGGCGGTTTGTCGCGGCCCTCGCTCCCAAATCGAGTCGAACGCCCTGCGGGCACGGGCACGGCCGCGCGCCCAAGCAGACTCGCTCGGACGGCATGTGAGAAAACTATTAGGTTTTGTGGTGTAGTGCTGGTTCACTTACCGGTGCTGCTGCACTGGCGAGGCGTTGCGAAGGCTGCACGGGACAGCTGCTGGCGTCGGCGGTGGTGGCGACACAGTCTTCAATTGTCTGGAGTCGACACACTGTCGATTTTTGTCTGCAACAAAGCGTAGGGGACTGGCCGTGACGCACGCGATGACGAATGGGACTCGAAACACGAATCTCTCTCTCTCTCTCCAGTTACAAGACGGCGTCACGCGAGCTTGACGTCAGGATGTTACGACATCAACTCTTGGTCAAGTCACTGCGCAATTGCATGTGAGTTGTGAAGACTGGAGCCCCCGACAAGCTGCTGTCCGCCTATTAATAACACAGCTTGTCTCAGGTCCTCGGTGTGGGAATAATGTTACGAATCTGAAGATGACGTGTTCTTTCAACGGCACATTACATGTATGAATCTGTCGCATGTGCCGTCTACATCACCGTGCGGCCCAACATTCAACCAGACGCAGGATGAGCTTCTGCCTTCCTGGGTTCTGACATTCGGATCATCGGATGAGTTTATCGCGGATACGATGAGCCTCAATGAGGCTAATACTCGTAGATCCCGACTCTTGTCTTCGTGTTTCAACTATGTAAAGAAAGTTGCGCCAGACTCCCGCTCAATTACCAGAGTCGCCTATGATTGTACAAAAATGACCGAACAAAGCCACTGATCACGTATCGGCCAGTGCCTTTGCCTTCCTGCCAATGCCCTCCCGGGACTCGCTCCCCTGTGTGGGCAGCTCAACGCGAGGGCGCGTGTTATTGCCCTCGAGCTCAACGGGCGAGCCATGGTTCAGCGCATTCGCCGCCTCCAGCTCATGCCTCCTCGTGTCTTCCAATTCCGGCCGCGGCGTCTCCGCAGAGTCCAGCTCCGGCTTGACGTAGCCGGCGTCGTCGCTGCCAGACACCGACTGCACTTGCTTCTGTTTCTTGGCCTGCCGCCTTCGTCGTCTGGCCCAGAGCCCGAGCATGCCCAGGCCGGCGACGAAGGCGACAGACCCGACCACGGCCCCGGCGATCCCTCCGCTGCTGATGTGCGCCGACGGATCGCTGTCCATGTTGTTGCGCGAGTCGCCCGTGGCGTTGCTCGGCGCAGGAGGTAACAGGCTCGAGTCTTGGGGCCGGCGGTTGATTTGTATGGTGGGCGCGACCATCTGGACCCCGGCGAACCAGGCATCTGTCGTCAAGAGCCCCGGTGTGTTTGTTGCTGTGTAGTTGACGGTGATTGTTCCGCCGATGTTGGTTCGGGTTATGTCCATGAAGGATGTGCCGTCGCAGGACAGGAACGAGACAGGATTGGTAACGAACTGGCGCGTGCAGAGACCAGTCGCCAGTTCGCCTGGCAGGGCGGGAAAGTATGCGAGCCCACTGCGAGCACGTTAGCCGTCTGTCTGTCTTTCGTCCGTCTGCGCTTCACGATGGAACATTGAATAAGTGAAAGCGGACCTTGGGCAGCAGACGACGGCCGTCTCGTCCGGCAACAGCGTAGAGACGATGATGCCATCCTTGAAGCCAAACTCATCCGCCTTGTCGCCCGCCGTCGCCGTGATTGCTGTCTGCCAGCCCGACGGGCAGACCAAACCCGGCGAGTAGAATGCAGCTTTCGCGGTGCTGGACACGGCCGCCCCCGTACCCGGCGGGAGACAAGGCGGGCCGGACCGCGTGCTGGAGCCGCAGCTGAGGCTGTTGTACCACGCGACGCACTTGATCGAGTACGTCCCGTTGGTGGGCGAGACGTATCCCGCGCCGATGGTGCCGTGGCTGCATTCCGACGGCGCCGTGAAGGTCGTCGTGAGCGGCGCGATGACCTGCCGCGTCTTGGTCGTCCATTCACGCCGTGGAGTCGGTGACGGCGGCGACCCAGTTGATGGCGATGACGGCGTCGTGGTCGGTGCCATTGCTCACATGTATGTCATTCGATGATGATGATGTTTCGCGGGTCGGACGCCCCTGTTTGGCTCTTGAAGTTGCAACTTGGGTCTGCATGTGTGCGAACACGCGAGCAGCAGCAGCCATGTGCTCGTGCCATTGCGCAGGACCTCAACAAATAAGAGATCGGCGGTTGACGTCACTTTGCGCGAGCGAGAGACTGATGAGATGCAGCTCCATCTTGACAGTGCGTCTGTCAGTGACCCTTGTTGTTTCGTCGCCGCGTGCTAGCAGGGGCGTGACCAGAAGAGGACATGGCCGAAGGAAGCCCGATCGGCAGCTGGCGGCCGGCGAGTTGGAGGCCAAAAGCCAACAACATGCTCTACGTAGCCCAGAGTCCCCAACTGAGGGCAACGACGTTTTGCCAAAAACCCCAATCGATCTTGCAGACCCCGTGGGACTGGGAGAGAGGCGCTGTGGGATTAGACTTGCCCAAGTTAAGAGGTGCTCCCCCACCCTGCCCGACAGGCGGGCCACTTCGTCGGCTTCAAAGGCATGGCAAGCGTCCAGTGGAAAGGCGGTGGATTTTCCCAGCTCTACTTGACGGGAAAGAGCGCATGATCACCCACGTTCTGCCGAATTATACTCGTACAGACAACGTGGGTCGTCAATATACGTCGTTCCTTGCATGTTAACAGCGTGCGCGCTTGCATTCCATACTACCTGCCTCTTCCCATTTACAACTTTTAACTTACATGTGGCACGAGGCGGACCCCTGACTGCCAGCCATGTCTCGGCCGAGACCGTCTGGTGTCTTATTAGGAAGTCCGTGGAGGCACGAACCGGCACTCCCAGCGCCGAGGGAGACACGAGGTTCGTGATGCTTGGGTAGCACGCCCTGTGGTGACGGGTGTTTTGCCTTGGCCGCCGCAATCTCAGCCGTCCAGCACGCCGGCGACCTCTCCAGGCCCATTCTGTCATGGACAGCGGAAGGATACCCAAACATCCAATGCTCGTCCCAATTGTTGCCGTCACTCAACTTGTACCTGTCGACGTACTCCAGCATGCTGGAGTGGGCCCAGTCCCCAACGGCCCTCGTTGTGATCATACATCCCACCCGTCTGCGTAGTCCGGGTGCCAATGGCCTTCACCCTTGAACGGTTCAACGAACGGCGGTCCGAACCGTCTGTCGACGAGCATGGCCAGGGACATTATGAGCGTGTCTTTGTTCAGCGACAGCAGGCTCACGCCGTCAACTACCATGTAGAGATTGTATTACGTTTCCCGGTGGTGTCTATGGTCGATATCCTCGGTGCAGCATCTCCTTCGTCGTGGTTTGCACGACCCAGCGCTCCCTCCAGGTGGGAGAAAAAAAGGGGGGGGGGGGGGGGGGGCATGTTTTCCGCTACGACAGACCCCTCCTTCTTCGAGTGAATCGCTTAACCGAATGATATGGTTCGTGTGAACGGGTCATGCCGATTGGCATCCGCCGCTGGCCAGCGGCCATGGCGAAGACACGGCGCGGGCAGAGGGGCGTCGCTGTTGAGTGCCGCGGCGGGTGAATGCCATTGGCGGCGCATGTCCGATGCTGACACTGACAGGACGTGGGGTGCAAGATGCTCGTCCGGCGCGGATCATGGTCCGAGACATTCTGATCCGCGGTTGGGCGATTGCCGAGCACGGGAAGGGACAGGCGCCGCGAGAAGCGCGGGCACGGAGATGGTGCATGGCCGTAGTCCGTAATCGTATGAAGCAGTCCGTACAGTACGGACTTCGGTACAGGAGATGCAGCCAGGCAACCAGATAGTTATTGGATCGGATTTCAGCTCTGGGCAACGTGGTGTGTGTGCGGCCAACTGACCGGCTTGCCATGTTTCGGCTTCGCACTGCCGCTGGGACATGAGTCGAGCCAGTCGCCAGTTGGCCGAGGGCTCCCTCCCTCCCTCGAAGCTGTTGGGTTGGGCCACGGTTCTCCACGACATCACCCTGGGAAGCACAGCAGGTGAGACCTTGCGGGGTGTCGATCCCTTACGTTCATGGTTCCGAAGTTGCTAACTTAGACACCGCCTGGGTCTCACTTGGCCCCAGAGTCCAGACGCCCCCCAGATCCGCTTGGAGGCTGCCTAGCTGCATGCTTACTTTTTCCCGACTCGACCTGGTACACTTATTACAGTGCTGTACTTACGGAGGAGTACGGACTGGAGTGCGTAAACTTGGTCAACGAACGACTGATGACCCTGCCCGCCCGGCTCCGACCCCATGTTCATGGTCATGTTCGGCGGGACATCAATGTCCAGTCCTCGGGAGGGCGGCCGTCGGAACTGGTTCCGCAACGTCCGATCCCGAGGAAACGGTGCTCGGCCCGCGCCCCGACCGCCCCCAGCCATGTTTTCGAGTGCCGCCGTCGTGTCGTCCTTGCATGCGGCTGGACATGGGACGAGAGGATGGTGTGCACCATGTCACCGTCTGGACGCGCACCGCTGCCGCTGCCGCTGCCGCTGCCGTCAAAGCGCACACCAAAGGGCCGTTCGCGCGACACCCAACGCCGACAGGCGCACGAGTCGGTGCAATGTTTGCTGCTGTACTTCGTAGGTACTACAGTACGAGTACGTACACGCATGCTACGTACGTACTTACCGGCACCTGCATGCAGGACGGGTCGCATTAATAAACGCTCACGAGGGAGGGCAGGCGGGCGGGCGATGATCGTCGTCACGCTTCGATTCGGGCAGGTAGATAAAGGGTCTGCCTGCATGGAGTATGGACTATGGAGTCTATGGGCGTTGGACTCTTCTGCTGAAATACATACATACATACATGCTTCGCACATGCGCACTCACCCCCTCCCGCGGCCTGCCCCTTGCCTATGACTTTGTGAGCCGCTGGGTCAGTCAATGTCGCAAAAACGCAACGTGAGACGGCAGACACGCAATGGCGACGACAACGACGACTCTCCACGGCCTGCGTGGCGCAGACGACACGGAGCGACATGGGCACCACCAGCACCACCACCAGCAGCAACAGCAGCAGAACGGCAACGGCACGGCGGAGAGCATCGACGACGGCAAGCCCGGCCAGACGCACACCGCCGCGTCGCACCTCGAGGAGGCTCTGGCCGGCCACGAGGCCACGGATGAGTGAGTCTCTGGTCTCGATGTTCCGGTCTTGGGTCCGCCCGTCACAGACGGACCGTGGGTGTCTGATGCATGTTTGTGCGCGTGTAGGTACGGACACCCGCTCGCCGACATCGACCCGGCCCACGAGTCGCGCATCCGCCTCAAGATGGACTTTGCCGTGGTGCCGCTCGTCAGCCTGATATACCGTGGGTGTTTTGCCTCCAGTCTCCAAGCCCCAGCAAGAAACGAAACACAGAAAACATCTCGACGCTAATGGTGCTGATGATGCGCAGTGTTGTCGTTCATCGACCGCTCCAACATCGGTACGTCAACACGAGATGAAACCACTCTCATCTGCAATAAGTGCGCAATGCATAAGTATGTTCGCGCGCCCCCCCGTGGCTGACTGACTTACACGGATTCATGTACACGCCCCAGGCAACGCCAAGCTCGCCGGCCTCGAGCGCGACCTCGGCATGCACGGCTACGACTACAACACGGCCCTGTCCGTCTTCTACATCACCTACATCGTCTTCGAGATCCCCTGCAACGCCGCCTGCAAGTGGCTCGGCCCGGGCTGGTTCCTGCCGGCCGTGACGCTCGCCTTCGGCGTCACCACCGTCGCCACGGCCTTTGTGCGCAGCTTCGAGGCCCTGTGCGGCATCCGCTGCCTGCTCGGCGTCTTCGAGGCCGGCATGATGCCCGGCATCGCCTACTACCTCTCGCGCTGGTACCGCCGCTCCGAGCTCACCTTTCGCGTCTCGCTCTTCATCCTCTCCGCGGCCCTCGCCGGCGCCTTTGGCGGCCTGCTGGCCTCGGCGATCCTCAAGCTGCCCTCGTTTGGGTCGGTGCACTCGTGGCGCATGATTTTCGCCATTGAAGGTTGGTGAAAACAAACATCCCGATGGGTCTCTCGGTTCCCTTCCTGTTCCTCTGTTCCTCTGTGCCTCGGAGCTGACGAACACGCGATGGTACACCGTGTATAGGCATCGCGACCATCGCCCTCGCCCTCGCCTCCTTCGTCCTCCTCACCGACCGCCCCGAGACGGCCATCTGGCTCTCCGACGCCGACAAGGCCCTCGCCGTCGCGCGCCTCAAGGCCGAGCGCATCGGCACGACGGAGCTCGTCGACGGCTTCAGCTGGGCCAAGCTGCGGCATGGCATCCTCAACCCCGTCGTGCTGCCCACGTCGGCCATCTTCCTGCTCAACAGCATCACCGTCCACGGCGCCTCCTTCTTCCTCCCCTCCATCGTCAGCAGCATCTACCCGGACCGCTCCGTCACCCAGCAGCAGCTGCTCACCGTGCCGCCCTACGCCGTCGGCGCCTTTGGCTGCGTCGCCCTCAGCTACGCGAGCTGGCGCCTCGAGCGCCGCGGCATCTTCATGATCTGCTGCGCGCCCCTCGCCGTCGTCGGGTACGCCCTCTTCCTCGCCCCCGGGACGGGCGCCACGGTCCGCTACGGCGCCATCTTCCTGCCCTTCTTCGGCATGTTTGCCTATGGCGCGCTGACCAACGCGCACGTCGCTGCCAATGTCGTGTCCGACACCGCGCGCGCCTCGGCGATTGCGACGAACGTCATGTTCGGCAACATAGGTGGCCTCGCCTCGACGTGGGCGTACATCCAGGCCGACGCCCCGCGATACAACATCGGCAACGGCCTCAACCTCGCCGCCCAATCGTCCATGTTCCTCATCGCCATTGGGCTGTACTTTTGGATTCGCCGCGACAACAAAAAGCGCGCGGCCAGGGATGTCCGGGCTGGGCTCGAGGGCAAGAGCGTGCAGGAGATTCAGGATATGGATTGGCACCACCCGGGTTTCCGTTGGCACAACTGAGCGAACTAGACAGTATACACGGGGATAGATTGTTGGATTGAGGTGAATATGTAACTTACGACCTAGCAGGGAGGAAAGAGCCCCCCTCGAACTGGTCGTGACAGGACGATGGCGTGCAGGTACTGGCTATGGAGCTACGGGAGGGCGGGTATGGCGAGGAAGGGACGCATCGGACATGTAGACTGGGAAAGGGAGGGAAAAACCTGCAGTAAATGTGAATTGAATGGCTGCCACAAGAGCGCGACAAGAGGCGTATGGGATGGGTCATCATAGAAGCATGTAAGAGCGTCCAGGGTATCCCGTGAATTGGCACTGTATAGCTTGTCGCAGACACGATTAATCGCTGCCAGACTCACGTGCATACCAGGCTCATATGTTGGATAAAATAGACCGTGTTCTTGGGTGGTGATTTATTGGCAGTGAAGTGATGGGCGGTGTCTGCCTTGGCGTTGCGACCTCAGCCTCAGCGGCCGTGACTCACATAAACGTCACGTCGACTCTCATGAGATATTAAACATCAGCGTTCCCGATGCAGCGCATCTCCTTCATTCATCCGACACAGGTATAGATTCAATATCTATAATTGATCCTAGCCATCCTCATCACTGAGCGCCGCTCATGCTCCAAATGGACTCACAATCGACGCGACTCAAAATCGCCGTCGTCGGCTGCGTACGCCACTCCGCCAGCATCGCGACCTGGCGATAGTTGTTCTGACGCATCGCAGGGCCACGGCCAGCTCGACACAATATATGCCACTGCCGAGTCTCAGTGCCGGCAAAAAGGCTGTTCGCTCTCCGACCTAGACCTGCTCCTCGTCTGCGGCGACTTTCAGGTTATTTCCCGCCTCATCCCCGCGCTGTGACATGGGCTCCTCGACTTACACCGCGCAGGCTGTGCGCAACGTGCGAGACCTCAACTGCATGTCCGTCCCGCGCAAGTACCGCGAGCTCGGCTCGTTCCACAAGTACTACTCCGGCGCCGCCGTCGCGCCCGTCCTGACGCTCGTCATCGGCGGAAACCACGAGGCGTCCAACTACCTGTTCGAGCTGTACCACGGCGGGTGGCTCGCGCCCAAGATATACTATCTCGGCGCCGCTGGCGTGGTACGCTACGGGCCCCTGCGCGTGGCCGGCTTGTCCGGGATCTACCAGCGAAAAGACTATCGCGGCCCTCACCACGAGAGGCTGCCGTATGAGCGCGACGACATCAAGAGCGTGTACCACGTCCGAGAGTATGATGTCGACAAGCTCCTTCGCCTCGGCGCCGGTGTCGACATCGCCATGAGCCACGACTGGCCGGCGTGGATCGAACTGTTTGGCGATTATCAGAAGCTCTTCGCAGCCAATCCTCATTTCCTAGAAAGCGCCACCAAAGACGGCCTGGGGAGCTTCCCGGCGATGGAGCTGCTAAATCACCTCCGTCCCGCCCACTGGTTCTCCGCTCACATGCACTATCGCTTCAATGCAACGGTGCAATACACGGCGGAGCGCATTGAAGACACCGTGCGGGCCCGACCCGTCATGCCTTCGATCCGCGGGAAGCTGCCCGTCTTCAAGTCGCAGCGCAAATACTTCGTCTCCGGGACAAAGCCGGTCGGCACACGGCAGAGTACTGAGTTCCTCGCACTAGACAAGTACAAGGAGGGCCGACCGACAACCAACTTCTTGGATATCCTGGAAATCGACAGTCCCTCGCGGCCAGAGGATGCTCCGTATTTGAAGATGCGGACAGCCGATGGCAAGTTCAACCTGTGCTATGACGCAGAATGGCTTGCCATCACGAGGGCATACAACGGTGCCCTTCGTGTCCAGGACCCAGAGACGCTCGTCGTGCCGCCCGACAAAAGCCGAGGTAAGAAACCGTCCGCAGGTGCCATTGCAAAGCACAAGGAGTGGGTTCGCCTCAACATTGTGGAAAAGGGGCTGCTGGAGGTGCCACGGCGGTTCACAGTGCACGCGCCTAGGCACGACGCAGCGATGGACGGGACGCTGGAGATGCCGAGCGAGTATCCCAACTCGCAAACAGCGCGGTTCATAGAACTCCTGCAGATGGAGAACAGGTTTGCTCCGGGAAGTAAAGAGTCTGATGACGGCGACTCAATCTTCGAGAGGGAGGCGTAATAGATCGGTTGTGTGCCTAGATGGCAGCCAATATCTCTCCGGGGGCGTAGCCCCATTCCGCCTCCAGGTCTCTGAGCCGCCATAGCGCTCCCCAACCTGTGGTACGGTCGATAATTTTGAAAAGTCTGGCCACCTCGAGATGCTCGCTCGGGTGGGTCAGTAGCCTGCCTGCCAAGTAGAGTGGCTGGATGGCGTTGATGAGGTTCCCGCGATGCGGGTTCGTCCACGAGATGCCGCACACGCGACGCGCATGCCAAAGTGCCGAGCTTTGCGGTGAGGGTAGCGACGCCTCGGAAGGCCGCATCTCGAGCATTATGATGCACGCAGCGTGGTAGAGCTGGTTGGCGGAGATGGCGGCCCAGTGGGTGAAGAGGATGGTCGGAAACACCTGGAGGTCATCTCCAGGGTCGCCGACGGCCAAAGGCAGCATTGCCTCTGGCCTAACCTTGAGCCAGAATTGTAAATCGTCCCACAGCCGCGTCCACTGGTCGACAAAGGGGCGCGTGTCGCGGTCGTCGGGTTCCTGGAGCTCGAGGTGGCGCGTGCGGCGGTACATGAGGTCGCAAGCTCGCGCGCAGAGGTAGACAGCCCAGTTGGCGTGCATACCTGGTGTATCGCGACCGCTCTGGTAGAATATACCCTTGGAGAAATCGTCGGCTGCGTCATTAGAGGTGACACCCTCAGGCAGCGGCGGGATCCATTTGTCTAAAGGCAGGACGGTGCTCGCCGCGCCCCCTGAAATGATGGCACCACACAGCTCCATGCGGGCGTAGCACCAAAAGACGGCCTGTAAAAGCCCCCTGAGAAGCCGGTCACGGCAAAGAACTCGAAGAGCGAGGCGCAGCCTTCGATGTGACGTCGCCAGTTCTTGGGGCTACCCGACATGAGCTCGAGCACGGCGAGGATGCAAGCGGTGACGAGCATATTCGGGTCCTTGGCCTGCAGACCCGGGGCAAGCAGGCGAATGGACTCTTGATAGAGCTCGAGGCTGTCGTAGCCGGCGTCGGGGCTGGCCTTGCGGAGGTCCATCTGACGAGCCGAGAAGGCCAGCATGGCGTGGAACAGCGGCGGCGACGTCTGGGCCAGGAGCGGCACGTGGATGCCAAAGTGGCGCTCATCGTCAAACTTGTCGAGGTACGGGGAGCACTCGACGATCCAGTTCTTGAAGTAGCTGATGAGGCGGGCCTTGGGGATGGAGACGCGGGAGAAGTCAAAGGCCTGTCGCGGGCGGCGGTCGTCGATGCCGTCGGCGCTGCTCTCTGGCAACTCGGGGGTCGCGCTCTTGCTGGGGTCGTGGCTCGACACGCCGGCAAAGAGGACGCATCGCAGCTCCTCCTGCAGCTCGATGAAGCGCGGGTTGAAGGAGTACTCGTCGAAGACGGAGAGGGAGCCCGGGGAGAGGAAGGGCGGCTCGTCGAGGGGGTGGTCATCCATTGTCACTGGCAGCGCCATGGTGGTCCGGTCGTGCCAGGATCGCGAGCCGGGAGTGCCGACCCATTGACGAGCGGGGGGGACTGTCCGGTCGCGAAGAGGCCACGAGAGGTGCACGAGATGGATGAAGGAAAGGACGACGAGGCGGGACCGCAAGACAGGACAAGACTCGACACGGCAAGACAATGAATGGCAACCTGGGGTGGGATGGAAACTGGGGGCCCGGAAGACACCGGGGCGGCCCCACACCCCACCGCTGACGGGACCGCGTGGCAGTTTAAAGTAGGGCGTCGACGCTCCGGCGGTGGGCCCACAGGCGCTACGACGGCCTGCAATTGTACGACCCCCCAGCGGCCGTTTCAGTGTGTCCATGGATGGATGGCTGGGCTGGCGCCTCCGGAGGGAAAGCCGCGACAACAACCACCTAATATGTTGCTGATTCCACCGCGGCGTCCGCGGCATGACCAGCTACACCAATTGAACGCTTCCGCTTCTGGAATCTTTTCAATTCGATGTAGATCAGTTCGCGAAGCACGATCGCACCGTCAAGGCAATGCACGTTGGCTAAAAATGATCCTGCCTGCCCCGCATCCTGGCCGTCGGCTCCGGCACGAGAGATCATCTGGAAACACGCACCACGACCAGCATGACCGGGCTATAACGAGCGAATCGACTCACTCGTGCCCCCCTCGGCAGGCATTTACCCGCGCATGTCAGGTGCTTTGCACAAGAAAAAAACCGGTTCGTGCGTGATGATGATGGTGTCGCGACGGGCCAAGGTCAAACATCGCCCGCGCGAGTCAAGGATGGCGGCATACGAGGCGGGTTAACAGAGCTTCAGGCCACCAGTTCCCAAAGGGGAAGTCTAGCCCTCGCCCAGCCGAGGCGAAGCGGCAAACTCTGCGGCCAATCCCCACTAGCTGCCGCCGCCCAAAATCTTCAACGGCATCCGCATTCGGGGGCCGTAGCCTACGCGGCTATCCTATTTCGGCTACTTTGCCGCCTGCCCTGAATTCCTCCCCAGACTCGGCTCTCGTGTGCCAGTGTGTGTCTCTGGTCTGCCCCAAGCGGATACCACTGTAACCCATGGGGCGACGTGCGAAAAAACATGGGGTGATGGGGAATCCGGAGAGAACTCACTCACTCACGCGGGCACCGCTCACGACTACGAGTAGTCGTAGCCTACGTATATAAAAGGGCCCCCGTGTGCGTCCCGAATGGGCATCCTCTTCCGCCTCGCTGCAGCAGCTCAAGAGCCTCGGGTGCTTTGTTGTCTGAGACAATAATAGTCCGCCCAGCAGCCATGTCGCCCACGGATATCACGACCGCCTCGGACGTCGAGGGCGCCGTCGCCGCCGGCGTGCCCATGGAGTCGGCGCAGAGGCTCCTCGCCGAGAAGAAGACGCTGTGGCAGTCGATCCGCGAGAACCCCAAGGTCATCTTCATTGCCTTTTTCGCCTCGTACGTTTAACGCTCCTCACGTCGGTACACATGATAAACTTGGCGTGGATGGCCGGCTGACCAGAGAAAATCATTCAAGACTCGGCGGCTTCGAGTATGGCTACCAGCAGGGTGTGCTGGGCCAGTCCCTCGTCATGACGCGCTTCATCAAAAACTTCCCCTCGGTGGTACAGTCCTCGTCGGCGACGGGCTGGCTCACCTCGATCCTGCAGCTGGGCGGCATCGTCGGCTCCCTCTCGGCCGGCGTGCTCAGCGAGATCATCTCCCGCAAGTACACCATGTTCATCGCCTGCTGCTGGGTCATCCTCGGCAGCTACCTGTACATCGGCGCGCGCGAGGGCCTGCCGTCGCTCCTCTACGCCGGGCGCTTCTTCACGGGCCTCGGCGTCGGCCTGTTCAGCGGCGTCGGGCCGCTCTACAACGCGGAGCTGTCGGCGCCCGAGATGCGCGGCCTGCTCGTCTCCTTCTACCAGTTCGCCACCATCCTCGGCATCATGCTGTCCTTCTGGGTCGGCTACGGCAGCAACTACATCGGCGGCACGGGCGACGGCCAGTCGGACCTGGCGTGGCGGCTGCCGTCCATCATCCAGGGCATCCCCGCCGTGGCGCTGGCCGTCGGCATCTGGTTCATGCCCTTTTCGCCGCGCTGGCTCGTCAAGGTCGGGCGCGACGACGAGGCGCGCCGCACGCTCGCGTGGATGCGCAAGCTGCCCCTCGACGACGACCGCATCCAGGTCGAGTACCTCGAGATCAAGGCCGAGGCCGAGTTCGAGAAGAAGGCCTTTGCGCGCGAGTTCCCGCGCATGGCCGAGGAGGGCAGCAAGAGCGCCCTGCGCGAACAGATTGCCCAGTTTGCCAACTGCTTCCGCACCATGGACAATCTGAAGCGCATCTCGGTCGCGTGGCTCGTCATGTTCTGGCAGCAGGTGCGTAACTTTGCGTACCCCCGACGTTGAGAGTGTGCTGGTGTGTGAGTGACCGAGAGACCCGGGTTGCTGACGGCAAGCAGTGGAGCGGTATCGACGCCATCATCTACTACGCCACCAACATCTTCCAGAGCCTGGGCCTGACGGGCGGCACGATTGCGCTGCTGGCGACGGGCGTCACGGGCGTCGTGTTCCTGTGCAGCACCATTCCTGCGATGGTAAGCAGTCGTGAGACTCTGATATGGTGAGAACCTGGGCTCACCTGAACAGTTGATCATCGATCGCGTTGGTCGGAAACCCATGCTGCTCGTCGGTTCCGTGGTCATGGGCATCAGCATGGTCATTGTCGGCATCATCGTGGCCAAGTTCCGCCACGACTGGCCGTCGCACGTCGCCGCGGGCTGGGTCGCCGTCGGTACGTTTCCCCTTGCCCCATACCGCGCAACTCGAACAACAGGAGCAGTCGCTAACGACGAAGCAGCGCTCATCTGGGTGTACATTGCCGGTTTCGGCGCGACCTGGGGCCCCGTGTCGTGGACGCTCATCTCGGAAATCTTCCCGCTGTCGATCCGGGCCAAGGGCGCGGCCATCGGGGCGTCGAGCAACTGGCTCAACAACTTTGCCATCGCCTTCTTCGTGCCGCCGATGCTCGAGGCGTGGGCGTGGGGCACGTACATCTTCTTCGCCGTGTTCCTGACGGCGGGCATCTTCTGGGTGTGGTTCTTCCTGCCCGAGACCAAGAACGCGACGCTCGAGGAGATGGACCGCGTCTTCGGCAGCCACACGGGCGAGCGGGACGCGCAGCTGCTGTACGAGTCGCAGCAGGAGGTCGGCCTCATCGCGCTGCTGGAACGGCGCGAGGTGGTGCACGAGAAGGCCGGCGTGGAGAAGCACGTCGAGACCATGTGAGGAGGGTGGACGGTGGGGGAGGTTATGTAGTGATACCATGGAGGTCAGGTATACCTAGGGCATCGTGTAAGTGATGATGCCCTGTGGTTGCGCCAGCAGTGCCCTGGTGCCCAGGTGGTCTGGAGTCTGGAGCACAGGCTGGACTGGACGCTGCAGTGCTCAATGCACAGGGCAGGCCAACGATTACGGCGGTAATAATTTTCGACCTGCAGAAAGCCACAGCTGCAAAATAAACGAGCAATGAATCACGCACCCCCCATCGGACCATGACTCGGATATATATGCATTTCCCCATGCGCTTCCCCATGTGCAGGCTGGGCTGGGCTGGGCTGGGCTGGACCGGCCATGGCCGCCGCCCCCGACCCCCCGGACGCGGGCCCCGACGGCGGGGTCCGACAAGGGGTTGGGCAGCTTAAGCCGCCTCCAGCATTTCGCCCCACCCGGTTGCGACTCGGCTCGGCCAACTCCAACTCCTTCCCCAGCTTTTGCATCTGCGTCTGCGTTGCATCTGCATCCACCGCCGTCGTCATCAGCCTCATCACCGCGCGCGCACACGTTCATCCATCTCTCCCTCCCTCATACCCGACGACCCAATCGCCCCCTGCGCGCGCCATGTAGAGCACGCCCGCGAATGCCTGTCATACGAGCAACGCCCGAGCACAAGAGACGGGTCCGCACCGGGTGCCTGAGCTGCCGCAGGCGACGCCGGAAGTGTACGCCGCTCCCACTTTTGACCACCCGCGATGCCATGCCCCGCGCTCGTCCGTACTACCTGAACTGACTCTCTGCCGTCCTCCAGGCGATGAGAAGAAGCCGCAGTGCACCAGCTGCGACACCAGGGGCTTCAACTGCAAGTACCCCGACCTGACCTTTGTCCAGGCCTCGCGCAGCGCGCCCCCGCCCGACGATGGGCCCAGGCGGGCCTCCACGTCGTACTCTACCATCACTGTGAGTCCGATGGATACCAAGACTATGATCCTGATGTGGTGGCGTAGTGGGATAACGTCGCGTTGACACTGTGCAGTTTGTAAACCAAGGGCCGCCCACGCCCGCCTCCAAGGCGAGCGATAAGGACGACACACCGCAGGAAGCCTCCGTCGCCGCCAGCCATGGACGCGCGCGCGAGGAGAGCTCGGTCTCGCAGAGTCCCAGGACCAGCACGAAGCCGACTGCGCCTGCGGTCCCTGCCAGGCGCGCGCCCAGGAAAGACTGCCCTCTCTCCACGTGGGACAGCTACTTCACGACCAAGGATGTCTCGCCGCGCAGAAAGGAAGCCGCGGTGCTGCGGCACTTTCGCTACAGGATGGTCCCCTGGATAGAAGCGGGCGATCCCTCTGCCCAGTTCGGCGTCGACATCATGCAGCTCTCCCAGGAGCGGCCACCGATTCACACGGCCATCGTTGCGATATCGTCGCTACAGCTGGACCTCATCGCGGGCATGGCTGGCCACGACACGGTCAGCTTAGCGTACAGACAGCGCCCAAGCGATGACTTGTTCGAACAGGACAGGAGAGCCAAAAAAGTAGGCGAGGCATTGCTTGCTCTCGAGGGCTTCCTGAGCTCGAGTCCGAGCCGCTGGCGGAACTTGCCGTTGCTGTACATGAAAGAGGTCAGCAGCAATGTCTCGGCATCGACGGTGGAGGAGCCGTTGCAGACTCTTTGTCGCCTGCACGCGAGGATCGGTACGGGCCCAGTAGCTCTCTCGAATTTTGCTTGCATGCTGACGACGCAGACCTGGCCTCCTCCATACTCACCGGGCAGCCCCCGTTGACGTCCATTACATTTCACACACCCGGCAACAGGACTCCTTCAACGGCAGACACATCGCCGACGGGCATTTACACCTGGTCCCTGCAACACCTCACTTCTTGCCTGCATCTTATCCATAACAGCTCACAACTACCTTCTATACCATCACCACAGAGCCCGCCCACGGGTTCCATATCAGCACACGCCGGCTTCTCTGCGAGGTGGTTCTCCCTCTGGACCAGCTGCCAGACATGGTACGCCAACAGACCACTCACGATGCGGCCCATCCTCGACATCCGTAGCGTCGAGGCGGGGCAAATTGAGCCCAACGACGGCTCATCTTTCCCCATCCAAGTATACACAAACGCGCTGGCGATACACGCCAACGTCGCATACCACATCACATCGCTTCTACTCTTGGCGCACAAGCCGCGTCTGCTCAAGCTGCCAGGCGAGTCACACCGTCAGCGGCAGCCCGCAGCGTCGTCGTCGTCGCTGGGATGGCATGCCCAGACCATTGCCGGCATCGCGGCGCGCAACGAATTCGCTGAGCAGTGGGACCCCGTGACGGTCGGGGCGCTGCTCTACGTGGCGAGGGAGATGACGCACCCCGCGCAGCAGGAGGCGCTGGAGGCGTGCTTCGCGAAGGCCACTGCGGCCACGGGCATCGGGCTGGAGAAGGAACTGCAGGAGCTGCGCGAGGGGTGGAAAGTCGCGAGGTCCTACGAGCGGGATGGATGAAGGATATGGCTTACACGGCATGGGCCATCGAGGCCAGCGTTAGCGGTTCTGTGTACTCACCATTCCATGCAGAAAGGGGCTATTGACGAACGGCGGACACACGGTTCTTGCGGACAGCAATGATTCTACTTTGGATAGCGCGTGGGATCTATACACAATGCAGCGCGGTTGGCGCATTGACGTCAAACATGGACAGGGCGTATCCAACAGGGCGCGCATTTCTCACCGTCGTCAAAGGGTGTTTGTCAGCCCGTGAAGTTGATCACGACGACCTCATTGACACGACGCCACACTATCGCCCGTTCAGGCAAACCTCTCGTCCGAGGCGGAGCAAAAGCTACGGGCGAGAGGACGGGGTTAACGACGGACCTTATCAAGCAGTGCGGGTGCGAATGCGAACCGTACCTAATTACTGCCAGGCCGTGTCAAGCCCCAGACGGACGTGATTGCTAAGCGCGGTTATGGGTAAGCCACCTGGTCTGCGGCTGAGACTGCGAGCCCAGCGCGGACCGACAGGGGTGCTGCCGCGGAGAGCAGTAAGTTGTAACACCATGCAATCGCGCGAGACCAGGCTCGTGAAGGGCGCTTCGGGCTTCATTACAAATCGGGCCAAGGGAGGGCGCGGCGACGCAAGCCCATCCAGCCTCATGACGTTTTCTTCACGATGTTGCCAGGGTTCTGGAATATGAGCTAGGGACCACGGATTCGATGAAGAAATAAGCTTATATAGTCGTGCCGTGTCACACGATGGCATCTCATTGTCAAACCGGACTCCCATTCGATTCGCAATTGACGCTTACCGCGCCACTGACCAGCCAAAGACTCAATTACAACTCAACGACTCGTCCCCAGCAACGACTCCAACACCACCACACAGCTCCCAGTCCATGGCGGTCTCTCACAGCACAATGAAGGCTCTCGTCTTCAACAGCGCGGCCCGCAGCGCCTCCGTCAAGGACGTTCCCCGCCCGGTGCCCGGCTCCGGCGAGGTGCTCGTGCGCGTGCACGCCGTGGCCATCAATCCCGTCGACCAGATTCACTACGCGGGCCCCATTGCGCAGCAGGCCGAGCGCGTCATGGGCACTGACTTTGCGGGCGTCGTCGTCGAGCGCGCCGAGAATCTCCGGAGTGCATCGTCGCGGGACCCGAGGACCGTGGAGGGAGCGCGCGTCGCGGGCTTTGTTCAAGGAGGTATGCTGCCCTGAGAGTACACACACACACACACATACACACACAGGCTGGGAGAGAGAGGCAGAGAGAGAGAGAGAGAGACAGAGAAAAGGAGAGCGCGAGTGGAATGTACAGAAGAAGAAAAGGCGCTGACTTGACGGATGGTACAGCGTCGTCTGCGAATGACCGCCCCGGCGCGTTCGCAGAGTACGTGGCCGTGCCGTACGACCTCCTCTGGACGATCCCGGAGACGCTCTCTTTCGAAGACGCCTCCACCATCAGCATGTGCGGCCTGACCGCCGCGCAGGCCCTCTTCCCGCGCTTCGGCCTGCCGAGCTCCTTTTCCAGCGTCGGCAGCAGCAGCAGCTCGACTTCCCAGCCGCCACACGACGACGACGCCGCCGCCGCCGCCGAGGAGAAGGACGAGTCCGAGCCCATCAACGTCTTCGTCTACGGGTCATCGACGTCGCTCGGCATGTTCGGCGCACAGCTCGCGCACGTCGCGGCCGCCGCGTCGGGCCGCAAGCTGCGCCTCATCGGCGCGGCGAGCGCGTCCAAGCACGAGGCGCTGCGCGCGGCGCCGTACCACTACGACGTGCTGGTGGACTACCGTGCGGCGGACTGGGCGGAGCGGGTGCGGGCGGCGACAAAGGGCGGACGCGGCGTCGACTACGCCCTCGACACCATCTCGGAGCGCGACACGGTGCCCAAGGTGCACAGCACGCTGGCGCCGCGCGGCAAGTACCACGTGTTTCGCGGGCCGAGCGGCGGGCAGTACGACACGGCGGGCCTGGCGATCCAGCCCGTGTACGGCGCGGTATGGGAGGGCCTGGGCGTGGAGATTGACTACGGCGAGGGTGAGTGCCACCACACACGATGCTCCATGTGCAAACCGGACGGCCGAAACGCCACACATGTATCCATATCTAACAGTGTCTACCTTGCAGGCCTCGTGTTCCCGGCGAGTCCCGAGGCGAGACAGTTCGCCGCCGACTTCTTCCAGTTCCTGAGCAAGGGGGCCGAGACGGGCGATGTGAAGCTACACCCGAACCCGGTCCGGAAGATGCCCGGTGGGCTGGAGCGCATCGTGCCTGATGGATTCGCGCTCTTGTCGGGGCTGGTGTCGGAGCGGCAGGGCCTCGAGCGGCGGGAGGAGTACATGCGGCCGATTAGCGGTGAGAAGCTCGTGTATACCATTGCGTGAGCCGGAGTGATGGCATAAAGAAACATAAGGGGGGTTCAATGACACCATGCCTGGTCTCCGAGATGTGACGGTATGTGGTGTGATGTGCTTTGTTTGGGCGTCGGTATTGCCCGAATACGTCTAAGCCAGACAATTCATATTGCTCTAACACGGAGCAAGCTTACAAACACTAAGTAGGCCGTGGTATTGCGACCGAACCATGAATCAAGCGCCGCTTGTGAGAACCAATCATACAATAGGGGTGTTGCCTTGCAAGAGGCAGCTGGACTCGTTCAATGACACTACATGCATACAAACTTACCCGATGAGTCCACCCTATGAAGGACGGAATCAATTCCAGAGTTTTGATAGCATCAATCACACCCCGGACTCGACGTCAACTCCGCTCGCCTGGCAGTCGGCCAATACCACAATCGCATCAGATCGTCTCGTAGTGCTCCGCGGATCCTGTCCCCCCGACGCCTCAACCAGTATCAAGTCGGTGCGGGTGGCGACGACAGCATGCGTCTCGAACCCCGTGCGTTGAACTCGTGCCATGGGAAAAGCAACAAAGTCTTCCGAGCTTGCGTCGTAGACGCTCCAATGCGTATACTCGGTCGCCCCGTTCCAGCTCATAAAGACGTGCACGTCGCCGCCGCCGCTGCGACGGCACGCCACTGCATCGGGACCCCTCGTCGGGAACCCGCGCCACATGTGCCTGTAGCCGCGCGTGCTATGCCCAACGTCTGGGATCCCGTAACTCAGCTCGTACACGGGGGTTCCGGTGTCGTCGAACTCCTGCATCCGCGCTTCTGAACCGTAGCTGAGGAACGCGTGTGCCCCGGGGCTCCAGGCCAGGGAGCCTGCGTGCCATGCATACGCCGGGTGTGCTGCGTCCTCGAAGATTTGGCGCAGAGTCGCCGTCCTGGTGGCGAGATTTAGATCCATGACAAGCCCGTTTGTTCCCGTCTCACTAGAGCCTGGCTTAGAATTCCGGTTGTTGATCATGTGCATGACAACGCCGCCCGTTACACTGTCCGTCTTCAGTCGCATGTCATGCTGCCAGGAGAACGCGGCGCGAGGATCCAGCTTGAAGCTACCACCACCCGAACCCTCGATCCGCCATACCATCCGGCCAGCTGACTTTCTCACAAAGGCCCCCAACCAGCAGTTGCGGGCGGACACCATGTAGCCATCTTCAAAGTCGTCAAGACTATTAACGTGGAAGGCGTCCCATGCAAGAGCTTTACTGGTCCCGTCGCCGTACCGACTACCCAGAGGTGCCTTTGACCAGGTGATGGGTATGTCGTCTGAAGCGCGCCACCGGTAAATGACCTCGTTTGTATCGATGTCGAGCTCGTATAGAATCGAGTCACGGAGCCAGCCGTCCGATGGGCCGCCAACGGGACTCAGATCCCATCTGGTTGCGTTGGTGGTGACGACGAGTAGAGTGTTGTCGGCCGTGATCAGGGCTTCATGACTGTCCATAAGCGACGTGTGATGCCCGGGGAATATCGGATTCAGATCGGGGTCTTGTAGCGTCACGTTGTACAGAATGGTGTATGTGTCGTCAAGGATCACCACTGTGCCATAGGCCACGGCTGCGGTTTTGTTCAAGTAGTGCAGGTTGTTGTACAACAGAACATCCTTGCCCCGAAGCTTCCAGGGTTTGAGATTCCTCGTCGCATATGACGCTGGTGGCGTTGCCCATATCAGATGTCCATCATCTGTCATGATGTATCCGTTAGTCGGTCTGTCGCTCTCCGGAGCTAGAAAGATATATCCAGGCGCTGCATCGTCGGTCCTGTTGTAGACGAAAACCGGCGGTCGCAGGTCTGGCCGGCTAACGAACCGCTGAACCGGCCATTGCGCTGAGGTTCTGATAGCAGAGGCAGTCGAGAGCCTGCATAGAGGAACGCATAGTAGCAAGAGGCTAAACAAATTTGGGAGAAGCCGAGGGCAAGCCATCGGGCTCGTAGAGTTGCGCAACTCTTTGTTAGGGATCTACTGCCATACAGTGCAGTTGAAGGGCGCCGGTAGAGCGCATGCCTCGATTAGAAGTCCATGAGCGGGGTTGCCCTTTTTAATAGCTGAAGATCGAAAGGGTACCTCGCGGAGTGTTCAATGAGACAATGTTCCAACATGGCCGGTCAGTGATTGGGGCGAAATGTGGCTCGGGTTAAGTATCGCACCTTTCTTCGATCCTGTCTTACACCAAGCTCAGGACCCAGGCTCATTCGGGGCATCGTGCAACCATCATGCCCGCCCCCTGATACCGTAAATGATGGCATTAAAGCGAACGGAAGAATCTAGGCCTCTTAGCGCCTGTACTCTTGCCGTCCAAAGATGGCGATGGTCTAGCAGAGAAATGCTTGGCAAGTGCCAGCGCAATGCAGAGCCCATTCATGTTTCGCTGTCCATGTCGGACTTTCAAGAGGACCCGAGTGACTGGACAGTGATGTGGCGGCGGGTCTCAAGCTTCCCCTCTCAAACAACGGTGCCGTTTGGGCGTCAATCAGAAAAAGGTTGGAGCCAACTCCTTGAGAGTTAGTGACCCAGCTCAACTGGTAAATCGGGGATAGCCGGCCGAGCTGGCCCAACTTTCCCGACTACCGCTATCTGCTGTATTTATACCGAATCTTGGAACCTCCTCCCGCCTCTGCATCATTAACTCACCTGGAATCGCAGCAACCGCAAATATGGCTTCAAACGCCATCATTGGCCTCGTCGCTGCAGCATGTCTCTATCTACTGTACACCTATGTCCTGTATCCGGCCTTCTTCTCGCCTCTTGCGCGCCTCCCAACCCCGCATTGGTCATGCGCCGTCTCCGACTTTTGGATCCTCCGTGCGAGGAAGAAGGGTGTCGAGAATCGGAAATTGTACGATGCCCACTTCCGTCACGGCCAGGTCGTCCGCGTGGCGCCCAACACGGTCAGTGTCGATGGCGTGGAAGCCATGCGGGCAATCTATCAAGGCGGCTACGAGAAGGCGCCGTGGTACAACCGATTCAATAACTATGGGTGCGTTCTGGATTCAGTCCCTGCAGAGTTTATGCCTATCGTGCTCACCTCGTGCTCGCAACAGCGTGCCATGTATCTTCTCAACTCTCGGCTCCAAGGAGCATTCCCGCAGAAAACGCATGATTTCCAATGTCTATTCCAAATCTTACATACAGGCATCCGATCCGGCCAAGGCACAGAGTCGCATCATTCTGTTTGAACGCCTTGTTCCACTGCTGAGGCGCGAGGCGGCAAATGCCGACTCCTGCAGCATCGAGGTCCAGTCCATCTTTATGTCTACGACCATGGATCTTATATCGGCCTACATATTCGGCATCCAAAACAGTACCAACTTTCTTGAGGACAAGGCTTACAGGAAGCGCTGGCTTAACCTGTATCTTTCCAGGCACAACCATCACTTTTGGCCACAGGAGATGCCCGCCCTCACATCTCTCTGTGCGAAATTCGGTTTAAGACTGTATCCGTCGTTTGTGGACGACGCGAACGCAGAGCTCAGAGACTGGAACAAGACGCTGTGCGACAAGGCACGAGACTCCATCTCCGGAACCTCCGCAATCCTTCAACCTGAGGATGAACCTGTGGTATTCCGAGCCATTCATGCTGGGATAGACAAAGAGAAGGCAGAGGGTGACGAGTCCATGCTGTACAGCACGACAATTTGCCAGAGGGACGCGTCTGTCGCCAGCGAAATCTTGGATCAAGTTCTCGCCGGCCATGAAACAGCGGGCATTGTGCTTACATGCCTGTCATGGAGGCTGTCTCAGAATCCGGACCTGCAGGACCAGCTCAGGGCCGAAGTTCTTTCCCTGGAGCCTGCCGTAGCTGCAGGTACGGGGGCAGCATGTCTTCCCGATGCCAGGGCATTGGACAACCTACCCATCTTGCATGCAGTCATCATGGAGACTCTCCGCCTACACGCCCCCATTCCGGGTCCGCAGCCACGCGAGACGCCGTACCCTTCGTGTACCATTGGCGGGTACGAGCTACCTGGCGGAGTCCGGATCGCTGCCCTCGCGCATACTCTGCATCTCGACGAGCGAGTGTTCCCAGACCCGAAACGATGGGACCACACCCGTTGGTTGGATAGCTCATCTACAGAAGATGGCCGCAGGGCTATGAACAGGCAGTTCTGGGCGTTTGGTAGCGGAGGCAGAATGTGCATTGGTTCCAACTTTGCTCTGAACGGTAAGTTCAAGTTGTTCCAGTCCTGATACATCAACATGAAGAACACCTGCTCATTAATCTATTTGCAGAGATGAAACTTATTACGGCGGTGATGTATGCCAATTTCATAACCGAAGTCGTCAACGACAAGGGCGTAGAACAGACGGATGGATATTCGGCTAGGCCGGTTGGCAACCAACTGTTTATAAGATTTACGGCCCTGTAATGGATTGCCACAAAACGACTGTACAATTTATCCGAGAAAACCAGTACATGGATGGCACTGCTTCTATTTAAATGCTTTGCATGGAACTGCGGAGCTACCCAAATGTGGCCCAGCTTGATGAACGAGACAGTGACATGGATCCTTACCAGTCCGCCGTAAAGAGAATCAGGCGCTTACAGCCGTTTTTACTGATCGAAGCATATTTGCCCAAGGCGAGACATATGTATCAGCTCCGTTTATTTGTCGCAAACGCGGAAGTCCCCGCTACCGTGGTGGTCGTTCTTGTCCTCGATGACATGGGTCATGACGCCGCAAAGCGTCTTGCCGTCCTGGAGGTAGACGACACGCGCGGGAGTCCGCGTGCGGTCATGCTTCTCGTCCTTTGGATAGATTGTTCCATCCTTCATGACGGGAAACTCGAACAGCTTTGGGTTCTTCTCGTTGCAGCGCGCATCGGCGCCGTAGAACTTGAGCTGCGCACCACCGCCGGACTGGCCGCCAAATGCATGAGGGAATCTGCGCATGTTCAACCACAAGATCTACAAAGTAGACACGAAAAAGCAGCGACATGGAGGCTTACCCAGACTTGCCGGTAGTGGTGCCTCCCGCGCGGAAGGCGGCGTCCGCCCACGTCTCCTTGATGGTGAACTTGCCAAGGTTGGTCATGCAGTGGTAGTCGGCAGCCTGTCTTTGTTAGCATGTGCAACGTTTGGCTAGGTCAACTAGAAAGCAGTGCGTACCGCGGTGGCGACGAAGGCCGCAACGGCAAGGAGGCTCTTCAGCATCATCTTGACTTAGGGTTGCAGAATATGAATGATCGTGTCGTTCTCTGGACTCTGAAGAAGAGGGATTGGATTTTTCATCGTTCTGTCTCAGGTCCTCTTATACTCTTTGACCCTCATGATCGTTCAACTGTCGAACGCATCGGCAGCGCAGGTCGTATTGCTGCTGCAATTGTGCCGCGGTGACCTCAAAGTACATACGTCAACAAGGCACGGCATTGCGTCCGCAGTGAATCGTATGCAACGCCAATCTTTCCGACGCCAGCTGTGATCCTGGTTCAGGATGCAGTGGCTAGCTGACATCTGCAGCAGGCCTGAAGGGTCTCAGTTATGTAAAGTAACTGTGACACGAGCCACTGCTGCCATTACTCCAAGCCGGCCAGTACACAGGGGGCACAGCCAGACACACGAGATTGGCACTCGCAATACGACGCGCAGACTGCAGCTTACGCCTGTCTGCAACGTCAACTTGTGATGTCATCACGAATCTAGATGGTACAATTGCTTTCAGCAGGGGAATTTTGTTGCGAAAGAGATACTGTTCGTGCTGGCGATACACCGACCATTACTTCAACTTCGTGTCTGGCTGCCAATATCTACCACCACCAAGATCGAACCCGCCAGTAATAACAAGTCACCGCCCGTTGTGAGGACCTGGACTAGGTTCCTAGATCCAGTGGTCTGTCGGCAGACCTCGGTGCACTTCCGAGGCCGTGGTATCACTAGTCCTGTTCTGGGTGCATTTCATATATCTCAGCCTGGCTTTCGCAGCTGAGCTATTCGCAAACCGTCACCCGTTCCCACCCCTCTGCATGCAATTTCTCAAAAGGATGAGGCGGTGTTGGCTCGGAGGTGCAATTCCGATGGCTCAACTGTCTCTTGCGCGCGCGAGTCAGAAAACAGGGGGTGCTCGGGGGCGGAAAATACAATCAAATGTCACAGGACGTCAGCTGTTTGCTGAGTTATCCAGCTGGCCACAGCCAGGCGGGCGCGTATCTTCAACGTGATCCTCAGCCATGCGGAGGAGGAGGCGGTGTCTTCTTCTTGCACATGTTCAGCGCAGCCCCCGACCCCCCGCCGCTCTGTGTCACAGGCACAGCGCCTTCCTCTTTTGTCCGCAGATCGATCTCAGCTCTCGGGTGAGAAAAGCGAGCCGTGCGCGAGCGTCGAGAGCTCCAGCTGCAGGAGTGGTTGGTACATCCTGGTACGTGGCGGCCAACAACGTCCGCGATCGCGTCAACATTGCGCGTACCAACTCGGCTCAGCTGTTCCGCACTCGATGGAACGCGGGCTGGACCGCCGCTAAAGAACCGTGGCAAAAACAGCTTTCCGTGCAGGAAGGGTCATTGTCCACGGATCATACCTTACCTAACATACATAGGTACCTGGGAGTGCGGTACCTCCTTTCGACTGGAGCATGCCGTAGACCGGCTTGTGCTTCCAAATGACGTCGTATTGAGAAAGTGCAACTGCGGCGTGATATAAATTCCCCGCTCCTGTGGTACGAGCACACGTCGCTCCTACTTTTCCACCAACTCATCACACGCGCTCGTCTCAACCCGCCCCCAGGCCCCTGAACATGGCGGCAGCAATCTCCCTCAACCTTTCCGACCCGGACGATTGCAAGGCCGAGGTGCAAATAGCAGGCATTCTTCAAGGCCTTGTCAACGGCTCGGCATCCCCCGCAGCCGCCGCGCGAGACATCGACAAGATCATCGTCGACGGCTGCCAGCAGGAAGCGCCCAATCCGTCAGGATGGCAAAAGTACCTATGGGATTGTCTCGGCAAGTCCGCCATGGTGGTGCCTTCCAATCACCCTGGACAAGACAGCCTCATCAGTCTCCTGGAGGAGCTTCAGCGACTTCCGCGGCATGAAGTTCCAGAGCAAGTCGGCGATGAGGTCTTCCAGAAGGAGCTCTGGACCCTGACGCCTGAGAACAAGTACGAGGGCCTGGAACAGTGGCTCTGGGAGCTAGACCAAGGTACGCCCGCCCAACATCCCTGCGTGCAAGCATCCATGGGCTGATACCAAGACCCAAAGGCACATTTACGGCCACACGGCAGGTTGAGGACTCCCAAACAAGTGCCATCTCGTACGCAAACTTCTCTGCTTTCCTAGCGCGCTTGCTCGCCAGCGAGGTCGCCGAGGCGACGCGTCTCAGCGCCCTCATCCGGCCATCGCCCTTTGCGACCGGCAACCCCCTCACAAGCGCCGCCTACACGGACGTCTCGGAGGCGGCGCGCCACTATGAACCTTGGGCATGTGCGGCTGCGCAGTGGATATTGCACGCCGTTGACGTGTTGTACGAGATGTGTGACAAGGAGACAATCGTCGAGATTGGCAAGCAGAAGTGGACATTGGCGCTGTGGAACGGCTGGAGGTCCAGATTCGAGACCGTCGCGACGACGGAGCAGTTCAGCAGTGCTGCGCGCGAACTCGCTTCCGCGGCGTTGAAAAAAATGGCGGAGGCGGAGAAGAAGGGGGTTGTGACAAACGTCGTTGACAAGTTTGGGTTCATGTCCCTGAAGGAGTAGTGTCAAAGAGCGGGGATTCATGTGAACAATAAACGGCAAGATCATACAGTCATAAATTCACATCGCAGACTCCTGACACCCACGTACAGGTAAGACCTCATATCCTTGATCGCCGCAGCCCCAAGGCATCCAAAAATGGCCCGTCATGCATACCGACCAGATACGCCTGCTCCGTGTCCGACTCGTTCACATGCGACACCTTCGACCACGACGGCACCGCAAATGTATCTCGCTCCGTCCACCGAAGCACGACTGTCTCTCCGCCCTGCATCTCGACGACAGTATGCCCTTGTCCCGAGTAGCAGTGGTAAATGAAGGATCGGATGTCTTGTGTTGGGGCCGTCGATACCCCTGGACTGATGCGCTCGGCCTGCGCGCCGAGAGTCGCCGCGAGAGGCTGTCCGGCATCGTTGCGGTAGTGGTACACGGCATGGTCTCCTGGCTGAGCATCTAGCGCGCTCTGCGTTTCAGACCACGGATGACGCCAGTCGGATACTTCCACAGGTCTGTAGATATCGGTCAGCTTTGTCAACTCCCCAAGACCTGTCCAGATCTTGCAAGGTATATATGTGTGTGGGAAAACATCGTACTTGCTCGGATACCGCTTCTCCCCATAACCTTCTCCAAAATGCACGCGTGCGTACGTAAACAGCGGTAGGTCCAGGACGTCGAGCCACACGATGGGCTTCTCGCTTTCGTTGCCATGGTCATGCCAGTGCCACGTCGGTGTCACTATAACATCGCCACGCACCAGCCGCAGTTTCTGGCCCTCGACAGCGGTAAAGCCTTCGCCGTCAATGATGAAGCGAAACGCCGAAGCCACATGCCGGTGTGCCGGGGCGGTTTCCCCGGGGTTCACGAGCTGCAGGCCGGCATATATGGTGTCCGTGGTAAACGGAGCCTCTGCATCCGTCAGGAACGAAACACACCCGTCATGGTAAAGTCTGTGACTGTTTCAACAGCGTGAAGCAGCAGGAACATACTCATGCTTGGGTTGACCAAGATCAGCACTCGGCGCTCGGCCTTTTCCTCGGGCACAATCTCGCCCGCCTTGGCGAGACAAGGCATCACTTCATCATGCTTCCATACGTGTGGCCTCGCAACAGGCTTTGGCTGATGCGGCGCCAACATGCTCATTTGGGACCATAGCGGCTCAAGATGTCTCGACGGAAGCGTTTCCAGGTATTCATCCATGGTTGGATGGGTCGACATGACGTGCTTTCTGCTGCGGAGAACTCCTCAACGCTGGGGGCCCTAGTCTCTCGCCAAGTAGGTCGACCGGAACGAGAATGCTGACGGATGAGCGCCGGGCCATTGTTATATCACGCCCTTGGCTCTTGGAATGTCCACTCTTGTTGAAACCCCCTCTTGGTGGGCTCGCTCACAAGCTGACCACACAAAAGGGCAATTACGGGAGCCCCGCGGTTGCACAACAGGCTGTAATGACACTATGGGGGCTAATTTCTGCAGGTTTGTGGCAAAAAACGCTCAAGCAGCTTATCTGATTGACTTGTCGTGCTTTGGTAACCCCATCCAAGTGCGGCCCAAGAGGCCAACCTCCTCGGAGACTAACACGACATCCCGATCGGAACGCTACCTCATTGGGCCCCCCCGTGTGTTTGCCCCCCCGCGGGTCGGGTCCCGGGCCGCATCGAGGCACGGGAACAATCGGCCAGAGCCACGTGTTTGCGGCCCGAGTATATTCATGTTAGTAATGGAATGCTGCATGTCGTGGTTCTCATTCATTACAATAATCAGGCTCTTACCCGGCAAACCGTCTGTCTGTTCGACCGCCATCAAGTGACATCATGGCTAGCTGGTCACGCCTGGTTCGGTTCGTCGACAGCACGGGTCGCGAGACTCTAGGAGAGCCTATTCTCCCAGACGACCAAGAGCTCGAGGACTGGCTAGCCAGTGATGAGCGTTGGACAGTCGAGCTCCAGGGATCATCATCCCCGGTCGGCCCATTGACCAGAGGTGAAAAAATTCAGGTCAAAGAATTACGGCCCGTAGTGCGCCAATCTGACGTGCCTATCATCCGCTGCATTGGCTTGAACTACATGAAGCACGGTGAGTCTGACTCAAAGCTCACTCGATGCCAAGGGCTAACGGACGCAGTCCAAGAAGCTGGCCGCAAGCCACCACCATATCCCTCGGTCTTCATCAAACCCAACACCTGCGTCGCTGGCTTCAACGAAGACGTCCCCATTCCTCAGATTGCCCAGGACGGGACAGTCGACTACGAAGGCGAACTTGTACGCCCCGTGTAACCAGACGCCATTGTTTTAACATGAATGACTGACAGAACCTACCTTCCAGGCGATTGTGATTGGCAAGGTGGGCAGGAATATCACAAAGGAGTCCGCGTTGGGCCACATCGCCGGGTACTGCGCTTCCAACGACGTGTCGGCCCGCGCGTGGCAGCGTGACCCCGAAAAGGCGGGCGTTGTTCCGCAATGGTGTTTTAGCAAAGGCTTTGACAAATTTGCGCCTCTCGGGCCCGTGCTCGTGTCCCCGTCACTCCTCGGCAACGCCTCCAACCTCCACTTACGCACTCTGGTGAACGGTGAGGAGCGCCAGAACACGAGCACAAACGATCTCATCTTCGACGTGGAGACAATAGTCAGCTTTTGCAGCCAAGGCACCACGTTGGAGGCGGGTACTGTTATCCTGACTGGCACGCCGTCTGGCGTGGCCATGGGCATGAAACCACCTAAGTATCTCAATGACGGAGATGTGGTGGAGGTTCTTATTAGTGGTCTAGGAAGTGTTAGAAACAAGATGGTTTTTGAGTAGATTACCACACCAATGAATACGCCGCCACCGAAAATGTCGAGAACACCGTGAGACTAGATGCGTCACTCATTCACCAAACCCCAAGCGTTCATATCATCTAGCCACGAAAAGTCATCAACGTCGAATGTGACGTCGGCGAGATCCAAATCCGGGAAAGGCTGCAGTTTCTGTTCGGCTGGGCTGTCTTGTGCCTCTTCTGGTGGCTGTCCATCCGGTCCAACATTCTGCGACGGCGTCGCTGCTGGCGCTGGAGTGGAAGCTTCCGGGGGGTTCTGGATGATCTTCGAGGAAAGAATCTGCAAGGCAACAACGCATCGGTTCGCAGAGGGGGCCAGCTGACCCAGTGATTTCAAGATGCCCATGGCTCGGTTCCAGGCTTTGAGTACGTTTTCGGAAGGGAATAGATCGGGTCGGAGCTTAGCTGCGATGAGGACAGTGGCAGCCGAGAAGATGTAGTAGACCCGATACCACCAAGCAGGGAGCAGGCTAATAGCGGTGGGCCCGCCCGATGTCTGATGCTCCAGTATCAAGCCAATGATGGACTGTGCTGTTTCAACACAAAAGTGTGCGCATTGCTGCATTACACGGTTCTGAAGGCTATCACCTGGGCGGGGTGACTCGGAAGCACCCTGAGGAAGGCACATGCGCGCCAAAGCCGGCCGTAATAGGAACATTCGCGCGTGTAGAAATCTTTGCACGTTTTCGAGTCAGTTTAAGATAGATATATCATCAGTGAGAAAGAACAGACCTTATCCGGAGTATTACTGCTTGGCGGTGCAGGACTTCATGTTTGTTGCTTGTGATATCATGATGGCTGGGTATGAGGTACTCAGGCAGGTCGTCGTCCCATCTGCTCATATCACCGTCTAGTTGAATGAGTACCGGGAGGTCGACGGCCTGCTTGTCCTGCGGCACCCCAGTGCGTGATGCTCGCGTTCGTAGCCCGGAGTAAAGAGACAGAATGACCTTGTGCGTAATTTCGTAGAGCTCCACGGATTTGACGAAAAACGAAACTTCGACGGATGGCCCCATGCCTTCAGCCACAGGACTCGACACCAACGAGGGTAGCGGCACAGCCAGAGCGAGCTGCTCTGACACCATTGCAGGTCGGCCATGAGTAAGTGACACCATCCTGTAAAGTAAGCAGAGGTACTTCATGGGGCCGTCGGCACTGTCTCACCGGTCCATAAGAACACATCCGTGCCACACCAGCCGCATTAGCTCGCGCCGTCCCGAGATGGCCTGGGCTGCCGACGTCTCCGGCAAGTGGAGGCCAAGACTTTGGGCAATTCGGACGGCTGATCCAACAACCATCCATGTTTGGTGCGGGTGATTCGTGCTTTGTAGGTACTGACTTGTCAATAGCAGGTATTGTATGAGCTCCAAGGACCCTTGATCCCATAGATTAAGGTCTAGCAGCTCTTGCGCCCGTCCGAAGTATACATCGCTCGCCTCATTTCTTTGCTCACTTGAAAGCGACTCGACCAGCTGCGTGGCCAGCGCAAAGATGATGTCCAGTGTTGCAACAAATATTCTCTCGTCAGTGTCCAGCGGTGTTCCCGCAAAGAGGGCAGAATAGGAGCGCTCCCACTTGCGGCGATCCAGGAATGGGTAAAGTGAGTGGATGTAGTGCCAGTATACATTCATCAGATGATCTGCCTGTCGTCTAGGCGGAAGAACATCATGTGCCGTGCTCAGCATACCCTTCCTTCTGGCAGCGGTAATGTTTGCTAGACCTGGATTGGAGGTGGATGGCGACGAAGTCGGCTTAGTCTTGCCCAGGCGGATTCCGATAGCAGCCTTGATCTGTGCCGTGAAGGAGCCAGCACTGCTACTGCCAAAGTATTCCTCCGTGCTGACCCCATCATCGACCACCGCGGTCATCGAGTCGATGACCGATGGGCTCGTATCAGGTTGCTCTTCCTGGGGCACCTCGCTACTCGTGACGACATGGGGAGCCAACGGACGCTCACCACCCGAGCCGGAGGCAGAGCGCGGGCGCAGGCTGGCAACTACTGGTGGCAAAACGTGAACAGTCGGTGCCGCAGAGAATGGTGTGGCAACAAAGGCCGAGCTCGGTGGCTCTGGCTCACGGGCGGCTAACAAGACATGGCTCGCCAACAGACGGGGATTGTCACCGCCAGTGGACGCCGGTTTCCTATCGTTGCTGCTGTATCTGCACTTGTCTCGCTGGACAAAGCGTTTGGAGCAGTTTCCGCAGGCTGTTCGCGTCAGAGGGTACTGTAAAAGACGGAACCAAAAGGAGATGGGTGCTTGGCATGGACTTACCGGGTCTCGCACCGTCGCACTTAACCTTGCGCGCCCTACACGTGTCACAGGCGACATCGATCTTCAGTCGCTTCGGCCGATGGAGCGGCATGTGCGGAACGCCAGGCGGCTCCGCTGCGGATGCCATGATCCGCAGATGGAAGACTACGCTTCAATGCGGTTGGCGGCTCACGGGGGGGGACCTGGCGACGAGTCGGGAGTTGGGACGTCGCCTCACCTTCAGACCATGGCTGCCGACCCAGACGTCGGCCGAGTTCCGTGGTGGCTCCCTCCTCGCCTCGGACTCGGAACGCGGTCAAGGAGGTCTCAGCTGAGGTTCGTGCCTCGGAGAGACCAGACGGGAGAGGGGAGAGACGGGGTCCATTTTGATGGGAAAACGGACGCGAGGTTGAGGTACGTGCACCGTTGAGCACGGACAACTCGTCATTGCCCGTTTGGGGAAGGAGATGGTCCGTCCCTGACAGCTTAAGTCCTCCAATAAAACGTATTCCGAGGCAGGGCAGTTCCGAAGCGCCGAACGCTTGATTGGCGGGCGTCTATCGGGGTGAGCGGCCAGCTGCCTGGGGATCCGTGTACAGGTACATGGCGACAGTTTCGTACGTCCCATCCTGTGTCATTTGATTACCTGCCGTTTGGTCCAGATACACTGGGGTAGCTTGCCGTCAATCGAATTGACGTGTTGGTCCGAGACGTGCCGGGCGGGGTTGGCCCTGGGCCGCGGCTAACGACATGGACCGTCTGCCCCGAGTCCAACAGTGATGTGACGGACGTGTTATTTGTAAGCTTTCCAAGGCTCTGGGATTTTGCCGCTTTGCATAATTCACTGCGAATACCTGATTACATGTAATTGGAAAGACGCGTCGGGTCAAATGATGAATCGCACAAAGGCAGTAGTGGGGAGAGTGAGGCTAGTAGTCCGAAAATCCATTTGTTCGTAGGCAGACTAGACGGTCATTCGTGGCTGGGTGCAGCCATTTATCACCAGGTGCCCCGAGTCACAGTCTGGGTAAGAGCGAGGCCCGGCCTACCTCACATTATACGCGAAGTTCCTCCAGCCAGGTGATTTATCTTGTTCGTTCGAATAACGGAGCCATCACGCTGGGCACGATACGAGAGAGAGAGACCTATTATGGCCGACGTAGCCGTCATAACCATCATAGCCGTTACATCTATCGTGGCCGTCGTGACCGTCATAGCCACTATAGCTATCATCGCCACTATAACTATCATGACGGCCGTGACAATCATGACTGTCATGACCGTCGCGACATACCACTTCTGGTGGTATATATAGGCCCGTAGATATAAAAATAGAGAAGCAAGTGACTGAAAATGGGAATACTCTTTGGTTTAATGTCCTATCGGCCGGGCAAGCCCCTAGGGTCATTACCCACGGAGGCCATATCCTGGCTGGAGGGTGTGGTAGTTAGCCTAGAGATAGTGCTCGATGGCAAGGCGGTGACCAAAGCGGTCAATTGGGCCATCTAGTAGGGTTGTGTCTTATTTCAAGTCGTCATGCTGTCACTCTTTGAAGTGGTCTTTGCGGAGGTTATACTTAGCGATGGCAACAAGCCTTTCGTGAAAGTTAGCGATGCAGTTAATCTCTTGCCTCTGCATGCGGAGTAACTACTATATGAGTACGTACCTACGAGAGCGCCCCGCGCTGAAAGACGGCATGCATCCTTAGCCCCAGCATGGGCAGGTGATTATGCACTCTAATTGCACTGCGACTGCATCTCGTCTCGAAGGGCATTTTCCGGGTCTTATAGCGCTTGTTCATTTCTTCGATGTCGCTACGATATGGCGAGTCGTAGCGAATTCGCGAGGGAATCTTCCTTTAGAACTATACGAAAGGATCCTAGACTTTATCGATTACCCTACCTAGAAGGCCTATCTTATAGCCTCGATGGAGTTCCATTTCTACTGCCTCCATAACTATAGACTAGACCCTAGATATCGGCTTGTGGCAGGGCTGTTTCTGAGATTGAGTAAGCGACCGACGAGGTGTTTGTCATCCGACGTTGACCTTCTTCATATGGGAACTATTGTTTCGATGATGTAGCATTTGTCCTGTTACCCGAAGGAAGGATGGGAGTGGAATCCAATCATCGGCGACGAACGAAAGGTGATCATGACGAATGTTACTATCCGGTTTGTACAGGGTAGAGATGCTCCACTGCGCGACAGCGGCGATGAAGCAACACTGCACCAGATAGGCGGCGAGATAGTGTCGTTGACGAATACTAGAAGTCCGAGCGACGTCAGCTGGATACTTGAGTAGCGTTCACTATCGTAGTACTAATATACGGCAGCAGCGTTAGGTCGGGCCCTTCGTTGTGCTTGCCACCCGTAGAAGCTAGCTGTCGCATATCGAAAGACCACATGGATTTTCTAAATTGGGAGCTGGTTCCAAGTTTTGCATACGCATCCAGTTTGCTAAAGTTGGTAGGACGTGATAGCGGATGTGTCCCACCACAGTGCATGCAGACTTCAAGCTTGTCTCGGTGACCCCAGCCCTGGCCCCTGAGCGATGCATATCGGCTTGCGGTGACGGTCACTGGAGAGCTGCAATAGGCCCCCGAGGAACTATTCAGCTTCGAAGCCCATGTCCATGCATTTGAACGCAGCTGCAGCTGCAGCTGCAGGTCACTGTCACCCGCTTAATCGTTCCATTGCCGGTCTCCGACTCGCTGCTCGACCTCCGCATGGCAGCTGTGCGATGCAAGAATGGGCGTCAAAGTTCAGACGAAAACGGTGCAGCTGTGAGCCTGTGATGGATAGGGGCTAAGTGAGTAGGTGCCTGCCTGTGAACAACCTGTAGCTGAGACGTCGTGTAACCCATATAGGGTGTCGGTGACGTCGGACTCCCCGATCACAGAGGTGCCCATACATGTACCGAGCTGAACGCTGGATCATGACGCCGGCGAGAACATAGAAGCAACGCTGTGCTCCCGGTTTCCAGGCCGTCATCAGTGGCAACTGTCTCGTGCATCATATCTATGAGTTCTCTCTCCAACCTCGCTCAAATCTGTGCCGAAGCACCATCGTCGGTCCGGTAGCATTCAGAACCGAAACAGGCAAGTCGGCCAAATGCATATTTCGCCCGCCGCCATGGGGGACTAGATTTCGCCATGGACCGAAAAAAAGACCCCGTTCCCACGCCCCAGCTTGTTAGCCACATCCGCTCGGCGCGCGGGGGAAGCTAATCTTGGTTCTTGAATCTCATCAAGCGGGCTCCCCCACACTTCCTATTCATGACTAGCAGCTCAGGTCAACCTCCACCGCATGCGCGCCGCCGGCCGAGAGACGATCGAGGGACGCACGCAGCTAGCCCTCCGCCCGCTTGCCCCCTCTTGCTCGGGCATGTTATCCGTTACGGCCAACGATACGACGCACCCGCGGGCTGCTGTGCGCCTCGATGACCGCTTGGCCACTTGGCCGCTTGGCTGGCTGTCCTCGTGCCCACCCTCCCCCAGTCTTCCGTGCTCCCCCCTCTCAGGCGACGCACTCTACAGTACATGTGCACTTTGCGTCTGGCCCCCGGACGAGTCTGCGTCCTGGACGGACACGACCCACGACCGCCGGCGTGGCCATGGCGGCACGGCAAACGGCCCGACCTGCCTCTTGCGGCGCCTTCTCCCGGCGGCCGAGCCCCCCTGGCGTCCGATCTGGGAACCATTGCCGACGACGGACGCTGGGGAGGGGCCTTTCCAAGTTCCGGACGCCCGCGACTCAGCTCCCCTAACCCTACGGTTCTGCTAGCCGATGGGGTAGCGGTCGAGGCTGTGTTCATCCCCCGTGCGACGACGCCCGCTCCAGCGTCAAATGGGCGTCGTCGGTGCCGAGAAGTGCCGCCTTCGTGTCGCAAGTCACGTCGGGGAGGGGGACGGATGGGACTTTTTACTTGTAAGCCGTCCGTCGGCCGCGATGCTTCGCACGGCGCGGCGCGGCGCGGCGGTCAAGACGCATGAGGGGTCGACGTCGCCGCTTTTTGTTTCTTTAGCTGCTCGATCGTGATTCTGTCGGCGATGCCAGAGAAGCTGCGGAGGGGTATAAAGCATTGCGTCCCTTCCTCGACGACCGATTCCTCGACGACCGATTCATCACTCCGAGTCGGCAGAACTACATCGTCCCTCACTTTCCCTTCGTGAGATCTTTCTGCATCGTCAGTCGCGGCCGGTGCGTTCAAAAGCTTGCAAAGGGGCATCAAAGTCGTCCAAGATGAAGTTGGGATGTCTCGTCGCCGTTGCCGCAGCCGCCACGGCCAGTCCCGTTGGGTCCATCGATGACTACGCCCGCAGCATCGAGCAAAGGGGTGAGTCGACACACAGACTCTTCTTCTGCCAATGGACAAAGGCTCTGACCAGGCGGTAGGGTCCATAAATGAAAAGGACTTTGGTAACCTCAAGTTCTACGTCCAGCACGCCGCGGCCGCGTACTGCAACGTGGACAAGAAGCCCGGCGATCTCATCAGGTGCAAAAACAGCTGTCCCGGCATCGAGGGCGACCAGGCCACCATCTCATCCTCCTTCCTGCAAGTCCATGCCTCGTCCACCCTTTCCCTCGGGCACGTGGCTGACCTTCTCTCAGCGGTTCCTGGACCGGCATCGCGGGCTATGTCGCGCTTGACCATGCCCGCCGCGAGATCGTCCTCTCGCTTCGCGGCAGCAACAACCTGCGCAACTTCATCACTGATGTCCTGTTCGCGTGGCAGGACTGCGACTTCGTCCGCGAGTGCAAGGTGCACACCGGCTTCGCCAAGGCCTGGGAGGAGATCGCCGATGCTGCCACCCGCGGCGTCAACGCTGCCCGCTCCTCGCACCGCGACTACAAGGTCGTCATTACGGGCCACTCGCTCGGCGGTGCCGTCGCCACCCTTGCGGGCGCTTACCTCCGCCGCCAGGGTCTCGCCGCCGACGTCTACACCTTTGGCTCGCCGCGTGTCGGCAACGACCACTTCGCCAACTGGATGACCAGCCAGCCTGGCAACCAGTGGCGCGTCACGCACCGAGATGATCCTGTTCCGCGTCTGCCGCCCATCTTCATCGGCTACCGCCACATTTCGCCTGAATACTGGCTCGCTGGAGGCCGCATGGACCAGAACGACTACCGTATTGGCGATGTGAAGTTCTGTGATGGCATTGCCAACACGGGCTGCAATGGCGGCACGTTTGGCCTCAACATCATCTCCCACCTCCACTACCTCGGAGAGACGGCTGGCTGTGCTCCGTTCCCGCTCAACTGGAAACGTGACAGCCAGGGCGTATCCAACGAGGAACTCGAGCAGCGTCTCAACGAGTGGAGCCAGAAGGACCAGGATTTCGTCAAGAATCATCTATAGAGCCCGCTCCAAGATCTCGACGGGCGTCCTGGAGGCATCATCGATGCCCACGCCATCAGTCAAGAGGAGTTGGGTCAAGTCAATATCACATGTACATAGGAGGGGAGTCGGAACATATGGTCGGTAAAGCATCAGCGATCTGTATTTATCAATGCGTCCTTCGTTTGGCAAACAAATAGCAAAGTTGTGCAAGTCTGAGTGCACAAAAGCCCAGTTCCTGTCCTTGACTCCGACCTTCTCAACGCCAAGCTCTGATAAGACTTGGCTTAATCAGTGTACGAGAAATACTAGTCGGCATTCTCGCATGCCGTCATTCGGTGCCCTCCGTTACCATGCCTTGGGCATTCGGCACTCCCACCAGAATGACCCCGCGAGGAACGCGCACATCCCGGACCTTCATGCACCCGAACACGTTGACTTCTCTGATCTTTGGGCAGGCTCGGAATATGCTGCCCAGGATGAAATCCGTTACGTCCTCGCAGAAGCTGATCTCGAGTTTCTTCAACTCGGGGTAGCGTGCATTCTCGCTGAAGGCTTCCTCGAATGCTTCCCGTGAGATGTGACGGCACGCATGGATGTTCAGGTTCTCGAGCTTGGCCCCGGAATGTGCCATCAAGGCTTTGAACCCCTCGCTACACAAGCCAACTCCGTCGTCGTTGTGGCGTGGCCGAGCCGAGTCGACGTGGCGGCATTTTTGCAGATCCAAGAACTGCAGTGGTGGGTTCGTCCAGCCAGTGAAGAGGTCTGCAAATCCCTTATCCGTCATGAACTCGCTCTCGGTGATGCGAAGCTTCGTGAGAGAACGGCAGTGCTCGTGAATGGCGTGCAGGACAGTGTCGTCTGCGTCTGGGACAATCTTCAGTGACAAGGTCCTTAGATTGCCGCCGATCTTGCTGATGGCTCCAGTGATAGCCTCTGGCCCAGTGCGGTTCTGCAATTGAAGGCCAAGGTGCTGTAGAGACGACAAATCGCCCATGGCTTCCACACCCTTGTCCGTCATCTTCTGGTTGTTCTCAACCTTCAGGCGCTGCATGTTAGGACAATGCTTCGCGATAGTGACTATGCTGTCGTCACCAAAGTGCCTGTCCGTGTAGTAAACTTGAAGGCCCTTCAGACCCTGGCCCTTGGCAGCGAGAAACTCATGCCACTTCTCCTCGCTTAACAAGTTCGCGCCGTGCAGATAGAAGCTCTCCAGAGTGGTATTTCGGGAGAGTAGGTAGTCCATGACCTCATCTTTGAACTGAATGGCTGCTCGAGCCTTGAACCGCTTCAGGTTGGTTGCCACTTGAAAAATGCTGATAAAATCTCGCTCCCCGAGCTTCGCACCGTCGTAGATATGCAGTGTCTCGGTCAACGGCTGTGCAAAAAGAGGGAGCGTCTCTGACTTCAGAAGTCGGCGCTTTGAGAACATTCGCGCAATCTTGTCGACAAGGTGCTCCGGCAGGTCGCCCAAGCTGTCTGCCAAATCGACATTCTTCGCCAGGGTTTGGACGCAGAGCGTAGCAAGACTCTTGGTTCCGACATCGCCGTCAAGAAGGCGACTGGCGATGGCACGACGGGAGCCAACTCCAGAAGTTTGTTTGCGAGCCTTTTTCTTGGGTTGTCCTTGCTTCTCCTTGTCGAGTTCTTTGCTGCACGGTGAACACAGCAACCCTCCGTTGGGGCCAGCCAGGGAGTACGGTGTGACGGTGAACCGCTTGCTGCAAATTTCACAATTTTCCATCTGCCCTGGAAGCGGTGCATGGTGTGATTCGAAAATGGCCTGTGCGAGTTCGTCGTCGTCATCGGAGTCGCGTGCGTGCTTCTTGCGCTTCTTAAACGCCTTGCTTGCTTTGATCTTCTCGATCGCCTTGGCTTCCTCGGCCTTCTTCTTGGACTTTTCCTCTTGGTTGTCGGCGCGACTAGCCCTTCTCCGCGCGCTGCGACTAGACTCGGCGACGATGACCTCTTCGCCATTCTGTTCGGCCTGCGTCACCGCCTGTTGCCGGCGCTGCTCAGCATCGTCTCTGATCTGACGTGCCGAGATGTTGTGCGACTATCATAATGAACATCAGCACATAGTCCAGTCGACGGGATATAAGCGCCAGGTTCCACTCACGGCAAGGAAATCCGTCAGCGCCGACTGACTGAAGTCGCAAGTGTCAGCTGAGAAGTGAACGGCAGATGTTACAGACGTACGGCCCTGTTATGTTCCTAGTCGGTCGTGCATTCTGACCTTGCCGCTGATTCTGATCCTGGCTTTGACGGGCCCTGCAAAGCAACCTGTCAGTCGGTGGTCTTGGTGGTTCGTGAACCGTGAACTTACATGGTCACATCACAGGTGTGCTGCCGGTGGGTGGCAATCGGCAGTTCGAAATGAGGCGGAACCGGGCAGTGAGAGGGGGAAGCCACTGGTTGCGGTGTGAGACGGCTTCCTGCGAGGTCCCGACGGCGGCTGCGACGTTGGAATGCAGCACCTGTGAATGACGACGATGACTGAGAAGGAAAATGCAGCAGGTGGCGTTCATCCGATCGAGTCCACTGGGTCTCGGACTCGGGCGTGTCGCATTGACTCGCGCAGCTAACACGGTGTCACGTGAGGGGCTGAGAATAGTTAATTGATACCAATGCGCACTGTGTAAGTGCACCACCTCCACCGTATTTTACGTGGAGCGTGAATCGCGGCTACAGTGCGATCCCCTGACTCGACGGCCTCTTACCGTTCAGGCTCGGCGCGCACGTGCTTTCGTGTTAAGTGAAAACGCGAGCGCCGCCCTCTGGCTTACAAGCACTGTGGATTGGCGCCGTCAGGCACGGCAAGGGGAACCAGAGTCACTCGGTGGCAACCGACATTTTCACGCCTGCCCAACTCTCTCGCAGGTGTTCGTCTTCCGCCACCCGCCTCTCTGCCCATTCATCTCTTCCATCAGTACTGTACAAGAGGCGGTGCCCCTGAGTCCGCTTCCCTCTGCTCGCTCGACCTGTGCCGAGTGAGCAATTGACTTTCCTGCGGGCGACTGCAGTTGTCAGTCACTTGGGCCCCATCTACGAAGTACCCCAGCCGCATCACGCTTGCACGTCAGCGTACACACGCTCCCTTTCCGCCTTTCCCTGTCTCTCTTTCATCAAAGTCCGGCGAGTTCGTGCCTCTCTCTGTCGTGCAAGTAGAGAAGGGATCCTGCTCCTCGCCGCGCGCTCCCGGGACGACACCTGGAGCCACGCACAATGGCCCCTCGCCGCCGCTCGACAGTGGGCGGCGCGGCCACGCCAGCACCCTCAGTACCAGGTATGTTCCAGATGCTGTCAATGTTAGTCGGCTCTCCGCTAATCCAGGTCAAGCAGGTAATGCGAGTGGCCGCACGACCCGATCGGGGTCCTTCAGAGCGGCAGCCATCGGAGACAGCATTGACGCAATGGACACTTCCAGAGACTCCACGCCCGTTATCAAGAGGCCAAGGGGCAGGCCGCCCAAGGCCTCCCGCCTTGGTGCCTCAGCTACCGTGTCACCTGCACCAGCCAAGATTGCGCTTCCTGAGGTCGACGGCACCCGACGTCGCACCAGCAAAGCTTTGATCATCAGCAGCGAGTCTGTGTCCTCGGTGCCAACACCAGGAGACATGTCCACCGATAGCGAGTACTCGACCCCTGCTACGAGCAAAGTTCCTACTCCCGCGGCGTCTGAGAGCAACACGAAACCTTCCGGCTCTTCGCTTGAAGTCCAGCTCCCTGCAAAGTCTCGCCCTGCCGCCTCGAACCGCGAGAGGGCGCTTCGTACCAGTATCTACTCACTGCATGCCCCTGCCAAGCAAAGCCGGACCATTGTCTTAGATTCAGATGACGACGATGTCTCTGACACTTCTCCGGATGCGCAGGTTGCGCGTCGTCTTCAACGTGAAGAGTACACCAAAGCAGATGGCCTGCGTCCGCCAGCGGCTGGCCCTGCCCGCCGAAGCAGTCGCTCGTCCGTGCCCGGCCAGTCCCTTCAAGCGTCGCTGCCCACACGTGCTCCGCCAAAGCGCGGCCGGGCCTCTACTGGATCGTCCGTTCAACAGGCACCACCCGCCAAGAAGACCAAGATCATCCCAGATTCAGACGATATCACCGATCCTGATATCAGCATGGATGCAGAAATTGCAGCAGCTGTTGCCCTAGACTCCGATGATTTGTCTGACGTTTCATCACCCGACGAGGCCATTTTCGCAGATTCGGAGGAGGTGAGCGACGAGGAGGATGGTTCGGAGACATACAGTGACGACGAACCGTTGATGTCTGCAAAGAAACGGGGCAAGCAGCCAGCCAGACCACGCGCCGCGCCCGCCAAGGCTAAACAACCTGCCAAGGCTCCGGCAAGCCGTAAGCTCGTTGGGTCATCGAGGCGGAGCGCGGTTGTTGTACACGATTCGGACTCCGATCCCGGTATCGACGAGCTGCTCGACACTGACTATGACAGCATGGCTGGCCCCGTCGATGCCGGCTTCACTTCAGCATCGGCAATCTCATCCGGCCTGAGCTCCGCAGCCTCTAGTGATGGCGAAACGAGTGGTCGCCGTGAGAACCTCAGGCGAATTGGAACGCAGCGCCGCGCATTCAGGAGTGGCAACAATCGGCGCCTCAAGAAGGAAAGAAATCGATTGGAGAACCACCACCCTGAGCTGGCTACCATGTGGACCACGTTGGAGAATATGCCAATCTTGAAGGCCGGCATGATTCCACAGCCTCAGAGCATATCCCGACAGTTGAAGCCTTTCCAGCTTGAGGGTGTTGCATGGATGAGGGAAATGGAGAAGACTGAGTGGAGGGGCGGTCTACTTGGTGATGAAATGGGTCTCGGCAAGACGATCCAAGCGGTCACTCTCATCATGTCCGACTATCCTGCCAAGCAGCCGTCGCTCGTCCTTGTTCCGCCTGTCGCCCTCATGCAGTGGCAGTCGGAGATCAAGTCGTACACCGATGGAACACTCAAAACCTTTGTGTTTCACGGCACCAATCAAAAGGCCAAGAACATCACCGTCAGAGAGCTCAAGCAGTACGATGTCATCATGATGTCGTACAACAGCCTCGAGTCGATGTACCGCAAACAGGAGCGCGGCTTCAAACGCAAGAATGGTATTCACAAGGAGGAGAGCGTGATACACTCGATTACGTTTCATCGAATCATCCTGGACGAAGCGCATTGCATCAAGACGCGTACAACCATGACAGCGAAGGCCTGCTTTGCGCTCAAGACCAACTACCGCTGGTGCCTGACGGGAACCCCCTTGCAGAATCGCATCGGAGAGTTCTTCTCCCTGATTCGCTTCCTGAACATCACGCCCTTCGCCTCGTACCTGTGTAAGCAGTGCGCGTGCTCGACCCTGGAATGGACCATGAACGACGACAACCGCTGCAAGCATTGCAACCACGCCGGCATGCAACATGTGTCAGTTTTCAATCAGGAGCTCCTGAACCCTATTCAAAAGTTCGGCAACCTTGGACCCGGAAGAGAGGCGTTTCGAAAGCTGCGCCTTATGACGGATCGTATCATGTTGCGGCGACTCAAGAAGGATCACACTAACTCCATGGAGCTGCCAGTCAAAGAGATCTATGTCGACAGACAGTTCTTCGGCGAGGAAGAGAATGACTTTGCCAACAGCATCATGACCAACGGCCAGCGCAAGTTTGACACCTACGTCGCCCAAGGTGTTCTCTTGAACAATTATGCCAACATCTTCGGCCTGATCATGCAGATGCGTCAAGTCGCTGATCATCCGGACTTGATCCTGAAGAAGAACGCTGAGGGCGGCCAGAATATTCTCGTGTGCTGCATTTGCGATGAACCCGCCGAGGACACGGTGCGGAGCCGCTGCAAACACGACTTTTGTCGGGCCTGTGTCGTTAGTTATGTGCGGTCGACAGAGGAGCCGGATTGCCCGCGGTGCCACATCCCGCTGTCCATCGACCTTGAACAGCCAGAAATTGAACAGGACGAGGCCCTCGTAAAGAAGAACTCTATCATCAACCGCATCAAGATGGAGAACTGGACGTCGTCCTCGAAGATTGAGCTGCTCGTGCATCAGCTCCATCAGCTGCGATCCAACAACGCCAGTCACAAGTCCATCATCTTCTCGCAATTCACTACGATGTTACAGCTCATCGAGTGGCGCCTGCGCCGTGCCGGTATCACCACTGTGATGCTTGATGGCAGCATGACCCCGGCCCAGCGCCAGGCGTCTATCGAGCACTTCATGAACAACGTGGATGTGGAGTGTTTCCTCGTGTCGCTCAAGGCTGGTGGTGTTGCCCTCAACCTGACCGAGGCGTCTCGCGTGTTCATTGTCGATCCGTAAGTTTCCAATCCATTGCAAGTCTATGTCAGAACGCTAACCGGTAAACCAGATGGTGGAACCCGGCAGCCGAGTGGCAGTCCGCTGATCGCTGCCATCGCATCGGGCAGACTCGCCCCTGCACCATAACGCGTCTCTGCATCGAGGATTCGGTCGAGAGCCGCATGGTACTGATCCAGGAAAAGAAGACCAACATGATTCACTCGACCGTCAACGGTGACGACAAGGCCATGGACTCGCTCAGCCCAGAGGACATGCAGTTCCTTTTCCGCGGATCGTGATGCCTTTTTGTCATGCCGCTTTGTGTGGCCATTCTTGCCTCACAAGGCGATTTTCCTTTCTCATTGCATTATATGTCGGAACGCTCCGGCTAGTCTACCGCCGGAGCGACAGAGCGACTATGTGACACAAGCATGGAGTCAGTGGATATTGGGAGCGGCATTGTGGTCGCGAGGCGTGCAACTTTGTTGATTGTAAGCACTGCGTATCTGACATTGCGTTCGGTAAGCTTCGCGTTGGAGGTTCTGAACGGACTCGCAAGAGTCTTGCTTTGCTGTAGGGGCGATAGGGTGATTGGACGGGGTCTCACAGAATGTCCCCTCATGTGTGAACTTGATATGAGTAGACCAAATCGAGCTCTATATTGTAATTCTGTCGTCGCTGAGTGCATGTCCGTCCACTTCAAAAATAGCGAGCGAGCAGTCACCAGTTGCCAAGTCCGGGTTTAAGAGGCTACCCTGCACCGGGACAGATAAAGACAAACATGCCTTCACAGCACGTCGATCAAGCTATGCTGCAGGCTGCATCCCGCAGTGGGCAAATCCCGTCTATTAAAGTCGTCCTTTTCACAGTGATGCGTAGCCCTCCAATAAATCGTGACATCAAGGGGGAGGCTTTTTCTTGTAGAACACTCGACTGGTGGGGGGGAAATGTGCGCTGCGCCAGCTTCGCGCGGTGTGCATGATTTGACACCAACATTGTTGCAGTAGATCGGCCGCTCCACCCTTCACAAAGCCCATTTCCTCTCATGACAATCGTTTCATATTTTTTTTGCTTTCAAGCGTGGGGGGGAATGGGGGCGTATGGAGTTATTCTTTTGGGTGTTTTGTTTTCCCGCGTGAGAGTTTTGAATGCTCAGGAACGCGACGTTGCATGCGAGAAGAACACTAGCTTACAGCTTCTGCATGGCGGCGATGTCGGTGGACTGGACGTAGTCCTCGAACTCCTGGATCTCCTCCTGGAGCTCGTCCAGGGAGATCTTCTCGTCCTCGACGACCAGGTTGATCTGCAGCTTCTTGATGCCGAAGCCGAGAGGAACCAGCTTGGAGGCACCCCACACCAGGCCGTCCTTCTCGATGCTGCGGACGGCCTTCTCAAGCTCGCCCATGTCGGTCTCGTCATCTGAGAGGCGCTCATCGTTAGCAGGTTGTTGTTACGCACCCACAAGAACAGCGCGAACAGCTAGTCTGGCAAGGCGGGGAGAATGGAAGGGGAGAGAAACATACCCCAAGGCTTGACGTCCATGGTGACGACGGACTTGGCAATGGTCTTGGGCTTGGCGGCCTTCTTCTCGCGGTAGGCGGCCAGGCGCTCCTCGCGGACGCGGGCGGCCTCGGCGTCCTCCTCCTCGTCGTCGCTGCCGAACAGGTCGACGTCGTCGTCGTCCTCGGCGGCGGGGGCCTTGGCCGGGTTCAGGGTGACCTCAGCCTCGGTGGGGCCGTAGACAGTGTAGGGCTTGGTGGCATCGCCGGACAGGCTGCTGAACTCGTCCTCGTAGGTGGCGATGTGCTTGTACCAGCGGGCGGCGTTGGGGTACTTCTCGGCGTCGGGGGCGGACTTGAGGGCCTTGAAGCAGGCGACGTCGGCCTGGGAGGCGTTGAAGCTGCAGAGAGGGCAAATCGCGTCAGCGGGCTGGTTGTTTCAAGACGGGCGATGCGAAGAGAGGCGAGAGATGATTTTGCGGTGCAATTTCGAGTGGCCGAGGGTGAGGGGGTTGCGGCGGTGTAGACGACGACGACGTATGCAGGTCGAGTATTTTGAGGGGGTCGGTGCGATGTTCGTGGCCGGTAGGCTGCCCGACCTAACCGCGGGGCACCACCACAGAAAATCGCAAGGCGCTTGTTCACGACAACAATCGGCAGGACAGAGGGGGGAGCTTCGTACCCAGTGATGTAGGAGCGGGTGACCAGCCAGTTGTTCAGGACTGCCAAAGGGACACAACGGTCAGCACGGGAAACGGTTTTTATTCATCAACGGGTGTGATTCGAGCCCAGGGCGCCGCCCGCACGCCAGCGACCGGTGTGCCAAAAAAACGTGCGGGCGACGCCAGGCCACCGCCAGCACCAGCACCAGCAGCAAACGGGCGGTCGGCGGGCACGACGGGAAAAAACGGCGGGGGAGAGACTCACGGCCAAGGCCGGCATCAGTGAGGAAATCGGTGAAGCCCATTGTGACGGTAGTTTTTGTTGCGTGTGTGAAAGGTGTTTTCGCGCGCTGTTCGTCGTCGGATGGAGAGAAAGTTGATTTTTTGGCGGGAGAACTGAGGGGAGGGGGAAAGGGAAAAAAGGAGGGGAGTTTCGATGGGGCCGCTATCTGGAGGGGTAGAGTACTCGTCAGGTATCCTGAAGAGATTGCAGCGGGCAGCACCCAGAAAAAAAGGTGGCGGCTCTGGCTACCAGGGAGGGAGGGGGAGGGGGACGACGGGCTTCACCCACGGGCTGGGTGGGCTGGCTGGCTGGCAAGCTGGGCAGACAGAAACACAGACGGACAGAGTAGACACACAGAGGAGCCGGGACCCTCCCCGCGCCATAGCCCTAGCGCGGAGGCCTGAGGCAACGAAAATTGTTTTTGCGCGTGGCGAGACCAGCTGAATGAAGCAGCGACTGACTTGTCGACGAACTCCTGACGGCATAACAAATTGTAAACGGTAATGGTAACATTTGCATGGTAATGGGAGGCTATAATATCGTTCAGTCTTTCTAGAAATTTTCTCTCTCATTTTTGTAGATTTTCGCATGAATTTCCAAACGCGATGCCTTCGCACGGGAGTCATACCCAGCTGCTGCTGTGCGGTGGTGCTTGGGGCTGGGTGGTGTTTATGTGGCCCTTCCTGTCCATTCTGCGGCGGCACGACATCGAGGGGCGGAGGGGCAATTGCCCGTCCAGCGAAAAAAAAAAATTCAGGCGGGGCAGGGCCATCCATCGCCCGTGATCCATCCACGATGACACCAGCCCGGACCAGGCTGGCTGGCTGGCTGGCTGGCTAGCTAGCCCGCGAACCCGATTTGGGCTGCAACGCGGATCGGGCTGCAAGCCCGCGCGCCCTGACCCCGGGGAAGCTTGCCCAAGCTTTCACGTCATCCGCACCTGTATGTAGTCCGTACACATGTACGTGAAACACCAGTGTCGACGCGCAGCTCCTGCATGTCTCTGCGCATTAAACACGAGGCAAGCACAAGGGGGTAGTCAGGCAATCCCTGCTCCTGGTGTGCATCAATGCATGGACTCGTACAACGAACGAAAAGGTTCTACACATGTTCGACATGGTGCTCGACTTCCATGATATAGCGTTGTAGCTATAAACTGCCATCTAGATTATGTCGCCGCAAATGCTGCTCTCTATCATGTCTTTTTATGTCCAGGAAAACACATCCTCAAGTCTCTCTTTAATATCCAACGTTTTGCGCAAAGAAAGGAAGCAGGTGACACCGTAGTCGGCGGCGCTCGGTGTTCAGAGACCCAGGAGCGCCTTGGCGCCAGGCTCGCTGCAGACGTAGATGACGTCGTGAGCGTTGGGGAACCCATTGAACTGCGTGGCGGAGCACTTGGTGTAGGCGCCCATGTCCTCAAAGTAGAGCCAGTCGCCGACGTCGAGGATGGAGTGGAAGCGCGAGCTCTCGCTGATGCGGTCGATGCCGTCGCACGTCGGGCCCCACACCGAGTACTCGACGCCCTCGCCCGCACCGCACGGCTCGGCGTCGAGCGTGTTGTACAGCGTCTTGCCGCCGCGGCGGAGGATCTTGCCGACGGGGTGCTGGTGGTCGAACATGATGCTCGAGAAGTTGCCGTAGACACCGTCGTTGACGTACACCATGTAGCCCTTGCCGTCCAGGGTCGGGTCCTCGACCGTGCGGCGCGCAATGATGTTGCAGGCAATGGTGAACGCGGCCGAGACGAAGTAGCGGCCCGGCTCGGCGATGATGTCGACGTTGCACCCGGCAGGGAAGAACTCGTCGAGCGCGCTGTCCAAGACGCCCGCCATCTGCTCGAAGGTGTCGCCGCAGAAGCCGCCGCCGACGTCGAGGGTGCGCATGGCAAAGCCGAACTCGCGGCCCTGCTGGAACACGGTGTGGGCGTCACGGACCGCCTTGAAGAAGGCCATGGGGTCCGAGGCACCGGACCCGACGTGGAAGCTGACGCCGACAACGTTGAGGCCGAGGCTGTTGGCCACGGCCAGCAGGCTCTCGGTGGTGTCCATGGCGGCGCCAAACTTCATGCTGAGGCGGCACAGGCTCGACGTGTCATCAGTCATGATGCGCAGGAAGAGCTCGGCCTCGGGGAACAGCTTGGCGATCTTGTAGAGCTCGTCGGCATTGTCAAAGGTCATCTGCTTGACGCCCACAGACTTGACGTAGCGGACGTACGAGTTGGTCTTGCAGGGCTGAGCATAAATGATGCGCTCGGGCGTGGCACCCATGGCAAGGACCTGCTCGATCTCCGTCTTGGAGGCGCAGTCAAAGCCGGTGCCCAGCGCGGCCAGGAGTCGCAGAACCTGAGGGTCGGGGTTGCACTTGACAGCTACAGAAGCGAGTTAGAAAGAGGGCAGCATGCGACGGAGATCTGGGGCGAGGCTCACCATAAAAGGGCTTGACGCGGGGAAGATTCTTCTTCCAGCGGATATGCTGCTTGTAGACCTCGCCAAGGTCCGCGACAAAGAAGGTGTCCTCATCGCCGGGCTCGCACAGCTCATGGTCGACCTGTTCGACACGCTGGTGAAGGGCCTCGCCGATCAGTTGCTTGGGATCAATCACGGCATCGTCTCGAAGAAGCGTTTCGGTGACGAGCGGCCTCTTCATTAACATATGAGCATGATTAACATCTTGAGTGTAAGTCTCGATGACAGTCGTGGCCATAACCATATCCCTGGTGTTGAGGTGGGGTGTATAATGTGGTCTAACGGGGCCGTCAAGCGCGGGTTCGGCGTGTGTTGAGTGGTTGGGTTGAGACAATCGACCGTTGGCGGGTGTTAGGGTGGTCGAAAGCAGTGGCAGACTGTTCCCTCAGTGGATTGGCGAGGCCTCCTCGACTCTTCCTCGGCGAGAGGAAGAACCTCCTGGTTCCTCCTATGCGGCAGCTGGTGGGCGTCGGAAGACGACGGGGGTGGTTGTTGGAAGGGAGTCCCGTCGAGAGACAAGAGGGCGTGGAGGGAGAGCTTAGGCGCGTGCGGCGACGGCAGCAGCGGGAGGGGGAATGACGTTGATGATGTGGGATGTCTTTCGGAGGCTGAAATCTTGATCACTGACGAAGGTCACGGCCGGAGGAGCCGTGGCGGAGCGGGTTGCCTTTGAGAAGACCAAAGGCAGTCGAGCTGGGTGAGGGAGAAGGAGAGAGACTGTTTGCGGGGAGAGCGGCGGTCAGCGACGTTGTCCACAGCGGGCGAAACGGCAGAGGGGGAGTGTCAATGCGCCTGGAGGCGGAGGCGGGCAAGCAAGCAAGCCAGGTTGTCACGAACGGCGCGGCACAGATGGCGACGGCAAACCGGCAAGCAAGCACGCCAAGGCGAGAGACGGGGTAGGCAGGGGAGCGAGAGAGCGAGTGGTGAGGCTTGAAGAGGCTCTGCGATAGCCTTCCGGCGAGGCCGTCGCAGAGGATCAAGCCCCTCGCCCAAACAGGACAGCGCCATGAAGCCAGCGAGGGGGAAGTGGGAAACAGCGCAGGCGTCAAGAGACAGCAGCAGACACGACTCACCTTGGGGTCTCAATTCCTCCGGTAAAGCAGTCCCTGGAAGGGAAGTAGAAGACGGATGCTGGAGGCGACGACGAGCGGGCGCCTTTATAGCTGAGGGCGTGCGTGTGCGTGTGCGTGTGTGCGGGTGTCGCGTGGGAGCTCACGTTGGTGACAATGGACGGAGGAGGTGGGAGTGGGAAAAAGCTGCGACAGAATGTGTGCTCGCTGTTTTTGCGGTGACGATGTTGGAGGGGCGCTTGCGGGCCGCTCAGGTTTTTATTGCGGCACGCCAGTGGCCAGAGGTTACCCCACACCCGCTGCGCCCGCTCCACAGAGTTTTTCAATGCGGTGCGCTTATTTCCTCGCCCAGGACTGGTGGAGGTACCTACGGTAGTGCACTCCCGCAGCCCTGTATGTACGAGTATGGCTGCCAAGCTGTACTGACTACAGTGGGCGTATGTACTCTGCTGCGCTGTACCTACAGGCTGAGGTGCCTTGCACAGCACCGCACCTCAGCCCAGCCCGGCCCTGGAGCCAGCCAGTCCCAGCCCGGCCGTCCCTGTTTCGTTTCCGTCATCCCTCCCCTCCCCTCCTCCACCTGCTCGATCCAATGCACATGCACCTGTCCATCCAGCCATCCAGCCATCCAGCCATCCATCCTCGACATGGACGAGACGACTCGACGGCCCCACCCCTGGATGAATCAAGGAACCCAAGCTGCTGGCTGGTCGCCCTGTCCTCTCGGACGCCGCCCGGCCCCCAGCCCTGCCGCTGCCGCTGCCGCCGCCGCCGCCGCCTTTCTTCCTGATCGGCAGCCACGCGGCTGGTTGCAGCAACGCGGCAAGCACCTCCGGGAAGGACGCAAGCGCTCTCGTTGCCACCACGCCGCCGTGCGCGCTCAGACGACACAGCAACACAGCACATCGTTTGGTGATCCCCGTGGCGTTTCACTTCACGACCTGGCGGGAGCATCGTCGGCGGTGCACAGGAGTCCCGTTCGGCTCGCGGTGCCGAGCACCGTTGCCCTGGGAGGAGCGTGCTTTTGCTTCGACGATGAGGGCGCGCGCCCACTCACTCACGCACGCGACCCAGGGGTGGCGCCTTCAACCGGCTGTCCGACTGGCTGACGGCTTGGCTGGCTTGACAACGACAAACTGCTGATGACCGCTGGACTAACAAACTACAAAGACGACGTTTGATCGTCGCCTGTCCGCCCGCCTGCCCATCTTGCGACGTCGCGACGAGGGACGTGCAACCACGGCGTCCGCGTGCTTCCATTTCCGGTCTCGAGCCTCGTTCGGCCACCGTCCGTCTGTCCGTTCACTCGTTCGTTGTCATCGTCTCGTGCAAATCCGCGCGCGAGATACCTCGTTTCCCCTCGGACGCGCCAGCTGGCGCAATGCGCAAAAAAGGAGACAGCCCAAACTATGACCAGGCGGAACGCAAGAGAGCAAAGACGAAAAAAAAAAAAAAACATCTCATCATGTAGCTTTGCGCGCATCGACGGCTGGCCAGCGACCTCGGCCAAGTGGTGATGCTTTGTTTCTTCTCGCCCGCGTGCGCCCCGGCCGCCCTCCGTCCGCCGACCTTGTCTTCGCCCCCGATCAGGGCAATGGCTCGCAAGTGCCCAACCGGAACTTCTGAGACCACACGTCCCCCCCCCGGGTGTGGACATCTCAAGCAAGCGAAATGGCAGTGCCGTCCATGACGGTCTGTCGGTTTGGGCTTGCCCACCTCGGGGTCGATCTACTCGTACGTGCAGACCGCCATGTCCATGCCCATGCGCTTTGCTCGCTCACGGCGGCTCACGGTTGCATTGCTTCGCGGGTTCGCGCACAACGTCTGCGGCGTTGCGGCTCATCTGTGCTCCTCCCCCTGTGCTGCCGTGCCTCCTGTGCTGTGGCCGTGCTGTGCTCTCCCAGACGGCCGCCGCCTCGTGTGTGTGAGAGGGCGGCGAGCATCCATCCGCAGCTCTTTCGCCCGCTCGCACCGCCAGGTCGGAAAACGGCTCATGTTCAATAATCCCATGTCGTGCGAGCGGCGCCGTCGTGCGACCGGACCTGAACCTGCTGGCGGCCCAAGAGTCGCCTCACCATTCCCGACCCCTTTTTGGCGCAAGGCGTCGTCGTCGTCGTCGTCACGGCCGTCCATCCGTTGTGCCCGTCCATCGGCCGGATAGACCCCCGTCCACTCGCCCTCGGCGCAACACCACGATTCCATCCACGTACTGCCAGCATGTGGCAGCCGGCTCTCCCCCTCGGTCTCCCAGCCGCCACGGCTGTTGCTGCTCCCCCCGTGCCTCTTTTCATGCCCGCACCCGGGGTGCCGCCGTTGGTACGAGTACAAGTACTCGTACATGCCGATGCCAGAATTTCGCGCAACGACACCGCCCCCCTTTCACACTGCCGCGACAAACCCAATCGCGCCTCGCGCGCACGCAAAACTGCGCAAGCGCATCGATTAGATGAACCTTGCCAGGACCCTGCTGTTCCGATTCCCCTTTTTGCGTCGGCCCGTCTCCCCCTCTCTTCTTCTCCCTGGCCGCAGGCATGCATGCAAGCGTGCGTCCACGCGTGGTGGGCATCTGCGTCTACGGATCGCCCTTGGCTGGGCTGGGCTGGGCTGGGCTGGGCTGGGCTGGGCTGGGCTGGGCTGGGCTGGGCTGCCTCCTTCGACTTACACGCCCACCGTCCTCTTCCACATCGTCGTAATGACCCAAACATACCTTAGTCGCACAAACCCTAGGCACGCAGCGAACAACCAGCCCCCACGCCACGAGGCTAACACGGTAATAGTTAATGTTTCTATCTTTAATGCCTCTATCCCGATCGTACGCGCACCTATTTCCGTAGCTTATACATGTCATTACCCCAGAGAATGCCATGCACCGCCATGTAGATGCATGTATTTCGCTCACCATGTGCGCTTTCCCCGTCTCCCTCTCTCACTCTCTCACTCCCTCTCTCTCCAGCTAGTCTGCCTTGGACCGGAGCTCGCTCGTACAAATAATCAACAACAGCAACAACCCACCCCGTGCCGCTTCGCCATCCCGCCACCGCCCACGCCGAACCCAGTAGCCGGGAAGTGCACTGCACCGTCACCATCACGATTCCCAAGCAGGCGACGCGGGTGGGCTACGGATGGACCGAGCGACAAAGCCTCACTGCAACGTCGTCGTCGTCTGTCCCCTTACGGCATAGGTATTCCCCAGCCCTGCCCGGTGGCCTGTTTCCTTCGTCTCGATACCACCTGCGCTTTGTCTCTCTATGTATCCCTCTCTTGCCCCAGTTTCCTGTTCTTCTTTCCCGTTCCGGAAAAGAGTGCAAGACAAAAAAAGAAGAGAGACAAGAAGAGAGCGCGTCAGGCCAGCACGCCATTCGCGTCCATCGGCCCGTGCAACGGGGACGTCCCGGCGGCGTCGCAGCAAATGCTACCTGCCCGCTACGCCGCGCCGGCACCGTACCACAACTTTTTCTGTGTACTCGATACGCTTGTTTCCGCTGCTGCTGCCGAGGAGCCGGTGCGCACGCACGCTCGCCGCACGACTTCACCGGCCGACGAAACATGGCGCCCGGGAAACACGGCATCCACGTAGGAACGGTAGCCACGGAGAGAGCGTAGAGACACTTATGTGCAGTAGTGTGTAGTTATGGTACAGTACCTAGCTACGCAGAGAGTGTAAAGAGGTAGGGAGGTAAGTCAGGTATGGGCCGTCCGGCATGTACTCTGCTCTTTAGTCCAGTAATCCAAGGCTCAGGGACTCCGGTTCTGATAGAACGAGCTGATGAATCCGAGAGTCCGCGGGCACCTCCTCCTCCTCCTCCTTGTCCGCACCCCGTCCGCACCGCCCTCGCCTCCCCCGCGATCCCGCGTCTGCGCTTGGTGCTTTCGCTCCGCAGCGCAAAACAGCCGGAACGGGAAGAGGGTTAAGCAGCACGAACAAGGAGAGAGAAAAAGGGTGGGGGGCGCCGCGGGACTGCGTCGGCTCATGGCTTGCTTGCTCTTGCGTTGCTCTGTGATCTCCCTGCCATGGAGAGTGAGGCGCGCAATGGCCCCGGCAAGAAGATGTATCGTATCTGAACGCGTCCTAACAACAAAACAAGACATGACATGGCACACGTGCCACGCTAATAATGCGAGGCGGCTGCGTGCGGCTCACGTCCGAGGCCTCCCATCCATCTCCACGGCAGCTTCTATGCGTTCTTTTTCTGTCTTCTTCTCAGAGATGGGTCGTCTATCCTGTATGCCCGCCATTCCTAGATGTACATGTGTGTGTGTGTCTGATTGTGTGTGCTCCATTGTATCGTACAGATGCGCAACATACCTGCTGCAACCCGCAGCCGCCGATCGCGGGGTCCGCACGGCCCTGTCTGTTTCGGCCGCAGTCGTCGCGGCTGTTGCGTCGTTTGTCGGGGAGATATCGTTACTCGGCCGCGGCGCCCGTGACGTTCATCTCCTCCAACCTCCACGAACTGTCCACCCAGGGCTGCTTCTCGCCCAGGAAGGCCACGCGGTCTTCCCCCTTCTCGACCGTCTCCACGAGGTACTTTTGCGCCGCCTCCCGCACTTGCTCCTTCGTCACGTCCAGGAGCTGCTCGCGCTTCTTCTGCTTCATCTCCTCCGTGATACCCGACAGGAACCGGGCCATGCCCTCCTGGTTCACAGCCTTGGGCGCATCCACGCTCTGGAAGACGGAGATCTTGGCCTCTTCGAGGTCCCGGTCCGTCCACTCCTTGTTAACAGCCCAACGGCCCGCATTTCGCATGATTCCCAGCGTGTTCTGCGGGTTGGGGTCTCGGTACGAGTAGAAGCCGAAGAGGCCATCTAGCGGCTTGCACAACGCCCCGCCTCCGTATGCACCGCCCTTTTCGCGAATCTCGTGGTGCAGGTGCTTATGCGTCAGAAGCTGCGACAAGATCTGTAGAGGCGCACCTTCGGGAGATGTGTACGACACCGTCGGGACTGAGAGGCCTCCATAGTAAACCTGGTAGGGCAGCGGGAAGAAGGTCTTGCTGTCCCTGGGCATCTGCCGGGGCGCTGCGTTCTCCAGGCCGCTAACGCCACTCGGTAGACCGGCCATGAACTTCTCCAACGTAGCAGAGTTGTCCTGCACGCTCTCCGACCCGCAAGTCAGGGCCGTGCGCATCTTGTCGCTTGCCAGCGCGAATGTCTGGATCCGCTTCAGCTTGCCAATGACATCCTCCAGCTGGTCTGTCTCGGGTCGACCGGCAAGCCTTGTCACCAGCTTGACCTGTGACAGTCCGGCGACCTGTTGGCGAAGCCACGCGCTGCGTGTCAGGCTCGACTCCGAGTACCCTAGCGCGAACCGGTGGCCAGACGATGCAATGTCGTTGACCACGCCGTCGGATGAGGCCTGCAACAGCTGTCGAATACGCAGAGCGGCCTCGGGGCTGTCGAAGTTGGTCTCGAGTACCAGCTTGCGCAGAATATCATACATGACAGGCACGTTTCTATCCAAGGCCATGCCCGTAAAGATGATGCCTTCGCTGGACTGATGGAAGTCGGTGGGAGACGGGGTCGAGTGGTAGCCAACTGACACACCTCCCGTCTTGAGCTTGATGAGGTCCTCCAGCTGCTCCATCGTCATGTCCTTGGTGCCCAGTCGCATGATGCTGTCGGTGAACAAGGGAAGCAGTTCTCGGAGGTCGTCGGGCAGGTTCTCCAGCGTGTTGATGGCGCGGAAATATGTGAGGCCATTGGTGGGCGCTTCATGCCATTGTATCGGGGTTCCGGTGAGCACTTCGTCTCGGACCACCACAGGGTCCGTGGAGCGAGGAATGTCCTTCACGTGGACAGTCGGGAGACAGCTCAGGTCCTCTGTGTTGGTTTTGTTCTGTTCCACCAACAGGTCCTGCTCCTGCTGCTCAAATTGCTTACGGGCATGTTCTTCACCGCCCGCCCGTGCAACAGCCTCGCTAATCTTGGTGGAGAGGCGTGTCTGCTCTTCCTTGGCAAGTTCTTCAGCAAACGTAGGCGAAGGCGCCATGGTGAACGTCAGCGTGTTGTCGTTTAGCAAGTACTTGTCGATCAGTCCCTCGAGGTAGCCGCCCTGTGCGAGCCGCGCCTGGAAACCGTTGATGGTGTCACTCCAAGCGAGCGAGTCAAAAGGATCGGTACCGTTGAACCACCTCGGCTTGAGCCTGTTCAGCATGGAGAAGCCGAAGTTGGCCGTCTTGTGCTTGAGGGACAGCTCGAGCTGGTGCAGGGCGCCGTCTATCTTGGTCTGCTCGAAACCAGCATCGCGCGCTTGGCGGAGAATGTCCTGCACCTTGGCCTTAAGCTTCGGAACATCCGCCTCTTGGACGCCGGTGAGACCAATGGAGAAGATGCCCCGCTTCGCCGAGGAATCGTAGCCTGCGTTGGGGCTGAAGTCAAAGCCCATGCCCGCCTCGATGAGACCGCGGTACAGCGGCGAGCCATAGCCATCCATCAGGAGAGTTGACAGGAGGGCAATGGAGAAGGACTCCAGCACGTCGGTGGTGTCGCCGGTTACCCAAGAAACAGAGGTCTTGTACTGACGATCAGCGTCGACGAGGGGGTCTTGAGGACCATAAAGAGTGACGTCTTTGGGTCCGTTCAACTCAATCGGCTGGTGAATCTGGCCATCTGCCTGGATCCTCTCGAACGCCTGCAGCCTCGCGTCAACCTCCTGGAGGTGGTCTGCCAACGGCATATCGCCATAGGTGAAGAGCTTGGCATTGCTCGGGTGGTAATGCTGGGCGTGGAAGTTCTTGAGCTGCCCATAGGTGAGATCGGTAATCTTCTGGGGATCGCCGCCCGAGTTGTTGATGTCCGGGAAGATGTGGTCCTGAAAGCGGATGTAGTACAGGTACCCGGCGTCGGACATTTGGCCCTTCATCTCGTTGTAGACGACGCCCTTGAAGACAAGCTTCTTGCTCTCGTCCGTCTCGCCGTTGGGGTTCTCGGGACCAATCCTCCACCCTTCTTGTGTGAAGTCGGACTGCTTCAGCAGCGGGTGCAAGGTCGAGTCGAGATAGACAGACATGAGGTTCTTGAAGTCTTGAGCGTTGGTGGTCGCGAACGGGTAGAAGGTGTGATCCGAGGCCGTAAAGGCGTTCATAAAGTTGGACAGGGTGCGCGGAAGCATCTTGAAGAACGGATCCCGGATGGGGTACTTGTCGCTGCCGCACAGCGTGGTGTGCTCGAGGATGTGCGGTACGCCGGTGGCATCGGGCGGGTTCGTCTTGAAGCCGATGGAGAAGACATTGTTGCTGTCGTCGCGCGCGATGTGGAGGTAGTCGGCGCCGGTCTTGTCGTGTTGCAGGTGCAGGGCTGTCAGCTCGAGCTCGGGAACATGCTTGGAGCGGACGAGCGTGAAGCCATGCAGCTTGTCGCCGGGCTTCGGATACTGCGACAGCTCGGTGACGGCCTTGCGAGCCGCGCTGGCTGCGTTGCGGAGCATGGTCGCGGTCGTGACGCGGCGGCGCGAGGCGCGCAAGAGGAAAACAGAGGGGTAAAATAACACTAGTGGTACAGCATTTGCGGTACAAGACTGACGCGCTGTCGCCTACGTCGATGGCGTTGACGAGGTTTTCGACGTTTCTCGGGTTTCGCGATTCACGATGATGCGGCCAGAAATGCAAGGAAGCAGCCTGGGCTGGGCAGCCTTTGCCGCTGTGGTCCAGGACAGTGGGCGGACCCTCGCTGTGGAGCCCCGATTATTCAGGCTGCCAGCGCTCCAAGCTTGTGGGCTGCCAGTGGTCGAGCCTGCTCGCGGCGCTTCGCCGTGACCAGTGGATTCGCGGTGGGTACCCTGACGGGCCCCCGGGCTTCCGGCCTGCCAGCTGCTAGTGGAGAACTCCCTGCCAGGTGCCAAGTCGCCAGTCCGCCACGTAAAGCACTAACGCACAGCCTTGCTTGCCTCATCTTCGCCTGCTGAAAACTACAACCTGCCAACGACGGCATCATCGACGTATCAATAGCAGACCATCGGCGCCTCTCGACGCCGCGGCTGCAGGCATTAACTATCTCGCAGCGCATATATTTCTTGGCCACGCCTCCAACTGCCCTCGTGGCTCGACCGCCGCTCGGTACCGTCCCCCCTTCGTCCTCGTCCGGTTGACTGGCGCGCGATCCTGTTCTCCTAACCTTCACGACCGACTTCTTACGCTGAGATCCCCTAGGACTCTCTCGTGACCGAAGCGCTCGGTCCCAGATTGCCTCCTCACCAGCGTCACCGATACGCGCCAAGGCGTCGCTCGCGAACTCCACCGTCTGCGACGGCCGGAGACGCTGAATCTTACCCACCGTCGTCAAACCCACGCCACACGTCTGCCTTCCATGCGGCGCCACAGCCTCTCGATGCCATTCACCCTGTGACGAGCTTAACAAGTCGAGATACATACGAGCGATGCCTTCCAGCCAGTCGGACTCGGCATTGACCAACGGTCATGACCATGCCCATCCTCCTCCACCTGCGGCTGGTAAGAAGGCTAAGGGCAAGAAAGCCATGGACTCCAACGAGGCATCGCGACTGCTCCAGGCCAGAATTTCGCAACTGGAACAGGATGCTGCTGGAGAAAAGGATCAGGAACTCGAGATAGGTACGTGATGAGCTCGAGCCGAGGATGCGACAGGAGCGAGCGCTAATGCCACTACGTCTAGAGCGAGAAGTCAAGCGGGCCAACCGCGACCTCATGCAGCAAGTCGCTAAGATGGATGACATGCAAAAAATCGATCACCTGACGAAGCGCTCGAGCGAGCTCCTGGCCGACATGCGCCGCTTGGACAAGGAGAACCAAAAGAACAAGAAGCGCGGCGACAACCTGCAGAAGGAACGCGACGCCAACCGCACGGAGCTGAGCAAGACCGTGGGTCTGAAAGAGAAGCTCGAGAAGTTGTGTCGTGAGCTGCAAAGGGACAACAACAAGATGAAGGTCAGTAGCAACGGCGGCGGCAGGTGGACTCGGGTCGACACACGCTGACGCAGTGGAACCAGAACGAGAACAAGGACCTTCAGACGACACAAAAGCGGAACAACACGAGCTGGGACGAAAAGTATGCGTCTCTCCTGGCGAAGTTAGAGGGCTACCAGGAGGAAAAAGATACCCCCCGGAAGCAGGTGGTCGACATGGAAGTGGATGAACTGTGAGCACACTCTTATTTGCCCGCGGCGTACAGAGACGCGCGTGCTGACTTCTTTCAACACGACAGGTTCCGAGTCCGCTTCAAATCGTTCATCGAACAGTACGAGCTCCGTGAGCTGCACTTTCACTCGCTCATGCGCACAAAGGAGCTGGAGGTGCAGTATCACCTAGCGCGTCACGAACGCGAAAAGAAGAACGCCGAGGCGGAGAGCAGCAAGTCTCGCCAGCTGCAGGCGCAAGTCCAGACCTTCACCAAGACGGAGACGGAGCTGCGCAATCAGCTGAACGTTTACGTGGACAAATTCAAGCAAGTGGGTATCCCTGCGCCTCGCCCTCCCACGGGAGCTGCCGTTGGCGCGGACGGGTCTGACGCGCAGCAGGTTGAGGACACTCTTAACAACAGTAACGACTTGTTCTTGTCTTTCCGGAAGGAGATGGAAGACATGTCCAAGAAAGGTAAACGGCTCGAGAAGGAGAACGAGGCGCTGAAGCGACAGAAGGAAGCGACGGCGGCCAACATCATTCGCATGGCCGAGGAGAGACAGGACTGGAAGAAGAAGCTGGATGCGGCGGAGAAGAAGACGGAGAAGCTTATGAGCATCATCCAACAGATGCAGCAACAGGGCCGCAAAGTCCCACCGGGCATGACGAGCACGGTCGAGAAGACGTACGCGAACGGCCAGGGCGGCGGTGGCGGCGGCGGCAACGGCGACGAGAGCGACTACTCGGACGAGGGCGACGAAGAAGGGCTTAGCGAGTTCGACGACGACGACGACACGGAAGAGGAAGCGCAGCCAGCGGAGCAGCCAGTGCGGCCCGTAACGTACGGACCGGAGCGGCCACCACAGGGGCAGATCCAGCAGCCACCGACGGCGCAGACGCAGACGCAGACGCAGACGCAGACGCAGACGCAGACACCGGCACAGGCACAGGCACAAGCGCAGCCAGCGACTAACGGGCACTAGAGGCGGCTTGTTTTGGTTCGACCCACGGAGCCGGAGACGACGGCGACGGCAACTCGGACGGACAACACTGACATCCAGGCAGTTTTTGACGCGATGCTTGAGCTGTTGAGGGCCAATGACCGGGACTCCTTACCGCTGGAGGAGATGCTGCGCCGGATGAGAGAGATTCTTCCGGAGCATCACACCGTGTCACCGATTCATTCCAAGACGGCGGGGGAGTGGCGGGCATATTTCGCGGAGCAACTGCGTATTTTTACGGAGGCGGAACGGTTCCGCGACGAAATCGTGGCTAGCAGGACGAGGAGGTCGACTCAAAGCGCCCGAGGAGGTCGGGCGGGAACGTGATGGGTTTTGTTGCATTTGTGTACAGAATAGGTCGTTACAGGGTACCCGCTATGCACGAAGTAGTAGTACCCTTCAAACACAACAGACAGCGTGCGCCGCGGGCAGTGAGCGCCCTCGAGCGTGTGCTGCCGTCGGCGAGCTGATTGCATATCATACGACGTGCGACAGGGTGCGTCTGGATGCCTTGCTTTTGCGTGTACTTGGTAGAAGTGACTCGGATTTGATGGTCTAGCAGAGCACCCGCGGCGTTCTATGAGGGTTTTCAATGTCCATACGGGACACTCGGGCGCCCGAGGGGTGTGCGTGCGCGTCGCAGACGTCGTGTCCGGGACCTGCCGATGCTCTGTGCTGACGCCGACGGACAGACGGAGTGGTGTTGGTGGTGGCTGGTCCGCAAGCTGGATGGAGTGCCCGTGAATACGGCAATGGGTCAAGCGACACCCAGGCCGTCCCAAGGCGAGGTGCCGGGCCTGCCCCCCCTCTCCCCCACAATGCGCACCAGGGCAGTTCGAACAGCTGGCACTTTTAGTACGGCTCGTACTCCGTACTTTCGTACCTGGTAGGTAGAGTGAGCGAGTGAGGTACGAGTACAGGCAGGTGCCGAGCCGCACGCCCGCATTAGCTCATCAGCCGCGACGGCGCGCGTCACACCAAGAGACAAGGACACCTGTCTCCGCGACGGCGCGCGCGACACTCGACCGACGCAGCGGAACCTCTTTCTGGGGCTGACCGGCACTTGTACTTTGCACCACCAGCACCACGACAACGACAACGAGGGCGACGACGGAGCCGGTTTCCTACAACGGTCTGCCCGTTTCCTCGCCAATTGAGCTTCCCTTGTGACGTTTCGAGGCTGGTCTGGCCGCATTGAACGAGTTGCCCACCATGGATTTCCTTCAGGTATGGCGTCCGCGTCCCCCTCCTCTGGCTGGCAATTGGAACTGCGCTCTCGCTCTCGACGGCTCGCTCGCCTCTCCCGTACGCCGCGCTGGCGAGGGGAGAGCGAGGGGATAGCTACAGCTACCTCAGAATAGCTGCGTTACGCCGCGCCGCGGTGGCCAGAACCGCGCTGCAACGCCTTCGCATCGCACCACGTCCAGAAACTCTCCCATGAACTCTTTGAGCCTGAGCTAACTCTCTCGTGCCCCTTGCAGCGCCTCGCCCGGTTCCTCGACCGCCCGCTCTTCCCGTGGAAGGGCCTCATCCTCGGCTTCTCCGTCGGGCAGTACCTCTTCGAGTCGCTCCTCACGCTGCGGCAGTACCGCGTGCTGCAGCGGCCCGACCCGCCCGCCGTGCTCGCAAAGGAGATCTCGCGCGAGACCTTTGACAAGTCGCAGGCCTACGGGCGCGCCAAGGCCCGCTTCGAGGTGGTCTCGGGCCTCGTCGCGCAGCTGCAGAACATCGCCTTCATTCAGTTCGACGTGCTCCCCAAGATGTGGTCCTGGACCGGCGGGCTGCTGCTCCGCTGGGCGCCCGCGCGCTTCTCGGGCGAGATCAGCCACTCCATCGTCTTCGTCTTCGCCTTCATCGTCCTCCAGCAGATCCTCGGCCTGCCCACGCGCCTCTACCACACGTTTGTCCTCGAGGAGCGCTTCGGCTTCAACAAGCAGACCCCCAAGCTCTTCCTCACCGACCTGGCCAAGACGCAGGTCCTCACGGCCGCCCTCATGCCCCCGATTCTCGCCTCCTTCCTCAAGATCATCCAGAAGACGGGCAGCCACTTTGTCTTCTACCTGTGGATCTTCACCGCCGGCCTTCAGGTCTTCATCACCACCGCCTACCCCATCTTCATCCAGCCCCTCTTCAACAAGCTCTCGCCCCTCGAGGACGGCGAGCTCAAGACCCAGGTCGAGCGCCTCGCCGCCCAGCAGGAGTTCCCCCTCCGCGACCTTTTCGTCATCGACGGCAGCAAGCGCAGCGCCCACTCCAACGCCTACTTTTACGGCCTCCCCTGGAAGAAGCACATTGTCATCTATGACACCCTCATCGAGAAGACGGAGACGCAGGAGATTATCGCAATCCTCGCCCACGAGCTCGGCCACTGGAAGCTCGGCCACACCACGCGCCTCTTTGGCATCTCCCAGGTGAGCCTTTGTCTTCTGCTCTTCACCACGACTTCTCGTCATGTGCCCGCACGAAGACACAGACACACGAGACGGTGAGGAGATATTCAGAACAATGCTGACAGAAGCCCGCACAGGTCCACCTCCTCTACGTCTTCAGCCTCTTCTCCGTCTTCATCAACAACGCCTCCCTCTACGCCTCGTTCGGCTTCACCGACGTACGCCCCATCGTCATCGGCTTCATCCTCTTCTCCGACGCCCTCTCCCCCATGGACTCGGTCATCAAGCTGCTCCTCAACATCGTCTCACGCCGCTTCGAGTTCGAGGCCGACGCCTTCGCCGACCGCCTCGGCTTCCGCGCCGAGCTCGCCGCCTCCCTCATCAAGATCCACGCCCAGAACCTCAGCACCATGGACGCCGACTGGGTCTACGCCACCTACCACTTCTCCCACCCCCACCTCTCGGAGCGCCTCAAGGCCCTCGACTGGAAGCCCCGCGAGGCCCTCACCTCCGAAAAGGACAAGGGCCAGGATGGTGCTACTGCTGTCAAGGCCTCGGGCCGCGACGAGCTGTGAGTGAGTGGGTGGTGAATAGGGGAGAGAGCGGTTGACGAATTTGAAAAGTTGAGAGTGAGTGAGCGAGCGTAGATATAGCGCGCAAATCTGGGCGGCAGTGGAGAGCGAGAGTATCTCGGCGCTGGATCTACAGTAGAATGAAACAGCCCGGCCGACGCCATGTAAGGGATAGATGTTGCGGGAAAAGAAAAGACAGCATTCGGTCCTTCCCATAAAGCGCACCGCATTGTCAAACCATTCGATGAACATGTTTCTATTCTCAAACATACGGCCCGTCAGGCTCTCAGGGAAATCACAACGCATAACTGCCGCCAGGTCCGACCCCCTCTAGCACCTCCGCGCCGCTCATCCCGCATCCCGTCTACTCTACTTAGTCCTCTTCCGAGTCGTCATCATCATCATCGTCATCGTCATCGTCCTCGGATCCTTCTTCCTCATCCTCTTCGTCTTCCTCGTCGTCATCTTCGCCCGCCTCGAGGCCATAGTCGTCGTGGAAGTGGCTCAGCTCCCGCGTCTGCACCGCGTAGCCCATGCCCTTGAAGCCGGCCTCCATGTTCTAAAACCTCTATGTTAGCGACGCTCTAAGTTTAACAGCGGATAAATCCAAAGGTGAAGGAAGCTTACCTCTACCATGAGCTTAGCGCACGTTACAACCACGTTGCTCTTTCTGGGCTCAAAGCACGGCAGGATAAACTCCTTCATGATGCTCTTGATCTCGTCGACCGTCACGGCACGGACCTGTCGGAGGATCTCCTTGTTCCAATCCTTGGACAGCCCCCGCACGACGCCCTGCACAAAATTCTGCTGCGCGGCCGACGGCATCGTCGACTGCTCGTCGGCGAACAAGACGACGATCTGGCTCATGGTGCCCTCTAAGAGATGGCGGTCAATCTCCACTTCGCCGTCCGCGATCTTGCGGATGGCGTCACGGGAGGCCGTGATGGCCTTGTACGCATCTGGGGAGCGGTAGACCCGATACGACAGGATGCCCGAGTCGACGCTACGTGAGAAGTACGACCCGTACGCGTAGCCCGCGCCGCGGACGGCGTTCCAGAGAGGGCCCTCAACCGCCTCGAGGTATCCGATGGCGACCAAGAGGGGAGGGAAGCGCGGATCAGAGAGCGACGTGATGCTAGGCGCAGAGCTCACCGAGTATGAACTGTCGAGAGTGGTCATGGGAATGATGATTGCACCAGCCGAGCCCGGCTTGCGTCCCTCGTCGTTGAGCAAGCTGTCGGCCTTCGGAATGGGAACCATGTCCTCCTGCGGTGTCAGGGAGTTGCTCAGAATGTCCCAAGTCGTGATGGGGTCTGCAAGGCTCTTGAGGTTCGCGGTAACAAGGAATCGCATGTTCTGGAACGTGAAGAGCGATGATCTGATGGTGTTGAACCAAGAGACGACCTTGTCGGGGTCGCTCTTGAGGAGTTTCTTGAGGCGCTTGAGATAGACCGCGCGAACCAGCACGCGCTTGGCGACGGTCAAAGTCGACTTGTCCAAGTGGATGGCAGCATCCACCTCGCTGGCCATGCCGCGGCCGTCGCGCTTGCCTTCGGGGATGTCGGCCAACGCCTTTGTGACGGCAGCCTTGAGTCTCTGCGGGTCAAAGACCGAGTCGAACATCATGGTGCGGAGCCAGTTCACGGCCGCAGCGTACTTGTCAGGCTCGACCTGGAACTGGATCATGAAACCTTCGGGGTCGGCAAGAGTGCGCGCCGAGCCAATCCCGTAGCCGATGCTGTCCCTCTCCAGCTCCATGACGACTTGCTCGAAATTGACGAGCTGCCCATCACGCATGATGTGCGTGTTGAAGAAATTGTCGCTAAAAATGGGCATCAGGGGCTTCAGCTCAACCGGAACCTCCGCAGTGCCGACGTGGATAGTGATGTGCACAAAGTTGGTCGGAACATCCTCGAATTGAATGAAGAGAGGCAGCTTTCCTTCGGGCGATCCATCGATCAAGGCCTGGGCCGGTCCTTTTCCGAAGCCAACCGCTCGGCCGTGGCCAGATCTAGCCGTGTCGGACTCGATAAAGTGAATAGATTCCGTTCCCGGCACGGTCCATCGGTCAATTACCTCGGCGGGAATCGGCACGTCGTTGTTCGTTTTTGCGTCTTCGAGTCGCTTGGCTAGCTTCTGCAGTCCGTCTTCGCCGAGCGCCTCCTTTCGTTTCGTGATGCGAGCCTCTTCATCAGCCTTCATCTTGGTGGCCATCTCCAGAGAAGGCTTTCCAAGGATCGAGATGTGGTGGGCGTCAAGCATCCAGGTTCGGAGGAAATTGCGCCATTCCTCGTCTGTCCACTTCTCGAGGGCGTCGTACTCACTCAGAGTCTCAAGATCCCTCAGAGTTGAGCCATCGCGATTGCCAAAGAGGTAATCGGTGATGATGTTGGTGGCGTAGAACGACTCAGAAGTCTCGGCGTGAAACTTGACTTGGCGCTTCTCTCTCCGAATACACTCCTTCATGTATGCCATGTCGAGGGGGTTCGAAGCAACGTCATTCAAGAGCTCAAAGAGTCGCTTCTCAACAAACTCAAGTTTCTCCGTCGCAACGCCGGTCGGCTGGAGCCAGATGACAGAGTTGGGTCTAGATTCCCACCAATGTGTGACGGAACTGGCCAGCTCCTCCTTTTCGACGAGCACGTTCTCCAAGATCGAGACGGACGATCCGCAGAGGTACGTGAGCAGGACGTTGAGGGCCGAGGTCGCAATAAGATCTATGCAATTGGGACCAAAGAATCCCACCAGAATCTCACCGACAGATTCATCCTCTTCGGGGAACTCGGCCGTTGTGATGGTCGATTCCTTGAGAGCTGGAGGCTGGGCGGAATCGATCCACGGGCTGCGGTGAGATATTAGGACAAGAGTCTTGTAGAACAGGAACTTTGCTGGCAAAACCGTACCGTTGGAACTTGGCCTCAGGTGACGGAATGTCATCCTTGATACTCTCCTCAAACTCGTTCAAGATATTGAGCAGGTTCTCGTGGTCAGTCTCTCCCACGATCACGAGGCAGAGGTTTCGCGGCTGATACATGTCGCGATGGAACTGACGGATGCGCTCTGGAGAGAGAACACGGAGAGCTTCGGTCATTCCGCCCGTCTCATAGCGGAAGCCCACGTTCTCGGGGTACATCAATCTGCGGGCCTTGAGGTCCATAATCTCGGAGCTGCGAAACTGCACGGCTTGCATCTCGGAGTAGACGACACCCGCGTCGTTGCCCTCGCCATCGATGTGCCACACTTCTGTGACGATGGCATCGTCGGTGATGACGGGCAGGATAATGTGCTCGAGATAGACGGGAAGGACCTGGGCGAAGCCGTCCCAGCCGGCCGTCTCCAGGGTGTATGCCGTGTGGTCGGTGGCCGTCCAGGCATTGGTACCGGAGTAGGCGCGAGACGACAACTTGTCCAGCAGACCCTTGTACCGGTAGCTCTTAGATCCCATAAATACCAGGTGCTCAAGGGTATGGGGGGCGCCGGAGTCGTCGAAAATCTCCGTAGCGAGGGTGAAGTAGCCATTGATCTTGGGGCCCTGGCGGTCGGCTACGACGACCTGCATGCCGCTCCGGTCTGAGACATACTGGGTGATTGTGCAGGGGGCATAATCCGTCTTGAAGGTCTGGACCTTGCGGAAGCCCTCGGGAGGAGCTGCAGAAGGCATGTTAGGCACTGGAGCGCCGAAGAGCGCTGGCTGTAACCTGAGCATGGGTCAGCGGGTGAGACTAGGTTTCCATGCTGGCCGGCAAGCAAGCAAGGGTTTCCGCAAGGGCGGGACATGGGACATCTCGATCTTGGAGGGCCACTCGATGAGGATGCAGGTCCAGTGGCCCTGTCCTTTGCGCGGGGATAGGGCAACTGCGCCAACAGTGAAGAGTCGATTCCACTGACTTTATTGACCTTGACAGGAGGAAAGGATGGAAGGCAACGGTCCACTTCGGCCAGTAGAAACCGATGAGAATGCCAAGCAAGGAGAGGAGACTCGGGACGATGAGGAAGGCGATGAGCGGGTGCAGTCGCGGAGAGGCCAGGCGCATAAGTTCAAGGCGGCGGCAGCGAGCGAAGATTTCGCAAGGACGGACACTCGCCCGGCGCCGAGGGCGATTGGGTCGAGAAGGCGAAGCCAGGGGAGATGAAGTTCAGAGAGCGAGTACGAGTATGACCAGGCTGCCGCTGAACGGGGGAATGGGGTGGCCGGCCGCAGGTGGCAGGTGGCAGGTGGCGAACGAGGGGCACAGACGCGAAGCGAGGGGCAGCGGACCAGAATCTGAAGGCATTGTCCTCGCGGGGTCGGTTTTGGTGGTGGCAGTACGTACCCGAACAGGAAGCAACGGCCCCAGCTTGAGTGCAGCAAGCGCCGAGCGGCGGCTGGAGGTCGAGGGAGGTTCCCGAGACGCCCGGGCAGTTCGATGGAGGGCCGGGGGCCGGCAGGTTGAGAGTCGCAGCGAATAAAGTGAGGTCGGTAAGCAGGTATGTGAAGGAAGTGAGGCAGGTTCTCGCTGAGACGTGCCGCGGTTTTGCACTCGACGGCCTGGGGCTGGTGTTGGTGGGCTTGGTGGGCTGGCTACCACAGGTACCTAAGGTATAGGTACTCGTACTCGTGGGCAGGCACCTTCCATGGACCCAGTGGAGCGGAGGGGCTCAGAGTGGACCTGTTCCAGGCAGTTGGCGGGCGATTCGAGCCGCTACATGTCTACCTTAGGTTTACCCCGCTACGCCAGGCTGGGGATGTCGGGCTTTTTGTCACGACGCACTCCCGCAAGTCATAGCCGCTGGTCGTCCTGAGACTGACCACGGGAGGCCAGCGGCGGCGGGGAGAGCTCCCCTTTGTCCCAGGCTCCAATTCCTCGTCCGTCGTCTAGCTACCTACCTAGCTCGCGGACGTGGCGACGGCAGCGGCGGACACGAGTAGTCATGTGCTCCGGGGACGCAGATATATACCAGGTATTCCGTCGCCCCAAGAAAACGTGGCCAGCTGGACACAAAATCTGCACACCTCAGCTGGCCGCTGGTTTAGTGGCTGCCGAGTGTTCCATCCATGGATGTCTTTTCCGCGTTGGCCTGTCCCCGGCAGTACACAGGGAGTGCCAGCACGACCAAAGGGCCGTGATGGGGCGCCCTTGCCTGGGTGTCGGGCGACAAGAGGGTGTGCTGGGTGTGAAGCGCCAGACGATGGCTGCCTTCCATGTTGTCCAGGATGCCGCAGTCTCGTCTGTTGCCATGCAAGTCGACCGCCGGAGAGGTGCTTGTTTGCCATCCAGCAATCAACATTCTGCCTGACTGTGAGTACTAAGGCACGAATGCCCGCCTCGGAGGCCCAGCACACGGGCACCCATGGTGGGGTGTGCGTGGATGTCCTCGTCGCAACACAGCCGCCAGGCCTCGGAGAATTGTCTAGGTGCCATCAGCCTCGTATGCCTCACCTTTTTTGCCACACAGTAGTATACATTACCTCTCGCTAATTCAATACTCTACATACTCTATGCTCATCATATTATACTCCAAGGCACTGATTCCTTAGCCAGGCCCCGTATAGAAGACGTAGCCCCTCGTCTACCGCTTTGCTGCCTACCCTGTACCACATTTTACCTTCCTGGCGGGGCTCCGTTTTAGACGGTCCGGGCGCCAGGATCCATCCCGCCATTGGCTGGCGTGGGCTTGTGCCTGGGGCAGCCACCGATGACCTCAATCACCAACAGCTAACCCTGGAAAGTGGACAGCTTGAAGCCACCACGCCAGCAGCTATCGTCGACAACTTGGTTCCACCTCATCACTGCGACACACTCACCCACGCCATCTGCCGCGGCGCATCACCACTTGGCAAGCCTAACACGCGCACGACCTGCCATGCACGCCTGCCACACATCACAGCTCATCCTCCCGTCCACGAGTGCTGCCGTGGCGCCCTTACAGCTCGACTCCTGAGAACCGACCACCATCCGTGGACGCGACACGACACTCGATACGACACGACACATACGACGCGCCGCGATCGATCCAGACGGCCATTTGCGCCATGGCGTCGGCGGCTCAACCGCAACGGCTCAGCAGTGCCATTCTGGGCTTCGCCCTCGATGGCAAGTTCCCCGACGACGTTGCTGAGCTGCCGCCCGTCTCCGATACAGACCTGCAGCCAGCAATCGACTCCCTCGCCCACACCAAGACAGACCTCGAGGTACGCTTTGGTAGCTTATTCGGACAGACTGTGCCGCTCACCGGGTTAAAATAGACTGAGATACACACAATAAACGAAGAAACCAAGGACGATGTTAGCTCGTGGGTCAAGAACGCAAAGATCTTGCAGGACGACATCATACGCTCCAAGGCAATTGCGAACGACATTGTCCGCCAGTCCGAGGCTCCCGATGTTTCCGGCGAGACTATTGCAGACGCCGAGTCAAAGGCCGAGCTCCTCAATCGCGAGGTGCAATATTCGCAACAGCTCTCTGGCGTCCTACACAAGATTCGCCGTGTCAACCAGCTTTTGAGTGCCGTGGAGACGGCGAGGGACGAGCGCCGCATCCTCGATTCACTGCATCTTCTAGAGCGTACAGCGCCCCTGATACCCATTCTATGCCTCTGCTGCAAACTGACATCCCGCAGAATCATGGGCCGCGCTCGACGAGGTTGGCGTTAGCAAATCGTGCCGAATCATACGGCTCTTGGACGTCCGCGCGTTCGAACTCAAATCCGATGTCCACGAGGTTTTCAATAACATGTGGAGGGCGCTCGTTCGTGTCGACGTGGATGCCGGAGTGGTGGCCATCTACGACGCGCTTGACGGTAATAAAATCCGATGTCTGACACGTGATGCTTGCTAACTGATTCAGGCGAGACCATGACCCTCCAGGAAGCCGTCATCGGCTTGAAGGCATATAAGGAGGTAGACGAACGTATGGAGCAGCTCTGGCGCAATGTCGACGCCGCCCTGGTGACGCCCCGAATGGACGTCAAAAGGACCACCTTTCCTGCCATCAAGGCAAGCCGGGACGTGCTCGAGCTGGAAGGCCAAGCAAACGCATCCATTGACTCACTTCTGTCGGATCTCGAGAATGTGTTTGTCTTTTTGTCTCACAAGCTACCGTCGGACCTACTTCAGTCCTTGTCAGCAGTCATGATGGGCGAGGTTGTACCCAGGCTCATAAAGCAGTGGCTCAACCCCGCCGTGCCAACTTCACTGGCAGACATGGCCACGTTTCAGGGCATGGTCTATCGTACGACGGCGTTCTGCAGCACTCTGAGCGAGAACGGATACGCTGGTTTCGACAAACTGTCGGACTGGGCGGACAAGGCCCATATGACGTGGCTTGAGAAGTGCCGAGAGACCGCCCTAGATATGGTCCGACGAAAGCTCACGGGTGGCATTGGCCAGTCGAAGCAGGTCGAGAAGGTGGAGAAGCACATGGTGTCACTGTCAGAAGGAAAAGAGCTGGCTACGACCGGCGCCGGCGCAGCAGCCGATACAAACGATTGGGGCGAGGATTGGGGTGACGCCTGGGAAGACAATGCTGACGTGCCAGGCGGCAACGAAACCCACGCCGAAGTCGGGAGCAAACCTGCCAAGGGGACTGAAGACGATGGCACAGACGCCTGGGGCTGGGATGAGGAGGAGAGCACCGACCACACAGGCGAGAGCACAGCTGCCGCCGCACATGACGAGGACGACAACGCAGCAGCCTGGGGCTGGGGCGATGAAGATGCTGCCGCCGAACCGCCGCTTGCACAGAGCAAAAGCAGAGGTCCGGCCGCGAGCGCAAAGAAGGAAGGGACGCGGGAGCTTGTGCTCAAAGAGACGTACAATATCTCATCGATGCCTGAGCCAGTCTTGGAGCTCATTTTTTCCATTCTCGGGGATGGAGCTGCGCTCACTACCGATAACGACCAGTACAGCCTGGTCGCCTCGACGGCCCCCGGACTTTTCAGCTTGCCTACATTTGCCCTGGCGTTGTTCAGGGCCATCTCACCACATTACTACTCTTTGGCTGCCGGTGGCAACATGTAAGTTTGATGCCATTCGGGGCAAAAAGCGGCGGTATTAACGAAACTAGGTTCTTGTATAATGATGCCATGTACATGGCCGAAAAGCTCTCCGGGTTCGCAGCGACGTGGAAAGAGCGGGCGGATTTGACACCGAGAGCGAGAGCCATGTTGAGACTGGACAATGACATCAAGACGCTGCAAAGCTTCGCAAATCGCAGTTACGGCAGCGAGATGAACCTCCAAAAGACAGTCCTGCAGGATTTACTGGGTGGCTCCCAGAGCCTGTTGCAGCAGGACGAAATGGAGGCAGCCGTGGAGGCAGGGACAGCTCGTATCAGGGCCATGGCAGCAACGTGGGAACCCATTCTTGCTCGTTCGGTCTGGTCCCAGGCCGTCGGTTCGCTCGCGGACGCGTTGGCGACGAGACTCATCACTGATGTCCTCGACATGTCTTCGATTGGCCAAGAGGAGGCATACGGCATCGCCAAGCTGATCGCGTCGGCCACAGAGCTCGATGAACTGTTCTTGCCCAGCAAGCTGGGCGGTACAGAACCATCCTCGGATGAAGTCCCTGCCACGGCGCAATACGCCCCACAGTGGCTGCGGCTCAAGTACTTGAGCGAAGTGCTCCAGAGCAACCTCAACGAGGTCAAGTTTCTCTGGTGTGATAGCGAATTGAGCCTCTACTTTACCGTGGATGAGGTGGTTGATTTGATCAACGCTAGTTTCGAGGACAACCCCCGAACAAGGGAGACCATCCGGGAGATTCAGAGCAAACCTCGGCCGATGGATCCTAATCACGAGACTTGAAGTGCGTCGGAGCCGACGGCGCTGCGTCGTATCTAGGTCTTGCGCCGGCCCCGTGTTTTCTGCAAGTCGAGCCGCCTGGCGCAAGTCGGATCCAAGGGGTCGTTCGGGACGGCTGGTCCCGGCACCTGGATCGGATAGTGAATGCCGGGCAGAGGCGCGGAAACGGCATTGCAAACGCCACAGGGTACTTCGGACTATATTGCTCACTAGCCAGGTTCTTCTCGCAAAGAACCCTGTATCGGATCAGGGGACAGACATAGCCTGACAATGGCACGTTTATGAGCCGATGCCACTCTGGCGCCTCGTCCGAGCGCCGCCAACAACCATATTGCAAGCAATGTTACAATCATCAACCGCACCGCGCTCTGTGGGTCGTTTATTTGCTAGGGCCTTGTGCTACACAGACGGGCGTACAACCACCGAGGAGGATCCGTGTTGCGGTCCCAGGCCCCAGGCTTGTGGTCTATCTAGAAGCGCGTGCGTCCGACTGTTGACGCCAAGGCTCGGCAAGATCTGCGTCTACTGCACTATCTACGTCCATGTGTACGCCCTGCCCAGTGATCTGACTGACTCTTTGTCAGTGGTGTAGCGATGTGTCGCACGGCAGACGGGCATGGGCCTGCGCAGCCGAGCCTGCAAGCATGGGAGAGGGCTACTCAGAGGCATCTCATCACGCAGGACATTACCAGGAGGAGTGGGCGTAACAGCAGGCGATCTGTGAGACGCACGCACGCATGCTGCGACGCCGGCACAGACGAGATGCCTCGCGTGACTGCTGTACACCCCCTCGTCGGCGTTCCTCGACTACTGCTCCTGTTGGATCTTTCCCGTCGCTCAACATCCAATTGATGCAGCACGCCACGGGGCTGCAGCTCGGGCTCGGTTGCGATTGTCAAACGATATCGCCAGCTCGGGATGCGAGGAATGACGGAGCTCTGGAGGTTCGGTTTCATGCCGGCGACACATCACCCGCATCGAGCGCATCACGGGGTCCTTCCGGTCTTCAGTCCTGGCGGCCAACGCATCTGCGAGGGCCTGAGCCATCCGATCCGAGAGGGGAAGAGCCCTCAATGTCGACATGGGGACATGGTGATGAGCTGCAGGTTTGCCAGCCTCATTCTGGCCGGCGTCGGTGACTGGCTGCCAAGCGACTCGGCAACGGATAAGACATGGTCAGCGCTACCCGTGCAGCGACCGCCCTTGAGCAACGACTCCTGCGGGCCCATCAACGGCGGGCGGCGGCGGCGCCTGTATCACTGACTGACTATTCGCCTCGCTTACGGCGGTCCCTCGGCTGTTGCTTACTATTGGCAAACGGACGCCTTGTCTCGCGCGCGCAGCGCACGCCGTGAGGCACAAAGACGTGTCGCACAGCAGGCGGGGCCGAGGCCCCTCTTCGGCACTTGCGCGGCGGCAGCCTAACTGCGGGCCGGTCCTTGGGGATGGTGAGACCTCGTGCAGGCGTCACGTTGACGTCGCGGAGTCCCCAAGCGGGAGCCACGTCAGTGGGACTAGCGGACAGAGGCGGCAATAGACGACGGCGTCGAACCGCAGGTGAGGCGTGGCAGCGACCGGTGAAGAGGATTCGGCTTGGGCAGACCACCTGGGACTGACTTAGACCACCTGGGATCACGGCCAGGGAGGGGAAAAAGCAAACACAGGCGCACCGGGCCGTGTCAGACCACCCGGAGGCGTTCACGGGTGGACCTCCCAACCATGTGTCGGGTGAAGCTGCAGGCCGCCCAAAACGGTGCATATTTCTGCGCCGCCCCGGGAGGGGCGTGTTGGAGGCTTGCCATGGAAGACGGTCCAGGGAACGTGCGGCGTCACTGTTTTGTTTTTTTGCTTTTGGCGCTGTTCCTGGTTCTCGGGAGCGGGCAGCACTGGCAGCTTCTGGGCGCTCTTGCGCGCAACGCCCGAGGGCGGAACTGCAGCGCCAAGGGCCGTCCTCATGACAGTGTGCCTCGGCCAGAGGATCGACGGCCGTTGGTGCACGGCCATGCGCGACGACGATGCCGACTCGGTGGTCCTGGAAACATGGCGCTGGCTGTTACGGCGGACAAAATACTCCGTGGAACCTCGGCCAAGCACGCCAACGCCGGGCCTATGATCAGACACGCCAAAACGAGCATCGTTCTGCGCGGGCACGAGTCACCCGCTCTCCGCCCAAAGTCGCGTCTGGCCAGCACGAACCGGGACCATTCAGCAAGAGTCGTTGGCGTGGCCTTGACACCAATGCACAGGAGCTCCAGGTGGTGGGAGGCCCGTCCCGACCCCAAAGTGACCAGTCAGTCTGCAGCTCGACACGTGGGGGGTCAACGATGGGTGATGAGGGGTGGACGGACAGGCACCGAGCGAGGAACGTGCACAGCCGCTGAGGAGGACGACGCCGACGGACGAGGAGCAGACGAGCACCAGAAGATGGCCGCAGCGACGAGCTGGGGTTCACGGAAATTACCGCGCGTTTTGCCTGCGGAGCGGTGAAACTGGGCGTCAATTGAACCCTCGCGGCATGATGCGCACGCTGGAGGAGCTTCGATGCGTTGTCCGTGGCCCAGCAACACGTACGCAGAACGCGTCATGGCCTCTTCGCTTCCAAGGAGTGCTTCTCCTAGGACGATGTGCTGTCGCGTGGGGAAGATGTTGAGATACGAGGTCTCTCGGGCTGGATGCTTCGGCTCCCTGCCTGCCTGCCGGGCTGACTGCTGCTTCTGCTGCTGCTTCTGCCACTGCTGGTGGCGTGTCTCCTGGTGCTTGCTGCCTCTGCTGCCGCCAAGCGGCACGGGCTGCACGTCAGCGAGCCCGTCGCCCACGGAAACGAGAGGATGGGAAACAGGAGCACGAACACGACAGCGAAGGAGGCTGAGGCACCACCCCCAGGGTTCCATTCAGCGTCCCGAGACTGTGGTCCAGACCTGGGGGAGCTCGCAGGGGGGGGGGGGGTTGGGGCCGCGCCGCCGCACGCCGCCGCGCACCGCAACCTGCAGGAAGCAGGCAGGGCAGGCAAGCCACCATCATGGCCCAAGGAGCCGGGGGGCAGGGCGTACAACACCCGACAGCTCTCTGCGACTGCTTGCGCCCGCCAGCCCACTGAATCGTGCGGTACGGTGCGGTACGGTGCGGAGCTGTGCAGTGCAGTGCGCTGTGGACGGTTGCGCTCCCTGACCTGTCGAAATCGCCTTGCAGGCTGTCTGCCTGCCCATATGCATTTCGCCGACAGGAACAACGGCGGCGGCGCTTACTGCATGCACCTGTCTCTCTCTGGGTGCTCAACTCTCAATCCACGCACTCCCTTTGCGTTGCGCTGCGCTGCGCTCCGTCTGGCGTCGGGGTCTTCCGCTCTCAACTGCCTCACCCTCCAGGGCGCGGTGCGTGCAGGCCGGGGCGCACAAGGCGCTGTTGGTGCGGGCGCGCTCCCTGGGGGCGCGACAGGTCCGTCCTTGCCCTTGTGTTTTTCGCCGCCGCCGCCGCCGCCGCCGCCGATGCATCCCTGGGGTCCATGCGAAGCTGACGACCAGCTGAACCCCGACTCCTGCCTCCCCTGGGGAGGCTATGTGCGGGGGAGAACCGCGGAAAGCAGCCAAGTTCGCGGGTTCTCTGGGCGGTGTCTCTTGCTCGGATGGACTTGCTCTGGTGACTTGGCGAAGGTGGCCTGTAAGTCACGATAACTTTGATGCACCGGAGCGGGTGTACGAGCAATTGTAGATACATATAATATTGCATAACATATACACCATTTACGGCAGCATGCCACGGATGCTCGCGCCTGCGGGGTGCGTCTTGACTCTTCACGGCCTACCACTGTTTCGCCGAAGACAGCACGCAGGCACTGCAGCAGTCGACAGACAGACTCAGGAGCAACGACCTGCCTACGAAGCACACGGTGGCTGAAACGTGGTGGCCGTCGTGCCACCACAACGCGTAGGTACCGTGCGGTACATACGTGAGGTGTAGTATTATGACGGCCCGGAGCTGCCAGGCAAAGTCCATTTCCTTGTGTGTGCCTGTGTCAAGGTAAACTAGCCATCAGGGCCCGTCCGCCTGTTTCTGCAGCGGGACACGGTGGAGCTGCCCGTCCAGGCGTCTAGACATCCAACCCACGTACTCGTACGGAGTTGATGAGGAACGAATTCACCCGTCCACCCATCCGTCAAGGTGCGAGCCGGTTGGTACGGCGAGTAGGTAGACTGCCTGCCCTGGGCAAGAAAGAGGGCCAAGTGCAGTATAAGTCATAGGTGTTGTATGTGGGCCGGGCTGGGCCCTGTTTCTGTTGACTCGCCTGGCGCCGACTTACACGCCTCGAGGGAATTCCCGTAGGGCGTGTACGAGTAGGAGTTAGTAAGTACCTACCTGTACGTCTGCACGAAGTAAAGTAACCAAGAGAGAGGGTGCATGCGGGCACTCCCGCGGCCCGGGGACTGCACCGGCCGTCGTCGTGAGCCAACGACACGCCGTGTATGCACAATGCGCCCGTCGCGGCTCGGGTCGACTGACCAGGCAAGGGTGCCTCCTAATATACGCCCATGACGCGCCAGACAAGGAACGAGGCGGCAAAGAACGAAAAAGGAAAAGCACAAGATGGACACGTCGTCGAATGCCAGAGGACACGGCACGCATTGCCAGACAAACAAAACAGACAGGCAGGTAGTCAGACACAGGGATGCCCCATCGCCTTGAGTCGGGCACGCATGACTCACCTCTGTCTCTCCATGTATGCACTCGTGCGCTCTGCCGGAGGAGGGGCGAGGAACATGTCAACGTGTCCATCTGCATTGGTAATAATCTGCCAAAAAGGTCAACCACCTTGGAACATGTGCGCGCGGAAGACAAAAAAGAAAAGAAAAGAAAACAAAGGCACACACCCGGAGGCGGGAGCCATGCATGACATGACTTGATTGCAAGCACCTTCTCCCTCTTGCCGCCCGGGAACGCCGAAGGACGAACTCTAAAATAAATCGAAACAAGGCAAGAGAGGGAAGGACCAAAAAGATATAGCAGTCTTGGGGTGCAGGAAATGAAGGGGCCAGAGGGAGGGCCGGTTCCGGCGCCGAAGGTGCGAGACGTTGCCAAGCGTGCACGGGCAGCTTGTGCGTGACAACGCAGTCGATGCTGTATATCGCGACAACGCCTGACGCCTGGGCGGGTACAGCCTTGGTAATTTGTTCTTCACGTCCCCTCCGTGACCCCTCAATCGAGGACGAGAGGCGAGTCAGGCGAGCAGTCTTCCAAATGCCGTCCTTGTTGAACCTTCTCGTGTTGCCGGAATGTAGTCAGTCCGCAATGCACGGGCAATTGCCGCACACCCTTAGTTGCCTGTCCGACAACGCATAGGCTTGTTGTGGTAACAAGGGTAAACAGACTGGTGGCTGTCTCGAGTACAGTCGGAGGCTCGAGCAGAGTGACGAGCTCATTGCGCGGCGTGTTTGAGCTCTCGAGGTGTCGGCAGGACCTCGCTTGAAACAGTGGCAAGCGGAGAAGAGCCATGTGGACAACGTTAGGAGGGCCGAGAAGTAAGCCGACCAAGCTCTGTCGGAAGCCCCAGTGACCCGTGATGGGAGCCGCGCGATGTCCGGGTAGGCCAAGGGACGCCCAACTCGCATCCGCCTGCAGCGCATGGTTGCAGTGCAGGGTGCCCGAGCTCCCAGTGGCTACCAGAAACAGACCAAGTCGGCTGCTATCAGTTGATGCTCAAGCTGAGGTTCATGACTGTCGCCAAGATATGGTGATGGCTCGCGTCCAGTAGGCATTGTCTGCGAGCGTAGCTCGTTTGTTCGATCAAGTCGCACGGCATGGCCGAATTCCCCGCACTGACGCAGTCTCTTCCATGGCTATCTCTCCGCACGATACTTCCGAACTTCCCTATACTCGGCGCTGCCGCTGCCAGTGAAAGTTCAACGTCTGTCCTGTAGCATGTGATGACTCGAGATGGTCAGGGCCGTCGCATACCACACTGTGGCGGGGCGCTGTGTGGGACTATACCGCCGCCATGCACGCTGCTGTGCGACCGCACCGACATTGTCCTGGATGTCAGCTGCGATGGAATATACCCTTCGTGCGGGCTCGATGTCTGTGGGCGGGATTGGCAGACATGTCCTACTCGCACCGGGGAGCCCAGCATCGAGGCAGGCAAGAGCAAGCCTGGCCCCGGCGATGTCACCGCGTCGCACGAAGTACTAACTGGTTACTGAGAGTCGCGCCAGAGACAGTTTGGCGGCATGCCGTTGGGCTACTTGTCAGGAGTGTGCTCAATCTCAGTCCCATGGCTACTTCGTAGCACCGTCGCAGTGGGCATGCAAGCTGGCCACACCAGTACAAGTGCCCAGCAGTGATGTCAGTCTTGCTGTTGCTGTGAATGTGGCACACGATGTTGACCGACTTTGCCAGTCCCTGAGACGGGGCCGCGACAGTCGGCGCCAGTATCTCTTGGCGACCTCGTATTCCCGTTTTCAGTACCCTCGCAGCTCTGGGCACTTTTGGCACTGGGAAGTGCACGCCGTGGTGGCCTGCTCGCTCCGGGACGTCAGCAATTCTCCAAATGGCCCGCAGACATACAGCGGCCCCTTGCTTGTCTCTAGATACCGACCCGGCAACACCAAGACCTCTGGGCACATCGATGTCGAGTAGGAGACTGAGGGGGGCGTTTGATGGCTCTTCTGTGACGAAAATATGACGACAGCGATCACCCTGCAGTGCTGAGAGACTGCCACGACAACGATGGTCGCCCTCGTGCCTGCTTGCAGTTGCTGCGCTGTTGACAGGCAGGAATGGCGTTTGCTGCACCCCGGGGCTGGACTGGCAGAGCCAGTCGAAGCCGACACCACCATGTTGCAATCGCCGTGCGCGTCGTGTGTGTGTGAACGAGGTGGTGCTTCAGTGGACGGAACCAGGGCCGTGCATCACCAGGCCATGGACAGTCATCGCTGCTGACGCCCAGCATCCCACTGACGCGGGCGCCGGATGGCGATGCTGCTGATGATGCCGATTCTGTTCGTTCGTCATCAAATCGCCCCCGCCCCCTTCTTGCGTCCATCCATCCATCTGCTGCCACGCATCCCAGCATGCACCCACGTGAGAGCATAGCGCGGGGTCATCCAGGGCCGTGGTTGGCCAAACTGCACCATGTTTGAGCGAAACGGGAATCCGGCCAAGAGAGCCTAAAAGCAGACACGGCGAGACTCCCGAGGGCCGCCGTAGACTTGGTCGCAATTTCGCTGGTCTTCTAGAAGGATTCTCACGGCCCGCACTCGTGCTGCGACCCCTGTGCGGACTGGGCCTGCGTCGCCTCGGACGGGTGGATGCAACCTGGCCCGCCTTCTGATCCCTGCCAAGTCCTCAACGCTCGTCGGCGAACAGGTTTGATGGGAAACTCAGATTCAAGGACTCGTTGATGGATCAAGGCCAGGTTGGCAGCATGCTTGACGGGGGCCAGGTAATTAATTCTCCCTAAGTTGAGAAGCCAGCGCGTACTTCAGCGGCACTATGTTTTGAAACGTTAGCGGCCTTCCCAAGGCTTCCAGAGAACTGGACTTGTACCTTCCCGTCGGTATCTTCGTGCCTACTCCATTTTCACGGGCGGCAATGCGAGCGCCCGTCAAGATTGACGAAAGGGGAAACCTTCTCATAGGACTGATGAATCGAATTGACTCTTAAACGCAACTAGGAGGGGACTGTCACTGGCTAGTTTGGCTGCCGGACCACGTCTGGCTCTCGTCATGAGCGCAACGATGTGTGACATTTTGCGTCTGCCCTGCGTCTTGGCGACGTCTATGCTCGGGTTGCAACGATGGCCTGTTGGATTTGTTGTTTGCATCCGAGGACATGCGACTCAGAGTCGCGGATTCCCCCAAGGAGGCATCTCCGTTTACTGAGTTGGGGAGGTCGATCATGAGCGACGAGAGACCCTTGCTGAAACGCATGCATCGAAGATGATGCGAGTCATCGATGCTTCTCCTAGCCTGGCTGGCCTTGTCTCGCACCCCCAGACCATGCCATTCCGCATTCTCGGGTTTTGAGGACGTGGTGCGGCTCATCATCGCAGCGTTCTTGAGTCCTTGACCCCCGTCGAAGGAGGATTCACCATGTCGTCGCAGATTCCAGACCCCCCTTGTTGCTCGGGCTGATCAAACAATGTTCGCTGATATGTCGCTTGACATCACCGGGGTGCCTTGTCCATGCACGTCGAAGACCAGACAGCTGGGGTCCAGGAGGCCTGCGAGGTTTCCAGCGTTTTGGTTGACAAGAAGTCACACACAGTGGCCGGCTGGGCCGAGGAGCGACAGCACCCCTGGGCCATGGGCATCGAATTGCGCCTCATCCTTGGCGCGCTCGCCAGGAGGCAGCCGAGCCGATCCGTGTCGCCTATTGTGGTGCCAGCGGTGCCACAACAACCCAGCCGTGATACCTGCCCCCGTGAGCTGCAGCTGCTGAGGGCCTCGTGAGCTTGCCGGCGAAGGGATATTTCGAATCCGGTGGAGTTAAAGGCCTGGACCAATCCAATTAACCCCGAGGTCACTCGCGCCGCGCGCATGCGTGGCTCGTGGGGGCAACGGTCACATTTTCCCGGCAGTAGCATCAGTGCGGCAACGCGCATACGTGGGTGGAGGACCGTTTGCCCGGCCGTGTTGCTGTTTTTAGGAAGTCAGCAGCCCCTTCAACACCAGCACTCCCTGCGCAACATGGTTTCAAACCGCCATCCTGATGATGACGAGTTGATCTCTGCCCGGATCGTACCACGCGCAGCCCCCAAATATTGTCCCATTGCGCCGGGGCCGAGGACAATATTCATGGGCCGCAATACACAATGGTGAAGCGCGCGCCGGCCACTTACGCGACACCATGCTGACTCGCAGGATGGACGTTTCCCACACAAATACAGGCGTATAATCGTGCCATCATGTCGATCCTGCGGCTCGAGCCCTGATCGCTGAGCTGGGCGTGCGTCCGTTACAAGGGACAGGGCCGTCTATGTTTGTAACTTTGCATGCCTGCTTACTGCGCATGCCGCGAACACTGGACCTTGTGCACGGCGCAAGGATCACCGGGTCCCAGCGTAACAAACCTGTCTTCCTGGGTCAGCACTGGGCACTTCCCCGATAAACTAACACGATGGCACGGAAGTGTACCGGAGCTCCAGCCGTCCCTATTTAGTACTTCCAACGACTCAACTGTGCTGTGCCGTAGAGGCCGCACGGTTTGGTTATCGCAAGGGTACCTAGCAGTCTGCGAAGCAGAATGCATGTCTTGGGTCTCAAGTACTCACGTCGTCGTGCCTGGCAGCATCTGGAAACACGGGCGGCGTCGCCGCCTGGTCGGTCACTGTGGTGAGCAGAGATATGGAGTCCAGTCCCATCTCACAAAGCCTGCGCGTCTGGCAGGCGAGGCTGACAAGTGTCAGCACATGAAACGCCGCCTTGATGGACTTCTTGGACCACCAACAAGCCATGGGCCTGACCACCATGACCAAGCAAACGCCCTGTGCCGGACTGGTGTAATCATTCCATTTGCCAAACTTGTCCACCGGCCGACGGCAGATATGTCTCGTTCCGTACAAGCCCAGCTTACTTACTGACCGAAGCCATTCCAGGTTGCCAGGTCCCAGGGAGCGTGTGCGCCCAGAGCAGGAGGCAAGGAGTAACCGCAGATCGCATTCCCGCGCACAACGCCTGGTCCTAGATCCGTCGTGAGATGAGCTGGAGAGCCTCAGTCATGTCTCCGTCAGCCAAACTGGTTTGAGGGCGTAACTAGACGCGTCCCCGAATCGACGGTTCAGTCCAGCAAGTACGGTCCCGCGGCTTGTCCGGTCGATATGTCAGGTTGTCATCAGACCCGCACGGGTAGGTCGACATGCCATTTTTTACCGTGCCTGGACGCATGCCTCTTTACCGTGCCTGGATACAACACTGCATATCGCCGGCCCAGGGACACAATATACCATCAGGAAATACGTGAGCATACGTCACAGCGGGTCAAGCGCCTACCCCTGAGGTTGAGCATGGGCCGGTCCCTGGCCTGTCCCATTCGCGGACTCGAAGATGCTGTGATCCTGTCCTGCAGCAAAGGGGCGTGGCAAGGCCAGGTGTGGCACGTCGCGGTGTCCTTGTTTTGCAGATTGTCTGGATGCCTCCGTCCGGCAGCACCAAGGATACCTCTCAGCGACCAGGGCGAGTTGCGACAAGGACTCCTCTTCTCCAGCTGGCTCATATCATGGTCAGCAAACCCCTGCCCCCGGCAGCGAGTCAGGAAGGGAACAGTTCGAGAAGCGCCAGGAGACGTGAGGTCAGCGTGTCTCAGAGCCCTGACCCTGGCGCAGAGCGTCCAATGTGGTGGCAGATGGGTTGCGAAACCCCTCTCACCCCCTGTCCCGGCCCGTGTGCTGAACTAGGGCTGGGCTGCACATCGGCGAAAGCGCACGTCGTCTCCCGATTGGGCAAGCGTAGGGCAGCAAACGTCATTGCACTTGAGGGCGCTCCAGCAGGCGGGTTTGCCATGCCCAAGCGTGGCCCAGCTCGCCGGTTCCAGCCATCTGGGCAGCAGCGCACCTATCTTTTGTCGTTGGCCCTCTGGCCTCGGTTGGGAGATGGAGCGCAACGCCAGCTGCACCAACACCGACGAGGTGCTGGCTGCCAAGGCGAGCACAAGCAGCGGCGGCTCGACCTGGCCGCGCGCCACCTGTGAGGCTTTGTGCAGCTGCGTCGTGCGGTGGCAGACGCCAAAACCAGCACATCAGCACACCAGGACCAACATCGTTCCTTGCCAACTACACACCCCCGCGACATCTGATCATCGTGCGCGCTTCTGCTGGCAAGTCGAGCCGCGTGCGAAGTGGCCCTTGGCGGCTGCAAGTTGAGACGTGCCCTACCTATTGACATGGTCCACGTGAGGAAGCCTATCCCCATTGAAAAGTCGGTGAAGTTGTGCACGACGATGGCTCTGCGTCGCTACCGGAGGGCCGTGGATTGGATGCATCCATCGGCGAGTGAGGCAGCTGTCCCGTTGGAGCCGGGGACACCGAACTGGAAAACTCTCCGGAGACAAAGGTCGACGCGGCCCTGCCCCAGAACGCTCAAGTACGATAGCTCCGCGTGCGCGTTTGCGCCGCGAGGTGATGATGCTGACGACACCATGTGGAGAAGGGCTCCAACGTGCCATTGACGTCGCTGGAGAAGGGACCCCCATGTCGCCCCGGCGATTGCTTTCTTTGGGAGACGCAAAAGGGCAGGCGCAACGTCGAACGTGTGTTCGATTCTATTTCGGATCCTAAGCGAAACCGGGGCATGGCCGCGCTGCGCCTTGTCGGCCGGATCCTGCAGCATCGGGCATGCGGACTTTTGGTGGGGGGTGAACGTGGCGCGGAGAAGCTCTGCGCCTCATGACTGGAGAGGTGGTTGGACAGCGGCACCAGACGCAGGTCTCGTGGCGGCATTGACTGAGCCAGAGCAAGGCACCAGTACCTGTGCTTCACGGCGCCAGCGTATCTCGCGCAACCCAGCGGCGGAACAAACGTCATGGGGGGCCCGCGCCTGACAAGGCTGCATTGTGCAGACGCCGATGCTGCAACGTGAGCGCCGCACAGGAGCGGCGGCGGCGGTGGCGGCGTGTGTTCGTTCTGTCCTGCGTTCCCGTGAAGGGGCGTCGCCGATTTGGCGCCGGACCGATTGGATGGGGCCAAAGATAATATCGTGACAATGTGTCGGAGCGTCAATCAGCGCATTGCCAATCAATTGACGTGGAGTTGAGGACGAAACCCGAGGGCAAAAGCGAGCCTGCGCCTCGTCAGCCAGCAGGAGCTGAAGCGGGACCGAGGAGCAGCGAGAGCGGGCATCGCACGACTTTTCCAGCCTTGGTCAGGCAGGTGGGAAAGAGACCTTGGGTACCTTGGGTACATTTCGAATGTTCCTGATCTACCGAGTGCCTTGCTGCCGCATAGCATCCGCCGAGGCGGGCACTTGATTGAAACTTGCAAAGCAAGGTGCCTTCCTCCGTGCCTGTGCCTCGATGGCAGTGGCGGAAGGCACAAACGCTCCTGCCGCTCTTGCTTCTGTTGCTGCGCTTGCGCCCCGGCGCAAGGAACGACGCACCCCGCACGAAAACGAATGACGGGCAGCGGCCAAGCTTGGATCTGGCTCTGGCGTCTTGGCCGACGGGGCTTGCCCTTCCCAGCGGCCGGTTCGGCTCCGACGCTGCTTTCCTTTTCTGCCTGGTTGCCCTTCCGTCTCCCTTTCCCGGCAGCGTTTGAGGCGAGGTGGAAGCAAGTATCGGACCACTTGAGAAATGCAATGAGCTCGGTCGCAAATTGCTGCTGCAGCGCAGACGTGTGCCAAGCGTTCCCGCTCTTGCCTGTCGAGAAGGCCCACTGGCCTCGTCTGCTTCCCCTGCGCCTGGCTACTTGCACTCCACCGAGTCTCTATCGACACCCCCATCGAGCCCAGACTACCGGAAACTCAAAAGCATGGCCAATGCTCAAGCCGTCTTGGGTACGAGACTTTCTGGCCGTGGTGATGGCACGAATTTAAGTGATGTGATGCGATGCCGTGATGGCCGGAGCCGAGACACCAGACAAGCCATGGCTGCCCGCAGAGCCGCTGTCATGATCTCGTCAGTGATCGCTCCGGGAGTTCCAGATCTCAGACATGCGCTGCGCTTCACGGAGAAAAAAAAAAAGGGAAAAGCAAGGTCACGTCTGAGACGGAATCCAGGGCCGGCGACCCCCCTCCCATCCTTCTTGCAAGCCCCCTCTCCCCGCAGAGTCCCCCCGACAATCAAGCGGCTCTGTGCCCGCGGCACCCTCTTTACGCGAACAAGTCGCGCAGGGCGCATTCTTGCCCCCCGCGTTTTCCTCAGCGAGGGAGGGGGGGCACAGTCAGGTCATGGAATGCGCCTGGCACCGAAACCCGCGAGACTGGCCGGCGAAACGGCCAAAGGCGTGACTGGTCGCCCGGCTGCGGCCACTGGCAGATGTCATTGTTCAGCATGGCGCTCAAGTTGGGGAGGGACCAGCAAGGTTTGCCAATGACGACTCCGATCCGTCAACGCGGCGCGCGCCCCGAGAAGCGCAAGAGGCCGCGATCGTGAGCTTCCCCGCACTCCGCAAGCGAACGGCCATCTGTGAGGCAAGGCAAGGAGTGGGTGGTGCCGTTTCGTGGCCCTGCCAGCGCGAGGCAGAGGGCCGTTGCGCAAGGTTGCCGCTAACCCTGACGCCTCTCCAGCGGGAGCTGTCAATCAGGTTGTGGCTTGCGGTGCCAGGGTGGAGGCTGATCTGGCTGTCTGGGTTGGGCAACGCAAGCAAATCTCGAGGTTGGCCGACAATGGCCGGGTTCGCTGGCCCCGTCTGCGTGCCATTGTGGGTGCAGACGGCTACGAGTTGCGGCCAGATCATGCCGCTCTTGACACGTCACGTCTCGACGGCATCGCAGCCATGTTGTTCGATCGGCACCTCAAGTCCACCACCGTGGGCGAGTGAGTCAAAGAAAGGGGTGATGGGGAGGGTGTGCCTGGCGCATAGCGAAGAAATCAGGACGGACAAGGAAAGGCAGGCTCAGCTATTGGACCATGGTCACTCCATCTCACCATAACAATAAGCTCCAACGCAGACCGCTGGTTCCCTCGCCTTGCCCGACATTGCGCCAGGCCAACGCGCCATTCCGTGCGGCGTGTTGATGTCGACGCCGAGCATGCCGCTCTGGCCGGGCGACGAGTGGTCGTCACGACTGGACACAGTAGCTTGCCATGGCCCTAATTGCGGCCCATGGTTGGGAACGGCGCGAATGGGGGCATGGCCGGGCGTAGTGACAGTGACAGCGCGGAGAAGCACCTTTGGGGGTTGCGCTGCCATGCCCGCCCTTGAAACACCTAGCCAGGCACCACACCCGCACGAAATACGTAGACGCCAAGACCCAGGAGCAGCCGAAAGCCCGCCTTGGTATCCCACCGTGGGCCTTGGCAAACGGAGACGGGCGCGCTGAAATGCCCGAAACGGTGTCCCAGAGGGGTCAAGGGGCGAGCGGCTGTTGGCCACCCTGCGCGCCTGGTCTGGGACGAGATGGCGGTGGTGTGGCGTGAATGTGTCCGCGGGGTGCCCAAGCAACAGTCCTTGTCGTTCAATTGTGTGTCTTTGAGGGGTCCCAACTGTCCGCACGGAGACCCAACATGTGGCAACGCGGCAGGCGTCCCCAATTGAGCCACGTTTTGCGGACGCACGGCGTGCTTTTCGTGCGAGGTACCCCGGCAGAGTAGAGTGGGCGGCACGGTCATTGCGGTATGCTCAGGTTGTTGCGAGTGAGAGATGCCCGTCGGTTCGCAGGCCCGCTTGGAGTTGCGAAGAGGGCCACGGCCTGTCGCCTGTCCAAGCTCCGTCTCCAGTCTCAATGGGCTTGTCGCGGCCACCACCATGGCAAAGGGCCGAACGCTGTCCGCGGAATCGCATCCAGGGCCACGTTTACGAGCCCAACAGCGTCGCATGGCATCCCATCTGATAAACGCGAGCCGGGACATGTCCGTCATTGGTGCATTCGTCGTCGGCAGGCTGCCTGGTCCGCGGCGGTGTCCGTCATCTGTGCGGAGAGGTCATGCGGCCTCGGAGCTGCAGGTCTTGAATCATTCACCACCACCCTCGCCGCGGCGGGCTGACGGCATGCTGCATTCAACTGGACGGCGCTGGACGGAGGGACGGAGGCTGCCCAGCGGAGACCCCTGGCAGACGCGATGTTTCGCCTGCAAGACCGTCGCTCCGCGTGGCTCGGCTGCGGCTGCTGAAGGCCCTTTGCATTGCGGGCGACTCCTGCGCTGTCGTTGCATGGGCAGGCTGTCCAGCCCACGGGGAGCGCGGGGGCAGCGCGCGCCTTTGCTGCGTACCATACCCCAGTCAGTGAGCGGTGCCTCAGTTGCTACACGCACGTCAGGGCGGCGAAACGGACTTGCAATGGAAGACTCGAAGAACAGTGCCTGTCATCCAATGGCAGCGGATGTTGAAACCTGGTTTGTGGGGTGCGCCAATGGCAGACACATGGCAGGCAGGGCACTGCCAGGATAGGACGGCAGGTCGTCACAGCCGCCTCAGATGGCAAAGTTCAAACACCAGGCGGTGCGCGCTGTGCTGGTGCGCAGTTGTGCTGCGCAGCGCCCCTCCAGCGCTGGCGGCCAATCTCGTCGGTCTGGAGCGGTGCCTCGAGACGGGAGGCGTTGCCTGGAAGGCACTTGAAGACAGCCAAGGCAAACTGCCCACAGTAGCTGGTCCTACCTCGGCGTAGGTACTTGCCAGGAGCCTTACTCTCTTGCGTGGTACGCGTACTCACATCGTCTCGCGGCAAAGGTCAGTCCAAGTCCAGAGCCTGGACGGGCCCGAAGCTTCCGCCCCCATGCGGGACGTGTCTTTTGCTCCTGCCGGCTCTTCCATTCATGGCTGGCAGCGTCTGGCTCGCAACCAAAAAGACTCGTACCTCTAACGGGATTCCCAAAATGCGCGCCGTCTGGTATGCCTTGTCCGTACCTAGGTATGTACGGTACCTCATCGGGTTCTCTCCATGTGCACTTCTCCCCCCGCAGAGACCTGCCGTCGTCGAGCGTCCACCACCAAGCCCAGGAAAGTGCGACACGACGTTTTCTTGACAGCCCGGCTCCGACCATCTTTTTCGCCTCCCCCTGACCGATCGCTAGGGGTACACCCCCACTAGCCGCCAGCGGCCCAATGGAGACACGGTATTCAAGCAGTCGAGCACGGCTCTTTCTGTTGGCACTGGGCGAGCCTGCCCAGGAAGGCCTGTGTCTCTCTCGAGATGGAAAGCACCTGTCCGCGCTTGCTGCCTTGCTTTCCGTTTTTTCCGTGCTGCTGGTATGCGCGCCTGCCTCGCGCGCGACCCTCAGGGCTGGCGCAGGTCCGGCGCGCGATAGCGCTGCAGCAGCAGCTCCCTCAGGCGCACGCTATTTTCGTCCTGACCGCTCGCTGAAGGTGAGGCGCACGACACACTCTCGGGCCCGAGGAACAGACCTGCGCTGCTCCGTAAGGCAAGGTACCTACCCGGCTCCCGTCGGTCTGAGCGCCTGTGGCGGAGACGCCCTGCGGGGTGCAGCGTGGAAGGAGTCAATCATCATAGGGCAGTCAGGCGGCCATGGCGTCCGTCCGTCCTTGCCCGGGTCTGGCTGCACAGCAGGTGTCAGGTCTCGAGCTGGGCGGGCCAGGGCAGGCGCACAAAGGCAAGCAGGGGCTTGGCAGACACCGGAGGGCGGCAGGCATCACCGGAGCGAGCAGTGATTGCAGGACCTCGGGGTACAAACTCACCTAGCGGAATTGGCGGGTTCTGCTATGGCCAGACAAGTGCCGCGGACGGGATTGGCAGGTCGGGTGGTCGACTTGACGCTCCGATACTTCCGTTGTCCGGAGTTTCTAGATGCCCTGCCCTCGCTTGTGAGTAAGGTAGGGAAGAGTACTTTCTTCGCACGTCCTACCAACAGCCTGGGAGCTGCCGGCACTCGGTCTCAAACAAGAGGTGGGCGGATTGCCGCGTTGGCTGGGTGCCCCGTACTAATACCTCTGCATTTTAGGCACCTTGCTCGCATGAGGGCGACCATACTGTACCTACCTACGTCACTGCCAGAGATTACAGTACCCTTGGCTTCCATTGCACCTTCTCTTGGTTGGGCTGGTCAGGCCGATGCCAATGTACCTGACGTAGTGGTGCCGCTTGGGCGCCGTCAGCCCACGCGCCTAGCAGGTACCGCCCTCATCAACACCGAGCATGGCCTGGTCGGCCCACGCGTCCACGATGGCAGGCTGGCACTGTCCGGGGAGGGGAGCGGATCGCCGCAAATCCCAGGGCCCCAAGCCTCGTCCATCCCGTCATCACCGTCTTCAACCCCTTGCGTGCGGTGGGTGCTTTGTGCCATGCCATGAGGCACTCGTGCGTGCCTCTTGTCCTGGATGCCTGCGAGCGACCGGCTTTGCTGTTGTTGCCGTCTTTCACACCGCCTTCCCACCCGTCAACGTGCTGCCCTGCCACGCTCAAACCCCGCCTCGCCTCGCCTTGCCCTGCCATGCAACGACTGGATACCGAGCGGCGTGGCTCGTGGCCCTTGGCCTTCGGGTTTCGGTCATTACGTCGCCATTGCCCAAGCACGTCACTCCTGGACCCGGCCCCCCTCAGAGTCTTACCCGGTGATGGTGTCGGCGTGCCAGGCAGACGGCATCGCGGGCCATGTCGTGTCATGCCATGTCATTGCGCGGCCGTGTCCTGATGTTCGGGTTCTGATTGTCCAGGGGCGTCGGCGGGCGCCCATCTTCATCAGCTTCGAGAAACCCCCCCGTCGCCAACCCTGTCCTCGCTTCTCCCGGTCATCCGCTCTGCCGGCGCCGCTGCAGGATGCCAGAATCCCAGAATCCCAGAATCCCAGACCCCAGACCGACACGAGTCCGGCGCCTGGCGCCTTGCTCCTACAGGGCATAGCACGACTTGGCCGACCAGCCCTGCCCTGTCGGCGCTAGCATTTCGTATCAGAGCGAAGCGGCGTGGAAGCCAGCGTAACGACATTCCACCAGGGCGCGTCACCTCCTCGAATATACGAGTCGGCTCGCCCTCAGCGGCAAGGGCGTCCCCCTGACCGCCCATCGGCCATGCTGTTGCATGTCTCTCGTCTCCAGCACAATCTCCCGAAGAAACGCGCCCCCGGAAGCTGCCTGGCGCGGCGGGCCCAGCCCCAGTGTGCAAGCCCGAATAATAAGACACGAGTTGACGAGGCGAGCGCGCACCCCTCCCTGCCGCCCAAGTGCCAGGTCAGGGCAGGCCAGGCCAGGTTGCTGCCCCATTGCGCGCAGCTGTCCCCTTTTCTATCAGTCTCGTCATCCTGGGCCGACATGCGTGTGTGCGCGCGTGCTGGCCGCGGGACAGGAGAGGACAGGGAAGGGGGATGGGGAGGGAAAATCCCAGATGCTCGGGTGCGGTGCCAACTGCGCAGAGCTACTCGTACTTCGCAGGGTGGCCAGCTGGGCTGCTCCTGGGCCAAGGGACAGAGATGGAGATGGGGGCACCTCGTACCTGCTGTACCTTTGTCTTGTTCCAACAGGCGGGAGTGTGGTCTGGGTGCTGAGTTGCCAGCCAAGCAGCCAGCCAGCCTGGCCTTGCCCTGCCCGCCTACACCACCTCACATCGCCCACCTGCGCGGCGGCGCTGCGCAAGAGCGCCAGAGGCAGAGCCCAGCCCAGCCCAGCCCAGCCCTCCTGCCCCTCCCCTCCTCGACCCCCAAGCCCACCTCAATCCCCCGTCCTCGTCCTCTGGGCTCTCCTCCACATAAGGTACTACAAGGTATCCATCCATCCATCCATCCATCCACCCGCACGCACGCCTCGCTGTGGATCCGCCCGGGCGTTCAGACAGGAGGACAGGCTTTCGCACACGCCCCCCCTGGCGCCCCTTCGACCACGCCCACGCCCACAGCCGCCTTCAAACCCAAACCTTTCTTTCTTTGCGTGCGTGCCCGAAAAACCATACCGCTGTGCTGCCGCTGCCGCCGCCGCCGCCGCCGCCGCCTCCGCTGCTGGTGTTGCTGCTGCTGCTGCTGCTGCTACCCACAGCAGCCACTCCGTGGACTGACTGACGGACGGACTGACTGACTACTACTACGCCCGGATCCCACACACCCCGTCCTTTGACTCAACCACCTTTTTCTTTCCACCGCCAGATTCCCTTTTCCATAATAAACACCAACGCACGCCGTCCACGAGCAAACGACAGACCCTTTGTCCCGCGTCCACCTGGTTCTCTTCTCCCGCGCATCCCATCGCCTGAACGCAACGCTGCATCGGCGTGCATCTCGACATTCTATGCACACGGCCCTTGCTCCTGCCTGCCCTGCCTGCCCTGCAGTCTGACTAAGAAGCGAAGCCATCTGCCGGCACCGCCAGACGGCGCCTCTTTGGTGCGAGCAGCTGCACCTCTGACGACAGACATCTTTCTCGCTGCGGCTCTGCGGTCGCCGCGCCAAAGCCAGCCACAGCATCTTCAACTCGGCAAGCGAACGCGGAGGGAGAAAAAACAACGGCCTGGCCCGTTTGTCGCAGCGAGCCGTCTCCCTCCACCCAACTGTTCTTCTCTTCGGCAACGACGGCACCGACGCCAGGACCACCGATCCGCTGCCGCCATCCCGGACTGGCCATTTGCACAGCTTGTCGTCGAGTGCCTCGCGCGCCCGACTGATCTCTGCCCGTCGCCCGGCCGCTCTGCTCCTCGCGCTGGCGTCCACCTGCTAGCCGAACGGGCGTCGCCCACGGGACACAGACTCGTCGCATCTCACCCGCGCCTGGCCTAGCTTCCCTGTCCTTTTTGCGACGTCCTGGCTGAAGCGCAACAGCAAGGCCTCTCGGCCTGCATCGTACGCATACCCCAAAGCAGCGACTTGCATACGATACCACCACCACCTGCTGCCACCTCACCACTCCCACCCGCGACATTGGGCCTCGCTCGAACCTGACAGTGACGGCGAGATCTGCCCCTAGCTCCCGTTCCCGCTTCCGGCACAACCACCAACATCACCACCACCACCACCACCGCGTCCTCCACCACTCCTGGGCCTCGGGCTGGGTCGATTGTCTGTCGCAAACTGCGGAGCCTGCTGCTGGACGGTTGGCGCTGCTCGTGCACAGAGGCCCGCCTACCGGTGCTGACCTCGCCGTCTCTGCCCCATTGGCAAGTCGCCCGCGAGACACGCATCGCCAGCAGCTCCAATACGACCCTTGACTCTGGTGGCCAGTTGAACAGCCACCACGCCGCGGATCTGCTATTTCTGACTCCTTCCCCGCATTCTGTTCCTGCCCCGGCCCGTCCCAACATGCATGCCGGAGCATACCTGGGCTTATAAATGTCGACACTGCCTTCATAGGCGCGCACCTGGCTCGCTTGCTCTGTGTCTCGTGCTTCCTCTGGCACGGCCATGTCGAGCGACCTGGACTCTAATCCAATGACTTCAACACAATCTGTGGACCCTACAAGGTCCTCTTCGCTTTCTGCCCAGCTCAGGCGCGCCCGCCCGAGCCACGTTCAGACAAACCTGCCGTCATCGCAACATCAACATCCCCAGCAGCACCATTACCACAACCAGCCGCCCCCTTCTGCTGTGCCCGTGTCCGCCATCAGCTCCTCTTCTGTGGCCTCGAGCTCACGACACGGCTCACCCATCATGTCTCCTGAGACAGCCGTGTTGACGAGGAACTCGTCCATACAAGCGTCTCCGGAGCCGATTCGACCGCGGGATGATGACCAATGCCCTCCTAGCTTTCAGCTGCCCGATTCCATTTTATCACGAAAGCCCAGTGCGAACTCTCTGGGCCGCAGTTGGCTGAGCAGTACCACCAGTCCCATTGCGGAAGCTGCGTATTCGAACAGCAGCACCATCAACTTGGGCTCCGGCAACGCGCCATCAAATGCCTCGGCCAACGCCGTCCCTGGAAAGACCAATATCATCCGTCGCTTGTCCAGCCGGGCATCAAGGAGCATCACAAGCAGGAGGCGTCAATCATCTGCTGCTCCGGCTAGTCGCGATGGAAGTGTCGGCCCCTGCTTCCTCAGACGCCGAAGCGACAGTAACACTACCGCACCGCCCGAGTATGCCACTCTATCGACAGACTCCGAGTCAGACATCGACGAGCGCGATGACTTCGCGTCAATCAGGTCTTTATATCTCGACGGCATGCCTCGGGGTTCCTCTGCCAACAGCACCACCGGATCCATCCCTGGGAGCTCCAATAACATGGCTGGTCCTGTTATTCCCTTGCAGCTCCAGCGTGGAACATGGCTGAGGAAGATTTCCAAGAAGAATCGCTCCAAGCGCATTCGTCTTGTGTATGAGCCCGAGACCAACAAACTCACTTGGGACCGGTCTCGACCCAACAAATTCCTCCACGTCGACGAGATTCGTGAGATCCGTACTGGCTCAGACATCCAACAATATGGTCGCGACTTCAATATCCCAGAATCTGAGCGGTCCACATGGTTCTCTATCCTCTATTCTATTCCCGAGAAGTCAAAGACCAAGTTTCTTCACCTCATCGCAGATGACGTTGAGACCTGCTTTACCTGGACTATTTTCTTGGACGCCATGCTCAAGCACCGACAAGAAGCCATGACGTCCCTCATGTCGTTCAATGACCGAGCCATCGCGCAATACTGGCAGAGTGAGATGACGAGACAGTTCGGCGACCAACAGCGTGGCGATTCGCAAGAGGAAATGGACATTGCAGGAGTCATGCAGGTCTGTCAGAATCTCCACATCTACAGCTCGCAATCCACTTTGCAATCCAACTTCCGCCTATGCGATGCTCGGCGTCGCGAACGGCTCAACTTCTCCGAATTCCTCAACTTCGTGCGGCTCATGAGGCAGAGGTCAGAGATCCAGCGCATCATTCGCAGCATCGCCGCCAAGCCGCAAGCCGGGTTGACCTTGGCCGAATTCCTGTCCTTTCTCCGCGATGTGCAGGGCGAAGATGTCGACTCCAACACGGCCATGTGGGAGAGACATTTCAACAAGTTCGTCCGCAAGCACAAAGCTGGCGATGCTGATGGCTTTGATGCCGACGGCGCCGCCAGCAATATCATGTCCGAGGCAGCCTTTGTCGGCTTTCTCTCATCTCAGCAGAATGGGCCTTTGACCGACGAACCTCAAGAATATACTCTTGACCGGCCCATGAACGAGTATTTCATCTCAAGCTCTCACAACACGTATCTTCTCGGCCGCCAGGTCGCAGGGCAGTCCAGCGTTGAGGGATATATCGCAGCTCTCGCCCGCGGCTGCCGTTGCGTCGAGGTCGACTGCTGGGACGGCTCCGACGGCCAGCCTCAAGTCGTGCACGGTCGCACGCTCACCACCGCCATTAGCTTCCAGGAGGTCATGACGACCATCAACAAGTACGCCTTTGTCAAGTCGAGCTTCCCGCTCTGGATATCCCTGGAGGTTCATTGCAGCCCCACGCAACAGGCATTGATGGTGGACATCATGAAGGAGGCTTTCGGCCCGCGACTTGTCACGGAGCCCCTGGACCCGACATCGGACAAGTTGCCGTCGCCGTCGGAGCTTATGGAGCGGATCCTCATCAAGGTTAAGAAGCCTGGTGGCAACCATGACAGCTCAGTCCCCGAGGTTACCGGTAGGCGCCGCGGCGGCAGCCTGAGCTCTCCCCTCTCGCGACCCACGGTCCCTGACACCAGCGCTTTCACACCCTCCCAGTCACTTCCGCAGAGTCCGCTCCTCGCCGCCAGCAACCAAGCACGCCGCCTTGTCAGCAAGAGCCGTGTCAATACCATCACTGAGGGTGAGGTTCACGAGCTTATGAGCAGCAGCACCAGCGACAACGAGAGCGGGAGCGAGATTGGCTCCATCGGACGATCGGCCAACAAGACGACCAAGGTGCTTGGTGCTTTGGGCGTGTATTGCGCTGGGGTCAAGTACTTTGGGTTCGATAGCCCGGCAGCCAAGGCGTTCAACCACATCTTTTCCTTCATGGAGACCAGCTTTGCGAAGCACTCGCGTACCAAGGAGGCCAAGATGGCCCTGGACATCCACAATATGCGATACATGATGCGTGTTTACCCCGACGGTCGGAGGTTCGCATCGAGCAATTTCGACCCTCTTATCTACTGGCGACGAGGCGTCCAGATGGCTGCCCTGAACTGGCAGACCTTTGATCTGGGCACGCAGCTGAACCACGCCATGTTCGAAGGCGGAAGAGATGAGTCGGGCTACGTTTTGAAGCCGCCTGAGCTCCGCGACATCCAAGTTCGCCCCTTCAATTCCGCCATCGCCGAAGGCAAGAAGGAGCGGTCTGTCGTCTCGTTCACCATCGATGTCATCTCGGCCCAGCAGCTGATGCGACCGGCCAATTTGGCCGCGGGCAAGTCCATGGACCCGTACGTCGAGGTAGAGGTCTTCCATGCCAATGACAAGCGCGACAAGAAAGAGGCAGGCTCAAACATGACGTACGAGGGCGACTCTCCACTGCAGTTCCAGACCGAGGTCATTCGGGAGAACGGCTTCAACCCGATGTTCTCGGGCGGGCACTTCAAGTTCCAGGTGACGACGAAGCACCCCGAGCTCATTTTCGTCCGATGGTCGGTCAAGCTGGCCAGCTACGGCGAGAGCTACAACAGCAAAGAGGGAGCGGCGATAGCCACATACACTGCCAAGCTCAAGAACTTGAAGCAGGGCTACCGGACGCTGCCCCTGCTCAACCACGCCGGCGACCAGTATCTGTTCTCGACCTTGTTCTGCAAGATTGATGTCGGTCCCATCGAGACGAGGCTCTTTGAAGCGCCGTTTCCGCTTCAGGACGTGGGCAAGCTCAACCGACTCGGAGGCAAGGTGTTTGGCCGCGCGAATGGCAACGTCAGCCCGCGAAGTACCTTTGAGAAGAACGGCACGGAAAAGAGCAGCATGGAGAAGAGCAGCTTTGACAGCTGTCCATGATGCCGCTTGGCCGCTGTCCGTTCTTGAACCCTGAGAGCGCCCGCCCGCGACGCCGAAGGGCCCGGGCAGCTGCTACAGCAAGACACAAGATGTCTCTGCATTATCTACGCGTAGCGAAAAGTCCATACCGACCGCAGTCCCACGATCTACCGCGATCCCGGCGCACGAGAGCGGTGGGGCTGGCAGCGTACGCAATTATTTTCTTCGGTTTTTTTTTTTTGGGCTGGTTCACCCCTCGTCCTTGTACGACCAGTGTCTCTTTACTCGCAAGCCTCCATTTCATATCATTCTTCTCTTCTACCACGAGCCTTCGGGATTTTTCACGAGATGTGTTTTTATTATTTCCTTTGTCTACAGCTGGCGCACGAAAACAGGACGGAAAATACCCCCATGGAGGCGGAGTGCTATACAACGTTGCTTGACTGTGTTTTGTCGCACGACGATTGTTTCGGGCGGGCTTTGCACGATGGCGGGGATTGCATATACCATGAGTGATTTGGATTTTCTCTTACAAGGCATGGGAAGCATAGCAGTCGAATGAGGGCAAGATAGACAAGGAACAGGCATGGGCAATCATGTTTTCTCTCCACTTCATTTTCCTTGGTCCACTGTGCGTCTGGATGGACGGACACGCATGGGCGGCCACGGCTGCCTGGAACCTAGGTCGGAGGTCGGTTCTTTTTGGATGGCATGGGACCCCTGGCGTTTGAGTTATTGATGCATTTGCGCTGGATGGGAGCTGGAATGGTGGAAGCCGAGGGGGAAACATTGTAACATGTGCTTTTTGACAAAAGACGTCGTTTCCAGTGGCTCGCGCTGCATGACTGCTTTGGCTTGTAGCCTCATGATTCAGGGGACGGGCGGGAGGGCGCCAATACGACAGGGAAGGATCCCTTGGTAGTTGTGAATATCAAAGCATCCATCCACGACAAGGTTTCGCGAGTGATGGTCCGTGAATGACGCAGGCAGATGATGGGTGCGCCCCGAGCGGGAGGAAGGAATTGGGCATGACGTCGACGTGGGCGCGGGCCATGATGAGGATGGGCATGATGGGCGAGGATGAGCATGAGATGTGCCGAAGCGGGCGTCTTGAGGGGCAGATGGTGTTTCCGCTTTGGGACGTACAGGGTGTGCCTGGATGGATGGAGGGGAGACTGCTTGCGGCGGACGTGGCGGCGGGGAGCAGAGTAGAGCAGAGTTCAGTTGAATTCAGTAAATTCAGCATGTGAGAGCATAAGAAAAAACTGGCCTGGAGCAGAGGGGTGGTAGATGGACTTGTTGGTGGGGGAGGGGGGCCGTTTTGTCTTGTCTTGGTATTTGGTGTCGACTTGTTTTGGGTTGCGTTGCGTTGTTTTGTTTTGTTTCGTTTGGTTTGGTTTCGTTTTCGCTGCCATGCTTGGGGTGCACGACGTGCTGATTTGATTGCCGCCGGGATGCGCGCTGCCCTGCCTGGCATCTGGTGCCTGGCTCGTGTCGCGAGTTTGCTTATTGAAACGTTTATGCAATACGTCACGACAGGCAAAGGCTCGACTGGCCCGGCGACTCAGGAACGGGGTTTTCGAGGGTGACGGAGGAGGAGGAGGAGGACGAGTCGCCGGATTGACGTCGACGTCGGCGTTGACGTAGGTGATGGTTGTCGCATATGCACCCCGGACTTTTTGGGCGCGCGCGCGCGCGTGGCATCCATGGGTAAGGGAGGGTGCGTGCAGAGGGAGGGGTTAGGGAGGGAGGGGGAGTGGATGCTCCGTCCAGAGTACAACGCTGGAAGATTGTCGCTGGTCGTTTCTGGCGCTGCACGCACTGCGAAGGGTTGGTGAGTGAGAGGGAGTGCCCAGGTGGGCAAGGGAGCAGCAGCGGGATGGGGGTGGAGGGGGGGCTTGTCGATGTGCGGTGACGATCGTCGCGCCGCTGGGGGGGCGAAGAAGCAAAGGCAAAGGCAAAAAAGTACAGCGAGCGCAAACGCACAGACGCGCAAGGAGCATCCAAGCATCCATCCATCCATCCAGACAAGCCCAGGATCTCTCTGCACGCAAGCACCTCTGACAACCTGGAAAGCAAGGGCGGCCGGGTTCCCTCTCCGCATGAACTGGTCCCGCCGAAGCGGGAAACGGTACGGTAGGTACCTCGAGTACTCTGCAGTTTTAGTTTGCCAGATGTTTCGCACACGCCCCTCCTCCTTTGTGTACCCGTACCCGCGTGCTTGGTCCTTGTGCTGGCGCAACGTGCCTTGCTGGGATGCAGCCTGGAGGGATTTCGCAGGGCAGAATTTTTTTTTTCTCGCCTCTGGTGTTGCTTTGTTGTTGTTGTTGTGTTGTGTGTGTATTGCGGGTGTCTCCCGTTTCGAACCTCCTGTGGGAGGCAGGCAAGGGCAGGCAGGCAGTTATCCACCGTCCGGTCCCTTTTATCTGCGGCCCGCTGGCGAGCTGTGCCGGGCTGCCCGGCGGCGGCGCTGGCGTGGACGCCGCGATATTAATGATATTACTGCATCGGTCAGGGCCTATGAAAGTACGGACTACGAGGAATTGGGCGCCCGCGGCGGCGGCATGCTCGTTTCGACTTGATGACTTGATATTGCGCGCGGGCTCATGAGCGAGAGTGCAAGGGGGCGGCGGGTGAAAACCGGTTGATTGATGGCTGCTGATGAGACGAGGCAGAAAGGGGCGCATGGGATGGATGGATGGACAGCGGATCTTTGGCCATGGACGCGTGCTATGATGCCCCGCGGACAGCCCTGGAGGCGCTCGGTGGTGTTGAGCGCTGAGGATCTGAGCCTGCTGTTGGTGCGGGCTGGCCTTTTCTGGCGCCCCGGCTGTGGCTTTCTTGGCGTCGTGGTGGCGGGCGTTTCAAGTCTGTTGAAAGCGTGGGGACTCTGGGAGCACGACCCTGTCGAGCTGTCGATTGTGGCGAACATCCATCTCTCTCCCCCCCTGTTCACCCACTCAGAGAGACAGACGCAGCTATTGTTCATCCGGTCTTTGTCCTTGTCGTCTACGGCCACCACCACCGCCACGAAGCATGGGAATGAAAGGGCACAAAGCGGAGCGGTCGAAGCGCGTGCTCACAGGGGTCTGTTATCTGGGGTGAGGAACGAGTACACGTACTCTGGGGTGGAGGGAGGGAGGGCATAGCAAGGCGATCAAGGGAAGTGAGTGAGTGAGTGGGGTGCGTCGAGCAAGATTGCATGTGCGTGCATCAGACCCAAAGACGCAGAAGGAGGACATCAGGCCACCAACGATGGACCGGGCGATTGGCATCTCCTTGAACGACGCCCCCCTGATTCCTCTGCGCCGGTGCGTGCCCTTACCCCGGATTCCTGGGGCGACGATCTCGCGGCTCTGATGGACGGCTGTCCAGTCCAGCGGATGGATGGATGAATGAATTGGCTCGCATGGCTGAAGGGGGACCACCCCCCTCCCATCTCCCGAGCGTGGGCCGAGCACGCCAGGCTCTCTGCGAGGCTGCCGAGCTGGAGCTGGAGCTGCCCTTGGGCTGTTGGTCTCTTGGGCTTGTGTGTCGTGTGTGTGGACCCTTGGCGGAGGGGAGGGAGGATCTCTGGGAACTGCCCGACTTCCAGGGGATAGTAACCAAGGTACTAGGGGACTGACCCGGCGTGTCGGGTCTGCTGGGTCTGGGTGGTACGGAATGGAACAGCGTCCCGTGCAGGAACCACTCAGCGTCATCGGGTGACAGCTTGCCCAGCCGCCTGTTCACCATCGCGGGCAGACTGCTGCGATGGGACGCAGGGAAGTGCATGTATATGGGCGTACGTATGTACGAGAAGGTACATACAAGGCCAGGCATGTACGAGTATGCATGCCGCGAGATGGGGATGGAGATGGGGATGGGGATTGCGGCGAACCGGGTTCTCGGGTGCGGCTCGGCCGACGGAGGATAAAACGCCGCGGCGTCGCCTGTGTCACTGTATGTATGCATGTACTTGCACTACAGCAGAGACGGCGCCGACGACGATGAGGGGATCTCCAGCTCCCCGGTTCGGCCCCGTGTGAGTGTGTGCGTGCGATGAAGGGTTTCTTTTTTGCGCACCAAAGCACGAGCGAGGGATGGCTCTCTCTCACACGCCTGCGCTACGGGCGCTGATGGCGCATGCGCGCCGCCGGCCGACCGACACCATTAGTGGTGGCTCGGATCAGGCACACCCGGGATGGATGCCGGGCAGATGGGGTGGTGATGGCGGCTGGCTGGCTGGCTGGCTGGATGGTGGATGGTGGATGGAACGGAGGGCATGCGAGGGCACGAACGAGGAGGGCGTGGATGCATCGAGACGGAGACGCAGGGAGACGGAGCGCCGCGGTGCATGTGGTTCCTGCAGTAGCGGCCTGCGTGGCTGCAGCGAATGCGCGAGCCTGCAGCCGGCGCTGGTCACTTGCAACTGTCCGTACGGGACAGTGCAGCGCAATAATTACAGTCCAGTGCAGTATCTTTTTGTCCATGATGGGCAGGCAGCGCTGCGGAAGGTCGTTGGGTAAGAAGCGCCATCGAGGTTCGTGATGGAGTCAACACCAGTCATGCAGTACAAGGTGAGTGGCTGGCCGACGCCCGGGCATCGACACACTGCACGGCACGGCACGGCATGGCACAAAGGTTACAAGATACACGGCCATTTCTGCATTACCTCTCCCCAACTCGGTCGAACAAGTTCACTGCACAGCTTTGCTGTCCCGTCCGTCATGCATCCCGCAGCACGAAAGCAAAACAAAGCGCAAAGACAAAGTCAACTCCGCAGGCCATGCATGCCTCGTCTGTCTCGTCCGCCCCCTCTAGTCGAAGGCCGTTTTCCCCCCCCATCTCTCCTTCCCCCCCTTTGAAGATGGATAGTTCATAGCAAATGCAGGACACCAAACAAAACGCTGCCGCCTCCGCCTCTGTGCGATGGAAACCGACATGCCAACTGTCTCCCTTCGTCCGTCAGTCTATACAAAAACAAGGGGCCACCGCCGCTCAGTCGACCCTCAGTCGACCCCGGCGTCCTCGAACCGCGGGCTCGTCGCCGGGCCGCTCGTCGCGCTCTGAGAGCTCCCCTTGCGGAGCATCCCGCTGGCGCCGCCCCGGCCCCACCCCCGGCCGTTGGTCACCACCTCGAGCGCCCGCCGCTCCGCCTCCTCTCGGCTCCCGGGGGCCCCCCGTAATGGTGACGGCCCGTCCGCCCTGCCGGCCCCCGCCGCGGCCTCCGTCTCGTCATCCGTGTCCATCAGCTCGTCTTCGAGGTTTCGCCCGCGGGGGGTGAGCCGCTGCATCTGCACTGCCTGCGTGCCGTCCGCGTACAGGCTCGGGTCCCGGCCGAGCACGCGGTCCGCCTTGCTAGGCGGCCTCCACCCCGTGTGGCCGCCCGGTCCGGGCTGTGCGCCGCTGTTGCTCACCGCCGCCGGCGAGTACGGGCTGTCGTCCGGTGCGCCCCAGCCAGCGTTAATCTCCCGCTGTCGCTGGCGCTCCCGCTCGATCCTCATCTGCTCGCGCGCCTCGAGCCACTTCGGGCTCGGCTCCCACGACCACCCGTCGCCCGTGGTGTTGCAGATGGGGAGGAACCACAGGGCCGGAACGGGCCCCAGGAGGTGTTGCAGGTTGCGCTTCCAGCCCAGGTCGAAGGCGTTGGGGAGCTTCTCCGACTCCTGCTCGTCGAGGTAGTCCTCGTACCGCTGGCGCGACTGCTGCCGCTCGAGGTCGTCGTACGACAAGTGCACCGGCCGCGACCCGTCCACGTCAAACGGCCTCTCTTCGCCCTCCTCGGGGCGCGTCACACCGGGGAGCGCGTTGGTGTGGAAGTCGACAAACTGCTGCGCGGCCTGCGGCACGTGGTTGGCCGGGTTGTGCGCGTGGTTGTACGTCTTGCGCAGTGGCGACAGGTACCTCGTCTTCTCGAGGCACTCGATGGTCGTCTGGCCCTTGGACGCCAGCATGATGTGCCAGCCCGTGAAGGCGCCGACGACGATGCCAATGATGCCGCTGATGACGCTCAGGACGATGAAGTTGACGGGCATGAGGGCGTCCGTGTACCGCACCTGCTCCTCGACCACCTCGCCCCAAACCCAGGTGCCGCTGACGGCGAAGGCGTAGAAGCTAAATATTGTCGTGTATATCAGGAACAGCAGGAAGGCCTTGTGGTTGCGCAGGCCGATGCACGTCGCGAGCCACGGGCAGTGGTGGTCCATTTTGAGGACGCATCGCCGGCAGGTCGAGCAGTGGTGCGCGCGGTCGGGCTTGCGGGCCTGGCATTTCTTGCAGAACCGGAGCTGCCCGTTGCTCTTGACGGTGAAGGACGTGGCCGACGGCTGCTGGCCCTGCGTCGTTGTCGGCAGCAGGCCGTAGCCGTCGTCGTTTGTCGTCGAGCCGGGGTTGGTGAAGACGGCCGTCGTGTACGACCAGTTGAGCAGCGCGTATAGGATGAAGCCGAGGACCGACGATGTGGTTCCTGCTCGGCCACGAATTAGGTCAGTATGCGTTGTTGCGCGGCGAGTCTGTCGTCGACGACAATGGTGATGGCGACGGCGACGGCGACGCCGCCACCGCCACCGCCGCCGTATCGAGGGGGCCGGATGCAGACGTACCTATCCAGCTGCTTTTGGCACTCACGAGGCCGATGTTGATGACCACCCATACGGCCCACGTCGTGACGCCGTAGACGAATATCAGCGGTATGTACGTCGCAAACGCGCAGCAAGCGCGCTCCAACTTGCGCGCGCACCGCCGCGACATTGTGTCCCCCTGCCTCGGATGGGACGACCCGCCGTCGTCGTCGTCGTACTCGTCCCGGTCCAATGCGGCGGTTGTGTCTCCGTCGTCCCGAGCTTCGGTGTCAATGGATGCATGTGACTCGGTGTCGCTGCTGCTACAACGTCCTGCTGCTGCTGCCACTGCTGCTGCTACTTCCGGATTGACCTCTCAGCCCATGGCATGGCCCAAGGGGGAATGGGGGGCGGCGGGGTGTCGTCGTGTAACGGATGACGAAGTTGAGGGTCGGGTGCTTTGGGGGCAAGTTGGTGCATACGTACGAAGTACGCAGTCCAAAGCGGCGCGCGCCGCGTGGTGTTGAGCTGAGCCTGGGCCGCCTGTGTTCCTTGCCTGCGGAGCTTAGGTCATCAGGGGTCACAGCCTCTGCTGCGCCGCCGGCCCGCGATTTATGCATGTCTCACCACCATCTCAAACTCCGCCTCGCCGCACAGCAGCCTACCCGGTAGCACCGCTTTTCGCTCCGAGAGACGACATCTTGCCCGATACACTTTGATTTTGCTTGATGAAAAAGAGTAGACGGCTTCCAAAAGCCCCTGAATATGCCGGGAAATCCTCAAGCTATGGCATTCTGCCGATAGGACTCCTTCATGTTGCTCATGCACAGGCTGCCAAGCTCCACCTGTGTCTGCGCCAGCAGTTTCTCGAGACACACCCGTGTATAGTACGACGACCTCCGCCAGTAAATGGTGGCATGTTGCTCCATCAAAACTTCCCACTTGAATGTAACCATGCACTTTTCTACCTGCGCACAGCTTCGATTCGCGAGAATGTACGCATGAGCCTTGCCTCCGTGCTGTATCGTGACCACCTTGATGCGCGAGAGCTGCCACAGGAGGGCAGCGTTTGCTGCTCGCCGGCGCGTCAGTTTCTCAACTGTGGGAGGCCGTGGGTGATTGGAATACCTTGAATGAGCGCCAGTAGGGCGCTGGAGCGGACCTCATTGCTCATTGCGGCTCTGAAACACCTCTGCGGCGTGGATGACTCTGGTAGAACCGCGAATGTTGGAAATGGTGGAAACAAGGGGTGGGAGATGGCAGAGCTGGATCGAGATATATAGACACGTAGGCTGCGGAGTGCCCATGTACCCTGGCATGGGCTTGTCCCCGAATCACTGAGATCAGAAGTTAGATCGGATGGCAGGCCGCCGTGGGCCAGGCTCTGCTGTTCAGACTGGTTCCCCCAGCATCACGACGTGTTTGGCGAGGGCCACCCATTCACATCGCTTTTGTTGCGTATCGCTTTTGTTGCTTCATACGGTACGCTCATTGCAATCTCAAGCCGTCCGTATACCCTCTCCTTCCGGAGATGATCTCAACCGCCGACTCTGACTTCCAACGCTGGCGCCCTTCCATGGTTGCCCATCTCAAAACTCCCAGCTTGGCCCCGTGAACTGTGTCCGCGCAATCCATGATGACGTTGTCCGACAACCACTACAACATATAACAGCGGCTGCAGATACGCTTGTTCTTGCTACACCAAGAGTAGCTCTCTTCGCCGAGCGAGTCCTAATTGTCAGGACGACCCTATTCCGTATAAAGTGGCGCGTCATCGGGAACGAACAGAGGCGAATCTTCGCGAACGAACAGAGTAGAAGCTGGCGACGGGCAGTAGTCAGAAGGCGGCGCCACCACGTGCTGTTTGTTGTCGCAGCTGCTCACGAGCCCGTCCACCTCATCCTGAGTTATCTGCAGCAGCTTCTCCAGCACCATCAGCGTCGCCACGTGCGGCTGGCATCCGTTCGCCGCGTGCAGGACGCTCGCCAGCGCCACGGCCGGGTCCCACGCCATCGAAGCCGGGTCCTGGGTGCGGACGATGGCGTAGTAGCGAGCGTCGGCGCCGCTGGCGGTCGAGACGGTGTAGTTCTTGTTGGGGAAGAGGACGGCGAGGTTCTCTATGAAACAACAAGAAGCGGTCAGCGGCGGTACTCACGAGGTTTTGCCCGTGACGGGGGCGGGAGGGGAGCGGTACGGACCGAAGATCTTGCTTCGAAGCGCAGACTCGACGTCGGCAGGGCTCTCGGACTGCGCAGACATTGTTTGCTTGGTGATGGAGCTCCTCGTTTGCGTCGGGTTTTGTTTTGGGAGAGGAGAGGAGATGGAGGAGGGGAGGAGGAGGGAGTTGAAAGGTAGAAGCAGAACATGGCGCGCCAAAGCAGAGGACAGGCAACGGGCCTGAACAGGAGCAGCGGGACCGGGCAACGAACGCAGCAGCACCGATGGCCCTCAGCATGCCCTGACTCACTGGCGACGCCCCGGCCGCGTCTTGCGTTCACGAGCTCACCCAGCTTGCCCAGAGTGCCCCCCCAGCGACCGGCTGCGCACCCTTAAGGCCCCAAGTCCCTCCTCCACGCTCTGCCACAGCCCTCGTCCTGCCTCCCACTCCTCGCACCGTCCCAATTCCACTGAGCGCAAGCACCGCATTCGGATAATCACACACGCACACGGAAGGCCGTTCATGCTCGAGACGACGGCCGAGACCCGACGGGCTCCCCTGAACAACCCCCCCTCGAAAGTTGAGTTGAGGCGTGGAGAAATTTGCCGTTGTGGGTTCCAAGCCCGGTGCTGCTGCTGCTGCGTTGTGCGAGCGAGATATGTGAGGAGAAGTCTTGTGACGGAGGAAAAATGTACATCTCACAGCATTTCTGTATGGCCATCTTGTAGTGGAAATGCGGCCCGTACATGCCGGCGGCACAGAGACTGCAGTGCATAACAAGTGTCGATGTACGACAACAGCACCAAGCCGTTAAAACTACTAGCAGGCGTTAAACGTTTCGATTGGAGAAATACAGGGAGATATTCACAAGCCCGGGCAAGGGGTCGGAGTTGAGGTTGGAGTTGAGTTTTTGCTGTCCATTATGCTCGCCAATCCGCATACTCGCTGTCTACCATCTGCCACCCTGCCTCGTCAATTTCGCCGTTTTCTTGGTGCCTCGGTCCCCTCTGGCACGAAACCATTTCGTCAGTCTTCCCTCGCTCTGCCTGACACTCCGTTCGCGTTCTGATCAATCTGTTTTCCAGTCCATCTCCCACATTGCGCCCAACCCCCATTCCTTACCAAGCCAATTCGTCACTCCAAGTTCCCCATCCACAGAGCCAAGTCGATTGCGTCAACAGTCCAAGCAAGCTGATATCATCCACTCGTCTTCTTCCGGTATATTTCTCCATCACCAGAAATTCACGCTTTGGCTTTCCGGCTGTTTCGACGCCTTGACAGCCCCCTTTGTGCCTCCGAACATCTCCCAGGCCGAGTCGGGTACGACGTATCTGCGGCTTCCATCTTTGTTCCGGGCCAAGTCGACATTGATCAAGCCTGAAGTGACCTGATCCATATACGCATCGTAGTTGGCGTAGTCTCGAGCTCGACAGCGACTATTCTCCGCTTCCGTGTGAGCAAGCGCCGATGCTCTGGTTCTGAACAGTTTGTGGCATCGGGGGCACAGGATCTTCTCCTTTCCGTGCGTGGGACCTCGGAGATGCTGGACAAGACCCCTGCTTCCCTTAAACGTTTTTCTGCAACGGGTTAGCAATCGCCTGGGAATTGTCACTCAGCGCTACGTACAGGCAAAACGGCAGAGGACACTTGTAACCGCCGAATATAGTCTTGCAGGTCTCCACTTTGAAAAGGGGATTGTCAGGATGGCTGGGATGCTTCTCGTCGAATGTAGTGTCGAGGTCGACTCCACGAATAGTAGCCATTTCCTCTGAAGTTGGCCAGCGTGTCGAGGCAACGGTTGGGTCGGCCGACCAGATGCCAGGAGTCTCTTCTGCTCCAGTGGTGCTGTCGTTACCTGGATGCACCATCTGAGCGTCAACAGTGCCAAGAGATTGAGGGTCTCCTGGGCCGCTGGCATTGCCGTTGCCAGCAGTAGGTGCAGCCGAGGATGCAATCGTCGCATAGGTGATCCTAGGCGTCGTGGACCAGTCGACAACACCACCACTTCCCGGAAGCTGCTTCTCGCTGGTGGGGGCCGTGGACCAGTCGACAACAACAGCCGTTCCAGGAAGCCGCCTCTCGCTCGTGGATGTCATTGAATTGACAGACCAGTCGGTCGCACCAGAGAACGCGGAAGAGAGACCAGTCGCAGGAGTGTCCTCCTCGACGGAAAGTCCTGCGATCCATCGTTTGACCTTTGTCGCCGCAGGCATCTCTGTAGCTGATTGTTTGCCACCGGTCGAGTTCGTTGACTCGAACAGCCACTCACGGACATGTGTGCCACCCAGCAGCGTTGGGGCCTCGGTGTCCGGCTGTGACGTCTGGGAGTCTTCAATAGACCAATCCACGACATTGTCTTTGGCTCGGAAGCCGGCTCCGGTGCCGGTGGCCTCCGAAGTAACGTCGGATCGGTGGAGAAACTGGACGAGGCCACTGGTGGTGTCCTCCCAGGAGGTCGGAGTGGCAGTTTTCTTTGCATTGCTCCCAGTGGACGAACTGACGCGGTTAGCACTGCGACTGGCCACCTCGTGGAGCTGCTCGAGCCCCGAGACGGGTTGCATCTGGCGGTCGACGCAGAGGACGCCGTCACGAGCCAGCTTTTCCACCTCCGCGACGCCTCTAGCGTCTAAAGCCGGCGGAGCAGTGCCCGTGTCGTCAGATCCCCAGATGTCGGACTTGTAGTAGCCCTCTTTGCCCGGGTTGATATAATCGGAGAAGTTGTTTCGCACGCGCCTCTGGGTCATAGCCTCGAGGTTACGCACGAACTTGGTCTTCTCTTCGCCCACTTTGTTGAGCTTCTCTGACGTGATCTGAGGGCATTCCCTTTTTTCAATGTGACGAAGAACGGCCGAGACGGCAGAAAAGGGACCTTTTCCGCAGCCAGGGCATTGAAGCTTCTGAGGAGCAGGATGGAACTGAGGTGGCTGGGTTAGTGACTGATGCGAGGGTCAAGCCAGGCGAGCTGGAGTAGCTCACATCCACAAGGTGCTTTTGCAAGGCTCGCTCGGTTTTGAAGTCCCGACCGCACTTGGGGCACCCGATGTGCTTGGGATCGTTCCTCGCACGCATGACCGCCAGGTGGTCACGGTACTGAGTCCATTCTGCAAAGTCGAGATTGCAGTGCTTGCAGTAGTGCTGGCCACCGCCCTCGAAACCGGGCGACATTGTGCTGGTGCGACGAGGCCGGGAAGCACACACGTGAAGAAGACAAGCCTCAGATGCGAGCGTGGCGGATGCACACGAAGTTGAGAGTGTGAACCGGAGCGAAGGGATTCAGGTATGCAGAGTGCAGTGTGTTTGTGTAGATACCAAGTTAGGATGCAGCACCTCTCAGTGCGTGTGTGCCCTCGTGTGTGTTTGTGTGAGTGCGTGCGTGCGTGCGTGCCTGGGAGGAGTTGGAGGAGACGGAGGAAGGAGAAGAGCAGGAGCGGAGAAGAATAGGTGTGCGAGGCAAGGGGCTGTGAAAGTAGGAAGGAAGAACCAGCGAGCAGGCAGTTGTTCAGGGGGGAGAAGAGGCTCATATAGTTTATCCCAGGCAGCCACTCATCGGGAACAATCACCAGCCAGCCTGTGCACAAGCTTTCTCGAACCACGAACTGTAAATAATGGTGCCTCTGTTGTCATGAAACCAGGCGTCGTCTTGCGATTTAGAGACTCTCGCTCCGCGACTACATGCGATAGGACTACGTCAAGCGTAACTTAAACACGACCGAGGAAGTAATCACACGCAGAGGCCATGTTTTGTGTCTTTACCTCCTAGTCGCACTACTGCGTACCTTTGGCGTGCCATTACCCCAGGACAGGAAATCCGTCGTCTTCGTCTTCACCCGACGCATCAGAATCCTCACCATGTCCTTCGCGTTCGTCCTGATACTCATAGGACCCATGCTCCGGATATACTTCGTCCTCTTCCTCGTCGTCCTCCCCTCCCTCGCTACCAGATTCCTCTTCCTCGTCGTCTTCGTTTTCGAACAGAACACTGGCCTCACCGGGCTCCTCGTCTTCGGGCACGGTGCTGGCAGGCGTCTGTTCCGCTGGTACACCAGTGGCTTTGCCTGGGTCCCGAAGGCGTGCGTTGTACCCCGTGCTCTTCTTCTTCGGTGGCTCTCGGCCGCGTAGAAGCGTGAGCTCGTCATTTGTCAACTGCAGGTTCGGCAGAGGCAGATGGAACGTCGTCGACGACGATTTCGTGGGCGTCCGATCTCCGCACTCGAGGGTTGGGGCAAAGTCCGACCGGTTGAGCTGCCTTCCGAACCGGATGGCGACGAGCTTTGTTTTCATGATGGCCTTGACTTTAGCCCACAGGCCGCCGTGGTACCATCCACTGTTGATGTCCCACGTCGACCGTACTTCTGCATTGTCCAAAAGCTCCTTCAGGAGGGGGTCGCTGATGTCGCAAACCTGCCAGACCTTGCCGTCCGTATGATATGATTCGCCGTCGAAGGTGTGACTCTGGGACTGATCCACCGCGTAATCCTTGTTAAAGCTCAATTGAGACCGTCGAAGCGATTGCCACGTCTGGTCTTCGCTCGGTAGCTTCTTCTTGGACAGCTTGAACATGAGGGTCTGGTAGATACGGTACTTGGGGTCTGTCCTAGGGTCGATGCCGTATGGGACGACGCCGTCTCTCCACGGACCTCCCTTGAATTGGTACGCTGTATAGTTGAGGTACTTCTTCAGCTCGTTCCAATTCCGCAACTTGCCCGCGAGGTGGTTGAGCAAGGAGCGACGCGTCCAGACGGGGCGATACTGGAACGCCTCTTCGAGCTGGGCGATGATCTCCATGGTCCTGGCATCCGTAACGTCCGGGGGTATCTGTGGCCCGGAGGGAGCCGGATCGTCGGCGCTGATGAAGTAGCCGACCTGCTTGACCGCCGTCAAGTTGATGGTGCTGCCATCCTCGGTCGTGCGGACATAGGGATTCTGAGAGTAGTAGTAGTTGAAAGGAAGGCTCATGTGCGTGAAGATGGGTGGCGGGAGGACGTCAACATTTGGTCCGAGGTCCATGCCGGGGTTAAACTTGAAGGTTTTCAACTGTTGCACTGTGAGAGGCGTCAGCTGAGGCTTCAGGGCGACAGTGGTGGGTTGGGGCCTTACCATCGCCGGGCAGGACCTGCTCCGCGTATCTCCGCGAAAACGAAGACTTGGACATGTCCCAGTAAAAGTCGGCCAGCCCTCTGAAGCGGTGTGTGTGCTTAATGGTGCCAATCGCTTCGACTTGGTATTTGTCCGCATTGTCTGCGAGCTGCCGCCGGAGCGTCTTGGGCTCATCCAGTCGGGCGATGGAACCAACGCCGTGGGTTCCGCCAGGCGGCGCGGCGGCATCGACGTCACTGATCTCAACATCGCCTTGCCACGGGTCATTGGTGCCGCGTTTTCGCTTGCGCCCTGTGCGCTTGGGAACGGTAATCTTGAGCACAACGTTGTGGGAACGGGCATTATGCGACATGATGGGCGGACAAAACGGGCTCTCTGGATTCAAATAGAACGGTATTGATGACCGTATAGGATCCAGAGTCTGGTAGGGGAACGCGATTAGCAGGACGTCTCGCAAGACTGAGCACGGCTGCCAGATGGACTCACATGGGTCAAAGATGGGACTCGTCCGAAGGCCCTGACGGCCCGGTCAATGTTTTCCACGACAGCGGGTACCTCGACGGCAGCGAGAGCGCGCGACGGGATTCGATATCTCGGAGCCCCCTCCTGAGATGCATCGTACTGGTCATCGTCGTCGACAATGTCGCCGGCGGACCTGTCGGTCATGACATCGTCCTCGACCTCGGAGGGAGAGGGCATGGCGACCGGCTTCAGGACTGCAACAATCGATACCGGAAGTCGCCCATCAAGAAAACATGGTACACTCTTGGCCAGTGCTCGTGGAGTGGCAACGCTGCGACGTATTTTCCGACTGGGGTCAGTGTGGTGCAATCCGGCGGGCTACGGGCGTCGAGCTTTCAGCCTTGACTCTTGATTCTTCACCGCCCGCGTGCCTGGGGGCGTGTGCGCGCACTCCACTCTCGTTCAGGCTGCCCCCGCCTTCGCTTTAGCAATACCGAGACTCCGAGAGCTCCGCCAGTCGTGGAGATGAAGCGTTGAACGATGGCTTGGTCTGTTGGCTCGAGGTCTCTGGCAGTGAGGTGGTGCGACGCGCAGGGCAGGCGCGTTAGCTAGCTAGTGTAACAGGCTAACAGCCCCCCGGAAGTTGAGAAGAAACGCTAGTCAGTGCAGTGGTGAATCGTGATGATGATTCGTGGCTTGGGCGGACATTCGGACATTGGGAAACGACCCGACTGGCGGCTGCGATATTACGTAATCAGACCAGCCCGCATGGACGTCCCACGAAAGCGGGAAGACAGGCACAAGTAGTTACAGGACGGACGTGCCCCTTTAAACCGTCCAACATCACAGCCTACAGACAAACCCAGCGTGCATGGAGCCAAACGCAAGATCTAAGATCAAAAATCCAACGAATCTGTCTTGAATACAGTTTGATCACGTAGCCCATCTAGCAGTCATACTCCTGCATCCTTGCGCACGCAGAGTACTGTGCATGGCACTGCATGCACAGGCGGCCGGCCATCACCGCCCCAGGGTGAGCGTGGGTACATGTAGCCAGTGGCCACTGTTGCCTCCAGAATGTCATCGTTTTGAGACCCTGCAGAGCTATAAGTCCGCAAGGTTTCTTGGTCAACTTTGTAACGCTAGATGACCATCCCGGGACATGGAGGTATGTGATCGAGCGTTGTTCCATTGGCAAAGGTGAGTCCTTTGAAGGCCTTGAACTTGCTTTTCGGGGCAGTCACCAAACTCAAAGATGCCTCAGGCTCTTTGGCCAGCGGATTTCTCGAAGGACTGGTCTTGCAATTCTGGGTCACCATATAAAGGTTCAACCCGATGGCCAAGGTTTGCATCGTGGCGTCGTAGTATTTCTCGAAAGTTTCGTCAACGTGGAACAGCCCAACCGCATCGTGCAGAATCACGGTCGGCAGGTGGTCGGGCGACATGGCATTTACTCCATAATGGAAAAGCGACGGGTTCGACTCCAGGACGGCATCCTGCTGCAGTGGAACTAAGACTTGCGTTGACTGCCACTGCATAATGTAGAAGCTTTTGTTCTTGAATGATTCCTCCAAGTTGTTTCGCTCCACGGTTTGCAGCCACTTTTCTTCCTTGTTGGTTGGCAACATCTCCAGCCCACGCTTCATCGGCCCACTTGTCCTCACGGTTGAGGTTGCCAGGGTCAAAACATATGCCGGAATTGACGCGGTCCTTAGGGAAGCTGTCCGAGGCTCGCCTTCCATCAGTCAAGAGCAGAACACAACCCTTGCCGCTGTTGGCATCCGTGAAGTTCTTGATAGGCAGTGTATCCAAGGTCACGTCAGTAGGCAAATCCAACTCGAGACACCGGTTGTCGATGCCCTGAAGTCTGTCGAAGAATTCGTTGATGTTGGCCTCACTCCATTATCGACTTTTTGGAAGTGCGCTGAGATTCGTCATGTATTGAATGACCAGACAATGACTTCGTCTGGATAGTCCTTGGTGAACCGGTTCGTGCCGTCAATCAATTCATCCAGAGTTGCACCAAGCGCAGCAATTGGAGTAGCAGACAGCTCATCATTTACGTGTGCTCCATAGAACTCTCCGTTCTTGAAGCTCGAGGTGCGGATGTCGAAGTACCGCACGCCGACACGTAGCTGGTTATACATGTCCAGGCTTTGAGTTTCGCTATTGTCTGGGGTGCCCAACCTTGTCCAGGGGGTCGACCTTATTTTCCACGTTGCCGCGTCATGTGAGCCGGGTACAACCACATGGCGCAGCTGGCGGTCCTTGTGATCACATCGTACATGGTTTTTTTCCAGGCGTAGTTGTTGAGTTCGAGAGAGCTGACATAACCGTAATTCTCACTTCCGGCGATGATGAGAGTCGCAGGCACTATCTCGCCAGGGAACGCATATTCGTTAGCGCCCATTCCCATTCCCTGGAGGTCAAACCAGACTCGCTCTTGATAATCAAGATCATCCATGTTGGTCGTGACGTGAGCGTTAAAGGTCTTGTTTGTGCCCTCGATCTTATAATTGGCGTATCCGTTTGGGTCGGTGAAGGTGCCCACATCTTGGTTGTAGTCGGCTTGATTCTCTCTTGACTTGCCCGACGGAATGTCTCCAAAGTCACACTAAGAAAACTGACACGGCGTCGGCCCGCCGATGTGGACAAACTTGTACGGTGTTAGATTGATAATTGTGACGTATGCGGTAGCAGGGTACGTGGTCATGTTGAGATGATTGCTCAAATGAGTGCCGCTTGTACTTAGGCCGTATAACTAAGTAGTCAATGTTCCCCGAAGTCCAATCACTGCTAAAGTATGTCTTGTCGCTGTTCGAGCATGGTTCCCCAACAGGCTCTGGCCCAGTTGATGGCACCTCGTATAGACTGAGATGCGCCCACTCAGGGTGGCTAGTCACGGCCAAATTCTCCTTGGGCGTAACTGAGGTCCCGTTGCGACTGGCAATCATGGTTTGAGAACCAATGGTGATGAGCTGCTGCACGCGATTGTTGTCATAGTTGTCATCGATAAACCAGAGAGACTTTTGGCAGCTTCGTGAGTCGACACAACCTTGTGTATAGGTACTAAACCACGAGCAGGTTCCAACAGCACCGATGTGGATATTCTGGCACTTTCTCATAATGACCGCCCAGGAAGCATTGCAGCCTTTGGCGTCGCCGCCCTTGTAGCCGTAGCTAGGATCGCTATCAAAGACGCCGACGGCGTTCTCAAATGGGGCGGGGGGCTTCGGCGTCGGCTGGTAGTATGGCGATTCGGTTCGCAAAAAGGTGGTGAAGATGTTTCGGGCGCCATGAAAAGTGTACTGGTAGTATACACTATGCTCCGAGGCCGTTCCGTACAGCCATGTGGCTTTTTGACTCTCAATGAGGACGCCGCGCGCACTATAGACGGAGAGCTGCTCTAGGTCATTGAGAATGTCCATAAGATCGGGGTCATCAATCTGATGGTCCGCAACCCATCCCCAGAAGTTCTCAAAGTATCCAGAAGCCTGCCTGGTTATATGTAGCAGTATGGTTGCAACCTCGCACTTTGGTGAGTCAGTTCCACTCTTGCTCGCAGGGCACTCGGTAGGCGTGAGTTCCGTCCCAACTGCTCCCCCGAGACAAACGTGCACGTCCCATAACGCAGCATCGCCCGCATTCTTTGCCTGGACGTTCCATTCCATCAATATTACCCCAGGTGTTGGGCCCTTGCTGGTCAAAATCAAGTCCTGAATCTTGACTGTACCGACGTCTTCCTCATTGCCTACTTTGACAATAGGCTCTCTTGGGTCAGAGAACTTGTCGCCGCTTGCAGCGAACTGGGACCACGTTTCGCCGACAATCTTAGCGCCTTTTGGACTAGTCACGGTATTCTTGAGAATATAGGTTCCGGCGTCAACATAGACTATCTTGCTGCCATCGCCGTACTTGTCGAAGGCGTTTTGCACAGCAGAAGTATCATCCGTTGATCCATCACCTTTGGCACCTTGGTCTTTAAGGTGAATGAAATCGGCTGCGGTCTTGTCGGTATACTGGTTCCTGGGCCTCTCGCAGTAAGGAGCCACCTCGAGGCCAGAAAGAGACTTCCCAAGAAGCGAAGAGTCCCGTTTATATTCCATAGAACCCATTCTCCATGCTCTTTCGCCGTTCTCGTATGTTGCTCCAATGTAATACTTTCCCAATGTGAGCGATTACAGCTCGTGGAGCGCTCTCGAAATTTCACTCACGTTCTTGAAGTAGCCCGCTTTCAAAATCTGATTCGACCTCCCGTGGTCCTTGACCTGGCCCCCTAGGTTCACATTGTCGAGTACCAATCCGGTGAATCCAGTGTCGCTTTTTTCAAGAGGAGCGGTCATTTCGATTTGATGGCAGACTCCTTGATGTTAGAAAACGTTGAGTCCACGAACGTTACGGATCCAGGAAGCATGCCGCCCTCGTTGTTATAGAGCCGGAAGCCAACCTTCGCATTGCTAACGGTAATGAATTTCCAGACCCAACCCCAGTCCCAAAGGAGCTGCACGGCAGTGTTGCTGCCGTTAAAGATCATCCTGGTAGCGCTGGATTGTTGACTGCCACCGTCTGGTAAGCTGCATGAGTTCCTTGACGATGATCAAAAACCAAGGGATCACTTACAGATACCAAAGTTGCCACCTGTAAAGGTGAGATCCGACATGACACCTCCACTGCCGTTCTCTGCGTACATCCCTTGCTGCGTTGTACCAGAGTCGGCAATGATTTCCACGTTCTCAATGGTTGTGGCCTGCGCAACCTGATAGTGGATCGCGGCAACGTAAGCTCCAGGATTAGTTTTCGTGATGTCGATTTGAAGTTACGAATCTGACTGTAGAACCGAGCCGTGTTGATATACCATTCCAGTGCGTTTCCGCCTGGACCTGTGCCGCCATCTGCTTCATAGGCGTCGGTTGACAAGACGCCGAGGCTAACAAAGCTTCGTGTGGCAAGACTTGTAGGTGGATTAACGGCGTCACCTATCATCTGGGTTCCGAAGCAGACAGGAATGGAGCTCGAGACAAGGTACTTTCCAGGTGGAAAGTACGCTATGGCCTTCGTAGTAGTTGCGCCGTTGCAGGCGGAGTCACATCTCTTGCCGTCTCTGATGGCTTTCTGGATAGCTTGCTAGAGTCCTGTGCAGTTCACGATTAGAAAGGACTTTCTCAGGGGGAAGGGGGCTGCCTCCGAGTTCACTCACGGTAGCACCGTTCGGGATCAAGAACATTTCTGAGGACCTATTGTTGTTGCGTCAACACGGTCTGCTACCGCTACATGTAAGTAACTAACCACCGTAGGTACCTAACTTGTCGCCCGAGCAAACCTTAGCCCTTCTCAACCGTGTTGGATGCGGTATGGCCATCGGATTGTTCGTAACAGCCGTGTCTGTGATCTCCTGCCTCCAATTTGCATAGTTTCGGGCACTGTTGGAGGAAGTGTGAGACTTCAGTTGCAGTAAGGTTCGGCTTTCTTCAGTTCCCTACGTACACATGACCATGAAGGCCGCTACCCGATGCTTTTCTACAACAATGGTACATATGTGCAGTTGATTTCTGTCTCTCACCTTTCAAATCAGCCGCCTTTTCCTGTCCCGACTTCCGACTCGCAGCATGCGCGATGCATGATTGAGAGACTGTGTCACTTATGTTCAACCCGTAATACCGCGGTCATGGCCTAGCTGCGCTGTTTGTCAACAATTGCATGCACATGTGTTCCTGATCTTGTCGGTCGTCTTAGCCAACCCCTGCTGTGGGCTGTTCTCCACACCGGCCGAGTGACAGCCGATGGCAAGTTTCTTTTTCACTGGCTGCTAAGATTGTTCTTCTGCCCAACGTACATCAGCAACTTCGACGGCTACTTCCTGCTCGGGAAGGTGATGGTCAACGTTAACTGCCATGACTAAACTGTCAAAAGCATCACTCGTCTGGACTTCCTTGGCATCGGTGTTGTCGCTCCCGACAGGATGAACTCGTGACAAGAATTGCTTTGTTCGAGTCCCCATAGTAAGTCTTAATGTATGTTGGCCCCAATTCGACGGTCTACTGCTGGCGGAGAGATTATTGGAATTCGTCATGGTAGATGAAATTGTGCCGAATTAAAAGAGGTGACTATGTCTCGTGACTATGTCTCGTCTCCTTCTCTAGCACAAGCAGCCAAAGTCATTTACTTCTACTAGAGCTTATTGAGAAGCTAGACGAAGCACTGAAGAACAAATTCAAGCCAAACCATGGGTTGCCCTTGCCTGACCTTGCCTATTGGGTTGGCGGATACCACCATGTACAATCGCAGCCCGCCCAACACAAACCTGAGCCCGCCGTTCAGTAACGCATGACTTTTTGTACCTGTAAATGAGGTACCGATCGACTGTTTTATCATTGCTGGGTATAAACCATTGTCAGTGATCGGAACTTTGACCAGGAAGCGGACTTGACCTAGCAGAAGCCACCAAACCGGCGTCGAGCTACCAGGTCTAGAAGCAGCGGTGTCAGTAACGTATACGGTACACCGCGACGGTGTTACTCGCTCGATGCCTGAGGTTCATCGGTGTTGGTCGCAGGTTAGACGAGCTGCATGCCCCCTTTCCCCCGCAGTCCTGCTGTAGGTATTTGATGGCTGTTGTTTGTCATCTGGCAGTGAGATTCTGCACACATACCTCTACGTCTTCCTTATCACTGCCGACGCGCTCGCTTCCAGATGCCTTGTACTCCGGGCGGGCATGGCTTCAACACCACCCATTGCGACACAGGCTTCAGCACAGCCCCTCACAACGCCATTCGTTGCTCCGACGGGCTGCGATGACCGGTTTTCTAATACGCATGTCGCCACGCAGACAGTACGCGATGGTAACACTACCACTCAGGTAACATAAAAAGTAATCGCCTCCATCGCAGCCCAATACCCAACATGCCAACCAGTTGGGTGGAATATGAGCTCTATCCCCTTTGCCTTCAGCCCGGCCGTGTGCCCAAGAGGATGGACGGCGTATGATTTGCAGGTCGACACCCGATTTGCAGCAGGATCATCTACTCTTGTATTCTCAGCACGGTGCTGCTCTAGGTTCGTACTGGTCGAGGCGGCCACGGCTGCCGCCAGACCTCAGCTTCCTACCCTCCTGATTCGTCAACTGGCTGACTGTTGTGACAATAAAACAGCGGCTTCAACTTTGTCGCTGGCTTTCACGATGTTCCGGCTCCTGGAGATAGTATCGGGGCTTGCATCCAGGGGATCTCGGCATCAGATGTGGCTGGTCGAACAGACCAGCGGCAAACTACCTCCGCGACTGACGACGGGTTCGACGGGTTCCTCAATGTCATACGAGCTCATTACCCGTGGGAAATTTCGTGGGAAGTCTCCGACACCGCGACACTCAGTCCACAGCCGCTATTGCTAAGCGATTGCACAAACATTCAGATTTCCACGTGGGTTCCCGGTGAGACTGTCGACCCACGTTCGCGGGAATCGTGCCAGCCTTATCAGGACGGCGTAGACAGGTGGAGTTCAGACCAGACTGCTTGGTTCTGGTGCATGATAACTATTCTTCCGGCTTGTGGACTTGCATTTATCGCACTGTCCGTCTGGTGCTGTTTTCGAACTGCGAGGCAGGCGAGAGAGGAGGAAACAAGGCTGAACCAGCTGGGGGCGAGGCGGGGAGGGACTGGACAAGAAGACTGCTCTACGTCGATCAGAGCAGCCAACCCGAGCACTGTCGGTTGAGTTGCGGCTGTCTGGTTTTCTGCTGTATTGGTTTGGAGCCTTGAAAGAGGATTGAGGATCTTGTCCGTCGATTTTCTCATGACGGAGGAATGCTACTCTGCAAACGCTCTAATACACTACCGAATGTTCCAGGCATGGGGCATCTCGACTGCACCTGAGGAACCTGGAAAGACGCGAATACATGTTTTGTCTAGTATTCCATGCGAGAGGGAATCTTGTGGGAAAGCATGGAAGGGGTCACTGTACAGCGGTACTGATGGAACAATCTCAGTTGCCAAGCTGATTTGACAACATACTTTGCCCATAAGCAGGAGTATAGAATTACCACTTCCAGTCAACCATTTTCCCATGTTAATACCTAGTCGCGCCACGAAGCCCGAGGACTGCTACGCTTCCCGGTCGACCGGGCCCGCGTTGGCTTGGCCATGACAGCCACGACAGCCATGGTTGCTGGGCTCTGTGCGGTACACATGGCAATGCCACCGCGGCCTTCATGTTCCATGACCTTGTAGTAATTGGAGCGCTTTCAGAAGGGCCCTGAGTGTGAAAATATACAATCGAGCGACTGTGTATGCGTTTCCTGTCCTTAAAGGCCAGGTGTGGGGGCTCCTTGAAGGAGACGAGCTGGCCATCAGCCGTCAGTGAAGATCCAGCCGGCAGGCTGCCCAAAGATCAAGAGCAGCCAGTGAAGAGGCCACTGTCCAACAGTAGTCTGAGCAGCCACAACGTCAAGCGGAGGCAAAGTTCGTCAACTGTTGGTGGCTGGTGCTAGGGCTCGACGCGCGGGCAGCCACGGAGAGGAGAGTGCTTTGATGAGCTATGACCCGTTGGTTGGCGCCTAAGCTTTGACCAAGAATTGACTCCGTATCACGCCCGCGGTACGGTAGATAATACCAGGTACTTACTGTAGGTGCGAAAAACGCGGCTACGACATGGTGAGCTTGAGGGTGCCTCCGCGCAAGCGGATGGCGGCGTTGGAGGAAGCCAGCCGTCCCAGGAGTCCAGGAGTCCGCGACGTTGTCCATAGGCGGTACCTGAAAGGCGGGGGAGCTGCAGCTCATGGCCGTCACACTCTGGGCATGGTGTCAACCTGGAATGGACCCATGGATTGCTCCAGGGCCAGCCACCTCTGGCCACCTCAGCCACTTCCCGTCAAGGCCCTGTGCAGCCCCATGAGCCCCTGGCGGCCCCCGTTCAGTGGAGCGTTGATTGGGGCTGGGCTCGTACCTACCTAGCGTCATTCTACAGCGCTTCGGCCGGCAGCAACAGCGGGCGCCCAGCGCTGCCGGCAGCCCGCTGAGGCTGGAAGGTGAGATGGAACCTGGCAATGGAACGGGAACCGAGGGAAGGTACCGCGGTCAGGGCACCTTGCCTGCGGCAGCCAAGGTACCTGTTCTGGCGGCCCTCCTCCCGCCCCGGTCCCTCCCCGTCCCTTCATCTCTCCTCGCCCGGGCACTCACTCAACATTCCATTCCAGCCCAGGTTCCGACACCTGGCTCGCGCCCGCGTCCAGCCCGCCTTGCCGTGCCTTGCCTTGGCCTCCCATCGCCTGCTTCCCCACCGCAACCCTCCGTCACCTGGTGCCGCCGTCCACGGGCTGCTGTCCCTCCATCCACACATCGCCCCCATCCATCCACCCACATCCAAGCGCCCGGCACCACACCCACCACCTCCTCCACTTTACTGTCTGTTCACCGCGCAGCTGGCTGGCCAAAGTACCTCTGGCGTCCAGTACCGACCAGGCCACGCTTCTTTGGCTTCCTCCTCCCTGCCTCTACCTCTGCCTCTGCCTCCGTCTCCGCCTCTGCCTCCATCGTCCGTCCCCTCGTCATCGACAAACACGACTCCGGCCTGCCCTGAACAGCCTTGAGCTATCAACCCGGCGCGTCCATCGATTCCCCATCGACTCGTCGCGAGGCCCCTCTGACCCCGGCGGCGACGACAAGGTCGACGACAACGACAACAACACACCGCCGCACTCGTCGTCACCAGGCACGAAGCTCCTGCACAACCTCCATTGCGCGCTGGCTGTCCGGTCCTGCGAATAGCCGATTGAGCCCGCGTCCGCCGCTCGCCTTCCACGGCCTGCCAGTCTCTCCTTAAACTCAAGGTCTCCAGGGTCGAGTTGCAGTACCAAGTACAGCGTCGAGGCCCGATCGCCGCAGCCACTGCCCGTCAACCCACCCCTGCTGTCTTTCCTGCAGCTCGCGTTCCCCCCGGCACGGGCCCATTCTGTAACCTGCGGCCATCTCCTGTCCTCCCTCCCCCACAGCCACTACGTCGCGGCCGACCCGACTCGAACGCTCCGTTTCCATCAGCACGCGCCTGCGACACCCAAGCCAGCGAGGGGTAACCGACGAGGCCAAGCTGCTTTCCCGTCAATCCACGCCGCCCGCCTCTACTCGCTCTGCCTCGGGCTCCTGCTTGCCGTCGTCGGGCCAGCTACCCCACCGCGCTCGCTGCATCCGCATCGTTCGCGGCCCGACAACATCGCGACCGCGCATAGATGTTACAGTCAGCCAAGATGAAGCGGTTCGGCCAAAGAGTTGTGAGTACACGCACTCGTCGACCCCCCTCCCCACCCTACGTCTCGTTCCCCCGCCCATCGCCATGTCATTCCGCCAGCTGCACTACGCCTTTGTTGCGCGGAATTAGCTAACAGGGGGGCCGTTCCCCAAGGCGCAGCTGTCGCGAGGCAAGGACGCCAGCAAGTCCTCCAAGAAGAATAAGGATTCCAAGGACGGGACCTCGTCCCCTTCGTCTCGAGACTCGTCCAACCAGTCACCAGTCCTCACCCCGACCTCGTCCACCTCGACCCTCAATGACATTCGCAACAAGCCGCTTCCCCCAAATAGCGCTCCTGTGGGAGGGGACCACGCTGCTCCCAACCAGCCCTCCAACCTGTCAAACGTCGCCCAGCAAGGCAGCCTCCCGGACCGCTTCGGCGCCATGGGCGGGGCATCCAGCCCCAATGGCGGCAGTGCCAACGCGAGACTCCCTCCTACCGTGGTTATCAGCCCAACTCCTGGTGTACGTTTCTTTGATCCCCTCGCGTTACCCGGGCCACAGTTCGTGTGCGCCTACAAGTCCGCATTGACTGATCGACACAACACAGCATATTCCCCCTCCAGGTGCTGCCGAGACCATGCCCCACGATCTCGCCCCGCCCAAGGCAGGGCAGAAGTCGCTGTTGATCCACCGAGGCATCGACAATCGTGACGCCATTCCTGAGGGACTTCGAACCCCGAAACGGCAACACTCTTCGCGCTTTGATATCTCGGCACATAGAGAGCTGGAGAAGCTCCCGGGCTTCCATGAAGTGCCACCCAATAGGCGCCAGGAACTGTTTATGCAAAAGATCGACCAGTGCAACGTTATCTTCGACTTCAACGATGCCAGCGGCGACATGAAGGCCAAAGAGATCAAGCGACTTGCTCTTCATGAGCTTCTCGACTACGTGGCTAACAATAGACAAGTCATCACGGAGCCCATGTACCCCAGGGTGGTTGACATGTTCGCCAAGAACCTCTTTCGACCTATTCCGCCGCCTGTCAACCCCCAAGGCGAGGCATTCGACCCCGAGGAAGACGAGCCGGTGCTCGAGGTTGCCTGGCCGCATATTCAGGTCGTGTACGAATTCTTCCTGCGCTTCATCGAAAGCCAGGACTTCAACACCAACATTGCCAAGGCGTACATCGACCACAGCTTCGTCCTGCAGCTTCTGGACCTCTTCGATTCTGAAGACCCTCGAGAGCGAGACTTCCTCAAGACGACACTTCACCGCATCTACGGCAAGTTTCTCAACCTTCGATCCTTCATCCGACGGTCCATCAACAACGTCTTCTTCCAATTCACCTACGAAACCGAACGTTTCAATGGAATTGCAGAGCTGCTGGAGATTCTTGGGTCCATCATCAATGGATTTGCCCTGCCACTAAAGGAGGAGCACAAGATTTTCCTGACGCGTGTGCTGCTTCCTTTGCACAAGCCCAAGAGCCTTAGCATGTACCACCCTCAGTTGGCCTACTGCATCGTCCAGTTCCTGGAGAAGGACGCGTCTCTGACAGAAGATGTAAGTCGCACTACACTCTGCTCATGCCGCAATCACTGACCCGACCCAGGTCGTCCTTGGCTTGCTGCGATACTGGCCCAAGGTCAACAGCACAAAGGAGGTCATGTTCCTCAACGAAGTGGAAGATATTTTCGAGGTCATGGACCCCGCCGAGTTCGCCAAGGTCCAAGAGCCTCTTTTCCACCAGCTGGCCAAATCCGTCGCCAGTCCTCACTTCCAGGTCGCCGAGCGCGCATTGTATTTCTGGAACAACGAATACTTCTGCAACCTTGTTAGCGATAACGTGGAAATCATCCTCCCTATCATGTTTGCACCACTCTATGAGAACTCCAAGGGCCACTGGAATAGGTACGGCGTCTTTCTTCGGTCTCTCTATGGGATGTGCTGCTAATCAACGTGCAGAACCATTCACGGCATGGTTTACAATGCCATGAAGCTCTTCATGGAGATCAACCCGCAGCTCTTCGATGACTGCTCGCACGACTACACAGAGCAGCAGAACAGTGCGGCCGAACGGGAGGCCCTGCGAGAGCGCAAGTGGGCAGCCCTCAGTGAAAAGGCTGATCAGCGACGGGCAACGCTGGGTACCAGCATGACCGACGTTCCACCCCGGGCCCAGGGAGGTACCTTGCCTCGTGTCGATGAAGTCGATCCCGCGACGGAAGACAACCAAAAGCGGCTCGATTCTTTGAAGCTCCAGGATGCAAACCGTCGCCCGGGTGGCCATGAACGTCAGAGCTCCGTTGGCTCTACCCGAAGCAGATGACCGGCTTCGTGCCAACTGCCTCGTCCTGACTCCACGGCGAGGCCAGCAGCCTCATCCGGGTTACGACTCCCTGGATCATTTGAGGTCTGAACGCTTTCGACATCACGACCAGCTTCCATGCTCCGTTACGGAGCACTGGAGTCTGGAAAGCAAATATTCCTACATTTTTACGCATTGTTTGTACTCGGTGCGATGCGGCTTTGACTGGATCCGAACTGCCATTTAACCAAGCCGACTGGTGGTTGAGCAAACGCATGGTACTCGCAGAACATATGTCGCTCGCGTCTCGTCTCACAACGAGGCTTCATCGAACAGCGAGCATCAGTCCGTTTCGCACCTGATGGTCGAGTTCATTTTCATTCTGGCGCTTTACCATCGAGGATCTGCGTACAACGCGGAGACGACCGCACTTGCACCTTGAATACGAAGGAGAAAGGCGTGATGGGTGGCACCGGGCCACACTGTTTGGCGAAAACGTGTCCGTTTATTTGGTGTTGCGCCGTTGACCTTGACCTCACGAGGGGTTGGTTCCCTCACATTTGCTAGGGAGCAGCGAAAAAGTATTGACGCAAGGAGATCCATGGCGCAAGACGGCGACCTGCGGGCAATCATTCGAGGGACGCCGCGAAGGCGTCGACGAAGGGAGGTGTGGTAAAACTCGGGTTGGTTGGAGTCTCAGCCTCGCGAGTTTTGTTCTGATGTGGCCGAATATGACGGTGGCCCCTGCGTTGTGGTGATGGTGATGTTGGTGGTGATGGGTGTTGCTTGAGGCTGGTAGACAACGAAGAAGGGGCGGCAGGACGAACTTTGAACCCGATAGACTTTTCTAGTTTTCCTTGCCAATGTGGTGCTGCGGCGTCATGACGTGCCTGAAGAGCTTCTGGGTCTGTGAGTGCGGTCAACATGGTCGCCTGCTTCTCAACGCATCGGGACACGTGCTTGACACGTGTACACGAACGAAATAGATGCAATGTGACTGCTTTTAATTTGTACAGGGTATCTAGTTCCAACAATTCTCATGTGTATCGCTCCTGCCTCTCGCCTCTCAGCCTCGGTCCGTGTCTCATCAAGCCATGTTCTCTCTAAAACAACTCCCCCCACTCCATATCGTACGGCTCATGGTGAGGGAGCAAACAGCAAGCGTCGACCGCCCGAGCTGGAACAACATGTACAGCATGGACCCGTTTCCAGGGCGGCTGTGGCCGCAGTAGCAACAAAATGGCAACACTCCGAGACCCGAAACCCGAAACCCTCTTCCAGGCAAGATCACCCACAGACGCGAGCCTGTAGCTCAAGAGGTTGAATGGTCCTGGTAGGCGCCCAGGTGCTTGCCAGCTGTGCACAGTAAAGGAAAGAAAATTCGCCGCGGCCTCGAGAAACGTGACTGGGCCACATGTCGCACTAGAAAAAGGAAACTCGTCGCTCATCGTGTGTCGCTGCCTCACATACCCAGGCTACTGCCGTGTTGTTCGGCAGCTTAGTGTCAGGACATTTGCTCCGTAATGCGACACTCACAGCGCCGGCTTCTCGCCAGCACCATCGCGTCAACTGTTTGGTGTCAGAGCTCGTTGATTTGGTCAGGTTCTTGTCGAAATCTTGGGCCTTACTTATTGTAACCGCCTCTGCCACGGCCCCGATAACCACGGCCGCCACCGCCACCACCGCGGCCGGCTCCTCGTCCCCAGTTTTGCTGGTGTCCGTTGTACGACTGCGCGGGGCCATTAGGAGGATGCATACCTGGTCTCCAGGGACCACCGGTTGGTGGGTAAGGCTGCATGCCGGGCTGATTGGGGTTCCAGCCTGAGGGAGGTGGTGGAGGGGGCGGCGGAGGCCAGGTTCCTTGGTATCCCATCGGTGGTGGTGGTGGTGGCGGCGGCGGCACCGGATGTGCTAATTGTAGAGGTGGTACAAACTGCTGGCTCGCGGGGCCTTGAGGAGGCATCTGATGGAAATCAAACGATGCTGCGATGGCACTGGACGGCTGTACGCGGGCGGGATTGTCCCTATACGGGTGTGAGTGCGGGGATTGACGACGAGGCGCTGGCTTTCTCGAGCGGGACCGCGAACGCGACCGACTGTACGACCGCCGTCTATGGGATCGGCTTCGTCTCGGGCTGGGGCTGCGGCTATGTGAACTTCGTCGTTGACGTGACCGACCTGGGCTTCGACCCCGATATGGGCGTGGGCTGCTGCTGCGGCTCGTCGAGCGCGACGAGGCTCGACGTCTCTTGGGAGAACGCGCAGGCGATGGGCTCCGCGAGCTGCGCGAATACGCTTCTCCAGACTGCGTTCTGGACTGTCCAACATCGGACTTGCTTTCTTGGCCATCCCTGATCTTCTTCATCTCTCGACAAAACCCTACGGTCCAGCCATAGTAGTTGACCTGCTTTTCTTCCGGTACGCCAGGTTTGATGAGCTGTCCCATTGCATTCATGTCGTAATCAGCCAGCTCCGCCACGGGCTTGGGCCGCCAGAGTTCATGCCGAAGCGCGATCACTTCGTCCACCACCTTATCGAGCTCATCGTCATTAGGGCCGGCGTGGATGGTGACTGGGCGGACATCCTCGGGGCGCATCGGTTTGCCACGTCCCTTCTTCAAGAGGGGAAGCCAGCAGCTGGCTGGCTGCTCATGCCACGGAAGCGACGGGTCTCCATGGATATAGGGAGTTGTGAAAGGCGGCTTGGCAGCACCCGTAGCTGCGTCATCTTCTTTGGGGAAAATGGGGTAGCCAGAGTGTTTGTCTGACGCGAGCGTGACACACTCTTTGAGGCGTTCGAGCAAAGCCGTTGGAATGTATTTGCGTTCCTCCCATATGCTCAGGAGATCTCGAACTCTCGCAATGTGCTTGGGGCTCTTGTCAAAGAACGAAGCCGCCGTGACCATGTCGGGCAGGTGTACTGCCCACAAGGCGCCGAAACCAAGATTGCCTTGGCGGACCACGACGTGATGCAACACGTCGCTGACAATGTAGAGCACATGAAGTCTTCGCTTCCTGACGCTCGGGCGGTCGAAATCTTCCTCCATGCTCTCAGAGAGGGCAACTAGGAACTTTCCAAGGGCGGTGGTCCGGCCGTGAGAGTGGACGACGTTGGTGGCGATCCAGTTCTTGCATTCCTGGAAAGAGCAGTTTAGCAAATCTGCAACGGTCGCGCCGGGTGCGGGAGAGGCGGCAGCTCTCGAGCAAAGTTGCAAACCTGAACGTTGGGGTTCGAGCACTTGTCGAGCGTGCGGTCGATGTGCTCGATGCCGGCCTCGATGGGGCCGCGGGCCATGGGCGTGGGATCGCTGCGAAGGAGCGCGGCCGTGAGCGCGGCCTTGGCCACGGCGAGATCCGGGGTCGACACGATCATCGTCGCGGCAGAAGGCGCGCTCAGCAGCCTGCGTTGTCGGCCTGGCTGGTGGTCCAAAGAATGGCGAGGCGTGAGAAGGAAGGGAAAGTGTGGGCGAGAAGGAAAGAATGGCGGGCAAACGGCGCAGCTGCGAGGTAACGCGCATCACTGACAGCTGTTGCAGGGGTGGGGGGACAGCTTGGTTGTGGTGGGGCGGCAAAGCTTCGGGCGCCCGCCGCCAGCTGGCAGCCGGTTGCCTGCTGGAAATCTGCGCGCGTGACAGCGAGCCACGAGGTCGGCCGACGAGGTCCTAGCAGGTCTCTGGGAGCTCTGTTCAGATGAAGCAAGTGGCTCTTCTTATGGCAGTGAATGTGATATTGAGCAGAGGGTGTCAATTTGCGTGTTATTCCAGGAGTACCTAGGTACGTCGATACGAGAGTGACACGACTGAGAATAGCCGGCAATACGAAGCAGCGGCCTCCGCTCGGAATCATGCTCAGCTTTGGCTACATAGACGCCCAAAGTCCGACGAGACTTCGTGCATTTTGTGCTACGTATGCCCCGATACATTTCCCAAACGCCGGGTACACAATATACATGCCCGTTCGTCTCCCCGTCACGGACCGCTTCGCCGGAGCCGATCCGTCACGAGAAGCGGTCGCCCTTTGGACTGCGGTACGGCGTGTCGCTTTCGTACTTCCCCTTTTCTGTGACGCGCTGCGATTCGGTGGCGGGCGCGTGCCTCGTCGGCGCGGGATCGTTGCTGGCTTCCTGGCTGGGGGAGCCGGCGCTGTCGGTCCTCGCGGGCGCGCCGTTGGTCGTCGCGGACGGGCTCTGGCCGCCGGAGTATTCTAGTGACCGAATGTCATACTTCTTCCGACGAGCTTCCTCGAGCTTCGCCTTGCGATCTGCGTTGATCTCCTTCTTCGCGAAGTAGTAGGCTCCGGCGCCGGCTGTAGCGACATGTCACGGTTAGCGGCCGTCGGCATCGATTGATCACCACCGAGCAGACGTACCGACGCACAACGAGCCCCAACCGAGCCTGCCATTGTCAGCCTATACTTGCCGGATGTGCCGGGGCCGCGACGTACCAGAAGGACTTGACCTGCGATGCATTAACATTCCGCGCCACGATGTCGGATCGAAATTGAGGTCTCACTTACAGTATTCATCGTTTTCTGTTGCGCAACCGCGTCTGTGTCAGTTCCTGGTGTTCCCGACCGTGCTTCTAGCGTCTGTCCCGATGCCAGTCGTGCGTGATGCGGCGCCGCAAAAGATTCGAGGGTAGGGTTCGAGATCGGAGCACCTCTGACGTCGAAGCTTCAATGATGGCTGTGGTGCTAAAAAAGGACAGTGCGCCGAACTGCCGGGGAGGAATTCGGAGACGCTGACAGCGGGGCAGGCGACGGCGCCCACGCTGGCTCCAGTGGCTCCAGTGGCTCCAGTGGCGGCCCACGTTGCTCCGTCTTGTTGTCGTGAGGCCTGGCGTGGGTTGGAGCTCTGGCCGTTCCGCGAGGCGCACGCGCGCTCGGTCCAGTGTTCAGCGGCTTGTGGCACTGTTGGTGGGGCCGGACAACTCGAGTTTCAGCCGCCGCACTGTGCTTTTCCCGCAATCAGGCCACTCTCTCACAGTGTTGACAGTGTCGCAAACAGAGCCCTGTCATGTATGACATCCATCAAGAGAGCCGTCCTAGGTGCTACGTTAGTTGCAACCGCGCCCCAATGGGGCCAACACAGTCTTGTCGACGACACGCAAGCCACTCTCTCAACGACAATCGTCAGCCAAAAGAAAGCACGCCCACGAACGGCCTCCCCTTCGAACGCGACTTGTGAGCTCCCGACCGCGCTGGCGCAGCTTCATAAGTCTTGGAAGGATCGCGATGCGCCCTGGGCCCCGAGCTGGCGACCCTCTTTTTGAACGCATCCACCGCCAGCAACTGCCGGTGCCATCCGCCCCTCGCCATCCTCCTTCGTCGCAAGCGCAGCCCTCGTCGAGACGACCGCGGCCTGCCTCTCCCTGGCTGGCGCTCTAGAGTACAGGTCGCCAGCAGCATCCTTGCATGCCGGAACTGTTCTTATGACGGACGAGTTCCTCCACGGATGGGTATAGGGGGCGTCTCTGACCCCCGGGACCCCGCCATCGACACACGTCGTTCGCCGAAGATGAGCCCCTCGACGGACGACGGGCCCGATGGCTCCTCCATCGTGAGTCCTTACCGGTCGAACATGTCATTGCATGCGCCTGTTGACATCTCGCAGAAGCCCGTGTCCTCCCTACTTGCTCGGTTCGAGAATATGAACCAGCCCTCACCTGGACAACAACCCGCGCCCCAACCAACCGCTCCGTCACGGTCCATATCGCCTGCGCCAAAGCCCGATCGATTACGAAGCTTCAAGCCCCTACACGAAAGCTCTTCTGTGCCTCCAAAGACTCCAACAAAGGTGGCTGGGGCCACGACAGACCAGCCAGCTGGCGAGAAAACGACCGAATCTCACGAGCATGAAGGTCATTCCCTCCCGTCGGCGAGGCCCGCGCCCGCCGTGAAACCGCGCGGCCTCAGCGCTCATCCACCAGCGTTGATGGTCCAGCCTCCTCAGTCGCCGCCCAAGGGCCGGGTATCTGTCCTGACATCTGGCGAACACTCGCCGTTCCTCGATCCCCAATCGCCGGCAAGCCCCGATTTGCCAGGGGGATTTCCGAAACCGATCAAGATACCGAGTCGACCACTCACCCCTCTCCAACCGCCTGTAGTACCCAAATCTCCTCGCCTCTCTTCGTCACGGCCACCTTCGCCCCCTCCGCCGCGGCGCTCAGGCGAGACTCGTAGGGACAAGGAGGGGAAGCAGGCGCCTCCCCACCAGCGCCACGCTTGGACAGACCTGCGAGCGCACGTCCCATGGCAGCGAGCTTACCACAACCTGTTGGTGGCCACCTGGTGAAGAAGCCGGATCTGTCCAAGGAGACTTCGCCGTTCAATAGTCCGCCGGGGAGCCCTGGGGAGGTTTCGAATGGAACGCCTCCCGAGCTTCCTACCCGACCGCGGCTACAGCCTCAGGGTGATGCTTCAAGCAAACCGAAGTTGGATCTCGGAGGCTTCGATCCGCCGCCTCTTCACCATACCCTCGCCAGCAAGCGCATAAGTCGGGGGCCAGGCCTGAACGGCGGCGGCTCGAGCCACATCACGCCGCAGCAAACGGGCGAGAGCCGAGTATCTCAACCACCAAAGCCCATATCTATGGCTCCACCGCAGCGAACGTCCACCAGTACTGTCGCGATGCCGCCACCGCGACCGCCGCGGCCTGTTCCGCAGCAAAGCACGCCTAAGTCCGGACCCCTTTCCTCCTCGGCGCCGACGAGCCGGCCAGCCTCTCAGGTTTCCATGCGCCAGTTTCCAGCCCCTCCCGCACGGCAACTCGTCATTGCGAAGACTAGAGATAGGACACCAGAGCGAGAGCCCGTTGAACGGGAGACAAACGCGGTACTGAATCCAGCCTCGGTCAAGGTCTCGCTGACGTCGTCGGTTCCTGGTACTGTGCCTTTAAAGCCCGAGCCGTCAAGCCAGGTGACGGCATATCCCGACAGCGCGAATGCCAACCGACGCCCTCCATTTGTTAAGAAAGGTTGCTCGGAGTTGCAGACTAAATATGACCCCAGGATATTTGACGTCTGCGGGGAACTGATTTGCACGAGTGGCCACCTGACACGGGTCTGGAGCCTTATGGACGGTGAGCAGCTTATGAGCCTTGCTCATACTGAGGGCGTCAAGGCTACGGCAGTTGCGTTCAAGCCTGGCACAGACGCCAACACAGAAGGCACCATGCTATGGGTCGGAACGAGTCTGGGTGAGATCATGGAGGTTGAGGTAGCAACCCAGCGCATTCTGCAAAGCAAAGCTGGAGTCCACGCACGATGCGATGTCACTCGGATATATCGTCACCTCAATGAGATGTGGACCTTGGACGACAGCGGCACGATACACATATGGGGTCCGGATGCAGACGGGACACCGAATCTGAGCAGCCACCCGCACCAGAGCAACAAGCTACCAAGAGGACATACGTTCTCGATGGTGGTTAACGACGAGTTGTGGCACGCTACGGGAAAGTCTGTACGAGTCTTCTCTCCCACGCTGGATGGAAGCAAGCCATTCCAGGTTCTGCTGCGGCCACTGTCGGCCGACGGTACAGGCGACGTCAGCGCTGGTACACAGATAAAGACGCACCCGGACCAGGTCTTTTTCGGTCATGTCGATGGCAAAGTCAGCGTCTTCTCCACCAAGGATTACTCTTGCCTAGTCATTCTCAACATCAGCTCTTTCAAGATCAACGGGCTTGCCGGTGTAGGTGAGTACATGTGGGTAGCGTACAATACCGGCAAGATGTGCGTATACGACATGGAGGAGCAGCCTTGGGTTGTCAGAAAGGAGTGGCAGGCGCACGACCAACCCATTATCAAATTGAAAGCAGACCCGGCGAGCGCGTACCGACTGGACAGACTTCAGGTCGTGTCTCTCGGAGCTGACAACAAGGTCAGGGTGTGGGACGGGCTGATGCAAGACGATTGGCTCGAAGAGGAGATGAAGTCGAAAGACACCAAGTACTGCGACTTCGACGAGATCAAGGCCCATATCATGACATGGAACGCCGGGGCTTCCACGCCTCACAGCCTGCGCTACTCAGACGGTGACGCCAACTTCTTCCAAGAGCTGGTACAATCGAGCGGGTCCCCGGACATTTTTATTTTTGGGTTCCAGGAGCTTGTCGACCTAGAGGACAAGACTGCCACCGCCAAGCGTTTCCTCAAGTCCTCCAAGAAGAAGGAGGGGACAGATCAAGAGCGAATGAGCCACCAATATCGCGACTGGCGCGATTTCTTGATGAAGACTCTGGACGACTACATGCCCGCGGACGACCTGTATCATCTCCTACACTCGGCGCCGATGGTGGGTCTGTTCACTTGCGTATTCGTCAAGTCGTCATTGAGGGAGCGGATACGCAACCTTAGCGCCGCAGAGGTGAAGCGCGGCATGGGCGGCCTCCACGGAAACAAGGGGGCTGTCTGCGTCCGCTTTCAGGTTGACGATAGCTCGCTGTGCTTCATCAACTGCCATCTTGCGGCCGGCCAGTCGCAGTCGAGCTCTCGGCACAACGATGTGGCGGCGATTCTGGACACGGTCATGTTCCCCGAAGAGCGAGACTCGGCCGCGTGCATCGACAGCTTCACAGGCGGCGGTGACGGCACCATGATCCTGGACCACGAGCTGTGCATTATCAACGGCGACCTCAACTACCGGATCGACACCATGTCGCGAGACACAGTGGTCAAAGCAGTCAAGCAACAAAACCTGGGCAAGCTGCTCGAACGCGACCAGCTCCTGGTCGCGCGACGTCGCAACCCAGGGTTTCGACTGCGGGCCTTTGACGAGCTTCCGATTACCTTTGCGCCGACCTACAAGTACGATGTTGGCACGGACAACTACGACACGAGCGAGAAGAAGCGGAGCCCGGCGTGGTGCGACCGCCTGCTGTACAGGGGGCGAGGAAGGATTCAACAGCGGGATTACAGGAGGCACGAGGTGCGCGTGAGCGACCATCGGCCAGTCACGGGCAGCTTTCGGCTCTGGGTCAAGAAGGTCAACCCCAGGAACAGGGCTGTCGCGTGGATGGAGAGCCAGCAGGGATTCGAGGACCTGCAGCAGCAGGTAGTGGCTGATGAGAAGTAGGTGGCCAGTTTCTCCCGATGTGAACGACGAGCTAACACGGTGCGGCAGGGTTCTCTACCTGGTCAACACGTGCGGGTACGAAGAGGCGGCAAGCAGAAAGTACGTCAAAGACAAGGCCGCGAGAAAGACTCATCGAAGCCCGAGCAGGAATGCGAGCGGCCATTGAAGACGAGGTTCACGACAGGAGCACGACAAGAGCATGCTTCGGCATCATGAGTAGCGAGGAGCGAGGTGAACTTGTATACTGGGCGTCGGTCGGCTCGGCGGCAGGCGCGGAGCAAACTTAGACAGGCGGGCGAACCAGAGGGAGGCATAAGGACAGGATGCAGCGACTGCGGCAGCAGCATCGTAGCGCACAAGTCCAGTTCTGCGGTAGTTGAGACAAGCGTTTATGAAGCATAAATTACAGCCGAGCGAATCGCGGTTGGCAGTCGGGGCGGCGTCGGGGATGATGCCGAATACCGCAGTGCCGCACCCCACAATGCTCGTGTCCGCCGGGGACCCGATGACTCTAATCATAAATCGGGGTATCGGCATCGTCGGATGCACCGACGCCGGATCGTCGCATCGACGGGCAGTGCGGACTCGCGGAGATGTAGGCCGGACGGAGCGCGCCAGAGGGGCCAGGCACCTCGCGGACGCCAAAGCAACCCCCGGGCGCCCATGGACTGATTCGGAAGGGGCGCGATCCGGGCGTGGTCTCCGCCAGCCATTGACATATGTAGTTACCTGGTACCTTAAGTTAGCGCCCGCGCCATGTCCTTGTCAGCGCCCGGCGCCCGAGCTGCATTGAGGCGCGACAGGGTCTCAGGGTCTCACTCCCGACTCAACAATTTTATCGTCAGCCACGCTTGCGGTTGCTTCGTGGCACGCCGTCAGACCGCCTCCTATTCCGCTCTCCCACCCCGTCAGCTCGACTCCTGCTGCTTTCTCAGTGGCAATTCGCGAGGGGCCAGACTCTGGTGCTCGACAACCTGGCATCAGATTCAAACAATCAGTTGAGCTGGGAACAGGGCAGAAGCTTCCATCGCCACACGTCCGCCACCTCCTCTCCCGCGGGCCAGCGACGCCCTGTCTCGCACATCGCAGACATGGCCGCCACGGGCACCAGCAGCAGCAGCACAGCGGCGTCGGCCGCCGAGCCGAGGAAGACGCCGCTCGACTACCCGACGCCGGACAGCAAGCCCGCGGCCAGGCCGGAGCTGACGGCGGAGCAGACGGCCAAGTACGAGGCGCTGCTGGACAAGGCGCGGGGCTACACGGATGTCGCGTGCGACGAGAAGAAGGCGAGGGCGGCGCCCGCCGAGGGGTCCGAGACGACCAAGACGCCGCTCTCGGGCCCCGTGACGGAGCGGGAGCGGGCGTGGCTCACGCGAGACTGCCTGCTGCGGTACCTGCGGGCGACCAAGTGGAACGTCGACGACGCGTCGCGGCGGCTGCTGGCGACGCTGGCGTGGCGGCGCGAGTACGGGCTCGAGGCGCTGACGGCCGATTACATCTCGCCCGAGCAGGAGACGGGCAAGCAGATCATCGCAGGCTTCGACCGTGAGGGCCGGCCGTGCCAGTACCTGAACCCAGGCCGCCAGAACACGGATACGAGCCCCCGCCAGATCAACCACCTCTTCTACATGGTCGAGCGCGTCGTCGACGTCATGCCCCCCGGCGTCGAGTCGCTCAGCCTGCTCATCAACTTCAAGCCCAGCAAGCACCGCCAGAACACGAGCGTTCCCATCTCCACAGCGAGGGAGGTGCTGCACATTCTGCAGAATCACTACCCGGAGCGGCTGGGCAAGGCGCTCATCATCAACGGTAGGTTTCCTCAGTCCAATCTCTCCCCGAAAGCCTTTCAATATGTTTTGTCTCCTTAGTACTCGCTTCGTCCTGTCCCTTGCTGACCAAGCTATCCATCACAGTCCCGTGGATCGTGCAGGGCTTCTTCAAAATCATCACGCCCTTCATCGACCCCGTAACGCGCGGCAAGCTCAAGTTCAACGAGGACATGCGCCAGTACGTGCCGCCGGAGCAGCTGTGGAGCGCCGACTGGAACGGCGACATGGAGTTTGAGTACGACCACGACACCTACTGGCCCGCGCTCAACGACATGTGCCGCCGCCGCCGCGAGGCCAAACTGGCGCGCTGGCGGGCCGCCGGCGCCCTCATCGGCGAGTCGGAGGAGTACCTCGCGGGCGGCACCGACGTCAGCGTTTCGGGCTTCCGGTACGAGGGTCCGGGTCTGGGCCCGGGTGCGGAGCCTGCGGTGGCTGAGAATGGGAGTGCGACCGGAATTGGAAATGGAAACGGTGCGCGCGACGGCGACGTGGACGGCGTGGATGTCGTGAGGGAGAAGATGGAGGCGGCTGCGCTGGGAGGGAATGGCGCCGCAGGGCAACACGAGGTGACGACCGACGCCGCAAAGGCGTGAAGCCAAGATTTACACGGCGCAAAAAAGCGCGATAACGTCGCTTCAACATGTACAGCAGCAACATATACAGCAGCGACCGATATAGTTTCACCCCTATAGATCCAGAATACGATTCTACTTGCCCTATTTTAGAATGGTACAGTCGTTGTATCTTTGCCAGTCTCGGTGGTCACGGCATCAACCATGTTCAGTACATAGGCCCTGACGACGCACCTTGAGAGGTTCGTCGTCATCCAACCAATCAATCCGTCACCAAGGGCACAGACGCGGTGTACCCTGTTGATTCATTGACCTCGTCATATGTCATATCGTCGTTGTTCGCCGTTTTGTTGCCTGCAGCAAGAATGGAGATCGTGTTGCGCTGAGCTGGACCAGGCAGGTCTTGTTGGCGTCCCTCGAGACAGCGTCGTACCTGTCGTGCAACGCGACTCGACGTGTCCTCTTCGCGTAGCCACTTGCGAGCAATCAAGTGCACAAGCCGATGGACCATCACCGAGCCATCTTTTTCCGCCGAGATGAATGAATATGCCTTCAGCAGGCCAAGGGCTTCCTCGATCTGGACGTCTCCGGCGAAGTCCTCCTGCCCAGCGTCGACGGTCGCTTCGCCCTGCGGTGACTTGCACAATTGAGATAGACGCCTCACCGAGATGCTCTCCCGTTCGAAGGAGCACAGGAGAAAGAGGCACTGGGCAGCCTTGGCGCTTTGCCCTTCAATCTGCTTCAAGGACCGCATCCACGTGGCGGCGACGGCGTGTGGAGCCACTGAGTCCCGTCCGATGGGATCGAACTCTTTGCTCAGCAGGTCCAAGAGGTTCTGGTCACTCTTTTCGATGAGGTGAAGATAGGAGCTGAGTTCCATACTGTTCATGCGGATGTACGCAGCGGCCTGGACCAGGGCGAGGGGGAGAAACTCCAGTTGAGACGTGAGACGGCGCACCTCGTCTGTGTTCACTTCGATGCCGTCGAGGGACGTGTGGACCAAGCTTTCGGCCTCGTGCTCTTCCATGCGGCCGACCTCCACGACATCCCGGTTTTTTATGAGCAAAACGCCAACCTGCTTGTTCCTCGTGGTGATGAGCACCGACCCGTGTGAGCTCTCGGGGAGGAAGCGGGCAAAGCCACCGTCCTGCGTCGTATTATCCCCGTCACTCTCGTTGCCTGCATCGCGTGTTGTGTAGAAGACGCGCCTATCGTCTGCGCTGTCAACGACGAGTAGCCACGGGTGCGTAAGTCTCTCCAGCCACGACTTCACCAAAGTCAGGACATCTGCGTTGGGGTTGTCGCACCCCGGGACGTGGCAATCTTGGGCGATGGACGCGTACGCTTGGCGGAAACGTTGCGCGCTGCTCCCGTGCACCCAGAATAAGGACGCTTCCGGAAATTTCTCGTGGAGCCAATACGTGTACGCAATGGCGATTTGCGTTTTTCTAGTCATGTAAGGTTCATGTTCTTCAGAAGGGGGTATGTGTCCCTGTCGGGGCGAAACTCACCCGATGCCGCCGAGGCCGAAGAGCGATATCCTGGGTCGTGACGGTGACGGCGAGAGCCTTATCTTGAGTTTAGTCAGGATCTCGTCGCGGCCGATGAAAGCCTCGTTTTGGGGGTATGGGACGAGGACTGCGACGGCGTGAGCACAACGGTTGACCAACAGACATTACAACCACATACAGAAAGGACCAGCAGGCATTCTTGAGTTCGGTGCTACCACTATCAAGTGTTAGAGAGGCTCCAACCAGTATGGTCTCACGTACCTGTAGACGATGAATGCCCCCAATGACTGAGAAATGCCTTCGTACAGGCGGCTGCAGTGGCAGCAGCATATTTCTGCCATGATTTGCTCTTGTGGCTATCCGCATAGTCGCACGCGCCCTTGATCACCACGCACGGGAACACGTCCCACGCACCGGCGCCCTCCATCTCAAACGCAATAATGCCGTCTTTGGCCGCGATGGCATCGCGGTGCTCGCCAGACTTCATGACCGAGTCGCCGGACGCCACCAGACCGAAATGAACGGCCGGCTGTGGCGCCTGGCCCCCGTCGGCCCGGAGGCGCTCGCGCGGGATCAGAGTTCCGTCGCAGCCGAGTTGCTCGCCTGGCTCTTTGCCGTCGCTAGCATGCTGATATGTTGCATCGAACAGCCTATCGTGTTCGACACCCGGGTACACGGCGCCGAGCAGCGGCTCGCTCCGGAGATTGTCGAGGTGATTGGCCATGTCCATGCTGAGCTGCGTACGACATTGAGATGACTTGAGCTCCGTCATGGCCGTTCGAATCGCAACGTCCGGCCTGCGAAGGGAATTGGACAGGATATCTTTGGGATTAATACTACCAGCTAGCCGTCGACAAAGATCATACTCGACTACACCGTCGCTTATCACAACGTCGCCGAGGATGATCTCCTCCTTGTGAGGGCCCAAGGGGACAATACCACAGATACCCACAACAATGGCAAGTCTAATATTTGGGAAGCTCGCGCGGCAATTGGTCGCAACAATTGCGGCATTGACTTTTCCCATACCCGGCATGTGAGCCAGGACGACGTTATGGCGGCCTATAGCGCCAATCGAGTATGCGTTGGGGTCTCCGGGTGGTTTGTCAAAGGTCGAGCCATCGTCATCCCAGTGGACGTCAAATAGAGCATCCACGGCATCGGCCTCCAATGTCAGGGCACAGACAATGGCAATTTCAAAGCTATGTCGCGAAGTTGGGCGAGCTGGTGGTGAGGGAACAGTCCGCGCAGCCATGGTGAGCACTGAGAGACGAGGTCACAGTTGATCCGTTCATCAATAATGACAATGTCTTGAACCAATAACAATCGTGTTGTCTAGTAGGACCCTACCTAAATATTACCGCTTCGTGGGCCAACGACTGTTTGATCTCGAGCGGGGGTTCAAAATGTTTACCTGCCTGCGTGTGATTCGGCGGCATGCCCCGGTCCCTCAGGCGCGGGCGGCTCCCCGGTGCTTGGCGAATGTGCAGGTTTGAGACTCAGGCGAGGCCCAACTCGATCATTGGCTGCACACATACACCTTGGAGCGGACTATGCTGAGAGAAAGGGCAGTTGGGTGCTGATACATGAGAGCTGCAGCGAACGGTCTGTTGGGTGCTCTGAGCGTTTCAACGTTGGCGATCCGTGGGCCTTCAGTCCGCGAGAACTCAACTGCCACCAGGCACAAGAGAGTGTGGCTGTATGTGGCTGCCACCTCAAAGATTGAGGCTCCTTGAGGCTCTGTTCCACTGGTTTACGAGCGCACTACTGGTCACAGCTTACAGCTGTACGAGGAAAAGACAGCATCCACAACGAGCGCATCTGGAATGTCGGCCGAGGGGCCGAAACTGCATCAGTCAGGAGTCACGACCGTGAACAACGGCCAACGTGCAGCACACTCCATGGCATTTGAGAAACGCAACGAGCGGTCAGCATCTCCATGACTCGGCGTGCAGAGCTGCATGCGCGGCCGGGCGGTCGGTCGTTGAGCACAGCCCTCCCGTCTTGGTGACGACGACGTCGTGATGCCTGTGACTCCAGCGCATGGAAGAGGCGAGTGTGGGTTGCACACGCGGCGAGCGCTCGGCGCACGAGAAGACGAAGCACGGTCACCAGTCGGTGCAATTGACACCAGTCCAGTCGTTGGACAAGAAAAAACTTTGATGCCCTGTTTTCGTTCGTTCGTGTGTGTTGCCGCTCGGAGTTCGGCTCGGACTGCGACGAAGCCAGGCCAGCGCAGGCGTCGCTGGTTTTGACCTGAACTTGACTTACACGATGGCGCAGCCCCAGCGTGAAGGCGCTCTTCACTGCTTCAAGTGGCAGAGTCGTCAGCTTTTTCGCCACACCGGGCGGAGCTAGTCCTCCTCCTGGTGCCCGTCTGACGTGTGCTCTGCTCTGCTGCCTGGCATCTAGCATCCTAGCGGCGCACGCGAGGAGGAGCTGGTCCGTGTTCTCTCTGTTCCCGTTGGCGGGCTCGCATCTCGCGATGATGGGAAATGGTCACGGGCGTGTTCGTGTCTGAGCAGAAACTGTGGGGAATGGAGAATGGATGTGGTGACGTGAGTTGGAAACGGAGGGGTCTCGTGGGGGCTGGCGAGGGGGCGTGTGGTCGCGCAGCGAACGTCCGAGTACATGCAATAGCCGCCCGGCAAGGCACCCCGGTATATTGGCGGCATTCACGTTTCCATTGCAGGACTCTGGGAGGGAATCGCCGGCCATTCAGCGGAGGTCCTCAGAGTGCGGCTGTTTTGGTCCAGGGAGGACTTGCATGGGTGATGGGGGGGCTTGGTCGTGTGGAGAAGCGCCGCCATGGGATTCCATTGCGGGATGCATGGGGTCACCCATTGCCCATGGCCCATGGGCAACATGGGAGTCGCATTCTTTCAGCCTCACTCGCTCCTCCGTATGCATGTAAAAGCGAGGGAGACGAACCCCGCGGGCGAAAGGGGCCGGACGAGGCATCCAGGCCGCAACCCCCGGGTCCAGGGGTGGTCGCAGGCGCATATATCGCTCAATGATTTGACATGTCGTCGCGACCGGGCGGAGCGCCGACGAGGGCGAGGGCGAGGGCGAGAGCGCGCAAGTGATCTCGGCCGTTGCAAGTTGTCAGGGGACTCGAGAGGTTCGCGAGCCGCTTAGACATGCCGTCGCGGGTTGTTTGTTCGTCTCGGTATCTGTGCGCATATCGCACCATCGTGGCGGCTGGGCCGCGAGCCTCGCCCGGGTTGTGCTGTCACGGGCGTGAGACACGGCGGCGCCTCATTTCTTCTCTTTCGTACCGACTGTCCGGGACTTCGGGAAGCCAGCTCACACGCTGGCGAGCAAGCAGTCCCAAGTTAGGTCTGTGCGTATCTCTTGTGCGTATCTACGCTGCTCCGCAGTCTGCATGAGACAGGTCGTGGAGTCGTGGACTGGTCGGATTCGTGGCAGACGGTTGCGCCGACAGGACATTCACCTGACACCACCGCCATCCACGTATCTCGACAAAGCACGAGATGCGACCCAACCGGGCACGTATGGGGATAGGGATGGGTTTTTACACTTTCTCCTGTGCCGTCCATGCGGTGTCGCGCGGACGCACGGCAGAGCGGCGACCAGCGTTTCACGACGCCCAGCTTTGTTGCTGCCGACATGCGCGCGCGCTCGCGTGCATGTAAGTGCGGACGTCCGTTGGGTACCTTGTGTGGCCCGTCTCCAATGTTCTGGGAGCCTCCAAGCAAAAGACATGCGGGGAGAGGCGTTGGAGGCGGGCGGGAGGATGTGTGATGTGACACTCGCGCAACCAGCGCCGCGGGAAGACAACCAACGAGGTGGGAGGGGGGCCATGGCAGGGGAGGCAAGGAGGGGAGGGGAGAGACGCCAGAAGAGGGAAGAGGATGGAATGGGAGGACGAGGAGAAGGCGACTGGAGGGGAGTCTCGGGTCGCACCACCCGCATAGAAGCCTGATCTTCGTTGTGTCCTGACTCCAGACTCCAGAGCTGCTGATGGGCGGGTGAGGCACGGGCTGGACGAATCGCATCTTCTGGCTGATTGGGCGGCCATCCGAAGGGGGAGCGAAGAAGCGAGTGCGGACTGTCTGTCGAGCCACCTTTCTTGCGTATTGTCAACTTGACAATGGAGAAGAGACGATACAACGGAAGGAGAGAGACGAGGGAAGTCGCGAAAGACGGCCGACGACGGCCAGGGCCCGGGCAGCTGCCAGCGCAGCAGAGCCGCACGAGTGGACCTGGCGTCTCCGCAATGCCCCAACTGGCAAGTGGCAACCTGGAAACGACGACACGCCCCCCTCGTCACCGTCAACCATCCCATCATCACCATATCCATCAGCCCTGCACTGCACTGCAGGGTGGGCGGATAGCGGCGTGCGCGCATCGCGCTGGGCGAACAGCGCTAGCGGAGCAAGGCCGGCACGCGCGCTCATTCCGCCTCCAGATGAGTCTCGATGATGAGGCTCAACTGCTCCTCCCCGGCCATGGCCAGTGTTTTTTTTGCACATTCCTCTCTCACGCAGTCCGTCCGAGCGGGCCAGTGGGCATGCAGCACGCACGCGCGGATGATGCGAACTATGAACTACCATGCACCTAACTGTGGTTTCCTCCCCCGGTTCAGCTCCCGGGCGCGTGCTGCTGAGCCTCCCGCGCGGCGTTCGCAAATCCCTGCGCGTGTAAGCTCCCCTGCTCGTTGATAAGTCTGCTGCGACAGCAACACCAGCGGCAAGCGCAAGCTGGCGTCCCGCAGCGGCTGGTGCTGGCACTGCTGGGGCTGCCCGCACTCGCAGGCAAGAACAGGCGGCGCATGGACTCTTTCGTGGTCCGTGAGCCGCTGCCCCGTCATCGACGACGAGGGCGGGAGGGAGTCACCGAGGCCTGGAGCCCTGGACGCACCCCGGATTCGCTCGTCGCCGCCACCATCGTCGGCCGCCAATGCCGCGACGGTGGGCCCGACAACGGTGAGAAGCCGCACCTCTAGTGGTTGAGACTTCACGGACACGTTCGTCTTTCTGCGGGCTTTGCCAACAACATGCTGTCGTCGCCCAACCATGCACGCCTGGCCGGTGACGCTGCCCTGTCCTGCCCTGGAGCCACACCAGGGGCCACGTCCAGTCATCGGTGCCGTGGCAGCTCCGTCTGCGTGCCGCCACGAGGACGGGGCTAGAGCGACAGCTTGCACTTGCCAGGGGGGTGGATGGGTGGGTAGCTCCCATCAGCAGGGGGGTGTGCGTGTGCATCCGATGCCTGCTCCGATTGCTGCCTCATGCAGAAGCACCAGCACCAGCACCATCAGCAGTGCACCGCCGCGCCCAGTCACTCCCAGTCCAGTTAGGTGGTCGCCGTTCACACTCGACCGGACGAGGAGCCGCTTGCCTGGGTGCGCCAAGGGGGCCAGACGGGAAAAAAAGTGAGGTGACTACTTAATGCGTGCTCCATCCCGCTTCTCAAGGGGTGGGACGTCATCGACGTTCGTTTCGTCGCCGCGCGCCGCCACCGCCCGCAGTCGTAGACCATCCTCTGCCCTAGAGACTCGACTGTGTGCGCGCGCGTGTCCCCAACGACAAGGAAATAGAATCCGCAAGCATGGCAGGCCACATGATGGAGTCTCTTGCTCGTCTCGGCCTCCAGCTGCCGCCGTTCCTCGCACAGGGCAACGCTTCGTCGTCCCTTGGCGCCGGCAACGGCTCCGGCTTCGGTGGGGCCGGCTCCGGGCCCACGCCCGGGGGCGACGGAGGCATGCCGGGGGCAGCAGCAGGAGCAGGCGCGGGAGGGGCGTTCCCCGCCGGCGTCATGGACAGCTTCCTCGCAACGGCCGGCTACTCGTCGTCGCCGCTCATGCAGCTCTTCCTCTTCGTCTACCGCCAGCTCGGCGCGCAGCTCGGGCTCGACCCGTCCGTCGTCCTCACCATGCTCGGCTTCCTCTGGGGCGCCAGCAAGCTCTTCTCGCAGGTCTGGGGCTACGTCTGGGACCTGCTCGACCGCCACTTCATGTGCGCCATGTACGTCGGCGAGTACGACCACATCTACTCGCAGCTCATGAAGTGGCTGTCGCTGCAGCAGAGCATCAAGAGCAGCCGCTACCTCATGGCCCAGACGGTCTGGAAGAGCGCCTGGGACGAGGAGGAGGAGCTCGAGAACTCGCTCTTCTGGACCGACGGCGACGACGGCGACGGCGAGTGCAAGTACCTCAACTTCTCCAACCAGGCCGCCCGCTCCGGCCCGCGGTACGTCCCCGCTATGGGCATCACCGGCTTCTGGCATAAGGGCACCTACTTCCGCGTCACCCGCCGCAAGGAGTCCCTTATGAGCACCAGTGGCTGGGGCGCCATGAAGGACCTCGAGGAGATCAAGATCTCGTGCTTCGGCCGCTCCATCGAGCCCATCAAGCGCCTGCTCGCCGACGCCAAGACGACGTACTACTTCGATACCTACCGCAAGACCACCATCTACCGCCCCCGCCCCAAGGAGCTGCGCCGCGAGAATGGCATGTGGCACCAGGTCGCCCGCCGCCCAATCCGCCCCATGCGCACCGTCGTCCTCGACGGCCAGGAGAAGCACAACGTCCTCGCCGACGTCAACGAGTACTTGCACCCCGCCACCCCTCGCTGGTACGCCTCCCGTGGTATCCCCCTCCGCCGCGGCTACCTGTTCCACGGGCCCCCCGGTACCGGCAAGACGAGCTTCTCGTTTGCGTTGGCGGGCGTCTTCGGTATCGACATCTACGTCATCAGCCTCCAGGATGTTAACGTCACCGAGGAAGACCTGGCGGCGCTATTCACGAAGCTGCCTCGGAGGTGTATCGTCTTGCTGGAGGATATCGACACGGCGGGTCTGCGACGAGACGATGACGACGACGAGGACTCCGAGTCCGAGGAAAAAGCCGACGATAAGGCCAAGGAAGTTGAGGGGGAGAAGGCGACGGAGACAAAGGCACTCACCAATGGCGTTAACGGCGACCATGCAGTCAAGAGCGGCAAGAAAAATGGCAAGAAGGAAAAGACCAAGAAGAAAGCCAAGAAGAAGGTCGTCGACTCGGACTCGGACTCGCACAGATCGGACAGCGAAGACAAGTCGGACAGCAGCGACAGCGATAGCGACAGCGACAAAAAATCGAAGAAGAAGCGCAAGGGAAAGAATAAGAAGCGCGGGGCCAGCCGCACAGCGACAACGTCGTCGTCCAAGCGGAAGGTAGTGACGCTGGAGAGCATCTCGCTGTCGGGGCTGCTTAATGCCATCGACGGCGTCGCCTCGCACGAGGGCCGCGTGCTCATCATGACGACCAACAAGCCCGAGTCGCTCGACGAGGCGCTCATCCGGCCGGGCCGCGTCGACGTCCAGGTGGCCTTTATGAACGCGTCGAGTGATCAGGCCGCGGAGCTCTTCTACCGCATGTACGAGGCGTCGCGGCCGCGGCAGGCACATCATTACCAGCAGCAGCAGCAGAAGCAGAAGCACGAGCAGGCAGCTTTGGCAGCAGCACCGACGACGTCGACACAAGAGTCGTTGAGGTCGTCCTCCTCGGCGGATGGCTCCGCCGTTACGTCGGCGGTCCTACTACAGACGCGCGAAGAGCTGGACGTGTCCGAGGAGGAGCTCAGGGGCATCGCCAAGGAGTTTGGACGGCGCATCCCGCCAGCGACGTTTTCGCCAGCCGAGATCCAGGGGTTCTTGCTCAAGCGCAAGAAGAGCCCGCGCAAGGCGCTCGAGGACGTCGAGGGGTGGGTTGAGGCCGCGGTGAAGCAAAAGGAGGCGAATTCCAAGGTGTCGACGGTGCAGTAGTAAGTATTAAGTAGTAGGGCTGGTGGGTTTTCCATGTTTGGCGGACGGCGTTGCGTTGAGTGTCAAAGACGGGGCTGCAGCTGGGTTTGGGTTATTTGGAGGGGTTCTCGGGCAGGCGTTGTGTACTTCGAGGCGGGCAATTACGAGATTGGGCGACACTGATAAAGTATACCTGCATTCTACATGAGACCAAAAAAACATTGAAAGGCTTCATTTGCAATGCGATGCGCGTGGAAAGCTGGTGTCGTTGCGAGCGAGCGGGGACTCGGTTGAGAGCTGGAGAGTTCCAACTTCCAAGGTTCCAAGAGCCCTCGACTTTTGAGGCACATCCCCGTAACTAAAGTGCAGCGCTCCGACCCCCACCACTCGAACCCCACGTCGCCTTACCTAGGTAGGTACTGTACGCCTCGCAGTTCGCACCCAGTGGCTCTCCCATTCCACTTCAATCCAAGCTCCTGGCAGTCAGCCTCCAGCTTCCGTGAAGCGTTTCACCCCCCGACCTCACCCAACTCCGGCGCGCGCACCACAGAAACAGGCCATCACGCCGACGACACCGCACACGCACGCCCTTCTCCGTCCAGGAGGCGAGAACGAGCGGCTGCAGGCGCCCCCCCCCCCCCCCCCCCCCGGGCCCAGCCAGCCAGCCAGCCAGCCAGCAATGGCCAACCTCCAACCAGGCGGCTCGTCCGCGCCGGCCGTCAAGGAGCCCGGCCTGCGCGTGCCCAGCAACGGCAAGACCATCTATCACCGGCCGCTGAACCGCGGCAAGACGGCCGAGCTGAGCCAGGCGAGCTTCGCCTACCTCTTCAGCGAGATGGTGACGTACGCGCAGCGCCGCGTCAAGGGCATCCAGGAGCTGGAGCAGCGGTGAGTCGTGTCGCACGCCAGTCGCCAACGAGCAGGACGTCCTTCGTTGGAGGGGGAGATGGGGGAAGAGTGTGAGAGAATTGAGACATGTTGGCTGACGAGAGAGTATTGCACATCACCAGGCTCAACCTGCAGGGCCACCCGATCGGCATGAAGCTCCTCGACCTCCTCCTGTACCGCGAGCCGCCGCGCACGCAGCTGCGCCCGCAGACCATCATCTCGCTGCTGCACTTCATCAAGCAGAACGTGTGGCAGCACCTGTTTGGGCGGCAGGCCGACCGCCTCGAAAAGAGCAACAACCCGGACACGCCCGACGAGTACATGATCATCGACAACGAGCCCCTCGTCAACCAGTACGTCAGCGTCCCGCGCGAGATGAGCCAGCTCAACTGTGCCGCCTTTGTCGCCGGCGTCGTCGAGGGCGTCTGCGACGGCGCCGACTTCCCCGCTCGCGTCACGGCGCACACCGTCGGCGAGGGTGACATGTGGCCCGGCAAGACGGTGTTCCTCGTCAAATTCCGCCCCGAGGTGATTGAGCGCGAGGGCTTCCTCGGCAAGCCGTAGCGGCGAGAGGGGCGGGTTTGCGCGCGGGAGACACGTGCTTTGCGTTGGGATGTCGTGGATTCGAGGAGTTTTTTGGCGTTGCTGCGCATCATGGCTGCCATGGCGATTTGAGATGTATCAAGAGACGCATGTATATATGTATGACCGGATCATGTTCTTTACAATATACCCTCGTGATGTAGAGGATTCCTTTGCAGCAAAAATCAGAAAGTCCTTGGCGCGAGGCCGCCACCCTGAGACGCCCGCTTGATGACCCGAAACCCCTTAAACGCCCGCTCCGACACGATGGGATCCAAGTCGCGCCGTCACCTCGGTAGCCCTCTGCCCTTGCTCCCCGACGCCGCCGCGACGGCCGCCGACGCCTTGCCCGCGGCCGGGGTGGGACCCTTGTTCATCAGGTCCGCGAGGCCGAGGTCCTTCCACGCGGGCTCCCTCGTCTTCTGGGTGGCGCGCTGGATGCCGAAGGCGGCGTGCTGGTCGGGCACGACGTCGTCCTCGTCCTCGGGGTTGATGGGCTGGTGCTGCGGCGGGACGTAGATGTCATCCTCAGGTAACTTGTCCTTGCAAAAGTCCTCGAAGAGTTCCGCGTCGCCCGCGCGGTGCATGTGCACGTACGTGAAGGACGAGTCCTTGTTCTTCGCGCAGGGGACAGAAGGGCTCAGCGGGTGCTGCTGGTGTTTGTTTGGGGATGAGTGGGAGAAAGTTACCATGATGCTGGATGGGGCGCGTCGGCTCAATTCCCGCTTCCCTTGCCGTAATCTAAGCGCTGAGACGAGTTGCTCAATTTGCTCCGCGAATATCGAGCGATCGTTACACTTCAGGGGACCGAGGTCAACAATCAAGTTGTGATGAATCTAGGTGCAGTCGTAAGTCGCCGCCGGTGGATGCTGTGGAGGGAAGATGGACAGGAGGGGTCCGCGCCATAGGCAGCCCCGCTGTACAAGGCTCAAGCCCCCAACCCACTACTGCCGACGCGCAGCTCAGAGGGTTTCGACTCTCAACCTCTCGCACAACTCGACTTCGTCTGCATCGTCGAGCTGTCAAACCGGCACAGGCACCCTGACTCACCTCTCTGCACTCATGCTCTCTTAACTCTAGCTTCTATTGGCCTCGACCCGGCAACATGTCATAACACCTCTTTGATTCCTGTGCAAATTTGCCCTCTGGGTGCCGTCGACCTCCATGGATGCACAGAGTCGCAAGCGACAAGACGGCGACGTCCCGGGCCCTGATGACCGGCAGGATCAGCACCCGTCGAAGCGTTTTCAGGTCCCGAGGGCCTGTCAGCGCTGCAAGTCCCTCCGTCGGGGCTGCGACGAGCACCGTCCTTGCCAGAGGTGCCTACGTGCGGGCCTCGGAGACGAGTGCGTCGGAGGCTCCGCTTGGCCAGCCGTGGCCCCCGTGTCCGCGCCCGGTCACGATGCAGCCAATGCATGGACGAGGGTCGTTGCCGAGGCCCAAGGACCCGTTGTTGAGGAATGCGCGCGGTTGTTTTTTGACCTCTGCCATCCGACAATTCCCATCCTCACGCCAGATTATGTGGCCCGTCTCCGGGATGCCGCCGTGAACCAGCAGACGGGTATCGAGGCCTGTACGTTGCTTGTGGCCATGTGTGCCCATGTCCTACTTCATGTGGAAGCACCATCTAGTAGGATCCCTGGCAGTGCCATCCCGGAGGACTATGTGGCCTACGGCCAGACGCTTCTCGATACGGCATCGACGACATATCAAACCATTCACTGGCCGCCTGCTCCGACCTTGGACAGCTGCCTCCTCGCCTTCTTTCTCTACGCCGGCCAAAACAGACTAGCTCGACACAGCAAGGCGTTTCTCTGTCTACGGCAGGCGACCACACTTTGGGTACTCGTCAAGGATCACAAACCACCATCTCCTACCGCCGAGGCGCTGCTCAACCGGCTCTTCTGGGTGCTCCTGATCTCCGAGCGGTCACACGCCATCAGATACGGCCGATCCATCACACTTCACGTCACGCCAGACGTACCGGACATTGACGTTGGCGACACATCGTTCCATGGCTTTCGGAGCCTCGCGGCCTTGTTCCGACCTATCGACTCTGCCTTCATGGCAATCAAGAACGGAGAGCTGATGCTGCTTGCCGTCCCGCCCGAGGCTCTGGACCGAGCCGAGCGCGCCATCAACTCGGCCATTCCGGCCTCGGCAATTCTGCAAGACACGCAAAAGGCAAATTTGCGAATAACAAAGCTCTGGTTGCGGATCATCATTTGGCAGCTGCGTCTTCGGCTGGGTCTCTTGACCGAAACCTCTCACCACCGCAACCTGACCTACCGCTATCCGGTCGACATAGCCAAGGAACTGACGCTATCCACCCGTGACCTCCCTATCCACACGATCCACGTGCACGGCATCGGGCTTACCGAAAAACTCTTCGACGTCGCCTCCGCCGTCGTCGATGTCATGGCACAGATTCCGCATACATCCGCCAGCGCGAGAGGCATGTCTGTCGAAGGCCCTCCAGAGGAGGATCTCGCGTATTTGCGTGGCTTGATCCTCCAGCTTCCCGGAGGGGTCACCGTCTACAATGACCTACTGGAGAAGCATATCCAGCAAGCTCTGCCCGCCATGGCCTCTCCAGGCTCGCACACTTCGCCAGGAACTGTGAGCCTCATCTCCCAGCAGAGCCCCACGTGAAGGGAGCAGACAATTACGTATACAACGAAGCGCAATTTTTATCATAGAGACATGAGCATTATTACTACAACAAGGGCGGAGCTCGCTCAAAGAATTAGTCGCTTCCGCAAAGGCTATTTTTGCTCCTCCACAAGCCTCCGGTCCTCCACGTCGTGCGCATAAGGGTCGACATGCGTTGTCGCAAACTTCCTCGCCGGGACCTTCTTCTCGAACAGCTCGTCGAGCTCGGCATACGTGCGGCCCTTGGGCTCCGGCAGGCGGAAGTACACCCAGACAAGGGACAGGAGGCAGCTTCCTGCCCAGAAGTAGGCCGCTCGGGCGCCCCAGTTCCACGCCGTGGATGACAGCTGGTAGTTTGTCATGACGTTGACAAAGATGTTGCTCGCGTTGTACGCGGCTCGCGCCAGCACAATAGTCTTGGCCTTGAGTCGGGTCGAGGACAACTCCGACACGAGGGCGTACGTGACGGGGCCGACGGTGAAGTCGTACACAAAGGTGAAGACAATGAGCAGCGCGGCAATTGCCCATACGGAGTTGTTGTCCTTGGAGAACGACAGGGATCCGACGATGATGAGGAGGAGGAACTGGCAGCAGAGACCACCGAAGTGAATCTTACGTCGGCCGACCTTTGACATGAGCAGCCAGGACCCCGCCGTGCCGACCATGCCAAGCGCGTACTGGGCCATGGAGAGCGAGAAGGAGTTCTTGGGATCCATGCCGGCCTGTGTCAGGAAGTAGGAGAAGTAGCCCATGATGTTCTGGCCACCGAGGGTCTGCACGAGCCAGATGCCGACGACAATTTCCGTTCTGCGTATGTCGATGCCCTGGAAGCAGTCGCGGTACGACACGCCCTCCTTGACTTGTTTCTCCATTTCATTGGTATGCTCAATCATGGCAAGAGTCTCGTCGGGGTTGAAGTCTGGCTGGTTGCGGGATGTCAGGCGAAGGAGAGACTCCTTGGCCGCGGCGCGGTTGTTCTTGCGCATGTGCCACCACGGAGACCTAGAACAGTCAATTTTGTTCTTTCGGGCGGATATAGAGAGCGACTTACTCGGGAGCAAAGATGACGCCTGCGAGAATGGGCACCGGCCACACCCATTGCACGCCAAAGGGGATACGATACGACCACTGATCGTTTCGACCGTTGGAGCCTTTGTTGACTGCAGCAGCAAAGAACTGGCCAATGACCCAGCACATGTTGATAAAGGTTGTCAGGTACGGCCGAAGAACCACAGGTGCCACTTCGGAGGCGTACGCCGGAGTGATGCTCTGGAATGCACCCCAAGGAATGCCTGGAGAGGTCAGCGAGAAAGTCAAGCAGGAGGGACTCGGATGGCGTACCGCAAAGGATTTCTCCCACGACCAATACCTTGACGTTTGGCGCGAAGAACAGGACGAAGACAAAGGCAATCATGGCGATGAGGAAGCCGACAGTGGTTTTCTTGTATCCATACCGATCGGCAGTCCAACCGGCAATGATGAGGCCGAAGATCTCGCCGGCGCGGGCTCCGTTGGAGAGGCCCGACTGCCACGCGGCAGAGACGCTGTACTTGCCGGTCGCTGGGTTGAGGGTGCCGTACTTCTTGTTGAAGGGCTGCGAGGCGTACAGGTTGCCCAGCAGCGCCAGGTCGTAACCTTCCATGATGAGCGTAGACGACAGAAGGACGGACCAGCCGATGGCCTTGGGGTACGTCTTGACGGCCTGGAGGAGGCTCATCTCGTGCTCGGCCTGGGCGCCGTGCTTCGCCTCGGCGGCGAGCATGGAGGGCTTGACGTCCACATCATGCTCGGCATGGGCTTCAACGCTCTTGGTCGGGGTCATGGCATCAGGGCCGCCAGCCATGGTGGACGGCAGTGAGGGATTGGGGGACAGACAAGGAAGTTTGAAGGAAGGTTCGTATCAAGGCCCGGGTTGCTGTCCAGGATGCATGACACGGAGGCCCGGCAGAGGACAGGACAACCGTCCCTATTTATCCCCTTGGTCGGGGAGTCAGAGACGCGTCCGGGGAAAACTTCAGCAACCTCCAACAGCCAGCTTTTACCGAGCACGAGTGCATGTTATGTGGGGAAACCTCGTGGCAGGAACCGACACCTGGGGAAATCTGGAGAGAAGAACCTGTGTGGGGTTGCGCATGACTGACAACCTTTTTCCCGGTCATTGACAGTAGTCGCCGCCACCGCTTGGCCGGGGGACGTCGACGACAGGAGACTCCGCCTGACACGGTCGCCAGCGGCCAGTCGAGGCAGACGCCCACGGCCGGGAATGGAGCGGAGGCGGAGTCTAGCGGGCTGCTGTTGATGTTGGGCGGAGTCTCCGCCTCTTGATCGACGAGGATTCCATGCCAGGGTCCGCGGGGCGGAGTCTCCGCCGGCAATACTCCAGATTCCACAGCGCTGCGGAGTGGCCGTCTCGCGGATGAGCCGTGGACGTTGGGGCTCGCGGGACGACGGACGTGGGACGCGACAGTGCGCGTGACGCTCGAGCGGAAAGGATTCCTGGCCCCTTGGTCATGAGGTCCTGTACAAAACCGAGCCGAGGCAGCGCGTCCGAGATCGTTGCTTGCTCGAACACCCACTCATACCTTCACCCTTCATCCCTCCCTCACTTGCCCTTCTCAACCGACATAAGCTCGTGGACAATGGGGTCCAACTCGCTCGAATGGGACGCCGAGACTGGCTGCGTCGGGTCGACGCCGTGGTGGAAAGACGCCACATTCTACCAGGTATACCCGGCCAGCTTCAAGGACTCCAACGGCGATGGCTGGGGCGACCTGCCGGGTCTCATCTCGGAGATGGACTACCTTCACGACCTGGGTGTCGACGTGGTCTGGGTCTCTCCAATCTTTGAGAGCCCGCAGAAGGACATGGGCTACGACGTCTCCGACTACCAAGCCATCTATGCACCGTACGGCACCGTCGAGGACGTCGACGTCCTTGTTCAGGAGTGTCATTCAAGGGGCATGAAGGTGATACTCGACCTCGTGGTCAACCACACGTCCATCGAGCACGCGTGGTTCAAAGAGTCCCGTTCGTCCAAGAACAACCCCAAGCGAGACTGGTACATCTGGAAGCCGGCCCGCTACGACGACCAAGGCATTCGCCATCCGCCCACAAACTGGCGGGGATATTTCGCGAGCTCGACGTGGACGTGGGACGATCGCACCCAAGAGTACTACCTGCACTTGTACGCCGCCGACCAGCCGGACCTTAACTGGGAGAACGCCGACTGCCGCGAGGCCATATACGAGGAGACGATGCGCTTCTGGCTAGACCGCGGCGTCGACGGCTTCCGCATCGACACGGTCAACAAGTACTCGAAGCGGCAAGACTTTGTCGACGCGCCCATCACAGACCCCGAGTCGCCGCATCAGCCAGCACCGGAGATGTGGTGCAACGGGCCGCGGATCCACGAGTTCATCAAGGAGATGAACCGCAAGGCGCTGGCGCCGTACAAGGCCGTCTCGGTGGGCGAGCTGTCCAACACGCCGCACCCGTCGCAGGTGGTGCCGTACGTATCGGCGGCGGCCGGTGAGCTCGACATGGTGTTTGAGTTCTCCGTCATCCGCCTCGGGACGGGCAACGGCTTCGGCGCAAAATACATCTACCAACCGTACCCGCTGAGCAAGCTCAAGGGCCTGACGGAGACGTGGCAGAGCTTCATCGAGGGCACCGACGCGTGGGCGACGGCGTTTATCGAGAACCACGACAACGGGCGCGCCATCAGCCGCTTCGGCGACGCCTCGACGCCCGAGGCGTGGCGGCGCTCGGGCCGGGCGATTGCGCTCTGGCAGGCGACGCTGTCGGGGACGCTCTTCCTCTACCAGGGCCAGGAGATTGGCATGGTCAACATGCCGGCGTCGTGGGGCATCGACGAGTACCGCGACATTGAGAGCCGCAACTTTTACGCCGAGGCGGCCGCGTCGGGCAGCCGGGAGCGCCTCGAGGCGACGATGAAGGGGCTGCAGATCCTGGCGCGCGACCACTCGCGCATCCCCTTCCAGTGGAGCGACGCGCCGCACGCCGGCTTCACGACCGAGGGGGCCGCGAAGCCGTGGATGCGCGTCCACGAGAACTACCGCTCCGTCAACGCGGCGCAGCAGGCGCACGACCCGGACTCCATCCTCAGCTTCTACAAGCACGCGCTGCGGCTGCGCAGGGAGCACCGCGACGTGTTTGTGCACGGCTCGTTCAAGCTCGTGGACCGCGATGACGAGTCGCTCTTTGCGTACATCAAGGAGAGCGCGCCGGTGGCGGGGGCAGCCGCAGCGGTGCGGCGCAAGGCCGTGGTGGTCCTCAACATGGGCGCCGAGACGAAGGCGTGCGTGGACGTAGCCAGGGCAATGAAGTGCGCCGCCGGAGATGTCAGGCTCCTCGTCAGTACGCTCGGTGGGCAGGGCGGCGAGTCGACGGCGAAGGGCGGGCTGCCGCCTCCGCTGGCGGCCTGGGAGGGGCGCGTATACGTGAACTATTAGCGGTCGTCGTTGCAAGGGGTCCGCGTCTGGGCTGACGGACGGGCCGGGCTTGAGCTGCGTTGGTCTGGGCTGGGCTGATTTGCCTGGACAGCTGTGGAGCGACGCAAAGGAGAGCTTCCGGAGCGGATGGAGGCTGTGCCGGCGCGGCAAGGACAACGTTGAGTCACAGAGCATCATCCGACCGATAGTACGGCTAGATGCAGAATAGCGGCCACGATGCCTTGAACGGCAAGGCAGCAACCAAGTAACCAACACCAGCAACGAATAGATACGGGTGGAATTACAATTGCGAACGATGAACCACTGAGTTACTTACTTCGCGCAGCTCTGTGCCGACTCTCGGGTAGGACGCGGGGCCATCCCGGGGGGGACCCCGGACTCGACGCCCGGGCCGGCCCCACTCATCATACCACCATCTGCCCATGTTACCGACACTGCGAGGCTCGCCTGACTTGTTGATTCCTTGCCCCTTGTCCTTTGGCGGCCCCGACGAAACGCGCAGCGCAGGCTCTCGCAATGACTCTTGCTGATTCGCAGCCGTGGGATCCCGGAGCAAGACATGGGTCGTCTTGTCCAAAGTTGACCGTGGGCACCCCTGCTGCTATGACGAAAGTCGTGCATGTCTGCCGACGGGCGTCGCCGTCGGCGCGTGGTGTCTTGTACGAGTATGCACGTGTACGTCGCGACACGAGGGCGGGACGATACGGGCCCGAACGGGGAGGCCGCGGGAACGGGGCGACGGGACGGTCGGTGTTCCTACATATCGTCGCCGTTCCCGCGCTCGCACCTGGAACAGGGCGAGACTTGCTGCGCGGCAGGAAACACGGCACAAATCCGCAAACGACTAGTAGTTGTTCAGCAGCAGGACAACAGCAGCGCACTACAGAACGACGACAGCTCGCAGCAGCACAAACGATACTAAGCTCGCAGCGTCACAGACCCGTCAGCAGCGACAGCCATGGCGTCGACGCGGCCGATGCGGCACGTCGAGCGCGAGGACCTCTACACCAATCTCGAGCAGCGCATCCTCTACCTGCACTCGTTCCTCGACTTTTCCAGCCGTACGTAAGCCTCGCATACACATGCACATGCACACATACATACTACGGTCCCTCTTCCTTGCACACACACACGCGCACACATGAGCTCCCTCTTCCTCTTCTTCGCCCCCGTCGTCCCAGCTGAACGGGGAGGCGGCAGCAAGAGAGGGTGGGTGTGAAGAGAGCTGCTGTGAGGGAGCGAGGGAGGGTCTGGGTCCGGGTCCTTGACCGAGCAGAGACGGGCGGCTAACGCGGCGGCGCGGGAAACGCAGGTGACATCGAGGCGCTCGTCACGGGCGCCAAGTACGTCAAGGCGCTGATACCGGCCATTGTCAACATCGTGTACAAGAAGCTTCTGCAATACGACATCACGGCGCGAGCCTTTACGACGCGCAGCACCTCCTTTGACGGTCCCGTGGACGAGGTCCCCGACGAGAATAGCCCGCAGATCCTGCACCGCAAGATGTTCTTGCGCGCGTATCTGGCCAAGCTGTGCTCGGACCCGAGCAAAATGGAGTTTTGGGAGTACCTGGACAAGGTCGGGTGAGTTGAGCGCAACCCTCTCCCTGCCCCTATTCGACAATACGACGGAACAAGTAGGGCATGTCGGCAGCACACCGTCCAGCCATGCTGATGCACCGAGAACGGCAGGATGATGCATGTCGGGCTCGGGAGGCGACATCCCCTGCACATCGAGTACGTGCACCTGGGTGCGTGCCTGGGCTTCATCCAGGATATCATGACCGAGGCGATCCTGTCGCACCCGCGACTGCACCTGTCGCGCAAGACGGCGCTAGTCAAGGCGCTGAACAAGGTCATATGGATACAGAACGACCTCATGGCCAAGTGGCACGTCCGGGACGGCGTCGAGTTCGAGGCGGTGGGCGGCGGGCGGGAAGACGTCGAGGTGGAGCGCGAGGGGTACCTGCACGGCAAGAATATACTGGGCGACGGCAGCGACGAGGACCAAGACGGCACTCTCGATCGCGGCGGCGGCGGCGGCGGCGGCGGAGAGGTTCAGGGAGAGGCGCGGGAGGCGAGCGCGGCTGAGGGAGTGTGTCCGTTTACGGGCCTGGGATCCGGGGCGACGAGCAGGGAGAGGCAGACGGACGACGAGCAAGAGATTGCGGCGACGGCGGCGGCGGCGGCAGCTGGGCCAGTGACGGCGTAGACGGCAGGCAGGTGGTGCGGGTTGAATGCACCTCATGGATTATTGGTGATGTTGGCTTGTCAGCCGCTCATGGAATCGGTAGCTGTCGCTGCATGGAAATAGCCGGATACCCAATTCATCTCCCCTCAAGGTAGTCTTCATCTGCCGAGCCCGGACGGCGACGTGTGACGGCATCGTTGGTCGGGGGATGGTTCGATTGGCCCCCTTGCCTTTCGCAGAGACGTAGCATCCCATGACTCCATGGGTCCATGGTGTCGGAGGATCCTCTCCCCCGTCGGGACGTACATAGACTTTTGGCAAAGAGCCGCATGAGGCCAAGGCAAGGCGAGAGCCGCCCGATCGGATCGAACACGAGCCGGTCGGTTGCTGGTGCTCGATGCCACCGCCCCGAGCGCTCCGAAGAAGCAAAACGCGGTGGCGTCGCGCCGGACGTCTTGGCCGGGCTGAATCATTGGAGTGCCTTGACCGGGGGGAACGGGCGGACAGGCGGTGGAATGATGATGGTGGTGGTGGAGGTGATGGGAGGCTGGACAGCCCGAGGCCCTGGGATGCGATGGGATGGCGAGAAGCGGGCGGCGTCTGTCGTCGGGGGAGAAAGGGGGGGGCGGCGAACGAAGAGGCGCATCGCAGACGAGCTGTTTCTCGTGTTGCGGGCAAGGGAGGTCGGCAGCGGTGCGGTCAGATTAGGCGCGGTTGCCAAGTCCGGGTTGCCGTCGTCGACATAACGTTTTCGTTTTGCTCAGCACTGGCTGGAGGTTGGGGCCACTGCCGGCTTCAGCTCGCGCACAATGGCATTGTGGGTGGTGGTGGTGAGAAGTCGTGACCGGCGGGTGGCGACGGCTGCTGCAGGTGCAGGTGCAGGTGCTATGGCATGGCATGGCATGGCATGGCACTTGACGTTGGCTGCGGGACGACGACGAGCCGAAGTGGCGGACAGCAAGCAGCAGCACCGATGATGGCCGGATCCAATGGCGAGAGCGGCAGGACAGACAAGGCGAGCAAGGTCCGGCCGTGCAAGCGGTGATGGCGCATCCAGCCGCAGGTGTGGTTGCCGCGGCGTCGCCAGTGGTTGGTGGTTGGAGGAGGAGGCGGCGGCGGACAGAGGTGGTGGTGGTGAGGAAAAAGAGTTGAAAGTCGCGGAGAGCAACAATTGGAAGGAGAGGTCCAAGTCGGGCGCAGTAGGCTAGCTCAGTTGCCCCCCCCCCCCCCAAGTACCAAGCGCCAAGCACCAAGCACCAAGCACCAAGCACCAAGCACCAAGCACCAAGTACCAAGCACCGGCAAGCGCCCCCTCGCGAGTCTCAAGCCACGACCAGATGCTTATTGCCATCCGGCCGCCCTGGCGACCCAATGGGCTCCGCGCAGTCACGTCAACTTCATGTCCACCATGTGGCATTACGTCCTAGTCCCTGACCGTCCGGTTCCTGATTCGACCGATGCGAACCCCGGCTCGTGAAGCGTCACGGCGAGGCGGATGCGCAGGCGGATGCCCATGCACGCCGTCGATAGCATTGAAGCCTAAATTGGCTTGCTGTGGCCAACTGGGCTCCGGCTCTGTTCTGCCCCGGTCCGGTTCTGGTGGCTCTCGCTCTGCCTCTACCTCTGCCGCTGCACGTCTCTGCACCGTTCTGCGTGGGCCGACCGACCGACGGTCCGTCAATCTCCCCGCCGTGCGCCTTGCCTGCGCCTTGGGGGCCGACGGACACCACACAGCGATGGAGGGCGATGGGAGGGGGGCCCAGGCGCAGGCCAGGCCAGGCCGTGGTCCGATTTTGGCTTCGTTTTCTTTTTCCCTGTTTATTCTTTATTCTTGTCTTATGTTTATTCTTATTTTGTGGTAATTGGACTCTGGGAAAGTGCAATGCAGATGCGCGGCCGTTGAATGTGGATTGAGCTGGCGTTGCACGGCCGGTGCGCCACTTACACGGCTCTTCACCCACGACCTAATAACCATCGTCACAACACACACCATCGACACGGCACGGTTGCCAACAGACACTATGTGTGTGTCAGTGTGTGTGTGCATGTCTTGTCACTGCAGGAACGTCCCCGGCCCGGGGCCAGCTCACCGAGCAGGCGAGCGACCAACGAACACTGGACCGCCCGGCGACCTCAGCCCAGGCGCGAACTGCAAGCCGCCCAAACGCCACTCGCATCGTTGGCAGCCCGTGTGTCGACGGCTCCCCTTTCCAAGTCATCCAACCTTGCCCCTTCTTCCCCGCCACGCTGCCTCTCGCAGCCCTACGGATGCCCCGCCACCCGCCCCCTCGTTCTTCCATGGCTTGGCAGCGCGGGAGTTGACGCCCTGGCCCCGGTCCTCTGCGCGCGCGGGCTGACGGCAGCTGAAGTGAAAAAGCAAGGAGTCAAGGACGGACCTGTGCCTGTTCCATCTCAGCCCGGCCCCAACCACGGTTCCTCTCGGTCGTAGGCGGCGCGCGCAGCCGGGGCTTTCTATTCTATTTTCATGCTCTTGGCTGCAAGTAGACTTGAGACCTGCGTTGAGCTAAATACTTTGGTTCAGGGGCATTGCGCCGCCGGCCGGCGGTGTCGACCTTTGTGTGTTGGCCGCCTTCATCGACGACGAGCCGGCGCCCCTTGGCTCGCGGGGCATTGTGGTTCGTCTTCAGGGCTATCAGGGCACCGACCCGCGTATGGCTTGCACACAGCTGTTGCAAGCTTGATCTCCTTTTGTCTCGAAGCTTAAAACGGTTCTCGTATAGCGGGACAAATCAGTGCCGCCCGAACGTTGCCCCCCCCTCAAGTCTGACGAGCGTCTCCTCTCCCGCTCATCACGACACGCCATGTCCGGGTACGGCATGGATGCGCCCCAGCCATCATCCCGCTCTGCTCTTCGCGAGGCACCCCATTGTGCACTGTGTATGCATTGCTTTAACCTTCAACTCCGCCACCCCCGGTCCTCAGCCCCGGATCGTCGGTCGACCGGCCGACGCCCCTCGGCCACGGCCCTCGCCAAGGCCTCTGCCCCCCAAGTCGGTGTGTTGTCATGGGAGCTCGAGAACGCCTCTCTCGCTCAGCTACGTCGTGTCTCGCGTCCAATCAAGGCCGCATGCGTCGACCGGCTCTGCAAAAAAAGGAAGCTGCCGGTAGACCGATCCAGGCCGCCCATCTCAGCACAGGAACCGCACGGGAGGAAGCCCAACCGGACGAGCTCGCGAGCTATGGGTTCTCGACCCGGCTGTCAATAATGAGGCTGGGGTTGAGCTCGTGTTCCGATGCGTTGTCCTGCAAGCCAAAAGCATATTGTGACGCCGGCAACAGGGGCAGCGATGCAAGGTGAGAGTGTGTGACTTGTCGATCTGCCTTGTTCGGGTCTATTGTCGAGGCCAACGGCAACGTCCATGTGCCCGAAGCCTCACCGAGCTATTGACGGGCGCGAAGCCATCGAGGGACTTTTCTTGGCAGAGATTCTCTATATAAAGTCAACTGCCGCGCCCTGTTGTGAAAATCAAGAAGAGGCTCCAGCCCAACCCACCTTGAGCCTCCCTCAGTCAAGGCTGATACGTGGCAACCCTTTTTGATTAAGCGTCTTCGTCCCTCGCTTCCCTCAAGCATATAAGTCTCTCGCTCTGAGCAGCTTTGCCCATCATGCTTCTCAAGCAGGTACTCGTTACCGCCTTCTTCGCCTTCGGGTCGGTCTCGGGCATGCCCGGGCCCCATGCCGACCCTGCCGAGGTCGCGGCCCGGGACGCGGACGCCGACCTCGACGTCCGCACCGACAACCACGACAGGTGCGGCAACGACGCCAACTGGAACGACTGGTGGAAGAAGTGCATCTGCAAGGAGCACGACAAGAACTGGGACGACAAGTCCAAGTCTTGCAAGTGCCCCGACGGCAAGGTCTGGCTCGACCACAAGTGCCAGTACGACTGCGGCCGGGATGCCAAGTGGGACGACCACTCCAAGAAGTGCCAGTGCAAGGATCGCGGCAAGGTCTTCGACCCCAAGCACAAGACCTGCAGCTGCCCTGATGGCAAGAAGTGGAACGGCAAGGAGTGTGTTCCTGATTGTGGCCGCGATGCCCACTGGGATTCGCATGATAGGCGATGCGAATGTAACGACCGCGGCAAGGTCTTTGACCCCAAGCATAAGACTTGCCGCTGCCCCGACGGCAAGAAGTGGAACGGCAAGGAGTGTGTCCCCGACTGCGGTCGCGATGCTCACTGGGATTCGCATGATAGGCGATGCGAATGCAACGACCGCGGCAAGGTCTTTGACCCCAAGCATAAGACTTGCCGCTGCCCCGACGGCAAGAAGTGGAACGGCAAGGAATGTGTTCCTGACTGTGGCCGCGATGCTCACTGGGATTCGCATGACAGGCGATGCGAGTGCAACGACCGCGGCAAGGTCTTTGACCCCAAGCATAAGACTTGCCGCTGCCCCGACGGCAAGAAGTGGAACGGCAAGGAATGTGTCCCCGACTGCGGCCGCGACGCCCACTGGGACTCCCACGACCGGAGGTGTGAATGCAACGACCGCGGCAAGGTCTTTGACCCAAAGCATAAGACTTGCCGCTGCCCCGACGGCAAGAAGTGGAACGGCAAGGAATGTGTCCCCGACTGCGGCCGCGACGCCCACTGGGACTCCCACGACCGGAGGTGCGAGTGCAACGATAGGGGCAAGGTCTTTGACCCCAAGCACAAGACTTGCAGCTGCCCTAAGGGTAAGAAGTGGGACGGCAAGAAGTGCGTCGTTGACTGCGGCCGCGATGCCTACTTCAACGACAAGTTCAACAAGTGCGTCTGCAAGGATGACGGCAAGGTGTTCAACCCATGGACCAAGACGTGCAGCTGCCCTGATGGCAAGAAGTGGGACGGCCGCCACTGCGTGGTTGATTGCGGCCGCGACGCCGACTTCAACGACAAGCTCCACAAGTGCGTCTGCAAGGACAAGGACAAGGAGTACGACCCCAAGAAGAAGGAGTGCAAGTGCCCGTGGGGCAAGAGCTGGGACGGCCACTCGAACCAGTGCAAGAAGCTTCACCACTGAGGGGTTTGAGCGGTTGGCGGTCCCTCTTACAGGTGGTCATGAACCGTCTCCGTATGCGGGACGGAAACCTCTGGAAGAGAGGAGACTGAAGTGACGGCCGAGCGAGGATGACTACATTCTGTTGATAGGTAATTAGTTTGTCGCCCACGGTGGTGTTGGGCATGATGCGGCGTGATAGTCTTCTATACACACTGACGTTGAAACGGCCATGGGCGTTGCTTCTGACGCGAATTCGTTTATGTGAAATGTCTCCCGGTTGACACTTGCGCCAGAACGCGCATCAAGCTGGCGCCAAGCTGTATTAATCGTGCGGCGACGACGTAGAACTCCCGTGTGTGGCTTGTCTCCTGTCGACGGCCCGCTGCGTCGTAGTTGACTTGATCCCAGAACGGCACTGCGTCGCTCTTTCTGGAGTGCGCCAGCGCGCCATGGTACCTCAAATCGAGCCTCGACTGCGAGGTGCGCGCCGAACAGAGCCCGTCTTGGTCGTTCCAAGGCCGCAGCAGGGGGCCAGGGCGTGGTGGTGCAGGTCGCCTCGCCTCGGCCCGCCACCGCACGATACGACTGGACACGACATGACACGTGCGACAGCTCGTCAACGCATCTGGCACCGGCCAGGGGCGTGTCAGGGTTGTCGACGAAGCAGCTGTCAACACGGGCGCTTGTTGGGAAATCGAAAGAGGCGAGGCAGACGCGGGTGCGTGCACCACCACCGCCACGGCACATCCTTCCCTCGAAGGGGTGAGGTGAGGTGAGGTGACGCGAGGCGACGCCGCCCCCAGGAATCCAGGATGTGAGGTGGGCATGAGTCGGCCCATCCAAGGTGCGCAAGTCCTGCTGCCGTCCCGTCCCGTCCCGTCCCGCGGTGCAGAATCCTCCCCTGACGGCCGGGCTTTCTTTCTTTGGCGCGTGAGTGGCCACGCCCGCGTAGGGTGGTCGGGCAGGCAGGCGGTGCCGTGCGGCGCGGTGCGATGATGGCGGCGATGGATGTCATGTCACGTCACGCTTCTGGTGGTCAGGAGTTCGACGACGGTCGACGACATGTTGGCGGCAATGTTGACGGCGGGCTGGTTGGCGACTCTCCATGTTCGCACGTGACGGCGGCAGACATGCATGAGGTGCGAGCGTGGAAGGTCCGTCCGGGACTCCGGGGAGGATGGCGAATTTGAAATGACGGATCGTCGCGGGCGGTCTGGGGTCGCCTGCTGTGCCGAGCACGCGATGTGCATAAGGTACGTGCATACATACCTATATGTACTCGTGCGCTCCTTTGGTGCTGCTTGATGGAAGGGCTAGACATCAAGGCCACGAGTCCATCGTTCCTACGAGTAATGGCCTCACGGGACGTAACGATAGTCCGTGCCCAGGCAGCAGCTGCGAGCGGCACCGGCGCCAGCACCGGCACCAGCAGCAAAGTGTCGATCATCAGCGCTGACGGCATCGTCACGGTCGGCCCGTCGCCGTGTCCAACGCTCACGCGGTTGGTGAGGACCTCGGTGGACGAGAGGCGAGGGGCATGACCATGGCCATGACCATGGACGTGGCATCCAGCCAGCGTCCGCCCTTTGGTCTCCGTCCGTTCCATCAATGAATGTCCCTCCAATGGAGGCTTGCAGGGGACCCTCGTCACCCCTGCGATTCAGAACGAGTCCTTCGTACCTCCTTCATCCATTCATTCATCCGTGACATGCCAAAGGCAACCCCCCTTCATCCTTTGACAGGCGGTGGAGACACTCATAAAGGACTGATGTTGGTAAGGGCACGGCAAAAGGACAAAGAACAGACATTTCGGCCATTGTTTGCTGTTGTCAGCGTCGTTGCGTGAGACGAGATTCCATGCGACCGGCGCGGCCATGGTCGGCCTGCAGCGTGCCCGTTGGAACCCCTATCCCCGTTCCTCGTTCGCGTGGTGGTGGTGCCCGGTGGTGGCACGAAGTACAGACACTAAGAACTGGGTGGTGATCCGCCGTCGCTCTCGTTAGCCAGGCGCCCCGCGAGTCGGCGCCAGGGGGGGATGTCGTGCCGGTACTTGTAGGTACCCCCCAGGCCCCACCGAATGGGCGCTGCGCCGAGGACCCAGCACGCCGGGGCAACGGTCGCAGGTACCGACGGGTTCCTTGATCCTGGACATCCTGACCTGGGCAGTTAGCGGCAGATTAACCCCCGCCGCCCCCCGTCCATCGCTAGGTCGAGGGTGCTGGCTTGTCGGGTCCCTCCTGAGGTGTCCTCCACTGAGGTGCCATTCGGAGGCGCCCACTATCCCGGCCGCCATCCACTGTCCGGCGACTGCCACAGGAGGGGCTCGAGGGGATTGGGCTGCCTGGATCCATCCACCGCCCGGGGCACGACGTTGGACGCCCTGATTCTTCACAGGCCTTGCCGTGCCTTGGCTTGGCTTCCACCTCAGGTTCCATCCATCCATCCATCCATCCGTCCATGGATGGCTTCCAGGTTGTTGAGCCCGCCCGCCTGCGCTGTCTCAATGCGGCCCCAAAGCCCCTCTTTCTCCCACGGACTCACGCGCTCCCACGCCATCCCCATCCATCCAGCCCATCCATCCCACACACACGCGCACACACACGCACACGCTCACTCGCACGCACACGCACACACACACACACACCTCTCACTCAACCCGCCCACCACCCTATCGCGCTTGCTCCTGTTCTTCTGCACAGACGCAGCCTCACCTCGCCTCCTGCAACCCTAGCCGCCGCTGCCTCGAACCCCGTTCGCGATCGCTTCTCGCCTCGCATTGCCCCTCCGCCGTCCCGACGAGTTCGCAGGCTTCGCTCGCTCCGTCGTCAAGCGTGGCATGCTCTCGGCACTCATCAATTCTCCCTGCGCCGCCGACGGCTCGGGACAACGGCTGACTCGCGCATCTGCCATGTCCTGAGGTGGCCTTTGTCGCCGTGACCCCCCTCCCCTGAGCTGCGACGACCGCGCCTCCCGTCCCAGCATCCCCATCTCGACGCTTCGTCGTCGAGCTGCTTCGCCGGATAACCCTTCGCTGCGGCCTTTGCCAGTCGCCGCCGCGTCCAACGCTTCTCCTGTCCGCCGGCGCTGCGACCCTCCCCTGAGCTGCCCCTCTCCGCACCTCGGCCATGGACGGCATCGTGGGCGCCGCGCCGCCCGGCTCCATGTACGTCCGCGCCCTTTACGACTACGAGGCCGACGACAGGACCAGCTTGAGTTTCCACGAGGGCGATGTCATTCAGGTCATCACCCAGCTTGAGAGCGGTTGGTGGGATGGCGTCATCAACGGTGTCCGCGGCTGGTTTCCGAGCAACTACTGTCAAATCATCACCGGCCCCGACGACCTCCCCGACCCAGGGCATAATGGCAACATCGATCATATTGACGACGACGTCGACGAGCACGATGTTTACGACGAGAGTTTCGAGCACGACGATGAATCCGAGGCCGACGGCTCCAACGGCCTGCCCCTCGAGGGCACGGATGTTGCCGACAAGTCGAGGGCCGACTTCTGGATCCCCCAGGCCACCCCCGACGGCCGTCTGTTCTACTATAACATGATGACGGGTGACCGCAGCATGGAGCTGCCTCTCGAGTCACCCATCTCCGCCGCGGAAACCGGGCCTCGCGATCGCATGAACGTCACCATGCCCGACAAGACCCGCCCTCCCCCCGAAATGATGGCAAGGGGCCTGATGCAAGACGAGGATGATGATTCGGCAACGTCCGCCTCCGAGGCAGAGGCAGAGTCCATGTTGCTTGCCTCGAGGGGTTACATGGTATGCACTTAGCCCCTGACCTCGTTCATGCGCCTTCCCGAATCGCACCTAGACTGACCGTTGCACTTGCTCACAGGCTCGTAACCGCACGTCCTTCAACGGCGTCCTCTCCCCTTCGACCTCCATGGATTCCATGAACGGCGCATCACCCGCCCGCCGTAAGCGAACCGACGGCATTGCCAACGGCAAGCTGGGGACGAGAGAACCCCCCAATATGGCCTCGGCGACGTCATTTACCAGCACCACGTACAACCTCCCTACCACTGCGACCGTCCCGCGGTCCTTTTTCGATGATGGCTCCACTCCGCCGCTCACTTGGGGCCTACTGGTGTCCAACATGAAGCGCGCCATCGACCGGTACCGCGAAGCAATCACGAACAATAGCCGTTCCGAATACGTTGCTAGGGCTGAGGACATATCGGATCATCTCCGCCTGCTGCTCGCTGCCGGATCAGGCACCACCGACAACCACTCTGGTCAACCTTCCATCATCTCAACAAACAAAGCCCTATATCCCCACTTCCGCGATATGATGTCCAAGTTTTCCAAGCTGGTGATTTCTTCACACATCGCCGCTGCCGACTGGCCTAACGCCGAGTCGGTTCAGAAGTGCCTTCAAGAAGCTGACGGTGTCCTCCTTGGTGTCTTTAGCTACGTGGATGTTGCGAGGCAGCAGAGAGGAGAAGAGATCCCCAGACTATTCCCTGGCTTCGTCATCGGGAGCAGCGCTGGTGGGAGCTGGCAGAACAACGGGCTGGGCCCGCGAGACCCCATCGCCTCCAACTTCCTCGATGATGATGAAGGTGCCGTGGAGCCTACGGCGATTCTCGATGGCAAACTCCTCGAGAGGTTGGACGAACAGAAACGAATACTCGTGTCGAGCATCAGAGAGCTCGATAAGAGTCTCGTCGCACCGGAGAACATCATCACGCCGTATCGGCACGAGGTCATCGGCAACAACGTCTGCTCCGCCGGCGGCAAAGTCGTGGACAGATTTAGGCCATGGATTGCCATGATCGAATCCATCGACCTTTCATCTCTTGGCGACAGCTTTCAGACTCCTCAGCTCGCCGACTTCGGTACGAACAAGCAGAGCCTGTATGACAACATCTCCGACCTCTTGCTCGGCTGCCAGGCCGTCGCCGGGCCCCTGGCGGACGAGTGGAGTGAAGTCCGAGGGGAGGCACTAGAGAATCGCCTGGAGTATGTGCGACAATGCGCGAGGGCGCTCGAGACCAACTCATCACACATTGGATTCTCCTTGCAATTACTGTCGGAGCAAGTTCAGATCAACATACAACAACAACAACCGCAGGCTCAGACTCGATTCAGGGGTGACTCGGGGCCCCGGCAATTGCAGCGAGTTGAAACGATGCCTTACGACCGGCCTCACCAGCGCTCAGACTCGAGAACCGCGGCCATGCGGCCCCCGTTGATGACGGCTCAATCGTTTACCGAGGGGGAACCACCTCCCGGCAACTTCAGGAAAGGCGATTACTCCAAGGTGAAAAAAATCTTCGGAGAGGACCCATCACCGCAGACAGCTGCCAGCGACGATACACCGACATATATGCGCCTCGATTACGAAGACGATGTGTCCTGGGACAACAAGACGACACCACCCACTGTCAAGGGCGGATCTCTGCCAGCCCTTGTCGAGCAGCTCACGCGTCACGACAAACTAGACCCGAACCTCAACAACACCTTCCTCCTTACGTATAGATCTTTCACCTCTGCGCGCGAGCTTTTCGAGCTGCTTGTCAAGCGTTTCGGTATACAGCCACCGGAAGGCATCAGTCAGCAAGATTATGAGGCCTGGAGAGACCGCAAGCAGAAGCCGATTAGATTCCGAGTCGTTAACATTCTGAAGAGCTGGTTCGACAACTTCTGGATGGAAGAGCACAACGAAGAGTCAAGGCAGTTGATTCGCGACGTGTACACCTTTGCCCGTGACACGGTGAAGTCGACCGAAACACCGGGTTCCGGCCCCCTGATGGCCGTGCTCGACCAAAGGCTCAGTGGGAAGGAGGCAGGAGCCCGTCGGATGATCCAGACTCTTAACCAGAGCACACCGACGCCGATTGTGCCTAAGAACATGAAGAAGCTCAAGTTCCTCGACATCGACGTGACCGAATTTGCCCGACAGCTCACCATCATCGAGTCTCGACTCTACGGAAAGATCAAGGCCGCCGAGTGCCTGAACAAGACGTGGCAAAAGAAAGTCGGTGAGGGGGAGCCGGATGCTGCACCAAATGTCAAGGCGTTGATCTTGCACTCCAATCAGATGACCAACTGGGTTGCGGAGATGATCCTGGCTCAGCAGGACGTCAAGAAGCGGGTCGTGGTGATCAAGCACTTTGTTTCGGTTGCCGACGTAGGTTTTTCCTCCCTCTGTGCCCTTGATCCATGGTCCCCTGCGACCCTAGGCGGCTCGCTGACAGACTTGCAGAAATGCCGCGGTCTCAACAACTTTTCGACGCTGACGTCGATCATCTCCGCCCTCGGTACAGCACCGATCGCTCGGCTCAAGCGAACGTGGGACCAGGTTCCGCAACGGACGCAAGGCGTGCTAGAAACGATGCGTCGGTTGATGGCCAGCACCAAGAACTTTGGCGAGTATCGCGAGGCGCTGCACGCCGCGAATCCGCCGTGCATTCCCTTCTTCGGTACGGCTGCTGCTCTCCTAACGCTTCAAGATCCTGGGCAGGGCGCAAGTAACTGACTGGGCCAATAGGCGTGTACCTGACCGACCTCACCTTCATCGAGGACGGCATACCCTCCATAATCAAGAAGACTAACATGATTAACTTTGCCAAGCGGGCAAAGACTGCAGAGGTCATCCGTGACATCCAGCAGTATCAAAACGTGGGGTACTCCCTGCAGCCGGTTCCCGAGCTGCAGGACTACATTCTAAGCAACATGCAAGCTGCGGGGGATGTCCACGAGATGTACGACAAGAGTCTCACAATTGAGCCGCGAGAGCGTGAGGATGAGAAGATTGTGAGGTACGTAGCTTTGCGGGATCATGCCGCGTTGTACGGCGTCATGCATTGAAGGGCGCGCTCCCATCCGACTGGATGGTGGGCGAACAAACGAAATTGCGCATCATGCAGCCACCCGTTCCTCACCCCCAACACTGCTCCATCTGCTTACCGTTGTGTCTCGCGTTACAGGGTGCTGGCCGAATCGGGCTTCCTCTAAGCCGTCTTACAACTAGCAACTGCGACCGTCGTTCTTGGGGCCATGTGTCGCCAGCTACGAACCCGACAAGCCGGGTTAGCGAGGCCAACCAAGATGTCCAAGTCGGCGGCAGGTGGCTTGCAGCTGCCACATGTGCACAATCTCACTCGCTGCATCAGACGAATGAAAAGGAGTCAAGCGAAGCGACAGGCGAATGGCGCGTCGTGGTTCAAAACCAGGGCGAGAACAAAGTACTGCGGTCTGGGGCTGGCCGATCTGGTGGTTCAGAGACGAGACCTCGCGAAACGGCAGGACGAAGCGCGGGATGTGGTGGGCGCAATCCGATGGGGACCAGGATTTTACAACCTTCCGAGCCTGGACATGGGCGCCTCGGTGGCGTCAGGCGCGGGATTGGGCAATCGCCTCGCCATCCTTGTCAACGCCCAACGTGAGCCGCATATTGCCGCCCACTCCACGACGATGAACCACACTTTGGTGTCGCGCGCGCTGATACGTTCGCTTGCGGACATGACGATTGCAGCCGGGAAGGTGCTTGAGTGCTTGGCTTCGACGGCGGCGAATCTTGGAAATGGCGGCGTGGCAGATGCAGTGGTCATCTCGTCCGATGTCTGGGAATCTAACAAGGCGATACATGTGGCTACCTCACTGTATGAGGGCACACAAACATGTTCTTGGATCTGTGGTGGCGATTTGGGGCGCAGCTTTGATGATGGATGTGTTACGACAATTGAGACGGCATGACGACTGAAGGGCCGCATCCGCCGGCCTGCCAGTACGGAATCCGGATGACGCCATGCATTTGCACCTTTTCGGCGCGCTCTGGCGGAAGTCCGGGCGATGATGTCGTTTGGTGTTTTCTCTTCATTCTTCTCTCGGCGTCTGGGCTGCTAGTCGACCGTGGGGGGGCGACGCGGCCAACGCCTCTTTGTACATAATATGGACGCTTTCTTGCAAATAGCTTGCGAACCTGGTACATTACACTGGTCTCGAGCCGACACAGATTACAGAATTCGCTGCCCGCTTCTGAGGATGTTGTGTCGCACACATATGTGGGTGACCATTACGGACGCCGTGGTGCATCCAACGTGATGCGCCCTCGCAGACTTTTTCTCCACAGCAGCAGGGCAGAGACTCTTTGGTACGGGATACATTTCGCAAGATGCGGCAATATCGAACCCCAGATGACCCCTGTCGCCGTGCTGCGTGAGCGTGGCGTTGGGGCATGCATTTCGGCCGAGCTGTCAAGCCCAATTCAGGCTCAAGGACTTTGGTAGCGGCTCCCAGCGCCGGGCCGGGGGCCCGCTCCCCCTCCCTCCTCCTCCTCGTGGGTGTGGTTCGGTTCCGAAGTTCACGTTCCGAAGTGGCCGGCTGCATCATCTTTCTAATTAATCAAGCAATTCTCCTTGCCCCCATTGGGCGTCCTGGATATTGCTATGATATGATGGTGGGCGGGTGGATCACTGGTGTCGACGTGCGCGCTACCTGGCCCTGACACGGACGCAGACGTAGACGCATACGAGTGCAGGGGGAACTTGTGAAAGTGAAATGAATAAGGAATTTTTGCGGAAAGACTGCTACTTAGGTATAGTACAGTACAAGAATGGCCCAAACCCGCGCCCGCGCAATCGGTAAATCAGCGTGATACGGCGTAAATGCATGGCTTGAAGGGCGTGAAAGCCGTAGAGAGTGGGCACCATGCGCTGCCAGGCAGAACTTGTCTATCTGGTCCACCTCACTGCCATGTGCGAAGTACATCTGCTGCCTTAATGCCGGTGCAACTTGTTCTTGATGCGCTCCCCCAGGCTGGGCTTGTCCTTGCTGTGGTGATGGTCGCCGCTGCCGCTGCCGCTGCCGCTCGACGAGTCCTTGCCGCTGCCGGGCGCGTCGTGGTGGACGCCCTTTTCTTCCAAGAGCCCTGTAGTTGAATTACACGTTAGCACGTCGGATCACCACGGGGCCGCGTCTATCTCTGGACTGATGGGAGAGCGGAGGACGGAGGGTATGTGCCACGGAGAAGGAGGCAATAGGTGGACAAGAACTTACGGTCTGCTTCCCGCCCGGCGCCGGGCTTGGTCGCGTCAAAGTCGCCCCCGTCGGCGGCGAAGCCCGACGTCTTGACGTACTGCTCGCCGGTGCCCTTGCTGTCGCCGTCGTTGCCTCCACTGCCACTGCCCTCCTGGTGGCTGCTGCCCTCGTCGGGCTTGCCAGAGGAGGAGGAGGGGTCGCGCGCCTCGGTGTTGTTGCCGGCGTCGCCGCCGTGCTCACGGGCGACCGTCTCGAGGGGCTTGGGCCCGTCGCCCATGACCTTGGTGTTGGGGTCGCCTTCCTCCTCGGCCTTGGAGCCGATCTCGGAGGGCTTGCTCGTCGACGCTTCGGGATCTGTGGTCTTGGAGGTGGTGTCTTCTGTGCTGGTACTGGTGGCGGTTGTGGTGTCGTGCGCCTTGTCGCGGACAGAGTTGTCGCTGATGGGCTTCGCGGTCGTGTACTCGTCGTTGTCGCCGTCGCCCTCGCCGCTCAGCTTTCTCTCGAGCTTCTTTTGCTCCCCGTTTTCTAATCCCCGGGTAGGTCAGCCATGAGTCTCCCCTTGCTGGTGGTCGCGCAGCGGCGTTAGGTGTGGCGGCGCAGCCGTACCTAGGTTCCCGGCATCGTAGGGCTCGCCGTGAGAGACGTCGCCCTGGGCGCCGGACAGAGGCTCCTTGTGCTCCGAGGAGTCACCCCAGACGGCCTTGGCGGCCTGCGTGGCCATGCTGCTGATGGTCTCCATGGCAGCGGCTATGACGTCGTCGTGCGGCCTCAGTTTCGTGGTGTGGGCAAGACTGGCGTGTAAGTAGTGATGGTGGTTGTGGTGGGGGACTGTCACGGTGGATGGCTTGGTGGTCGCGAGAGAGAGATATGTATGGGACGAACAAGCCGAGACTCTCAAGAATGGGACGACGGGGCTTTAATAATCACGGTTACGATTCCGGGCGAGCAAGCGAGCAAGCGAGCAGCAATGGCTGACTCTGACGTCGTTCGGCGCGAGATGGAGGGGGAGGGGGCGTAACGATTTTGGGATCTGCCCTGGAGGGCAGCTGGCGCGGATCGCCTATTCGCGGGACACCCGCAGTTGCCTTGGATCCATCTCTGCTGGTACCAGACTCGCAGTACCTACAGGTTGGGAGACGACTAGCGGTAGCTAGTACAGCACAACAGCACATCAGACAAAGCGCGGAGCACGAGCGTGTGACAATGGGGCGGCGACATGGCGCACAGCAGCAGGAACAGCAGCAGTACTCCGTGGTGACAGCAGCACAAGGTTGCTGCGGCGGGGGCTCGTGCCGTGGATCGATCGCCCCGGATGGCGGGAGGCGGGCCAAGGCCGGGCCTGCATATGACGTTGTCTGTGGGCTCCTCCGCCAAGGCGGTTGGCAGCGGGACGGTTGGCGCGGCGTGCTATGTAGGCGGGAGGTCGACATGAATGAATGGCAAACGGAGGGAAGGGTCGCCGTGGTGGCCCGCAGGACTCTCGTGGGGTGAGGGGGCCATGGATTTGGAGGCTCGCATTGCTGGGCTCCACGACGTGGACATGGACATGTGCATTGACTTGGACATGGACGTGGATCTGGCGGACGACTCACGCGAGAGACACAGTACAGAGCGCCCGCTGGGTTCGGTTTTCGCTAGCAGTAAAGTGACTCTGGCGCTGGCAGCAGCTGACAACAAGGTTGGAGAGACGGGATTGGCGACGCTGCGAGAATTCGATTGGGCGAGTGCCTTGACGTCACCACCCAGAGTCCACGAGATGGTGACCTGCAGGGTGTTACCCCGGCGCCTGGCATCATCGCTGCTGGAGCGTGCTAAGCGGGACCTCGAGAGCGATCACCCGCCTGTGGGGAGTCAGGGTGGCTGAGGTGGCCCCTGGGTGTGGCCTCCAGGTGTTGAACTTAGAAGTGGACGGGAGGGTCCACCTCGTCCAACAACTGGGTGAGCAGTGAGCAGTGAGCGGCACCTGGGCTGGCTTCTGTCTGCCCTCGGTCCTCTTGTCTCCATGGACCCATCCATGGATGCGCTCGCCCACCCACGCACGCACTCAGGCGAGTCTTCATCGTGCCTTCCAAGTTTCCGCCAGTGTGGTTGGTTCCGGGCCAGGCCCGCCTGGCAGGAGGGAGACAGGCGAGGAAGGTACTGTGCTTTAGCTGACATTCGGCCATCGGCTACTTCCCAACGAAGGTCCTCGTATAATAATGAAGCACCCAAGTACAACAAGTAAGACAGCGGACACTCCTACCTCGACAGCCCTCGTGACTCCCGAAAAGGTACCATCGGAGAAAATGTGCATGTACAGCCCTCTCCTGACTGGTGACGACCAACGCGTCATCCCTTCGAGCCTCCCCCAACGCTGGCAGCCACGCACCGCACCGCCAACCCCAACCCCCCACCGACACCTCACTTGTCCAGCAGGCCGGCACTCGGTCGGGGTCCTGGGGACGAGACCCCCGAAGCCGAAGGCCCACAGCCACGTCTGGTCCCGACACGCGGCGCCGTCCAAGCCTCCCACTGGCCCGTGCGCCCTGGCCTGAACCGTCCCGTCTGCAGACACGCGATGACTCTCCCGCATGTGCGCTCTCAACTTCTCTTGTCTCCGAGGGCGCGGGGCGTCTCAGAGACTCAGACCCTTTCTTTCGTACCTCGCATGGCCTCGGCGCCGAACCCTTTGCGCTTCGCCGCTGTTGCACGTCTTGGCGACCAAGAACGCTCGTGGCCTTCACCGCTGGCTTCGACTCAACAAATACCTGTAGTCCCCGGCTGTAAAGATACAGCAGCATGTGGTTGAGCAACCTTCTCCCGCTGGCTCTCACAGCGGCAGCGGTTCTGTCTCCGCCAAGTCTCGCCACGTGGCGGCGGCATTGGCTGCGCGAGCCTCAAGAGCAATACGTCTTTCGAAATCGACACCAAGGTACGTCGCAAGCCTTCCACCGACTCGGGTGTACCGCCTGCTACGTCATGATGGAACACGGCTCCCCAGGGTTGACTGACATGGCATCGCCTGCAGCAGTAGATCCAACGAGCCACCATGACACAGCAGTTTCCCATCGTCCTTCGCGACCCGTCGCCGGCTTTGTCGCGCTCGGGGACTCCTACTCGGCTGGCATAGGGACCGGCTTCAACGGCACCGAAGATGAATGCCGCCGTGGCCTTCATGCGCACCCCATGCTCATCCAGACCGATCTCAACACCACATTCCATCGCCATAAGGCGCCGCCCACCTTACAGTTTCTGTCATGTACCGGCTCGACCATAGAGGACATGCTGTCCGGTGCCCCAAAAAGCCAGATAGATGCCTTCAATACATCTCTCCCCGCCGATTTCGCTTTGCTCTCCATCGGAGGCAACGACCTGGGCTTCTTCGACATCATGAACAGCTGCATCTTTCGCTTCTACAGCTTCTACTCTGGCACGTGCGACGAGGCCCTGCGCCACTCCGATAAGGCCCTCGCTGGACCCGAATTCGAGCACGGCCTTCGTCTGGTCATCATGGAAATTCTCGACCGCGTGAAATGGGAAAAGAACCCCTGGTTTACCATTTTCGTAACCGGGTACGCCCGCTTCTTCAACGAGGATACCGAGGAATGCGACGACTCGTCGTTTGGCGTGTGGTGGCGCGGTCCAAAGTTGAAGCGCGATCTTCGCCAAAAAATGAATCGCATGGTGCTGGGGGTCAACGACAAGATTCGGCGTTCCGTCGACGCCATCAACGCGGGCTTCACCAAGCCGCGGGTCATGTTTGTCGATTACGACGACGCATTTGAAGGGCATCGGTTCTGCGAGCACAACATTACCGAACCAGACTATGGAAGAAACAATACTTGGTTCTTCCTCGTCGGCGGTCAGGATAATTCAGCGACGAATCGATCCTTGTCGTCGGCCGCGGCCTCGAGCCATGCCACGAAACTCTCTCCGTCATCGCCGCTTGTCGACCATCAAAACTGTTTGGAGTCGGCCAAGAAGTCTGGAGACTGGGGGGAGCTTGCGCTTTGCCTGATGGCCATGGCAGCCAAGGAAGATCCTACCTTGAGAACTCGACAAGGCGAGGTGGTGGCCAAGAATTCGATGTGGTATGTGCCTACTTATTATGGCAAAACCTTTCATCCGGTAGGTGCAGCTTCTGTCCCGTTTCGTCCAGCGTCCTGCTCTTCACTTGCTGACCGTGCTTCGTAGCGAACGTTGGGCCACATGGCTATTAGAGATCGAATATACGAATTATGGGAGGAGCGTCAAGTTGCCGGAGACCAGGACAGGACATGAAGCGTTGCGACTCTGCGAATATACCCCTTGCTTAGCAATGGCATATGATCCATACCAGATTGTTTACGATTTGACGATTTTTCACGGATAGATAAACCTTACTACGGCGTGGCGAGAGCGCAATGGTTATGTGTCGCACTGTCCAAATTCATCGTGCGGTGATCGCGTTAGGGACTCAGCTGAGTCTCAGTTCCTGGATGCGGATTCCACTCTCTTCCTGCCTTTGTAACGGCCCCGCATGTGGGGCCGCAATCCGGGGTTGCTTTATCGGATTATCTTTGTTGCCACCCCGCAAGTGAACTGTACCACTCCGGCGCGTCTTCGCCGGTATGGGTGCGACTCCCATCCATCCACCAACCCACCGCCATCACGAACTTCCATCTTTCCAGCGCCAGGGGCCCCCTGCGCATCTCACCTAGTATTGCCGCGCACTCCCACCGGCGGTGACACCTGCAGAAACCGCCCGCGACTTGTCGACCGACACATCTGGCCGCGTGTCAGCGCGCCGCCCAACATCCGCCCAGCATGGCGCCTGAATCCGAGCAGACGATCAAGGTCGCATCGAAGAAGGACAGCAAATCGGGGACGATTAAGTTGAAGAAGCCGCCTCCCAAGCACAGCAAGCCCGGGAACTGGAGAGATGGCAGTGTTGTTGAAGGTATGTGCCCGCGCCACGCGCCACGCGACCCGCTCGCCTTTTGGTATCGCCGCTAACGGTAGCCCTCTGCAGATGAGAAGAAGAAGAACGGAATATCGCCATCCACTTCGGCAGCTGCATCGCCCGGCCCCGTCGTGAACCAGCTGGACGATACCGCGCGCGAGACGTTTGCGACCGGCCGCCCGCTCGAGGACAGCCCCGATCTACAGCAGTGCAAGCACTGCAAGAAGAGCATCCTCAAGACGGCCGCCAAGGCGCATATCGAGCAGTGTCTGAAACTCAAAAAGGAGAAGGCACAGCGCAAGAAAGAGGCTCGAGAGGCGCGTGAAAGGGCCAAGGAAGCCGCGAGGGAGGAGGAGGCGCGCAAGGCGGACGGAGACAACGCCGCCGCCGCCGCCGGCGACGACGACAGCGACGATGAAGATAAGAAACCCACTACAGGCGGGAAAAAGGCTGCCGGGAAGAAGCCAGAGGAAGACAAGAAGGGCAAGAAGCGGAAGGCGGAAAACGAGCCTGACAAAGGCCCCAAGGCAAAGAAGAAAAAGGACGAACCCAAGGCAAAGGTCCCTAAGCCGAAAGGTAAGTTGTGGATGCAACGGGGCCCATTGTTCGAAGGGCGCTCCAGGCTGACCCTCATTTGCAGGTCCTGTCGACGTCGAGCGGCAATGTGGTGTCATTCTGCCCAACGGCCAACCTTGTGCTCGGTCGTTGACGTGCAAAAGCCATAGCATGGGAGCAAAACGAGCAGTCGCCGGCCGCTCGCTACCGTACGATATGCTTCTCGCCGCATATCAAAAGAAAAACCAGGCGAAGCAGCAGAGTAAGTCGCCGGTCGCGCGCACCACAACGCCCATCCTCATCGAACAGCTATTAACCCGTGTTGCAGAGGCCGCTCTGGATGCGAATGCGCCAGTCGAAGACGATGACGATGCGAATAACGGACCGGTCGACTCGGACGAGGAGACGGCCGCCGTCATGGGTGCCCTCGCGCACTGGAATCCACAACCGCTCGTGCCGCAACCCGTCTTCACCCCGATCAAGCGTCAATACCAGTTGTCGAGACTCCACGAGCAGTTACAGATGGCGACTAACGGTGGTCGGACGAACATCTTCCAGGTCGTGGGCTTTGGCGCGCAGAGACTTTCCGAAGGCCACCCGGGCGCTCTCGACAACGAAGATGCGCCTGGGGAGGATGTCGGCAACATGCCGTTCCCCAGCTCGGCGCGGTCAGGCAGCTTTGGCGTCAACGCAGCGGCCACTCAACGGCGCCCATCGGTCACTAGTCGCGGCTAGTAGCCAACCGAGACCCAGTCAGTCGATTCGGAGCCGTCCGAGACGGACGACACGCATGGTTCAAGCTCCCCTTCTTCTTAGTTTACTCTTGATTTTACAGCGTCTGCAATCAAGAGCGCGGACGGACCGTTTGGCTAGAATGCACATATGAGCGAGGCGTTTCGGCGGCGGGGCCACGGGACCGAGGTATTTGTCTTTTTCTTTATGTATTTTACTCCACGAGCTGCAATGACGCGGGCGTTGCATTGGATGGCGGCGGGCTTGTTGGGGGATTGGTACGGCGGACGTGGGCATGACGATGCAAACGGCAGGAGGCGCTCAGGGCTTGGTTGTTTATGAGTAAACGTATAACTACCGTCAGGGTTACCGTTGGAATCGCGTTTACCTTGGTGCGAGAAGCTTGGACAACGCACACAAGAGTACATGAATACCTCCCCATTGCTTTGTACAATGGCGATTCAAATCGATACGTCTTCAATTTTCCGGAGCGTGAGGTGGCTCTAATCTGGTACACCTGCCGGCTGACCTGCCAGCCTGCCAGCGAAGAAGAAAAAAAAAGGCCAACGGTCCCGTTTGCCATGTCACGCGCGGTGGTGGCTGTGCTTGCGTGCATCACGCCGCTTGGCCGTTCACATGCTTGCGGCGACGATCCGTGAGGTGTGGGCGGCCACGAAGTCGCGTTCCTGGGCGGGTCCCGGCCCGGCGGTCATGACGTATGTGTCAGGCGGCACGTCAAACGACGAGCTGTCGTCGGATCTGCGCGGTGGAACCCGCTCGGCAACTCGACCTCGGTCTGATGAATGGGTGGTGCCGGTGCGCTGCCGTTTTCTTTTACTCTTTCTTTTATCAATCGGAAATCTGGACACGAGAGCGACGAACGGACGACGGTTGAAAGCTGGGGGGCCGAAAGCCTATTTATCTTCTAGTGAAACACCACCACCGCCAGCTTCACTACTAATTGATCCATCGAGCGATCTCTGACGACGGGAGTCGCCAACGACCAACGGAGCAGAGCAAACCCCAGCGGTGCACGCTACACACGCGCGCGAGGATCCCTCCCAGAATGCCGTCCAGCGCGGCGCTCGATGCCCTCGGCCACGCCGTGTCCGGGTCCGCGGGCACGGCCATCTCGACGGCGGCCGTGTTCCCGCTTGACCTGGTAACGACACGGCTCAAGGTGCAACGGCATCTGCTGCAGCGCGACCAGGAGCAGCGGCAGGGGGAGGAAGAGCAGCAGCAGCAGCAGCAGCAACGGCGGTACGACGGCGTGGTGGACGCGCTCCGGGGCATCCCGCGCGACGAGGGCGGCGTGTCGGCGCTGTACAACGGGTTGGGACCCGACGTGGCCAAGTCGGTCGTCGACAGCTTCCTCTTCTTCGGCTTCTACAGCTACCTGCGCGGGCGCAATCGCCACCCCACCGTCGTGCAGGAGCTGCTCATGGGGTCGCTCGCTGGCGCGTGCTCCAAGGCCTGCACCACGCCCATCTCGAGCGTTGTCACGCGCATGCAGATGTCGGGCCCCGGCGCGGGCAACGAGACGCTGCGCGAGGTGCTCGCTGATATCCGCCGGGAGAGCGGCATCCTCGGCCTGTGGTCGGGCTACTCGGCCACGCTCGTCCTGACGCTGAACCCGAGCCTCACCTTCTTCGTCAACCGCCGCCTCGCCAAGCGCATCCTGCCGGCGCTCGAGGAGGAGGACGTCCCCATCGCCTGGGCTGCCTTCTTGCTGGCCGCCTTCAGCAAGGCGGCCGCCACCGCCCTCACGTACCCGTTTCAGACGGGGAGGACGAGGCTCCAGATGCCCAGCGAGTCTCCAACTGAGGAGGCGTCGGAGAAGGCAAAGGCCCTGGGCAGCCAGCCGAATCCGTCCCTCTTGGGCCGGCTGTTTGAGCTTCTCGACACGACCGTCATCGGGGTGATCTTCAGGATCATAAAAAAGGAGGGACTTAGGGCGTTGTATGACGGCCTTCAAGCCGAACTACTGAAGGGTTTCTTCAGCCACGGCTTGACCATGCTGACAAAGGGCATGTTGCACCGCCTTGTAATCCGCCTCTGGCTTCTGTCGCAGCCACAGATGCGGAGACGGCTGCAAGGGAAATGACTTCCCTGAAGCAGTACTAATGGCCTCGCCGCATGGCGATATAAGGCGTCTCGGTCCGCATACACAAGCCGAGCTTGGAATCGGTGCCCACGACGAGATTTTAGCATTGAAACGCCACGCCGGCCCTTTCCACCACACTCGATCCCCGGGCTGAAAACCCCGTCCCTTCTGATTTCAACGTCACCAACCCCGGAGGCAGTGCGGTGCCGGATTCACGGTGCTTGGATGCCTTGCCTGTCACAGGCGTGTCGCAGACATAGCACATTATGGGCACCTCGCCCTCCTGCTCTGATCCCTTCTTCGCTGGCGGTATCAGGAATTTCTTGACGCAGCTCATGCAGAGCACGTGTCCGCACTGCTCCGTCATGATGGCGTTGGACGAATTGGAGAGGGTCTTGAGGCATGACGGGCATATTCTCCGTTCACCGTTGGTAGATGGGTCCGTTTCTTCCTTGAACTTGACGGTGATGAGCCTGTGAAGTGATATCGGGTGAGGGTGGTCGTTGGGCGCCGAAGGGCATGTCGGCACGGCCTTGTCTTTCTTGATGGCGTTGGGGAGTTTCGAATCGTGCACATCGGGTGTTAGTGACGGTGTCCAGAACGACGGCAATGTCGGTTTGGCAGCCTGTGGCCGTTATCAGCTGGTCCGAGTGTACCATATATGTGTCGATGGAACCTACCTTTTCGTCCTCGATAGCCTTTCTCGCTTTGAGCTTGTCCTCCTTAACAATGCGCTGCAGCTCGTCTTCGTCTAACTGGAATTTTCGTTTTGCGCCCACGTGAACCACGGCGGTCGAGCTCTCATCCTGCGGCGCGCCATTGGCGTCGCTCGTCTTCTTGCCGGCCGTCGGCAGGCCAGCCTGCGTCATCTCAAAGTCGCGGACGGCCCGCTCACGGTCCTCCTCGTCGTCGGCGGCCTTGAGGCGCTGCGCCTCCTGTTCGGCATTGCGGCGCGTCTTTTCCGCGCGTTTCAATTCCTTCTTCTGCGTGAGGAGGTTGGCAAGCGCGCACTCGCGGCAGAAGATGTCGCCGTGGGCGCACGAGACGGGCTCCCGCGCGATGCCCAGGCACAGGCCGCACGAGCCAAAGGGCAGGAACGAGTCGCGGTTGAGGCGGGCCGAGCTGGTTGACCAGTTAGACTTTGCCAGTGCCCGCTCGTGGGAGGTGAAGACGGCGCGGGACGTGTTTCGCTTGCCTGTTGCGCGGCCGAAGGGGAGGCCGGTCAGCGGGTGCGTGTCGCGCGCGACGAGGGGAGGGGTTTGGACGGAGACTGACTGTGCGACATGTTGCGGGCAGCGTCCTCGCCGGGTGCTATCAGGAGGCTCAGATAGCTCGGACTCGACGTGACGAAGCTGGCGGGGAGAGGTCGGGAGTGGTTGAAGAGGCAGCGATGGCTGCTTCAGGAAAGACATGCCAGCAAGCAGCAAAGTCGCAAAAGCTGCCCGGGGCGCTGCCAGCCTGCCACCCCACACACAGCTTTCCAGGCCCAGTGCCGCTTGATGTTCCACTTTCACGTGGGGCAGCCTGACGCAGTTCCTTGTGCCGCTGGCCGCCGGCCGCGTCTTGCCAGATGACCTGACCCATGACGCGCCGCGCCGCCCAACAGGCCCGCCAATTTAATTTTTTTTTTTGGCCCTCCCCGTTCCCCGTCCCTGGGGTTGATACGTATGTTAAATCCAGGTTCCAACTCAACGCCATGCCTTGAACGACGGCCCGGTACGGTACGGTGCACTGGCGCATGGCCGATCCACCACCCCAACACCTCGTCGACCGAACTGACACGACGAAGCAAAACCACGCGCCATGTCCGGTCCAGCTCCCCCCGTGCGCCAGTCGCTGCCGTGGCGGCTCGGCTCCGTCGCCGTCATGAGCAGCGTCGGCTTCGTCTCGAGGGCCTTCCTGTACGGCCTCAACAAGGTCGAGGTTACTGGGCTGGACAACCTCCTCTCCACGCTGGATCGCAGGAGGACGCAGAGGCGGGACCGCGGCCTGCTGACCGTCTGCAACCACGTCGCCGTGTAAGACAACCTGGAACTCCCGTCGCATCACCGTCTGCGCGCGAAAGAAGCGAATCCCGAGTCCTGGCTTACACGCGCTCGCCGCACAGTGTTGACGACCCCCTCATGTGGGGGATTCTTCCTCTCCGCTACCAGACCGACGTCCGGAACTTGCGATGGGGCCTGGGCGCCCACGACATATGCTTCAAGAATAGGTCCGTCACTCTGGACCCAGTCTGCCGAATTCAGGGTCACAGCCGCTGACTTTCTCAGCTTCTTCTCCACCTTCTTCAGTCTCGGCCAGGTCCTGCCGACGCGCAGGCTGTGGCATTCATCCTTGGGCGGACTGTACCAACCGACCATGACCCAGGCAGTCGAGCTCCTGTCCGGGCCCTCGACATCCCCCACGCCGCCGAGCCTCTCCTTCTCGACCGACGGCGCCGACTCGTACCCCGCGCCGGCCGCATATTCCTCGAACCGCAACGCCTGGGTTCACGTCTTCCCCGAGGCCTGCTGCCACCAAAGCCCCGACAGCGGACTTAGATATTTCAAATGGGGCGTCTCGCGGCTGATCCTCGAGAGCGATCCCGCCCCTGAATTTATACCCATGTTCATACACGGCACGCAGAACATCATGCCCGAGGATAGGGGCTTTCCGCGATTCCTACCCCGCATAGGGAAGCAGTTTCGGGTCGTCATCGGCGAGCCCACCGACGTTGATCGCCTGTTTGGCGAGAAGAGGGCGGCCTGGAAAAGGCTGGTTGAGACAAGCAGCGCCGAGGAGCTACAGCACGGTCACGAGGCCGTGCAGTTAAGGATTGACGTCGCCAAGTCTGTCCGCGACGAGATCCAGAAGCTCCGCGAGAGCGCTGGCTTCCCGCACGAGGAGGACGAAACGGCCGCCCTGGCGGAGACGTGGTCCAAGGAGCCCAGCAAGCGCAAGTTCAAGAGTCCTGTCGACGGCAGTCTCGTCAATAGACATTGAAGACACAGATGAAGAGAAAAGCAAACTCTGCAAGCTCGCATCCGCGTCTTCCAGCCGTGTTTTAATTAGCCTGCGCTTGTCCCATCAGTTTTGACGAGCCCGCCCGCTCAGACATTATGCTCTATCGCCATTTCGCTAAAAAAAAAATGCATGCCTCCTTTCCAGTCTAGGTAGACAGTCCACCAACTCCAGCGAAACAAAGTTCGTAAACGACATTCCCCGAGGACCATCGGGAGCGTCCGCAACAAGGGTCCAGTCAGCATCGACCGCAGACCAGCGACACCACCACTACGTTACGAGTTACCCTTACCCCAGCCACGCCTAGAGTTCGTCGAGGTCGTCAAAGACGTCGTAACAGTTTGAGGCCGGCACATTCTTCAGCTCGGCCCGTGCCCAGTAGTTGTCAAAGGATTGCGCCGGCACACCTTGCTGATTCGCCTGTGCCTAGTAGTTGTCAAAGTTTTGCGCCGGCACACCTTGCTGGTACGCCCGTGCCTGTTGCGCGTGTAGAGCCTGTTGGTGTTGCTGCTGCTGCTGTTGCTGCTGGTGCATGACAATGTCGTTGAACCAAGGGTGCTGCAATGCATCGTGGGCGCTGATTCGAAGTTCGGGTCGCAGCTGGAGCATTCGCTGAAGCAGATCTATGCCGGTCGGGTCGATGGCGTGCAGAATGTTGCGCAGATCCTGAGTCGCGTACATCTGGAAGCTCGGCTTGTACTCGGGGTATTGCGTGATTCCTGGCCAAGTACGCTCTGTCGGCGTGCCCATGATGCGGAAGATGCGGATGATCTGGTCCTCATTGGTCGTACCGGGGAAGAGGGGCCGTCCCGTGTACATCTCCGCCATGATGCAGCCAGCGGACCAGATGTCGATGCTCGTATTGTAGGTGCGGCTGCCCAAGAGCACGTCTGGGGCTCGGTACCACAGCGTGACAACCTCGTTCGAAAAGGTATTGACCGGGATGCCGAAGGCGCGGGCCAATCCAAAGTCGCCCAGCTTCAGAAGCCCCTTGCTGTTGATGAGGAGGTTCTGCGGCTTCAGGTCGCGGTGCAGGACTCGGTTCTGATGGCAGAAGTCGATGCCCTTAAGCAGCTGATACATGAAGGACTTGATGGTTGCGGGCTTCAGCGCCCCACGCTCGCCATGCGTGTCCATGTACCTCTTGAGATCGCCGTCCATGTATTCGAAGACTAGCATGAGCTTGTTCTCGGTGTGGATGACATCGTGTAAAGCGACAATGTTCTCGTGCTTGAGCTCCTTCATAAGCGAGATCTCGCGTATCGCAGTCGATGGCGTGCCTTCTTCCGAGTCAAGGTGAATCTCCTTCAGCGCCACCAGCTCGCCCGTCTGGCGGTTTCTGCCCTTGAAGACCTGTCATCGGGGGTGCATGTCAGCTGGCTGCGCGGCGAGTCCGAGTCTGGGCGCCTGCGCGGCGATGACTGACCGTTGCGTAGGTGCCTTCGCCCAGCTTCTCCAGCTGCTGGAAGGAGCTGGGATGTCGCTTGCCATCCATGATTAGTGATGCGAGACAGGGACGTCAGTCGTGATTATTCTCTGACGTCGCCGATTCCTGGTCGAAGGATACTCTGCGCGGGAAGAATCTACTGGCCACGTCGTGTCAAGGTCAAGCCTGGGCGAGCGTCCCTGCCGAACGAACCAGCATCCGCGGGCCGGCGAGGGAGGGAGAGGGGCAGCGCCCCGTAAAGCCAAACTCCGCTGTAAAGGCATATACAGTGCGAAGTACCCCTGGCGCAGAGAAAGTACAAAGCACGCGTACTGATGGCCTCGCGCCGCCTTATCGATAGCCCGGCTGCCCCGCGTTGGGGCGGCCTCGACCACGAAGTACCGCCTGGGGCTGGGGGCAGCAGTGGTACCGCGTACTTCGTGCCCCAAGGGTGGTGCAGAGTTCCAGCCACATCAACAGGCGCAGACGCTTTGCTGCATTGCTGACGCGACGAAGGTACTCGGTACGGTGGAATGCGACCCCAACTGTGGAGGGGAAGGAGTAACGTACTTCGTAGACCATGTGCCACTGGCCCGCCATCAGACGTCAGGACTCGGGACTCGGCCACAGCTGAGGTGATGATGGGCCGACATCGTCTCCTTTCCCTCTCCGTCGCTTGCATCTCCGCCATCGCCCCTTCTTCCACCACGACGCACGCAGCTTGCCGAAACCTCCTTTGATCAGCGCTGCTCCCCTCTACGTGCAGTATGAGACCCGTTCCGACCCCGGCAGACGGGGCTCGGAACTCGTTGTCCCGCAGCGATGCCGACGTGCTTTCCTCGAGCACCACCACGCCAATAGCTCCGCTATCTTGCTTCCTAGCTACTGAAGCCGAGCTCGATTCCAGCGAGGCGTCGCCCGAGCTGAGTCCTCGCACACGGAGCTATGTATGCAAGCGGAGCCGCAGCTCAAGCATATCCGCGTCCGACCGTTCCGCTCGCAGGCACAGACAAGCGTCGCCGTCATTATCGTCGGATATAGATCACGGTCTCTCGCAGCCCATGACGCCCGTCTTCAATGGCGTTTTCGGCCCTGGGTCCGCCATGAGTGTCCCGTCATCCCCTGCGATATCATCTAGCGTGTCTCTCTCGGAGGAACCCCACAGCTTGGGAGGCAGCTTCCATGAGCTGTCACCAGGCGCATCGCCTCGGCGTGGACACGAAATAGGCAGCCCGGGCCCCGGGCCTCAGTTGGTCATGCCCAGCCTCACCGTTCCTCGGCGTCGCCCTTTTTCGGAGGCAGGCAAATCGCTCGGGAAGCTCAAGGTGTTGGTGACCGGTCGGACCGGTAAGTCCATGCCGCGGCGTCCGCGAAGACCGTCGTCGCTCATACTTCACAGGCATCGGCAAGACATCTCTGATCTCTGCCATGGCGCAGTCCTGTGCTCACATCGTGCACATGGATTCCTTTGGTCAAGCCTCGACCGACGATGTTGCTGAAATCCACGCAAGCACGCGACCACACCCTTGGTGGCGCGCTGACATGGACCCCGCAACATACACTCGGAGGAGAAGGATGTCATCTGCCACAGAGGAGATATTAGACCGGAATTTGTGCTTTGTCGACTGCCCAGGACTAAGAAACAGCGCCAAGGTACGGAAATACGTATGCTGTGTGACTTTGCCCCAGCTAACGGTCATAGGCCGCCCGGCCTGATGTTCGATATGTCGAGTCGCGACTGGCGCGGCTGTACGACAAGCCGATCGACGACTCCGATCTTTGCACGCTTCTCAGCAATGGAAGTGAGCCGATCGTAGATGTGGTTTTGTATCTATTACCGCATTCTGGTGCGTTGCAGACTATCTGCCGAGTGCTACGACGGAGCTGACAAACAGGCAGGTCCTGATGCAACCGATGCGAACACCATTGTGGCTCTTCAGGGCATGACAAACGTTATTCCTCTCCTTGCAAGGGCAGACGAACTCACCAGCGATGAGGTGGTGGCTTTAAAGGACAAAGTCGGACAAACCCTTGGGGAGTCCTACACGAGTTGCTTCTCCTTCGCCAACCCCGATAGTGTGGGAGAGTGCACGCGCATATACTCCGTGTCGAGCGCGACCCACTCCGATCCTGAAACCATGGACGCGAGCATCCTCATGAGCTCAGACTATCTCCAGCCGCTGGTAGACACGGAGCTCACTCAGCTGGTCGGTCTGGTCTTCTCCCCGGAGGGCACTTCCTGGTTGCGGCACTCAGCCGCGCTCAAGGCGGTGAGCTGGCGTCGCCATCAGCTCCGGAACAGCTCGCTGCAGTCCGCGTTGACCTGTCGGAGGCTGTCTTCTGACGGGGCGCTCGTACCATATGCGATGGCCAACCCCTACATGGAACGACAGTACTGGGGTCGAATAGAGATGTCAAGCTGGGCAGAGGGTCTCCGTCAGAGTCTAGCAGCTGAGAGGTTGGATCGATCGCAGCAGATGCTGGGGCAAGAGTTGTCTAAGCGGGAGATGCCGTTGAGCAAGAAGCACGGAAAGACTCGGTTGGGCAAACGTCGACCGCGAACAGTTGAAGAGATCACGAACCCGAATTATCAAGACCCGCTGGGCCTACTGGAGATGGTCGGCCAACTCAAACACGGCGGGGGTATCACGCTGGAGCTTCTGAGCAGCTTGGGAGTCATGGGCTGCATCGCCGCATGGTTTATCCGGCCTGAGTTGGCGCGTCACTGGGACGTGAAGCTTCCGCCGCCTTGGTGCCTGGCGGCCTGCTGAGCTGCTGCACGCTTCACGGCTTAGACTGGACACAGGGCGTCGTGGATGTGTTTTGTAGGGCACGCGCAATACCCCCTTGATCTTAGCATTTGGACAGGCGCGTAATGGAACATTCATCTTTGCTTGAATTATATTGTACAGACGCCATGAAGGGCACCATCAGCTCCTCCAGCCGTTTCTCTGGCCGTGATATCATTAGCAGCAGTAAGGGTATATCGAGAGTATAGGGGAGAAATGGTCACAGCTTGACATTGTCAAACGCCGCGACAAAACGACGCTATGGGTGCGCTGTCTTGTGGTGGTGCCCGCCGTGCTTGGCGTGCTTGGCGTGCTTGTCGTGCTTGTCGTCTTTCGGCTCGAGACCAAGAGCCTCGAGCGCCGCGTTGAAGTCGGGCAGGTCATTGGCGGCGCTGGAGACGTGGGCCCAGCGGACGATGCCGTCGGCGTCGACGGCAAAGGCGCCGCTCGTCTGCCAGCGGCTGCCGCTCTCGGTGGGCCTGTTCCATATGCCCTCGTCGGCGCCGAGGCGGTAGACGGAGTAGATGGCAAAGGGGTTCAGGGCGTGCCAGGCGCTCGAGAGACCGAGGCCCCATTTGGCGTAGACGTCGCGGCCCTCGTCGACGACCACGTCGGTCTGCCAGGCGCCGCCGACCTGGGGCACCCAGCGCTCCGTGGCCTCGGCGGACGAGTGCGAGACGGCGATGCAATGCAGGTCGTCCTTGTGCTGGTCCGAGACGGCGGTGAGGTTCTTGAAGGTCTTTTCGGCGACTTGAGAGCGCCGTGCGTCGTGGCATCAGCGAGCGAGCGGGCTTTGTGGGCGGGCGGACGGGCGGGCGGATGGGGGCGTGGGCGAACAACATGTTGCTCGCGCAGCGCAGGGGCGGCGGCAAGAGACGGAGAGGGACTCCGAGACAGGGTCACGACTTACACGGGCAGCCGCAGTGGCGCAGAAAGACGACGAGGGTCTTGCGCCCGTCGGGCAGCGGCATCTGGGGCGTGGACGGCGCCGGGGATCCGACCTTGGGCGCTGGGGCGACGTCCTTGGTCGCGGGTGTCTTGAGCGACTCGATCTCGGCCCAGAATCCCGACTTTTGCTGCGCGGGCTTGTCGTCGCCCTTGGAGGGCGATGTGGCGCCCGTGTCGGTGTCGGTGTCGGCCATGGCGCGGACGTACTGTAACGAAAGGGGTGCCTTGAAGGGGGGGGGGGGGGGGGGGGGGGGGGTGGCGGATATGCCAAGCAGACGGGATGTTTAAGAGTTGCGAGTTCAACCCTGCGCCTTTGGATTGTCGTCGTCGGGTTTTTGTGTGGTACTGAGTGAACTCCTCGTGCTGGGCAGTGTTGCAGTGGTGAATGGTGGTGATGCGCCTCTGACAGCCTGCTCAGCTGCAGCAATTTTTGCCAATGACGACATGACCATTTCCGATTAAGTAATCTTGCACTGTGGTGCTGAGCTGCGATGCGAGCTGAGCTCCCTCCTAAGCTCGGTGAAGCAGCTCCCCTGCACCGGATTACCCTATACATGTGGAAATATCCACCTCGCGAAACTCGACCTCATCGACATCTCACCATGTCACCGTAATCGACGATACTCTGGCGCATCTGCCCAGGCCATACCAAAAGCTCACTCCTTTTCTAGCGTGTCGTTGTTTCTCAGTGGGTTTTGGGCCTCCTGCGTCCCTTCTGTGCGGCCGCGTTGTGTTCCGGTCTCTGGGGGCGACGCCGCCGCCATGCACGAAATCATCACCCTTCAGCTCGGCAACCTCAGCAACTACACGGCGACGCACTTCTGGAACGCCCAAGAGTCATATTTTACATATGGCGATCAGCAGCAGTCTCCCGTGAACCACGACGTCCACTGGAGGGCCGGCGTCGGGCACGACGGCGCCGAGACGTTCCTCCCGCGCACCGTCATCTACGACCTCAAAGGCGGCTTCGGCGCGCTGCGCAAGATCAATCCCCTCTACGATGCCACGCTCGAGTCTGATGCCACCGCTGACTCGCTATGGTACGTTGATGTAACCACTCTCCCCAAATGACTGCGGAGAAGCACTCGCCACCACCTCGCTCCGTTGCTAAGACGTGCCCCGTTGGTTCAGGTCCGGCCGCGCCACGGTGCAAAAGCAGGACGCCGTGAGCCCGAGCGCGTACCAGACGAGCCTCGACGCCGGCGAGCAGCAGCAGCCGCGGCCCACGGCGTCGAGCGTGCGCTACTGGTCCGACTTCTCGCGTGCCTACTTCCACCCGCGCTCGCTGGTGCAGCTCTACGACTTCGAGCTGGACTCGACCATCCGGCCGTTTGAGCGCTTCGGCACGGGCGCCGAGCTCTTCTCCTCGCTGGACAAGGAGCACGACGTCGTCGACCGCGACTGGCGGCCCTTTGCCGAGGAGTGCGACCTCATGCAGGGCATACAGGTCTTCACCACGCTCGACGACGCCTGGGGCGGCTTCGCCTCGTCGTACCTCGAGGCCCTGCGCGACGAGTACTCCAAGACGTGCATCTGGGTCTGGGGCCTCCGCACCCCCCTCGCGGGCGCCGCGCGCGAGAAGCGCCAGCTGCGCCAGGTCAACACGGCCCAGACGCTTGGCCAGGCGTGCGCGCAGGCGTCCATGGTGGTGCCCCTATCGCTGCCCGACGGGCATCTGCCGTCGAGCGTATCGCTCGACCCGAGCTCGCCGTGGCACGTCTCCGGGCTGCTTGCCACGGTGGCCGAGAGCGCGGGACTGCCGTCCCGTCTCGCCGACCAGCGACCCACGCTGCTGAGCGACATGGCCGAGAGCCTCAACACGACCGGCAGACAGACCTTGGCTGCTGCGGCTATGGATGTGGGACCCCATGCTCCTGACTTAGAGAGAGAGTCTCTCGACATTGAAATGTTTGATTTGGGCCGCCCTGGGCGCAATGATAGGCGCATGGAGAAGCCGGGACGGGTGTATGGCCAGCTCTCGGCATACCGTGGCACCGCCAAGTCGGAGGAGGCTGAGGGCAAAGGCGAAGAGGAGCACAGGCATCCAAGGCCCGTGGTCGGGAACCCCATCATCCGCCGGTACGTCATGTCTGCCAAGGGGGAGAGGTTGCGACGCGGAAAATCTCACACTGACTTCCTGCCGACGTCCAGATATACGTCCACGCTTCAGTTCCCGCTGCTCGACAGCTTTCCGCACATATATCGCGACATAGCCGCCGGCGAGGCTGCGGCTCCCGTACGGACCCTGCTCTCTACGACGGCCTCCATGACGCCCCGCATCCGCAACTTGCGCTCGCAAGTGTCCCGGTCCGTCGCGTTGGAGGAGCGGGAGACCCTGAGCAGCGGCCTAGCGGACATTGCTGATGCGTATCAGGATGACTGGTCCAGTGGGAGTGACGAAGACGACGACGATCTGTGATGATTTGTTGTCATAGAGGCGGATGGCCTCAAGAAATTACGTCTGTATTCATCATCTAGCGAGGCCACATGTTCTAGATACAGACGCCTCTGTGGAGGCTCCTTTCGCCAGTCGGCGACTTTGCAGGATATGGTCAAGGTGCGACAGTCGGGCTTGCGCCGATGCCTATTAGGCCCGTCCGCAGCTACCCCGCAATGAATGAGCCTCTTCGTCCCGTCAACCGATATGCAAGCTGTCGCCTGTATCGCTCATCATGCACGCTGCTGTATGTCTCGTCGTCAGCCAGCGACAAGCTAGTGAGGTGCCCTGGCATGGTAGATGCCAAAGCAATCTGACTTTCACTCTGGAATGTTGCTCAAGGGAACTGCGTCATTTTTTGCGCATGTTAGTACTCGGGAATGGGGGAGCAGTGGCAAGGGTCTCTTGGTGAGATCGAGCCTCGGTCAACCTGCGGTCCGTGGATGGGCAGGCCAGGCTCCCCAATGCCACGCAACCATACGCCATTCGGCGTGACTACTCCAAAAACGGAAGGGCTGTTGTCTTCTAACCAGCTGCAACTACGGAGGCCTGCTGTCGCTTTGCCGGAGGTTGAGCGTTGTCCTGCGGCACCGTCAGCAAATCCTATCCATCCAAAAGGTGTGGCTCTTGGCGCCGTCTTTCGCCTGTCCCGCTTGAGAACAGTTGGCACTTCGTAAATACCTCTGGGGGGGCACGCTTCTTCCCATTGAGAGTGCCCTTAGCACCCTTCTTCTGTGGCTTTGTCTCGCCCGCCTCGAATAGGTCGTCTGGAAGGCTAAAGCTGTACCGAAGTTAGCAAAGTGGCATCAGAGTGGCAATGTTCCGCTATAGACTTACCTGCGGACATGCTGAACGCCAATCGACACCAAAGACTGCAGGTCCTCCTCGTATTTCTTCCAGTGAGTACACAGGGCCTTGAACTCATCCACTTGGTAAGAAAGGTCGAGAGATTTGGCTTCTGTAATGGGTGGACGTCAGTATCGAGGACCAAAGATGAGACCACCGTTCGGTAGTGTTGCTCATGTCATATCGCCTATGAGATCGCACTCACCTTTATCAAGCTGCAGGCCAATGTAGTGGGTAGTGGTGTACACCACGGTAGGCGAAGATGGCTTCGCTGGGCCGTCGGGCTCATTGGACTCGCCAGATTTGCTTTCGTTAGTTTCGGGGGCCGGTGCTTCATCTTCAGGCTTCATGACGAAGTCGAGACTGCCCTCCTGGACCTGGGCGATTTCCTCGTCGTTTTTGCAGAGATTTCGTCGATCGTAGCCCTTGTTGAATGCGCGGGCCAAATTTATTGATGAGTGGAGCTCCAGCTTTTGGACCAGCATCCTCACTTTCGATTCCACATAACCGGACCACACCTTGTGAGCCTCTTTGTCTTTGCTCGCGGTAATGACAGAGATATAGTATCGAAAGTCGGCGGTGAAGAAGGTGTGCTTGACGAATAAGTCGCTCCAGGGCCGCTTGCCCACCATGATGTCTTCCGTGATCTCGAGGCCGCGTTGCAGTTCCTTGTTGATGACGGTCATGGACGACCGTGTGATATTAAAGGTCGCACACATGGAGGGATAGGCTGGAGTGATGACAGGCATGAGATGGAATGAATCTCCCTTGTATTGCTTATATCGGAATGTCAGTTAGCAGTGAACCAACGCTGAGGCGGCTGAATACTGGCACATACCCTAGGGTTCCACACGCGGACGGGAAGCGGCCCATTTTCGATGGGTTTCAGGAGAACGGGTTGCGGCCATGGCCATTTACCGACGACAAGGAAGAACTTGTTGACGATGACGGACGTGGCCGCCTTGGGGTACAGCTGGCAGACACGAGCCACAAGCATAGCCCATGCCACACCACCCGGGAAACCCATGATGTTCGCGTAGACGGCACGGCGCTGAGCCCAGAGCTTGATGGCCCGAAGAGCAAGCTTGAAGGTGCTCTGTTCGGGCACAAGATTCAGAATCTCGTCGGTGACACGGGTGCCATTGAGGGACCGAAGCTCGGCCTCGTCCAAACCGCGTAGGAGGGCAGAGTCTTTGAGATCCCCGAAGTCGGGGGACAGCTGCTTTTGGATGATGCGCGAGAATATCAAATCTATGCTGATGCCAGAGTATTCGAATTTGATAATTGGCACGAATGCCTCGGTGACGACGGTCAAGTCCGTGATGGCGCCCTCGGGGCCATGGCGACGAGCATCTCCGGAAAGTGTTGGAAGTAGTCCTCGCGCGTGACGTACTTAGGAGCGACAATGAGTGTGTCGATGTCAGAGCCAGGGCCGAAGACGCCGAGGCGAAAGCTTCCGTACGTGAAGACCTTTCCCCGGGCATTCTTGATGAGAATGTCGTTCTTGGGCTCCCTCTCTTTGGCGACTCGCTTGACGAATTCGTTGCAGATGTTCTGGAGAGACTCGAGGACTGTGTACCTGCGAGCACAGTCAGCACTCACGCTCTGCGATGGCGCCAGCGGCTGATGGCAACGAGGTCTACCCACCGTTTCTCCGTGTCAGACGGACTCTCGAAAGTCTTTTGACGCCGAAGCTCTTCGATGAGCGCATCACTGGCCCGCTTCTCGGCCTCGGTCGGGAGGGCCTGAGACAAGGGTGGCGTCACGCCGTAAACTCGGTCGCTAGCCATGGTGCTTTGCTCAGAGTGTCGCGCTATGGATGCTGGAGACGGGTTGCGTCTCGGTGCGCGTACGCACTCGATGGCGACGGTGTCGGGTCGGTAGGAGGACGGGTCGGTTCGAGGCGATGCCGGCGCGGTTCACAAAGGGAAAACAGAGAGAGATGCGGCTCGGCCTGCCGGAGGCGCTACACAAGAACAAGGCGGTCCGTCGGTTGTCTGGTGACAGTCGGTCAACCGTCTCCAGCGGCAGCTGCGCGAGTGGCAACAAACGGGAACGGAACAGGGTGAGAAGTGAAGGTGCAGGCGTAGGGAAATGAAAGGCGAAGGAGAGGTGGGATGCGCGAGGAGTCGCGCTGGCTAAAAAGTACCAATGGATGGTGACCTCGGTCGCTCGCTACCTTGGTTGACAGCCTCGCAGCGACGGGCTTGGGAGGAGAATCAAATGTTTTGGCCGGTGTCCGTAGCGATGTGTACATGTTAGCGGACGCGGCTTGGAAACTTAATAAGCAGCCTTAGAGGGGGGGGGGGGGTTGGCTCAGGTCCTGGTCAACCGGTCCACCGGACTGGAGGTGACGTACGAGTTGAGACCAGACGCCTGGACACTGGGTCGCGGCGTCCAGTGCCGCCCGTCAGCCTACGGTCCAGGCGAGGTCCACTGAAGTGCACCCCTACACGGCGACGGATGTTGGTGGCAGCGGGCATGGCCCATCAAGCATCCACCCGGGCAGTCACCACCTGGGCACTGAACTCCAACGACGGGATGCAAGCAGACTTGAATTTAGGGGCGTGGCTGACCCAAGGCTGCCCCGTGCATTTGCGCCTCTGGCAGGCAACAGGAATTTTCAGGTACCAGGAGGTAGTTAACTACGGCATCGGCTTAGCCCTGAACGCCAGACTTTGTCTGCTGCAGCAAGTTGTTGGCCTGTGAAAAGGGTGGCCATGGGTACGGCTCCGCACTGGCAGCTGGGCAACCACATTCCATCTCATCGACGGAAGCACAAGGACCTACCGGCGATGCACTCGCAGCTGGTGCAGGCGCGTGCTCAGCGCTCTGCAGGTGGGAGCAATGGGCGGATCACCGCCGCCCCGCAAGGCGTATTCTTGTATCGGGGCAGCTCCGTGGCCGGACCAAGCGGCCATCGATCCAGGCCAGCCAGGGTGTCGGCGGGTACTTCAGGCCTGCCCAGGGGTACCTGAGTCTCATCTGGCGCCGCGCGGGAGCGCCAAGCCGCAGTGACCGCCGCTAGGTACCCGCATCAATGCCCCGCGTACCCGCCAACTCACGGCCGCTCGCTCGCTCGCTTGCAGCAGCGGCGGCGGCGGCGGCGGCAGGGTGAGTGAGTGGAGCCCCCACGCGCTAATGTCGTACACGAGCGGCGGCCAAACGCGAACGCGGTTCAAACTCTGGCTGGCAAGGGCGGCGGCCAGTTTAATTGATCGATTCCTTTGACTTGACTTGCCTTACTCCGTACCCTGCCTTGACTTGATGCATCGAATGGCTTTTGCCTTTGGCACCACGGAGTCCACGGAGCCAGGCATGGCCTGAACGAGGCTGAACAAGGGAGCAACACGAATGCACTGTCAACCGCGAAACCATCAAACTACCTACCTGCCGCCCGTCCCCCAACAGACCCTGCTGTGCTTGGTCCTCCCTTGCTTGATTCTCACCCTTCCTTCGACTCGTGTCTGTCGCCTCGACGCGCCTTGCGCTCAAGCGCCGCCGCCGCCGCCGCCGCATGTCCTGGTCGCAGCCGCCCCGCGCGCTGTCGCGAGCTGCTTCAACGATCGAGTCTGACGGCTACATACTTTTTCACTACTGATACGTCCTGCCAGCCGAGCACGACGACGGCTTCCCCCCCGCAGGAGCCCGCCGCACGACCTCTCAAAGCACCGCAGCGAGGCCCTGCCGAACCTCCGTTGCGATGCCGCCCTCGGCCAAGCGCACCCAGCGCGGCCGTCGCGACCTGCGCCGAGACAGAGACGCCACGGAAGCCCACAACGAGACCGAGATTGCGGATTCGTCGCCTAGTCGCCCGGCTAAGCGACGCAGGCGAGCGCGCTCCCCCGATCCCGTTGAGAGGAGCCAGCTGTCCTCGGCGCAAGACGCCGACGAGCAGCCGCGAAATGACGACCAGATACTATCGCAAGTAACGCAGCACCTCAAGGGCCAGGCTGTCCAAGCCGCCAAGGACCATGCCAACGCCTTCCATGAGTATCAGGCGAACGGAGATGGTGTCAAGGCCTATGCCAAGGTCGCGGCCCAGGACTGGACGTTCTACATCACAAAACTCTCCGTCAATATCGGCCGCGCGCCCGAAGTCGGCCACCCGGACGACCCCGATGACGAGGGACACGTTCATATCGATCTTGGTCCCAGTAAAACGGTGTCTCGCGAACACGCAACCATATCCTTCGACTCCAAAGGCGAGAAGTGGTTGCTACACGTCAAAGGCCGCAATGGCGCCAAGGTCGATGGCGAGCCGCTCAAGCCTCCGGCAGCGCATCCCCTCACGAGTGGCCAGGTCATCGATATTGGAAATGTTGAGATGATCTTTGTTTTGCCCTCCGAACTCAGTCCTCTGCACGTCCACCCGTTGTTCTTGGAGCGATGTGGCCTGAGCCCGGAAACGTCCCAGGCCCCAGCCTCGCGACGGCAGCCCCTGATCGCACCCGCTCCCCCCGACTACAAACGGCCCGGCACGCCTCCGTCATCACACCGCCGTGGGGCTCCTTCTAGCGTCAAGTCCCCTGCGGTCAGCACTCCTGCTGTCATGGTCGGAGCCAACGGTGTAGACCTCAGCCACGACGACAACCAACACATCAAACCTCAGTTCAGTTATGCCCAAATGATAACGCAAGCTATCCTCAACGCCCCGGATGGCAAGCTTAACTTGAACGGCATATACACGTACATCATGAACAGCTATGCGTATTACCGTCATCAGCAGGCGGCGGGTTGGCAGGTAGGTCGACTTTCCTCTTTGGCACCCACCAAGTTCATGGCTGATTTGTCCTACTAGAATTCTATTCGGCACAACCTCTCCCTCAACAAGGCTTTTGACAAAGTGGCACGGTCGACAGACGAGCCAGGAAAGGGTATGAAGTGGCAGATTGTCCCAGAGGCCAGAGAAGAGATGATCCGGAACGCATACAAGATTGGTCGAGGCGGTCATAGGGGCTCCTCCGCGCCATCTTCACCGAACCAATTGAATTACATCACGCAGGGCCCGAGAGACATGGCGTCGAGGGATCCGGCGTCGACGAGGAAACGGCGAGGCTCGCCGCTGGTATCACCGCCGCCGAGAACTGCACTCAAGGCGGCGCAGTCCACCCCCGAGCGCGCCCCCGAAAGGGGCTCAGGAAGGACATCTGCTATGACCGCAGACGGCAGTCCCTTGCCTCGGCAAAGGAAGGGGACGTCTTCTGCCGCGAACGCTCCCGACTCCTCCTTCTCGACCTTCAACCCGCAGTCTCCCACACTGACGTCGTCATACCTGCAAGACGACGGCGCGTCGTTCGTCACCCCGGCGCCGCCGCGCATCCATCCGAGGCTGGCGCCCCCCAGCACAGCGCAGCGTCCGAGTCAGCACATGCCAACAAGCTCGCCAGCTCCGTTCTGGAAGTACGCGGACATAGGAAGTACGCCACTGCGTCCATCTGCGCAGTATGAATTGAGCCCCTCCAAACTGGGCGGCGGACTGCCTCCGCAAAGCAGTAGCCCGCCTCGAGCGAGCAAGTCTCCTCCCAGCAGTCCTTCAAGGCCTCAGAAGAGCGGCTCGCAGGAACGCGTCCCGGCCGAGGAGCCAGCAGACGACGAGGGCTTTGACCTGACCAAGTGAGTTCAACCCCGCGATGTAACTTTCAGCGGCAGAGTGCTGACCACAATCCTGCTTTCTAGGGGTTTCCAAAGCATCGGCTCGTACCACGCCCCTGTGGGCCAGGGAGCTTCCGTCGCGAATGCTCTGAAGGGGAACTAGTGGACCTAAAGGGTGACACGGGCAGAGGGGAAACTGTCGTAGGTGTCGGGCGAAACAAAAGGTGTTCCTGCGGCGTGCGGCGAGCGGCGAATCAAGGTGGCGTTGGTGGCAGACAAGCCGGGGAGAGATCTGTCTGTCCTGGGATTTAGGCGTTGAGGCTAACATGGGCCGCTGGCCCCGAGGGCAGGTTACGGTCTTGTTGTCGTATGAACTCTGCACAACGTTGCCAAGGCTTGTTTTGAATGAATAGTTTCTTGCATCGTGGACAGGACTGCTATGAACAGTTTGCGGTGTGCGTGCAGGTTTCTGACTCGCCGACTACGCTGATGACCTTGTGACGGCGGATACTGCTTGGAACGTTGTAAAGATGTCTGTAAGAGTGACGATGTCTTTTGTTCACGCAATCCGAATGCGGACGCGGCCAAAATGATGATGAGATGTAAGAGTACACTGGCGGGGTGAATGCCGACCCGCCCTGGCTTCCCTCGCAACATGGCTGTCTGCGTCGACGTTGCAACGCCCCTTCCTGAACCATATGTAGACCACAGGTTTCCACCATGCCTTATGCTGCCAACCTCTGAACGATATATCCGTACAACCATATTTAGGCCCAGTATAGTACAGTGCTGTCATTGAACCTGTCATGACAACTCGCGCCCACTGCGCGCTCCTCATGCCTTTGTGCTTTGGCCCCTCCGTTTCGGGTTACCGCGGCCCGGGCGCTTCTTGGACGACGCCGACTTCTGATCGCTGCCCTCGATGAACTTTATGAGCTCGTCGATGCTACGGGAGTCGATCTGCGAGGAGGGCGTCATGGGCTGGGCAGGACCTCCGGTGGTAGCCTGCGCGGGGGCGGCCGTTGCCGGGAAGCGGATGCCGCTTCGGATGCGCCTAGCCTGAACGTCTTTCGCGTGCTTGGCGATGGAAACGGCATTCTGGGTCAGCTGCTCCAGCCAGCTCTCAGCCTCCTTCGTGTTCTTGTCCTCTGGCCCGAGCTCGTTGAGGAAAATGTTATACGACTCGCGCATGCGGTTCACGGCAGCCTTGGAGTCATGGTCCAGCGCCAGAGCCTGGGCAAGCTGGAACAAGAGCGTCGCCGAGTTAACCGACTGCTTCCCGAAGACGGATTCGCAGACGCGGAGCGACTCCTCGAACCAGAGCCTCGATTCGTGGTAGGCCTTCAGGTGCTGCAGCATTACAGCAGCATTATTGATGGTCGTGATCGAGTCGGGGTGGCCGGGGCCGTAGATGATCTTCCACAGCATCAAGGCGTGTTTCGACGCCGTGAGAGCACCCTTGCTGTCTCCGACCTGATGGAGGAAGAGGCTCAAGTTAAGATAGTTGAGCAGCGTCTCCGCCGAATCAACGCCGACGGTACGCTCCGCAACAACGATAGCTTTCCGCGCCAGCTCTACAGCTGCCTCCTTGTCCTCAAGCTGATAGTACAGCATGGACAGACTGTTGTACACCTTGGCGACCTCGGGATGCAGAATTCCGTAGATCTGCTCATGAAGTGACAGGGATTCCAGCAACAGCTCCTGGCCCAGCTTCTTCTGGTTCTGGATGATGGAGAGACGACCTGCCTCTAGAGCCTCCTCTGCGAGAGCACTCCTAGGGCAGGAGTGCTTGACCAGAGGCACCATATCAACGACATCGTCCGGCGTGAAGGTCGAGTTTGCACTCGCGGAGGAAGTGGAAGCAGGCGAGCCGTCGCGTGCCTTCTTCTTCTTCTTCTTCGATTCACCGTTGACCTGTCCGTTGGTTTGGCCCTGGGCGGCTTCGGTCTCAGCCTGGGCATCCGACTTCTGAGCGCCGTCGAAGACGTAGTCCTTGGCTTGAACCTGGAAGCCGAGTCTCAGGCAGACCTCGCGCAAGAGCTGCGTGCTGCGGATCTCCTGAGCCCAGTTCTCGTCCAGCTTAAACCTGAAGCGCTGAAGGACCTGCTCCTCGATGCTCTCGCGGAGAGTCTCCGGCGTGACTTGTTCAAAGCCGAGGTCTGCCTCAAGGTAGAGCTGTCGGAGGGAAGAATCGATTTCAGCGACAGGCTTGGAATTGAACTTGTGGCCAAGCAAGCAATTCAACAGATGAGACACGCATGCGGGCGTGAAAGGCACAGGCAAGGCTCGAAGATAGATCGCAGCGACGTGCTTGAAGGCACGGGAGACCATGTCCTGAATGCAAATCTCGCGTAGGCACCGCACACGGCCATCCGTAGCAAGGGTAGCCACCTTGCCGAGATACCTGATGTTGATGCCTCGTTTGTGTAGGAGACGGCTGAGCGACTGGCCATCCATAGGGAAACTAATGTCGGAATCGGAGAGCTCGCGGAGAAGCTCTGGAATGACATTATCCCGCAGGTAGTGACAAGCCTCGCGGACCTCCTTCTCGTCTTTCTCGAGTTCAGCCTTTTCCTCATCAGTCTGAGGAAGCTGACCACTGAAAGCGTCTGGGTTGAGTGCAAACTTGAAGTCCGAAAGGTCCAGCTGGTTCTTGGCAGATTTTTCGGCCTCGTTCTCGGCACCCTTCTCCTCGGCGGTGCTGCCGGCAGATTGTTCCTGCTTGGCCTCCTGTCCTCGGCGAGCCAGTTCCTTGTCCACCCACTGCTTCATTCTGAATCGTGCAAATGATTCGACCAGCTCAGGACGCAGCACGGTCATCCGATGGGGATACTCCTTGATTTCCGGGTCGGTGCTTCCCGGCTTGGTATCATCCAGCCAGGTCACATCGAACGGGGTAATCCGGTACAGGTCGAGGACATATTTGCGACCATCCGTCCCCATAAGACCCTTGGTCTCCACGCTGGCCTCCAAGTCGAATCTTTTGCCGTCCTTGTCCCAGACGGGGTGGTTCTTGACCTTGAGGGCCTTGGAGAGCTGAGCAAAACCGGCAGTAAACCTGTCGTCTGCAGCAACCACCTCCTTGCCATCAACGGCACCATAGTCGATCTGGTTCTCGCCTGGCTCCCTTTGCTTGAAGATGCCAGGAACAATGCTCTGGCCAACAATGCGCTTGCCCAGGTAGTCGACAACGACTGTGGCAGGGGTAAATAGGCCATCGATATCGAGCTGGTTTACCAGCCTCACACCAGCAACATCCTTGCCAGTCGCAACGCGGGCAGCCTCGTCGCCACCCTCGGAGGTGAAAGTACCAACGCCGTCGGCGCCGAAGGAGAAAAAGATGTTGTTATACACAAAAATCTGAGCGTCCCGGCATTCGGTAGGGTTCAGGGGGGCAATCTCGCCCCGGGCGACCATGACAGCACCTTTAGTGGCAGCATCGTTGTAGTCGGCAAAAAGCTTCGAAACCAACCGCTCACGGAAAACGCGATCCTGAACAGTATCCTTCGGGAGCTCCTTCGCAGACTGGAACTCCTCGTTCCAGTCGCGCAGTGTATCCGTGTTCTCGACTCCAGAAAGGAGATATGTCTCTTGGGAGCGGGTGGCGTCGGGAACATGGGCGCAGAGTGTGGAGTTGGGGGAAGGAACAGCCCAAGGCGCCGCAGGGATTGCGTTTGTGATCTGGAACGTGGCGAGAGGATCTCGCTGGTTGTTGTACTCCTGCAGCTGGAGGAAAGTCTCGTTAAAGGATGGCGATAAGGCGCCAATGAGCTCGAGAAGCGAGCGAGCTTCCTGACTCTTGGGAGCAGGCCTTGGGAAAGGGTCGAACTTGGCGTTGGACGACTTGTTGACGAAGAAGCCAGACACATGGGCCGTCACCTGGAACTGCTCACCTTCGTTTGTGGTGACGACGAGGTAGAGCAGGTGACCACGCTGCTTCAGATGGCAGGGCGGCGGGTTCCAGGATGAAACAGCAATGCCCTTGACCGTCTTCGGAGGAGGGCTGACGGGCTCTGGAATGAGGTTGGTGATTGAAGGGATGGCCTGAAAGTCGTAGTCTTTGACGGGTAGCTGGTCCTGACTGTCACCCGTCGCGGCCGCCTGGGAGTTGAGAGACAGTCCCTCAAAGAGCGACAGGCCGGGAAGCACGCCCTGCGACACGTCTGCCCTGTCCCCAGCAGCTCCTATCAGCTCTCGGATCCGAACAAAGTGGATGCGAGCTTCTTTCTCAGTGTATGGATCCTCGACCAGATGGAAGACAGGCTCGGGTTCGAGATCCGGGATCTCCGCAAGAGGAATGAAGTCGTTGACCCTTTGGCCTTTGTACTCGAGGTGAAAGCAGGTGTAGCGAAAAGCCGACGGCAGATCGATGATGGACTGGCGAACCTCGTGGACCTGTTCCTGAGTGGACACCTTTGCGTCACGTCAGTAGTGGTCCATTAAGACCCCATCAGTATGATTGCTCACCATGATTTGCATCTTCTGTGCCTTAGGGTCCGGAAGGGCAACGGTGAGGTTTATTAAGGCTGTGGTGAGGTTAGAATCGGCATGCCGGATACGTTCCGTCTCGAGGTGCAGTTACGTACAGTCGGCGGCAGCATCGGCATCAGCCTCCTCCTCCGCAGGAACTGCGACAGCATCATTGGACGCACTGGGGGCGTCTTCTAGACGCGGAAAGGATATCCTAGTCAGCAAAGCCGTTCAGGACTGGTAAGCAGCGGGGGAGTCGTGAGGGCAACCACCAACCTGGAGTCGCAGAGGCGGGAAGCGGAGTCTGGGCTTGTGCTTCGGCGGCCATGACGTCCTGTAACACAAGCGGACGGGGGATGGGAAATAAAGGTACAATTAGAATACAATGCGGCAAAGGGGAGGGCAAAACCACCGGTCATGAAACGCCCTCCGACAATGTTAAGAGAGAGGCGCGACAACGGTGAGATATGGCTTGAAGTCAGTCGGGGAAGAGAATGGGGATTCTGGGGAGAAAAAAAATTGGACGAATTGACTGCACGGCAAGAGCCGGCCGTTCGGAGCTCAGTCTACCTTCGGGCTACATTGGGTACGTCCGCCGGTCCCCGCCCCGGTGGCGTACTGCAGGTGTACTGCCGCGAGCCGCATGCCCCGAGGCCGGCTACCTCCAGTTCCTGGCCAAGGCGCTAGGCCAAGAGAGGAAGCAAGTAAACATGTCGCACGCTTGACACCGATGGGTCGCATCTGTGCTTCTCCATCTCATAAATAAATACGTTATCCCTCTGCTGCCACATCTTGGCTGGGGAACTGAGAATTTGCTTACCTCCAACGCCTCTATTCTACCGAAAGCAGTCAATGTATTACTTTGGAAACGATGCGACCACCGCAGACACCGATCTTGGCCAAGATGTGAAGCCAACAGTATGCGCCGCTTCTACCCGACCCAAGGCGACGCGCGATCTGCAGCCTTGGACTGCCGCTCGATGCCACCGTCTGCTTCGCCAGCTCCAGTCTAGACTGGCCGGACTGCGAAAACTCTCCGGCGAAGACCGACATGTTTTATGCCACGAGCCCAACCGATCGAATGCCGCCGACACCAACGCGGCGCCAGGAAAACGAGTCAAGTTCACATATGGCAGACGCAAACGTCACGAAGACGCGGGAGCAGATGATTTGGAACCTTCGATTGTAAAATGTACTCCCAGGCGGCCTGTGCGTACTCTCGGTGCCATGAATATGCTCAAGTCTTCGCCTGTGTCTGGCCAGGTGGACATTCCGTCTCCCGTCTGGCGCAGAATCAGGGAGTCGGCGGAGACGCCCCGGCGGGCGCAAGCCAACTTGGACGATCTCCCGGAGAGTCGCTTATTTGCGCCTTTTGGGGGCCCGCTGACAGAAGCCACGACTGACCTGCGCCCTCTGCGCACAGCCATGGGCGACGAGAGGTACCGGATATGTCACGCAGTGCTTGGCTGGCTCAACACTTTGCTACAGTCAACAACACCTGAAGGTCGAGAGCCGCCGCGGAACTCGCTCCTCGGAATGTGCTTGCGCAAGATACCCGCTTGTGTTGCAAACATCGAGAGCTATGAAAAAGAACTGGCCAAGGAAGAAGGACGCCAATCTATGTGGGACACATCTAACGTGTCTTTCGAGCTGTACGGCCAACTTGAGACTCTAGGAGCAGCGACCTGTGGCTGGCGCCCTCTCAAACTTGCAGTAAGAGCTCACGGCCTGTCCCTCCTCTGCCAAGCCATGGCCGAGGGTCTGTTCGACCCAAAGTACGTCGCGCTCCTCGTTCGACTATGCGTGCGACTAGGCTGCAATGAGGAGGCAAGTACGCTGTCAATTTCGGCCAGAGAGGTGCTGCCTAAGCCACGGACAATGCAAAGCAGCCTCGTCGAAGATATGCGCCTCCTCCCAATTCGCGAGCTTCTCGGCTCGGATGGCCGCCTGGCATCGCGCGCGGCTATGGCTTCTGTATCTACCTTGGTGCAGAACGGCCGATTGCCAACGCAATGGCTGTCCACGCGGGCATTGTCGAGTCTTTGGGCAACAAACCTAGAGTTGATGACAACTACCAGATCTAGCACCGCAGCTTTCAACTTTGGCAAGGCTTGTTTGCCACCGATTATCCTCGACAACACTGGTACCGTGGACAGTCAACCAACGGTGGCTGAGCAGAGGCTTGCAAATGTTGTGGCGGGAATGGTTGCAACATCACTGGCTCTGTCGACGGCTATTTCTGACGAGCACCGGATGCAAAGGCGGCGAAGTGCCCAACGGCGGTTGCTGTACCTCCTTGACCTCTGCTTCCACCAGCTCTGCCGCCGCAAAGGTCGAAGAGCCGGGCGAAATACTGGCTTGTTCGTTCTGGCCTTGGCTCGTCATATCGTGTCGACAGCAGGATCCGTCGCCAGCTCAGGCTTCGCAGAGCAAGCGCGCAGAGACCTCCTGGCACTGGCAGCCCAGACGAAGGATACTGAGGGACCACGAAGTCAATATCGCCAAGCAATACTCTTACTATGCTCTGTTGCTCAGTATCGTAGCCGAGGCTACGCGATCTCTGGAAGGGACAGTGTCGCGGACCTCTGCGGCCATCTGTATGGCATGGACCTTGGGAGTTGTTTCGACGACGGCTGCAGCTTGCAGAAGGATGTCGCATTTCTCTTAGCGCAAAGAACCAAGGACCTGCGAGACTTGGCCTTTGCAGAAAGCCTCAGGGGTTCCAGGGACTTGGCCAGCGGTAAGACCATGTTCTCGGGCTGGCGATGGGAAGAGGGCATAAGCGAGTGGGTTCTCCCCAGCAGCGAGACGAACAACACGCCCAACGAGTGCCCGCGACAAGCGCTGAGACAGCTGCCCAACTGTTCCCGCTCTGGTAGCCAAAACGCAAGCGTGGCACCAGCTCCGAAGACGATCGCGATGCCACAAAAGAGGCGAAGAGATAGCGGTCGTCCGGCGAGCAGCGGTAGCAGCGAAAACGTGCGCCCTAGCTCTCCCCAAGCCTCGTTGAAGGGCCATGTCGCGCCTTCGACAAAGCGGATTCGAAGACGCCGACTACCGCCTAGCTTGCTGCAGTTACTGCCGTCGGAGAGTGACTGGGATGATATCTTGTGAGCATCGTGGGGGGAAGAGTGGCGGAGTGCTGCCACTCCGGAAAATTGGGCATTTGATAGCGGGAAGGAATATTCACGCCGCCTTGGCTCGCACATATGAGTGTAATAGCTGGCTCATAATGCATGCATAGTTGCGCAGAAAGCACAAGGCTTTACGTGCAGTTTAGGTCTACCCAACATTTCGAATCTGCATGTTCTGCCATGGTACCATGCATGTCCGGAAAGTCAGGACGTTAGACATGTTGGAATCAGGACCGGCGCTTGGGTTGAAGGTCAGCTGCCTACCCGATCGAGCAAGTGGGCCCCTGGCTTATTGACGGGCTGATTGTCTGCGCGCGGGGCAGGGCTCGCTGGGGCGGTCCAACGGCAGATCAGGCATGGCCAAGCCAGTGGCTCTGGTGGTCACGTCGCTGCAAGGGACCTGTTCCATGCCGTGGGCGGTACCTGCTGAAGTATGCAGCTACTGAGGCGCGGCCAGGTCACGCACTACATGTCACTAGATCATCGCCCACGTTCCCAAGGGTCCCGTGCCGCTCGCTTCCAGCTTGCTTGCTTCCGTCTCCTGCTGACAGCTTTATCCATCAAAACCAGCGAGAGATCCAGCCATCCGCGCCGCTCCCGTGGTCTCGCGAGACCTTGACACACTCTGTGTCCAGTCGACGACGCCATCGCCCCCGGTTCTCACGGCATTCGACGTCCATCGCCGCATCCTCGTGCTCAGCGCCTCGCAGCGGCGGGACCGGCTCTCCACCAACCCCCGGCAGCAGCACCACCACCACCACCACCAGCGAAAGCGGCGCGTATCGTATCCGATTCCGCCCATCATGGCGTCCCGCGCCGCGGTTCCCTTCCTGGTGGGCATGATGCTGTTGACCGGTGTCTGCAACACGCTCCTTACCAAGTACCAGGTACGAAAAGCCCTACGATGCAACGAGCAGAGGCGCAGGGCGACGATGCTGATGACTTATCCCCAAGGACAACCAATGCGTCCGGAACTGCGACCCCGGTGATGGCAAGCGACCAGCTCATTTCGAGCAGCCCGTGCTTCAGACGGCCCAGATGTTTGTCGGCGAGATGGGATGCTGGCTCGTTGTCGGCCTCATGTCCGTCTATCGCCGCCTTCTCTCCCGGCCCTCCCCTGCAGAGCGCGGCTACGAAGCTGTGGATAACGGCGATGCCAACGAGGACCGTCACGGCCACCCCAAGCCCGACGGGGGTCGACCCTCAGTGCTCCGAGGGTACCGCGTCGTTCTTCTCGCTCTCCCGGCCATTTGCGACATCTGCGGCACCACGCTCATGAACGCGGGGCTGCTCCTCGTCGCCGCCTCCATTTACCAGATGACACGCGGCGCCCTCGTCCTCTTCGTCGGCCTCTTCAGCGTCATGTTCCTACGGCGTCATCTGTACCTGTTCCAATGGCTGTCCTTGGTTGGCGTGGTCCTTGGCGTGGCCGTCGTTGGCCTCGCCGGCGCCATCTGGCCGGACGAGAAGAAGGTATCCCAGCAGGGCTTCGACGGCGCCGAAACGGACGCGGGTTTGTCCGATGCCGCGAGGGCCATCATTGGCGTCCTGCTCATTGCCGGCGCGCAGATTTTCACTGCGACGCAGTTTGTGCTTGAGGAATGGATGCTGGAGAACTCGTCCATCGAGCCCATCAGGGTCGTCGGTTGGGAGGGCATTTTCGGCTTCGTCGTGACGCTGCTCGTCATGGTCTTCATGCACTTGGCCGTTGGCCGGACCGATGCTGGCCGATATGGATATTTCGACATGAACGAGGGTCTGCGCCAGATGTCCCACACGCGTATCTGGGTCTCGAGCGTTCTCATCATGATTAGCATCGGGTAAGCTCATTAATGATCTCCCAAGAGGCACAGAACTCGCTAACAAGACGTCCCAGGGGTTTCAACTTCTTTGGCCTATCTGTAACGCGGACCGTTAGTGCGACCTCGCGGTCGACCATCGACACCTGCAGGACGCTGTTTATCTGGATCGTCTCTCTTGGCCTAGGCTGGGAGTCGTTCAAAGCGCTGCAGATTGTCGGCTTCGCCATGTTGGTCTACTCCACCTTTGTGTTTAACGGCATCGTCCAGCCGCCGCTGAAGAGCCTCCGACCCAACCACGAGGTGGAGGAGCTCCTCCCTGAGGAGCCAATCGAGCACCAATAGACGGTGCAGCACGTAACTTAAGTGGCATTTGGTGTTTGGATATTCATACAACGAGCTTTGGCTCAGGTCTAGTCATTAGAGCACACGTGTCAGTTCATGGATTTTAGAGCAGGCATTTGGCAGGGCGTCTGGACAGTAGCAAGTGAGGATTAGTGCAAATGCAGCATAACCAATTTGGACTTCGACTTGTCAAGACAGCCGCTGCCGCATGCTACATAGCCCACTTAATCATTCCTTAAATGAAATGCTTCTTCCGAGCCATAGGCTACGCTGTCGGGTGGTCTGGCGCCCGCACATCAACACAGTCAGGCATCAGGAGCCGAAGTTGGCGATTGCGAACCCCATGCATGCCGACCATTCACCCAAACGCCGTCTTGAATCGACTGACAAACACTGAACCAATCTTATCAAGCGCGGGCCCGGCAGGCCCAAATGCAGCGCACCGGCACCGGCCGAGGTGGACCGCCGTCGCTTAACAGACGTTGCATAGCAGCTCCGCCTCGAGAATGAACTTGCCCTCCTTGTATTTCTCCGAGTTCTCGAAGGCTTTGTCGTACTTCCAGCCCACCGTCTCTTTGCACTGGCGGCAAGTGATGTCGCGGACGATGTGACGGCCCGTCGTCATGTTCCGCTCGTTGGCTTCGCCGGCATCGACGTTTACGACATTGTGGAACAGGTACGCCTTACCATGCTGGCCGCGGAAATTCTGCAGGGGCGAGAGAGTCAGTCATGGGGCGGCGATGATTCGGAGTACGGACGGGGAGCGGAGAGCAATAGGCGGAGGGAAAGGGGGGGTGACGAAGTCGTCTCCTGCGAACGACATACCCTGCTGATGATGTCCTCGTGGTTGGCGAGATGTGTCTTGCATGACTTGCAACCGTATATCTTGTTGCTATTCAGATAAGTATTGTATGCGAGCCCCATGGTTGACGGCCTCGCCACGCGGCGGATGAAGCGGTGGATTTAAGGCGGTGTCCAAGGTTGGTGTGCTTGATACAGCAAGTGAGGGTCGCCGCGCCGGCGAGATCAACGTTCGTGGTACCGACTCGCGGGCTCTGATGGTTAGTATCGGCGGTTGTCCGTCGCAGGCCGGAGACGACGATGCAGGGACCGGTCGGCAGCTGGCGCGGGACGCGCGGGGAGAGCGAGGGCAGCAGATGGCGAGGAGCACTCAAACAGTCGAGGTTGCCGTCGGAGTTGAGGTCTAACACAGAGTGCGGGCGAGAGAGGGGACACAATGCAGAGAGGGGAGGCGGGAGCGACCGCAGGATGAAGGCCGGCGGGTCGGTCACCTGGCTGGTCCGAAGGATGGCTGCTGTTGACTTTGGGTTCCAAGTCACGCCGCTGATGGCGCGGGTGGTCGGTCGCCTCGCCGTCAGAGGTCCAGCGGGAGGCAGCAGCGACGGAGGCCGCAAGAGCAGGAAAAGCAACAGGAGAGCAGGCGTACGATGGTGTGGCCTCCTGAGCGTCTTTGGCCAGAGGCGGCGAGCAATGTTTGGCAAAGGAGGACGTTTTGGTGGTGGTCTCGTTGTCGGTCGTCAGGTCAGAGCGGTGGCAGTGGCAGCCGTCACGCGAGGCGGCTCTGGGCTGTCGTCTCGCGGGTCAGGTTGTCCGTCAGCCTCTCGGGGCCCCAGTCGTCTGCCTCACAGAGGGTGCACTGGGTGCGATTCGGCGGCGGTCACTCGCGCGGCTCGGTGTATTGGGTCACCGTGTGCATGGAACGAAGCCAAGGCGACCGAAGGTGGCGGCGTCCGAGCATGCAAGGCAGCAGGTGCGTAGTATGTACTTCGTACCTTCCTTACCTTCCATAAGGTACGTCAGGTTAGAACAACGCCAGCCTCCGCCAGCAGAGGCGTGACGCACCTCGATCCACCCCGCCCGTTGTGCGCAAGCGTCACTGCGTTCCGCTTCCGAGCAGACGACCGCCAATCTACGACAGAATGGCTGCGCCTTACGTAGGTACTGCCTTGAGCTGCCTCCACTGCCTGGAAGCCAGGTACCCCACCTGCCCGCGTACGGCTGCCCCAGCACCCCGCGGTGGGGTCCGGCATCGTCGTGACTCTGGACGCGGCATTGCCCTACTAAGGAGAACCTGGGCCTGGATAAGGTAGGTAGTTGCTCAGCAAACGCTCACAGCAGCTATTCGCACGATACGAATGTCATGGCAAGATAAAAATAAAAATAAAAACACAAGTGTAATCTGCCGCGTAACGCAGTCAGGGCTATAGCGCATCCCTACGCCTCCTTACGAACGTCTCTATCCGAACTGATCATTACCACAAAGACCAACCAAACTCCTGTGAGACTCCCAACTCTGAACAGCAACCTGCCGAGAGGCTGTTCCCAAACAGCCATCCCGCCGAGGAAAGCAAGGCAGACGAGTGAAGACGCCGTCAAGTCGTAATCCGAAGGCCCCCTGCGTTCAGAGCCGCACCAAGATTTGCCGTCGCTAGCCGGACGGCTCGAGCCTTCGCTCGCCCCCGATACGTCAGCTCCCAGCTTGAGGAATACGTTCATTTCTCATGTGCCCTCTTCTTTTCTTCTTCCTTCTTCTTCTTGGCTTCCAAATCCTCGTCCTTGATGTTGTTGTAGTGCCATATGCCACGCTCCCGGTCTCTCTCCAGCTGCTCCATATCCTGTCGACTAACGGGAACCCCTTCGATTCCCTTCACCGTCTTCCCTTCCAGGAACATGATGAGGCCCCCTATGGCCGCAACAATGCAGGCCAACGCGACGAAGAGGCCCGTCGACCAGCTCGGGCGGTCGTATCGGTTCAATCCCCACATGAAACCTGACAGGACGCACTGCAAAAATGTATTCCAAACCATGAGCCAGATGACGAGGTCGAGCTTCCACAGTTTGGTTGGCCGCGCACGCATGCCGGTCAAGGGCGCGTCGGGGATCTTTGTCTCTGGGAAGGGGACGGCTGATCGTGACCCGCCCTGCAACAAGTGCTCCCCAATGTTCCGCGGGCCGATGTTGACGGGTAGGTCTTTGGAACCCTCAAGTCGGAACCATCCTCTATGAATGGCTGCGAGCCGGCGAAGAGCTTCCTCTCTGTGCTGAAGTCGATAGCGGAGCAGGAAGTACAAGTCCCTGAATCGCCATGGCGCCAGCCCGAAGCCTGTTACGCAGAAAAGGGCGTTGAGGATCTGCGAGTCGATCTCGATCCATATACGCCGAGGGGAGTTAATGTCGTCGCAGGTTGGGTGACACATGGCCGGTGCTGAGACGTCGACGTCTGATTAGAAAGGGGTCCGCCGTCAAGCTCCTGGGGACACTTACAGGCGTTGCAAAGGAGCAGGAAGAGCATGCCACCCCACGCAACCACATTCAGGCCGTATATGGTAACGACGAAACCCAGCGGCGTCAAAACGTAGTGCCCAAATGCGATGCACCCTAGCTTCATTGATTGACCAAACGAGTGTTTCGGCGGGAAATGATAGCCGTTTGGGAAGGGGGCTGCGGCTGCGGGCTCCTCCACCGGCATGGAGGTGGTCTGCGATGTCGAGCTGCCGTCTGCCTTGGCCTCCCGCGGGCCTTCCTCCACCACGGGATGAATGCCGTTGGATCGGTTTGGCATGGTCTCACGGAACTCAGGCGACTGCACAACTGGCGAGCCGGGCGCGGAAGAGCTCGGCCTACGCACTGCCTGGCGCGAAAAAATGGACGACCCGATGCCGCCGGCGGCAGCGAAGAAGCCCTCTGGGAGCTCTGACTGACCAAAGTTCACAGACGCGCGACGAAGATGGTCGCTAAGCGATGACGACGCAGCTGGGCGGTTGGCCGTGCTGCTCAAACCGTCGCCGGCGCTTGGAGACTGACCCAGCGGCTGGGGAGCAGATCCTTCGATGGCAGGAAACGGCTCCGTCGCAGTCGCTGTCGGGCTCTCGGCGGGTGCCATTGCGGCCCGCGACACCCGCAAACAGGATGTCGCGCAGTCGCCGGCCGTTGACGGGCAGGGCACTGGCGGCGCAAGCGACCTACTTCGCAGGTTTGTAAGTGGCGTGGCACGTCACTAGCCAATGCGCGTATTGGTCGTGGCGATCGTGGGCAACGAGGCAATCGATGTCGAGCGAGCGCGGCGGTCGTTCCTCCGCAAATGCAAATGTTAGAGGGACGGGAAGGGAGATGGAAGAGATGGAAGAGGTGGACGACGCGGCGAGAGCGCAGGCGAGAGCGAGAAGACAGACCAAGAACGGGAGATGGTCGGGGGTGGAGATGAGATTGGGGCTCCGCGTCCACATGGGTCGAGGTCCGATTTTCGAAGCGCCTGGCCGCCTGGACATCCACCGGCGTACGACTCGGGTTGCAACTCTAAAGCGCCTACAGCCAACCATGGCAGGATCTCCAGCGGCGCCATTGGAGCTGCCACCATCCTTCGTCACTGCGGACATGGGTCTGCAGATGCTGGTGTTCTTGTCTGAAAGGTTTGGTCTCTCAAACACCTGCCCGCCCCCTCGTTTTCGCGATACTCTTTTCCTGCCCCGCGAATGCCGCCGCGATTGCATTTCTGCAAACTTTGCCGCCCACCAGGCCCGGGGACACAGGAGCCAGGCGGCGGATGGACGGTCGACAGAGATCGTCGTGCAGATTTGTCGACGATCTAAGCTGAGAACGGAGTGGATGCGGCCGCCCTGCGCTAGATCCCCACCCACTGGTGGCGGCTCCTTCAGGTATTCGGCCGGCGCATGCCCTGGGTGGTAGTGTGGCGCAAACCTCGCTACCGCGTAAGCAGTCCCTGAGAGTGGCAGTGTGAGTCGTCAAGCTTTGCCTTGCCGCCGGCCATTGCAGGCACGGACTGCTTGGTACTCGCTCGGCTTCGCCGGGGCTTGTGGGTGCTCAGAGCCAATTCAGTGGGAGAAAGGACACTGGAGCATGGATTCCCGTGTGACGACGGTGGTGCCCAGATGAACTGGGCCGCTAAGTAGTCCGTACGAAGTAGTTACCTCTTCGTCAGACAGCGTCCTCGACTGGCCCCCAAGACCTGAGTACCCAGGCAGGCAAGATGGGGCATCCGGCGTAGTACGTGGAAGAGTCAACGGCCATGGCATCAGCAAATCCTAAGGCGACACACGCTGCGCAACATTTCGGCCGCCGGAACCGGTGGATAGGTCCATTGCTTAGTGAACAGTGAGCAAGCAAGCGGCTCATGGCTCCGTCTCGTCGGTGCTCCCCGGGCTGCAGAGGCATGAAGTGCCCACAGCAGAGCAAGAGATTAGCCTGGCAGGAGGAACCTGGCAATACGACTAGGTATGCTCCTACTGCGTAACTACCTGAAGCATTTGAGGTTCCTGGTAGTAAGGGACTACCTAGGTAGGTAAGGCAGCTAAGTTAATTATTAGGGTACCCAGGTGCCGGGTCCGCTTTTTGGCGGACACCCAATGGCTGTAGTTGGCCCGCAAGGTTCACGCATTGCAACTCCTCCCCCAAGCAAAAATCCGCCGGCGCCGAACTGCGACTTCCACCAGCCACTCTTCTAGTCACTCCAAAACCGGACCGCCGACCTTCAAGCGCTTCAGATGCCCAATAAAGGAGTCAGGCACAAGCCACCGAACACTCAAGATGCCCGAGCAGCAAACAGGTGGCGATGCCCGAGAGGGAGAGCGTCGTTCTGTCGATAACGTCACGAGGACCGTCATGAGCAACCTCCAGGACCAGCATGACTGGACTGACATCGATATTCACGAAGGCCAAGGTTTCCCGCGCCCATTGATCCGAGGCTTGCCGCCAAAAAGGCTCTACCTGCACCCGGATGATCAAATTGAGGCACTCGCCCATGAGCGCAGCACTGGTGAAAAGCTATTTCAGGATCCCGAGCTTGAATGGGTTCTAGCTGTCCATCTCATTGAGAATTGGTCCCTCTCCCGTTTCGCCGCCGTCTTCGACTCGATACCCCAAGAGCCTGCGAGAAGGACCAAGAGATTCGTTCTGGCTGCCGTCCACAACGATTCAACCGTCGTCTACTATCTCATGAACGAAGGCATGGTCAAGCCGCGACAAAATTAGCCCCATCAACCTGCCTCGCAAGCTCACCACATTTCGCCTCTCATGGCTTGAAAACGACCTTCTGCACCTTCATGTTGTGGAACAAGTCATAGCCTTCCTTGGCCTCGGCCAGAGGCATGATCTGGTCAAACATGAAACTGCAAGGAACTCAATTGTCAGCAACCGCCATGCCTGAATAACGGCCGACGGTGTGGGAAAGGACGCACTCTAGCTGGTCTTGCTTCTGCTCCAGCACAGCGAGAGCTTCGCCAAAGATGTGTCGAACAGGGCAGCGGCCCATCTGCAGGCGAATATTCTTTCTGCATCGCCGGGTCGATCAGCAAATGATTCATCAGGACGCCATGGCTCGTTCTTACCCATATCCCTCGCGGCCAGTCCATGGAATCTAGAATTCATCAAAATCAGCATATGTGATCGTTCTTAGGCCGCGGTGACAGACCTCGCCATTGTGGACGCCAATGCTGCTGATCGCGCCAAAGGGGCGAACCAGGTCGAACGCGGTTCGCAGCGCCGGGGAGTGACCAACAGCCTCGACAATCATGTCAGCTCCGCGGCCCTCGGTCGCATCCATCACCTTCTGACGCATGTTCTCGGCGTCCTTGAAGTTCAACGGCTCCGCACCCAGGTTTCGGGCTATCTCAAGGCGACTGTCGACACTATCAACTGCAAAGAGATGTCGCGGACGTCGCTGCGCCGCACAAAGGACGGCACACAATCCGACCGGGCCACAGCCCACCACGACGATGGTTGACTGTTCGACATCGATGGTGGGAGACAAGTAGATTGCGTTTTTGACACCAAAGTATCCTGTGGGGAAGATGTCGGCCATGAGCAACAGCGCCCGATCAGATATGGTATCCGGGGCCTTGAAGATGGTCCCGTCCGCCATGGGCACCCTCACGTACTCTGCCTGACCGCCATCAAGGAATCGCGAACCGAACAAGAGGCTCTTATCGCATCGAGCGGTGAATCCGCTCCTGCAGTAGAAGCACTTGCCGCTAGATCACTTCATCAACAGGGAATCCGGGGCGGCGTTGCGAATGAGTATCATACCAGGACGCTGTGAATGGTGACACAACCCTGTCGCCCACGCGAACGTTGCTCACAGTCGAACCGGTCTCAACCACCTCGCCGGTGAACTCATGGCCCATTATGAAACCATTGGTTGTGGTCTCGTGGCCGCGGAAGACATGTAGTTCGCTAGAGAAAGAAATGTCAACAGTTGTTGGAAGATGGAAGGGCAGGATGGGGGGTACTCACGAGCCACACAGTGCGGTGGCTTGCACCTTGACGATAACATCCTGTTCATCCTGGACTGGAGGGTCCTCTCGGTCAGCTTTCGTCATCGCCGAGGGTTTGCTTTGTGGCGCGTCATACGCTTGGGCACGGGACGCTCCTGGACCGAGACTTGGAATGGGCCGTCAAAGACGACGGCCTTCATGGTACTAGGTAGAGTCATGGTAACGGATTAGGCTGGAAATTCGCAGGCGTGTAAAAATGGCTCGGATCGCAAATCAAGAATGTTCTCCTGCAATCAACAGTGTGATGATACGTTGTTGAAGGCAGAACGCCGAGGTCCGCGAGCACGCGCTCCGCTTGGCTCCAATGCTGGCGCTGAACAGGTGGGGTTCCCAAACGCCGAAGGCGGGGGAAGAACGGGCTCCGAAACGGCTCTGGTGCCGTTACCGAACTGCTACGACATGCATCATTGGAACTTGGAAGTCTCAAATTCTGTAGGCTAACGCACAAATGCTGCGGAACGTGTCACTGTGCTGACCAGCCTGGACGTTGCTACACTCTGATGGCACATAAGAGCCTACGATGTAATGGGATAGGGTAGGTTTTACTTTGACCAGGGCCTGCCTCTCGGCAGCCCGCTCGAGACCGACTACGAGCCGTGCCTGGACCACAGGCGGTCTGGGCCACGTCTCGAGAATCGAAAGAAACACGAACAGGTTACCTAGGTAATCATCTCGCGTGCAAATGAGGGTTGCCTGGCGGGGCATGAATTCAAGAAGAGGGCCTGGCTTCCATCAACGCCGACGGAGCAGCAAGGTGAACGGATTGTAAACAAGGATGAGAAGGATTCGGGAAACATGTCCGTCTTGCTTCGGAGAGCCATTGAGCATTGTACAAAACATTGTACGCGTCTCCCTCTCCGTATCAACACCGTTGGGGCTGTCGCTCGGTCGTCCTCGGCGTTGGGACGTCGTTTTTGATCTATCGACCAGCTGCCAACATGATCGCATATGTTTCCCTCGGCAAGAAGACTGAACCGCGGCACGGGTTGGGCACGGCGTGCATGAGCTTGCGCCGGCGGTGGCCAAATGTCACGCCGCCGTGCTGACGTTCCGTGACGACATCGATGAGCATTGATGACTCCGAGGCGTTCCGCCTCAGCATTCACAAAGCTGGACGCGGGTGCAGAAGCGCACCTAGGTGAGGCGGGCAAGCCGAAGGGGTTAAAGCGCACAGAGGAGGCAGTCCGAAGCTCATGCAAAAAGCCAAGTGCGGTGCGTCACCTCTGGTCGTGCTTGTTGATGTGGTGCAGGCGGCAGAAGTGGTAGGCGACAACGCCCGGCACATCGTCGCCCGGGCTTGGCGACGAGTACACCCTGCAACGGCTTGCGACGCACCTACTCGAACGAGTGCTCCCTGGCCGGGGTTGGTCGATGCGGTCGCGGGCACTCGGCAATCTAGAGCTCAGGTTTGCCGGAAACCTTCACGACGGGCTGGCTTCCAAGGCACGCCGACGCTAGGGACCCGCACACAGTCGCGCACTCCTATCCATCGCAGACTCATGTCCCATGTCTGGAAGTGTTGCTGCCCATGACCCAAAAAAAACTTTGACCCTGCATACGGTGGACGACCCCACGGCGAGAGCCGTAGAAGAGGGTATCCCGGTTAAACAGAGGCCCGAGCGAGTGGATAAGCGGGCAGCATTAGCTGCAGCTTGAGGGTGTCGAGGAGACCAGGCGCCAGTGAGCCTTCTCGTGTGAGAGAGATTGCGATGAATGCCCGAAGCCGGCTCTTGGTTGGCGAGTGGTGAAGGCGTGCGGAGGGTGACAGACAAGCGGATCAGGGGGACTGGCTGCTCTCACGTCCGCCGTCCGCCACTTGGCCCAATTGCTAGTCCAGGCATGCCCGGCGCCGTGGAGGCTGGGAGGATTCCCTGGGGCGGGCCGCCCCCACTGGCTACTGCAGAGACAAAGGCATTGGGCCACGGGCCCATGGTGCAGCCGGCGGACTTGACATGGCGTCCAAGGACCCATACTGCAGGCGTGTCGTCGTGGGTGTGCCCTCGTGGGATCCATTGCGACGACGGCGAAGCAGGCCACCGTCTCCAGGCGCTCCCCAAGCGCCGGAATGGCATGCCAGGGTGTGCTCGCTCGCGCCGTCGAGTCGAGTCGAATGCAGGACAGCCCCTGTCTGGCGCGACGATGCGCTGCGTGCCATCAGAGCAGAGGCATGGCCCGTCTCCGGACCGTTGCGCTGGCGAGTTAATAATAGCACCTCGGCATGCCGTTCGTCAACAAAGAGCCTCTTGCTCGGCGCGTCCGTCCAAGCAAGGGCGGGCGCCAAAGGAACCGCGCCATTCGGCTCCTGCCCGGATGCAAGGATGGCGAGCAAGCCGAGAGTCCATGGTCAGCCCAAGGCGAGGACGAGAGCGGGCGGCTTCGTTCTGGAAGCATGGTCAAGACTCTTGGCGTCGTCCGTCGGCCTGTCCATCGGCGAGACGCCGTTGGACTTGGGGGAGAGAGGAAAGACGGGGGACCCAGCCATCCAGCCGATCAAACAAACCTACGAAAGAGATCAGCCCCCACGGCGTTCCTGCCGGGCTAATTTCCTCGATTGCTGCCCAGCTAGCAGACCAACGTTTCCCTGCCATACCATGCCTGAGACGGTGCATTCTCTCTGAGCAGCGAAGGAAGGAGTTGGCTAATATGCCAAGCTAGGGAAGGTCTGCACCGCATCGCACCGCACCGCACCGCTCTGCGCCTCCGGGCTGGGGTTCGGGTTTTCCGCCACGCCGCCAGCTTACCCCGCTGCGCGTCGCCTGTTCCGCTCCTCATCGACGCCTCTGTGGATCCCGTCGTGCGGTCCCTGCCCAGCGATATGGAATCCTGCTCTTTGCGCTGTCTTCGTGGACCTGATGATGGCATCTGTCTCGCCCCGCGGTTGTATGCCCGAGTGCCCTCGCGTGCCCTCGAGGGCCTGGGGTCGTGGTGTGAGTGTGTGTTCCCTGGTTCCGATGGTATCAGATTGCGTCCTCGCAGACACCGCCAGCCAGGCTCGCATCAGAGCTGAGCTGCAACAGGGAGCGCTGAGGAGGCCATTCCCATCAGTTGATGCAACCCTGCTTTCCGGGGTCACGGAACCCGCCCGCCAAACCGCTGTCGCTTGATGACAAGCGGGGGCGCCTGGCCGCACCAGCCATGCCATGTCCCCTGTCGGACGAGGGGGAAAAATCTCATCTCCCGCGCTTCCGCCGCAGCGCCGACTTGAACCTCCAGGGGGGGCGGGGGGCCTGCCGGGGTGAGGCTTAGATGGCGCTCGCTCCACGACTGCCTGACCCTATCTCAAGACAGTGCGGCCCAGCCAGTCGCAGGACAAACACCTCGAGGTATTAGGTGAGGCAGGTGGGACACGACGACGAGTACATACGGCGGCCCACGACTCGCGAGAGGCCCTCGAAGGACGTGGATTCGGAGCTGCCGCCCGGTCGCGCGGTTTTACGTGAGCCTGCTCCCAGGATCGTGGCCAATGCCATACCGAGCTCCTGGCAAGACGTTACCTGCCAGGTAAGTACCTAGGACGACTACCATAGCGATGAAAGACATGACGATGGCCAGGGGATACGGCGCGAGGCTCGTCTGCGGGAAGGAAAAACTCGGCCACTTGCGTGTAGGTTGGCAGTACATCGAAGTACCTGGCACCGTACACACAAGAGTACACACATGCACCTGTTCGCGAGGAGGCGCAGTGGGCGTCTGTTAGCGAGCCACTCACGCACAACCCTTTAAACACAAAACATGACCTGCCGCATCCCCCCAATTGCGCAGTGCTAACCCAAGGTAAGGCAAGGCAGGCACCTGAGGTCTGGAAGAAGGAGGCGGACGGGAGGGGGGCCACGGCAAAGGAGGACGGCCGGCCGCTGCTGCCAGGTCCGGGTACCAGTTACGAAAGGCGCGTTCAGACACTCGTACTGCCCGTAGAAGTCGCCAAGGCGGCTGGTCTCCTGCGGTATGTACTGAGGTCTGTCGAGAGGCCGTCATGGAAACCGGTGGGAAGCAGCACACTGTACCAAGTTTGAAGTACGAGTACCTCAAGCTAGGTACTTCGTACCCTGGGCACGTTGGCAACGGAAGCCATCTCACTCAGTGTACCTCCTGTCAACTGTGGTTGGGACAGGCGAGGCGCGGCATACGGGTACCTAGGTAGGTAACGTAGGTAGGCAGGTAACGTAGGAAACGTGGGCAGTACCTACTTCGTACTTCGTACCTTACTTGAGCACCCTCTTTACCTGACATTGCATTGCCCTGCCTTATTACATTCATTGTGCTCACTGGCGAGCGTCCATCTGGGCAGGTGCCTCGCTCATTTCCGGTGCGCGTGCTCTCGCTCTTGCATTTCTTCATGCACACACTTCATACCTCATGCCGTTCCTCGTACGCTCACTTGTACTTGGAACATACATACTCCCTGTCTCGCCCTGTCTCTCCACGACCATTTGCCCGCTGTTTTTTTTTGCCGCCGCGCCGTGCCCCTCACCCGAGACGTCAAACGGCGAGGAACGACCATTGTCGACTACGACTACGACGCCGACTTCGACGACGACTACGACGACGACGATCTCGACAACGACGACGGACGACACCGACGCCGACGCCGCATCCATCTCCGAACCGTCGCTCGCCCTTCCCCTGCTCTAGATACCAAGTCTCGAACGACCCAACGCGAGGCCTGCCACCCGGAGGGAACGAGCCGCACTTGCTCCCCTCCCGTCGCATCACGTCCCCGCGAAAGCCCCAACAACGTTGCTGCTGGCTGCGCCGCTCTGACGCACCCGCCCTGACTTCGAAGCGCCGCCTGTCCCAGGCGTAGCGTAGCAGGAAGCACTTACACAACAAACCTGCTGCGCCGCTCGCTCCACCACAAGCAAACCATCAATCTCAGTACCACCAACGTGCCCTGCCCTAAGGGCTATCTCGAGCTGCGCGAACCGCCCGCGCGCTCGAGTCTAACCCTGCTCGCGGTGAGTTCTTAGCTATGTGGTTTTTGTAATGTCGTGGTCGATGGAATCGCGCCCGCCAACGTTCGAGGCTCCCTCCCCCCAAAATGGACCGGACCCATCCTCATTATTCCCTGCCCCCCAAGCCGAGCGGTGCGGCGCAGCATAGCAGCCTCAGCGCAACGCCGTTCAAGCAGTGCGCACGGCCTTCCCCCCATCCGTCCCGTCCCCTCCCGTCTATTCCTCTTCATCCTGCGACCAACGACCTACACAAACCCAGCCCGACTTTGCGCCCGCCGCCTGTTCGCCCCATCCCCTCGGCACGCAGCCATCGGCACTTCCCGGCCCTCCCCCCCATGCCGATCGTCCATCAACTTGCCTTCGTCTCTGCCGCAAGTACAAAAACACGATCCGAACGGGAGCCTGGTGGCTCCCCCAGGTACCTCCTCTAGCACCTCCTATGCGTATGGTGTGTATGTTATAGCGCATACGTAGGGGCTGTACCTGTACTTTGAGCCTCTGCCGCCAAAAGGTCTGGCAAGGTTGTGGGCTCCTGCTTCCCGCCTCGCCTTGTCGCCAGTCGCCAAACTCGGGCAAGCCAGGCCAGGCGCACCTCACGACCGGCCTTCACCTGGCTTTGCGGCCACCAACTTCGGGAGGTCCATCTTTCCGACCACCTGTTACTATTCTTCCACTGTTGCAGCTCTGCTAGCTTTACTTTTCGAGCCTCACTGACACAAGCCGCTATACCAGGTCGCAGAACTGGACGGCGCAGCGCCTCGAGCTGCGGGCATACCTGTCAAAGCAGCGTGAGGTCGTGACCCCTTCACCATCTGGGCCTCGCGGCGATTTTGCGTCGCCTCAACGCGCGCCATTCCGGCGCACATAGTCTTCTTCACCGAGTGCTCATTGCCATCTTGCTCCATCGACATTCGAGCCACGATCGACCGCGACCAAATCACACAATCCAGCCAGCGCGTTGACGAACCAACGTGAGCAACAGTCAGTCGTTCAAATCCTGAGCGATACCGATTGCTACGGCTCTCGGAGCCAGCTCTCGCGGCCTCCCACCGACACGCGCCGCATTTTGCCGCTTCTCATCGTGCCGTGTCGGTGCGCCTCTACACGTACCGCCTGTTTGGAGAGCGTTCGCACGCGGCCATCGCTTGCCCAACACTCTCGCCTGTGTTCGCAGCTCTGCGGTCCCACGGCTCCAGCGCCGCCTAAACGTCAAGCCGTTATCCCAAGTGCTCCCTTCGAGGGTCATGGCCATTTGAGGTGCTTGCTTTTGGACTCTGACAACTATGATGACGACCGCTCGACATCAACAACAACTGCCGCAGCTCCAAATCCTCTCAGCTGCCGACACCTTTGACCCCGATGAAGTAGTCCCTCGGGACAGTCCCCTCATGCAAGCCTTGCGTCCCAAACTCGAATTGTCGCCGAGCCCGCCGCCGGATATCCCCCCGGCCCAAGTCAGTCTCAGCCCTCCTCCCATCGACGACTTCTTCACCTCTAATCGGTCAAAGATCCGCCCTAGCTCTGGAGACGCCGTCCTCGTCTCTTACCTGGACAATGGCCGCCGTCCGGAACTGGCTCGGGCCGCTGGCGCGCAGGCTCTGCCAGATGCTGAGGACGAAGACGATGATGATGACAGCTCACACCATCACCTGTCCCCAGGATCCGCTGAGTCGCTCCGGGCTAGGGATGTCCCTTCTGGCGCCAAGTCTGGTATGATGGCGCCGAGTCTGCAGCACCTGGCGGCAGATGCCCTCCAGGTTGTATCCACAGAGCCACGGCGGGCTCCGGCGACTCGAGAAACGCTCGACATATCCGCGTCGACGCGCCAGCTGTCCATCAGCGACGACCGGCCAAAACCCGTCGCAGCTTACGCTTCGTCCAGGGAACCGCAAAGAACCCCTGTACACCTGAATACAGACGCGAAATCACCAGCAGCGATGCTAACCCCTGCCGGCGGTGAGCTGCCTCCCCTCCAGATGGACTCTCCTCGGTCCGAATCGAACGGGCAAAGCTTGCCTTCCATTCGCTCCACACTAGGCGATATCAATCACATACCGTCCGAGCCTCCAACACCGGCGGACAACGACATGCCGGCTCTCCATGGCACCGGGGCATCCTTTGCACGGTCGCCTCCGGTGAGCAGGCCGCGTCTTCCGCCCATGGCTGCGTCTCATGTTTCGCCACCAATATCCCCCAACGAAGCCTACCAGCGGAGCCTTCCTTCGCCGCACTCTCTTCCAGCAACGAGTCCATACTACTACCAGGCTAACGGCATCAGCCATCGGCCCAGCGTTGAGTACAGCACGAGTGGCACTGGGGAGACCCCTAGTACCGACCACTCGGCCTCAACCCCGGCCACTCTTGCGTCTGTCGCAGACCGCATGAGTATCGATGGGATCACAAACCCACCTGTCGGCGTTTTCGTCTGCAGTTTTGCCGGCTGCAATGCGCCGCCGTTCCAGACACAATATCTCCTCAACTCCCACGCCAATGTCCACTCATCTGCGCGTCCACATTACTGCCCAGTGAAAGGGTGCCCACGGAGTGAGGGGGGTAAGGGCTTTAAGCGCAAAAACGAAATGATACGGCATGGTCTTGTCCACGATTCGCCGGGATACGTTTGTCCGTTCTGCCCTGATAGAGAGCATAAATATCCGCGGCCGGACAATCTGCAGAGGTATGCAGCTTACTAACCTCGACTTTATCACTCAAAGGGAAGTGCTGACTGAAGCCGCTACACATGAAGGCATGTTCGGGTGCACCACGTTGACAAGGACAAGGACGACCCGCTACTTCGGGAGGTTCTAGCGCAGCGTCCAGATGGGCCTAATCGGGGACGGCGAAGACGTGGAGCTCCTGGCTAGTCCTATGGAGTTAATGTTTGCCGTGTCCGGATGATTCGCTGTTTGTCTTCAGCGAGAGCGTTTTCTACAACATTAAGCGACACATATTCATGCCGAGACGACTTAACGCCCCCCTTTTTTTTTTCTCAAAAAATGTTTTCTGCAGCGCTTACCCGCCCGCACTTCGCTGGCTGATGCTACATCTTCCTCTCTTCTTTTTGGATCCGCTTGACATCCTCTCATCGAAGCGGCAGGTCCGGCGCACTTGGACACGACTTATATACCAGGCCTCTGGGGGCCACGAGTTGTTGGGCTCTTGTTGTTCTTGGCCTTCTACTACTCTATTTCGCCTTCCTTCTTCGTTTCATCCATCTCGTTGTGGAATCAACAGCTGAGGAGCTGTCTTTGTACTGGACAGATACCATATTTTAGGGCGGGCATGGCGTCCGGAGGCAGCGAGAGATAAGCAGTCCAACTGCATTCACGATTGGGCGGAAAATTTACATACTAAAACGCAATGCCACATGTACGCATATCCAGGATTGCTAACTTTCAAGGTGTGAGTGCCAATTTGTCTGGCACTACACTTGTGTATGCCGCACATGTAGACCTGCACGGGGGCCACAATTAGTATGGTGGTTACGCGAGAAGTTCAGCCCTTGAAGAACACATGTCCGATCTCACACATTTTGATTCTCTATATGCATGTCTACCCTTGCACACTAGCGGAAAACACCATTACAGACAGAGATGCGGTACGGCTGTTTGTGGAACCGGCATGCGGAACGCTTCCCCTGACACATACATTTTCCCCGCGACGGATTTGACGGGTGTTGCCTCATGTCTTATCAACATTAGGAGGGTTCCCAGGCGCCGGCTTGTACAGGAGAGTCACTAAGGACCTCGCCATCTATGACCCATGCTGTCTGGTGGGTGCCGATGCACTCAACGACGAGCCACAGGCCAGCCTTTTGTGCCGTGGCAGGATCTATGTCAAATTCGGGGGTGCGGATCGCCGTGACGGGGTCTTGAAAGTCGCCGTTGCTCGACACAGCCACCGTCTCCTGGGCCGGCCCGTGGCCTTGCACGACAGACAACCGGACCATGAGCGAAGACGCCTGCCTTCCGCCGTCCTCTGCGCCGGGCGGCAAGACGCTGCGAACCGAGACGCTCGCCCGTGTCAGCCAAGACGCGTGGAGCGAGATACGGCTCTTCTCGTCCCCTTCAGACAGGCGGAATGTACCCAGCGGTGTCCGCAGTCTTCCCGCGCCATCGGCAGCTATGGGGTTGAGGCTCACCGGCACCATGGAAGCCACGCGCACGGCAAAGTCTGCGGTTTGACCGGCGTCGAAGGTCGAGCAGACCATGGTGTAGTTTCCAGCCTCCAGCTCGGGCACCTCAGCTACAGCGCAGCCGCGGCGATACTCGCCCGACGAGGCGACCAGGTCCTTGACTTGTACGGTCGACACTCGTTGGCCACGCGCCCATACCAGATCGACGTGGACGTGGACATCGCTGCTGCCGGTCGAGAGCAGAATGGACAACGGGCTCACCTTAGCAAGGGAAAGCTCATACTGCGGATTTTGGTAATACGTAGGACAGGACGGGTTCCCGCCGGCGGTCCGACGACCCCAGGAGCCGAGCTGGTCATTGAAGCAGGACATTCGCTCCTCGGCATCGCGGACCGTGAGCTCCGCGTGGGAGAAGATGGACAGGGTGAAGGTGTAGCTAGACAGGGGAAACTCGTGTTGGTCAACAACGAGCGTGTACCATCTGCCAGGAGCTGTCTCAAGGCGTGCCAGGGTTTGTGGCGAGTCGACATAAGGCCCGCGATAGGTCGCGCCGTCACTGACCTGTACGCGGATTCCCCCATTGTCGAAAGCAAGGATGCTCATGAAGCCTAGCTGGCGAGCGACCGCGGCCATCGTGCCGTGGCGATTGCGGGCTATCTCTAGTTCGGCATCGACAAAATGTCGGCTCACCAATACCCAGACGGTGCCGCCGGTGGCAGAGGATATTGAAAACTGAGGATTCTGCACAACGGATCCTCCGAGATACTTGGGTGGGATGTCCCATGCGAAGTGGCGGTCCTGACGGTGGGCGAACAGACCGGGGTTCCAGTTGAGGTACATGGATTCGAAGTGCTGGGCTACATCCTCAATTGCCATCCACGTGGTACTAGGTTCCGGCCATGTCAGTCGGTAAGATCAAGCACGGGGCGAGACACGAAACGTACTTCTTCTTTTCGGCGCCACGACTATCAAAACGGCCGATCCCGGTCATGAGTGGCGCGTCGCACCACGGATTCTTGATGAGGAGGTTCCGAGCGCCATCCGCGGTGAGAGCTAGATCCTCCACGGCGTAGCAATGCTCGCCGATGAGGCCCATCAGCTGCTCTTCTTCAGTCGATATCCGCCCAGTACCCAGAGTGAGGACGACATCGTGGGATTCGTGTGCAGCTTTTATGCGCTCCCACGTCTCGTCGAGGTCGAAATCTTCTCTGCGAAAGGATGAGCAGGCGCGTATGAAACATTATTGCGCCGCCGAGGAGATCGGCGGGTAGGGTGATCGGAGGAGGAGGGACTGAGAGTGTGCTTACCTTTGTAGAAACAACTGCTCGGGTATCCAGCCGGTGAGGACCCAGAGGTCGGTCCCTGAATTACTGCCAGGAAAGTCGTAACCTCCCCTGACTTTGAGATAGGCCTTCTCAAGGAGGGCTGGCCACAGGAGACGAGGATTGCGCCTGTCAATAACAAAGAGGGCGCGGTTCGTCCGCGATGCAGGAAGTGTATCGTCGATCACGACGCGCCGAGAACAGCCGTTGAAGTTCATGCGCAGAACATATTTGCCCGACGGCGAGAGCTTTGGGCGTCCCTTGGCATGGTCATACGGGTTCATGATGGATGCCAGCACCTGGATGGTTCAGAACTTGACATGGAGAGGCTGTGCAAATTCAACTTACAGCATGCTTTCCCACGAGTACTTTGGCCGCGGCTGATAGACTGGCGACGACAGAGCAGTCGGTAGTGATATCCTGGACGAGATCGCAATGGTCCGTAAGCTGCATCATGGTGCTCTCGTCGGTGGTGTCCTCGTGGGTCGCATCCAGCTGGAACAGCTCGGTCGGCCTCTTCCAACCTGCGAAGTTCTCGGCCTGCGTCGCGGACAGCGGGAACGCGGCATCGTCCCTTCGGCAACGTCAGCGGTTATTCTAAGGAGGGCTTGTGGAGCATCGGCGTACCTAAACTGCGCGGTGCCGGAGCGTAGAGCGAACTCATCGTCCGACGGACGGCCATGCCAGGGGGGGAAGTCGTTGCCGTGAAGGCGCGAGGCACGGCGCAAGATGTCCGGCTGAGGCGCGGGGTGCGATTGGGCAGTGGCTTTGAGCTTCTCGGCGTGGGCGATGAGCTCGCGGCACTTGCGTCTCAGTCGAGCTGCATCCGACTTGTCCGTGGCCTCACCGGCGGCGGTCATGTACAGCTCTGCTGCGCGGATGGCATAGGTGAGGGCATCTTGGCCGCTGGAGCGAGCAAGCAAGGCCTCGGCGGCCTGCGGTGGCGGACGACCCTTTGGTCAGCGACCGGAAGTCGCGATGCTGACAGACAGCGGAGTGAACTGACCTGTGCTCGCCTCTCCATCCCTGGTTGAGGATGCGTCGAGGAGCTGAGGCGCCCGTTGCCACCATCACCAGCAAGGCGTCGAAGGCCTGGCCCGGTCTCACCGAGGGGTCGGAGGGCCTTGATCTGCGGCTACCTCCCTAGCTCGCCTTCTGTCCCCGGGGTGATGATGGAGAGACACTTCACTCTACAAAACAGGAGTCAAGTCGAGGGTTGGGTTGGTTGCGAGCCAGCCGCTGGCGCATGGCGGGGTCCTCGGGTGACCGGGGGGGCGCGGGAGCTCGGTAAAAGGGGCGACGCTGCAAACACGGCAGAGCAGCGAAAAGGCCAGACGGTCCCGAAGACTAGCAGGGTCGTCGGGAAGGGAGGGGGTTCGTTCCCGCAGTCGAGCGCAGCCTTCGGAGGTTGATGCGGCTGGATCTGGCGAAGGTGGATGGGCTGAGCCGGGGGGCCGGCGGGCGGGCGGCGGCGACGGCGGCAGCAGCAGCCGCAACGGCAGCGGGCGGCGCGGGGTCGTCGCCGTGGCCGTTGGCCGTGGTGGGTTGTGGATTGTGGGCGGTTGAGGGTGGGGGGGGGTTCGAAGATGCCCGAATGGACGGGGTGGGCAGGGCCGCGCCAGGCTGAGCGAGTGTCACTGGAGGTGCGGGCAACCGAACCTGGAGGGCTCCATCGACACGCTACCTTATCTTTTCGTGATGAGCTCGGCGCCGCGGCCGGCCATCTCACGGCGGCCCAGTTATCTCTCGGCTACGAAGTACGAATACGGACGTACTTCGTGCGATGGTGACAGTCCAATACTATGTCAAGGTTACCAGTACCGAAGGAGTGGCAGCACGGACCTCATTGGACGCCAGGCCGTGGGGCTCGCGTCGCTGATAGCTAAGGTACCCGCCAGCGCCCCCGGCGATTAAACTACAGTGCAGCGCACTCTTCTCCTGGAGACGCCCCAACTGATGACGAGTGCCTCCAGGGCTGCACCTAGAGGTACATGTAGTAGTAGGTGCGGGAGGCACGGCCAGGAAGGCAATGAGCTGCCCCGGGCCCTGGGCCCGTCCATAAACTCGGCGAGTAGCAGGTTCAGGCATTATCTGCTTGACTCTCCGACAAATTCTTTCCTCGGAGTTGCATACATGCAATTCGCCGAAGACGGAGACTTCTATTTCGGAGGCCGGTCCCCGGTCCGCCCGTCGCCTGCCATTGTCCGGGGCAAGGGGTGCACCTCGACCCCGTACCCAGATGGAGAACTGGACTGGACCGTCAACTACCGACGACCAAGGCGGACGGCGGACGGCAATTCAATGGAGCTGGTCGTGGGACAGTTGTTGAGCGAGGTGGTGGCGGATTATCTGGCTTCGTTTACGAAGCAGTGCGGCCACCGCGACTGTTTGGTTGATGGATGGATGGATGCGGCGGCGGCGGGGGTGGATGCCCGTGGTGATGTGGGTCTCTGCCGAGGTCTGCCGCGGGAGCACTGATTGTGCGGTCCCAGGCGCACCTACGATGACCTGCCCAGCGCCCGCCGTTGTGGTGTTAGCCCCTGCGAAACCGCCCGGTAGGTAACTCAGGCATGAACCTGGAAATGATGGCTGGCGACGCACACGGTCCAGCCACCACCCCATGGGGCGCCAGTGCTAGGAAGACTGGACGCATTTGTCGGTCGGCCATCCTACAAGATTGGCAGAGGGATATCAGTCGACGGCCAGGTGGCGGAACAAAAGGTGAAGGAGAACCAACACGGCTGCGGTGTCTACCTTACCTTACGTCGTCAAGGCAGGTCTTCACCGGCGAAGTACTAGGTACGGTAACCCTAGATATAGGAACGTGCCTGCCGGCCACGGGTCCTGCAGTTGGGCGCGTGGCTCGACTGTCCGTCCCACTGTCGAACCTCCCACAAGACAGTGCAGTGACGGGGCCGGCGCCCATGTGCTTGCTGGCGGCCAGCCCACCCATTGACACCAGCTCGGCACTCCCGATGGGGAAGTACTAAGGCACCTGGTCTGTACCCTAGGTACCAACGGACGTACCTACCCTGTCATCCCGTGCGGTTTTACTTCGCAGCCTCCCACCGAGACGAGGCCTTGGAAACGTCCCTGGCCAGTGGGGCGGCCTGGCATCTCCACCCAGGCACCCTGGCATTGGCCGCTGACGGGCCTTCAGCCAGGGCCGAGGTCCAGAGCATGCCGCCGAGCCGTTCCCCGGCGCTTCGGACCTGCGAGCTGGTGGGTGCCGCTGCCATTGCCACTACCACGGCGGTGATATCATGCGCGGCACGGCCCTCTGTTCGTCTCGGCTCTCACTGCGAGGCCGGGCCGTGTCCTCGTCGCCGTCGTGATATTGAATTGCATTGCATCTTGTGGTTCTTCGCCCCCCCGCCCCCCTCATACATACATCTCCGTTTTCCGCATCTTCGGGTCCTTGAATCCTTGCTCTGGGTTCTGCACGTCGTGCACGCACCGCACCAACCGACAAGCACGCACCCCGCGAAGCGCAGCTACACCTCGGTTGTTCGACTTCTGCGCCAGGCCTCCTCCTTCACCCCCGAGCGCGCGCGCCTGCGCACACCGGCACTCGTCCACCTCCTTCGGCCGCCTCCCTCGCGACGCGCCTGACAGTCAAGATGGGCGCGCAATCGAAGCCTGAAATTTCCCCTTGGGGCCGCGCCGCTGCTGGTGCAACGGGCGCTGTGCTTGCCAATGCCCTCGTCTACCCGCTTGACATGTGAGTGCGCCGTCTTGTCGCTGGCCATACCATGCCCCGCCGCACCCTCGTCGCTGATTGTCCGCATTTTGTGTCTTGCAGCGTCAAGACACGCCTCCAGGTCCAGGTCAAGTCCGCCAAGGCGGCTGCCGGCCCCGACGACAGCCCGCACTACGACTCTACCTGGGATGCCATCACGCGCATTGTCGCCGACGATGGCCTCAAGGGCCTCTATGCCGGCATGAACGGCTCGCTCCTCGGCGTCGCCTCCACAAACTTCGCTTACTTCTACTGGTACACGTTGGCCAGGTCGCTCTACATCTCTTCGGCCCCCGGCCCTGCGCCGTCCATGGCCGTCGAGCTCTCTCTCGGCGCCGCCGCTGGCGCTCTCGCTCAGCTCTTCACCATCCCCGTCGCCGTCGTCACGACTCGCCAGCAGACGGCCCGCGCTGACGACCGCAAGGGACTCCTCGCCACTGCTCGGGAGGTCGTCGAGGGCCCTGACGGAGTGTCGGGTCTGTGGAGAGGGCTCAAGGCCAGCTTGGTCCTTGTCGTGAACCCCGCCATCACATATGGAGCGTACGAGAGACTGCGCACCATGTTCTTCCGCGACAAGACCAACCTGAAGCCATGGGAGGCTTTCAGTGAGTCGCATCTTCTCGCTTGGGTGGTGTCATCTCCGCTGACTTCTGTAATTAAGTCCTCGGCGCCATGTCCAAGGCCCTGGCCACTATTCTCACTCAGCCACTCATCGTTGCCAAGGTCGGTCTGCAGTCCAAGCCGCCGCCTGCGAGGAATGGAAAGCCATTCACGAGCTTTGTCGAGGTCATGAAGTTCATTATTGAACATGAAGGGCCGCTGGCCCTCTTTAAGGGAATCGGACCGCAGATCTTCAAGGGCTTCCTGGTCCAGGGCATCCTCATGATGACCAAGGAGAGGTGCGTCGCCGTCACTGTGGCCCTCTCTACACACGTTGCTTGCTAACTCTTGCCCGAAACAGAGTTGAGCTTCTCTTCGTCTTGTTCCTGCGCTATCTCAAGTCGCTCAGGAGTACTCAGCTGCAGACGGCGGCCAAAGTTGCCTCGGCCGCCGCTCAGCAGGGCGCGTTGAATGGAACGACTAGGCCACTGAGGGCTTCTTGAGGCATATTTCGGGGCTCGCCATGAGGCCGTGCCTTGGCTGCTTGGTAAATCTTCACGTTGTTGTTGCGATGTACCTAGAGATGGCGCTGGAGTCGTCCGTCAGCTTGCGTTTCTCACCGCTTTGCTCCCCTTTTGGTTTTCCTAGCTTGCGCCAAAGGACAGGGCTTTGCATGTATTGCGATGAATTTCATGGAAATCTGCAGATAGACTGGCCTATATATATACAGGACTGAATTTATACTCCAGATCATTCCGCTCGTCTCGATTCTCCGGTGCTATGCTGCGTTGAGAAGGATTGCACCCGTGAACCAAAGAGAGCCCCACCATGTGGACGAGCCAGGCAACAGGCAAGGTGGCATGGTGGATCCAGGATTATGTAATTCCGTACCGTCGACCCATCTCCGCCGGCTGAGCAGGAGGCACACCAACCACGTCGCTGGGAAGCGGCTTATGTCAGAAGTGGGTCAGTCTATGTGTCCGCCTAGGGCTTGGGTGGCAGAGGCACACACAATTTTGCCTCGACCCGAACTATCGCGAGAATTTGACTGTGACAGCATACATCGCAGACAGCAGCAATGGCGAGTAAGTGCCGACAGCAGACCTCTCTCGTCGTCTGGACTGGTTACTGATCATTGAACCAACAGAGTCAAAGAACTCCTCGCAGCACAACCAGTGGCGCAAGGCGCACCGCAACCCGTTCGTCGCCCAAATCCTGAACGTTACCGAATATGCGGCCGCTGACAATCTCGCAGCACCAAGAAGCCCAAGACTTCGAGATACCCGTCCCTGAAGGGTTGCGATCCCAAGTTCCGCCGCAACCACCGACATGCTCTCCACGGCACCGAGAAGGCTCTGGTAAGAATTTCGACAAACACAGCACTATGCGCAGGGACATATTTTCGCTGACGCCGGACAACAGAGGGAGGCCAAGGAGGGCAAGCGTGAGACCGTGTAAAGGGCTTTGACTATTGGCGCAGAGGATGTTTTTGAGGACGCGGGACTCTGAATTGGTCTGGGTGGTCTGGCAGAGACGGCATCGATATCACGAGGCGCACGCCGCCATCACTCCAACGTCCCAATATGACGGAGCGACACACGGATAATAGAAGTCACCGGTTTTCTTGACAGGGGTCGTGATTCTGATGCCTCTCGTGAGCATACCGACTGTCAGAAGCGGGCGACTTGCAGGTTGCGTTTGGTGGTGACGTTTTGTCTATCGCCCTTGGGTACCTGGCTACGCTCGTGGCCTCTTGAGTGCGGGAAGGGGACGATACATCCGCGGCGTCCGCACCTCGCCTGAGCTTTCCATGGCGCTGCGATATTCCTTCTGTGTCATGCCCAGTCCGTACAGCCGCTGTCAATACTTTGCTCCAAGGCATCTGTGGTCGGAACAGGGCTCCGCTCCCCGCATCTCCGTAGCAATGGAGGCTGAGCCGAAGCAGTGACGCTGCGTTGTTTAGCCTTTCGGCTTCTTCTGGCTGGGTCCTGCATCGTACCGCCATCGGGGTAGACTCTGAAGACCCCAACACAAGTACGTGCACGTTGAAGAGGACCTGCGTGCCCTGGTCACCACGTGCATGAGCGCTGAACACTGTGCACGCCAATATGTAGTCTTCGATCACCAATTGCGCACCGAAAACTGGAAACAAATGCACCCTGCTCTCTGGGCTCACAATGCCGCCGCATAATCGACCTTGTCGGGGCACGAGGACACCCTCGCCTCTACAATTGCTGGGCAAAGCCCGCATGCTTCGCGACGACCATATTGTGCATCGCCAACCGCATAGGTGCCCAAGCATGCTTTCACGCTGGACCCCGAGCGGCTCGCACGTCATGTGCTCGGAAGTGAAAACTATTTGGTCGCACAGCAGCATGCTCAGTCCGTGACTCGGTGGTGTTGAGGAATGGATGGATCCGCAACCGGGCTGTCTCATGCACATAAGCGTGGGGGTACGTACCTCCCCAGCTGGGCCCGGTCATGCGGCATAACCGCGAAAAAAGCCAAGCCCAGCCCACCTGGCCGGGGGGGTCCGACTCCCAGTCCCAGGTATTTGAGAGGCTCGTGTGCTGGCCCGGACACCTCAACCCGTGTCTGACCTGCCCCCCCCCCCAGCATCGCTACTTGGACTCTGGTCCGCATTTGCAGCGGCGGAATCCATCAACCCTCTTGTTGCCTGCCTGGACGCAGACATCGTACCTTCGTTGTCGCCTTGTCGGCTTTGTTTTCGCGGTAAGCCGTCCGATCTGCATCCCAGGAGACCGTCGTCGGCGGCGGCCTGTCTGGTCAAGCTAAGCGCTGCCTCTCTGGTACGAAGTACTGACAACATCACCATCCAAGCTTCGTCCTTGATTTCCGGGTGGAACATGCGATAATCGCGCCGCCTTTGCACTTGTCGAAAGCTCCTTTGAGGTCAGCCGGTCACTGCAGGAGTCCCGAGACGAGCCTCGCTTTCGGTCGCCGATCCGCAACCCTCCGCCCATTCCATCGTCTCCAGCATTCGCCACACCTGGGCGCACCCCTTGCCGACCTCCAGCACCTACCAGATCCTCTCCCTTCGCGATTCGCAGCTGCTGTGTCGATTGAGTAATGCTCAAGATGTCCGGCAGCCACATTATCGGAAACCGCAACAGCACGCCCGAGGCCAACAGCGCCTCGACGCTGCGACCTCCCTCGTCACGGGCTATCGGCTCGGGCAGCTCGCTGCGCGCCTCCGCGGATATGGCTGCCCTTACCGGTTCCTCGCCCTCGAGCCGCATCCGGCCCTCGTCTGACTTCTACGGACAGCCTCAGCAGGGCCATGGCCAAGGCAGCCTCGAGAGCGACTCGCAGGACAAGATTGCTCAGCAGTGGATCGCCGACATAGATCAATATGAAACCACGCTGGAGGAGATGGCTGCTGCGACTCTGGACCAGGACTTCAAGGACGAGCTGAGTGCGATTGAGCAGTGGTTTCGTGTCCTCAGCGAGGCCGAACGTACAGCTGCTCTTTATGCCCTGCTCCAGCAGACGACTCAGGTCCAAATTCGGTTCTTCATACAAGTCCTCCAGCAGATGGGCAAAAACCACCCCATGTCCGGGGTCCTCTCTCCCGCAAATTTTGATAAAGGTTCGTTGGACTGTGGTGACGAAGCTAAACTCCGTCCTCTGAGCTGACGGTGTGTCAGATCCCATGTCCAACCGTCTTAGCGATGCCATGAACAAGCTGAATGTGGATTCGGCACGCAATTCATACTCGCGCAACTCAGCCATAGCATCGACGGCCAAGCGCCACTCGGGCCTCGACCCATCGACCATCAATGCAATGTTTCCTGACGCCGCGGCAGCCATCGCAACCGAAAAGGCAAAGTTCACCCAGCAAACCGGCAACCCTCCCGCGTCCAATCGCAATAGCGCCGCTATCGACCCTCGCTCTTCCATGGCTGGTCCAGGTATCTCCACCTCCCAAGAGCCACGGGATACGGGCATCGGCAACGCTGCATCGCTTTGGGGATCCGGCTCTGGCGACCAGTCCACCAATGTCAAGTCGTCGACGTCGCAGACACCCATGGGCCAATTCGTCCAGCCGCCACCGTCTGGAGGGCTCAGATCCCCTCGACCGCAGATGGGTGGGGGCTCCGCTATCCAGCAGACTACCCTGACAGCGCCTGACAAGAGCTCGGCCGACCTACCCCTCCTGTCACCTTACAATGCTGGTAGCGGTAACTGGGCATCGATGGTCAACACCCCCATGGCGCCAACTTTCAATACAGGCTCTACCGGTGGTAACCAGGCCGACATGGTTGCCAACGCGACTGCGATGAAATTAGCTGCCCTGTCCACAGTGAATAATCGCTTCGCTCTCGACGACGTCCGCAAGTACCGCCGCGCTCGCTCCAACGACGCGCCAGGCCATAGCCAGATGTCGCCTCCGACGCAGAGCATGAATCTTCCCGGCACCAATGTTGTTATGATCAATGAACACGGACAGGTGTTGAGCCGTGAGCAAGTCTTGGCTATGCAAGCACAACAGGGCCTCGGTATGGGTAGCCAGAGGTCGCGCCCCAGTTCTCCTGGCATTGCGATGCAGCCGAGTCTTGGTCCGATGGCGCACTTTACCTCGCCCCAGCACAACGGTTTCCTAAGTGCATACGACGGCTCGTCAGGACTTTTAAACAGCGGGATGCCATCGGTCAATCTCAGCCAGCTGGGGATACCGGGACACGAGGGATACTTGTCAGATCATTCCGACATGGTTCGCGGGCGCTCCCCTAGGGGCCGTAGGGGCAGCTCCAAGCCACCCGAGGATCCGACTGATCCCACTCTCCTTCAAGACATTCCGAGCTGGCTACGAAGTCTTCGGCTACACAAGTATACAGACAACCTGAAGGACATGAAATGGACCGACCTTGTGGAGCTTGACGACAAGGCACTCGAGGACCGAGGCGTTAATGCACTTGGCGCCCGAAGGAAGATGCTCAAAGTGTTTGAACAAGTCAAAGGTATGCAAGTACCAGTAACGCTACGCCGAGTCTGACCATGACATGGCGGATTGCTAACGAGGACGAACAGAGGCAAAGGCAGAGGGCAAGCTGGTGGGATAAGGCTTACCTGCAGGAGATGACAGCCTGACGATCTTTGTGCTTGCAGTGGACGAGGGGTGCTAGTTGGGAGGCGCTGTGGCTCTCCTCGCTTTAAAGTGTCCGTGACATGGGAAAGATGGAAGTGGCGGCGCCTCACCTTCGCCTCCCAGGCAAGCGCTCTTCGTTGGTGTCATCTCACGATCTCGCTATTAGTTCAGCGGGTTCAATGGATAGGATGTCGTCGTTTGAACGTCGGGGCTATATCTACATTACGCGAAATGTCTTGTTCGAAAACCAAGTCAAAAAGAGGCTATTTGGCGATGTGCGCAGTGGACAACACCCATGTGAGATATGAGCGATAGGTACTTGAGTGTCAGAACGTAAGGTAATATCCCATTGCCTCGCCTTAGACTCCTCTGAGGCGTACAGACCGACTGCTTCGTAGTCCGTACAGAGTACGTTATTGGGTCGTGGTCGTGTGGCGCTACATTCAGTGCGGGGGCCCCATAGGCGTACGTGGCCCCGTACGTTCAAGGCACTACGGGCCCCGTACATTATTATGTCATCCGTGCGGATTGACTCCAAATGTGACCACGCCAGCAGGCCAATTTGCCTGCAATTGCCCGGCCCAATATGACTTCAAATGCGACCGCGCTAGTGGGCCAGTTTGACTATAATTGCCTGGCCCAAGATGACTGTAAATGCGACCGCGCCGGCAGGCTAGTTAGGAGCCTGGACTTGCTGCTAGTCGCGGGAGTGGGCAATTGCAGTCAAAACAGGCCCGCTGGCGCGGTCGCATTTGAAGTCATATTGGGCCGGGCAATTGCAGGCAAATTGGCCTGCTGGCGTGGTCACATTTGGAGTCAATCCGCACGGATGACATAATAATGTACGGGGCCCGTAGTGGTCCTGAACGTACGTGGCCCCGTACGTCTATGGGGCGCCATTCAGTGCGCAGCGGCTGACTCAGCCACTTGACTGGCAACCAAGGCAACGTCAATGGGCCAACATCAACATCACTGCATGGATGACGGCATTTCTCGAGCCACACAAGCGCGTTCATCCTCTATAACTAAAATGGCTAAACAATCGAGTGCCCTTTCGCAACCAATCCTCGGGCTTTCCTCATGAAGTTCGGTTGAGTTGAGGCAAGTCCAAGCTGCACAGCGCCCACTCGCCGCGCTCCCAAGCCCAGCAGTGCTAGCAGCCCAGCACGCTGTCAAGATCAGCCTGCGATTCTGCGTACAGCGCCGGCGGCCCAGGCGCGCTGCAACTACTCAACAGTCTCGCTGCAGCACTGAAAAGCTCTTCTCAATGGATCCTTCAGGTCTTCGGGAGCACGGCTCTCCTGAAAGGTACAGTGTATCCCCCGAGCGAGAGGTGACCGTCAATGTTCACGTTCGCTGTCAAGAGAAACTCGCGAGGTATCCGACGCCGACTCGGATTTGGAGGAGCTTGAGGGAGATATCGCAAAATTTGACGAATCTGTCCGAGAATTCCTCGCGACTCATCATGGATCCTCAGATGCACCTCGCGCAGCTCGGGGCGGTGCTCGTGGGCGGGGAGCGCGAGGCCCACGCAAGGCGGCAAAGCCGCGCGGAGACATCACGGCGCGCCTCTCCAAGGTGAACCAGGCCTTCCTCGGCGGTGATTACGACCAAGCTCTGGACCTCGCGTTTGAGGTGATTAGAATAAATGCCGAGACACATCAGGCCTGGACGGCGTTGTCGTCCATCTTTCGTGAGCGTGGGGAACTCGACCGGGCCCTCTCTGCTATGGTGTACGCTGCGCACCTTCGACCAAAGGATGTCTCCGGCTGGATGCAGTGTGCGTCATATGCGCTCGAGACGATCGAGGAAGACGAGAGGACCAACCTGAACACCGCCCGGCTTTGCTACTCGGCCGCCTTGAGAGCGGATCCCACCCATGTCGACGCGAGGATCGGCAAGGCAGCAGTCTGTCAGCGGCAGGGCCATCTCGCCGCCGCCATTGCCGAGTACAAAATCGTTCTCAGGCGCCAGCCATACGACCTCGACCTCGTCAGGAAGCTTGCTGAATGCTGTGTCGACAGCAAGAACGCTAGTACGGCTATGCCGACGGCGATACAGGCGTATCGTCATTTCTTCGACCATGAAATTCGATCTCAGTCCTTGCACGACCGTGAGTCTTTCTGGCACGATGTGGGGATCTATGTGGAACTGTTCGCTGCGGTCGAAAGATACGAGGAAGCCATTCACGAAATGAAGGCGCTGTCCCGATGGCTTGCTGGGCGTACGTCGGAGAAGTACTGGGATAGCTATCAAGCAGATGATCGGGAATGGGACACTGACGACGACCGTCGATCACACGTTCCCGAATACCCCGGCCACCACGCCGATCAAGGTTCATACGGCAATGCTTTACCCCTCGACCTGCGCGTACGTCTAGGTACGTATCGGCTGAGGCTAGGCCATACCCCAGAAGCATTGGTACGTCTTCCCTCGAAAACTAAGAAACTAGACACGATTCTAAAGGGCGATTTGTCTCTAGAGGCACTTGAGCTGGCTTGATGTAAATGACAGCCGCACACCCGAGTTCGTCGCTGACTTTCCCTTCCTCATCTACGAACTTGCCACAGAGCTCGCTCGCTCTGGGCGGCAGTCGCTGGCGGTCAAGTATTTCGAGCTTCTGCGATCAGTGCCTGGGGAACCGGATCCAGCCACGCTCCTACAGCTTGGCCGATGCTACCTAGCGCTAGGGGAGCAACCCGCTGCCGAAGAATGCTTCCTAGCAGCCATCGACGCTGACGAAGACAGCATCGAGGCTCGTGTTGAGCTGGCCAACATGTATGAGCGAGCCAGAGAGGATGAGGAGGCTCTTATTCTCGCGGCGGAAGCGATGGCCCTACGAGAAGCTCGGGAACAGTCCTCCCCTGCCCCACCCGACGTCGAAGAGGCATCAGAAGCCAGGCGACAGAAGCGAGTGGACAGCAGCACGTCACGGGCCCGCAAGCCACGGGCAAAAGCAACGCAGAAGGCGCTGGCACCGGCAGCCGGCGATGGATCTAAAGGATCAGTCGTGCCTCGCCGGTATCGTCCAAAGCGGCTTGCCGGTCCCGACAAGCGATCCCAGGAGGAACAAGACCGGGCGGTCAAGCTGACCCATCAATACGAGGCGGTGCGGGACCTCAAGAGGCAAATTCTTGCCGGCCGTAGTGACCTCATTCCAGACTGGATGGCAACCTCAAAAGAACTGGTGGACGATTTCAGATCGCTCAAGCGCTTCTACACGTGGGACAAGTACCTCCGCTTTCTTGGTTCCAAAGGCGTTTCTCAGCACACTGGCTCTGGCGGGACACAAGACTCCGAATTGGCGCAGATGTACGAGAGGCTAACGCGATGTAAGTCCAGCCGTAGGGAACGTGGGCTTGTTGCTGACAATCATGCACAGCTATTGCTCCACAGGGTGATCTGTCGGGAGGGGACTTTGGCCTCCCGGGCTTGATGTCGCATCAAGGTATCGCCTTCGAGGATTGGCTCGACCTTTTCCTCGACTACGCAATTGGGCTGGCTATTGCTCATCGGCGCGAGGAGGCGTATCAGATCTGCCAGGCCGCAAAGGACTCGACCGTCTTCCAGTCGAGCGAGCACGACTTCGCCATTTACGTTGCTTGGAGTGGTAGGCACAACACACCCCGGCTTGCCCTCGTGAATGTGGCGCTGACGCGTTTGGACCGCCTCAGTTTGCGCCATCTATACCAGCGATGAGGAGAGGTGCGTGGCGGTTGCCCGCCATCTTATGAGGGACGGCGAGATTACGGACTCGTATCGAATGTTCGCGCTCCTTTCGCGACTCTGCCAATCTCCGGTGTCATGGTACACGTCTGGCCCGGCTCAGAAGTTCATCCTCCGCCAGATCAAGGCTATCGATGCCAGGCACGACGGCCATTCTGACCAGCCCCTTGGCCGGAGCGGGACCGTCGGAGCTCAAGGCAATAAGCGGACATCCGCCTTCAAGATCGACGTCTGCTTGCTCATGCTTTATGGACACATACTCTTCACGTCGACCAGCTATGCCTACTCGTTGGGTACGTCTGGCTGCCCTTTTCTTCCTGGGCCCAATTGCTAACACGGCGTGATGTATAGGCTATTTCCTGCGGGCGCGTTCGCTCGACCCAACTAACTCGATGGTGAACCTGAGCCTGGGACTCGCCTATGTACACTACGGGTTAAAGCGGCAGTCCACGAACAGGCAGTATCTGCTCCTGCAGGGCCAGACGTTTTTGTTTCAGTACCTGCATGGATCGCCCGATGGCCCAGACGAGACCAAGACATCCAGAGCAGAGCGCTTCTACAATGTCGGACGATTGTTCCAGCTCCTGGGCATCGGCTATTTGGGCTCGAACTATTACGCGACGGCGCTGGAGCTGTGCAAAAGAGAGGAGGGTGGCGAGGATCTCTCTGCATGTATCCTGATGAACAGCATCGTGTCACTGTTGTCGGTAGGAAACAAGGCGCTGGCTTTCTCGGTTCTGAAGAGCAATCTGAAACTGTAGAAGGGGGTCGAAGCGTACGAATGGGCCTAGGCACGCACGGAAATGATGCAGAATGGTAGGGCACGGCACGGCACGGCACGGCACGGCACGGCACGGCGCGGCGTCTCGTTTAGAAGGAATACCCAGGTTTGCTAAACGGGTGCGTGCCTAGGTAGCTACGAGTAGGTTGAAGTGATAACCTACCTCAGGTGATTAGGGACGGGCGGGAATGGATGCGATGGATGCTGCCTCAGTTGCTGTCTTGCAGGGCACTGATCAGTGAGTGAGTGTCAAGTGCCACTCCCAGGTGGGGGCCGCCCCAGCCCCCAGGTGACCAGGTCAACAGAGGCTTGGGAGGGCGACAAGTCCTGCCTGGGCACAGGGATCCATCCATTCTTTCCGTCTCCGGATCCTCCTCGCCTCCCTATTAATAGGTACTCTACTTCGTACCTTCCGTTGGCACCACCTTGCCTCGCCTTTGTCCTCTCGCCGCCAATGTTGTACGAGTAGTGTCGACGTCAACGCCGCAGCTTGCGCTCCTGTCCCGATCCCGCCTCGACAGTGTGTCATGGACTCCCCCGCCCGCGATCGCGCACTACCATGGTCCCCGCCACGTCGTTTGCGTGGGTTTTGACGAAGCTGCTCCTGGCCCTTGACGCCTTGGTGCTCGCCCAGGCTGACGAGACGGGCACGCACAAGTCGTCGTCGTCGTCGTCGCCGCCGCAGCAAGCCAGCACCACCGCGACCGTGACCACGAGCCGCTCCGCCGCCCATGCCGTCGTCACCTCGAGTGCGGTCCTCGCGCCCGGCGTCTGCGAGGCCCGAACAATCAACTACATCACGCACACCCTGCTGCAATCCTGCCTCACCAGCTCTTGGGCGAGCGCGCGCCCTGCCGTCGCCGCCGGCGAGCCCACCGGCAGCGACGCCACAAACTCCAGCTCGGCTGACAGCGCAGCGTCGTCGAGGCAGTCTGCCGTAAACTCGACCGCCACCGCCGATGCTGCGCCTGACACGCCGGCCGCCGCGGCCGAGGAAACGCAAACCGCTGACGCGGCCGCCAGCACCTTCATGTCGTTTGAGGATTGGAAGGAGATGATGCTGCGCAAGGCCGGGCAAGACCCTCAGGAATGGCGGTCCCGCAAGCCCAGCGAGCATCCAGCCGACGACCGCAGCCCGCCCGAAGCGGGACACGCCGGCTTGGGCGAGGAGGACGAGATTTCCCTCAACTTCGACCAGTACTCAGACGGCCATGACAAGGGTCGGGCGACGCCTGGCGGCGCTGGCCCCGACGCCGACAGGGCCACCCACGACGCCCAAGTATATGGTGACGGCAAAGCCACCGCGGGCCACCGCAGCAAGGATGCTGGGAAGACCTGCAAGGAACGCTTCTCATACTCATCGTTCGACGCCGGCGCCACCGTCTTGAAGTGGGCTGCTGGTGCTAAGAACGCCAAGGCCATCCTCGTCGAGAACAAAGACTCGTACATGCTGCTCGAGTGTGCTGCGGCGTCCAAGTACGTCATCGTCGAGCTGAGCGACGACATCCTCGTCGACACCATCGTTGTCGCCAACTTCGAATTCTTTTCCAGCATGGTCCGCCACTTTCGGGTTAGCGTCAGTGACCGCTACCCCGTCAAGATGGAGAAGTGGCGGGAGCTGGGCACCTTCGAGGCGCGCAACTCGCGCGACATCCAGCCCTTCTTGGTTGAGAATCCCCAGATTTGGGCCAAGTATGTCAGGATCGAGTTCCTGACGCATTACGGCAATGAGTATTATTGTCCCGTCTCGCTGCTGCGTGTTCATGGTTCCCGCATGCTGGACTCGTGGAAGGACAGCGAGACCGGCCGCGATGATGATGCTCAGATAGAGGGAGACAACAACTCACGCAGCCTCATCCACGGCGAAACATCTGAGACGCCAGCGTCCACTCCTCGTGCCGACACGCACGAGGGCGGCGTCCAGCACGTAAACGTGACCTCCACGTGCCCAGTCGTTGACACGAACCCTGTCGTGGTCAGAGGAGTGACTTGTCCCGCGTCCGAGGCGCCTCGTTCGCAGACGCCGACGCCAGTCAAAGATGCGCGACCTCCTAACGAAGGCACGGAATATCTCGACCACGCAGACACGCCAATGTCACCGACGACACAAGCCACAAGGGCTTCGACCACACCGAGACTGGCACCGCCCGAGTCCGCGCCGTCAACACCTGCACCATCGAGTGGTGGACCGAACTCGACCGTCTCGTCTTCGGACAGCCGCCAGACCGTTGCCCGTAACGCCACCAACGGCAGCGCGGGGGCCGCCGGTACGAACGGTTCAGCCGGCGATCGAAACAGCAGCACAGTTGCCTCTTCATCCTCCAAGACTACCGTGTCCGGTGCCTCGAGCGGAAAGTCCAGGGGCAGCGGGACTTCCGGTGGTCCTGCTGCCTCTCCAACCGTCCAGGAAGGCTTCTTCAATGCCATCACCAAGCGGCTACAGCAAGTAGAGTCAAATTTGACTCTGTCGCTCAAGTACGTCGAGGATCAGTCTCGCCACGTGCAGGAAGCCCTGCAGCGCGGAGAACAGCGACAGCACGGAAAGGTCACTGGCTTCCTCAACGAGCTGAACCAGACTGTGCTCGCCGAGCTCCGTACCATTCGAGAACAGTACGACCAAATTTGGCAGTCGACTGTTCTTGCCCTGGAGAGCCAGGCGCAAAGATCCGAACGGGACATGATGGCCCTTAGCACTCGGCTTAATGTCCTGGCAGACGAAGTTGTCTTCCAGAAGAGAATGGCCATTGTCCAAGCCGTAATTCTCCTGTCCTGCCTCTTCCTCGTTATATTCTCGCGGGGCGTAGTCCTCCCCTCGCTGGGACCCCTATCGGACCAAGGTGCAGGAACTTCGTACACCGCACCCAGCACTCCCGGCACGCCGCGTCGAGACGTCTACCGGACAAATGGCCCCATGTATCAAGGTTCATATCAGAGCAAGAAGGATTACACGGACTCGCATGCCCATCTCACGGACTCACGGACCCTCCCATCTGGACGAAGGGAGCTCATCAAATCACCGTCACCGTCGTGTGACTCGATATCGGCTGCCCATTTATCTGAAACCCAAATAGCCCCGTCCGAGTACAGGCGCCTATCTCCGCCACTCACCCCAAACATTTCAGCGGGGGACACGGGGACACCGCATCATCCCGCTTCGCCAGAGCCTGACGTATCTGAAGACCATGGCGTTACGACAGCTCGCCGCTCCTCCAACGTGGCTAATGTTAGCTCGCGCAAGCCCTTACCATCTCTTCCCGAACATCCTTCTCCACCACGCTAGGTCTTGGTTCGAACAGGCGCATTCATCATGGCGAAGCAACAATGAGGTTGTCAAGCGAGAGCATTCCTGTTGGACCAAACGAAAGACTCGATGTATTATGTTGCGACTATGCCGTCACGTTTCGATGTTGTTCGAAAGCGACTTACGCTTAGCCGCACCTCCAAAGTAGGCTCAGTCACCTTCTACTTTGCAAGGTGACCCTTCCGCCCGCCAAAGCGATAGATAGCAAAACGCCTCGTTACTTTTACGAGAACAAAAAAGCAATGCCCCATCAGATTTTCTTCGTGCTTCCTACCATGAGACCCCTTGGGCCATGTTCTTAGCCCGCATCACTGTGTTGCTGTGCCGTACATGTGCTGAATGGCGGCATCATAATCGTATTCCTCGAGGGCGGCAAGTCGAGTGCCGCGGTCGTATTGTGAGCGGCGGCGGCGCTGCTCATCGCGGAAATGCTGGCCAGCATTCGGTGTGAACAGGCCTCGAACATGGTCAGCAGGGTTGGCGTACGTTCAGAGTACGAAATCCATGGATACGTACCAACATGCTCGGCATTCTCGCAGCTTCTCTTCATCTTGGACTGGTTGTCTGGCTCGGGGAATGGTTCTTCCTGTCCCGCCATCTCCGGCATGGGGCCGTTCGAGGTGAAGTAGAGCTGCATCGCGGAGAACTTGCATCAGCTAGCGTTCACAGCAAGAGCGCATCGGATTTACTACTTTTGGCCTATAATGGGGCGCCTCCAGCATGACAGAGCTGTTGCGAAACTTTTGCACCAGGCAATCCTTTCCTTGTATGGCTGAGAGGCCGTCAGCGAATCTGTGTACAGCTGCGTCAGACGGACTGCACCAACTGGCGTAAGATATCTCGGCGACCTTGTCACTCTTGAAACAGTTCCTATTGACAGGTGAGCGACGTAGCCGTCTGTGGGGCTTCCCAACATACCAGCGCTGATTCCCTCGTGCTTCAACAAACTGCGTCGGATCATTAGCCCTCTGACAACCACCTAGACTTGCCTCATAGACTCACATCGATAATGTCCAGTGGCTTTGTGGCAGTCAGTACAAGTACAACACGGCCTTGTTCGCTGGGTCTCCAACGGATCACTTACATCGACAAAGTTGATGAAGGCGTACCCAACGCTGCAAGTTCCATTAGCTTTTCTCTCACTCTTGACCAAACCATTCTCAGGGCGGTACCGGGAGCACTCACTTGCAGTCGTTGGCGAAGTCGATGCGCAAATACATGAAGTCATACTTTCCCCAACTGGATTCGTCTATGATTCGTTTGAGCATCGCTTGATCGACCTTGTTCGGAATATTCCGCAGCATTATCTAAGGCTGTCAGACACCGCGTGCGACCCAAATAAAAGGCAAAAGCCCAGAACGTACCGTTGTGCGGACATCGATTCCGTCCCTGATGCGGCTTATGTCGACATGATTGTGGTGGCTCGCGACATTATGGTATGGAGACCTGTTGACACGCATAGCATTCTGTCTGCGAGCTTCACCTCGATGGAAACCTGACAACGGCCTGGAAGGGCTGTACCCATTGTGCGTTGTGAGGGCAGGAGATGGTGGGGTATGATACAGCTGTCCGAGCACCGGGTACGAAGGGGAAACGGGGGGCATTGGTGTCACCGGTCCTGGCTCGCTGACGGGAAGTAACGGCTCCAACATGTACGGCAAGTTGGCGGCAAATGGTGATGGAAACACCAGAGGGTACATGGCAAATGGAGGCTGCACACGGATGTCTGCTGGTGTTTGGTACCTGCTGAACGCCGAACCGACCCCGGCAAGGTGTTTTGCAGGACCTTGTGGTGCTCTCTGCAGAGATATGCCCTGCAATGCTCCTGTCAAGTCGGTGACCGCTTCTGTGTCAGTATCGTACGCCGAGAGGATAATATGCAGGCCCTATTATGCACAATTATTAGCTTCCCAAGACGTCTGCTAGATGAAAGTGGCTCACTTCAGCGGTGTAGCGGTTGTTACAGTTTGAGACCGTGGGTACAACCGCAGACACATCGCAAAACTCAGCGACAGCCGTGAACGATCCGTTCGGGAACACTGTGCGCTTGACAAACGCGAAAAGTTGCCCGTGGGACTGCAAAAGCTGTTGGACGACGTCGGTGACTTGCAATGCATCTGCAGCAATGCTATGTGGGACGACAGCAAGGACGTTCACCTGCGCCGGATGCGACACTTTGCCGTCATGGCGCGGAGGCTCTCCCTGTGAAGTTTCAGAATCCTCTTCCTCTTCGTGGCCAGACATCAGTCGTACTAACATTTGCAGTCAGACTGGAGTCGGTATACTCAACTCGCCAGACAGTGCCAGTCAGTCTGAGGTTGGAATATACAGAGCATGCGTCTCTAATGTCCGAAAAGCGGATGTAGACATGGCCGTCACACGCGTCGAAGACGCGGGTTCCGTGTGGAGGATCTCCATGAGCCTCGAGATCCTGATATGGAGGAAGCGAGTCAACCACCGCACATCCCAGTGGTAAATGCCGGTGGCATGAGACTTACGCATAGCCATGAGTTGACTTCGGAGACCGAAAGAGACGATGACGACGAAATGTCGAGGTGGCGAGACAAGCCCAACTCCGTGCTCAGAGCTGTCGCCAGCGTACCAGCGTCACTCGTAAATGGAACGCTTATAGTGTTTGCAAAAGGATCGAACGTTGACGCCGTCGGGGAGAGCCTGCTTCCAGATCTATGATTGGGGGTGACAAAGGGATCTTTGTCTAAATGGCCTGATCCATGGTAGGTGTTGGGATGTACGCCGACCGACGGCGTAGCAGACGACGAACGCACAAGGCCTTGAAGAAGCTTGGAAGACTTTGTGGAACTGCCGTCCGGCGAAAATGCCGTCAGTCGTGTGTCGGGAGTTCCTTTGAAGGACTCGGCGCCGCCGCTAGACGATCTCGGGGACGCAGGGTTTTCTCTATCGCGAATATGGGCCATGGTGATCGCGACGAGAAACAGGCAAGCTGTGGTACTCAAGTGTGATAGAGCGATGCACGAAGCGGCGTTTGAGAAGATTCGCTTGCGAGGCAGGGCAGCAGGCACTCGCGGTCGCTGGACGGCGAGTGAGTCCCGAACAGTCCTTGAGCTTTGGAGAAGGGTCGAACACGAGTGCCACAAGGCAAGGGATGCACGCAGTCGCTCTCTGTCGCTGGCATAGGCCTGAGTAGATTGGATCGTCCAAGAATCGGCTGGAAGGTGCGCAGTGCTTGGCGAGGGTGGCAGCCGACCGAGCGTTGGGACTGAGAGGGCGAGGTGGTCACTTGAACAGGTGCCTGCGGAGTTACGGGTGAGCCACTTCCGCATCGCACTTTCCCTTTCACACTTCAATTTGCCGCTTACCTGTTTGTGTGTCTTCTCCCCTCGCCAGATCCCACTGTTCGAGGTGGCTCCTTCCTCGTCCACTGAAGGCCACGTCATGCGGGCGGAGAGCACCTTCTCTGGGTACGGCGTTGGCAATGCCAAACTGCGTAGGATGCACCACGGGTTTTCCTGAACTCCCTGAATTCCCACCGTATGTATTCTAGGGCGTGGAACGTCCTTGCACTTGCAACCTCTAGGCGTCGCTGCAGTTCGCGAGGCCACCGGACGCTGATTCAGGTACAAACAGGTCCTTGTGCAGGAAGGGACGCCAGTAGTGTGCAGACAGCCCTTCTCACCGGAGAAGGTCTCTTTACCTGCTTCAATAAAGTCACCAAAGGCGACAATGTGCGCGTATGAGGTGTGGGAGGTGGAAAGTGTGGTGTATAGAGGAAGCTGCAGGTTGCCAGCGAGCAGCGGCAAGTATGTCAACGAACATAAAATCGAACGAACGGGCGGCTTTGCCCACAGGTACTAACGAATCATCGAGCACGGAGGGGCACGGTGGGCCTGATGAGGTGATTCTGGCCATTGGGGCTGCTGGTTTGGATGAAATACCTACGCGCCGCGGTCGACATCATTTCGATTCTCGATCACTGTCGTTGCAGTCATCAACAGATGGGGTACCATTACCTGTGCCACCAGTGGTGAGCGGTGAGCCCGTAGGTCACTTCTTCACGTTCCTCGCATAGCTGGGGGCAATCAATGCATTTAGTTTCCGCCTCCACTTGTATTTCTTCGCCAGAGCCCGGTTGCGGCGATGCTGCCGTCGCTTTGAGTGGCACGAGCCATGGTCCTTCGGTGCAGAGTTGCCCTGGCGCACAATGAGTGGCACAACCAGCGCACCTTTCCATAGCATTTCGGCTGCGAGGTGATATTCGGCGACTGGGCGAGGCGAGAACTTTATATTCTCTTCCAACTGCACATGTTCTGTCCTTCCAGGTTGAGCTACCTGGTGATTCGTCGAGGCCTGAGGGCGCCTTGTTCTCGACGCTCTTTGAGGCACTTTGGAGCGAGACTCATGCTGGGCCATAATGTGTTCACCCAGGCTCCAAATAGCACCTCCATTTCTTCTACAGATGTCTTTCACGGGTATTCTGAAGTCGGAGACTTGCAGCGAGGTCACTCAGAGCCGTAGTTGACCGATGCAGTGAAGGAACCGTCCAATGGCACGCGTGCAGGCACCTCAACGGGGAAACAGACACGCCCCCACCACGCCATGTCCACGCTCGGTACGGAGTAAGTTACCCAGCAGTCAATTGGCCAGCCCCGCGAAATGGGCGAGTACTCGTACCAAAACGCACCTGTTGGAGTTATGGAGCGCTCCAGCTGCCTGTTGCTTTCCCGCGCTTGGTGGACAGCCAGACCCGCACGCGCGCCCGCCCCACAACACCCTTCTCCGGTTCCACAGGCGCTCTTCCGGGTTCCTCCGACAGGGCCTTCCCTTTTCTTTGGTACGTTTGCTCGACAGCCGATAAGTATCGGCCGCCTCGCCAATCGCGATAAGCCCTCCGACGCGACAACGTCCGCCAACGCCTCGAAGTCCCACCACGCCGCTATCCAGGCCCGCGCCTGGGATTGCCATGCTCTTCTAACTACCTCCACCTACTTCGTATTCCGCCTCGATTCGCTTCAAGAGCCACGGCTCTTGAAGGTTTCATGAGCCGACAATGCCGCGACGACAGGCGGCGTTCGATGACTATGCATCAGCAGTCCCCCAGGCATGTCAAGTCCATGCATTGCGGTTGCATCGATTGCAATGCCTACCACTGACATTCCTGCCTAGATTATCCTCTCCTCGTCCGATGCCGACTTCCTCGATCACCTGATTCCCGTCTTGAAAGATGCAGCAAACTCCAAGCGTACCCCGGCGCTGATGCAATGCCTCACTCGCTACTCCGAGGACCGCGAAGCCGACATCGAGCGCATCGGCCTGACCAAGCATGAGGAGTTTCTAGATTCCGTCGGCCGACTTCAGCATGTCCGGGAAGGAACAGTCAATTTGACCGCCGAGATTCTGAAGCTGAACCAATCCATTCAGGCAAGCACAGAGAAGCTTGCTGAGCAGAAAGGCGCCCTCGTCAACACCAAGGCTATTCGCCAAAACATTGCTGACGCCACCGACGCCCTCAAAGACTCTCTCAAGGTCTTGCACGCGGTCAATCATGCACACGACCTCGTTCGTCGCAAGAAATATTATTCTGCGCTCAAGTCACTGGAGGATCTTCAGAACGAACACTTGGTTCCAATCCTGCAAAATCGCTACGCCACCCAGCATCGGCTGGCCGATGTCATTCAAAAGTCCATTCCCGGCTCTCAAAAGGCTATCTCGGAGGCCGTTATGACAGATCTGAACACATGGCTCTTCCGCATTCGCGAGACGTCCCAGTTCCTCGGCGAGGTGGCATTCTACCATACAGAGTTGCGAAGATCCCGACAGCGGAAGAGGGTTGAGGAAGACCAGTTCCTTTCCAACTTCAAACTGAATTCGGCTATTGAACTTGTCTGCGACGAAAGCGAGGAGTTCGACGTACTGGATAACGAGGAGCTCCAGGTCGATTTCACGCCGCTCTTCGAGGCGCTCCATATCCACGACGCTCTGGGTCAGACCGATCGATTCCGATCCGAATACGCTGCCACCAGACGTCAGCAGAAGGACTTGCTGCTTCCCAACTCCATAGAGCTGCTCGCCGACGACGAATCATCTCTAAGCAGCCTACTTGAGGGCATCGCTGGCTTCGCAATCATCGAGAAGGCGACAATGAGGCGTCTGCCTCATTTGCGCTCCCCAGTAGATGTAAGACACCAAGTCGCACAAGCCATACATCCTGGTACTAATCAAGCTATCCGGTCAAGGTTGAGGAGCTATGGGAGTCGATGTGCAGCGCTGCCATAAATTTGACGTCCAGGGCCTTGGGTGATGTCGGTAATGCCGAGATTCTGCTAAAGATCAAAGGGTTCATTGCCCTGTTCATACAGACTATGGAGGTATGCATAGACTGAGGATGCGACATCAGTCGGTTTGGCTCACCATGTCGTCAGGGTTGGGGCTATTCCATCTCCACGCTCGATTCCTTCCTCTTGGCACTCTTCGACAAGTATGCAGATCTTCTCAAACGTCGTTTCAGTGAGGACTTTCAGGAGGTACGTGGCCCCCTTCCGTGAACATGAGGTGTTCTGGATGCTGACGGTTCAGATCGTGTCCACCGACGACTATATGCCTATGGCAATTAACTCACTGGAAGAGTACGAAAAAGTGATCAACGTCAGCTGGTTCGTGCAAGAGCAGCCGACGGAAGAGCTCACGTACGTTTCTACAACTGCAGTCTTTGGCTGTTGCTGACGCAGTCGTAGCTTTCCTTGCGTGCTGCCCTTCTCTCAGATGTACCCGCTGTGTTGCATCGACATCCGGAACTTTCTCAACCAGTTCTACTTCTTCTCCGATGATCATTTTCAGCATTCTGATGTCATTGACGAGACTCTTAGAAAGGTGTGCCTCGGGTGTGATGCCACAAATGCATCAACCACTGTGTGTACTGACGGTACTGCTACCCAGTCTTTGGATGAGCTGTTGACGGAAAAAGTTTGCCAGTCGCTGGTGGAACGTCTCAGCTCCCAGTATCTTGGCCAAATAGTCCAGATTCTCATTAATCTCGAGCATTTTGAGATCGCATGCCAGGAGCTAGAACAGCTGTTGATCAGAGCCAGGTCGTCGACTTCAGCTGGTGGGCCGCTGAAATTGAACGCTACTGAGGAGTTCCGTAACAACAAAAAGACGGCTGAGAAGCGCATATTCGAGCTGGTCAACAGTAAAATCGACGACCTCGTTGATACTGCCGAATATGACTGGTACGCCCGCATTTCATGTTGCTGAATTTGCCGCTGACCGTTGTACTTTCGACAGGCTTGCGTCCACAGTGTCTACAGAGCCGAGCAGCTACATGCAAACCCTGACTCGGTATCTCTCCAATATCATGAACTCAACACTGCTCGGCCTACCTCGCGAAATTAAGGAGTTGATTTACTTCGACGCACTTAGCCATGCAGCAAACAAGATCCTCGTATGGCCTCCCACCTAAACCACAACCCGTCGTTTCCACACTAACACATTCGTTCTTGTATTCTCAGGCCCTCCCACTATCGCAGGAAGTGAAGCATATTAACGCCCACGGAGTCTCAGCACTGGCGCAAGATGTCGAGTATCTTACCGAGTTCGTCGGCAGCCTAGAAAATGGGCAAATGTTGCGCGAGAACTTGGATGAACTGCAGCAGACTGTCAATTTGATGCAATCGGACAACCACGACGAATTCTTTGACATCTCGATTCGTAACAAAAAGTACGGGCGCGTTGACGCCCTCAACGGGCCTATACTCCTCGAAAAGTATGCAACATCTCCTCGGAGCTGTCCCCGAAGAGGCACTGATCATTCACGCATACTGACATAGAGTGCAGGCTCACACCCGTGGCCCACACCATGTCAAGAAACGCGCCACTGTCGAACCTGTCAAGTCGCTTCGCCATGATGAAGTGACATGCGCGTCCATGCAACGTGACGTCTCGACCTGCGGCCTGGGCATCGCGCGCCTCCGTGGCAGTTGCCTAGCCCGAAATAGTTTTAGAGTGATCGTTCGCATGGTGAGGGGTTGACCTCGAGTACACTTTGTTTGTGATTTCCGAACGCCAACCCGAACAAACACAACTCAATGGAACTATATACACAAGGCACACTCCATCACCTGGCTCACCCTACTCAAATTCTTCAGAAGACATGGGCGCCTTGGGCACATTAGTGTACTGTGAGGGCACAAGAGAGGGTGCGGCGTCTTACCTGCTGGGGCTGCATCGCTGAGTATGGGTACATGCCTTCCATCTCTCCATACATGGATGGTGGGGGTTGGGCCTGACCGTACGGGGCTGCGGCCGCTTGGGGGACCTGACCGGGATACATGCCTGGGTTCTGTCGGTAATCCTGTTCGCCGGGCATGTGGTGACCAGCCATGTAGTCGGCGGGGGCCATGGGGTGCGCCGCATGGTTTGCCGGTTGAGGCATGCCAGCGTGTTGGCCGGGCATCTGACCTTGGCCGGGGGGCGCGGGCACAGCTTGGGCGGCCGTGGCCGGTTGTGCGGTTGTTCGTTTAGCGTGAGCAGAGGCCTCTTCTCGCGGGACGATGTCAATGAGAAAGTCGAACATGTCAGACTTTGCAAGGGCTGAGGCGATGTCCGATCGCTGCAGCGTGCGTCGCTTATTCTCTTCTGCGTGTATCCAGGCGCGCATCGTGAGCTCAGTGATGAAGATATCACAGCCTTTGGCAAATAGAATAGGGGCTTCGGCTGAGATCATCTTGACCTCGGGGTCGGCCTTCATGACCTTCTTGATGCGGGCGAGCGGGAGCTGGTGCAGCTTGTAGTCGTGCGTCTCGCTCTCCAAGTGGGTGATGGTTTGCTGCCAGTAGGTAGTCAAGATGTCCTTGTACTGGCCAGTCAGGCCTTGATGAACCTATTCACAGGAACTCGACGTTAGCAGTCACTTCTATCCAGCGCATGAGGGCAGTAACATACATTGGCCCACGGGCCAGTGTAGAGCTCAGCGGGGGCGAACCCTTGGGAAGCTAGCTGGAGAGCACGTCAGTAAAGCGGCACGGGTCTCGCCCAAGACAACATTTGCACGCACAGCTGCGCAGGCGCCTGAACATCATCAACTTAGCAAAGCCCAGAGTTTGAGAATAGAAACGGACTGACCATAATGGCCACCCTGGGTGGGGTCATAGACCGGGGGAGCGCGATTCTGCTGCGACTGCGTTGATTGATTCTGCGGATCCATCTTCGGGGCGTGGATGGCTGTTAAGGCACCAAGATAACGCTTTTTCGGAGTGGGACACTCCACGCCGAGTGCTGGCGACGACTGTACGGCTGGGCAGGTGAAGATAGGCCGACCGGACCAAGAGGAAGCGGCGAGCGGTGGCACCGACGTTATTATGCGAGTCGCGCAATCAAGGACCACACTCGCGGCGCAGGGGAAGAAAATAGGAGGTCTGGTGACAATTGAGAGAGCTGGGATTGGGAGGGCACTGAGTGGCCGGGTGTTGCTGACAGTTGACGGACGAAGTGGTGAGCGGTGGTGAAGGCGACGGGAGTGACGTGACGAGAATGCCGCTGGCGGCGTCTGGCGGCCCAGCAGCTCCTGTGGTGCGGGCAGTCATTTCCCAGCCACCAAGGTTCCGGACGACAGCTTCGCAGTTTTGGGTACCGCAGTTTCTGACTCGCCGCCGCGCAAGGCGAAGTCACGGGTACCGGTGCGCTGTTCCCCACTTGGCTCGCTGTACCGCATCCAGCTCAAGGGGTACTTCGCACCTGACCTTGGGAGCTTCGGCCCAACCAAGCTCCTACCTAGCGAGCCAGCCTCGCCGACGCGCCCAGTTCCCACTGCAGATTACCTAATCTTGGAGTCGCAAAAACCCAGTAGCTCCACACAAAAATTGGCCGCAAATTGGAAGCGCGATGTGCGACTTTTCTTGCATTTCTGTTTTTCCCATCTAGTTCGTCTCGAACCGCTGGCGGCTTCGACAACACCCAAACTGTCACAAAATGCTGGACATGGTCAATGATCGCATAGAAGACCTCCTAAAGCAAGCAGAGATTCGTCTCCGGGGGACCGACGCGATCACGCGCCCTTCTCTGCCGCAGATTTCGACCCTGGCACCCTCGAGCATTGCGAAGCCTGTCACCCAACAAGCTCTCTCAGTACGTCCGGCCCAGTCTCGGCCTGCGACTGCTGCGACAAAGAAGGTCAGTCACATGCAAGAAACCTCTGCCCAACTGTGGTGTGTCTGAGTACAGCTGAGGCTGTCTTATTGTGATGAGAAGGAGCCGCTTACGGTTCTTATGACACGGGACAAGCATCCGTTTTGGATCATATGCCTGTGGCCTCATGATTGTCTTTTCTTTCATAGTTACTCTGAATTCTCAGCCCTGTTTCTTGACACACCAGCACATTATGCATGCAGTAGGGTTCGAGGCTTTGCAAAATCTCGTCTGCATCTGCATCTGTCTCTTCATTCGCGTGGCAGATTGGCTGACTGGGCATTCAGGACGATGCTGGACCGAATTGGTTCGGTCTTCCCAAGACGGACCTCACCCCGGAGTTCAAGCGAGACTGGCAGGTTCTGCGTATGCGAGGACTCCTAGATCCTAAGCACCAGAAGAAGGCCCTGCATTCTGCTCCGCCAAAATACTCCCATGTCGGCGAAGTCATAGCCGGGCCAGCAGACTTCTATACTGCAAGGCTGTCTCGCAAGGAGAGAAAGAGAACCATCTTCGAGGAAGCGGCGAGCGCACACGACAAAGACAAGTTGAGTGGCAAGTATGCCGGCATTCAACGAAACAAGACCTCTGGCAAGAAGGCTTTCTATCAGAGACTCGTGTCGCAGAGGCGGAAGCGGCAAAGCTGAGGCATCTACTTGGGCCCGCCCGTAACACCGTCGGCCTCTTGTTCGATTCATCGTAAACTCTGCGCGTGGGAGTTCTGGTCGGCAACCCGGGCAGACAGTCTGTCAGGGGCCGGCTGGATACGCATCGATGAAAAGACGATGCTCACACAGGTCAAGACCCGTTTGTGCCGAGGCCGCGCCGCCACTGCAGGTCCTCCAAGCCGACGCATTTGACTCGGATCGGACTGGTAGAATACTCTCTCAACCATGTCAAAGCTACTTGGGGATGTTAACCATACTTGTGGCGACAATTGAGGCCATCCTGTGGGGATCACATCCTACAGAGACACGGCCTGGATCGCACCTTTGAGCAGGCTTTCTGTAACAGGAACACCACTCGAGAGTCACAGGGCTTGGCTGTGTGGATTTGCTCTACACCAAGCACGCGGGCACACTTCTTGTGAAATTCACAGGTCTCTGCCATGGCCACTGCCTGCTCCTTTCTTGGCGATGGCTTTCAGTGGTCATGACCTCAATTACGCGCCAAGGCACTGACAATCGTCGGGACACGTCAAAGGCGCTGAATGTAGCTACAGGCGTACTGTGTACAATCGTCACTAGCATTAGCCATAGCCAATTCTCAGGTCTCCTGTGACTTGCGCAGACCGCCCTTGCTCAATTGGGTTTACATCTGCACTTTTTTGGGCTCACTAGATTGTGACAATATTCACGTTTGTCGGCTCGTGACTGCCACTTGCAATGTCGAGATCAGCGTGCAAGTGGTGCAAGTACGAACTGCAGATTCGTTACGTAATCAATACGGGGTCTTCCCGTTGGCCACTAGACATCCAGTGTTTTCAAGGTCCCGCGACCGACTCGTATCAGGCCTCAACCCTGCTGCATCCTGCATCCAAAAATCCGCCAACTCACTTGCCAGCGAGCAGCCTCTAGCCGTGCCCATATGCTGGGAAAGGCAGGATGATCCGCTCAACTTCCAGGCCATGGGCGTCCCTGTCCGTACGTTCTATTTAATGTCCTGCCCACAACAGCGGAAATACAGCGACTGACAGGCTTCTAGGCCACGCCGCCATGCGTCTGCCGCCGTTCACTGGCCTCGTCGTGAGTTTGCATCCCAAGCACGGCCATTCGCAATCCGTTCTTTGCCGGTAGCTGATTTTTGGGATCTCCTCACAGGGCCTCGCGCGGTGACAAAAAACAGGACCGATCGTCCACGGCCGAAGCAACACCAGGTGGGCAGAAGGAGCTGCGTAGGCCGCGGTCCCTCCAAGCTCTGCACTTGAAGCCCCTCAAGCGCGAAGCGGAATTCGGCATCCCCTCATGCGACCTACAGCTGCGATCCTTCAGCACTCAACCCCTCGAGTTTTTTGCCGACTTCGCACTACGTGCCGCCTACTACCTTGGCCTCCCAGCGTACGGGCCGGTGCCATTACCTCGCATCACTGAACGGTGGACAGTTCCTCGAAGTCACTTCATCTTCAAGAAATCACAGGAGAACTTTGAGCGTGTGACGCTGCGGCGACTGATCCAAATCAAAGACGGCAACCCGGAGACGGTACAATTGTGGCTCGCCTACCTGCGGAAGAATCAGTACTACGGCGTCGGTATGAAGGCAAATGTCTGGGAATTCTCTAAAACTGGTGTTGGCCGCTCCATGGAGGTGCCCGAGGACCAGTTGGGAGGACTTGACGCTACTTGGGCACAGCTCGGGCAGACCCGCGCCATTGGCACCGCCGACAAGGTGGAGGAGCTGCTCAACAGCCGCCGGTTCAAGGAAGCGGCTGGCCTTAGACAACCTGTTGTGCCGAATGAATGATGGCCGGGCGCATCTGAATGGACCGTCAATGTACGAATAAATCGCTGGTAGTGCAGTGCGCTGTTGCTCGGACGAAGGCATGCCGCTTCGGCCCCGCGGTGGCCGGATCTGCAGCAGATACCCTGTATTCTAGAACGAGGAGTCAAGTTCATAAATCGCTGGTCGTCGCGGCATTCTCCAGCTCTTGGCCACTAGCCTCAAGGCCGTACCGTGGGTCAGACACTGCGCGAAGCTGCTGGTCAGCGGCCAGTGACATTCATGAGTGGCGGGCGAGGGTCGTTTTCGCCGCGCTGGCAAACCTTGGATTGAACTCATGTTCTATCCACAGGGGGAAACTCCCGGGCATTGAGGGCGTGGGTGTTTAAGGTTCTAGTGGACTGTGCCATGGCGCGCATTTGGAGGCGCGCAGTTTGGGGCTCGGTCAGAATAAAGACTGCCCGTAACAACTGGAAACGCCGGGGCACCTTAGGTACCTAAGGTAGGTCCTATACGCTCATATCTGGTATCTCAGGTACGTACCTAGGTACCTGACCTTACCTATCTAGGTACCTAGGTACCTTACCTACGTGTACAGGAACCTACCTAGGCACCTCTACAACCAGGGCTCCCCGCTCGACGGGACGAGCCCCTCCATGCACACCCACACCCGCACCCGCACACCAAACACGTCTACCTACACTCCGGTGCGGCACCCATCGCCACCTTCTGATTGCTTGCTTTCTACCAAGACAGACAACACCGACGCGACTCAAACTCACAACCTTCCCAGTAATGGCATCATGATATTTTGCAGAGCAGGCAGCGAAAATGCACGACGAGCAGCCTGTCCAGCTGAGCCTTGACCAGGTGGAATCCGTGAGTACGGCTGCGACCAAGGAGCTGCCGCAGACCCCTCTGAATTCTCGCCACTGCTGCCATTACTCGACTGACCACGGTTCGCAGTTAATCCTGTCCCTCTACCAGGCAAACTCGCCCGAGGTGATTGCCAAAGCACAGTCCACGTTGGCTGTGTTTCAGGGCTCGCCGCAAGCATGGCCCATGATCCACCGGCTCCTGGATCGGCCTGATGACAAGGTGAAGTTCTTCGGCGCCCTCACCGTCATCATCAAGCTCAACAGGGAGAGGTGCGCCCGCCCCGTTCACGGTTCACATAGAAGAGGACTGGTGCTGATGTACGCTCACAGCTCCTCACTGTGCGATGACGATGCATCTGAGCTCCTCGTGCGCCTCGTGGAATGGTATTCCCTTTCGCTAGTGCGCGGACGATCCGGCTCCTTAGTTTCAAGGAAGCTCTCCTCTGCCATCGCCACTTTCTTCCTCCACTTCCATCGTTTATGGCCTGGATATATTCGCCATCTTCTAGTATGTCTCGCTGCCGGTCGTTATTCTAGCCCTTCCGCAGTCGACGACTCGGTGAACACCGGCGACATCCTCCCCCGTCTAGACTCTCCGCAGCTTCAAGCCGTGATCTGGGTGGTAACGAGCGTCATGGAAGATGCCGCCAGGTTCGATCTGAATGCAGCAACCAAGTGGGTTTTGTCCTTGACGTTGGGTGGCGCCTCTCTGCTGAACTTTTCGTTAGCGCTGGGTTGTATGATGCTATAGTGGAAAGCACCACCGATGCCGTCGCCCTCATGGCGATGTGTCTCTCCTCCCACGTTGGAGACTCAGCAGCCCATGGTGATTCTGTCAAATGTCTGCAGGTATCTCCCCTGGCCCCGCACGTCTCCTTCTTCGTCGCAGGTTCATAGCTGACCAAGTCATGTCATGCAGTCCTGGGCCACATTCGCCCAAAAGACATCGCCCAGACACAGTCATGTTGCGGCATCATTGAGGCCACTCTTCGAGGCAGTGATCTCCTCACTCTCTGACAACTCACTTTTCGATGCCTCGGCAGAGCTGATCGTAGACGTATTGTCCAATCATCCCTCCCTCATGACCGAAGCGCATTACGAGTATCTAGCCAATTTGTTTGCCGCACCGTGGGCTCAAGAGCGCTACGAGAGACTACTCCAAGGCGACTTTGAGTTTGACTCAGTCCAGTTTGGACATCTATTGCTCGGCTTCGGGGAGGCAAAGGCGGAGGCTCTTATTCAGAGCAGTGATGGCAGAACTCAGCACCTCCTGTCCTTGTTGTGCGGCCTTTTGGGGGCGGCCGGCTATCCGGTCGCAGAGGACAGGATCTATGTGCCTGCGGTCGAGTTTTGGTCGACTTTTGCGGAAACGATGGCGGACTTTGTTCACCTTGATGGAGCCGAAACCTCAACGCCCTGGGCAGCGTCCGCCATGTCTCAACTTCTCAAGGCCGTTTCGAGAGCCTGGCAGAAGATAACGTATCCTCCCTCAGAAGAATACAACCAGTGGGACTCCGTGGACCGGATCGGCTTCAATGATGCCCGGAAGGATGTTGTTGACTTTCTTCAGTCTGCCTACACACTGGTTGGCACCCGGCTCGTGGTTACTTTTGCTGATCTCACTCTGTCAGCACTGTCGAGCTCGGCCTGGCTTCCGTTAGAATCTGCTGCATTTTGTCTCGGTGGTCTTGCGGACTGTGGCAGAGACGACGCCCGCTTTGACGAGGCCTTGACGCCAGTCTTTGCCTCACCTCTGTTTTCCGTTCTTCGGGCGAATGGCCACGATGCGGTCCATCCAAGGGCACGGCAGACCTGTCTGTCACTCATTGAGCAGTACAACGAATATTTCGAGAGGAATGCGGAGTTTCAGGCCCCGGCACTACGCCTTCTGTTCACCTTGCTTGGTGAGCAGTCCATGGCGGCATCCGCATCCAAGTCTATCCTGAGGTTATGCTCGTCTTGTCGACACCACTTGTACCTAGAAACAGCCGGGTTCCTGGATGAGTACGCAAACCTAGCTGATGGCCGCCGGCTCGATTGCATCTCAACCGAGAAGGTGTTGGGGGCCATTGCCTGCGTCGCACAAGCTATACCGGATGCCAACCAGCGGTATCGTGCGTGCGCAAGGCTTGTGGAATTTATCCTCCGCGACGTGTATCGTTCTCGTCATTTCAATGCACACCCCGAAACAGATCAGCATCCGTGTCAGGGGCTTCGATGTTGCGACGGTGCCACGGACGAAGACCCCGGGCTACATCTTGGCTTGAGGGCACTAAGGTGCCTCGTCAGCGTTGGCAAAGGTTTTCAATCGCCATCCGACTCTCCATTTGACCTTGACCCTGGTAGCTGTCAGCACGAAGTGTCACACGAGGCATTGGACCAATTGCACAGCCAGATCATGGGGATACTTCAAGATCTTGAAGGGGCATTTGGAACGAATTCCGAGGTTATCGAACTAATCAGCGGTGCCCTCCGCAGCGGCTTCTCCGAGAGTGAACCTGGTCCATTTGTTTTCCCGCCCGACATGGTCACACGGTTCCTGATCAGCCACGCTGCGCCGACCATGAGGGTGGGGGTCTTCGTGAGTACGGCATGCTCCTTTGTCAGCTCGCTGCAGTCGCATGAAGCTCCAAATCGAGAGAGCATATTCTCCACGCTCCTCTTATGGGATACCGAACTCCTCAGGCAGCTTTCAGGTAAGCGCAAACGTGAAGAGTCACTCGACAATAATCTTTGCTGACGTGGTACACTCGTGTTATGAAGTGCCGGAAGACGACCCTGAACTATCGCAGAATGGGATTGAGTTCGCCTCCCGCTTGTTGAGCAAATCTCCGGCCACAATATTGGCCTTGCAACCGGCTGACGCTACCGAATTCCTCTTTCTGTTCACGCTCCGCGTTCTGGACGGCAAGGAACCGCTACCAAAGGGCGCTTCTGCTGACTTTTGGGTACGCTCCGGATCCAGCCTCCAGAGTCTGAATCGCATGCGTCAATGCAGTTACTGATCAAGTGATAGTCAATCTACGTGAGTCTTGGTGGCGACGAACAACTGCAGCACGCCATCGGGGTTTCCATGGAGGCCCTTGGGCCACTCCTAGCCTTGAGTCTGGCCAGAAACATCGGAGGCAATGCCTCGCGGAGTGAGCTGGACAAACTCAGCGAACCATTGAAGAAGCTGGTCAGCCGACATCCTGCTGCCAGGGACTGGCTGCAAACAGCACTGGGCGATGCCTCCTTTCCAAGCGGCAAGGTCAGTCCGGACCAAAAGGCCATGTTCGTGAAAAAAGTCATCAGGTACGTACGGGCCATGCACTCATTGCTGCCACGAAAGCCAAATCTGGCATTCAAGATGGGCATGCTGACCCGCGAGGCTCCAGCCTGAGGGGGGCTCGGACAACGAACCAGGTAGTCCGCGACTTCTGGCTTTCAGCCCGTGGTAGCAACTTTGCATACGTCTCCTGAGGTCAACAGATTTCTGCAGAGCAGTGGACATCGGTGGTTCGCTTTTTTTCGGATATGCAGATAGTCATGGACTCGGGCACACGGACTGGGGCGATGGATCCACGCAACCACTTTCGCGTAAACCCAGCCACGATTTAAAGGACGACGTCGTCGTCGACCAGTATCAGTAGTTGCAAAGAGGCACCATAGCATGCTTCTACCTTCACCATTTTGCGGTTTGCAAGGTGGTGGCATGTGGTGTACATGGGTTATTACAGTGCTCTACATGTAGTCAATGCGGACGAAAGTGGAATGAGACGGCTGAAGCCTCAAAGGCCTACAGCGGACCTGACCATCTCCATCGTCTCTTCTGCATTTTCTCTGGCCTTTCGGGCGCCTTGTGCCTCCGCGTAGTCAAGGTAGGTACTGTCGCTGTCCAACAACTCGAGGAATCGGCTCCTAATGCCATGCAGACCTTGGATGATGGAATCGGCCACCATGGCCTTGAACTGCCGCGGGTGAGTCTGGCTATAGGCTTCTGCTAGCTCCGCCGGACTCCGCTGGTGGGCGTCGAATATGGAAAGAATGTCGAGCAAGTTGGAGATTCCGGGCCTGGTGGCCATGTCGTATGAAATTCCAGCTTGGGAGTCGGTCAGGGCCGAGGAGATCTTGGCACGAATCTCGTCTGGCGTATCTGTGATGAGAATGCGCGAGCGCTCGCTCTTGTGGGACTTGGACATTTTGGAGGTGGGATCCGTGAGCGACATGATGCGATGCACCGGCGCTGGAAGAGCAGGTCAGCTGGCAGGTTGAGGCTCGCGCCGGGGGGCCTGTGCCACGTACGGATCATGGTTTCCGGTCGCACAAGGCACGACCCATATGCGTGATTGAAGTTTGTCGCACACTCGCGCACGAACTCAAGATGCTGTGCCTGATCATGTCCCACGGGCACATGTGTAGCTCTGAACGTAAACACGGGCGAGGGGGGTCAGCACAGCCTCAGGGGCCACCAACACGTTCCTCCAGGGGCGCCCGCCTGCCCCCGGGGGGGGGACCGTACCGATGGACGAGGACATCCGCAGCCTGAAGAACCGGGTACGCAAACAGGCCAAGTTTCAGGCGTGAGCTGACCGGCTGGTCTTCGATATGTGACGTGGGGGAGAGGCTGAGCTTTTGCTATGTTGGAGTCTGAGCATCAGCTTCCAGAGGACCTCCTCTCATTGCGAGGACCTTCCGTCTGCACCCACCTTCCACTGTGTCATTCTCGACAGATAGCCAACGGAAGCCGTACAGGAAAGAATCCACATGAGCTCCGAGTGGGCCGGTACCTGCCGCGCGAGGGTCAGTACGCCGGACACGAGGCGATGAGATGCGTTTTCAGGCCACCGACTGATGATTGGTAAAACAGCGTACAGCGATCGGGGTCGATGCCTATGGCCAGCAGGGCGGCCAGGGCCTCCCTCTTGTGCCTCCTGAGCTTTACCGGGTCCTGCGGGACCGTGATGGCGTGAAGGTCGACGATGGAGTATATCAGCTTGGTGTCGGGCTTCTCCAGGTGTTGCAGACGAAGCCACTGCCGCAGGGCGCCGACATAGTTGCCAAGATGGGGCACACCCGTGGGCTGTATACCCGAGAAGATGACCCGGGCCTTTGGCCGTGCCTTACTCACAACGGTACGCTGCATCTGGGCCGGAAGCGGTGATCGGCGCGGGACTGTTTGAGGCACGGTAGAGGGTCACAGGCTGTCGCGACTCGCGAGCTTGGATGGTACATACCTAGTGGCTACCTACCTTGGCTAAGGTACAAATTTACCTACCTTGCCGTCCGAGGGAGCGTAAATTTGGTGGTCGGGGAGGCTGGAGCTGTGCCACTGAGCCATGCCACAGGACGTCAAAGTGGTTGGCCGATTTGTGCCCCACTCACGCCGGCCCGCCGCACCACCGTGTGAACACACTCCGTGCCAGCCTACCCTGCGTGATGATGAGCAAGACTGAAGTTGTACTCGTACAGTTTCTACGACTTCTCACGCTAACGCGGCAGCTCGTCGCAGCCCGCCATGTGCGCGCTACGGGGCCATTGCCGGCTTAAATCGCCGTGCTGAGCAGGGCCCCCATAAAGTTACCCGCACCTGCGTTGGATGAGGTAGTAGATACGACGGTTCAGGGATGCAGCCACCCGCCGCTGACTCCCTGGCATCACACGTGCTCATAGGGTTCTGGATTGACCAGTCCCGCCAGCAAAGACCCCAAATTGCAAGGCATTGGAATTGGAATTACATGATAGATGCAATCCCGTCCAAGTAGAACCTTCCGCAATAGGCCAGCACTTGACACTCCGTGACCAGAGCCTAAGCCCGATCCAGCAAGGCAATGAACTTGAGCCCACCCACCGGCATTGTGTCCCTGGGGCCACTGGCGCGGGCCCAATCCTCCTCAACTCACGCCGGCGGGCAAGAGCCGCCGTTTTCCGCCTGTCCAGCCGCCTTCCCCGCCCCGCCATGTAGCGACGTGGGGTCTCGTGCTTTCCACACCAAGGTAGGAACTGTAGCTCTCATCTCGCCCAACACCACACGTTGTCCGCCGCAGTAGCTAAATAGGCACTCACCGCCCGTTCTGCCCGTCCTCGTCTTCATCCGGCAATCCGTAAGCCGTATGCCAGCATCGTAAACGCACGGAGAGGTCGGTGGTCCAGCTTAGCCTGTCCAATTGGCGCCTGCCGTCAAACTACTACCTGGCGGTGCTGACCAGCCATGAGCGTTCCTAGGCAAAGACAGCCGCGAGGACATCCGTACCCGACGCCCATACCCAAGGACGCTCCCGAGAGACGACAGACGACACCCCCCGTGCGCCCGTCACGACGTTCGCGCACAAGAATCCGTCGCCTCGACCGCCCCGCCTGAAACGCCCTCTTCGTTTATGGTGCCAAGCCTGCTTGTTGGTGCCGCATCGCGACTTGCAGCTCCAGGGAGACATCTCCTGCAACAACGTTTTGTCAATCCCACCATTCGCCTATACGAAACGGCCATGGCCAAAGTCGATACCTCGTCTCGGCTCTCCAAGCTGAGAGCTCTGATGGAAGAGCGCAACGTCCATGTTTACGGTGGGTTTCCTTGGTCCTGATTTTGCCACTACACACGCCTGACTGCGTTGCCGAACAGTCGTACCATCCGAGGACAGCCATAGCTCCGAGTACATCGCTGACTGCGATGCACGACGCGAGTTCATATCGGGCTTCACCGGCTCCGCGGGCTGTGCCGTTGTGACGCTCCAAGCAGCCGCACTGGCCACCGACGGACGCTACTTCAACCAGGCCACAAAACAGCTCGACGACAACTGGACGCTGCTCAAGCAGGGTCTGCAGGATGTGCCGACGTGGCAGGAATGGGCTGCTGAACAGTCGGCCGGTGGCAAGACCGTTGCCGTTGACCCTACTCTTTTGGCGGGACCCGCCGCTAAGAAGCTTGCCGACCAGATCCGCAAGGCTGGCGGCTCCGACCTCGTTGCCCTCGACGAAAACCTGGTGGACCAAACCTGGGCTGATGGTCGGCCCTTGCGCCCTCGCCTTCCCGTCACAGTCCTTTCCGACGATGTTGCTGGAAAGTCAGTGCAGACCAAGATCGCCGATCTCCGCCAGGAATTGGCCAAGAAGAACTGCCCCGGCTTTTTCGTCTCCATGCTCGATGAAGTGGCTTGGCTCCTCAACCTCCGGGGTAGTGACATTCCCTACAATCCCGTCTTCTTCTCGTATGCCACCGTCACCCCGCAGGCGGCCACGCTCTACATCGACGAGGCCAAGCTGGACGAAGGATGCAAGGCGCATCTAGCTGCCAACAATGTCAAGATCCGACCGTATGATGCGTTCTTCGTCGATACCCGGGCACTTCACGCCGAAATTAGCGAGAAGAACAACATGTCGAGCACGGCGGCCCCTCAGACGTTTCTCATGTCCAACAAGGGCTCGTGGGCTCTCCAGAGAGCCCTCGGCGGCGAAGGGTCGGTCGAGGAGATCAGGAGTCCCATTGGAGACGCAAAGGCCATCAAGAACGAGACAGAGATGGAAGGGATGCGAGCCTGCCACGTGAGGGATGGCGCGGCCCTAATCGAGTACTTTGCCTGGTTGGAGGACCAGCTTGTGAACAAGAAGGCCACTCTCGATGAGGTCGACGCGGCCGATAAGCTGGAGGAATTGCGCTCCAAAAAAGAGCACTTTGTTGGGCTGTCCTTTCCAACCATCTCCTCGACAGGCCCCAAGTAAGTTGACCCGGCGCCCTCGACTTCTCCTGGCCTGGTATCGCCAAAGATTGCCGCCAGAGGCTAATATTCCCGCTACTCCCACCCGCAGCGCGGCAGTCATACACTACGGCCCGGAGAAAGGAAGTTGTGCAACGATTGACCCAGGCAGCGTGTACCTCTGTGACTCTGGGGCGCAATTCTTGGACGGAACGACTGATACGACCCGCACGTTGCATTTTGGCCAACCGACAGAAGCTGAGAGGAAGGCATACACCCTTGTTATAAAGGGCGTCATTGGTCTCGACATGGCAATTTTTCCAAAGGGCACGACTGGCTTTGCTTTGGATTGCCTTGCCCGCCAACACTTATGGGTGAGCTTCTGATGCCAAATGCTGTTGATGCCCATCGAGCCTCTGTATCCGCTGACGACTGGCAGAAAAACGGGCTGGACTACCGGCACGGCACCGGCCACGGCGTGGGGTCGTACCTGAACGTCCATGAGGGACCAATTGGCATCGGTACCCGTGTCCAATACACGGAGGTCCCGCTGGCGCCCGGTAATGTTCTCTCGAACGAGCCTGGCTATTACGAAGACGGGAAGTTTGGAATTCGGATTGAGAACATCATGATGGTGAGGGAAGTCAAGACGGAGAAATGCTTTGGTGACAAGCCGTATCTTGGCTTCGAACACGTCACTATGGTACCTTACTGCCGAAACCTGATGGACACAAGCCTCCTGACTGCGACCGAGAAGGACTGGGTCAACGCATACAGTGCCGAGATTCTGGCCAAGACCAAGCCTTTCTTTGAGAACGACCCATTAACCATGGCGTGGTTGACCCGCGAGACTCAGCCCTTGCAGTAGAGTAACGAAATAGGCGAGAAAACAAATCGATTTCGGCCTCTTCCATGGCTCATTCAAAGGCGGACGAGTGCCGCTAGGACAAACGTGATGGCAAATGAGGCTGTGAACCACGGATTGTCCGCAGTTACTCTGGTTAAGTAGGGGACACCGGGCCATCGCTGCGGGTTCAGGCCCGCCGCCCTGGGTAGGTCGAACCCCCAGCGGGAGGCAATCTTGAAGCGATGAAGGGTTAGTATCTGGGCAGACCCGGGAAAGATACGAAATTCAGGGGTCAAGGTGGAAAGGGGGGCTCATGGGCTGTGCAGGAATGGTCCATACATGGATGGAGAGAGCTAGCAAACCACCTAAAAGGACCAGAGCTCGAGAGAAGAAGGCTACGACCACACCAGCAGCAAAGCCTGTGAACAAGGCTCGTTTAGTCTACAATAGCAGCAACTCGAAAAGGGTGCCAGTCACGGCCGCGGGTCCAGACAACATACCTGCGAGGCTGCCGCTCGAGACTTGGCGAACCATATCTGGCGATATGGCGGCATCAAGGGGCTGGTGGCGCTGCCTGGACTGGAGTGCCGGCGGATTCGACGGAAGCCGGGGGTCGAACCGGACGGAAGGACTCATGCACAGGATCGTGGCGCCGCCGATGATACTGGGGGTGGCGAGACGCCGGACGTCGCGCCACGCTCCGGCGCGCAGTAGCCTGTTCATGATGACGCCTCTGGTTCGGTTGGGCGAGCTGGTTGCCGTGCCTCCTCGATACCTGGTGTGGCGACGACGAAGGGAAGCCGTCTACGTGAGGTAGGTGGGAAGAGTAGGCAATTTACCCAGCAGGTAGGTGAAGTTAACGTCGTCACGGCAGTTCCACTAGCTTGGAGATTGGCAAGGCAAGGCAAGGTGTGGGTGGTACGAAGGGGGTAGGTACTTAGACCTTTGGAGGTTGGGGAGACGCCTCATTCGTGAAGTCCGAGTGGACGGACCCAGCCACATGGAAATGACGTCATTCGCGCTGCCGACTTGAATGCTTTGCAGCTGTTCTGGTCTCTCGTCTAAATCGATAGTCAAAAGTGATAATGAGGCGGCCTGCTTTTGCCGTCGGAAGGTGAAGATAGCTTCAATTCTTAATGCCACAAGCATCATTACTCCAGATGTTTCAGCTCCGCTGCATCTTCAACGAGGTCCTACGCTCCTTCAGCGCCACCGATGGCACAGGACGGCCCGTTGCTCGATAGGTAGGGCCACAGCGACGACACCTTCAGCTTCGCGCCCTCCGTAATTCCACTACTTCGCCCCTTATCCATGTCCTCCCATGAGCCCTGGCGTGAACCTGATCCAACACAGCAACAATACCTAAATTCGATACCGGATGTGCCGGCTGTGAGACATAGTCGCATGCCTTGGATATCCCCCCCCCCGTTAACGCCAAACGTGTAGACAAAGCACACAACATCAACGCCAGCGCCCCCGAAAAAAAAAACGCCGAGACGTCCGGGTCCCCAGTGACCGACTTTTCCGCCAATCGAGACAGTTATGAGCTAGCCGAGGCCAGCCCAGATGCCTCGAATGCGCCGCGCAAGTTGTATGTCCTTTTGCATTATCGTAACCCGCTTGGCGTGAACAGCGCAGAGCTGGGCATCCTCGAACAGGTGCACCATGAATGCTTCGGCCGCTTCTTGTAGAGCCTGGATTGCCTGGCTCTGCCATCGAAATTCCCGGCCTCTTGGCCTGCAGTTCATGCCAATCTCTCGGACCTGTTGGTATCATGGGCGCACGTTAGCAACTCTTCTGACTGCGATAAGCTATGGCATAGGTTCGACTTGGACGCACCAGGCGCATGAAGGGGAGCTTCAGCAGCAACAGCTTGGTGCCACTCTGATATTGCCGAATCTCGCGCAAGGCGACAGTTCCGGGCCGGTAGCGTCTCTTTTGGCGTACGGGAATTGGGTCGCCAGCTATCAAGAGGCGTCAGTTCAAGCGCGTCAGACCCGGAGGCTGCCGGGACGGCGCGGTGGCGGGGGCCCAGTCAACTCACCTTGCACATCTCCCGGCCGCGAGCGACGGGCGGCGGCGGCGGCTGCGCCAGAAGACCTCCGGGCTTTTGGCGGCATCGTCCTTGACGATTCAGGTACAGCCTTGGCCAAGACTGACGGGGCGCGGGTGTCGCGTCCGCCGCTGCGGTGGTTCCCTGCGCTCGGCTTTTCAAAGCTCTCCGGCGAGGAGGTGGTGCGCCAGCGCGACACAAGTTGGGACGAGACCGGCGCGAAGAGCGACTGGGAGATAATGATGCTGTACTGTAGGGCGCGGCGGAGGCCCAATGGGGCAGACTCGTGTCAATGCGACGCACTTCGTATATGAAGCGTACTGCAGCGACGAAATGCGGCAACGTGGGATGCGAGGGAAGGAGGTGAAAGCTCCCGGGTCTTCCTTGCGGATCAGATCAGACCAGACGCGCCCCGGCGCGTTGGCGGCGCGTGGCGGGCGGAATCAATTAAAGCAGCCCCCCAGCCACGCGACTTCACAGTGGGGCTCCGCGACGGCGGGCGGTTGGCGGTCGGCGCAGCGGCAGAAATCCAGCGGCTGGGGCTTCCAAGGTCCCATGGGTCCAGCCTGGAAGGGCCTAAGCTTCCTGTCCTTTCTGGAAAGGGAAAGGCGACGACGGGTGACGAATAGACCACTCGTACAGCAAACATTTACACATTCATTGCGGCGGGAAGGGCGAGCCACGGTTGGCCGTGGCATCGCGGTCCTTTGTCGCAAACGGGATGATGAGACGAGGCAAACCCTTGGGGACATGGAAGCCACCTCGTGCGGAGTACGGGCTGCTTGTAGGTACCTACCCTATCGGCACCTTGGATCCTTGGACCTAGGGTACATACGGTACGAAGTAGGTGCGAATACCTAACCTACCTTTACGTACCTCGAGTGCCTACTAGGTTAGGTAGTAGGTAAAGGCAGCACTTCATATGGGGGGACAATGAGCCGGGCAATGGAATTTCGCAGCTTACCGGATACTGCACGGACCGTAACAAACCTCACTTTAATACTGACCACTCGTCCGTTGCGTGGTGGTGCCCCGCGGGAGGACCTTGGGAGGTGGCTGGATCTAGTTAGTTAACTATCCCGCCCGCCCTTGCAGCTTACGGATGGGGCCTTACAGGTAACGGTAACTAAGGTACGTACGAGCACATTGGCTACGAGGTAGGAAATACTCGTACTAGGGTAGGTACTTTCGTACCTCAAACCAACTGCACCTACGAGGTACCGTAGGTATATGGCAACTGCCCATGACTGCCTGGGCCTGCTTGGGCCTGCCTGGCACCAAAATCCCCGCAATGGATATGGACATACTAAGGTTTCTTACAAAATACTTCGCAGGAATCTCCTTATTGCCTGCCTGAGCATCGGTGGTAACTGACTACCTGGTGCCTCAGGTACCTAGACACCTCGCAGTACCACCAACGCCACAGCGGCTCCACCACCCTCTCATCCAGACTTCTGCCGTGGGATGCTGTGCAGTGCCAGAAAGGCCACCTCGCATCACAAGGGTCCAGGTGGCATTAGGTAAGGCCATCCATGCCTCGCGCACCGTGCTTGCATCATCACCCGCGGCTGCGTCATTGGTGATACGTCGCCTCTCAACGGCGGTGCACTTCGTCCACCTCCTCACTGACCATTGAACCACCTCACGCCAGCGTTATCCTTGACAAGGCCTGCATATCCTCGTCAGCATACTCCCGATCGCTGCAAATACTCGTATCACAACCCGGCATTCTCCCCCTCGCCCCTGCCTGCCCAGACGGTGTCGAGCGCAGCTACCTCCGCCAGATCACAAGTCGCCTCGATCCATCGCGGCTGCTTGATCGCTTGCTAGCGTCCGCTCTCTCGGTTTGTTCGTCGCCAAATTTACGTTAGACATCGCCTACGACGGTGTCTCTCCGGTTTAGGCCCCGTTCTCTTGCATCTGCCTCCGGTACCATCGACAACGCCGCTGACTCCACGATCGGGACTTCGCGGGCGCCAACGCCATCGCGTACATGAGACCATGGACCAAGTTGTGGACGGCGGTCGCCTGCCCTTGGAGGCGTGGTTCTGGGAGATGCCCATGTGCACACGCTGGTGGACCGCCGCCACCGTACTGACGAGCGCCCTCGTCCAGTGCCACATGGTGACACCCTTCCAGCTCTTCTACAGCTTCCGGGCCGTCTTTGTCAAGTCCCAGGTGTGTGCCTGACTCCGAGTCCCCCGCACGTGGGCCATTGTCACTGACCCTGTTCCCTTCCGTAGTACTGGCGGCTTGTCACAACATTCCTCTACTTCGGGCCCTTCTCTCTTGATCTCCTCTTCCATATATACTTTCTCCAACGTTACGCACGCCTTTTGGAGGAGTCGTCGGGCCGGTCGCCCGCGCATTTTTCCTGGCTTCTTCTCTACGCGATGGCGAGCCTTATTGCTCTCTCGCCGCTTGTCTCCATGCCTTTCCTGGGCCACCCGCTCTCCTCGACCCTCGTCTACATATGGTCACGGCGCAATCCCGATACCAGGCTCAGCTTCCTTGGCTTGCTTGTCTTCACAGCCCCGTACTTGCCCTGGGTCCTGATGGCGTTTAGCCTTTTTATGCACGGCACCATACCTCGTGATGAGATCATGGGCGTGGTCATCGGCCACGTCTGGTACTTCTTTACCGACGTATATCCGCCGTTGCACAACGGATCACGGCCACTCGACCCCCCGGGATGGTGGAGACGGCTCTTTGAGGGCGGTGCGCGAGGCGATTCTGACAGCGGCATCAACAACGACGTTGCGGCCGCCGGCGCCAGGGACGCTGCCGGTCCCGCTCTGCCTGGCGGGGTGCAATGATATCTATCGCGTTATGATTACGGAGTGTTGGCATTGACCCATTTGTACATATGAATGCCTGTCGAACTCGGGGCGGCCACTTGCGGTCAACACGTAGCAAGGGGCAATGGCCGCTTTTGCCAGGACCAACATCAGCATTTCTAGAAGGCGTTACAGGACACACATTTACCTGCTCGTTTACAGTAGCCCGCCCAGACAGGTTATCAAAGCACCTTTCATCTGCTGCTGTCCCGTGTCCTAAGACGAGAATGCGCCGTCCTGAATGCAATGACTTCTGCACACCTCGCGCACGCGGCGAGCGGGCTGGGGATGTTTTCAGTGGCCAAAGGTACTAGTGTCTCCTCAGGTCAACGTCTACGAACGCCCGGCGAAAACGTCGCCTCCCTATATCCACTGCAGGTGCACCCGTAAACGCAGGACGACACGTCGTGGTGGAAGCGTCAGAGGGCGTCAAGGAGCAGTGTGACCGCCGGCCATCGTCGCCTCCGATAATGGCGCGTGCCGGCCGTGGCCGGCTTCGTCGCGGGTACACCGTAGACGGCGCCGTCCTCTACCCGTACGGACAGAGAGGCTTCACACGCGGGGGGTCTTGCGTGTTGGGAGTACGAATTACCGGGCATGTATCGGGCACCGGACGGCAAGACAAGAAGGTCAAGGCGAAGTGCCAAGGGGTGGTGGCTGATTCTGCCCGCCTGGTGGCCCGACGCCTTCAAGCGCCATGCAGGTGTCTTGTGTGGAAAGGGGTGCAGCCTTAGCAGCCTAGGGGCCTATTGGGCCCCCTCATAAGTGATAGTATGTAGCTCTAGGTATAGAGTCGGCTCCCATTTTGCCATTTAGAGCTATATATATCTCAATAGGTTATAAGCCCTCCTATTTCTTCTGCTATACTATATTATTAAGTCTTAAGTTTAATTCCTATTAATAAAGCTAAAATTTTTATAAAGACTAACTTAATAAAGGGTTTTTAATAAATTATTAAACCTTTAAGGGTAAAAACTAAAGCCTAAGCTAAAAGCTAAATACCTAGCCTACCTTAATAATAATAAAAACTATTAATTAAAATAAACTATAATATTTATTAATAATAATAATATTAATAATAATAAAAAGGAATAATAATTTTATTTTTAGCTATCTTTCTCTAGCTTTATTTATCTTATAGACTTCTCTTTTATTTTATCTTATAGCTAAGGCTATTATTAATATAGATTTAGGGGGCAATATAAAAAGGGGTATAGCTTTAATAGCTTAAGGGCCTATTAGGCCCCCTTATAAATAATAATATATAGCTTTAAATATAGAGTTAGCTCTTATTTTATTATTTAGAGCTATATATATCTTAATAAGTTATAAGCCCTCTTATTTCTTTTATTATATTATATTATTAAGTCTTAAATTTAATTTTTATTAATAGAGCTAAAATTTTTATAAAGATTAATTTAATAAAGGGATTCTAATAAATTATTAGACCTTTAAGGGTAAGAGCTAAGGCTTAAGCTAAAAGCTAGATACCTAGCCTACCTTAATAATACTAAGAACTATTAACTAGAATAGGCTATAATACCTATTAATAGTAATAATATTAATAATAATATAGAGGATAGTAGTTTTATCTTTAGCTACCTTTCTCTAGCTCTACTTATCCTATAGACTTCTCCTTTATTCTATCCTATAGCTAAGGCTACCGCTAGTGCGGATCTAGGAGGCGGTATAGAAAGGGGTGTAGCTTTAGCAGCCTGGGGGCCTATTAGGCCCCCTCATAAGTGATAGTATGTGGCTCTAGGTGTGGAGTCGGCTCCCATTTTGCCATTTAGAGCCACATATGTCTCAACATCTTGCAGGTACGAAGCACTCGTGTGGGCAACAAGAGCCGCGCCAGAGGCGGGTATGATTGGCGGGAAGTGCCCATGCGCGTGGTCGTGGTGTGACAGCGCCGAGCCGTCCATGTCGATTCCAGGCGCCGCCAAGGCGTGGGCAAGAGGCTCTTGGTTTGGTGGCTGTTTGCCAAGGCCAGGATAGTCTACGGAGCTGGCGACTATTTAAGTGACCGACAGGCCTGCTCTCGTCCTGTTTGCGTAGCTATTCTACCGCCTGTCCGGCTCGCCCGCAAGGATTCGCTCGCGTTCCCAAAAGAAGACACGAGTCAAGGTACGCTCATGCCCACCTAAACCCGCACCCGCACCAGACGAGGGAGAGGCCTGGAGGGAGAGACCTGGCATTGATTGATGCTCGACAGGGGACGGGAGAGCCTCGAGGGCATCACCAGCAGCCAAGATGGACTCCGGAGACGTGCCGGTAGCCGAATGATCTCACCCGATCCACCGCCGGCCGGACGTCCTCGTGGCTGCGCCACACGGTGGCCTGGCCATGCAATCCGTGGCCTGAGATATCCGGATTCAATCATCTATAGTTTTGTCGGATTACTTCGGGGTTTTTCCACTCGCGTCGGCGGCTGCGAGATGGACGACACTGCCCGCCCACCACGTCGCCGGTCGGCTTGGCCGTCTCCCACTACCGCTCGGCGCTATATATTGCCCGAAACGACGCGACGAATGACGCGGCGCGGACAAGCCACGATGGTTGCTGGCGCATCGACACGGTTCCGCAGAGGTAGCGTGGACAGGCCGCGGTGGCTCCGCCAGCGATACATGTGTGGGAGCAGGACTGGCAAGACTGGGAAACACCGTGACCGGCTTGCCAGGTCGCTGAACCGAATCACGCACGTGCGCGCCACGACACAATGAACGGACAGACGACGCTGCATGCAGTCTGGCAGTCCCACATGGATGGTGGCCGAGGGCTGATGGGCTACTCTTGCGATGGGGTGTCAGTTGCGTGTCGTGGACTCCTGGGCCTCGACACCAACAAGGCCCGGGTGACTTTGCAAATGACCCAACAGGAGAAGCAGGCTTTTCGTGCCGTTGGGAATCGCCGCCCATCCCCCTCCCCCCCTTGTGCTGTTTTATGCCGCAAGCGCTGACGCCTACCTACATTCCTGGGTCGACCATTCATGGATACCTTGCCCTACAGACGCAAGGCGTTGATACTGCGCACAAGGACAACCATGGCAGGTGCGAGGTAGCTACCTACCCAAGGCACAACTGCTACCGAGTACGAGTATCGTACAGACACCAGGCTGCGGGCGTCCAGCGGACGCCCAAGGGTTCCTTCCATTCCACGCGACCGAGGCGCCCGACCGAGTTTAGCACTACCACGCGCCCTCGGCGAGCTGTGATCTGTCTGTTAGTGGTCCGGAGGTCCCCCAGTCGGTAAGCTTGGCCGACAAGCTTAACGGCTAAATCTGTCTCTGTCTCGACCTACAGACATCTCGACCAGCAACACAACCACCACCACCTCCTCCACCGGGTAGGTCCCGTCCTCCAGAGCCACCCACCACCGGAACGCCCGCCCCCACCGTTCGCTCGGTCGACCACTCTGGCTAGGTGTCGGGTGCGTTGGACGGGCCAGCTCACGCGAGCCACTCACCAACCCATCAACACCTCCGAAGCGTCCCTGCCGGTCCCTGGGCCGGGCCGCCACTAGTCGCCGGTCCGCCGCCGCCCACGACACACGTGGGCTCCCCTCCGGCTGTCATAGGAGAGACGCACCCGTGCCTCGAACATGGACGGCTCCTCTGCGGCGCCGCAGCTGGACCCGAGCAGCAGAACTCCCGTCTGCGTCTGCGCACACGACCACGACGGCCGGGCCGCGTTTGTCACCCTAGCTGCACGCTGTGCATTGTATCTGTCTCCAGGGTCTCGTCTCGGTGAACCCAAGGGGACGTGGGTGACGGGGGACCGCTACGCTGCTCTGGCGGCGGCCTCGGCCGGCCCAAAGGACTCGCTCAGGCCCGATGCCAGCATGACCCCCGTTTGTATAATAAGCCCTGCTCGCGCCCTCCCCGTCGGCTCTCTTGCTTTGGCCTCGGCGATGCGAGAGACGTGACACGAGAGCGTCAGGAAGAGCAGCGACTGGCCCAGCGCCTCCAAGTCTTGTCGCGCGAACCAAGGTTCCCTCCCACCTCTCGTCCCTCATCCGCTTGCCGAGAGCCGCAAGGTGCAACGTCCATCAAGATGGCGCTCGAGGAGTACACCTACGTCTTCGTAATCGGCACCTTGTTTGCCATGCTGGATGCCTATAACAATGGCGCAAGTGAGTCCACTGCCGGCTGGCTGAACGAGCCCCCTGCTGACACAGACCTGTGCCAAAACAGATGACGTTGCGAATTCGTGGGCGACAAGCGTCTCGTCCAGGTCTATTTCCTATAGGCAGGCCATGATCTTCGGCACCATCTTCGAAATGTTGGGGGCCATCACCGTCGGCGCGCGCACCGCCGATACCATCAAGAACGGCATCATCCCCAACTCGGCCTTTAAGGGCGATGCCGGCGTCCAGATGCTTGCCTTTACCTGCGCTCTCGCCGCCGCCTCCTCCTGGGTCATGTGGTGCACCCGCCACTCGGCCCACGTCTCGTCGACCTACTCGCTCATCTCGGCCGTCGCCGGCGTCGGTGTCGCCACTGTCGGCGCCTCCAAGGTCCAGTGGGGCTGGAACGATGGCAAGGGCCTCGGTGCCATCTTTGCTGGCCTGGGCATGGCTCCTGTTATATCGGCCGGCTTTGCCGCCACCATCTTCATGCTCATCAAGCTCGTCGTGCACATGCGCAAGCGACCCGTCGAGTGGGCCGTCTGGACCTCGCCCTTCTTCTTCCTCATTGCTGGCACTATCTGCACCCTATCTATCGTCTATAAGGGATCCCCCAACCTAGGTCTTAACAAAAAGCCTGCGTGGTACGTCGCTGCCGTCACCATGGGCACTGGCGGCGGTGTCGCGCTCCTCTCCGCCATCTTCTTCGTTCCATTTGTCCACGCCAAGGTCATCAAGAAGGACTACACCGTCAAGTGGTGGATGTTTATTCTTGGTCCCTTGCTCTTCAAGCGCCCAGCCCCTACCGATGCCAGCCGTTCCACCGTCCCCAACTACGCCGTTGTCCAGCACGAGGACGAGGACGAATCGCTGTTTGGCTCGCCCAAATCTATCGGCGAGGATGGCCCGTCCAAGACCATCACTGAGGCCCCTCTGACAGAGCCCGCCCACGAGAACGAGGAGCTAGCGACCAAGGCCGAGACCACGCAGGCCACTTACAAGGAGCTTGTTGCACGGGGGGAAAGCCGCTTCCACGCGCGTCTCATGGAGAAGCGAGGACCCCTGGGCTGGGCCATGCGCACACTCCGCGACAACCCCATGGGTGCCGGTCAGTTATACGAACTGCACAACGTCAAGATTCTTCTAAGGCGTATCCCTGCCACTATTGTCGTTGGCGCGCTCTACGGCCTCCATTATGATATCCATGCCGCCCAGACAGGCATCGCCGGCACCCCCGAGGGTGACCGCATGCAGCGAGTGTATGCGAACGCCGAGAAGTATCCGAACGAGGTCGAACACACCTACTCCTTTGTCCAGGTTCTCACAGCCTGTACTGCATCGTTCGCGCACGGAGCCAACGATATCGGTAACTCAGTCGGTCCTTGGGCTGTTATCTATTCGGCCTGGTCGACAGGCAACGCTGCCGCTGCCAAGGCCCCCGTGCCGGTATGGCAGCTCGCCGTTCTCTCGGCCACCATCTCCCTCGGTCTCATCACCTACGGCTATAACATTATGAAGGGTAAGCCCATCCTGTCATGTATGTCTTAGGGGAGTCACCGCTGACCTTAGAACAACAGTCATGGGCAACAAGATCACCTACCACTCCCCGAGCCGAGGTTCGTACTCCTGTCCCCTGGCGCGTTCTCGTGCCTTCCGGAGGCGTGCTGTTGGGCATTGGCCGACTGACTGAACGTTGCAGGGAGCTCCATGGAGATGGGCGCGGCAATTACGGTCCTGCTCTTCTCCCAGTTCTCTCTCCCTGTTTCGACGTCAATGTGCATCACTGGCGCCACTGTTGGTGTTGGTCTCTGCAACGGCACGCTCAAGGCCGTCAACTTCCAGCGAGTTGGCCTGCTGCTGCTTTCTTGGATCATGACTATCCCCATCGCTGGAACCATCGGCGGTGTGCTCATGGGGCTTTTCCTCAACGCCCCCCATTTCAAGTAGCCAGCAAGGCAGGCTCACGATATCTTTTTTAGCGGCATTTCAACAGCGGGGGTTTTTTTTTTACTTGCACAGCCTGAATACTTGGTGCATGCAGGTATCTTATATAGATGTATTGACCTGACCGCATGAGTGGACGGTGTGCAATCCAACATGCCCAGGGACGATGCTGTTTTCAGTGAGACGAGGCGGCGTGTCCATGCGCATGATGTCTGTTACGTTTTGAAGGTTCCCGATGCCTCATGTCTGCGACCGCGACGCAATAGACCCCAGAATGTGAGCCCTTGACAGCCTCCGAGTTCATGGCCAGTAAGGCGGAGGTCGCCATGATTGCACTACGGTGTCTTGGTTTCAATGAGCGGCGCCAACACACCGACGAGAGGGAGGTCGTGCCTGGCTGAGCACGCAAGAAAGCTGGGGAGTGTCGTGCACGCTGGTGCCACACTCTGCCTTGGACCGTTACGCGGGTATCGAGCTTTGCGGGCTGGGGGGCATCTTGTGCGCAATTCACCTTCGCGCTGGAGCCTTTTGTTCCCGCACGTGTGCCGGCACAGGGGCAGAACGGTGACCCACGAACATTGTGTGTGGATACCTGTACTTAGTGTGTAGGTTCGAGCACCCAAGCTGGGGTAGGCCTACGTACCAGTTAGGTAGTAGGTATTTAGTCACGTTGAACCAAAGTCGGTGTTCACTTCCTTCGAGTTCCTCAGGTAGGCCGTCATCCTGCTCGTACGAGTACCTACTGCAAGGCGGGCCTCAGCACTCACGCAAGGGATAAAATGGGAACTCAATGTACCTCTTCAAGGCGCCTAGGCACCCAGGTACGAGTTCATGTTCCTGAGGTAAAATACCAGGTAAGGTACCCTTGCTTAATAAGGGACCAGGCGAGGTTCGCGTACTCCGTACGAGTACGAGGTAGGTAAGGTACCTTAACCTCACATTGCCCAGCCTACCTGGTGGGGGCTGCGCGAGGGTGAGGGTCACACACCCCAGCGCCCAATCGTCTGCTCCTCTTTTGAGCAGCAGCTCTTTTGTTAGGGTCGGTGTTGGCACCCCATCCCGCTGACAGTCTGACATCAGAGACGAACTGCCTTCCACGTCTGCGCCCGTTCAACCCAGTCCGTCACTCGTTCTCATCGTTCTCACCATCTCCTGTTCCTCACGCCCACCACCCAGGCTTTTTGTTCATCTCGAAAGGCAAGACCAGCTCTCGCTGTGGGCCTCACTTGCTTGTGGTGCCGACTTCGCTTCGTGATTCGAGCAGGAACAATTTCATTCTCACAACATGAAGGCGTACATGTATGATAACTTGCCGGTAAGTCCGAGGCAGTGCGACGGGCACATGCCCACGGCCGCGCACCTAAATCGAATGCTCACAGGCTGCACTTTTCCAGGGGGACCAACGTTTGCCGCACGACTCGGGTCGCGCGGTAGACGTCGACCAACTTGGCAGGCTCGGAGTGCTTTACTATCGGTTCCCTAGCCTCGAGGGGGTTGACAAGTTGGCCGCCGAGCGCGGCTACAAGAACCGTGATGAGATCACGGTGTCCCCGGAAAAAATGGGCGATGTGTACGAGGCAAAGGTCAAGATGTTCTTCAACGAACACTTGCACGAGGATGAGGAGATCCGGTACATTCGCGGCGGCAAGGGCTATTTCGACGTGAGGACGACCAACGACGACTGGGTGCGTGTCCAGCTCCAGAAGGACGACCTGTTGATCCTTCCTGCGGGCATCTACCACCGCTTCACGACTGACGAGTCCAACGTGAGTGTCCCGGGCAATGCGAGATGGTCGTGGCTGAAGCTAACTGAGTCTCGGACAAAGTATGTCCACGCGATGCGACTTTTTAAGGACGAACCAAAATGGACGCCTTTAAACCGATGCCCGCAGCTGGACGACAATGCGATTCGCAAGGAATACGTTGGACAGTTTTTGTCCGGTTGAATGTGAACACGGAAATCGATCGACCCTTTCATTGCCCGTGCATGAGAATACAAACCTGATGCATGTGTCGGAAACACTCACTGGTCCCCTCGCTTCTGTGCCCCTTGAGACCATGTCCATCCGATTCCCAGCAGTGCCTTGAACACTACTATCGTGTGTACCCGAGGGGCGGGAGAGCTGGGTTATCGATCCAATCGCTGTACATCGTCAAGAGATGGCGACGGCGGATTTAGATCGCCCCAACGTTGACCCTGATTCGCTGACATCACAGGACCATGAAGATGGGGCCCGCAAGCTGGGTGAAAGTGTGATCGAATTGAATGTGCCTTGAGGTTTGGTGTCGCGTTGTCTGGTGTTTGGTGCCGATTCGCCACGACGGCGGCGTCCTCTGAGAACCCAGGGTACCTACTACCTAGGTAGGTAGGTACCTAAGGTACCTGGTAGGTACAGGTTGTCGGGGGTCCGTACAGGTACTGTACCTGCGGGTACCTAAGGGGTCTGAAGGTTAGTTATATGCCAGGCAGGTACGAATACCGACCGCCCTCGGTACCTTCCAGGTTAGTGCCCGGAGTCGCAGCGTGCCTCCCACCTCACCCCGCGCTCTCGGCACTCCTTTCTGGATATCCGGGCCGTTTCGCCATGTCAACCAGGGCACCCCAAGAGCTGCCTCTGTAGCAATCGTCCCCGGCCCGCGTAGCACCTAATAACTGAATAACTACTCCGTAGTCCGTACCTCGAACCTTGTCGCGGACAGATCGTCCGGGCGCATCGCCTCGGCCAGATCGTCGCCCACGGAGTCTCCAGCAGCTTTACCAACCTCAGCCGGCCGTTTCTGGAAACAAAGACGCTGCTCGCAGAAACCTCCCGCGAGAGGGCGACAGTTCCTCCAGATGGAGTCGCACGCGCCCGATGCCGTCGAAAGTCAGCTCAACAAGCCGCGACTTCAACTGCCGGCGAGCTGTGACCCACCCTCTGCGAGCTCGCCGGCCAAGCAGCTCGTATGGATTGTAGGTTCACCCGCTCGGTGGTTGCGCTGCGGTATGCCTGTCACGCTGCTCACTGCGCCGTACCTAGGTGTTTGGGGGCACCGGCCACATGGGCCGCTCGCTGGTCAAGTGTGCCCTCTCTCGCGGCGACCTCGTCACCTCGGTCGGGCGCGTCTTCGAGTCTAGCCCCGACGACATGACTGGCATCCACGCAAACTGCCTCGGCGCCCTTTGTGACGTCCGCTCCCGCGACTCCGTCATGTCTGTCGTCGAGCACACATTGGAACGCTTCCGCCGCATCGACGTGGTTGCCAATTGCTCCGGCTACGGGGTCATTGGCGCCTGCGAGGATCAGGACGAGCACGACGTGCGCAACCAGTTTGAAACGAACTTCATGGGCACCGTCCACATCATCCACTCAACGCTACCCTACTTTCGCAGGCAGAATAGCGGTCGCTACTTGATCTTCAGCTCAACGTCGGGCGCCCTCGGTGTTCCCGGCTTGGGCCCCTACTGCGCATCCAAGTACGCCGTCGAGGGCCTCATCGAGGCCATGCTATATGAGACGGATGCCTTCAACATCAAGGCAACCCTAATTGAGCCAGGTCTGGTCAGACGCGACGAGCCAGACACTGGAGAGAACCCTCTCCCCACATGGGGCCATTTCCTTATCAAACCTCCCAGCGACGACTATGCTCACGCGACCTCCCCTGCGCTCCACGCCAAGAGGATGGTGCAATGGCTTGGGGATCGTCAGCCCACGAGTGCGGTCAAATGTGCCGAGCTGGTCTGGCAACTTGCCCACTGCTCCTACCCACCCTTGCGACTCCTGCTTGGCAGCTACGCCATCGAGAGCATTCGTGATCGCATGCGCTCAGTCACCGAGGAGCTGGAGGATTGGAAGCATCTTCATTTTCCCGCGGCCCAGGATGGCGAAAGGGAGCATAGTCGAGACGAGGGGGTTCCTGATTATATAATATTAGATATAGCTCTATAATGTCTCTATCTATATATTAACTGCTTATTTAATTTAAGATATATTAATTAGTTAATTTATTATATATTACTAGCTTTTAAAAGGCATTTAGTTTTGCTATTTTTTTTAATAATACGCTAGGGACCTATTTAAAGGTATCTAAATCTTCTATAAATAGCGCTATAAGGGAAAACTAGGTAAACCTAGAGGAAAACTTTATGCTTCTATTAGGGGGAAAACTAAGCAGGCCTAATAGAAAAACCCTATTATTACTAATATAAGAATTATAATATTATTAAAGTAGCTATAATAGAGGTATAAGACTTTATTTTTAATATTAATAGAAATTTATATTAATTTTTAGCTTAAAAGGTATAGTAATAGTTATGCGATTAATCTAAGAGGGTTATAATAATAATATTAAAAGGTCTAAGTTAAAATAGAGATAAAGAAAGGCTAAAAAGAGAGAGAAAGATATCTTTCCTATACTTTATTAAGGTAGGATAATTATATTATCTAATTATTTATTTATTTATTATTACCTAATAGAGCTTAGATAGACTATCTAGGGCTAAAGTTAGGAGATTAACTAAGAAAACTTAAAAAGGGAAAAACCTAATCTAAAGGTTAGATATAAGTTAATATTTATTTATTTATTATTACTTAATAGAGCCTAGATAGACTATTTAGGGCTAAAGTTAGGAGATTAACTAGGAAAACCTAAAAAGGGAAAAACCTAATCTAAAGGTTAAATATAAATTAATATATTCTTATAGGGAATAAAGATTAATCTTATTATTAATATTATATACTTAAGGTTATAACTTAAGGAAATAATTAATAAGCTTATTCCTTATTAGAAATATAAATTCTTATCTTAATATAAAGGGGCCTTAAGGTACCTAAGTTATCTAAAGTCTTAATATTAATTTAAGTATACTTTACCTTTAAGCTAAGTATACCTTACCTATTAGGTCTATTAGCTTAGCGTTATAAATAATAAGTAAGTCTTAATCTCCTTTTAAATATACCTTTACTTATTAAAGTATATTTACTTAATTACTCTTAAAGTCTTAATATTAATTTAAGTATACTTTATCTTTAAGCTAAATATACCTTATTTATTAAGTCTATTAGCTTAATATTATAGATAATAAGTAAGTCTTAATCTCTTTTTAAGTATACCTTTATTTATTAAAATATACTTATTTAATTACTCTTAGAGTTTTAATATTAATTTAAATATATTCTATTTTTAAGCTAAATATATCTTATTTATTAAGTTTATTAGCTTAATATTATAGATAATAAATAAGTCTTAGTCTCTTTTTAAGTATACCTTTATTTATTAAAGTATACTTATTTAATTATTTTTAAAGTTTTAATATTAATTTAAATATACTTTACCTTTAAATAAAATATATTCTATTTTTAGCTAGATATTAAATTAAAGGTATTACCTATAGGTATTAGCTAGGTAGCTATTAATAGCCTTACTAGCTAATAGCTAGCTATTTACTTACTTAGCTATAAAACCCTTTCTTTTCTTTTTCTTTCTTTCTTTCTCTTCTTTCTTTCTCTATCTTTTATTACCTCCTTTTATTAATAAGTATTATTTACCTTAGCTACTTTATTACCTTATATTAAGTAGCTAGCGCTAGGATATCTATTTAACTTTATAATAATCTCTAGCTAACCTTTATTATAATATATTAATTCTCTTTTATTTATTATATCTTTTCTTAATAATAATAATAATAATAATAATAATATCTTTATGCCTTTATTATTACTATTAGGATATCTATTTATATAGAGATTATAATAGCTATTATAAATCTCCTTTACTTTAGTTTAATATAATATTAATATTATTAAGATATTAAAGAGTTTAAATTTCTTTATTTATATTACCCCCTTTAATAAAGTAAGGGTAAGTATTTTAAATATAATTATAATATTAATATTTAAATTAATAAATATCTATATTATTAGCTATAAAGAGGATTATATTATTAAGTAAGTTTACCTTAATATTAAGCTAACCTTAGATTAAATATTAATTAATAATAGGTTTTTAATATAATATTAAAGGTATTTAATATATAAGAAATATTAAAGGCTATCTAATAGGTTATATTAAATAAGGTTATAGCTAATAAGCTATATAAAGAAGAGCTTAAGTACTTTATTAAAAATATAGTTAAGTATAAGATTAAAGTAATTAAGATTGCCTATAAGCTTATTCTTATAAATAGGACTTATTATATTAATCTTTATATTATTATTATAATAGCTTTCCCTTCCCTTAATAAAGATTAAAAGCTAATAAGTTTTTAAGATATTATTATATTAATATTAATTATTAATTTTAGTAAATTAAGACTAAGTTAGATAATAATAATATTATTATTATATTAACCTTAATAATACCTTTATATTATTATCTCTATCCCTACTTTATCCCTATTATTATTATTAATAATAATAAGTCTAAGACTAAAGTATTTTATATAAAGGTTAGTAATAATTTATATATAGAGGTTTATATATTTAATCTAGCTTAAAAAGCATTAACTTCTATAGCTAATCTAAGTCTTTTATCGATAGTGGCCTAAAACTATTATTAAAATATAAATTAATATTTCTATATACTTTAATACCCTCGATTATACTTAGAGATTATAGTATAGTTAGGGGGATAACCTTATAGAAGTTAGGGTAATATTAAGAGGCAATCTATAATAAGAACCTTACCTCTATTATTAGGAATCTTATATGCCCCCTTATTAATAACTTAATAATTACTACCTATTAATAGCTAGACCTTAATTCTTAGATTTATTAAAGACTTTAAGAACCTTTATTAATATTATAAAAATACCCCTTAGGCTATCTTTATTAATCTTAAGTATATCCTTATTATAATAAAGGATTAATAATATATTAATATAGCCTCTTTAATATACTTTAAGAAGAAAGTTAATATTATTAATATTATTAATACCTATCTTAATAATATTACTTTAATATTAATTTAATACCTAATTAATACTTTATTAATTAAACCCTCTTATTCCTTTTATAAGCTTATAATTACCCTCTTTATTAACTCCTATAAGACTAATAATAACTATTAATTAAATAAGGATATTATTAATATTATTAATACTATAATATTAGGTAGCTTTATTAAAGCTATATAATAACTTTAAAGTAGCGATTAATAGATAATATATAGTACCTTAGCTATAATATAGCTTATTTATAAAAGGAATATTAATTAGCTCTTAATAGTTTTCCTTAAAGCTAAAGTCTATAAGAAACTCTTCTAGGTAATAGCTATTAATATTCTAACTATTAAGATAGCTATAACTAACCTTAGAACCCTCTTTAATATAATATAGAAAGTAAACCTAATAATATAAATATATTAGGTTATTATCCCTTAGTATTTAAAGGCTAAGAAAATCTCTATAGCGATTATTTTATTAGCTATAATTAAAGGCGCTAATAATCTCTATATTTAAGGATTAAAGTATTATTTAATAATTTTTAATTACTCCCTTTTTTATAAGTAATTAATATTTAAGTAATATTATAACTATTAGGGCTTTAGATATATCTCTTAATATTATATAAAGTCGCTATATTATTAATTCTATACCTCTTAGAGGTATTAAGATAAAGGGGATATATAATACTTAATTAGGGAAGACTCTATATAATATTATTATATAAATTGCTATAGCTAATATTATTTAGGTATATTTAAGTACCTTAAGCGGAATAATATAAGGATAAAGTTATATATTGCTTTTATAGCCTAACCTTAGACCTTTATTATTCTATAAATATTATAGTTCTAAGGCTTAAATACTAGCTAAATTAGACCTTTATTATTATCCCCTTAGAATTATATCTCTTTAAACCCTTAATTAAGGAAGAAAGGATAACCCTCTAGCCTTAAAATTACTATTAGCTAATAAGGTAATATTACCCTATTCCTTAGCGCTAATATCGAGGTCCTAACTTTCCCTCTAATAAATAATATTGCCTTAAAGACCCCTTAATTAATAGGCTAATTATAAATAGTATTTAAATCCTAAGGGGCTAGCTTAAAATATACTTATATTAATAATATAAAGAAAGTAGACTTAAATTAATTTAGCTTTCTTTAAGAATATTCTAATATTATAGATAAATAAGAGGACTCCTTACTTACTTTATCCCTTAAATCGCCCTTATAAATAGGCTCTCTATCTTATAATAGAATATAAACCTAAGATAAAATAATCTTATTTTAGCCCTTTAATAATAATATAATATTATCTATATATAAGAGCTATTATAGATAAATAATTAAGTATCTTATTTTAGATATTTAAGTTATAATATTATTATTATAATTAATTTATATTATTAAGTAATTATTTATTATTAATTAATACTTTATATCCTTTAATACTTTATATTTCTAGATTAATATAATATTAAAGTTAAGATAGACCTAGCCTTAAATATTACTATCTTCTCTATTTATATATTATTATTACCCTCCCTTTCTATTTATACTTAAATCTTATTATTCTTTAAGCTCCTTTAACTCTTAGGCTAACTTTAAACTATCTTTATTAATAACTTTAACCTTTATAACCTTATTTAGGGCCTAAGAGATAGAATTTATTATAGCTTAGGATAGCTCCTTAAAGTTATCTTAACTTAAAACCTTTCTCTAATAACTCCTTAAGGGTTAAAGATATAGCGCTAGAATAATACCGCTATAATTATTAACTTCCTTTAAGTTATAGAAAGACTTTATTATAAACTCCTTTAGGATATTCCCCTCGCTAGATCTAGGGTTATGATTTTAGTCCGGACTAAAACTAAAGGACTAACTAACTAATTAGTTAGTTAGTTTTAGTCCGGGCTTTTGCCGGACTAACTAAAAGTAGGTCCCGGACTAACTAACTAAAGGTATATACTGGACTAACTAACTAAGGACTAAAAAAAGGGCCGGACTAACTAACTAACTAAAGGACTAACTAAAGGGACTAATTAGTCTATTCTATTTATAGTATATACTATATATTCTTAGTTATATATAATATAATAAATATATATAATATTTAAAAGCTATAAAGATATTAATATAATATTATATTTAATATTTATAATATTTAAATAACTATATTTCTATAATAAATATATATATATATAAGTAATATATATAATATAATATGATATAAGATATATAAATTAGTTACTTATTTAAAGTCTTTAAGTAATATTATTATTATTATTGTTACCTAGTAGAGCCTAGATAGACTATCTAGGGCCAGATTTAGGAAATTAACTAGGAAAACCTAAGATAAGGGAAAAACCTAGTCTAAAGGTCGGATATAGGTAGGTACGGTCTTATAGGGAATAGGGATCGGTCTTACTACCGATATTATACGCCTAGGGTTATAGCTTAAGGAAATAGTTAATAGGCTTACTCCCTATTAGGAGTATAAGTTTTTATCCTAGCGGGAGAGGGGTTTCTAAGGTACCTAGATTTCCTAGAGTCCTAGTATCAGTCTAAGTATACTCTACCCTTAGGTAGAGTATACTTAGTCTACTAGGTCTACTAGCTTAGCGTCATAGATAATAGGTAGATTTTAGTCTCCTATTAGTCTCCTCTAGGATCTCCTCTAACTCGATATCGCTAAGCTATAGTACCTAATTTCTCCTAGAGTTCTAGTATCGGTCTAAATATACTCTACCCTTAGGTAGAATATACTTAGTCTATTAGGTCTACTAGCTTAGCGTTATAGATAATAGGTAGATCTTAGTCTCCTATTAGTCTCCTCTAGGATCTCCTCTAACTCGATATCGCTAAGCTATAGTATCTAATTGCTCCTAGAGTCCTAATATCGGTCTAAATATACTCTACCTTTAAGTAGAGTATACTCTATTCTTAGCTAAGCGCTAAATCGAAGGCACTAGCTATAGGCGCTAGCTAGGTAGCTACTAGTAGCTAGTAGCTAGCCGCCTATAGCCCTACTAGCTAGTAGCTAGCTACCTGCCTACCTAGCTATAAAAAACCCCTCCTCTCTTCCTCTCTCTCTCTCTTTTTTCTTTCCCTCTCTATCTCTCGCCGCCTCCTCCCGCTAATAAGTCCTGCCTACCCTAGCTGCCTCGCTACTTTATGCTAGGTAGCTAGCGCTAGGGTATCTACCTAACTTTATAGTAATCTTTAGCTAACCTCTATTATAGCGTATTAATTCTCCCTGCCTATTATATCTTCTCCTAATAGCAATAGCAATAATAATAATATCCCTATACCCCCGCCGCTACCGCTAGGATATCTACTTATATAGAGATTATAATAGCTACTATAAGTCTTCCTTACCTTAATCCGATATAACGCTAATAATGCTAGGATATCGAGGAGTTTAAGTTTCCTTACTTACGCTACCCCCTCTAATAGGGTAAGGGTAAGTACTTTAAGTATAGTTATAGTATCGATATCTAGTCCGATAAATATCTATATTACTAGCTATAGAGGGGACTATATCTCTAAGTAAGTTTACCCTAGTATTAGGCCGACCTTAGACTAAATACTAACTAATAATAGGTTTTCAATATAACGCTAGAGATACTTAATATATAGGAAGTATTAAAGACTAACTAATAGATTATACTAGATAAGGTCGCAGCTAGCAAGCTATATAAGGTAGAGCTTAAGCGCCTCGCTAAGAGTATAGCTAAGTATAAGGCTAAGGTAACTAAGATTACCTATAAGCTTATTCCTATAAATAGAATTTACTATATTAGTCCCTACGCTATTACTATAGCGGCTTTTACCTCCCTCGACGAAGATTAAAAGCTAGTAAGTTCTTAGGATATTATTATACCGATATCGGTACTAACTATAATAGATTAAGATCGAGTCGGACGATAACGACGATATTATCGCGTCGACCTTAGCGACGCCCTTATATCGCTATCTCCGCCCCCGCCCTATCCCTATTATCGTTATTAGCGATAGCGAGTCTAAGACTAAGGTACCTTAGGCTAAGGTTAATAATAATTCATATATAAAGGTTTATATACCTAGTCTAGCTACTATTACTAATATCGATTAAGTTAGGTAGGGAGTAAGTAGCGCGCTAATAGCGCGCTAATAGTTAGTAGCTATATCGGCCTAATATCGGTAGTATAGTAGAGGGAGATAGCGGTAGCGATAGAATAAAATCATACCGCTAAAAGCCTAAAGATATATAAGTAATATTCGTTAGCATAAAGTAAAGGATAATAGCCAATAGATATATAATATATATACGTAATAGTCTACCTAATATCGCGTTAATATTTATCGGTATAGAGTAAAGGATAATAGTAGATAGATATATAATATATATATATAATAGTCTATCTAATATTATATTAGTATTTATTAGTATAAAGTAGAGGATAATAATAGATAGATATATAATATATACGCAATAGTCTACTTAATATCGTATTAATATTTATCGGTATAGAATAGAGGATAATAGTAGATAGATATATAATATATATATACGATAGTCTATTTAACTAATAGCAGATAGATATATAATATATATATATAATAGTCTGCCTAATATTATAATAATATCTACTAAACCTAAAAGAGTATCTATAAAGCTATAAAATAAGCGAATAGATATAGAGGCATTATGCCTCTAATATCTAGGTATTATTATTAGCCTACTCCTAAGTAAGTCTCCTTATTAGGTTATAAGACTAAAAACGTCTAGTATTAAGAAACTACTAATATACTAGCCTAGCTACTAAAGGTAAGCTTAATAAGTAGCTAAAGTTAGTAATAAGCTAGAGTTTCTAGAGAAGCTAGAGATAAGTTTCCTTAAGTTCTAGGTAGAAAATAAGGAGATATCTAGCTAATTCCTAACTATTACTATACTAATAATAAGGAGTTAGGATATCTAGGACTTATCGCTAGAGGAGGTAAGCCTAAAGGCCGATATATTTTATATATACCTATACTAAGAGTATAGACTTATATTTAAAGAGATCTTAGTAAAGATATAGGATAGTCTTTATTAAAAGTATATTAGAGGGTAGCGCTAATTATCTACCTAGCGTCTTAGCGATATCGGTCTAATATCTCTTTACCTAAATAGTATCGAGCTTCTATTATAGGTTATTTCCCCCCTATTGCTATAAGAGGGCTTAACTTCTCTATAGCGGGGTAGGGGTAGTAAGGAAGGGGAGCGCTAGTCCTCGTCGGCATTATAGCGATAAGGCAATAATTTATTAGATATAACTAAGTCTATAACGATAGCCCTCCGATGCCTATCTAACTTTAAGCCGCTATAGGAACCTATAGGACTATAGGTCTAGCTAGAGATCGAGGGGGGGGACATAGGATTCTATATAGAGTACCTAAATAGGCATCGACTTATAGGCGCCTAAGATATAATAGAGGTATATTTCTTCGGTAGTAAGGAGTTACTTAGCGATATTAAAAGGGTTTCCCCCTAATATTAATATATACTAGACGATACTTCCTATCGCTATCGAGGCCCTAATAACGCTAAGGTAGATTGCCTAAGCGTAATAGAGTTTAGGGCCCTATATAGATACTATTATTCTTTTAAGGGTAAAGCGCTAGTAAATAATCTTTTCCTTAAGTATAGTAAGGTATGCCCCCTATCGGAGTTTCCTCATAAAGGTAATACCTAGAAACTTAATAGACTCTTAAGGTTAGAGCAGTATTATACCAATATCTAGGGGAGCTTATAGAAGGTTACGCTAATAGGTAAAGACTATAAGTTAGTACTTTACTAAGTTAAAGACGATTCTATACTATCTAGCCTATAATAGATAGATATCATAGGCTTATCGGAGGGCGGTATATATCTTAGGTATTATCTTAGCGAAGGCTATAATCGTAATATCATTAATAAAGGCAATAAGAATTATCTTTACTACCGCGCTAAGTTTAAAGTAAAGAGATATCATATAGAGAATAAAGAGAATAGGCAAGAGGGGGGAACCTTAAGGCACCCTATAGTTAATCCGATATACCTCTAACTCCTAGCCGTTAAAGTATAGAGATACTATATAGTCGGTAAGGTATAAGCAGAGCTAATAAAGTAACTAAGGGGGAAAGCCTATTCTTTAAAGTATATCGATAAGCTAAGTATAGTAGATAGTATTAAAAGTATTACTAATATCTAAAAAGAGTATTATAGCGATACCTTTTGCCTCCTAGGTAAAATAGATCTAGTCTATAAAGGAGTAAAGGGCAGAGTCGATAGACTACCCCTACTAGTTCTTATGCTAGGTATCGTAAAGTAGTCCCGCTATCTTGGCGATATCGCGGATATATATAGCTATAATCTTTTCGATAATCTTACTAATAGTCGCTAAGAGCGCGATAAGTCGCTAGCTTTTAATACTAGACTTATCTTCCTTATCTAGCTTTAGAATAACTATAGTTTAAGTATAGCGGAAGAGCTAAGGGAAATACCTTAGCTACTAGCTTATATCTATAATTATAACGACCCTTATAGTAAGTTTATCTTAAAGGCCAGCGAGTATACTATTTAATATAGCGTCTACGCTAAGCACCTTCTAGGATTTAACCTCCTTAAGTATCCTTACGACTTTATCTATCGATATCGTCTATAGGATAATAAGGGGAGGTCAGTCTAGTATCATTAAGTCGAGGTTAGAAAGATTAAGCATTAATATTAGGAAGAAAGAGGCTATAAATATAGCCGCCTTCTCCCTAAAGTATATATATTATCCGCTTAATATCTAGAGCGCTAGGATAAAGTTTAGCATAGCTATCCGCTAGCTTTTAAGGCGGGCCTACTTAGCGATCTTCTAGATCCCCTAGGGGTTCTAGGAGAGGTTATAGAGAGTTTAGCGCTAAGTAGACTATTAGGCGGCCTAGATAGTCTGCCTCTAAGCTTATTATAACTCCTAGAGCGCGGTCTAGGATACTTTAAAGCGGTTATTCTCCTATATATATTTAGCATAGGCTATAGCGGCTACTATATCCTATATAGCTAGATTCTACTAGGTATTCTATAGAGGCCCTCCCTATAATATTAGGATGACCTTAGATATAATATCCTTAATAGCCTAAATAAGCTTATAGTAATATACCTTAAGCTTAATAGGGCTACTAAGGGGGCTAGGCATAAGAAGCTAGCGGGCCTTAATAGTAAGGTCCTCTTATTAGAGCTACTTTTAGTAAGGTTATAAGGGTTAGGTATTATAGGCCCCTAGGGCCTAGATAACTAGGCCCTAAGGGATATAGTTAGATCTAGCGAGGGGAATATCTAAAAGGAGCTTATAGCGAAGTCCTTCTATAACCTAGAGGAGGTTAATAGTTATAGCGGTATCGTTTTAGCGCTATATCTTTAACCTTTAAGGGGTTACTAGAGAGAGGTTCTAGGCTAAGACGACCTTAAGGAGCTATCTAGAGCTATAGTAAATTCTATCTCCTAGCCCCTAGATAGGGTTATAGAGGTTAAAGTCGCTAATAAGGATAGTCTAAGGCTAGCCTAAGAGTTAAAAGAGCTTAGGGAGCGGTAAGGTCTAGGTATAAGCGGAAAGGGAAGGTAGCGATAGTATATAGATAGAGAAGATAGTAATACTTAAGGCTAGGTCTATCCTAACCTTAATATTATATTAATCTAGAGATATAGAGTATTAAAGGATATAAAGCATTAGTTAGTAATAAATAACTACCTAATAATATAAATTAGTCGCAGTAATAATATTATAACCTAAGCGTCTAGAGTAAGATACTTAGTTATTTATCTATAGTGGCTCTTATATATAGACGATATTATATTATTATTAGAGGGCTAGGGCGAGATTATCTTACCTTAGGTTTACATTCTATTATAAGATAGAGAGCCTACTTATAAGGGCGATTTAGGGGATAGGGTAGGTAGGGAGTCCTCTCGTTTATCTATAGCGTTAGAATAGTCTTAAAGAGGGCTAAATCGATTTAGGTCTACCTTTATTACGTTATCGGTATAAATATATTCTAGGCTAGCCCCTTAGGATTTAGGCACTATCTATAGTCGACCTATTAGTCGAGGGGTTTTTAGGGCGATATTATTCGCTATAGGGAAAGTTAGGACCTCGATATCTATACTAAGGAATAGGGCAATACTACCTTACTAGCTAATAGTAATTATAAGGCTAAAGGGCCATCCCCTCTTCCTTAGTTAGGTATTTAGGGAGATATAGTTTTAAGGGGATAGTAATAGGGGTCTAGTCTAGCTAGCATCTAGCCCTTAGAACTATAGCGTCTATAGAATAATAAAGGTCTAAGGTTAGGCTATAAAGGCGGTATATAACTTCGTCCTTATATTATTCCGCTTAGGGTACTTAAGTATACTTAAGTAATACTAGCTATAGTAATTTACATAATAGTGCTATATAGGGTCTTCCCTAACTAGGTATTATATATCTCCTTTATCTTAATGCCTCTAAGAGGCATAGAACTAATAATATAGCGACTTTATATAATATCGAGAGATATATCCGAAGCTCTAGTAGTTATAATATTACTAAAGTATCGACTACTTATAGAAAGGGGAGTAATTAAAGATTATCGAATAGTACTTTAATCCCTAGGTATAGAGATTATTAGCGCCTTCGATTATAGCTAATGAAATAATCACTATAGAGATTTTCTTAGCCTTTAAACGCTAAGGGATAGCGACTTAATGTATTTATATTATTAGGTTTGCCTTCTATATCGTATCGAGGAGGGTTCTAAGGTCGGTTATAGCTATCTCGGCGGTTAGAACGCTAGTAGCTACTACCTAGAAGAGTTTCTCGTAGACTCTAGCTCTAGGGAATACTATTAAGAGCTAATTAATACTCCTTTTATAGATAAGCTATATAATAGCTAGGGTATTATATATTATCTACTAGTCGCTACTTTAAAGTCGTTATATAGTTTTAATAAGGCTACCTAATATCGTTATATTAATAGCATTAATAATATCTTCGCTCGATCGGTAGTTATTAGTCTTATAGGAGTTAGTAGAGAGGGTAATTATAAGCTTATAAGGGGAGCGAGACGGTTTAGTCGATATGGTATTAATTAGGTACTAGCGATATTAATAGTATCGACTTTCTTCTTAAGGCATACTAAAGAGGCTATATCGATATATTATTAGTCCTTTATTATAGCGAGGATACGCTTAAGACTAATAAGGATAGCCTAAAGGGCATTTTCGTAATATCGGTAGAGGTTCTTAAAGTCCTTAATAAGTCCGGGAGTTAAGGTCTAGCTATTAACGGGCGGCGGTCGTTAGGTTATCGGTAAGGGAGCGCATAAGGCTCCCGACGATAGAGGTAAGGTTCTTATCGCGGATTGCCTCCCGATACTACCCCGACCTCTATAGGGTCGTCCCCCCGACTACGCTATAATCTCTAGGTATAATCGAGGGTGCTAAATCGCATAGAAGTATTAATTCATATTTTAGTAATGGTTTCGGGCCGCTATAGATAAAAGACTTAGATCGGCCGCGGAGGTTAGTCTTTAAGTAATAATATTATATATTATATAATACTAAAAAAACAATAAAAATGCTATTTATAGCTATTATATATATAATATAATAGCCTACTATAGCTAGTTATAAAGAGGGCAATATATCTATTATATATCTTTATATAAGTAATATAAATTATTTTTTATTAAAAAGATATATAAGATAATTACTTTTCTTAGTCTCTAAGTAGTAATAATAAGACTTAAAAATAATAAAAGCATAATTTATAACTTATTTAGATATAGTATAATAGCCTATTATAGCTACTTATAAAGAAGATAAGATAGCTATTCTATATATATATATTAGTAATAAGGATTATTTTTTATTAAAAAGATATATAAAATAGTTCCCTTTCTAAGTCTTTAAGTAGCGGTATTATAAGACCTAAAAATAGCAAAATTGCTATTTTTAGCTTTTTTAGATATAGTATAATAGCCTATTATAGCTATTTATAAAGAAGGTAAGATAGCTACTATATATATATATATAAGTAATAAAGATTATTTTTTATTAGAAAGATATATAAGATAGTTACTTTTCTTAGTCTCTAAGTAGCGGTAATAAGACCTAAAAATAATAAAAGTTTAACATATATCTTTTTAGCTATAATATAGTAGCCTATTATAGCTAATTATAAAGAAGGTAAGATAGCCTATATATATATATATATAAGTAATGAGGATTATTTTTTATTAAAAAGATATATAAGATAGTTACTATTTTAAATACTAGATAAGACTTAAAAATAGTAAAATAGCCTTTTTAGATATAGTATAATAGCCTATTATAGCTATTTATAGATAAGGTAAGATAGCTATTATATATCTATATAGATATAATATATATAATATAATATTAATAAGATATATAGAATAATTCTATATTTATTATATAAGTTATACTATTATATATTATATATAGTCTTTATATATAATATATATATAGTCTTATTATATATATTATATATAGCCTTATTATATATATTATATATAGCCTTATTATATATTTTATATATAGCCTTATTATATATATTATATATAGCCTTATTATATATATTATATATAGCCTTATTATATATATTATATATAGCCTTATTATATATATTATATATAGCCTTATTATATATAATAGTAATATTATATTATATAAAAGACTAAGTTTAAAGGACTATAACTTTATTACTAAAATAACTATAGGGATAATTTCTTTAATAATAGCCTATTTATATAATATAATATATAATATATTTTAATTAAAATATATTATATATTAAGGACTAATTAGTCCCCTTTAGTTAGTTCAGTTATTCCTTTAGTTAGTTTAGTTAGTCCAGTACGTACCTTTAGTTAGTTTTAGTCCAGGCCCGGACTAACTAACGCCACTTTTAGTTAGTCCGCAATTAGTTTAGTTAGTTTTAGTCCGGCCCTGGACTAAACTAAAGGACTAAAATCACAACCCTGGCTAGATCTAACTATATTCCTTAAGGCCTAGTTATATAGGCCTTAAGGGCGTATAATACCTAACCCCTATAGCCTTACTAAAAGTAACTTTAATATAAAGACCTTACTATTAAGGCCTACTAGCTTCTAATGCCTAGCCCCTTTAATAGCCCTATCGAGCTTAAGGTATATTACTATAAGCTTATTTAGGCTATAAAAGATATTATCTCTAAGGCAAGGTTATAATTTACTAACTAATTAGTTAGTTAATACCCTAACTAAAACTAACTAATTAAATACTAACTAACTAAGGGTAGGTCTTAGTTAGTTAATAGCCTAACTAAAACTAATAAAAGGTATATACCTAACTAATTAAGACTAACTAAGATTAATTAAGACTAACTAAGAAAAACTAAAATTAGTTAATAATATATATTATATTTTAGGAAAGCTAATATAATTAATATATATATATATAAAGCTATTACTTAAAAATCTAGACTTATATCTATTAAAATAAGCTAGTAAATAAAGTTTTAGGTTTAATATTATATTTATAGTTTTATATAAGAAAGGACTATATAAGTATAATAAATAGAATATAATATATATATTTATATATATATATATAATAAGGCTATATATAGTATATATAATAAGATACTATTATATAGTACCGCTAATTAAAGATTAAAAAAAGGTAACTATTTTTAATATCTTTTTAGTATTATACTATATATATTATATATTTATATATATATAGTAGCTATCTTACCTTCTTTATAAATAGCTATAATAGGCTATTATATTATATTAAAAAAGGCTAAAAATAGTAATTTATTATTTTTAGGTCTTATTTAATATATAATGTTATTACTTAGAGACTAAAAAAGTAACTAAGTTATATATCTTTTTAATAAGAAATAATTTTCATTACTTATATATATATATAGAGTAGTTATCTTACCTTCTTTATAAGTAGCTATAATAGCCTATTATATTATATTTATAAAAGCTATAAATAGTAATTTTATTATTTTTAAGTCTTATTTAAGGCGCTACTTAAAGACTAAAAAACATAACTATCTTATATATCTTTTTAATAAAAAATATTTTTCATTACTTATATATATATATATATATATAGTATAATAACCTCTGCGGCTAATTTAAGTCTTTTATTTATAGCGGCCTAAAACTATTACTAAAATACGAATTAATACTTCTATGCGATTTAGTACCCTCGATTATACTTAGAGATTATAGTATAGTTAGGGGGATAACCCTATAGAGGTTAGGGTAGTATTAGGAGGTAATCCGCGATAAGAACCTTACCTCTATTATTAGGAACCTTATATGCCCCCTTATTAATAACTTAATAACTACCGCCTATTAATAGCTAGACCTTAACTCTTAGATTTATTAAGGACTTTAAGAACCTCTATTAATATTATAAAAATACCTTTTAAGCTATTTTTATTAGTCTAGAGTATATCCTCGCTATAATAAAGGATCGATAATATATTAATATAGCCTCTTTAATATACCTTAAGAAGAAAGTTAATATTATTAATATTATTAATACCTATCTTAATAGTATTATTTTAATATTAATCTAATACCTAATTAATACTATATTAACTAAACCCTCTTACTCCCTTTATAAGCTTATAATTACCTTCTTTATTAACTCCTATAAGATTAATAATTATTAATTAAATAAAGATATTATTAATACTATTAATACTATAATATTAAGTAGCCTTATTAAAGCTATATAATAACTTTAAAGTAATAACTAATAGATAATATATAATACCTTAGCTATAATATAGCTTATCCGCGAAAAGAGTATTAATTAGCTCCTAATAGTTTTCTTTAGAGCTAAAGTCTATAAGAAACTCTTCTAGGTAATAGCTATTAATATTCTAACTATTAAGATAGCTATAACTAACCTTAGAACCCTCTTTAATATAATATAGAAGGCAAACCTAATAATATAAATATATTAGGTTATTATCTTTTAGCGTTTAAAGGCTAAGAAAATCTCTATAATAATTATTTTATTAGCTATAATTAAAGGCACTAATAATCTCTATACCTAGGGATTAAAATACTATTTAATAATCTTTAATTACTCCTTTTTCTATAAATAGTTAATATTTTAATAATATTATAATTATTAAGGCTTTAGATATATCTCTTAATATTATATAAAGTCGCTATATTATTAGTTCTATACCTCTTAAAGGCATTAAGATAAAAAGGATATATAATACCTAGTTAGGGAAGACTCTATATAGTATTACTATATAAATTACTATAGCTAGAATTACTTAAATATATTTAAATACTTTAAGTAGAATAATATAAAGATAAAGTTATATATTACCTTTATAGCTTAACCTTAGACCTTTATTATTCTATAAATACTATAGTTCTAAGGGCTAAATATTAGCTAGATTAGACCCCTATTATTATCCCTTTAGAATTATATCTCCTTAAATACTTAATTAAAGAAAAGGGGATAGCCCTCTAGCCTTATAATTGCTATTAGCTAGTAAAGTAATATTACCCCTTTCCTTAATATAGATATTAAGGTCTTAACTTTCCTTATAGCGAATAATATTACTTTAAAAACCCCGTAACTAATAGGCTAATTATAGATAATACCTAGATCTTAAAGGGCTAGCCTAGAATATATTTATATTAATAATATAATAAAGGTAAACTTAAATCGATTTAGCCCTCTTTAAGACTATTTTAATACTATAGATAAATAAGAGGACTCCTTACTTACCTTATCCCTTAAATCGCCTTTATAAATAGGCTCTTTATTTTATAATAGAATATAAACCTAAGGTAAGATAATCTTATTTTAGCCTTTTAATAATAATATAATATTATCTATATATAAAAGCTATTATAAATAAATAATTAAGTATCTTACTTTAGATACTTAAGTTATAGTATTATTATTATAATTAATTTATATTATTAAGTAGTTATCTATTATTAATTAATACTTTATATCCTTTAATACTCGATATCTTTAGATTAATATAATATTAAAGTTAAGGTAGACCTAGCCTTAAGTATTATTATCTTTTCTATCTATATATTATCGCTATCTTCCTTTTCTATTTATATTTAAACTTTACTATTCTTTAGGTTTCTTTAATTCTTAAGCTAACCTTAAATTATCTTTATTAATAACTTTAACCTCTATAACCTTATTTAAGGGCTAGGAGATAGAATTTATTATAGCTCTAGCTAGCTCCTTAAGGTTATCTTAGCTTAGAACCTTTCTTTAATAACCCCCTAAGGGTTAAAGATATAATACTAGAATAATATCGCTATAATTATTAACTTCCTTTAAGTTATAGAAGGACTTCGCTATAAACTCCTTTTAGATATTCCCTTTATTAGATTTAATTATATCCTTTAAGGCTTAATTATTTAAGCCTTAAGGGCCTATAATACTTAACCCCTATAACCTTATTAAAAATAGCTTTAATAAGAAGACCTTATTATTAAGGCTAATTAGCTTCCTATATCTAGCCCCTTTAATAGCTTTCTTAAACTTAAGGTATATTACTATAAGCTTATTTAAGCTATTAAAGATATTATATTTAAGGTTATCTTAATATTATAGGGAGGGCCTCTATAAAATACCTAATAGAATCTAGCTATATAGGATATAATAGCTATTATAGCCTATATTAAATATATATAGGAAAATAATTACTTTAATATATCTTAAACTATACTTTAAGAGTTATAATAAGCTTAGAGGTAGACTATTTAAGCTACTTAATAGTCTATTTAGCGCTAAACTCTTTATAACCTCTCTTAAAACCCTTAAGGGATCTAAAAGATTGCTAAATAGGCCTACCTTAAAAGCTAGTAGATAGCTATATTAAACCTTATCTTAGCGCTTTAGATATTAAGTAGATAATATATATACTTTAGGGAGAAAATAGCTATACTTATAGCCTCTTTCTTCTTAATATTAGTATTTAATCTTTCTAACCTTAACTTAATAATATTAAACTAACCTCCCTTTACTATCTTATAGATAATATTAATAGATAAAGTTATAAAGATACTTAAGGAAGTTAGGTCCTAAAAGGTACTTAATATAAACGCTATACTAAATAGTATATTTATTAGCCTTTAAGATAAACTTATTATAAAGGTTATTATAATTATAAATATAAGCTAATAGCTAGGGTATTTCCTTTAGCTTTTTTATTATATTTAGATTATAGTTATTTTAAAACTAGATAAAGAAGATAAGTCTAATATTAAAAGCTAGCGACTTATTGCGCTTTTAGCGACTATTAATAAGATTATTAAAAAGATTATAGCTATATATATCTATAATATCGCTAAGATATTAAGACTACTTTATAATACCTAATATAAAAATTAATAAAGGTAGTCTATTAATTCTATCTTTTATTCCTTTATAGACTAAATCTATTTTACCTAAAAGGTAAAAGGTATTATTATAATACTTTTTTTAGATATTAATAATATTTTTAATATTATCTATTATATTTAGCTTATCGATATATTTTAAAGAATAAGCTTCCCCTTTTAGTTACTTTATTAGCTTTATTTATACCTTATTGACTATATAGTATCTTTATACTTTAATAGCTAGGAGTTAGAGGTATATTAGATCGACTATAAGGTACCTTAAGGTTCCCCTTTCTTATTTATTCTCTTTATTCTTTATATAATATCTCTTTATTTTAAACTTAATATAATAATAAAGATAATTCTTATTGCCTTTATTAATAATATTATAATTGTAACTTTCGCTAAGATAATACCTAAGATATATATTACTTTCTAATAAGCCTATAATATCTATTTATTATAGGCTAGATAATATAGAATTATCTTTAACTTAGCGAAATATTAATTTATAGTCTTTACTTATTAATATAACCTTTTATAGGCTCCCTTTAATATTAATATAATATTATTTTAACCTTAAGAATCTATTAAGTTTCTAAGTATTACCTTTATAAAGAAACTTTAATAAAAGATATACCTTATTATACTTAAGGAAAAGATTATTTATTAATACTTTACCTTTAAAAGAATAATAGTATCTATATAAGGCCCTAAACTCTATTATACTTAAGTAATCTACTTTAGTATTATTAAGGCCTTAATAATAATAAGAAGTATTATTTAATATATATTAATATTAAAGGGAAACCTTTTTAATATTATTAAATAACTCTTTATTATTAAAAAAATATACCTCTATTATATCTTAAATACCTATAAGTTAATACTTATTTAGGTACTTTATATTAAATCTTATATCCCCCCCCTCGATCTTTAGCTAGACTTTTAGTCTTATAGATTCTTATAATAGCTTAAAGTTAAATAGGTATTAAAGGGCTATTATTATAGACTTAATTATATCTAATAAATTATTACCTTATTGCTATAATATTAATAAAGATTAATACTCCCTTTCTTTATTATCTTTACCTTATTATAGAAAAGTTAAGCCTTTTTATAATAATAAGGGGGAAATAACTTATAATAAAAGCTTAATATTATTTAAATAAAGAGATATTAGATTAATATTGCTAAGATACTAATTAAATAACTTATATTACTCTTTAATATACTTTTAATAAAGACTATCTTATATCTCTATAAAGATCTCTTTAAATATAAGTCTATACTCTTAATATAGGTATATATAGAATATATTAGCCTTTAGGCTTACTTTCTCTAGCGATAAGTCTTAGATATCCTAACTCCCTATTATTAATATAATAATAATTAAGAATTAGCTAGATATCTCTTTATCTTCTATTTAAAATTTAAAGAAATTTATCTCTAGCTTCTTTAGAAACTCTAGCTTATTATTAACTTTAGCTATTTATTAAGCTTACCTTTAATAGCTAGGCTAATATATTAATAATTTCTTAATATTAGATATTTCTAGTCTTATAACTTAATAAGGAGACTTACCTAAAAGTAGGCTAATAATAATACCTAGATATTAGAGGTATAATGCCTCTATATCTATTCGCTTATTTTATAGCTTTATAGATACTCTTTTAAGTTTAGTAAATATTATTATAATATAGGTAGACTATTATATATATATATATTATATATCTATTTACTATTATTAATAGACTATTATATATATATATTATATATTTACTTACTATTATCCTCTACTTTATATTAATAAATATTAATGCGATATTAAATAGACTATTATATAGGTATACTATATATCTATTTATTATTATCCTTTACTTTATATTAATAAATATTAATGCAATATTAAATAGACTATTATATATATATATTATATATCTATTTACTATTATCCTTTACTTTATATTAATAAATATTAATGCGATATTAGGTAGACTATTATATATATATATTATATATCTATTAGCTATTATCCTTTATTTTATACTAATAAATACTACTTATATATCTTTAGGCTTTTAGTAATATAATTTTATTCTATTGCTATTACTATCTCCCTCTATTATATTACTAATATTAGGCTAATATAGCTATTAATTACTAATATACTATTAGCGCGCTATTTACTCCTTACTTAACTTAATCGATATTAATAATAATAGCTAGATTAAGTATATAAACCTCTATATATAAATTATTACTAACCTTAGCCTAAGGTACCTTAATCTTAGACTTACTATCGCTAATAACGATAATAAGGATAAGGTAGGGATAGAGATAGCGATATAAAGGTATCGCTAGGGTCGATATAATAATAATATTATTATTATCTAACTTAATCTTAATCTATTATAGTTAGTATTAATATTAATATAATAATATCCTAAGAACTTATTAGCTTCTAATCTTTATTAAAGGAGGTAAAAGCTACTATAATAGTAATATAAAGACTAATATAATAAGTCTTATTTATAAAAATAAGTTTATAGGTAATCTTAATTGCCTTAGTCTTATATTTAGCTATACTCTTAGCGAGGTATTTAAGCTCTACCTTATATAGCTTGCTAGCTATAACCTTATCTAATATAATCTATTAATTAGTCTTTAATACTTCCTATATAATAAATACCTTTAATATTATATTAAAAACCTATTATTAGTTAATATTTAGTCTAAAGTTAGCTTAATATTAAAGTAAACTTATTTAAAGATATAGTCCCCTCTATAGCTAATAATATAGATATTTATCGGACTAGATATTAATACTATAACTATACTTAAAGTACTTACCTTTACCTTATTAAAGGGGGTAATATAAGTAAGGAAACTTAAACTCTTTAATATCTTAATATTATTAATATTATATTAGATTAAGGTAGGGGAGACTTATAATAGCTATTATAATCTCTATATAAATAGATATCCTAGCGGTAGCGATAAAGATATAGGGATATTATTATTATTATTATAGCTACTAAGAGAAGATATAATAAGTAAGGAGAATTAATATACTATAATAGAGGTTAGCTAGAGATTACTATAAGGTTAAGTAGATATCTTATTATTAGCTACCTAGCATAAAGTAGCGAGGTAGCTAGGGTAAGTAAGACTTATTAGTAAGAGGAGGTAGTAAGAGATAGAGAGGGAAAGAAGAGAGAGAGAAAGAGAGGAAGAGAGGAGGGGGTTTTATAATTAGATAGGCAGGCAGCTAGCTATTAGCTAATAGGGCTACTAATAGCTACCTAGCTAGCGCCTATAGCTAGCGCCTTTAATTTAATACCTAGCTAAGACTAAAGTATACTTTACTTAAAGGTAGAATATATTTAGATTAATATTAAAACTCTAAGAGTAATTAAATAAATATACTTTAGTAAGTAAAGGTATACTTAAAAGGAGACTAAGACTTACTTATTATTTATAATATTAAGCTAGCTAGCCTAATAAATAAGGTATACTTTATTTAAGGGTAGAGTATATTTAGACTAATATTAGAACTCTAAGAGTAATTAGATAAATATACTTTAGTAAGTAGAGGTATACTCTAAAGGAAACTAAGACTTACTTATTATCTATAATATTAAGCTAGCTAGCCTAATAGGTAAGGTATATTTAGCTTAAGGGTAAAGTATATTTAGACTAATATTAAGACTCTAGGAGTAATTAAGTAAGTATATTCTAATAAGTAGAGATATATTTAAAAGGAGATTAAGATCTACCTATTATTAATAACGCTAAGCTAATAGACTTAATAGGTAAGGTATATTTAGCCTAAAGGTAGAGTATATTTAGACCGATATTAAGACTCTAAATAACTTAGGTACCTTTAGGCCCCTTTATATTAAGATAAGAATTTATACTCCTAATAGGGAGTAAGCCTATTAACTATTTCCTTAAGCTATAACCTTAGGTATATAGTATCGGTAATAAGACTAATCCCTATCCCCTATAAGAATATACTGACTTATATCTAACCTTTAGACTAGGTTTTTCCCTTTTTAGGTTTTCCTAGTTAATCTCCTAACTTTAGCCCTAGATAGTCTATTTAGGCTCTATTAGGTAATAATAATAATAATATATATATATAATAGCTATATTGCCTTCTTTATAATAAACTATAATAGGCTATTATATTATACCTAAAAAGGCTAAAAATAGTAACTTTATTATTTTTAGGTTTTTTATAGCGCGTAATACCGCTACTTAGAGACTAAAAAAGTAACTATTTTCTATATCTTTTTAATAAAAACTAATCCTTATTACTTATATATATATATATAATAGCTATCTTACCTTCTTTATAATTAGCTATAATAGGCTATTATATTATATTAATTAAAGCTAGAAATAGTTCTTTTATTATTTATTAGTTTTATTTAATATATAATATTATTACTAAAGAGGTTTAAAATAATAACTATTTTAAATACCTTTTTAATATTATATATATATATATATAATAGCTATGCTATTATATTAATAGGTAGCTATATAAGGCTATTATATTATATATATAAATAATAGTTTTATAATTATTAAGCTTTATATATTATTAATATTAGCCCCTATAGCTTAGTAGTTAAGGCCTTAAGACCTTCCTTAAGAGGTTATTAGTTCGAATCTAGCTAGGGGCGCCTAGCTTTTCTCTTATCTCTATATAGCATTTAGGGCACCCTATAAAGAGATAGCTAAAAATATAGCCTATAACCTATAATCTATATATTAAATAGGCTATCCTTTATTAGGGAGCGATTAGCTAGAATAGACTATCTAGCCTACTTTAAAACCTAATGAGATTCGGCGCTTTTATATACGCTAGCAAATAAACTACGATATAGGCATTACGAAATATATATACCCCTCTAGGGGATATCGCCCTATACTATATAAACGATTAAGGCTTATAAGATTTAGTATTAATAGTTAAGTCCCTTAGTTATATATAGAAATAATTCCTATCCCCCTTAAGCATAGAGCGATATGCTATTATAGGTTAGAAATAGATATCCGCTTAGGTTTTTTCTCCTATATTAGGTTTTCCTAAGAATCTTTAAACTTAAGGTCCTATATAGTCAGTTAGTTAAGATAGGCTTAAAATAGGTAATAATATAATATTATTAATATTATATAAATAGTATTATAATTATTTCTATAGGCTATATATTAATATAAGAGTAATATTATTATATCTATTTAAATTAGTAGTATATATAGATATACTATATTATATAATATCTATTTTTAGAAAGATTAATTTTAATCTTTTAATTAATTAAGTAGTTAGTTAGTTAATTAGACCTTTATTTTATTATTATTATTTATTATTACCTAGTAGAGCCTAGATAGAGTATCTAGGGCTAAAGTTAGGAGATTAACTAGGAAAACCTAAAAGGGAAAAACCTAGGCTAAAGGTTAGATAAAGGTCAGTATAGTCTTATAGGGGATAAGAATCGGTCTTACTACTGATATTACGCGCCTAGGGTTATAATATAAGGAAATAGTTAGTAAGCTCTCTCCCTATTAGGAGTATAAATTCTCGTCCTAGCATAAAGGGGGGCCCTAAGGTGCCTAAGTTATCTAGAGTCTTAATATCGGTCTAAATATACTCTACCTTTAAGCTAAGTATACCTTACCTACTAGGTCTACTAGCTTAGCGTTATAAATAGCGAGTAGGTCTTAGTCTCCTTTTAAATATATCTCTGCCTACTAGAGTATACTTACCTAATTGCTTAAGGCAGTTTATCGGCAGATAGATATATAATATATATATATAATAGTCTACCTAACGTTATAATAATATCTACTAAACTTAAAAAGAATATTAATAAAGCTATAAAATAAGTAAATAGATATAGAGGCGCTATACCTTTAATATCTAGGTATTATTATTAGCCTACTTTTAGGTAAGTCTCCTTATTAGGTTATAGGATTAGAAATATCTAATATTAAGAAATTATTAATATATTAGCTTAGCTACTAAAGGTAAGCTTAATAAGTAGCTAAAGTTAGCAATAAGCTAGAGTTTTTAAAGAAGCTAGAGATAAGTTTCCTTAAGTTCTAGGTAAAAGATAAAGAGATATCTAGCTAATTCCTAACTATTACTATATTAATAATAAGGAGTTAGGATATCTAGGACTTATCGCTAAAGGAAGTAAGCTTAAAGGCCGATATATTCTATATATACCTATATTAAGAATATAGACTTATATTTAAAGAGATCCTTATAGAGATATAAGATAGTCTTTATTAGAAATATATTAAAGGGTAATATTAATTATTTAATTAATATCTTAGCGATATTAATTTAATATCTCTTTACTTAAATAATATTAAGCATTTATTATAGGTTATTTCCCTTTTATTATTATAAGAGGGCTTAACTTCTCTATAATAAGGTAAGGGTAATAAGGAAGGGGAGCGCTAATCTTTATTAATATTATAATAATAAAGTAATAATTTATTAGATATAATTAAGTCTATAATAATAGCCCTTTAATACCTATTTAACTTTAAGCTATTATAAGAACTTATAGGACTAAAGGTCTAGCTAGAGATTAAGGGGGGGATATAGGATTCTATATAAAGTACCTAAATAGGTATTAACTTATAGGTACCTAAGATATAATAAAGGTATATTTTTTTAATAATAAGGAATTACTTAGCGATACCTAAAGGGGTTCCCTTTAATATTAATATATATTAGATAATACTTTTTATTATTATTAAGGCCTTAATAATATTAAAGTAGATTACTTAAATATAATAGAGTTTAAGGCCTTATATAGATATTATTATTCTTTTAAAGGTAAAGTATTTATAAATAATCTTTTCCTTAAATATAATAAAGTATACCTTTTAATAGAGTTTCTTAATAAAAGTAATACTTAAAAACTTAATAGATTTTTAAAGCTAAAATAATATTATATTAATATTAAAAGGAGCTTATAAAAGGTTATATTAATAAATAAAGACTATAAGTTAATATTTTATTAAATTAAAGATAATATTATATTATCTAGCCTATAATAGATAGATATTATAGGCTTATTAAAGGGCAATATATATTTTAGGTATTATCTTAATAAAGGCTATAATTATAATATTATTAATAAAGATAATAGGAATTATCTTTATTATTATATTAAGTTTAAAATAAAGAGATACTATATAAAGAATAAAGAGAATAAATAAAAAAAGGGAACCTTAAGGTACCTTATAGTCGGTCTAATATACCTCTAATTCTTAGCTATTAAAGTATAGAGATATTATATAATCGGTAAGGTATAAATAAAGCTAATAAAATAACTAAAGGGGAAAGCCTATTTTTTAAAGTATATTAATAAGCTAAATATAAAAGATAATATTAAAAGTATTATTAATATCTAAAAAGAATATGATAATAATACCTTTTACCTCCTAAGTAAAATAAATCTAGTCTATAAAGGAATAAAGGGTAGAGTTAATAAATTACTCTTATTAATTCCTATATTAAATATTATAAAATAGTCTTAATATCTTAATAATATTATAGATATATATAGCTATAATCTTTTCGATAATCTTATTAATAGTCGCTAAAAGTATAATAAGTCGCTAGCTCTTAATATTAGACTTATCTTCCTTATTTAGTTTTAAAATAACTATAGTCTAAATATAATAGAAGAGCTAAGGGAAATACCTTAGCTATTAGCTTATATCTATAATTATAATAACCCTTATAATAAGTTTATCTTAAAGGCTAATAAATATATTATTTAATATAGTATTTATATTTAGTGCTTTTTAGGACCTAACCTCCTTAAGTATCCTTATAACTTTATTTATTAATATTATTTATAAGATAATAAGAAGAGATTAATCTAATATTATTAAGTTAAGGTTAGAAAGATTAAGCGCTAATATTAAGAAGAAAGAGGCTATAAATATAGCTACCTTCTCCCTAAAGTATATATATTATCTACTTTATATCTAAAGCGCTAAGATAAGGTTTAATATAGCTATCTATTAGCTTTTAAGGAAGGCCTATTTAATAATCTTTTAGATCCTTTAAGGGTTTTAAGAGAGGTTATAAAGAATTTAGCGCTAAATAGATTATTAGGTAGCCTAAATAGTCTACCTCTAAGCTTATTATAACTCTTAAAATATAGTCTAGGATACTTTAAAGTAGTTATTTTCCTATATATATATTTAATATAGGCTATAGCTACTATTATATCCTATATAGCTAGATTCTATTAAGTATTTTATAGAGGCCTTCCTTATAATATTAAGATAACCTTAGATATAATATCCTTAATAGCCTAAATAAGCTTATAATAATATACTTTAAGTTCGATAGGGCTATTAAAGGGGCTAGATATAGGAAGCTAATAAGCCTTAATAATAAAGTCTTTTTATTAAAGCTACTTTTAATAAAGTTATAAGGGTTAGGTATTATAGGCCCTTAAGGCCTAGATAATTAGGCCTTAAGGGATATAATTAGATCTAATAAGGGGAATATCTAAAAAGAGCTTATAATAAAGTCCTTTTATAACTTAAAGGAGGTTAATAATTATAATAGTATTATTTTAATATTATATCTTTAACCTTTAAGGAATTATTAAAGAAAGGTTCTAAGCTAAGATAACCTTAAAGAGCTATCTAAAGCTATAGTAAATTCTATCTCCTAGCCCTTAGATAAGGTTATAAAGGTTAAAATTATTAATAAAGAAAGTCTAAGATTAGCTTAAAAGTTAAAGGAGCTTAAAGAATAATAAAGTCTAGGTATAAATAGAAAGGGAAGATAGCGATAATATATAGATAGAGAAGATAATAATACTTAAGGCTAAGTCTATCTTAATCTTAATACTATATTAATCTAAGGATATAAAGTATTAAAGGATATAGAGTATTAATTAATAATATATAACTACTTAATAATATAAATTAGTTATAATAATAATATTATAACCTAAATATCTAAAGTAAGATATTTAATTATTAGTCTATAATAGCTTTTATATATAAATAATATTATATTATTATTAAAGGGCTAAAGTAAGATTATCTTACCTTAGGTTTATATTTTATTATAAGATAGAGAGCTTACTTATAAGGGCGATTTAAGGGATAAAGTAAGTAAAGAGTCCTCTTATTTATCTATAATATTAAAATATTCTTTAAGAGGGCTAAATTAGTTTAGGTCTACCTTCTTTATATTATTAATATAAATATATTCTAGGCTAGCTACTTAGGATTTAAGCACTATCTATAATTAGCTTATTAATTAAGGGGTCTTTAAGGTAATATTATTTATTAAAGGGAAAGTTAAAACCTTAATATTTATATTAAGGAATAAAGTAATATTACCTTATTAACTAATAGTAATTATAAGGCTAGAGGGCTATCCCTATTTCCTTAGTTAGGGATTTAAGGAGATATAGTTCTAAGGGGATAGTAATAAGGGTCTAGTCTAGCTAGTATCTAGACCTTAGAATTATAATAGAATAATAAAGGTTTAAGGTTAGGCTATAAAGGTAGCGCGCGACTTTATCTTTATATTTCTCTACTTAGCGCACTTAAGTGCCCTTAAGTAATACTAGCTATAGCAATTCGCATAATAATGCTATATAGAGTCTTCCCTAATTAAGTATTATATATTCCCTTTATCTTAATGCCTCTAAGAGGCATAAAACTAATAATATAATAACTTTATATAATATTAAGAGATATATCTAAAGCCCTAATAGTTATAATATTATTAAAGTATCGATTACTTATAGAAAGGGGAATAATTAAAGATTATTAAGTAATACTTTAATCCCTAAGTATAGAGATTATTAATACCTTCGATTATAGCTAATAAAATAATCGCTATAGAGATTTTCTTAGCCTTTAAATACTAAAGGATAATAACCTAACTTATTTATATCGCTAGGTTTACCTTCTATATCGCGTTAAGAAGGGTTTCTAGGTCGGTTATAGCTATCTTAGTAATTAAAACGCTAATAGCTATTACCTAAAAGAGCTTTATATAAAGTCTAGCTCCTAGGAAAACTATTAAAAGCTAATTAGCGCTCTTTTTATAGATATATTATACTATAGTTAGACTATTATATATTATCTATTAGTCGCTACTCTAAAGTTATTATATAACTTTAATAGGGCTACCTAATATTATAGCATTAATAATATTAATAATATCCTTATTTAATCGGTAGTTATTAGTCTTATAGGAGTTAGTAGAAAGGGTAATTATAAGCTTATAAGGAGAGCGGGAGGGTTTAGTTAGTATAATATCGGTTAGGTATTAAATTAATATTAGAGTAATACTATTAGGATAGTTATTAATAATATTAATAATATTAATTTTCTTTTCGAGGTATATTAAAGAGGCTATATCGATATATTATCGATCCTCTATTATAGCGAGGATATACTCGAGACTAATAAAGATAGCTTAAAGGGCATTTTTATAATATTAATATAAATTCTTAAAGTCCTTAATAAATCTAGGAGTTAAGGTCTAGCTATTAATAGGCAGTAATAATTAGGTTATTAATAAAGGGGTATATAAGGTTCCTAATAATAGAGGTAAGGTTTTTATTATAGATTACCTCCTAATGCTACCCTAACCTCTATAGGGTCGTCCCCCTAATTGCGCTATAATCTCTAGGTATAATCGAGGGTATTAAATTATATAGAAGTATTAATTTATATTTTAGTAATAGTTTTAGGCCGCTATAGATAAAAGACTTAGATTAGCTATAGAGGTTAGACCTTTATTTTAGTTATTAGTTAATTAGTTAGATATATACCTTTAGTTAGTTAATTAAATATATACCTTTAGTTAATTAATAAAAAGTACTAATTAAAACTAACTAACTAATTAGTTAGTTAGTTAGTTAGTTAATTAACTAACTAAAATTATAACCCTACTTTAAAGTCATCCTAATATTATAGGGAGGGCCCCTATAAAATACCTAATAGAATCTAGCTATATAAGATATAATAGCTACTATAGCCTATACTAAATATATATAGGAAAATAACTACTTTAAAGCCTCTTAGATTATATTATAAGAGTTATAATAACCTTAGAGGTAGACTATTTAGGCCGCTTAGCGATCTATTTAGCGCTAAATACTTTATAATCTCTCTTAAAACCCCTAAGGGATCTAAAAGATCGCTAAATAGGCCTACCTTAAGAGCTAGTAGATAGCTATATTAAACCTTATCCTAGCGCTTTAGATACTAAATAGATAATATATATACTTTAGGGAGAAAGCGGCTATACTTATAGCTTCTTTCTTCCTAATATCTATACCTAATCTCTTAGATCTCGACTTAATAATATTAGACTAACCTCCCCTTATTATCTTATAGACTATATCGATAGATAAGGTTATAGGGATATTAAAGGAGGTTAGGTCCTAAAAGGCACCTAGCGCTAATATTATATTAAATAGTATATTTATTAGCTTATAAGATAAACTTATCGCTAAGGTTATTATAATTATAGATATTAGCTAATAGCTTAAATATTTCCTTTAGCTCTTTTATTATATTTAGACTATAATTATTCTAAAATTAAATAAAGAAGATAAATCTAGTATTAAGAGCTAGCGACTTATTATACTTTTAGCGACTATTAATAAGATTATTAAAAAGATTATAGCTATATATTATTATTATTTATTATTACTTAATAGAGCTTAAATAGACTATTTAAGGCTAAAGTTAGGAGATTAACTAAGAAAACCTAAAAAGGGAAAAACCTAATCTAAAGGTTAGATATAAGTTAATATATTCTTATAGGGGATATAGATTAGTCTTATTATTAAGATTATATACTTAAGGTTATAGCTTAAGGAAATAATTAATAAGTTTACTCCTTATTAAGAGTATAAATTCTTATCCTAATATAAGGGGGCCTTAAGATATTTAAGTTATTTAAAGTCTTAATATTAATCTAAATATACTCTACTTTTAAGCTAAGTATATCTTATTTATTAAGTCTATTAGCTTAATATTATAGATAATAAATAAGTCTTAGTCTCGTTTTAAGTATACCTTTACTTATTAAAGTATACTTATTTAATTACTCTTAAAGTCTTAATATTAATCTAAATATACTTTACCTTTAGGCTAAATATACCTTACTTATTAAGTCTATTAGTTTAATATTATAGATAATAAATAAGTCTTAGTCTCCTTTTAAGTATACCTTTATTTACTAAAATATATTTATTTAATTACTCTTAGAGTTCTAATATTAGTCTAAATATATTTTACCTTTAGGCTAAATATACTTTATTTATTAGATCTATTAGCTTAATATTATAAATAATAGGTAAGTCTTAATATCTTTTTAAATATACCTTTACCTATTAGAATATATTTATTTAATTATTTTTAGAGTTTTAATATTAATCTAAATATATTTTACCTTTAAGTAAAGTATACTTTATTCTTAGCTAGGTATTAAATTAAAGGTATTAGCTATAGGCGCTAGCTAGGTAGCTATTAATAGCCCTATTAGCTAGTAGCTAGTTATTTACTTATTTAGCTATAAAACCCCCTTTTCTTTTCTTCTCTCTCTCTTTCTTTTCTTTCTTTCTTTATCTCTTATTATCTCTTCCTATTAATAAGTCTTACTTACCTTAGCTATCTCGCTACTTTATATTAGGTAGCTAATATTAAGATATCTATTTAACTTTATAATAATCTCTAGCTAACCTTTATTATAATATATTAATTCTCCTTTATCTATTATATCTTCTCTTAATAATAATAATAATAATAATAATATCTTTATACCTTTATTATTATTATTAAGATATCTATTTATATAGAGATTATAATAGCTATTATAAATCTCTTTTATTTTAGTCTAATATAATATTAATATTATTAAAATATTAAGGAATTTAAATTTCTTTATTTATATTACCCCCTTTAATAAAGTAAAGGTAAATACTTTAAATATAATTATAATATTAATATCTAGATCGATAAATATCTATATTATTAGCTATAAAGGGGACTATATCGCTAAATAAGTTTACCTTAATATTAAGCTAACTTTAAATTAAATATTAATTAATAATAGGGTTTTAATATAATATTAAAGGTATTTAATATATAGGAAATATTAAAGGCTATCTAATAGGTTATATTAAATAAAGTTATAGCTAATAAGCTATATAAAGAAGAGCTTAAATACCTTATTAAAAATATAGCTAAATATAAGACTAAAGTAATTAAGATTACCTATAATCTTATTCCTATAAATAGGATTTATTATATTAATCCTTATATTACTATTATAATAGCTTTCCCTTCCTTTAATAAAGATTAAAAGCTAATAAGTTCTTAAGATATTATTATATTAATATTAGTTATTAACTTTAATAAATTAAGATTAAGTTAGATAATAATAATAATATTATTATATTAACCTTAGCGATACCCTTATATTATTATCTCTATCCTTACCTTATCCTTATTATTATTATTAGCGATAATAAATTTAAAATTAAGGTATTTTATATTAAGGTTAATAATAGTTTATATATAGAGATTTATATACTTAATCTAGCTATTATTATTAATATTAATTAAGTTAGGTAAGGAATAAATAATATATTAATAATATATTAATACTTAATAGCTATATTAGCTTAATATTAATAATATAGTAAAAGGAGATAATAATAGCGATAGAATTAAATTATATTATTAAAAGTCTAAAGATAGAATAAGCCTAAAGGTCAATAAATTCTCTATATTAATATTTATTAATATAAAGTAAAGGATAATAATAGATAGATATATAATATATATATATAATAGTTTACTTAATATTATATTAATATTTATTAATATAAAAGACTAATAACTATTAATTAAGTAAAGATATTATTAATACTATTAATATTATAATATTAAGTAGCCTTATTAAAGCGATATAATAACTTTAAAGTAGTAATTAATAGATAATATATAATACCTTAGCTATAATATAGCTTATTTATAAAAAGAATATTAATTAGCTCTTAATAGTTTTCCTTAAAGCTAGAGTCTATAAGAAACTCTTTTAGGTAATAGCTATTAATATTCTAACCGCTAAGATAGCTATAACTAACCTTAAAACCCTCTTTAATATAATATAAAAGGTAAACCTAATAATATAAATATATTAGGTTATTATCCTTTAGTATTTAAAGGCTAAGAAAATCTCTATAGCGATTATTTTATTAGCTATAATCGAAAGCATTAATAATCTCTATACTTAAGGATTAAAATACTATTTAATAATCTTTAATTACTCCCTTTTCTATAAATAATTAATACTTTAGTAATATTATAATTATTAAGGCTTTAAATATATCTCTCGATATTATATAAAGTCGCTATATTATTAATTCTATATTTTATAGAGGTATTAAGATAAAGGGGATATATAATACTTAATTAAGGAAGACTTTATATAATATTATTATATACATTATTATAGCTAATATTACTTAAGTATATTTAAGTACCTTAAGTAAAATAATATAAAGATAAAGTTATATATTACCTTTATAGCTTAACCTTAGACCTTTATTATTCTATAGATATTATAATTCTAAGGTCTAGATATTAGCTAGACTAGACTTTTATTATTATCCCTTTAAAACTATATCTCTTTAAACCCTTAATTAAGGAAAAAAAGGATAACCCTTTAGCCTTATAATTACTATTAGCTAATAAAGTAGTATTACTTTATTCCTTAATATTAATATTAAGGTCTTAACTTTCCCTTTAATAAATAATATTACCTTAAAGACCCTTTAATTAATAAGCTAATTATAGATAATATTTAAATCTTAAGGGGCTAGCTTAAAATATATTTATATTAATAATATAAAGAAGGTAGACTTAAATTAATTTAGCCCCTTTTAAGAATATTTTAATATTATAGATAAATAAAAGGACTCCTTACTTACTTTATCCCTTAAATTACCTTTATAAATAGGCTTTCTATTTTATAATAGAATATAAACCTAAGATAAAATAATCTTATTTTAGCCCTTAAATAATAATATAATATTATCTATATATAAAAGCTACTATAGATAAATAATAAAATATCTTACTTTAGATACTTAAGTTATAATATTATTATTATAATTAATTTATATTATTAAGTAATTATTTATTATTAATTAATACTTTATATCCTTTAATACTTTATATCTTTAAATTAATATAATATTAAGGTTAAGATAGACCTAGCCTTAAGTATTATTATCTTTTCTATCTATATATTATCGCTACCTTCCTTTTTTATTTATATTTAGACCTTATTATTCCTTAAGCTCTTTTAACTCTTAAGCTAACTTTAGACTATCCTTATTAATAACTTTAACCTCTATAACCTTATTTAAGGCCTAAGAGATAGAATTTATTATACCTTAAAATAGCTCCTTAAAGTTATCTTAGCTTAAAACCTTTTTTTAATAATTCCTTAAGGGTTAAAGATATAGCGCTAGAATAATATTATTATAATTATTAACCTCCTTTAAGTTATAAAATAACTTTATTATAAACTCCTTTAAGATATCCCCTTTATTAAATCTAACTATATTCCTTAAGGTTTAATTATATAGGCCTTAAGGGCCTATAATATTTAACCCTTATAGCCTTATTAAAAGTAACTTTAATATAAAGACCTTACTATTAAGGCCTATTAGCTTTTAATACCTAGCCCCCTTTATAGCTTTATTAAGCTTAAAGTATATTACTATAAGCTTATTTAAGCTATAAAGGATATTATCTCTAAGGTTATCTTAATATTATAGGGAGGGCCCTTATAAAATACCTAATAGAATCTAGCTATATAGGATATAATAGCTATTATAGCCTATATTAAATATATATAAGAAAATAACTACTTTAAAGCCTCTTAGATTATATTATAGGAGTTATAATAAGCTTAAAGGTAGATTATTTAGGCTACTTAATAGTCTATTTAGCGCTAAACTCTCTATAATTTCTCTTAAAACCCCTAAGGGATCTAAAAGATCGCTAAGTAAGCTTACCTTAAGAGCTAATAGATAGCTATATTAAACCTTATCTTAGCGCTTTAAATATTAAATAGATAATATATATACTTTAGGGAGAAAATAGCTATATTTATAGCTTCTTTCTTCCTAATATTAGCGCTTAATCTCTTAGATCTTAACTTAATAATATTAGACTAACCTCCCTTTATTATCTTATAGACTATATTAATAGATATAGTTATAAAGATATTAAAGGAAGTTAGGTCCTAAAAGGTATTTAGCGCTAATATTATATTAAATAATATACTTATTAGCCTATAAGATAAATTTATTATTAAGGTTATTATAATTATAGATATTAGCTAATAACTTAAGTATTTCCTTTAGCTCTTTTATTATATTTAAATTATAGTTATTTTAAAATTAGATAAAGAAAATAAGTCTAGTATTAAAAGCTAGCGATTTATTATACTTTTAGCGACTATTAATAAGATTATCGAAAAGATTATAGCTATATATATCTATAATATTATAGAAATATTAGGATTACTTTATAATACCTAATATAAGAATTAATAAAGGTAATCTATCGATTTTACTTTTTATTCCTTTATAGACTAGATCTATTTTATTTAAGAGGCTAAAGGTATTATTATAATATTCTTTTTAGATATTAATAATATATTTAATATAATCTATTATATTTAGCTTATTAATATATTTTATAAAATAGGCTTCCCCCTTTAATTACTTTATTAGCTTTAATTATACTTAATAGACTATATAATATCTCTATACTTTAATAGCTAAGAGTTAGAGATATATTAAATTAACTATAAAATACCTTAAAGTTCCCCCTTTTTATTTATTCTTTTTATTTTTTATATAATATCTCTTTATTTTAAACTTAAAGTAATAATAAAGATAATTCTTATTGCCTTTATTAATAATATTATAATTATAGCTTTTACTAAAATAATATTTAAGATATATATTACCCTTTAATAAGCCTATAATATCTATTTATTATAGGCCTAATAATATAATATTATCTTTAATTTAATAAAATATTAACTTATAATCTTTATTTATTAATATAACCTTTTATAAGCTCCCTTTAATATTAATATAATATTATTTTAACCTTAAGAATCTATTAAGTTTTAAGGTATTACTTTTATAAGGAAACTTTAATAAAGGGTATACTTTATTATATTTAAAGAAAGGATTATTTATTAATACTTTACCCTTAAAAGAATAATAATATCTATATAGGGCCTTAAACTCTATTATATTTAGGTAATCTACCTTAATATTATTAAGGCCTTAATAATAATAAGAAATATTATTTAATATATATTAATATTAAAGGAAACCCTTTTTAATATCGCTAAGTAATTTCTTATTATTAAAAAAATATACCTCTATTATATCTTAAATACCTATAAGTTAATACCTATTTAGATACTTTATATTAAATTTTATATCCCTCCCCTTAATCTCTAGCTAGACCTTTAGTCTTATAGGTTCCTATAGTAGCTTAAAGTTAAATAGGTATTAAAGGGCTATTATTATAGATTTAATTATATTTAATAAATTATTACCTTATTGCTATAATATTAATAAAGACTAGCGCTCCCCTTCCTTATTATCCTTACCTTATTATAAAAAAGTTAAGCTTTTTTATAATAATAAGGAAGAAATAACCTATAATAAAAGCTTAATATTATTTAAATAAAGAGATATTAAATTAATATAGCTAAGATATTAGCTAGATAATTAATACTACCCTTTAATATATTTTTAATAAAGACTATCTTATACCTCTATAAAGATCTCTTTAAATATAAGTCTATATTTTTAATATAGGCCTATATACAATATATTAGCCTTTAGGCTTATCTCCTTTAGCGATAAATCTTAGATATCCTAACTTTTTATTATTAATATAATAATAATTAAGAATTAGCTAGATATCTCTTTATCTTTTATTTAAAACTTAAAGATATTTATCTCTAGCTTCTTTAAAGACTCTAGCTTATTATTAATTTTAGCTATTTATTAAATTTACTTTAAGTAATTAAGCTAGTCTATTAATAGTTTCTTAATATTAGATATTTCTAGTCTTATAACTTAATAAGGAGACTTACTTAAAAATAGGCTAATAATAATACTTAAATATTAGAGGTATAATACCTCTATATCTATTTACTTATTTTATAGCTTTATAAATACTCTTTTAGGTTTAATAGATATTATTATAATATTAAGTAGACTATTATATATATATATTATATATCTATCTATTATTATCCTCTATTTTATATCGATAAATATTAATATAATATTAGGTAGACTATTATATATATATATTATATATCTATTTATTATTATCCTTTACTTTATATTAATAAATATTAATATAATATTAAATAGACTATTATATATATATATTATATATTTATTTATTATTATCCTTTACTTTATATTAATAAATACTAATATAATATTAAGTAAACTATGATATATATATATATTATATATCTATCTATTATTATCCTTTACTTTATATTAATAAATATTAATATAAAGAATTTAGACTTTTAATAATATAATTTTATTCTATTATTATTATTATCTCTTTTTATTATATTATTAATATTAAGCTAATATAGCTATTAATTATTAATATATTATTAATATATTATTTATTCCTTACTTAACTTAATTAATATTAGTAATAATAGCTAGATTAAGTATATAAACCTTTATATATAAATTATTACTAACCTTAATATAAAGTATCTTAATCCTAAACTTATTATCGCTAATAATAATAATAAGGATAAGGTAGGGATAGAGATAATAATATAAAGGTATTATTAAGGTTAATATAATAATATTATTATTATTATCTAATTTAATCTTAATTTACTAAAGTTAATAATTAATATTAATATAATAATATCTTAAAAACTTATTAGCTTTTAATCTTTATTAAGGGAAGGGAAAGCGATTATAATAATAATATAAAGACTAATATAATAAATTATATTTATAAGAATAGGCTTATAGGCAATCTTAATTACTTTAATCTTATATTTAGCTATATTTTTAATAAAGTATTTAAGCTCCTCTTTATATAGTTTATTAGCTATAACCTTATTTAATATAATCTATTAGATAGCTTTTAATATTTCCTATATATTAAATACCTTTAGTATTATATTAAAAACCTATTATTAATTAATATTTAATCTAAAGTTAGCTTAATATTAAGGTAAACTTATTTAATAATATAGTCCCCTTTATAGCTAATAATATAGATATTTATTAATCTAGATATTAATATTATAATTATATTTAAAATACTTACCTTTATTTTATTAAAGGGGGCAATATAGGTAAGGAAACTTAAACTCCTTAATATCTTAATAATATTAGCGCTATATTAGATTAAGGTAAGGGAGACTTATAATAGCTACTATAATCTCTATATAAGTAAATATCTTAATAATAATAATAAAAGTATAAAGATATTATTATTATTATTATTATTATTATTAAAAGAAGATATAATAAATAGGGGAGAATTAATATATTATAATAAAGGTTAGCTAGAAATTATTATAAAGTTAGATAGATATCCTAGCGCTAGCTACTTAATATAAGGTAATAAGGTAGCTAAAGTAAGTAAGACTTATTAATAGGAGGAGGTAATAAAAGATAAAGAAAAAAAGAAAAAAGAAAGAAAGAAAGAAAGAAAGGAAGGGGTTTTATAGCTAAATAAGTAAGTAGCTAGCTATTAGCTAATAGGGCTATTAATAGCTACCTAGCTAGCGCTTATAGCTAATACCTTTAATTTAATACCTAGCTAAGAATAAAATATACTTTACTTAAGGGTAGAATATATTTAAATTAATATTAAAACTCTAAGAGTAATTAAATAAATATATTTTAATAAATAAAGGTATATTTAAAAAGAGACTAAGACCTATTTATTATCTATAACGCTAAGCTAATAGACCTAATAAATAAGGTATATTTAGCTTAAAGGTAAAATATATTTAGATCGATATTAGAATTTTAAGAGTAATTAAGTAAGTATATTTTAATAAGTAGAGATATATTTAAAAGGAGACTAAGACTTACCTATTATTTATAATATTAAGCTAATAGACTTAATAAATAAGGTATATTTAGCTTAAAGGTAAAGTATATTTAAATTAATATTAGAACTCTAAGAATAATTAAGTAAGTATACTTTAATAAATAAAGGTATATTTAAAAAGAGACTAAGACTTACCTATTATCTATAACGCTAAGCTAATAGACTTAATAAATAAGGTATATTTAGCCTAAGGGTAGAATATATTTAGATTAATATTAAGACTTTAAATAACTTAATACCTTATTTAAGGCCCCTTATATTAGGATAAGAATTTATATTCTTAATAGGGAGTAAGCCTATTAACTATTTCTTTAAGCTATAACCTTAAGTATATAGTATTAATAGTAAGACCGATCCCTATTCCCTATAAGAATATATTAACTTATATCTAACCTTTAGATTAGGTTTTTCCCTTTTTAGGTTTTCCTAGTTAATCTCCTAACTTTAGCCCTAAATAGTCTATCTAGGCTCTATTAGGTAATAATAATAATTATATTTAGATTAATATTAAGACTTTAAGAATAATTAAATAAATATACTTTAATAAAAAGTAGAGATATATTTAAATAAAGATTAAGACTTATTTATTATCTATAATATTAAGCTAATAGATTTAATAAGTAAGGTATATTTTACTTAAAGGTAAAATATATTTAAATTAATATAAAGACTTTAAGAGAAATTAAATAAATATACTTTAATAAAGGGTAGAGATATATTTAAATAGAGATTAGGATTTATTTATTATTTATAATATTAAGCTAATAGACTTAATAAATAAGGTTTACTTTACTTAAAGGTAGAATATACTTAAATTAATATTAAGACTTTAAGAATAATTAAGTAAATATACTTTAATAAAGAGTAGAGGTATACTTAAATAAAGATTAAGACTTATCTATTATTTATAACGCTAAGCTAATAAACTTAATAAATAAGGTATATTTTATTTAAAGCTAGAGTATATTTAGATTAATATTAAGACGCTAGAAATAACTTAAATACCTAAGAGACCCCTCTAACGCTAAGATAAAATATTATACTCTTAATAGAGAGCGAGCCTATTAATTATTTCTTTAAGTATTAAAGATATATATTAAGCTTATTATATATATATATATAACCTGGGGCTAGGAGCCCTACTTATCCTTATAGCTGCCGGCTAGCTACCTATACTAATATATAGTAACCTCCTAACCCCTGACTTTAATATTAAGCTATAACCTTAGGTATATAATATTAATAATAAGACCGATCTTTATCCCCTATAAGATTATATTAACTTATATCTAACCTTTAAACTAGGTTTTTCCCTTTTTAGGTTTTCTTAATTAATCTTCTAACTTTAGCCCTAAATAGTCTATTTAGGCTCTATTAAGTAATAGTAAATATATTAACTTATATTTAACCTATAGATTAGGTTTTTCCCTTATTTTAGGTTTTCCTAGTTAATCTTCTAACTTTAGCTTTAAATAGTCTATTTAAGCTTTATTAAGTAATAATAAATAATAATAATATATATATATATTATATATATATATTTATTATATTATATATAAGTAATATATAGTATATTCTATAAATAGAATATACTAATTAGTCCCTTTAATTAGTCCTTTAGTTAATTAGTTAATTTAGCCCTTTTTTTAGTCTTTAGTTAATTAGTCTAATATATACCTTTAGTTAGTTAGTTTAGGACTTACTTTTAGTTAGTTTAATAAAAGCCTAGATTAAAACTAACTAACTAATTAATTAATTAGTTTATTAGTTTTAATTTAGACTAAAATTATAACCTTAAATAGGGGGAACTAAGAAGCGAAATAAAGGGAACTATATTATTAGATTTCTATTAAGATAATTCTAACCTTCTTAATAGTTATTCTTCCCTTTTAACTTAATAATTATTTTAATATGCCTTAGAATATATTCTATTTATCGCTACATCTTCTCTTATAGTAAGTCTCCTTAAGAAGCCTTCTAAGTAGTAATTATATCTAGCTAGTTTTTTATCGCCCCTTTTTTTATAGTTAATCTCTTTATCTAAGCCTAAGTTAGCTCTATAGCATTAAGGTTAAGAGAGTTAATATATTAAAGTAGCTACTAGACCTTATAGAAGTTAAAGACTTATTGCTAAATATAGTAATTATATATAGGAGCCTTATCTTCTTAGATAAGCGTTTTTAGCTAGGCTTATTTATAATCTTTAATAAATAGAAAGAGCTTTAGAATTAAAATCTTAGTCTAATATTAATATTAATTAATTCCCTTACCTTTCTAATATAAGAGCTAATTAATCTTCTAATTTTAATGCTATTAGAGTTTTAAGCTAGGTAAGCCGCGAAGGCTAAGATAGCCTATCTAGGTCTTAAGCTCCTATTTCTCGCGGGCTAGGGGTTTAAGCTCTTTATTTATCTTCTTAACTATAGTCTTAGCGGCCCTCTTCTCTTAGGTAGTCTTTAGGCTCTAGTAATAATAAGGACCTTTTATATTATATAAAAAATAGCATTAGAATATAAATTTAGAAGAGCCTTTCTATCTCTCGCGGATATAGCTCTTTATAAAAGCTTCTTTAAGCTAGCGCTATATATAATAGCTGCCTCTTTAATAAAGTAAGATAATAGAAGTTTTATTAGACTAAATAATATCTTTTTAGTCTTCTAAGGTCTAGTCTTAATAATTAAGGCATTAATAGAGTTATTCTATTTTTATCTTCTTCGTTAATTTAGGCTTCCTTATAAGCTTAGTCTTTTAGAAGCTAATAGTCTTAAGGATCCTCTAAACTATAGTTTAAGAAATAGAGATACCGCTAGAGTAGAGCTCGTTAGCAATATTAGTATATATTTTTTCCCGCCTATACCGGTTATATTAAACCTTAGCTAAAATTTACTACTTATTTTCCTTAGTCTACTTAGCTAGCCGGCCGGACCTTAGGGCATCCTTAAGAAATAATTAGCCGCTAGTTTAGGTTAAATCCGCGCTTTATTGCCTTAGCATATATATAGTTAATATACTAGGGAGAGATTTTAAGGATAGCCGCTACTTTAGCAGTTATTTTCCCGCTATAAGGAGCTTTAAGCCTAACTATAAGGGCATAGGTCGCAATATTATAGTTCGGGGCTATTATTAGGTTACATAAATAGACTTCCTATTAGGTCGAATTAAGAGGGGAAGATTACCTAAGAAAATAGCTAGCATTATCCCCGCACCTATTATTATAGCCAGGGCCCCTATTATATAACCCCTGCTAGGGCCCCCTGCCGGGACATGACTTTTAAATGCTATATCTATAATAATAATATAATTAAGAAAGTTCTTTTTAATTACCCTTTTATATATAAGCTTATATAAGCCCTTTAAATATAATAGCTTAATTATTATTATATATATTTATTTAATTATATAAGGAGGAATATCTTAAAGTATACTTAAGTTTATTAATAAAATTTTATAAATCTAAGATTAATATATATTTACCTACTTTAAGGAGTTAATATATATTCAGGGCGCTGCCCCCGGTACCACCACTGATCCTCGAAACCATTATCAACTGTCATCATCGCGGTAGCGAGGGACTGTATCTCTATAGCACGACTTCGTGCTTGATCATCGAAATATGTGCCATGGTTGGGGTCATCGATAGGCTCGTCCAGGGATGCATGTAACGGCGATGAAGCCACTGTCCAGGGCATGTCTTCCTCGCCGAAGCGGTATTCCGAAGGCAAAGCAGGAAGAGCTTTAGATAGTTGGGGTGGCGACCTCCGCCGGGGAAGTGCTGTGGCCATCATTGGTTCAGGCTCCGCGTCCCAGGGACTGTCGTTGAAAGGCGGTGGAGCAGAGTTGCCCCTGTTTCTCCCTGCCGCGCCCCTTCCACTCGCCCTTGACGGAGAACGTGATCGCGACTGCTCGGGGCCCATCGCAAGTCCCGACTCTGCGGCGTGCGGGTAAACTACTGCATGTGCCTGCTCCGTATGTGTCGGCGCCGTGAGCCCCGCTGAGGGGAGCACTTGGGCCTGATGGTGGCAATAATGATAATGGTGGTGGTTCTGGCAAGAGCAAGGACAGTATTGCTGCGGGAACGAGTCTCGAGAACGATCGCCGGTCAAGAAATTGGTTGTGGACGGAATACGACGACGAGGGCGCAGACCCTGCGACATGTATGTCAAGTGGCGCGCCCGGGTGGTATGCCATGCCACTCCGAGTTCGACGTGTACGTAGAACCCAGGTCTGTGGGCCGGGCCGGACTGTTGCGCATCGAGCGCCATTGTAGGGAGAAGCCGGTGATAGAAGCGCCAGGTCGATCGCGGGTTTCGTGTCGCCGAGACGTCGGTGCGATGAATTGTACGGAGCACGAAGTGGCGCTAGATTGCTAATGTGAGGACGCGGTCGAACATTTGGCGCCGGCAAGCCTGTCTGCAATGCGGGTTGTTGCTTGGGGATATCGCGGTATCGCGGACGGGATGAGAAAAGAGACGGAACCGTCGTGGCGACAAAGGCGCCGAGAGTGACAACCCCCGCGGTGAAGGAGCAGGAGCATGCTGCCTTGGCAGCATTGCTGACCTTGCACTGCCGCAAGGGATCCCCAACTTAGGCGTCCATGGCGTCGGCCCAACAGGCGACCGGCGCTGAATCATCCCCTGCTGGATGGTCGTTATTATTAGCACACGCAGGTTTGTTTCGTTGAAGGGGGGGGGGTGCCCCGACCAAGCACCCATCACTGCCGTTGTCTTCCGGCGAGTGCTGCAGCAATGCCGGACGTGTGGGAGGAACATGGTGACGGCTTTTGCGACAGATGGACCTTTTTGGTCATTCAGCTGCGCATGTACGGACTATTCCGGGACCTGCATATGAGAGGCAATGAAGCGCGATCGAGGACTGATGACGGCGGCCTCACCTCCACCAGTTCGCCATTCACCTCTGCGAGGAGCAACGTACCGCATCGTCCAGCAAAAGTCTGCTGCGGTTTGTAGCTGTATGTCTTGTAACAGTTCCGATGCCTATACTTGGTGCTCGGGTTGTGCTGAGCCGTTCCAACGCTCCCCCTATCCTGACTATAGTTACGAAGTACCACGGTCCTCAGGCCGAGTTTGCGTTAGAAGCACCTGCAGCCTTTGCGTCGGTCTCCGCTCCGCCGTTGCCATCCTCCCAAAACCTCGCAGTCTGGCTGCTGTGTCCTCGGGAAAGACCCCAAAGATCAAAGGGGTCCACCACGGTCTGCCAAAATGGGCGCGGATCCTTGAACCCGGGGCCTTCCACCTCGGCCACGCCGTCCTGGGCCAAGTATATGGTGTTGCTGCAAGGCAGATAGCGTCTGGGATGACGGGCATTGAACAGAACGCAATTGCAGACCATGACGGAGGCTTCGAAAACGTAAAAGAACCATTCGTATCGAATGATGGGAGACATGGACATGGAGTCGAACCCTGGGTCGCGGAAGTTGAGCTGCGCAATGCTAAAATACTCAACGATGCGGTATATGGTTCGCACCAAGATGAGGCCGGTGCTCACATAAAGAGTCACCAGAGGTGCACACAATCGCGGGCTCTTGATCCCCTGCTCACTGCACCGGCGGTGAAAGAGCGCGGCAAGCAGAATGAAGCAGCTTATAACAAAGATTTGGATCAGGAGCGACGCCTTGATAAGAGCATGTCCGGCGGCCATCTCGCCGTCGCTCAGCGATTGGTTAGCCGAGTACGATGCGCCCCATCCGTTAAGCGCCTCGACGATCGCCGAGACAAAGCCAAATGTCGTAAGAACACGGCCAGGGTGAAGCGGTGACAGGTAGGGCACGTAGTAGAGAATCCGTCCCAGAACGTGGTAGTTTTGCAGTTCAAGCAGCGGTCTGTCAATCCCGGTCAGTGTTAACTGTCCCCAGCATACTCTGTTCACTGTGGCGAGCGTGGGGAAAAGGAAGGAGCCAACTCACGGCGCGGCATAGGTGATGCAGATGCTGGCGATGTACACGTTGAGGTTGTCGTAGTGGAAAGCCCCATACTCGCGCAGGGCAAAGCCGGCGACGAAGAGGAGGCAGCAAAAGGGAAACAGCGGCGTCAGCTTCCAGCACTTATAGCGGCTAGTCATTACCACCGTCAGCGTACGACAAAGCACAGGCGCACGTTTGCGGAAGGGGTTATCAGTCCTACCAAGCCTGCCAAGTGTGCAACACGCCCGAGAAGAGGAAGGCAATAGCGAAGAAGATGGCGGCTCCCTTGTTCGGGGCATAGAAGAAGTAGCTCCCGTCGACTGTAGGGCCTTTGTTAGCTTGGGAGCAAGCCCGCCCGCCAACCCGGGATCCCAGGGGTCAAGAGCCTACCGTATCGCCCGTCGGACATGACTACTGGTATTATTTATTCGAGGGCACGAACGAGTTCGCTTGCTGACTCTGGATGGATCTTCTACCAACAGGACCGCATCCGACACTCGAATACTATATATTCTTCAAGACGTGCACGATGTTGTTGACTTACATCCTTGCTCTCATCACTTCGTGCTAGCGGCCGTATAGGTCGTATCGGGCAGATGCGAGATGCGAGAGCCGGCCGCCCCACCCCATGGGTAACGCCACTTTCGTGTTGCCCGTGTTGCGACGCCTCCAACTGACGACGAGACCAGGGCGCGTTGCCCCATCTTTCAAGGGTGCCTTCCCTGCTTGCATGGTGGCTTTCCGATGTCCGGGCCGCAAGGCAGGAAAGGCGCTCGGCACAAGAGGATCCTTGTCGGACGCGAAATACGAATGGAACAGCCCAGTAGGCACCTGCATCCACCTGCCGCCAACGCCGGCTTGCTTCCCGGCCTCGTTCACTGAACAAGTACTCGTACCTGATGTTGTCCTCCCTCTCCGAATGGTCGCTCTGCAGGAACAGTACTACCCCTCCCAAGGTGGACACCGCGATATCTCTGGCGCGTCGCGAAACCGATCGAGGGCGGCAGCGGAAGTCCATGAGAGATACAGACCGCGGCGCGGTCAAGTCCCTCGAGCAGCCGGAGGATGTGACGGGGTTGGTCAACCTCGCAGTGTGCGTCTGTCCTGTGTTCGCCAGCGCTCTTTCGTCTTCCTGCCCCCACAGAACCAGATACTTCATCGGTCAAGGCAACTGATGCGGGTGGACTGCGCTGTGTGTTCGTCGGGCTTGTTTGCAGTAACGACGGCTATCGCATCCCGGCCCTTCTCCCGGAGAGTCCCTCGGTCGTGGCAGCAATTACGAAAGCGCGAGAGCTGCTGCATCGTCATCGTCGTCGTCGTCGTCAGTCCAGTCACTCATTTCACCGGCTGAGTAGTCCCATTGTACGGGGATATGTTGGCCTCCCTCTCCGTAGCCTTCCAGTCGTCCCCGCCACTCTCCAGCGCATATTTTCGCTGCGACTTTGAGCATCAAAGTGATCAATTGTGTCGGAGGCCCGAGCAATAGTTCGCACGTCTTGGAAAGAAGCGAAAGCGGAAGCCTCTTCACTGACCCACCTCTGTCAGGGCCGGGTTTGAGGTGGAAGTGCCCGGCCAATCCTCCAGTGGCATCAGCCTCCGCGTGGATATGTCGACTCTTCCCCCCAGCATCGCGGCGCCTAGCTCGCAAACGCGATACTGCGACGCTCGTAGAGTCGCCCATGTCTTCGTTCGATGACTCCATGTCGAAAAACTCGTCGCACCCAGTCGACTGTCGTGACGCGTTGCCGCAGGATCCAGAGCGCCCACACATATGAGTGTCGTCATTGCTGGCAGAATTGTCGTCGTCATATGTAGAAGAATGGGGTAGATGTGTGCATGACCCATGCGGCGACGAACAACCCGGCGTGCAGGACGATTTGAGGGATTCAATGCTATGGAAGGAATCGTAAGACCCCGCTTGAGACGGTTCCGGAGACGGCTCGGCGAACTTCTCAGTTGCATGGGTAGGGGCGAGCTCAAGCGGCGACGGAAGCATGCAACGCAGGTCCGCCGGAGTTGTATACGAGCGAGTCACGCGAAAGCTTGGTGTGTACTCTAGCTCGGCGCTTTGCCAACCATGCACATGCAGATCAGTATGCGTAGACGGTGAGATTACGGCACTGTCTTGTCGCAACTGCGAGGGCAAGCATGGCGCAAGCACTTGCCGGTCGGAGGCGCTTGGAGGGTGTCGACACCTGGAACGTCCGCAATCCGAATCCTCCTCCACATGCCCCGACGGAGGCGACGATGCACTGGCACGGACCGCCGGAGCACAAGTCCCAATTTGCCCAGGTGGTTGCATCGTGCCGGCGGGATCCAAGAGTAGCCGGGGTGTCCAAGGCCGCTTCTTGGCAGGCTCGGCGTGCGATTGCGGAAGCGCGACAGTGAAGGACCGCCGGAATGGGCATCGGGTCTTCTCGAATTGGAGAGCGTTGGCAAGGACATCTCGAAAGATGCGCGCCTGTACGCGCTCGTCGGGGGTGGACACTGGGAGCTCGATTCTCCAATACGCGGGCCGCCGAATCTGGAGAACAAATTTGCTATCGTCCTCGTCCACGCACCAGCACTGGCTCTTGGGCAGTATGGGCTGCAGGGCTGATCCGCAGCTCAGAAAGGCGACGGAGCCGGGAGCGCGGTAGACGCGGAAAGCCCCTGTCACACGTATCAGTATCAGGTTGCCCAGCGTCCAGGAAGGGCGGCCGAGATTTTACCGACGGCAATGATGCGCTCCAGCGAGCACGTCCACGGCAATGTGCCGGCATTGTTCCCAGCAGCAGCCAGACCCTCGATGTCTTCGGCATCACGCGCGCGTCTGGCATGCGCCTCGAATGATATGATCTTGACATGAGGGTGGCTGTAGAGCGTCTCGACGCCGGCTGTCGAACCGAGCTCAATGGCGGGGACTGGCACGGTGATGGGCGCCGTAGCCACTCGCCGAGGAGCTCGAGGGGCGCGTGGAGGATCCATGCGGCGCGTAAGGCAGGCGATGTACTTGTCGCGCGGGGGCACGAGGAGCGAAGGGGCGTTGCAACATAGACATGGCGACAGGTGAGGCTCGGGCAGCTTCTAGGGATCAGTCCCGCGCGTGTCCGAATTGTTCGCCGTCCTGGGCTCCTGGTGGTGCGCCCGAGGATGGACGTGAGAGCGCGCGTCTGTGAGGCGGTATCTCGGGGACATGCGTCGAGAATCGACGATGGAAGTGCGGCGACAAGCGCAGGGACGGCCAGAAACGAGGATGACACGACGGTGGCGCCTTGCCTTAGGGTAGGTAGGTGACGTACAAACTGCCCGCGACCAATGGGTAGGTAGTCTATACTTTCGGTACCTGCAGGGAGGGAAGAGCACTCCATACCTGGTACTTGTACCTCCATCATCGGCCCGGCGGCACTCGGAACCAGCTGGCTCGGCACCAGCAAGACCACCAGGCAAGGCAAGGCAAGGCAAGAAGACAAGGCACCAATGCCCTCCCATGCCAGCCCCAGTTAAAGCACTCCATAATACCGCCGGGAACGAGTAGGTGGTCCGTACTCGTACGTCGCACGAAGTACTGGTCCGTACGTGACGTTGGGTCCCAGGTCCAGCCACCCAAGCAACCGACGTCATTGCCAGCTTGCTTGACAGCTTGGTTGATACTTCGCACAACCTTCCATGATCGTGCACTGCATGCAGGTGCAGCCTCCCTCCCCCTTTGCCGACCTGTAGCTACCTATGTAATTTGTTTGCTTACACGGGGCTGGCCAAACACCCGCCACCTTCCCAAACTGTTGCCGCAACAAAGCATCCTTTGCCGAAAACAAGTGCCAGCGCAGCAAGAACCTGGAACTGGTGTTTCGCGCCCCGCGAACACGCCACGACGCCTGGCTGTCATCTACCCTAGTTGCCCTCGGTACGCCCACCGGCATCTCGGACACAGCCCTGGGATCGTGGAATTGGCCGGACCTGCTGTGCTTCCCGTCCACTGACCCCAGACCGCTTGTAGGGGTTGGCTCGGGGAGCGGATTCACACGATTCTTCGCCGCCGCCGCCGCCGCCGACGCCGACATGGCTGCGACTTCAGAGCCTGAGCAACCCAAGCGGGCTGATGGCCTCAAAGAAGCCCTTGGCCATGGTGTTGACACCGAACACCTCAGGGCCAAGTTCGATATCTCCAATTTCGAACCCAATGCCATGCTTCGCGGCTTCCAGCTCACTCTCGTCGGGGGTTAGTCATTGATCCAACCCCCCCGATGCCGCCCTTACCGAATCTCAGCTGATCCGGGACCAAGCACACCGAGCCTTGCGGAACCCTGCACTGTTCACATCTGATCACTACCGCCAGGCTGCTCTTGCAGTGATGGCAGGCATCGCCATTAGACTAATCGTGGCCGTTCCCGTGGGTTACCGAACACGCCTTTCACATCCCTGGTAGATGAGCTCTGCTGACGTCAGGCTCTTCGCCCCGCAGATTTTGGGCGTCAGAGTCCTGCTCTGGCTGATGGGACTGGTCTACCCTATGGATGAGGTATCGTGGGACGATTCTCTCGTCAACGGACTGGATTTCGTCGGCGAGTACGTCCTTCAACTGCCCTTCTTCCTCATGGCTCTCATGCGATACCTCGTACCAACGCTGGATAATCTGTAAGTCGGGGCCTTCGCCAAACCAGATCTCCACCAAGGACTCAAGATCACCTAGGTTCATGCAGTCCCTTCAATGGGTTGACATTACGTATGTCCAAAAGCACAAGGGTGACCAGCCCCACCAGCTGAGGGACATGTACTATCCCAACCTGCGGCGGTATCGCTCCGTGGACGGAAGCACTCACTCAGAAAGCACAACCCAGGCCCTCTCTATGTTCCTCCATAGGTTTGCCCGAAGGGGCTGTATATCGGTCGCGATATTTGCACTGTCATACTTGCCGCTGATTGGAAAGTTGGTGCTTCCTGCTGCCAGCTTCTATACATTTAACCGGGCCGTTGGTCTTGGACCTGCCACTGCTGTGTTCGGCATGGGAGTGGTACTCCCCAGGAGATATCTCGTCATTTTTCTGCAGACGTACTTTGCATCCCGAAGTCTTATGCGGGAGCTGCTGGAGCCTTACTTTGCTCGTGTCCACTTCTCGCACGCCGAGAAGCGCAAATGGTTTAGAAACCGCGAGGGCGTCCTGTTCGGATTCGGGCTGGGGTTCTACCTGCTCATCAGGATTCCGCTCGTCGGAGTACTGATATACGGCATCGCAGAAGCCTCCACGGCGTATCTCATCACAAAAATCACCGACCCCCCACCGCCGCCCTCAGAGATGGAGGGGTTTGTGGCCAGCCAACAGGTATGGAAGAACAAGCACGAGTTTTTGAACCTTTCGCTTGCGAACATGGACGCCATACACCACAGCCCCCGGCCAGTGGAGAGCGGGCGCCCTACATAATGTTGCGCCAAGTTTCCTGTGGCCCATTCGGCGGGAGGGTACCAATCGCAGTCCCGCGTCCCTGCGTAGCGTCCATCCGTTTTTGTCCGAAACCCGGTTAAGCAAAAGCCGTACAACATACATAGCAGATGTGATTGTGAACGGGCGTGAACCATAGTGCGCTGGGACGAGCGTGTGGAAGATGGTGTTGTGCTTGTGCACACGACAACGCTTTCACCGACAAGGCTCTGGAAATCAAGCGAGTCTACACGGAGCCTAGTTGGCCGAACCAGTCGTATAAATACAGAGCCTTGCTCCCCGCATCGTCCTGCAATGTGTGGCATGTCCTATTACAAAGCACGTCTGATATGTCATGTGGTCTATAAACCCGCTTGACGGTAAAACATCAGAGGATTACCAATGTCCGGCACCACACGCTCGAGTATATGCTTCCCGCCATTCTCGTACCTGTTCTCCCTGGTATATCCCTTGTTCACATCCTACCCTTTGCACCCGTGGTGCCTCTTTCGCTGGGGCGTACGTGTAGGCATGTGTCTGGGTGACTTGTATAGGACAATCTACCCTCAAAGCAGACATACCTAGCATCGACAGTAGTGTTCCTCATAATTTTATCAACCCACACCAGCGTCTAGTAAACTACCGTGTCCACGCCCTTGGGTCGGCATCTTCTTGCCTGTTCATCCGCCCGTGGCACCAGCACTTTCCTAACGCTGAGTTACCTAGGAGCCGCGATGGATAGGACAAGAGAGGATTGCACGAGGGCCTATATAGCAGGAAGAGGCAGCGGCTCGTCGAGTTGGCTCTGCGTTCGCTGGGTATCAGCGCAAGTTGGTGGTCGGTTGATGGACGCAGGAGCAATCGTATCACGACCATTACCGCGTTATCGTAAGCATCAGGCCAGGCGTGGAGGCAAACGTGGTGGTCAGGAAAGACCACGGCTAGAGGTCGGGTATCACAGAGAATCTGGTATGCCCGATATCGTCACGATGCAGTCTCACGGCATCATCGCCCTGTCCGATAAAGTCGCAGCCCGGAGCGTCGCATTTGCGGAGCACAGTGTCACTCTCGGAGTCCGCAATCTCCGTTAAATCGACGTGACCTGTGAGCTCTGCATGCTTCCTCCCTGCGTGCTGACCGGATCCTATCCAGCCACAACCCGGTACATCGCACTTGAGGATAAGGCCTTCAGTGTCGGTGTAGTAGTGAGCCGAATGCAGCTTGTGTACAAGTAGCTGTGTCTTTTGCAGAATTTCGACATCCTCAACTGGCCAAAGTGTACGGTCCATCTCTGGCGGGAGCGATGCAACACGATGAGGAACGTCGGAGTACGAAAAGGCCACACGATCGTAGTGAATGCCCGAGTAAACGAGGATACATCGTTGCAGCTTGGTCTCGCCGAACTTCATGAGATTGCGTGTCTTGGGTAGCCATGGGCGGTCAGTGGCGCTTTTGTGAGAGTGGCACGCGAGGGGTATTGCCTCACCTGTACATCGTACGTGCATATTTGTATGTCGAAGATAGACGATAGGATACTGAGCTCAATGCCTCCACCCCATCGATCTGGGTCCTGAATGGTGCGACGATACTCGGCCGGGTTGCAACCTAACACTGCCTCTGAGTAAACCTCAGGATGCTCATGTATATAGTCTGCCATCATGCGCCGCAGGTCCTGGGCGGGTATCTGCTCCGGCAGCGCTCCCCCGAACGCCGTGAACAAGCAGCTGTTGTCGCTGGGCATGATTCGTAGTACTAAGTAGCCCCTGTTAGCGACAATAAGCCCGCGCGACCTCTTGGAGGATGACTTGCAGAGGGTTCCTTCTCGCTCCGGCCATGGCACGACCATCTCCTCGGCAGAGTTGTCTCCCTGCGGCGCACCCCTGCCTTGCGACGAAGCACGGGTGTCTTGGACGCTTCTCTGTGTAGAAGCTGTCTCATCCTCCACGATGGTGAGAGTCTCACCGTGGAGACCCAGCGATTTCGCGGCTTGCTCTGCAACCGTCTGATCGAGTGTCTTCATCGCTGTTGGGGGACCGTATTTGGCAGTGAAACGAACCATTCCTGTTCTGGCCCTGATCTCATCAAACAGGGTACCAACCGTGGCTTCGTCATCAAGCTCTACGATACCCGTACCGGACGGGCTCTTGAACCGTGTCCTCATGGCTGGCACCTTAAGCTCGGCGTGGAGTCTCGCTGGCAATAGTACAGTCCGTTTGGGTGGGGGATCCTTGTTGACTCTGACTGTCGGGATTTAATTTTCGTGCCGGGTCCTGGGGATATAGAGCTCGTGTGATGTGTCCGAGCGCGGTCGCGACGGGCTTCCTGGACGACGGGGAATGGGCGGGTATGTTAATGTCAAGATTATCAGTTAAAGATGGATAGTTGTCTCGTTCACCCGTGCGGGCACCCAGACGAGTAGCCGGTGCCTTGAGTCCCGATACAGGTGCCAACTAATTTAGAGTGAGGCAATCCGATTGTTGAGTAATGTGGACACCGCGAAGAGCCCAGGACGTAGGGAGTTCGTGCAAGGGAACGTAGAATCCCAGAGTGTCTCGTGTCATTTGACCTTCCGTCTCTTGATGGTACCTAAGACAACCTAGACAGGATTCGGGCGCGCTGATGTACCTAAGCCAAGGTGCCGAAGGTACCTACCTGCCTACCTACATGCCGAGAGGTAAGGTACCTTACGAAGTAGGTGGCCTTGGTGGCCCCTTCCAGCCATGTGGCTGAGGGATGGTAAGGTACCTACCTAGGTAAGGTACCTTAGTACCTGAAGTACGAAGTACCTCCGATCTCCGTTCCCTTTTCTGTCCGGGGCTCCGCACTGTGTGGCTTGACTGCCAGAGACGCTTTCTTGACGCGCCCACGAGGGCGTGGCAGGCAAGGCAAGTTGCTTGTACCGTGCCACCCCATCCTGGTTCACGCGCTCCATCTTTCCACCTCGGACCTCTCGCGGCTTGGATGATCGCATGTCGTGCTCGCCTGCAACGACCCCGTCGCGCCATTGAGAGCGCGTAGACTGCGTTGGACGGCGGCCGACCGCGTTACAACGAAGCCCTCCCGCACAAGTGCGCCTGGCATCACGGAACCTTCCCAAGTCTGACCAATCCAAGTCGCGTCGCCATGTCGGGCAAACGTACCAGGCCAGCGGACGAGGACGAAGTCGACCGGGACGTCGAGATGAAAGATCGCGATGAAGACGACGATGACAACGAAGTCGTTGATGATGTTGGCACCGCATTGAACCGGGACGATGCCGATGCTGATGCCGACGCCGATGCTGATGCTGATGCTGATGCTGATGAGGGCGCCGACAATGATGACGTACCGGATATTGACATGTTCCACATCATCCAAAACCTGTCCAGCTTCCTCTGCGCCGTGGAAGAGGAGTAAGTTTAAGCCTCCGCTCCCATGTGATGCTCACTCCCAGCCCATACTAACATACACTTGTGCAGCGGCGAGGAACTTGCGGCCGGTTTTCAGCGCATACCCAACCGGCGGGTGTTGCCCGACTATTTCGAAGTCATAGCCGACCCAATTGCGTTTAGCACCATCCGCGTGAGAGATAGACCCGATAGATCCCGTTTGGTCCTCGATGCTAATTGATTGATGGGCAGTGGAAAACGCAGAAGAAGCTCTACAAATCGTTTGCCGAGTTCGTCAAAGACGTCGCCCAAATATGCCACAATGCCCAAGTTTACAATCGACCTTCTGCACCGATCTTCGGTGCCGCTGTGCGCCTTCGCGAGATATTTCAAGTGGAGCTGGAGAAGCTGGTGGGCAAGGGTCAAATCAGCGCTGATGACGGGAAGCTTCCCGACTTGGGTGAGCTCCCGCCAGCGGAGGAGACGCCATCGCGCGAGTCAGAAGACGAGGATGCCGGCGAGGCGGACGACGACGAAGACGAAGAAGACGAGGAGGAAGAGGACGAAGAATCCTCGGATGACGACTCGGGAGGGCGGCGCCGACGGCCAAAGCCAGGGTGGAGACGACCGTCCTCGGTCGGACGCAAGGACCGTGACGAGGACAAAGAAGACGACGCCCACAAGAAGAGGGGCCGCCCGCCAAGTGTGCTCACGCCGATGGAGGCTCGCATCTCGTCGATTCTCAAGGGACTAAGGAAGTTCAAGGACCCGGACGGAAACCTGCTGATACTGCCATTCGAGAAGCTGCCGGACAAGGCTGCAGTGCCCGACTATTACCAGGCCATCTCCAACCCGATTGCTTTGGACAACATCAAGAAGAAGGCCAAAAGGAAGAAATATCACGACGTGAATCAAGTCCTTGCCGACCTGAATGTCATGTTTGATAACGCCAAACAATACAACGAAGACGATAGCAGTGTGTACCAAGCGGCAGTCGAGCTCCAGGACCAGGCGCGTACGCTTGCTGAGCAGGAAAAGGCTAAGCCAGATGACGACTTCCGTGATGAAGATGGCAAGCTTCCTCTGGCCGAGATAGTCTACAATGGGCAGACATGGAGAGTCGGTAAGTATCACAGCCCGGACAGGCGAGTGCCACGTGGTAGCAATTCTGACAAACCGGATCAACAGGCGACTGGGTGCATATCCGAAATCCGAACGACCTCGCGAAGCCCATCGTGGCCCAAATATTTCGGACATGGCAAGACCGTGGAGGACAGAAGTGGATCAACGCTTGCTGGTATTATCGCCCAGAACAGACTGTTCACCGTTACGAGAAACACTTCTTTGAGCATGAGGTGGTTAAGACGGGACAGTATCGCGACCATCAGATCAGCGACGTGCTGGACCGCTGTTTTGTCATGTTTGTGACGCGGTTCAACAAAGGGCGTCCGCGAGGGTTTCCTCCTGACAAGGAAGTATACGTTTGCGAATCTCGGTACAACGAAGAAAAGTTTCGGTTCAACAAGATAAAGACCTGGGCGAGTTGCGTGCCAGACGAGGTGCGGGAGAGAGACTACGAGATGGATTTGTTCGAGGTGCCGCGACGCATGAAGAAGATGCCCAGCCCGATCAAGCACTTGTTGCGTGATGATGCCAAAGCGACGGACGACCTCCCACGGCCGACATGGGGAAGCCCTAACGCGCCGCCAATTGTTGGGGCTGTGCATCGCCGGCCGCCAGAGGCAAATGTGAGTTGTTGTTGAACATTTGGGGATGCCCGCGGAGTGTTGCCTCGGGCCGAAAGCCGTCTATTTCGTCCGTCCTACTGACCATCAACTTCGTTTTTAAGGAATCGCCGCCGCCCGAGCCAACTCCACCACCGCAAGCTCCCTCAACGATTGACCCCATTCAGTCAAGCACGCTGCGGCGCTCATCGATGCTGTCCATGCCTCGAGAGGTGCAGGCAGACGCGTCAGCCAGAGGGGGCCAGGTTCCCTTCCATCCACAGGGGCCATCGCCATCACCAAACTCGTTCAGCACGCACATCACGCCTCAATTCCAGCCGGGAACTCTAGCACCCGGCAACCAACCGATGCACCAGACTCCAGTTCCCATTCCTCACCCGCCACACCATGCTGCGCCCGTGGGTATGCGGCCCATGCACTACCAGCATCAGCACCAGCCTGGTTTTGCACCCAACTATCCGCCTGCATACCCCCAATCTCCCGCACCAGCGCCTCACCACCAGCAAATGGCCAACCCAGTCCAGGCCAACTACCCCCAGGGGCATTTGGCACCCGGAGCTAGGGTGCCTTTTACGCCAGGGGGCACCTCGGGCGCGCCACACGCCAACATCTACAATCCACCAAGGCCACCAGAGGTCTATACCTTACCCGAGAATGTCAATGAGTCGCTCCCGGTTGAGATGCGCCTGGGCTTCCAACACGATGATGCTGGCCGGATCTTGTTCTTCACGGCGCCGCCGCTCGACCGTTGCCACAACGGGCTCGCACCAGGAAGTGCGGCATTGGGACATAGCCTGAGATATTTCGCTGGGCGGGAAGCATGGCTCCATGACCGATCGAGGAAAAGGAAGGAGCGGGACGATGCTGTGGCTACTCATGTCGCCGCGGAGCGCAAGTCTCTGAGGGCGCCTCGTCTATCAACCAAGGAGTCCTCTGCCGCGCAAGCTGCCAATGCTTTCGGTCAGTGGTTCCAGAGTCTTGGACAGGGAACGCATCAGTGGCGACAAGATGCCGGGCTGGACGGATGGCGCGACTCGGCCGAGGCCAGCAATGTTGCATAACGGTGGCGTAATGGGAAGGTCGAGGGAGGGAGTTGTTCGCAACCGGTGGGAATGTATTCTTGGAGAATGTAGGACTAAGGCTTTGCAGCCGAACTCAGATCAATTCACAAAGCCTCGTACCGAAACAGTCCCCCGTGACAGTCGGCAACGAAGTCGCAACGGCGCGATGCGCCGTCTCGGCAGCTAGTCCGGGCTGGCGAGGATGTGGACTCCCGCGGAAAGCTTGCAGGCCGCGATCGTCCCCGCAGTCGACGGGGGTCACTACCGGTGAAAGTCATAGCCTGCCCCGTGCCCAGTTCGGGCACTGGAGGCAATGGCTGCTTGGCCGTGGTCGGGTTTATTTCTTAAGCACAGCAACTTTGCTTCGTTCCGTACTCTTCTTGTTGCAGTCAGGTGTCGGGTTCTTGGCGGTCATAGAGAAGAAACGACCTGTGTGATGAGGCTCGCTAGTGCCACATTGACACGTCGGGGCTGACAGGTGATACACGGTTTGACGTCACAAAGCAAGCTCGGGGCGACTTAGGAACGGCATTGACGAAACAGCGGGGCCAAGACGTGCAGTCTCCCCGATACTTCAAACATACTGCTCGAAACAAGGCACTGTCATCTGAACCATGCTATGGTGCTCTCCCGCGAATAGCTTTCGTACTTGAATGGATCAGACATTTTGCAAAATGGTACTCCCGTACCTCTTCATAGTGAAGGCGACCTTGGAATTCAGAGCATGGAATCAGGCGAGTGACGGTCATGACTCAAATGGATGATCAAAGGATGGTGAGAGATCGCAAATGTGGTCCGATCTCTTAGTTCCCTTCAGACGCGCTCAAGATGGTGGCCTTAACGTGTTCATACATTTGGATAACGCATGGTGAGGAGAAGAGTAGCGCGCCTTTCTCAAGATAACTAGCTGCCAAGTGCAGCACCGGGCACTGTTCTCGAGCAAATGGTTGTGGACGCAGGTATTTGGATCGCAGCCAAGATGCTTTCAAAGCAAATGGTGAGGTTGCGTACTACCTGCTAGCACCGGCATCCTCGACTTTACGGGGGCGAAGAGGCCCCACGACTGCACATCTGTTTGAGAGGCCAGTTCGCAGCGCGCCATTTCAGGGGCGCATCATGTCCGCGGCGGCACTTCAGGGTATTGGCAACATTGTGCGACGCTATGCCGTAGACTCCGTGGGGCGCCTGACCGCCCACATGACCATGAAAGATTCAAAGAAATTGAAGAGCCACAAGGGCACACTTGGAAGTGTATGCATGGCTGACCCCGTAGGTGATCGGGATGCGCACTGTCCACGATACGCGCGGGCGAAACAGTAGTAGGCGCGCACAAGCCCCAGCAAGGCGATGGCGTCCGTCTTGTTGCTTCGTACCAGAGGCGCAGGGATCACAGCGCGGGGGTAGAATGCTCAATGTGCACGAGCTCACCCAAGAACGACAGCAGTGGGGTTGACCAACGGCTCACGGCCGCTGCCCATCTCCTTCATGGTCCATTCATAGACTGCCCACTGGACAGCGTTGACGATGAAGGCTCTGATGCTGCAAACAGCGATGCCACGGAAGAAGACGGACAAGCCACCTTGTTGGAGTGCCTCCCTAGCGACAGCCAAGGCACCCAAGCGTTTCGAATACAAGGCGGGGTCCCTTTCAGAAGCCCACGGCTGTGTTTGAAGGCGTGTCTTGATGACGTCGAGGGGGAAGACACTGGCCCAGGTGACAATGCCGGCAAGGCCGCCGCAAAGCAGTACCCGAGGGGCGTTGTGAGTATCGTCGGGCGAGGACGGCCAGCAGCGCGTGGCCAGCTCGTAAGACCAAAAATAGAAGCCGTACCCAATACTGTCGCGAAGGGCCGTGACTACGCCACCGAAATACAAGCCACGTATGCCGCCGGTACTCCATATGTCACGGGTAACGGCCCAGCTTGAGGCCGCTGGCGAAGAAACCTGCGCGCGGCATTTGACGAGCTCCGTCGGTGTGCTGACAACCCAGGTGGACAGTCCACCTATGGCGCCGGCAAGCCAGGTCGCCCAAAGGCTGTCGCGCGTCGCCATGAAACCGTTGATGGCGGCCTCAGATCGGTTGTACGAAACGAACAACAGCGCATTGAGAGCGCCGTAACCAAGGATAGGCGCAGCGGTACCTGTGGAGAGAGCAGCGGAGGGGCGGAGTCGCGAGGCCGGCGTTGGCGAGCTGGCTGGAAGAAGCGGCGACGACGGCGACGGCGAGGGGGTTAGAGCCGCAGGTGTACGGCTGGTCGCCGCCTGGAGGCGAACCTTGACGATATCGAGGGGATTGCCAATGATGATGCCTATGGCGCCACTGAGGTAGCCAGCCCAGAAGTCGGCCGACATGGCGGCGGCGGCGGCGAAGGCGCAAGGCAGAAATAGCCGAGAGGCACGCTAGGCGTGCATACAGCTCAGTGATTGTCGTCGGAGGCGGTCGGAGCGTGGCACGGCAAGGCGCGTTGTGAGGATCGGAGAGTTGAAGTTCAAGGGAGCTGTAGCCGCTGACGGAGTCCGCGTCCCGTCAAGCCTGACCGACCAGTGGTACTCAGGGTGGCGCGAGACGTAATAAGGTAGGGACCAGGTTTTGAAATGGATATCCGATGTATTCCTCCTGAGGCACCGACCTGGGAAAGGTAAGGTAGGTAGGCAGGCAGGTGGCCGGGAGGCAAGGCTGCTTCGCAAGTTCGCAGTTCGTGACGGAAACCGTTGACGCCCGGCGCCTGCCGCCGCCCTTGCCGTCCGGCGACAAAACCGGCACGGCCGCCCCTGCACCGAATTCCGTGCGCCCACCACAGACACCCGACCCGTGGTGCCGTGGACGCCTCCAGATGCCTGCCCTGTCCAGCCCAGCCAGGCAGGCTGCCGCTGCCGCTGGCGGGGGCTCGGCCCGAGGCAAAACTGCCCCTCTTTCACCCCGCGTCGCGCCCTGTCTGCAAACAAGAGAAACAAGAGAAAGCCGCGACCCTGCTCCATCCGTCATCGCCATCTCCTACCGCCACATCACTGTTGGAGATACGATTTCTCAACTTCACGCTCGGTATCGCGGTGGCCAAGGCGCCTGCAATCGCCCAGCACACGGCAGCCGGACGACGGGCGGGATGCTGAGAGGCTTCCTCGGCAGCCCGGCAGCAGCAGCGACAGCAGCAGCAACCAGAACAGCGGCGGGGGTAACGGCGACGGTGACGGGCCCCGCGGTGACGAGCAGCTGACTATCGCGCCGCGCCATCGCCATGGCAAGCCAGCAGCTCGCGCATTTGCCGCCGGTGGAGCGCCTGAGCCCAACGTGCATCCGCATCCTGGGTGCAAACCCGGGCAAGTTCACGCTGCAAGGTACCAACACGTACCTGCTCGGCACGGGCAGGCGGCGCATACTCATCGATGCTGGTGAGGGCCGCCAGGCATGGCTCGACTCCCTCAAGGCGACCCTCGACTCTGAGGGTGCAACCATTCAAGCCGCACTCATTTCCCACTGGCATCACGACCACACTGGCGGCATCGCCCAATTGCTCCAGCTCGTTCCAGATGTCACGGTCTACAAAATGCACCCCGGCCCCGGCCAGTTGCCCATCGAGCATGGTCAGGTATTTCGTGTCGACGGAGCCACTCTCACGGCGGCGCACACGCCCGGCCACACGGCCGACCACGTCGTCTTCATCTTGGATGAGGAAGCCGCCATGTTCACCGCCGACAACGTGCTCGGCCACGGCACCGCCGTCTTCGAAGACTTGACCGCCTATCTTGCCAGTCTCTCCAAGATGCGCACGCTCTTCTCGGGCCGTGCGTATCCCGGTCACGGCCCTGTTGTCGAGGACGGTCCAGCCCGCATCGCTGAGTACGTCGTTCACCGGAGGCAGCGTGAAGAGCAAGTGCTGCAGGCCATGTCATCCAAGGAGTCAGCTTGGACCGCCATGGACATAGTCAAGGTAGTCTATCGCGATGTCCCAGAGAACCTCCACGCCGCAGCCAGCGGAGGCGTCGTGCAGATATTGGATAAACTGCAGCGCGACGGTCGTGTTGCTGGTCATGGCGATGAATGGCGTCTCGTCGGCGAGAAGCCCGCTCTTTGACCCTACTCGGTTACCTGCTAGCCAGCTACGGTGCGCCTATGCCCGTGTATGTACTACGAAGGAAACGCGAATGTTCTTGGTTCCATAGCCTGTTGTCCACGATGCTTGGTGCTTGCCCGCGCGCGCAACGTGGTAAAGCGGGCACACCCAAGGGCCGTGCCACAGGTGACACGGGCATTGATGCTGGCGGGCCCACACCGCGCAGCGGATCGGCCCCAGCGACGGCATGTGCGGGCTTCTTCAACCCGCCTCCGGGCCTGCTAACCGTGTCGGAGCCCCGTGCCGCTAACCGAGTACGGTCGCCCAGAGGCCGATGTTTGGTCCGGTCCTCTGCCGGTCCTCTGCAGTCTGCACTGCAGACAGGCTGTGGACTTGTAGCACTTGGTTCGGCGGGGTCCGTGGATGCGTACGACCTATGCGCGAGTGAACCGCGATATGGAAAGCATCCAGAATTCAGACAGGCGCTGACGGAGAGTCCATGGAGCGCCAAGACTCAATGAATGGGCGGAGCCGGCCACGGCTCAACGTGCTTGAGAATTCGGTGTTCGTCGTGATTCACTTTATTCGTTGTCAAGCTCGGGCAGATTCGGCGACGGCGCGAAGGCGCGCAAACATGGATGAGCACCAGGTGCGCGAGCCTGTGGTCGAGTCCTGCGTGAAGCTTGGTGCACGGTCCCAGACAAGAGGACCTAGGCAGCGAGGCACGGTTGCCTGGCCTTGAGTGGTCACTCGATCGTCGTCATGTGTCGCGAGGACCAAGGACCGCTCTCCCGTCCGGAATCATCGGAAGGCGCGCATCCAGGGCATGTTGTGGTCCCCGATGGCGATTGGGCTCGCGGACAGCGGATGTGCATCGGAGGCTGTGGGGTGTCAGGGGTTACAGGACGGTGCATGTGCTCGGCAAGCATTTGCAAGCATTTCGCAAGCAACTGCGGCGTACCAAGTCCGTACGTTGCTCCGTTCTGCTGACTACGCACTTCGCACGAGGCAATTTATCCGCTGCTGAAGTGAGGAGCCAGGACAAGACGTGGTGCGGCGGCGACTGGCGCGCGCTGCGCAAAAGTAGCGGTGATGCCGTGATGATTCTGACACCATGTCACCCTTCGCAGCGTCTGTTGCTCCCGGCCGACCCGGCATGACCGGGCCCATAACGTTTACAGTTGAGCGGGACCGGCGCCCGCACCAAGGAAGAAAGAGCGAAAGGAGGAGCGAAAGGAGGAGCGAAAGAGAACCCCCCCCCCCCCCCCCCCAAAAAAAAACATCCCGGCGTGCAGAGTCATCCCGGTGTCATCGGGGTCGTTGGGTAAGTTCTGCAATGATGATTCCTTTCGCGAGGCGCCCCACACCCCCCACAGGCTATACCGGGGGACCGGGCGTTCAACTCGGGCGTCGGGGTCTGGTCCGCTGCTTGGCGGCCCCGTTCATATCCGGGAACGGCCACATGACGAACTTGCCAACGTCAACATGGTAAACGTGCTCGTCAAACAACGGATGGGTTGTGTGTGTGTGTGTGTGTGGAGCAGCTGCAGGCTCTGTTGCCAGCATGTATAATGTTACTCGTATGGTCATGCCCGGGCAATAGTCGACATGGGGCTGCGCCTGCCGTCTCTTGGTCTGATCACTGCCCAGCGCCGCGCGGGTGTCGAGGAAAGGGAAGCGGGCGGTACTTGACGCTTGTTCGGGTGCGCTCCGAGCTGCCAGCCAGTCACCGAGTTGGCTGTGTCGCCCAGAGCCGACGGCCGGGGGTTTGAGAGAGGGCGGCGTACACTCGTTGTAAGGTAAGGTAGGTGAGACGGTGAGGTACGGCAGTCCATCAGGTACTACTTCGTAGTCCGTACTTAGGTCGGCAGGTCACCTTGGTTCGCCCTGTGTCGAGATCTACACCACCGCTGGCTGACCCATGCCGCCCAAGGCTGGCTCGAGTACAATGCGGCGCATGTGCGTGTGTGCCCAGAGAGGTGGCAACTGCAACAAGTGCCTCATCCGGGTCCTGAGACACTCCGTACTCGATGACTTACACGGTGAAAGGTAGACCTCATACCTAGGTAGTACTCGTACGAGTCGGACTGCAAGAGTACGTCAATCCCTCAACCCCCACGAGCTCATGACTCCCGCAAGCCCGCACACCAACCGTTGGTGCTTAGGTACCTTCCCTGGGGGTTGGGGCCTGGGAAAGCGCCATGGGGGTGGGGGCCCTGCCGGTGCCGGCGCGCGGATGTAATTGGCCTATTACCGCCAAGCCGCTGACAATTGGCAGTCGCGACCGATGAGGAGGTGTGGCTGGCTCGGTTCACTCGTTCGTTGGTTAAAGGCAGGAGGTAAACTGGGAGGGAAGGCTCCATGGACGGCAATCGGGCGGGCAGGCTGAACAGTACTTCGTATGACAGGCAGGGTCCAGTCCCGTCGCCATCGCCTTTCTCAGCGTCTCTCGGCAGCCAGCTGCATGTCCCGTGCCACCTGTGATCGCCACGGGCATGGAGCGACGTGCGTTCACTGCAGTGCGTGCGGCGGCGTACAGCAGCTCGCGCGCGTCCTGTCCACCGGGAAATTGGCTGACCGAGAACTGCTTGGAAACTCGGACGAGCTTGATGAGGCGGGAGCCACAGTTGAACCCCAGCAGCTGGCCTCCATAGGCGTGACTGGGCACTTGGCAGCGCGATCATTGATCAATCATCAGACGACCACACTGGCCTCCCTTGTTCGTTCCGCACAATCCGACGCCGAGCGAGGTAGTTCGTCCGTGTTCACAGTGATGAACCGCCCGGTCGGCGCAGCGCCTTGAGGCACCGGCGCGTATCAACCTTCGTTCGACGTCAACGTTCAACGTCAACGTTCAACGCCAACGCCAAGGGCAACGCCAAGGGCAACGTCAACGTCAACGTCAACGTCAACGTCGACGTCAACGCCGGCCGGGTGCGCCAGCCGTCCCCTCCCTGACTCCTGAGTCCCGGTGTCGAAACTGACGTGAGTGGCCAGCATCCCGGCCTCCCGGCCTCCCGGGCTTCCAGGCTTCCATGCTCCTCTTATCCATGTGAAGAGTGGTCCTGAACTCCTTCTGGTCGTTCCGCCAGGGCTCGCTCCATCCATCGTCGCCTCGCCCCGACCGGCAAGCCAGCCTCCCAGCCTCCCAGCCTCCCGTCATCACCTGCATGGCATGGCGGGCAAGCACGGCGCGGTCCCGCGTCTGCCCGTGCGTCCGTGCGTGCGTCTCTTCGGAAGCTTCGGGAGCTCCTCGATCGCCCCTTGCCCGGCCTGGCCAAGCCGGATGGCTGGTCGCGCGACGTGGACCCCGCCGGCGCTCGAGTCTCCTGTGCGAGATAGCAGACAGACCAGACGCCGCTCATCATCAGCTGCCGCTCCAGCTCCAAACCAGACCCTCCGCCACTGCAACAAAGTCGAGGTACGCCCCGGGCACCCGGCCGCGCTCGCCTGCTGCTTGTTAATCAATGCTGCCCGCGCCGCCCGTGCCCTGCGCCCCATGTACTGTACATGGCGGCGGGCCACCTCTCGATGCCCTCATGCTGGCGGCGATGGTCTTGCCCACCGCCTACCTACCTTACACCACCTGCCTCGTGCCTGACCGGGCACCCGTCCACCACCTCAGCCAGTGGCTCCACGTCCGCGGCAGGCTCGGCCTCCCGGGGACCACAGCTGGCTCACGCCTACACCGTACCTACCTTACCTGTAGAAAATAATAAGAGACGGCAGCCGTCTCCGTGACCGCCTTGGGGTCCTGTTCCCTCTTGCCTCGCCTGCCTCTTGTCGCTGCTTTCCACTCAGCCAGCCGTTGCAGTTGCCACCCTTTGCTTTGCTTTGGCTTTGCTTGCTACCCACGCACGCGCCCTCGCGCAAACCGCCTGCTCGGCCACGGGCGTGCTCCCAAGGTCGGCGTAGAAGCTCCCTCGTCTCCGGATCTCGTCCCTCCGTCGGCCACAGTTCGCATCGTCAACGTCACCGCCTGCGCTACTCACGGCGGTCGCCTGTCGGGGTTGGCGGCGTGGGCGTTGAGATCGCCTCGATATCGTTAGCCGCCTGTCTTTTGGAGCGCTGCAGTGTGAGCACTCTGCCGAGTCTGCCCCGCTACGCCCGCTCGCGGCTGCGTCTTCGTCTTCGTGAGGCACGTCGCCACCCTTGAACATCAATATCTGCGCAGAGCACATCGCGCCGACTGCCCGAGCGCCGTTCAAGCCCAGGCGGTCGCTCACTGCCATGAAGGTCCGGGGATCGCTCCGGATGTGGGGGGGCGCTCTGGCGCTCGCCGTTCTGCTGGCCACCGGCGCACACGCCCATGGCGACACCAGCACAGGCATGGATACCGCTGTGGGCATAGGCATAGGCATGGGCGTGGGCGTGGGCGTGGATGAGCCTGGCCACGCTCATGAGCAATCCGCCGCCGTCGACGACGTGCAGTATCCGCCTACGTACTTCGCCCACCCAGATCACAGCGCCCTCATTTACGCCCACATCGCTCTCATGGTCCTTGCATGGATCTTCGCCCTTCCAGTCGGTATGTATATCACCTACTACCTACTACCCAAGGGCCCCATCACGAGGCGCCAGCGTCCCGTTCCGCGTGACTGACTTGCGCTTCCCAGCTGTCATGCTTTCTCTGGCCAAGTCGCGGTATACCGTCGCCTCCCAGCTGTTGTTCTCAATCATTCACGCCATCGGCATTTTCTTCTCAGTCATCTATAATGCCAACACACCGGACTTGTATCCGAACAATGCTCACCACAAGATTGGCTGGATCGCCACCTCGGTCGTCTCGGCGCAAGTCTTTGTCAGTTTGGTGGGCTGGCTCGCCGGAGCCACGAGATGTCGACACACCTGGAAGCCGCTAGAGAGCCTCTCCTTTATTCCCATTTCAACCGAGCTGGCTGACGATGAGTATCGCATCTCCAGCGACAGCGGACAAGGCACGGAGCCCAACACCGAATCCCTGCGCAGCAATTCTCTGTCTACTCTGGACAGCGTCGGGGATGATGAACAAGATCTTCCCCTGCACATCCGCCGCAAAGAATATCAGCAGGACGACGAGCTGGCTGACACTAACCCCACGCATGCCGCGAGCGGCTGGGCAGCCGCCAAGGCTGCAACGATCATGTCTTCGGTCGTTTGGCGCTACCTCGATCTGGAGTATCGAGTTTCCGACCGCATCATTCTACCTTTCGGCTTCATTGCCCTCACTACCGGCATCATTGCGTTTGGCCGGTTCTTTGTAAGTCGGCCGCCGAATATCATCGTGACGCAGTCGCTGACGGTTGGACCACAAAAGGAAGGGCCCGGTATTTTCAGCGGACTGGCCCACTGGATCAAGGGAGGCGTCTTCTTCTGGCTTGGACTCCTCACCTTGGGTCGGTGGTCCGGCAGTTTCGGCGAGCTCGGCTGGGCCTGGAATGTGCGGCCTCGCGCCCGGCACCACCAAAAGCGCACGTGGCGTCCATCAGCCGAGTTTGCTGAGAGCGCCCTGATTCTGTTTTACGGCTCCACGAACATATTTCTCGAGCATCTCGGTGGCTGGGGCGGGGACTGGTCGTCTCAAGACCTGGAGCACATGGCCATCACCGTTTTATTCATTGGCGGCGGGTTGGTGAGTTCTGCAAATGTTTCGCCCTACGTGACGCCGGCGAAGAGGGCTGACTTGGTGAATGAACTTAGTGCGGGATACTCGTTGAATCCACCCGCATCCGTGATCTCTTGAATACCACCGTGGTCGACGCTGCGCCGGCGGAATCATTGTCGGATGAGGAGCACCGGCTCCGGAGCCCGCCGGCCACGTACGAGTTCTCGCTGAACCCAATACCTGCGCTCGTCATCTTGCTCTTGGGCGTCATGATGAGCTCTCACCACCAGTCGACCACGATCTCCACCATGGTCCACAAGCAATGGGGCAACCTCCTTCTCGGCGCTTCCTTCGCCCGCGGCCTGACCTATGTTCTCGTGTTCCTACGTCCTCCCAAGTCTGTGCTGCCGTCACGTCCACCGACAGAGCTCCTGGCAGCTTTCGGGCTTATCGCTGGTGGCATAATCTTCATGGTGAGCGTAAGTTTTGCTCCATTTATTTCACAAATGCCCTGTTGTTCTGTCGCATACCGGCGACTAATCATAGTGACAGAGTTCTGACACCATCGACGGTATGATTCACTATAACCTGGACGCCATGTTCATGTACACGGTGACAATGGGACTGGTGGGCATGCTCATGGCGTGGGAAGTAGTGGTTCTCGCCATTAAAGGTTGGGCTACCCGCAGGGAGCAGCGGGATATGCCGCGCTTTGCCTATGCCTAAGGTGCCCAATATGGAGCAGACATTCCCACTCTGAGCCTGAGTTGGCTGTGCCCCGACCACGCTTGCCATAGGACCCTGAGCGGGTTGGGACCGCGCAGTAATGTTTCGTCTTGATCGCGATGTTCTGGGGGTTCCCTCCATGTTCGTGTCGATTTCGTTCTTCACTGGTTTTTCCTCTTTTATGATACCCTTGATGATTTTGATGAAGAGGAGGCACACACGATGGGGGAGCCACTACGTTTCTTGTTGAGTGGCTCGGGACATCCTAGAGGTGGCTGAATTGGGTATTGGAGGTAGTACGGCGAGACATCAAATACTGATCCTTGATTCCCGTCGACCAGGCTGAGAATGCGCACGCGGTCGCTTTTTGTCTAATGGGGTGCGTGCGATCATGAGCGATGTCGAAGAGACGCACCAAGCTGGACACCCGTAGAGTAGCTGGCTTCGTCGCCTACGAAGCAATGCTTGAACTGTGCATGTTGCTGCCCACCGGAAAGATGGTAGCGCACGCCGCGGCAGGAACGAATGTCCCCTCGCTTGACGCCAATGCTGCCGGACATGCTGCTTGCTGCTAGTACGAAATAGCATGTCTCAGGATGTGTCGCGCTGGCCTGCGGCTTGCTTTGGGGCCTCGGAGGTTGCACGCTGTTGATCGTGGGCGGAAAACTGCGTCGCACCCTGGCGAAGCGCGTGCACCAGGAAGGGTACCGAGTCTGACTTGAAGTCGTCGGCGTTTCTGACTTTGTCAAGGTCCTCGGCAAGCTCTTGCGTGGCCCGCTCCAAGTAAAATTGTGCGAACTGCGCCTGGGCGGCCTTTTCCTTGATGCTGGACTGTCGGGGCATGCCGTGGGTGCTGAGAGGGGCAAGTCGGTTGAGGGTGATGCCGAGTGCAAGAACGACGACGCACGAGTCTCGTCGAGCAGGTGGGTGTGGGAGAATTTTCCATGTCGACAAGTGCGGTATCCTGGGTGGGATCCGTGGAGCACGCTGTTGCATTAAGTACCTACGGGCAGGTGGGCCTGGCGCAGTCGGGCGCACTCTGCAGGTACTGTACGACCGTACGAGTACTGCACTCGTGCAAGTACCTTTCCTGCCTGCGGATTTGCGCGCCCGCATACCTGAGGTGCCCAGGTGGAGGACCGTGGTCCGACATGTGGGCAAGGGTGGGCGTGAACGAAAATACCTTATCTACCTACCTTAGGTCACCGACATAGGTAAGGTACTTACACGCAGACCTCAAGTTGGTTACCGGGTACCTTACCTACCTAGAGTACCTGAGGTACCTTCCGTCGTAGGCCCCGTCAGACGCGCACCTTAATTTCTTATCGAATGTCTCCTGGTACCCCTTCTCATTGTTTAATGTGCGGTGCGCCATGCCATATGGTCAGTTGTTGTAGACACAACAGATCCGGCGCTCTGAAGTAAAGTGTCAAGTGCGCCGTCACAAACACTCTCCACCACCCCGCACAATCCCGACCTTTCCATTCCATTACAACATACGGCCCCGTCCGTACATGCCATGGTTCTCAATGAGAGATGTACTGAAAGACGGCGGAGACTTCTGCCTGCCCACATTCTTGTCGTAGCAGCAGGTCTTGAATGGGCTGAAGGCCACTATTGATGAAATGATTCCACGTGCTCGTGTCTCCATAAAGCATGGCAGGCGCCTTGATGTGCTGCTTGCCATCCGGCCGGCATCGCTTACACTTGAACGTGTCGTGGGTGTCACTCTTCGTATCCGGGCGATATTGAAACAGTTCACGAAGGCTGTCCAAGGAGAAGTGTCGCTCGACGTCTTCGGCGGAGTCGACGACGCACGACGACAGACTTTGCTTGTGCGATTGCCGCTGGAATATCTTCTCTTCGATTGTCCCGGTGGCGATGAAGCGATATACGAAACAGTCCTTCTTCTGCCCGTCGCGCCACACTCGGGCAAGAGCCTGCTGGTCTGCCGCCGGGTTCCAGTCTGGGTCGAAGAGGACAAGTCTGTTCGCCCCGATCAGGTTAATGCCGCAACCACCAGCTTTGCTGCTCAGCAGAAAGACAAACTCGTCGCCTTCTGGGTCGTTGAACCGATCGACCAACTTTTGACGCTTGTTCACGTTCATAGTGCCGTCCAGCCGAAGGCAGCCGTACTTTTTGGACCTGCACATGCGTTCGAAAAGGTCCAATGTCGACGTGTAGTTGCTGATCAGAACGATTTTGTCGTTGGTGTCTTGCCGGATGCGATCAAGCATCCGGGTAAGCACTTGCATCTTTCCCGATAGTTCGGGTCGGAGACCGCGGTCGCGGCCACGCGCTTCCTTTGGCACATATCCCGGTGGGAAGCAGTCTTCCGAACCAGGCAAGTCGTCCGACAAGTTTAACAAGTCGGGATGATTGCATAGCTTCTTGAGAATATTGATCGCTTTGAGCGGTTGACTGCCCTTGCCGCGCAGCAAGGCCTGAATATCGGGGCTCGTGATGAAGTAATTGTATAAATCAAGCTGAAAGGGAGCAAGGTTACAGAACACAACGTGCTCATACTTGACGGGCAAGTACTTGGATAAAATGTCGTTTGTGCGTCGAATCAGGAACTTATTGACGACGCTAAGGAGCTCCGTCGTGCACTCGTCGCCTCGTTTGCGATCCACCTCAGACGCATCGGCGTCACGTCCACGCAAAATAGGTATCTCGAAGCGTTTTCGGAAGTCGAGTCGAGAACCTAGAAGGTTGGGATTCGCGAAGCTCGTGAGTGAGAAGTATTCCGTCAAGTCGTTTTGTATGGGTGTTCCTGTGAGGATGACGCGGCGTGATACGTTGAGGCTGTTGAGGGCACTGAACGTGTTGCTATCGCCATTTTTGAGGCGGTGTCCCTCGTCGCAAAACAGCAGCCCAATCTTGGTGTGTTTGAGCTCCTCGACATTCAGGCGCAGCGTTTCGTATGAGACAATGATGACCGGCCGTGTGACTGATCTTCCCGACGCAATCGCCCATTGGCGAAGCTGGCGAGTCAGCTCCTCCTTGGTGGCCTTGCCATCGATCGCAAATGGCGTGATGGCATTAGCACCAAGCCATTTTGTGAGCTCATTGGCCCAGTTCTTGACCAAACTAGCCGGGCAAACGACGATGGCTTTTTGTATTGTCGACTTTCCAGCATCAGGCGACTGCTTCAGCAAAGTCCACATGAGAGTAATGCACTGGAGTGTCTTTCCCAAGCCCATCTCGTCGGCCATGATGCACCCGTTGGCCTGTTCTTCGATCATGCCCGTCACACATCGGTACATGAACTTCACACCCTCCACTTGATGAGGACGTAGGATCTTGGCCAGTTTCGGATCCAGAACAACGGGTACACGGGGGTGGTCCTGGTCAATCTTCTTCCTGATGCCCAGGATCTCCGCCAGGCTCTTGTGTACGAGAGGTGCGTCAAGAGTCTCGCTGGATGAGGCATCCACGTTGAGGTCATCTCCGCCACCTTGCTCCATCGGCTTTGGCTTGGACTTGTCGTCAATGGTAGGATCGTACAAAACGATGGCGAATTCGCCGCTTGGGTCATGGAGTGGCTTCGGCGCGAAGACGGCACCCTGACGAAGCCCAAGGGTTGGAGGAGGACGACTTGGATTCCATGCTCCATGGTTCTTGTCTTTGAAGGGGACTGAGAAAGCTTTGCGAAACACGGTTCCCTTCTCTTTAGGCCGGAATACGGGGAATCGATTGGCATCGCGTGTTGCAAGTGCCAATCGGTCGTCGTTGGTGTATGGCTTGTCCGCGTCGATGTCACCGTCAGCGCCTTTGTAATCGACTCGTTTTCGCTTTCTTGCAGGACGAGTGATTTCCGTGCTCCGAACCGCCGAACCGGGGCATTTGAATGGCTGATGCAGCCGGTGCATTGATTCAGGCGTCTGCACACGCCGGCCAATATGAGCGCCCTTGGTGGCGCCAGGCGTTGACACGGGCGGGCCAAACCTAGAGCGCAGTGAGAAACGAGCTTGACCAGAGGCCGTCAAGTCAAAGCGATGCTTACTGATGTGCCATCCCGAGTAACGGATCTCGAGTTTCCGTCCTTGCTACGAAGTGTGTGTGGCCCTGAGCTTCGAGCACGAGAGGCCCCGACGGTGACATGTCAGGTTGTTGACTTGTTCACGACGAACGCGTGGTGGAACGCGGGCACAGCGCGATTTCACGTGATGTAGCACTTTCGGCCTGGCTGGTACTTCGTAATTAGCCCACTCCATAGCGCGGTGGCGGGTGTGGCGGATACGTACGAGCAGACAGTGTACTCGTACTCCGACAATACTTGTCCCTGGCTCGCTGGCAGGGAGGGAACTGAATGACCACCAGCGTCCTGAAAAGTACCTAACTCCGCACACTGCCAATACCTCGGAAGCTGGGCAGTCCACGCCAAATTCGGCGCACCCACATCCCCCCGTGGACCCCGGCTTCAGAGTCGGCTTATCAGCGCCTTATCGCGCTTGACGCACTTGCTGCGGGCCGTGGACAACTGCTTGCCTTCTCCAGCCAACCTGCCGTGCCTGTCTCCATCTAGACTCCAGAACTACGAAGTACGGACTACGGACTACCTACGACAGGCCCCGTGTATAAAGGCGCACTGCCAACAGACCAATTGTTGCTTTGAGGTTTGACCGTACCGGAGCGGCAAGCAAAGGTAAGTTGCCCACCATTCCGTCTCTTCTCTCCTGCCCTTATTGGGTCGAAACGGCGGCGTTGCCTCTGGAGCGCCTTGGTTGCCTGTCCAGCGCAACTGGTAGCTGACCATGTCGGAGCCGACCGAACCAAGTAGATTCGCTCGATATCGATCGCGACCTTGCAACCAGCCCATTCGAACGGCCATATTGCCAATTCCCTCTGCGTGGGAAGCCGAAATCTCCCCCGTGCGAAATACACACGAACTCTCGACAGGTCCTCGTCCTGCGCTGCGCGCAGCGCCCGCTACCACGACAGGCCGCCCAGGCCCTCGATAACCCCCCGACAACATGGCCACACGTCCAACGACGCCGGCGTCTCCCAAGAATGCGAAAGTCAAGTCTCCGACCGTGGGGAGCCCCATGTTCGGATGTGGTAGGTCCCAGCCTAGCACATGACCGTCTCGCGGTCGCTTGGTCATCCAGGCCATGGCTAATCCGAGGTCGCGACATAGAGCACGTGCAGCTTCTCCTGTCCCAAGGGCAGGAGGTTATGAATAGCTCCATCGCCCACTACAAAATGATTCTGCGAGGCATCTTTGATGCGACCCCCATCGTACCCCAAACCTCAACAAACCATGAAGGCCGCCCTGTAACCTCTCTAACCTCCAACTTTCTCTGCTTGCAGTGCCCTACGACTGTGACCGAGGAGGATCGCCTGAAGCACGGCACTAAGAAGCAGCACAGGTTCTGTATGTTCACACTCAGATTACTGCGGTGTCGAACGAGGAGCCAAGCTAAAACTTGTCGCTAGACGTCGACTCTCGCAGCGGCTCCCTCTACTGTCAGATCTGCGACGATCTGGTATGGGATCCGACGCTCGAGGAACTTCGTGTTCGCAAGATCGGGACTGGGTCCTTCTCAGGTATGTGGACAGTCTCGTTCCCGGACTCCGCTTACTGAACTCGGCCAGGTCGTAAGCGAAAGCACGACGAGCTCTTCACAGACTCTATCAAGGACGACCCTCGATTGATCGCATCAAACACCACCACAGCCTCTTGCCGGGCGAACGGGCTACGCGGAATCTACAATGCCGGGGCGACATGTTACCAGAACGTGGTGCTTCAAAGCTTTCTGCACAACCCGTTACTTCGCAATTTCTACCTTAGCGACGGACATCAGAGCAATGATTGCAATGTTCCGCATTGTCTGAGCTGTGCCATGGACGACATGTTTCAGGACTTCTATGCCCTGGAAAATACCAATGGCTACACTGCCGCTAACATACTGTCCGGGTTCTGGATCTCAGAGAAGAAGGCCTTCGAAAACCTCGTCACAACCAAGGAGCAGGACGCACATGAGTTCTTCCAGTTTTTAGCTGAGGAGCTACATGAGCGGAACGGCGATGGAAAGCGACCCGAGATCGGCAGCGAGCACAGCTGCAATTGCATTGTTCACCAGACATTCTACGGCAAGATGCAGACGACGACCACGTGCCAAAACTGCAAGGGCAGCACACACGCCGTCCAGTCATTTCTTGACCTCAGCCTCGGGCTCGATAGCCTGACACAAAGGCGCATCAAGAAAACTGGACAGAAGACCCCCGTCTTGACACTTACGGACTGCCTTGATGAGGAGTATGTGAAGTTCGATAAGTGTGAATATCGATGCCACAGCTGCGCCTCCTCGCAGCAAGCTAGGCGATATACGAGCATTAAGCGGTTACCTAACGTTCTGTCAATACAACTGAAGGTGACCACGTCCAGTCCCCGTCACGCCCCAGCGTTGTCAGCTGACCATCATGAGCAAAACTAGCGATTCGAGTACAAACAGGGTAGGCATGACCGGGCGGCGTCCAAGATAGACAACGTCGTCCAGTTCCCTCTCCAACTCAACATGCTTCCGTACACTGCCCGCGTTAGAAGCCGCGACAGCCGCGAAAGCATGGAGCTCGAGCGTTCCTGCACGTACGATTTGCTGAGCGTGGTTGTGCACGTCGGCGAGATCGAAACTGGCCATTACGTCTCATACTGCCGTGTTGGCGACCAGGTAAGCCCGCCACTTGCCACTGTCACTCAGTACAGTACGACCACAGGCTGGATTCCCTCGTACTTACCCGGTTGTAGTGGTTCAAGTTCAACGACCACAAAGTTGAGCTTGCCAGCATATCCGACGTTCTCGGAGCGCAAGCATACCTTTTGTTCTATATTATTCGGTCGCTGGCATGATCAAGCGCGGTGGGCATGAGCGGGCAGTTGGCTCTAACACTGAGGTTCATAGTGCTTAGACGGACATTGTAGGGATGCTGGGACCGTCGGAAGAGGTACAGTGAAGCAAAAGCTTGCATATCGCGGCACAATGATCGATAGCTGCGCCCTTGTCAAGCCGTGATACCAGAATTATACCCGTATACCCGACTTAAAGCGCATTCCTATCCGCAGTGTCTGAGACCTGATATCTGCATCATATGCGCGATCAATCCCAACCTGTACCCAATTAAGCGATTGTGGTACCCATTCTATACCTCGGTCCTTATCCCCATCGTATCCGTCGTAACCGTTATGCTATGTTGTGCCCTTCGAGCCTGTCGTAACTATTAAAACTATCGTGCCCCCCGTGCCTATCGTATCTGTGAGGACTTGCGAGCAACGGGAGCAAACGAGCAAAGGTGGCACAGGGCACACAGCACAAGGGTCAATGCAATGAAGCAGTCTCTTGTGTGTGTTGTGATGATGATGATGCTAGGCTAGGCCGGCCAGGCCACCGCCGGCAGGTGCCTCCATCAGTCCCTCCAGCACGTGACCCTTCGCGGTGCCTAACAGTATCTATCGTGACCGTCGTGGCCGTCGTGGCCGTCGTGTCCGTCATGTCCGTCACGTCCGTTATGTCCATTATAACCGCCGTGCCTATCGTGACCGTTATGACTACCACGACTATTTTATCTATTGTGACTATTTGAACCTTGGCACTACTATAATCGGTACTTGGCTATGATGTTGCTTGTACCCTCTGACTATTTCGGTGGATTTATAAATACCGTTAGTACTGCAATATATCTTAATAAACTGACATAGAAACCATCATCACTAGTGATTTACTCTTCTTTAGGGTATATATGGGCCCGCCTGGGATATAGTGCCTTGGTGCACACCATTAAGATCCTTTATGCTACTTATAGTAGTACTGCGGGCTATATCCTGCTCGCGGCATGTCATGCTAGCGCCAAACCCATAGCGGGCTTTCAAAATTGGCGTAGCAATAGAACTCGTTGCTGAGTCCTGTAGGGTGCTCCGGCACAAACGTAGTGGTGCGGACGCTTGAGGCTTGGTAAAGCTTTATTACCAGACCCTCCATTCTCTCGCCGGTGCAAATGATGACGCGAGACGAGTGAGCTATATCGGAAGCTTTTTTAAGAAGCCAGCGGGCTGTGAGTGCAACTATAATCACATTATGCGCGTTAGACGATCAGACTGCCTCGTACGGACGGAGCCAGGTGGTGTCGTATTACCTTTCGTCTGACATTCCTCGCTGAGGAAAGGAGGGTCGCATATGATGTGGTCTACTCTTCCCTTCAAGTGTCCTATAAAATACATCAGTCGGTCAGTAAGTCTATGATCAGGATTGGGAATCGGCACACTCCCCCTAGGACGTGGCGAGAGCAGCGCCAATCCTGACGCGGCTGGCTGTGGATCATGTGGTTGACGATCAGAACTTGCCTGGTAGGTTGAAGGGTTTCTGAAGATCGTAGAATACGAATTGATCTTGGAATACGCGGAATCGTTCGTCGTACTCCAGTAGATAAAGCCGCGGCCGCTCTGCCTTCGGCTTTCCCCGCTGTCAGGGACGCATGAAGTGTCAGCACCACAAGCAGATTGAGGCGAAATCTGTTAGTGCCGATGAGGCTGCTCGAGGGTCTCATTCGTACCAATGCGTTGCGTAAGGCCACAAAGACACTCGGGGTGCATATAACAGCGATGGTGGTCTCGCTCGAGGCGCCGTGCAGAAGCTGATCCGCTAGGCTGCCTGCTGTCCTGTCCGAATACTACTTGCGCCGGCGGGCCGCCAGTTAGCACTGAGCAGATCTTTCTGTTTACTCCTCCTCAAAAGCCGAGTTCAAAGCAGGAGACGAGGGCAGAGCCGCCGACGGCGAAGGGGGTGGAATGACGTCCCACAGGGATGGCCGGGTCTCGTCTTACCCAGAACTGCGATGCGTTCCAGTCCTCCCTAAACATGTCCATGGACAAAGGCTCATCCTCCGCGGCCTCGTCGCGAAGCCTGTCGAACTTAGACGTGAGTTCCTGCTTTTCGGCTTGAAACTCGGCCAGCGCGGCCAGCGCATGGGCTGAGAGCGTTCTAGGCCCGGGCAATCGAGTTAGCTCACAGATTGGCCATTAGGCCCAGGCGACGGCATCCTTACACGGGCTCGTCCTCGTCTGTCATGGTTGGTTTTGCCTGCGGGTCTGCTTTCCTGTCGAAAACTGCGTGTCGGGATGAGAGCGAGGGGCTGCTGTCTGCCTCCGATGGGCGTAAGAACGCGATCAGAGGCTCTCTGGGGTGCTTGTTGGTGTCCGCGGTCGGACAGTGGGCGGGGGAAAAATGGGTTTGCTTTCTGCTACGTCTCCGTCCGCCCGCCCCGACGCAGTCATTGCGCCGTGCGCCTATAAATGGCGGCCCGACCTACGGCCTAGAGTTCTCGCCCCTACGCTATTCACCCATGATAATAGCATGCAGATGGGAACCTGTACAGTTGCTGTCGCAAATCTAGCTCTAAGGCCCGTCGCCATTTAGTACGTACACTGCCTTTTTCTTTGACCTCGGCACGTATCGCCGCCGTCTTCTCCCCGATCCTGGCTATTGAAGGCTGTCGCCAAACCCTTCCGCGCTACCATTCCCCTCCTCACAACTCATCGAGCACGTGGATGTACTTCTTGTCCTCCCTCTTCTCCTTCTCCGTGGCCGGGGGCAGGTCATAGTAGTGTGAGCTGCGGAATCCTTGCTATGCATGGGGTCAGCGGCGCTATGACGTTCTAGCCATTGTGCAGAGATGCGTACCAGGTAGTGGTAGGTGAAGTTCGCGATGTCACCCGGCTCGATACCCAAGTCTTTGAAAGTCTTGGCCTGGGGGTCGATCACCTGGTCCATGAACTCACGCTCGACCTCGTCGGCCGAGAGCGTGTGCCACCAAAGCGCTCGGTTGAGAACGCCGGCAACCGGCTTTAGAATGGCCTTGGGTACGTTGATATGGCGTCGCTGCTTGAAGATCTCCTTGTCCACAAGCCCGGCAATCTGGGCCATGGTATACTCCTTGGGCCCGTATAGCTCAAAAGTCTGACCAACGGTTGAGTCGTCGTAGAGCATCTTCTCCAGGGCTGCTCCCACATCGATGGACTAGGTGGCAGTTCGGGCCTCGTTAGCACGGCGGGCTTCCTGATGGAGTTTGACCTGCTTACGTGGACGGGGCGAAATTTCTCCTGCATGTTGTTGGCCGTGAAAAGATTGAGGACAGACGCCAGCTTAAGTAGCAGGTTATCCTCGAATCCAAACAAGGGCGCCGGTCTAACAAGTGTTGTCTCAGGGAAAATGCTTCGCGCAACTTGTTCTCCGCGACCCTGTGCCATATGACTGCATTAGCCACGACCTTGGGCATTGCAAGTGGCTGTTGTGCTGACCTTGGTTGCATAGAATTCGGAAGTAGACTCCGGATTGGCACTGTGGGACGAGACGTGAATATATCGATCGACGTCGTACTTGGCAGCGGCCTCCACGATACGCTCCGTTCCCTCAACATGAACGTCGGCGAGAGAGAAGTTTCTACAGCTCTTCGTCAGATCATAAATCGTGCCGCAGGGGAAATCAGCCCTCACTTGGTAGGATAGTCCCGGCCGACCAAATTGTAGACCACGTCGGAGTGTCGGACGCTCGCCTCGATCGATGGCGTGTTGTACAGATCGTATTCCTGTATTCCTGTTACCACAATGCCTCATCTCGCAAGTATCGTGGGTACCTACCACGAAGACGACGCGGCCCAAGTCTCCTGTGACCTTCAAGTGCCGCTTGGTCATCTCTTCGCGGAACGGAACCACAACCGTGCAACCCTGGCGTGCTGCCAAATAAATGTAAGTGCCTCTGAAGTCGCCTCCCGAATCGCAATTGATCGCTCACCAAGACGATTCACAATGTATCGCCCCAATTGGCCGGTTGCGCCAAATACCGTCGCCGTGTGGCCTGTCGAGGCGCTGTTAGCAATGCTGCACAGTCGTCGGGTCGTCAATGCTCATGCGCACCTCCCAGAGACGATCTGAACAACGGTCAGCTGTTTAAACACAAAAACTGACAGGCGCGGGCCGTGTGTACTCACCGGCCGCCCTCAACGCGGAGGATTGGCTTGCCAGTCCTGGTTATGGAGATGTCGGACACGAAACGCTTTCCGGCAACATTGGGGACGAGGTTCCGCGCGGATCGCGCGGCTGAAAGAGGGGACGCCATGCTTTGCGATTGACGAGCCTGCAAAGACTTGAAATGGCTGCCGACTGCCTGCGTTTGGCCCTGCCCTCTGTGACGGTTCGATGCTGTCGCCGACGGTTGGTTGGGGTCGGGGTGCGCGAGATGGAGAGCGATGGATCACCAATTGGGTCACGTGTTTAATCACGTTCATGCTCCCAAGACATTGAGCGGCCCAGCCGCTCAGCCACGGTACCAGTAGAATACCCAACGTACTTCTGCAGGGAGCTTCTACTTGCCCACCAGTCACAGCCAGTGGGGCGAATCGAAGTAAGGTACACCGAGCTGCAGGCTGCGAGATAGCCGCGTTGGCGACCTCATCATCCTCCTCCTCTTCTTGCCAGTCTGCCCGCCGTGAAGCACAGGACATCATCCATCGCAACAACTGCCTCCGAAGACGATACACACAACCGCATCGAGTCTTCGCATCTGATCTCACATCTCCATTGCGTGCCGCACTTCCACGAGACGAGCATCTTCGGTTGGTTGCGGGCAGTTGGCAATCGCGAGTTTGACCTACAGTCTCAGATCGTAACCTGCTTCGTCGTCGGTCCCAGCCACCTCGCTTGACCGACCTTTCGAGATGAATGTCGACACGATCCCCGACTTCCTTGCTGAGCAGCGGGACCAAACCTCAGAGGAGCTCCAGCCACTCGTGCTCGACTTCGAGAACTTCTGGGAACGCAAGCTCTGGCACCAGCTCACCGATGCCCTCGTCCAGTTCTTCAACCATCCTGACAGTGCCCCGCAGCGCTTGGTCTTTTACAAGGTTTTCGTGCTCAAGTTCGCCGATAAGATCAACCAGCTCAAGCTCGTCGACCTTGCCTTGAAGGCTGCGACGCAATGCAAAGGTACCTTCGACCAGCCAATCCTCGAAAGAGTGACGGTATCGCTAACGCAGTCCTCAGATGACAAGGAGCGCTTAGCCTTTCTACAGACCGTCGCCAAGAAAGTAGACAACGAGAACTCGCAAGACGCGCTGGTGTTCGCATCTGTTGCTGTGGCACGAGTGAAGCTCAGCTTGAACGAGCTCGACGACGCGAGGAAAGACCTGGACGCCGCCGAGAGAATACTGGACACGTTCGATTCAGTCGAGACCGTTGTTCACGCCGCATTCTACGATGCAAATGCGAGCTACTACCAGGTATGCATTCCATCCGCGTCAGCCTCCTGGGCGACATCAAGCAGCTGCTATGCCGAGCGCCTGAAAGCTAACTACAGCTGTCCAGCGCAAAACGGACTTCGCGAACTACTACCGAACCGCTCTCCTCTACCTAGCTTGCATCGACTTGTCGTCCCTGTCTCCCGAGGAGCGGCGCCAGAGAGCATACTATCTCAGCGTCGCTGCGCTTGTGTCTAACAGTATCTACAACTTCGGCGAGCTGCTCCTCCATCCCATCCTGGATACTCTCGCTCAAAGCGAGGACGATGCGTGGCTGCGCGAGCTACTATTCGCATATAACCGGGGGGATCTGGCTGCTTACGATGTGCTGTCCGACAACATCGCCTCCAACAAGCTTCTGAACGAACACTCTTCACACCTTCGGCAGAAGATCTACCTCGCCGCGCTGACTGAGGCCGTTTTTCGCCGGCCGCCCCACGACCGAAACATGACCTTTGCGACAATCTCTCAAGAAACTAAAGTCCGTCCAGATGAGATCGAGCATCTCATCATGAAGGCGTTTAGCCTCGGATTGCTGCGTGGGACGATCGATCAAGTGGACGGCGTTGCACAAATCACCTGGGTACAGCCTAAGGTTCTTGACATGAAGCAGATCGGCAGCATGCGAAAGAGGCTGCTGGACTGGGACTCAAATGTCAATCAACTGGGCAATTGGATCGAGGCGGCGGGCAAGGATGTCTGGGCGGCATAAGTCCGGATTAGAGAGCAGTCGGATGACTGCCGGGTTTGAGCAGGCCATGACGGCGATCCAGGGGTCAGACCTTGTTTGTACAGTAGGATCTTCAATAGAGACGGATCGTCCGCATCGCCACAATGCCTCAATTTTCCAGCATAATATAGCCACGCTGCAGGCATGTTAAACGCTCAGTCTATTTCTACTCATCTCCGGAGGGCATGCCTAGAACGTTGACCATCCCCACCAGCCATGCCGGCCACCAAACACACCAGATAACAACAGCCGTGTACATTCCCCACACGTTCCACCCGAAACTTGCTTCCCGCAGCACATCGGCGACAGATAATCCAACCACTCGTGCTGCTGTGTAAATGACAACGGGCGGTGCCACCGTACTCAGTAAGCCGGCCAATGCATACCTGGAAACAACGCTGCGAGTCGGCTGCACAAACACGAGAGGGCTCGCAAGTAAGCCCACCAGGAATGCCAGGGAAAAGTTCAAGGTAGCTAGTGTGGCTAACGACATGCCCAGAATGAGCAGGGAGAAAGACTTGGTGAGTTGAAAGTGTTGTGCCGTAGGGTTCCAAAAGGTAGATAACACTTGGGATACGAGAGATGGTAATGCCGCGGATGCCAGACAGAAGAGGGTGAAGGAGCCGGAGAGCATCTGCAATGTTCCAACCGTCAGCACACAGCGCGTTTCATTCCATCAGTTGGCCCTTGGTGTATTCTCATACCTTTGAGGGAAGGTTATTGAAAATGAAAAGAGGGATGAGCGATACCGCCTGGCATCCTGCGACGACTCCCAGTGGCAGGAAGAGGTCCCTTTCAACAGCCTGAGCTACCGCAATTGTGGAATCTCCAGGTCTTGTCGTTTCCGTAGCTGCTTTGCTGGCCGAAGACGATGTCGTGCGGACGACACCTGCGAGAACCGGCTGCCCACTCTTCATCCACAAGAAGATGGCCATGATGGTAAAGCTCGCTGACAGAAGCATGGCACTAGGAAGATAGGTGCCAATGCTCACAAAGCGGTCTCTATGCATCAAGAGGTAGAAAAAGAAACTCTGGTGCAGGTGCTCGAGCAAGTTGTTGAGGCTCCTGAAGGTGCCCTCGATGACCCTGCCCATTGCCATCTCATCATGCCAGCCTTCCCCGTACGGTTGCAGTGTCACCGAGTCGACATGATATGGAATGAAGCTACTGTGCGGCCCGGCCGAGAGCCCGAGGCCTTGCTTCAGCATACCGCGAAGCATAGTTCGTAGTCGATCGGGGTAGCGATCCGTGTGGTGCTTCATGTCCTGAATGGCAGTCTGGATGCCCATCTGGCCGCTTGCGACGTTTACGATCGAATTGATGAGATCGAGATTGGGCAATTGGCCATTGGTGCCATCGTAGATGATGTGCAGTCCCTCGAAGCGCTGCTCTGAGGGATAATCGATGGCGATGGCCCCTTGCAGGGCCCCAGACTTCAGAGGCAGCGGCACCACCTTTTGAGAGTCGTGGGCGTCGTGGTACGCATCGACCCAAGCCTGCGTGCCGGTCTTGCTGTCGGGCGGCACAACAATGATAATATCCTTGGACCATAAGGACCAGCCTCCAGCAGCATGTCAGCAACGAGTAATACGCGCCGGGAGGTAAGCGTACGTTTGAAGTAGCGAGCCAGCGTCAGGGCCAGAGCCACGCCATTACGGTTCAGCTGGTCCTCCACACTCTTCCACGCAGCGACGAGCACTATGGCTTCGGTGGCGTCGCCGCGAGGTGCCTGCAGAATGCCATATACGTTCTCGCCTGTGTACGCTTCGCCCGCCGAGTGATACGTGTAGTTTTGCCGGCCGACCTTGATCCCTTGGCCCTTCAGTATCAGCTCGAGCCGATCGTTGATGCTAAGGAAGAAAGCGTGGGTCAGTAGGACATGAGAAGAGCAGACGACCTCGCAGACTAACGCAAAGTTGTCCCCGTCCTTCAATTCGTCCAGCTCGTGCCTGTAGGCGCGGAACACGTTCTGTTCGCTGCCGCCAAAGTATGTATGCACTTGGCCCGGCAGCAGTGCATTCTCTGAGATGTATGTCCGCCTGGAATAGCTATCCAGCGGCAGGAGGAGTAGCCAAGCCACGCCGACCACGATGCACAGCAACGAGACGTACGGTGGGAGCTTGAGCATGCGCGGGTCGCGCCGCAGCGACAGGGCCGAGGCTACTTCGTGTCAGCCATGCGCGCACAAGCATCAATGCTACGGAAAGTGTGCAAAGGGGGCGGGGGCAGCCTACAGAGGAGTCGCGACATGTCGGCAGCCGTCGCGTCGGGGCAATGCTGGGAGAAGGGTCGGCGCTCCGGTCGATCAGGAGAGCTGTCGAATTTGGGTCAGGGACCTGATTACCGCAGGTGCCTTCCGTATTAATACGGCACTACCTTACCTGGCCGCCCAGACTCTGGGGCCAGCCAGACAGGACTTTGATGGTGGGGGCCGCCAGCATGCGATGGGCCACAATTATAGGCCCGCGGGCACCTGCTCAGGTACCTCAGGTACCTAGGTAAGGTAGGCAGTGACGTCGCCGCAGCGTCTGGACGCTCTAGGTGGTTTGGCCGCTAATAATAACAACGCGAAGCACGGCAGCGTCGGAACTCGTCATCCCTCCAACTGGGCAATTGGCAGACCTGAGCGTCCATGGCCAGATCCGAATGTTTGCATCTGCGAATCGCAGCGGCATCCAGAAAGCACCACGTGCACAAAAATCTTACTTCTGAGCTACATTTGATCAGGGTACGTTGCGAAGTGCTTGCGTAGCTGGAGCGGCAACCGCTTCGAATACGGACACGGGGCGATAACCATGGAACAAAGCATCACTACACGAGAGAACACAAGAGAACATAAGAGAACACGGAGGCAAAGAAACTTCAGAAGTCTTGCCCAGTTGTTTGAAGCAGTATCCTCAGGCGCCAAGGTTGTACCTAAACCATGGCGCATCGCTGAGCGCTATGAACTTAGGACACGGCCGCTTCGTAGAGTCCCTTCAGGTACAGCAAGCCGATCACTATACTAAAGCACAGCGCGCGGAGTGTGAGACATGATTCCCTATCGTACAACACCCATGCCGCGATATCGCGGCTCCTAACCATGTAAAGCAAATGGAAAAATCGTCGTTGCAGCGATTGTGACCAAACTCCGGTGTGCATGCACATCTACACCCGCCGTCTTCGCATCAGTAACAGCTGGCGGAACGCCCATGGCAACCCGCTTCCCGTTGGCCCCCGCGGCACAAAGGCTCATGGTCCTAGACGCTGGGTACTCCCGACGAGTTCTGTCGCAGCACTCCCTCCGGTGCGGTTGTTTGTCGGCAACACCCCAAATCGACCAAAAGTCTTTTGATCCACGCTCACGTAGTGCGGCAGTAGAGCCAATAGGTTGAGGCGCGTCTCTATCCACCGCAGCGCCCACTCTGGGGGTGCGAGGAACTTGATGTAGCCTAGCCCAGCTACTCGCCCGACATGTCAGATTAGGACGTGAAACTTCCATGGGCTGGGGTTTTAAAGGCGCTCCTTGGGAATTAGTGACTTACCCAGGTATCCAACACCCACGCCACACAGGTGTCCAAGCAGACTCGTGTGTGGTATCAGAACGGCGACAACAAATATCATGAGGAGTGGCGTTGTCCATGTCGGGATGTGGTACGTTGCGATGACGAGGTGCGGGTTTGACCGGTACGTCCGGATGGCTTCGGCTCCGAGCAGCAGGAACACCCAGATGCTGGCGAATGAGAAAGTCAGTTTACAGTCTTCAAGCAGCCAGTAGACGCTTATTTGACTCACCTAGCCCCCATGATGGCGTGGTTCCCTCGCAAGATGCCGGCCTCAATAACGAGATATAGAATCGCCGGAATAGTCGTGAGCGCTATATAAATACTGATCAGCAGTTTATCCCGTTGTCGCAACAGAATCATGTAGTATCTTACGCCCAAAAAAAAGCGCCAGCGTCGTCAGTGTCCCGTATTCGCTCTCGAAGCGCTCCATCAGAGGTGTCAACGCGATGACATTGAGCGCCGCATGAAGGAAGTTCAAATGCACCAATGGGAAAGTCGATAGCCGGTACGCTATGGGGATCTTCGTCAGATGGCTCTGCCAGATCGATTTGCGCCGATACGTCCACGGTATCTTGGGGAACCAAAACATACCCGACACGAACGATACCTTGTCCGGAACCAGGGCGCCCCAGCCTCTGATATCCCATACAGATGGAAGGCTCAATAACCAGAAGAGCACAATAACAACGGCAATGACCCGAGTAAATAATGGGAGCCGCAAGACATATGAGCGAGCCCGAAGAGCACTGAAGCCCTGAATGGTAGGCATCGCTGCGAGGTGGATGCTGAACAGCGCGTGGTTGGCGAGATTGCCGTGGCGTGGAAAGCGCCGGCAGCTTGCCGTTTTCGGGGATTTGCGCGTTCGAGGTACCGCCAGATCTTCAGGGGCACTCCTAGAGCATAGCAGGGCCTTTTCGCTGTCGCATCAGCCGTCTCGTGGCATCTTTGACCGTCACGTTGACGCCAGGAGATCTGTTCGCAGCGGTTTTGGATTGCGCCTGATAAGCACCACGGTGAGCTCTTATCGTCACGTGATCGAGAATGAGCGCGTCGGCTTCCAGACACGACACTTCGGAGTCCGTATGTTTGCCACTGTCGCAATATTGGCAACGCCATGGGGAGAGAACAGAACGGCGCTTTCTCTCTGGAGTGCCAGCTGCGCCGGTGTACTGTGGCTCAGCAGGTTGTCCGATTGATATTGGTAGTATTTGCACCCCGCATTAGCACACAGGTTGTTGCGTCCATGTCGACACCACGCATGTGGCAATGTCACGTTATAGATCGCACAGCCAGCGCAGGCTGGCGTAGGCTCAGGGCGAGGCACCGAAAGCAGTCCCGGCCTGGTCCTTGAGCAACTCCTAAGTCTCAGCGCGCGCTGCGGGAGCGATCGGGCACCATGAGCGACAGGTGCGGCAATGGGCATAGCACGCGTCTGCTGGGACGCGATGCCTCCGAAAGTCTTACGTCTGACACGAAACAAACCCGAAGATTATGTTGAGATGATCCTACGCTGTTAAGATAGTTGCTCATGGCCCGCTCCTTGCTGTAACTGCGGGTTTGGACTGTTGCCTTCTTCAAGGGTACAAGTGGTCATTTGACTCCATGAACAGCGAGACTCCATGCCACAGATAACGCGAGTAACATTGGGAACGAAATTTATGGTGAATAGCTGGTGTGAGCTAACGAGACCAGCGGGTATCTGATCCATCGGTCAGTCGAAGGTGAAGAAGCACATTTTCTTGCAACGTTGGCAATCATTGACGTCAGGGCTAGACCTGATCTCGAAATACCGATCCCGCCCTGCCATTGACCGGAGACGAGACCAGAGGTTCTTATGCGCTGGGCAACACATTCGACAACCCATGACCCGAGAGAACTGCCTTGCACGCCGGGTGACTACTTGGCTTAGAGATGGGTTGCGCCATCATCCGTCACGGCAGACCTGCACATGTCGTCCGCGCGCCTTGGTGCCCGCGCGAATTGTTGCAAATCAAGGGACTGAAGCTGTTCGAACTACCACTAGGCGCAGCGGCTTGATGCGGGCTTAGTTGAACAAACGCAGTAGGTGAGCAAGCAAATAGCCTCTGACACGTAGATTACGACAACAGACTTGGTAAAACTACTCTACAGAGAACAACATTATCCCGAAAGGAGATAAGTGTGTGTGTGAAAGAACCAAATCAAGGAACGCCCAGTCGCCAAACCCTATCAGAACAAACCCCTCAGTTCCGTCCAGCCTTGGCCATGGTGTTAAGCGCGCTGCCGTTCTTGAACCACTCGATCTGGGCCTCGTTGAACGTATGCTGCAAGGTAACGTTGAAGGACTTGCCATCCTTGGGATGAACGACCATGGTGACGGGCTTGCCGACACCAAGCTCAGTGCACAGGATGTCGACCTAGGGAAACAATTCAGTCAGAAAGACGTCACTAGAGTGGAGTAGGCGGGCAGAAATGCCCAGGATCGACACTCACCTTGTCATCAGGCTTGATCTTGTCATAGTCGGCGGGCTCAGCGAAGGTCAGAGGCAGCATGCCCTGCTTCTTCAGGTTTGTCTCGTGGATACGAGCAAAGCTGCGAGTGATGATAGCGAGGCCACCCAGGTGTCGGGGCTCCAGAGCGGCATGCTCGCGGGAGCTGCCCTCGCCGTAGTTCCAATCGCCGATGACAACCCATTTGATGCCCTTCTTCTTGTAGTCGCGGGCAACTGCTGGCACAGCATCCCACTCACCAGTGGTGACGTTCTTGATCTTGTTGGCCTCGCCGTTGGCCTCGTTGATGGCACCGATGAGCATGTTGTTAGAGATGTTGTCCAGGTGGCCACGGTACTTGAGCCAAGGGCCGGCCATGGAAATATGATCGGTCGTGGTTTTGCCCTGGGCCTTGATCAGGATGGGGACATCCTTGGCGTCCTTCCCATCCCAAGGCTGGAAAGGCTGGAGGACCTGGAGGCGGTCCGAGGTGGGGGCGACCTGAACAGTAACGCTAGCGCGCTCCTTGGGGGGGGCCTGGTAGGTATCGTTGCCAGGATCGTAACCGTTGGTGGGAAGCCCGTTGCCAGTTGGGGGCTTCAGCATGAACTCATTGCCATCCTTGTCCTTAAGCTTGTCGGTGAGGGGGTTGAAGTGGAGCGAGCCGGCGACGGTGAGCGCGACAACCAGGTCAGGGGAGGTGACAAAGGAGTGAGTAGCAGGGTTGCCATCATTTCGGCCGGTGAAGTTACGGTTGTACGATGAAAGGATAGAGTTAGCCTCACCCTTCTTGACGTCCTGGCGGTCCCATTGGCCAATGCAGGGGCCGCAGGCGTTGGCGAGGACAATGCCACCGAACTCCTCGAAGGTTTGAAGCTGGCCATCGCGCTCGATGGTAGCGCGGATCTGCTCAGAACCAGGCGTGACAGTGAATACAGACTTGGCCTTGAGACCGTGATCAAGAGCATCGCGGGCAATCGAAGCAGCACGGGACATGTCTTCGTACGAGGAGTTGGTGCAGGAGCCAATCAGGCCAACCTTTAGCTCCTCAGGCCAACCGTTCTCCTTGACAGCCTGGCTGAACTTGGAGATCGGGGTACCCAGATCGGGAGTGAAAGGTCCGTTGATGTGAGGCTCGAGCTCGGACAGGTTGATCTCAATCAGCTGGTCGTACTCGGCGCCCTTGTCCTCACGCAGCTCAGCGGCGTAGGAGCGGGCGAAGTCGCCGATGTCCTTGCGCTTAGTCGCGGAAAGGTAATCGTACATGCGGTCGTTGAAGGGGAACAAAGAGGTCGTTGCGCCAATCTCGGCACTGAATATGGTCAGCAAGCTTCCAAACGGTGACTGGGGAAATGGCACAGCATCGACGATCGACACGCTCGAGAAGTTCCCCACGTCCCCGACATCTTAGGAACCCCGGTATCAACGGGAACCCCAGGAACGCCAGCAACGCCGGTCACGCCAGCAACGTCGGTCACGCCAGCAACGACGGGAACGCCAGTAACGCCAGGAACCCAAGTAAGCCCAGGGACATCAGGAATCCCTGTGACTGCCAAGCGTACCCAAAACTCTCCAAAGACAACAGGAAATAGGGGGGCAAAAGGAAAAATGGGAAACCATACCCCATATTGCAGATGGTGGCCATGCCAGTGCAGCTGATGTTGTCTACGCCAGGGCCATGGTACTCGACGATGGCACCGGTGCCACCCTTGACGGTCAGGATATCAGCAACCTTGAGGATGATATCTGTCCAGAAACGGTTAGTGTGAGATCAATGTTGGCGGACTGCGCGGGTGGAGCTGTCGGGAGAACAGAGGAAGGAGCGGTACGTACCCTTGGGCGAAGTCCAGCCAGACATGGTGCCCGTGAGCTTCACACCAATCACATTGGGAGCCTTCAGCTCCCAAGGCAGGTTGGCCATAACATCAACAGCATCGGCACCGCCGACACCGATAGCGGCCATGCCAAGGCCACCTCCATTGGGCGTGTGGGAGTCGGTTCCAATGAGGAGACCGCCAGGGAAGGCATAGTTCTCGAGGAGAATCTGGTGGATGATACCAGAGCCGGGACGCCAGAAACCAATGTTGTACTTAGCACAAGCGGAAGACAGAAAATCGTACACCTCCTTGTTGATGCTGATGGCGCGGGCAAGATCCTTCTCGCCACCAATCTGAGCCTCGATCAAGTGGTCGCAGTGGACTGTGGTGGGGTTGGCGACCTGGTCCATGCCAGCAGACATGAACTGCAGGATGGCCATTTGAGCCGTGGCATCCTGGCAGGCAACGCGATCCGGGCGCAACTTGAGGTAAGACTTGCCCCGCTGGATATCCTGGCCGTGCGGGTCGTCCAGGTGGGAGTAGAGGATCTTCTCAGCATAGGTGAGAGGGCGGTTCAGGCGGCCGCGGACGATGGCGAGGTTCTCAGACATCTTCTTGTAGTTGATGAAGCTATTATCCTCCCAGTTGTTCTGGCGGACCTGTTTCGCGGGCACACGGATGCGTTAGCGCGCGCGCTCTTGACACTCAGCGAACTGGGGTATCACGGCTGTCGACAGCGGCCAACACGGACAAGTCGCGCAGGCCGCGTCAATCGCGCCAGGCGTTGCAACCCCACGCTACGGCGGCAGGAAGACTCACCTTGCGGTCAAGCGCAGAGTCAGAGACGGTAGCCAGGCGACGGGCGCCGCTGGCGACGCCGCCGAGGACGCGGCCCCGGGCAAGGTTGCCCAGAACCTGGCGGGACACGAGCATGGTGACGGAGGGTGCCAATTGCGGCGGAGGGGAGAGGGTCTCGAGGTGTTCAGAGACGACGCCTTTGCCGCTCGCAGGAGTCAAGCCAAGACCGTGGAGGAGGGACGGAGGCGATGATGGGGGTTTTGAGGGAGGAAGGGAGGGAGAGGTTCGTGAAGGTGGAGAGGTGTTTTTTGGCCCTTCGGCCGGCTCAAGAAACCATGCCAGAGCCAGATGTTACCGAGCACAGGCAACTTAAAATGTGGGGCCGCCGGGGAGCTTGTGGTTGCATCAGAGGCCGGGGCGCCAGCAGGCTTTCTGCGTAGCCCAGTTTCAACCAGGGCTTCTGGATTCGCCGTCGCCGCGCCTACCTGTAGCGGGTGGGGGGACGGAGGGGCGTGGCCCAGCCAGTCACAGGCCTCGAAATAATAATCCACGGCCGGTGCGTTTCGTCATTCTTGCCGAGTCCTCCACAGGCCCCGAGGGGCCCCTTCCAGCGAAAGAGAGCCGTTGTGAAAAAAATGACCTGGCACATGTCAGCCAGTCCGGGGCGCCAGGAAGCACCCATCACCCCATCTGTCGAACCCATGGACATTGCTGCCGCCATGTTGACTGAGGGAAGCTCTGGGCTCATGCAGCATCTGAGAACTATAGATTTGCTGCTCAAGAGATGGCATCTCTGACTGATTGGCATTTTCAAGCACGTTGTTCCAGTGCCGGCAGCTCACAAACGACGCTGGTTCCGTGCCACGGTGCCAGTGTTCCCATCCGCCGAAGCGCCGGCTCGGCTCCGGTCGGCTGTTAGATGGCCTCTGAGTCGTCGGCCTCCCGCCGGCCCCTCCTGTCCCGAGCCAGTCCCCCGCTCCATGCGCCTCTGCGGCTCAAAACAGCACTGCAACAACCGCCTGTCTGGTGCCTCGCCGGCGGGCAGGCTGCCCGGAGCTGCAGTTGGACCACTGGACGCGCTCGGGCGCCCCGAACCGCGGCGCCCATCGCCCTTGGACCGGGCGTCCAGGTCAAGGCACTGCGGCCACTGGCCGCCAACGGCTCCACAAGAAATTTTTTCCGCAGACCTGGGCAGCTGGGGCAGCACCTTCACCTCGGCAGGAGCAGAGTCGGATGCCGCACCCAAAGCTCGGTCTTGCGAAGCTCTCGGCGCCCATTGCTCGGTTGCCGACCTACACGGAAAAGATAAGATCAGCACAGCTGGAAATCGCGTCTGTGGCCGGCAAACAGCACCCATGGCGGGCCCGTCATAAGGCGACGTTGGGCTTCCCCGTTTGAATACATTGGCGAATCATTATGGAGTACTCGTGCGTCTTCAACGCTGCTGCCACAGGTTGGAGCATGTTGGGAAGTCCGCGCAACAGCAAAAAATGCGATTGCTTCGTCACACTGGTTGTCTGCCTTTCTCGGTTGTCCCGAGTGCGGTCGAGATGACCCTGCTTCGGATTGATGCATACCCAAGACGGTTGCATGGCTCTGCATGTTTCCATGTGTCCACGGTGGCTTGTTGTACTTTCCAGAAGTCTGCCTTGCGAGTAAACGTCGGGAACAGCCGCATCGCGCCTGGGTTCTTCGACACGAATTCGGCCTGTTGTGCCAGACACTGTGCAGAAACGTGTTGCGACCGCGCGCTCGCACGGTCTCCACAAAAAACTTCCTCACCGCCCGGGAAGCTGCCTGTCGTCAAACTCACGGCATCGAAATCACGGCATCGACCTGGCCCATCTGCAGTGTCGAGCATTGGTCAACTTCAACCCGCCACGCCCGTTGACTAGTACTGGCCTCAGCTATCGAGCATCTGAGACGACAGCAGGCTTGCACATAGGCCACTACGACACAATGGGCGTTGCAAACAAGCGCACCATAACGAAAACGAGGCGGAAGACGAGGTTTGAATGGCCGTCAGTCCATACCTGTCACATTGCCTAACTCTACATGCAGGGACGTGGATCAGGTCAAGGCAGACTTGATCTCCTCCAAACACCTTGCCCAGTTCAAAGACTCCAAGGCTGCGGAAGACCTACCCGGACTCGGCCGGAATTACTGCGTCGAATGCGCCAAGTGGTTTGATACGGAGAAGACACTGAAAGCCCACCAGCGGGGCAAGCCTCACAAGCGCAGGTATGAACCGTTGGCCCCCGCATACGATTCGTAGAGACTTGCGCACAACAACGTTGTATCTGCAACATGCTCACAGCTCGCGCTTAGGGTCAAGCAGTTGCGCGAAGAGCCAGATCCAAACCCGAAGAGAGTTCCAGGAGCAACTGCGTCTTCCAGAACAGCTAATAGCACGGTCGAGCCTCGCGACGGCCAAGCAGCGGCTCCCGATATCGAGATGGCGCCATGAGGAGGTCCTGCAGGGCCGCACTCTGACCCGTCCGAGGCATACAATCGACCCCGGCCCTTTGCCCCCCCCCCCCCCCCCCCCCCGGCGAGTCTCGACCAGGACTGGGCATCGGGGCGGAGATTAGTATGTTCCGGTCGAGGCGGGTATAATGTATGGCCGTCAGCGGATGCCACGTCCGCGTGGTCTCGCAAGCCCACTAGGCCGACCGCGATTCCGTCCCCCAGCACTAGACCTTCCTCTTGTCGAGTTTCCCCGCGCATAAGGTAGTCTCGACTGCCGCGATTCGGGTACAGGGGCGCTGCTCTCTTGCTTACTCGACACCGGGGGGTTCTCAACAAAAGACGTATCAGTAGTCCTTTGGGCGATTAGTCCATTTGCGACCAGTGCGAGCAACGTGCAGGTGTTGGCTGGTCGTGGTCCAGCAGTTGTGCGGCTCACATGAAGGTGGTCTCAACATCATTATCAGCCCGGTTCGCTGTTGCATTTCGACTCTCCTGGCGTTGTCGGTCCCGGCGGAAAGACTCGGGTAGGGGCCCCTGTGGACACATAGTCAGCAGCGGATAGCAAAGGCGGCGTTCATTTGAGTTTTGGCGAATTATGCGGCAATAGTAATTGATGAATAGCTTGACGTATGAGAGAAGGGATCACTAGTTTTGCAGGCATACCTCGGGGAAATCTACACAAAACGCGTTCATGTTAAGGCCATATAGGAAGCTCGCAAAGGATTCGCTGAACCGAGCAAGGCTTTCGTGCATAAGCTGGAAGTGCATCATATTTGCCTCCAAGTCCGCCATGGCGTCTGACAGCTCAGCAAATGCCGGCTCGAACGTGTTTAGGGGGAAGGACGTTTCTCCATCGCCGGCAGAACGGGCAGAGTCGCGAAAGGATGACCGCGACGACGGCCGCAGCGGTGTGGTGGGACGCGAGTTCCGCGTGCGGGAGCTGGGGCGTCTGGCCGTGGCGGGATCATGATCCATTGTAGCGCTCGCGCGCGCGTGTGCTCTGATGAAAGGGCCGTCGTCGAAGCCGAATTCGACCTCACTGACGGGATTTCGAGACCCTTGGCTGAAGTGTTTCGTGACCTTGTCCTGGCCGGTGTTGTTGACAAGACGTGGGGGCCCTTTTCCCAGCAGATGCTCACAACACGGTCCTGGGCCGCCAAGGTGGGGGGGGGGTGAGTGGGGAAGAAAGATGAGGCACCTCCACGGACGTGTACTTCGTACTGGGTACCTACCCGCGCCCGGCCCAGCGCCATCTGGGACCGAGAGGGTGGGTGCATGACACGACAAGGCACGACCTCGACTCGCCAAATAGCGGGCTGCGGGCTCGATCGTCCTATGCCCTGCGACACCCATATGGCAGAAGATTAATGGCAAAAACGGACAGTGCGCAGGGAGGCGCGTGCCAGAGCCGGTTCTTGTGTCGGATCGGTGGGGCCGTGGCAGCCGGACAAAGAGAGAGGGCCAACCACCCGCTGGTCATGGCACCCGGCAGCGAAGATGGGATTGCGTTGAATACTTGACCGTGCAACATGGGAAAGGTACTTGGTAGATAGTAGCCTCCTACTGTCGATGTCGTAGTTGTAAGCAAGGCGACAGGATGGCGCATGGTAACTGAATACTTGCTTGGTCGGGCATCTGCGATGAGCGACATCTTGTCTCGCCAACGCCCATGTCGCCTGTGATGAGCCAGGCCGATCCCGACATGTCCTGCAGCTAACTACCAGGTATCCTGGCGTCGTGCGAGCGACGGGCTGTTGCTTACACCTATCTCCTAGTCCCTAGGTAGGCACATGATGTCCATGGGTAATGGGCTGTTGATATTTCATGGCGAATTGCCTCGCTCTCATGGGCGTCCAGAGCCACAAGGCGACGCCATCTCTGGGACCTCAGGTACCTAGAAATCCGCACTCGGTGTCTCTACAGTGTCACTTCCGTGGTCGGTAAGATGCCTGTACTTGCACGCAGGGAAGGTAAGGTACCTGGTGATAAGGTGCACATGGCGCGCTCCTCCACGCGCCACGAATTGCCAATGGCGGCTACAACCTCGCACCACCGCGCGGTGCCATCTGCGCCGCAACCAAAGGAACGCGGCACCACGCGCCAGCGAGAGGGAGGTGACTTTGGTGACCTCGATCAGGCACCTCGCTGCGATGCGCCCACCCACAAGGCACGCCAGGTACACAGTACCCGGTACATCCGCTTTTTCGGTCCTTCGCCCGCCACTCCGCAGGCTGTGCATGATCTGCAGCAACCTCATCGCGCCCCTATCGTTCGTCTTCCCTCTCTCTCTCACCACGGGGAACGTCTCATGAAGCAACGAAACCCCGCCGGCATCGTCATCAGTGCCGCCGTCGCCGTCGTTCCCATCGCGACCTGTCGTCAAGCCGTCCGCCTCATCTCCTCAGCCCGCCGTGCGCCGACCTCGACTTCCTCCACCTCGCGCCACCAGCGGAGCCAGCCTCGTGCGTTTCTAGACTCGGCCGTTTCTGCCGGATCTCAGCATTCATCTGCGACGGATACCCTCTCCCGCCCCGGGCTCCCTAGACCCTTGCGTCAGCGTTGCTGTGCCCGGCGACCTTTCTCCAGGACCGATATCCAACGCCTCCAGAGCAGCACCGTCTTCTCTCCTACCCTCCTGGCCCTTATTTTTGCCATTGCACTTGCATCGTGGACTGCGGCGCACATCGCACCCACCGCTGCCAGCACCGACTCCCCAACTCCGCCCATCGGTACGGAACCGTCCCCAGGCATCAGTAGCATCATGTCGATCGACGGCATCCCCCAAGGACACCTCGGCAACTTGACGCCGGAGCAAGAGCAGAAGCTCCGTCAGCTTTGGAATGCCTTCTTCAAGGTCTGCGGAATTGCTGATGCCACTGACTCCTCGTCCGGTAGCACTGCACCACGGTCGCCGGCCAAGGCTCCATCAGTGCAAGAGCCCGAGTCATCCCAGAAGAAACGGTTCGGTCTATTCCGATGGGGCGGCAGCGACAGCACGGAAAGCGGCAGCGGCAGCAAGGATGCCACGCCGGATGACAATGACAAGTACGAACAAACAAAGGATTACCACAAGACTCTGAAAAGCACTAGCCCCGAGTCCATCCGTCAGACCATCTGGTCCATGGTCAAGCATGACCATCCGGATGCTCTTCTCCTACGTTTCCTCCGCGCCCGCAAATGGGACGTGGAGAAGGCGTTGGTTATGCTCGTCTCTGCTATGAACTGGAGGCATAATCAGATGAAGCTGGATGAGGACATTATGAAGAACGGTGAGGCCGGCGCTAGCGAGGATGAGAAGAATGGCAGCGCAAGTACCAAGAAATCAGGAGGCGATTTCATGTCTCAGCTGCGTATGGGCAAGAGCTTTCTCCACGGCACCGATAAGCAGGGCAGACCAATTTGCGTTGTTCGCGTCCGCTTGCATAAGCCGGGCGAGCAGTCCTTGGAGAGCCTCGAGAGATACACCGTTTTCATCATTGAAACGGCTCGCCTAGTCCTCGAGCCCCCTGTCGATACTGCGGTAGGCGCTCCCCGTCCAGGAAGGGATGTTGACTGTGAGTGCTAACTTGTAGCTTGAGACCATCATTTTCGACATGAGTAACTTTACGCTGGCCAACATGGACTACCAACCGGTCAAGTTTATGGTGCAGTGCTTCGAGGCGAACTATCCCGAGTCGCTAGGCGCCGTTCTCGTCCACAATGCGCCGTGGGTGTTCCAGGGTATGCACTTCCTCCTGTTCCAACCTTAACGGAGGTTCGCTTGAAAGCTAACGGCACGTGCAAAGGCATCTGGAAAATCATTCGGGGCTGGCTCGATCCGGTTGTCGCTGCCAAGGTCCACTTCACCAATTACCGGGCAGGCCTGGAAGAATTCATCGCGCCAAGTCAAATCATCAAGGAGCTTGATGGTGACGAGGATTGGCAGTACGAGTACGAGGAGCCGGCCGAAGGCGAGAATGAGGCCATGAAGGACACCGAAACTAGGGATCAGCTCCTCAAAGCCAGAGCAGATCTTTACAGCGAGTTTGAAGCGGCGACCCGGGCTTGGATTCGCACACCAGACTCTGATCAGGGCAAGCAAGCCAAGGCGGAGCGAGAGCAGGTCGCGCAGAAGCTGCACTCGGGCTACTGGAATCTAGACCCCTATGTTCGAGCTCGGTCGCTGTACGATCGGAGGGGGGATATTCTCCCCAATGGGAAAGTTAACTGGTACAATAAGTCAGAGAATGGGTCGGGCAGTCAAGCCAGCAACATCGAGGCACAGGTCAAGGAACCGAGCGCATAGCATGGACGTAGTCCGGGCAGTATATGGACGGGTCCAATGGCTGAAGTGGAGGATAATCACCACATTGTGTTCTTCCGTAGCCGGGTGCGTATACAATTATGAGCATGCTGTGACCTCGTTGTGTTGTTGACAATCTTTGTAGGGAGGCACTGGTACGTAACAGCGACCCGTTCATCGTGGTCGGGTCTCGCAACCGCCCGCACGTCCAGTTGGGGATTTCTCAAGCACCACTCTTCGGTTGTTTTCCTGGCCTTCTTGTGTTGAAGCATCCCCTTACATCTTGGACTTGATGTCCTCGCAGAGAGCCTTGAGCTTGTCCATGTCCCCATTAGTCGCGGGCCAGCTAATTCCAAGGCCTTCTTTCTCGTTTGGCTTCGGAATCTACGTTGAAGCGTCAGAAAAGTGTGATGTAGGCGGCGGCAAGGTCCCAGGACTCACCATGTGGAAGTGGACCTGTTGCGGGCGGGATGAATATCACATCAGTCATCCGTAATCTGGGAGGATGGATGGAGAGGGAAGAGCAGTGCGAGAATGCGTCTCGAGGTACAGCACTTACATGGTGCACCTGTTGGTGGGCGATGGTGCCGTTGTTTTGCAGGATGTTGTAGTCAACGGCACCAGTAGCGTTGACCAGCTTCTTCAAGGTGGGCTGCGAAGGGACGATGCGTGAGAATCAGGGATCCCACGTCACTACTTTCCCCTCATTGGACATGCTTACCAGGATCTCGGTCAACTGGTCATCCGGAATATCGGCAAGCTTCGCGCCGTGATGCTTGGGAATCACGAGCTGTCGAAGCAAGAGGCGTCAGCGGGGCGGCCTGGGGAAGGGGGAGTGCTAGCGAATGAGCGCGGTCATTTACGTACAGCGTGGCCCTTGCTGAGAGGTCCAATGTCGAGGAAGGCAAACGTCTTTTCGCTCTCGAAGAGCTTCATGCAGGGAATCTCGCCTGTGGTGGTGGGGCAGGGCGTGTGTCAGCAGCGGGAGCAACGGGGAAGGACGGCAATCTGCATCCTCTGGGTCTCTCCTCTCTCCTCTCTCCCTCCTTCGTGAGGTTGACGGTTACCCTTTATAATGCGGCAGAAGATGCAAGAGGCCATGGTGACCGGCGACGTGCAATGACGGATGGGCGACGATGAGTGGCAGCGAGATGAGTATATGTTCGAGCTTGACCCCGAGATGTGCTTCGAGCCTTTGCTTGAGGGAAGCGGCTGACGGAGGTCCTTGGCATGAAGTTCGGTCAGTCAGACTGGCCAACGTATATTATTGGCAGTGGAATGGGGTCTTGCGTTTGAACTTACTGTCAGTGGTGGGATTGGGATAAGCTCAAACTGTCAACCGAGGAGGCCTGGGCTTATATTAATGAGGAGCTGGAAGCGTGGGGAGTGGAGCGACACTGGAGGGGTTGCGTCCAATTGGTGCTGTTTTCGCCTGAGACCCCCAAGCTGCGACCCAAGCTCGGTTCAGCGGCTCCAGCCGTAACCTCACGTCACTGGAACATAAGTGCTGAAGTTCCGACATTTGGTGCCCTGCGTGGTGGCGCCCCGGTTGGGGGTTGAGGTTGCGCAGCGAGACGAAGAGTGAAAGAAGCATCCCGCGAATACATCAAGGAAACAAACAAAAAATCACATGCAAAATTCGAAATGAACATACGACGACCATGCCCCAGCCTCGTTTGACGCACCTGTGGAAGCGCACAGGCACGCCCGCAGGGTAAGTCGGTGGGCTGCCCAGGTTCAGGGATCGCGACGTCATCCGCACCTGCAGGTGCACCGTCCGCCCGCCCACCACCGCAGAGCTCAAAGCCCGTTTGTTTGGCCCCCGCTGTATCGTGCGACCCCGCCGCTTTGTGTCGTTTTGCAACTTTCGTCGCACTCCAACAAGCCAGAAACGTCTCTGGGCTCGCCGGTGACCGCGAGCCTCGCTACAAGAGACTGTCTTTGGGACCCTGCCGCGCCCCGCCCAGTCGCCATTTTTGGGACACCCAACGAACGCTCGGCAGTTGACGTCGCGCCGCCGCCTGCGCCAACGACCCGCGACGATGCCCGATTACCTGGGCACGCCCCTCTACGGCGGCGCCATGGTCTGCGACCTGCCGGCAAAGTTCGCCGACGTCAGGTAAGCGCTCCTTTGCGACCGGGTGGAGGCACCCGCGCCATGTGCTTACCAGCACGGCACGCCAGCAAGCTGCGCCAGGTCCCCGACAACCAGGAGGTTTGGATAGACAAGGATGGATTCACGAGCATCATCTTCGACATCACTGAGCGGGTCGGTGGCCCTGGCTCCGGGCCCGAGGTCGACGGACGTGCCATGACGACGCACCTCGAAGACATGGTCGGCTCCGACATCGACACGGTCAAAATATGGAACACGGCCGAGACCGAGTTCACCAGGCTCGAGTGAGTTGCGCCCTGGCTCTCTCCCCCTCCCGCGCCTCATCACGGCAACATGAGCCGTGTCACGGTCGCCCAGTCGTTTGCTTGCAGCTGATGTTTTGTGCCTTTCCCCGCCTCAGGTCCAGACCGCCCGCATACACGCTCATCGCGACCCAGACACCCAAGGTAGGCCAGTCGCGCGACCAGACATCGGCGCCTGACTTTACTGCCATCATCATGACCCTGCTACGCCTCGAGCGCTACAAGACCGACGTACTCATCACCATAAACGTGCCGCACATCAAGGGCGAATACAACGAGGAAGACGTCGATCTTGAGCTGGGAAAGCAAGGTAAACTTATCGGAGACGCCGTCGAGTACTCGGCTCGGATCTGGGGAACGCTCAAAATTAAAGATTGGGGTCTATTTGGGGAGCAGTAGAACCACAAGGACTGCCAGACGGAAGCGCTTGGTGCACGTAGCTGTGTGGCAAGAACGGTCGCCGACGGTCGACCAGTGGAAGCGGCCGAGTTGTCCGCGCGCGATGCTGCGAGCTTCTCCACCGTGGCTGGCAATATGCCATGACTACTGTGGGAGAATGCGCCATGGGCATACATGAATGGACGGCTAGCTAGGGTAGCCCAGAGACCATGTATTTACGATGCGACGACCAGATTCAAGTCGGAGCCACACTGGCGCCTTGAATACACTCCGGCACACTCGGTGCAATTTCATTGACTTCGCCACTGGTATGTTCATCCAGGAATCTAAGGTCGAAAGAAAGGACTCCAAATAACGCCGCCAAATGCATCAAGCCATGCGGGCAACCATGCCAATCCATGCTTGCGTAGAGGACGGGGCAGATGCTACTCAGGCTCTGTCGTCTTCCTGGCTGTCCACCGTTAGGTCCACCATACGTGCCGCGACCAAGTCGATCTCGCTCTCCTCGGCCACCTTGTCGGTGGCGGTCAAGTTCTTTTTGGCCGTCGCCCACTTGTCCGCGACAATACGCATTACCTCCTTCTGAGGACTGCTTGGATTCTCCCCTCTCACAATCTTCATCTGCTCCCTCACGAACATCTGGTACTCAGTAGGCCTCCCAGCCTGCCCGCCACCCACGTTGGTCCGCCGCGGGCATGGTTTCGTCTGCGTGAGGGCGCCCTTGCAACTGCCACAGCGGTGACGGTGGGGGTTGATGCTCCTAGAATGTCGCTTGTACTCGGATCCGCACGACGAGCATTGCCACGAATATTTGAAGTCGATGTCGTAGGTATGCTTTGTGGTCACCTGGATTCCCCGGGTCTTTCCAAACTCCCGAGAGCATTTCGCTGCCCAGACTTTGAACTCCTTGCCGTGTGGGTTGTTGGTGATGCCAGTGATCATGAAGTTGGCTAGATGGCAAAACTCATGCGCCAGGACGTTAAGCAGTTTGTCGTCGTCATCAATGACCTTCTCGGCCAACTCGATCGACGCGTGATGCTTGTGGGCGACCTTCACGACGGTGCCATCTGCCTGCTTAGTTCGAATCGTCTCTCGCTTCCAGTTGGCCCTTCCGGCCGTCGTATTCAGAGTTTTTGTCCAGACCAGCTTGACACCCCCTGTTGACTCGGCTAGATCGGAGATTTTACCCTCTGCGATCTTGACGTCGAGCTCGTGCAGAAAATCCTCGGCAAGCGAGAGCTTTCGGGCATCGAACGACTTCTTCTCTGCCGCCTTTCCGGGCGGCTTCTTGCCGAGGCTTGACAACGCCGGGCGCGGAGCGGCCACTTTTTGTGGCGAATGCTGCTCGTTCCAGTCATCGACGAAATCCCTGTTCCAGAATGCGTCCACGCTAGGACGGTGAGGCGTGCTGGGTATGGCGGCTCGCTTGCGAGGTGATACCAGGCCCTTGGTCTTCATTGTTCTGGGCGGTGTGCTGGGTGGCGACATTGGTTTGTCGCCAGCGTCGATACGGGTGTCATTTTCGTCATCCAAGAAAACGTTCAGCTCCCTCCGTAGCCCGTCGAGGCTATCCGCTGCTTCCTTTCCGTTAAGTAATGAGCTGCCATTGTGTTTACCGCGTCGGGACTGGCCATCGACGGCGCGTACGTCCGAACCAGCGATCTTTGCACAGACATCAGAGCCTGGGCTGGAGGTAGCCATTGGTGTCCGGATATTCGGGCTTCTGAGATCAAGTGCGCTACGCGACTCGTCGTTCAGCTTGGTTGCCTTGCGATTGTTCCTGGTCCCCGCGATGCGAAGCAATCCATGAGCGACAGGGCTTCCAAAAACATTTTCCGAAGAATCACTGAGCTCGAATTCTGAGTCTGAGCTTTCCCTTTCGCTTTCGCTCTGTGAATGCTCGACCGCTGTTTCGTAGATGCTAGGCTCCTCTTCGGAAACAGCAATCGGGTCCTCTTCGTGGGCGTTGCAAGGGGATAGACTCAGTGGCGGGCTTCGAGTTGTGCTGGCAGTTGTTTCGAATGCATCGGTCCCGTCCTTGGCGGTCGAGCGTCGTGACGCTTGGTCCATGGGACCGTCATAGTTATGTTGACCTTCATCGGCTCTGGTCAACAGCGTCGTGCTGTTGGCCCTTAAAGACTCATCCGCCTCACCATCTAAAAGTCGATCAACTAATTGGCGTCTTGTTCGCGAGGCTCGTGCTGTGGGAGGTGGCAAGTCCTCGCGCATAGCGTATGACAGGTCTGGCCGCGTTGCCATGGTCCTCCGAGATGGTCTCTTCACCGGCGACTTTGACAACATCCGAGGTGCGACAAGTGACTCCCCAGTTGATGATGGGTCGTCCCTGTTCTCGCTCCAGGGAAGGAAAAGGGGATTTTCAGCTGGTTGCTTTTCTTGGAAGCGGCGGACCTTACGTGTCGATGGCGGCGCTGTTGACTTGGGAACAAGGCACTTGGCTTGAGCGGGCCTGGGTGTCGCCTGCGGCGTTGCTGTTATTTTGCGCGTACCTGCACCACCGAGAAGGACATCCAATCGAGGGAGCTCATCCTCGCTGGATGGATAGCAGTCGACGAGCCTCGCCATGGTAGTGAAGGGCCTCCGCACCTCGTTTCGGTCGGCGCGGTGTCGCTCGGCGACGAAAGGCGTTGAGATAATGACGCAGCGGCGATGCCAGCTGCTTGGACAGTATCGGGAGGCAGGAATGTTACATCGAATTCGCTTTGTCGCTGTGACAAGAACCAAGGGGAGGGACAAGGACGTCCGGCTTGTGGATCAAGGTGCACAGGGACTTGGTGGAACCTGTTGGCACGGTAACAAATCACGTGACTCACTACCTTCTTCAGGGGATGGACAGCATTGCTGCAACGTCGAAAGCCTTGGAGAATAAGATCGTATGCTTGGCAACAGGAGATCGCCATGTCACAGATACAAGAAGGGTTCTCCTGGCTTGTCATGGTATGAGAGTCCATGCATCGAGCGGTCATTGCCTTCTCGGGTAAACGCTGAAACCGAGCTCGAACTCTCCTTGCGCTCCTGGCCTGCTTCTTTGCCTGCAAAGGGTGCAGCCAGGTGCATCAGCTAAGTCCGGTCGCTTCTTCCCAGATGACGCGCGAGGTTCCTGGCCGATACGACGGGCTCCTCGCGATCAACGCCAGCTTCGCTGTGGGCACTCACTGGGTGGCATCACAAGCCTATTGAGATGGCGGCAGAGGGCCCGGGATGCCAGGTGCCGTGCCGCCAGGGCAAATGTGAGTCGCACCGCAACACCGGCCTCTCTGTGCCGGGATTGGTCATCAAGCCGGCAGGCGGGTTCTGCCAGTCGACGCACCGCGGACGTGGTTGAGCCAGATTGCCAGACCACTCGCGGAGTTCAGGGGAGGGTTGACGGTGACAAGGGCGAGAAATGCTGGAACGGCAAGGGGAATTCAGGGGCAGCCCCACACGCGGCCCACCGTCAAGTCGCAGACGTCGGCTGAAGTCGCGCAGCCGCGGAAGCTGGTGGGTGGGCTCTGGAGATGTCGAGGAACCTGCTGGCCTGGTAACCTGCCATCCTGCCATCCTGTGATGGTTCGATTAGCAGCACCCGGGCACTTCGTCCGACGTTCGATGGACCATTCGGCAGGCCTCTGCCTCTGCTTCGTAAGGTACGACTAAGTACGGGGCGGGAAGCATGGTTCAAAGCGACGCTCTTCCCGCGACCATGTCTTGCAGTCGTACAAGGTCGTAGTTTTTGCGACCTATCGCCCCGGGCGACAGTCTTCGTGCAAGTCTCTGGGATCCATGAATCTGGCAATGACTACGGACAAAATCGGAGGAGACACGACACGCCGGCAAGGGGGGCGGGCTGACCTTGTGATGGGCCATTGATTTGTCCGTCGACGAAGTTGGGGGACAGAGTTCGACCGCGTCTTCGGTCACGTACGTGGCTGACGCTGCTTCCATCAGAGGACGCCATCAAGCCGGCGTGGACTCGCCTTGGCTTGGAAGCAGGGATACAAGCGTCCAGTGGCGATGGAAACGGGCCCATGGCGGGTCGGTGCGCTGCTAAAAATGCTCGCGATCGTGCGCTAGCAACGTCCCATGCAGGGGGCAGAGGCTTCCTTCCATTTTCTCGGCTGCATGCCAGCGCCAGAGTCCAAGTGCCAGCCCGGCACTCCCGAAAATGCTGCAGCCGCAGCCCGCGGCGACGATGACGGATGCTGGAGCGACGGGCAGACGGGACTGAGACGGCATTCCGGTAGCAGCAGCGAACGGGAGGTCATCGAGTTTAGGTAACGGCAAGGTACCTGATCTACGATGCTGCCGAGGAGAGGTACATCATGTACCTCCTAGAAACCTGAGGTAGTTAAGTACGTTCGTCACCTTACGAGTACTTGTACTTGTATTGCCGAGGTGACGGTCGTGTCAGAGCTCAATGTTTGCACAAAACTGGCCGTGCGCGCCCGGGACCTAAAGAGACTTTGCCCGAGAGATTGAGGGAGCCAAACGACATCATGCAGGCAGTCTGCGGTACGAGTCGGTCATTGTTCTGATCTGTGTGTTTGCCTGCCTCGGCCTGCAAGTCGCGACGCACGCAGCCGCGCCCCTGCACGAGCATGAGCACATACTCGTACGGTTGCCGCGTTGCCGCGTTGCCGCGTTGCCGCGTTGCCGCGTTGAGGCAGGAAACCTAGTATCAGGTACTTCCTGCCTTGGGTACCACTATGTGAAGCCGGCGGCCCTTGCCCGCATACGGCTGACCGTCTTGCCTCACGCATTCCTGATGTCGGACCCGAGAGACCGTGTTCATGCACTCACTAAGCTCCAGCTTCCAGAGGTGAGCAGGAAGGGAGAAAAAAAAAGGTCCTTCTGCGTCAACCGACCTTTTTCGTTTTCTTCATATCCGTCCTAGTCTCGACAATTGACTCGGCTTGGTGGATGGTGGCCATGGCTAGGCGACGACGGCAAACGGGCCAAGCAGATCGATGTTCCAGCGCCTCCATCGTGGCTCCACCGGTGAGTCCGTCGCGTGCACTGGCTCCAAGCCCAGCCATCAGGTTTTCCGGTCCGGTTCTCAAACGACGGCCAGAAACGCCAGATGAGTGGACAGACCGTGATGGGAAACATGGCAAAGTGGAGGCACAAACGACCAGATCGTGAAGCGCGGCATGGTCAAGTCGCAGGCAAGCATGTAGCCGATGTACTCGTAAGGCACAGGGCGCAGCTCTGGGACCCCTCTGTCACTCACCTGGCCGGCTCTTGGGCAGCTCAACAAGTCCCACAGCGCAGCCCAGAGCGAAACGTGCGCTCGAGGGCCGGAGAGAGCCCTTGGTCATACTGTTCTGCCGGGGAAGCCGTCCTTGGGGTTTCCTCTGGCTGTAGCCCGTCCTCGGAGGGTTCTAGGTTGTGTCACTCGCTCCTTGAACCGTTGCAGTAGTGCAAGTACTGGCAAGACGGCAGAGCATCGCGGGCTTCGACGACCAGCTTCGAGGCGGGTCTGTCAACCCCTTGCAGCGGGCCATGTGTGATGAGCTGCGTGCGTCTCCCGTAGGCAGCGCGACCCAGCGCACCTGGAACAGCAGGAGAGATGAGATGGGGCACTGTAATGCAGTGGGTTCGAGTGAGAGCACCCCCTTGCCAGGCCAGCTTCCCAGGTTCCAACCTCCTCCCAGCTCCTTACCCGTGGCTGCCGCGCCGATTTGACCCACTTCCCTGACCCGATTGGTCAGTGCCTCGAACAGTGTGTCTCGAAGTACCTGGAGAGTACCGAGGCCCCGACGATGCTTTCCTGCAAGGAAGAGTTGTCGTGAGGTACCCTATTTCTCGCCGCGCATCAATTTCTCTCAATGCCACACAGGGCGAAATACAGGACCCATGGCCCCACCCATCCACGCGCCGGGCCACAGCACAAGCCTGTAAGCCTATCAAGAGCCGCCTGGCAGTATCCGCCAGGGGGTTGGCGCAGCTCATTGCTCCTCCTCATCAGGGCCCCCATTGTAACACGAAGTCGCACGCCGTGCGGTGCGACCGCGATAGGTACCCGACATGCCGTGGTGCTCGTCCACACAATCGTGGACGCCCTCATCAGCTGCCACTGCTCAACGAACCTCAGCGAGCCGACCCGAAGGTTTGAGGGAAGACGGGCGGTGCGGCCGGGCGACACAGAGTCTCCATTTAAATCAATGCTCGTCGGAGCCCCCTTTCTACTTCTTCTCCGGTGCATTGCAACTGTCCAAATGGCCCGTGGCTCGATGCTTTGGGTGCCTGGCACGCGCGAGGGCTGGCGGTCCTCGTCCTCGTACCTTACCTTAGAGTTGGCAGTGCATACCACAGGTACCTCTTGGCCGCTGAGAGGGAGCCGGCAAGCCCCGTCCCCGCTGGCGGGACACCCACCCATCCATCCACACTTCAGGTACCCTAGGATGGCTCCAGTACGAGTCCGTCACCCTCCCACACACATCCGCCCGTCCATGCACCAAACAAGGCGAGACGTCGGGGAGGTGCAGCGGAGCGCAACACCGCACAGCCACCCGAGCCCGCCAACCAACCGCTGTCCACTCTCCCAGCCTGTCTCCGTGTTGCGCTGCACGAGCAGTCTGCGGCCTGGTCGATGCTCCACCCCCCTCGATCCCACTCCCGCTCGCTCACTCCCTGCTGTTTTTACCAGGTTTCCCTGCCTTCCAACCTTCTCCGACCTTTCACAGTCCCAAAAAAGGGGGAAAGGCATCCGTCATCTGGCGCCGTTCCCATCGTTGACTCGACAGGCCGAACAGTACACTCGCTTTCTCCTGCTCTGTCTTGTGTTTCTCCCGTCGCTTCTGCCACTCCTTATCCACGACACCGTTCTCGCCGTTGCGAGCAGGGCCGGCGTTGCGACTCCCGCACATTCTGCCTCGTCGACGCCGACTCCACGATACCTTCTTGCTCTCCCGGCGGCATTGCGCGCATCTCCTTCGTTTACCGGTCAACTAGCGACGCGATCGATCCGCTAATCGAAGCGACCGACTATCGAGCGTCTCCAACTGCGATTTTGAAGTTGAATCACCGTCGGGCCTCGCACCATCGGGTGATTCATCCGCCACGCCGCACTGCCGCCGCTGTATTGTCGACCGACTGCCACGGTTTTCCAGCGAGTGATCAGCATCGTTTGCATACTTCGCAGCATACAGCTCCCATGATTGTCGAGGGGTAGGTTTGTCCCCCACCGTTTCGCCATTCTGCACACTTCCGACCCCTGGTCCAGCGTGCACGTTGCCTAACTCGACTGTTGAATCGTTCAGATAAAACCTTGCTGCCAACATGTCTGGGTATCCAGGTGGTCATCAGGACCACTACGATGATGGCTACGGCCATCATCAAGGCAACACAGACTCGTACTATCAGGATGACCAGTATTACGACAATGGCTACGATGCCCGTGGTGGCCATGGCACCCAAGGCCCCCAAGCTGGCGACGGTTACTACGACGAATCGTGAGTTCAACTTGTTTGGCGCTTTCAGTGCCCGGTAGCGACCTATTTCTGACAGGTATATTAGGGGATACTACAATGCAGACCCGAACAACCCCTACCACCAAGATGGCGGGTACTATGACGGCCATGACCAGTACCAGGATGACTACTACAATGGTCAGGGCGGCGGTTACTACGACCAGGACTACAACAATGGGTATGCCGGTCAGGGTGGACGCCACGGCTCCGAGGAAGACTCCGAAACGTTCAGCGACTTCACCATGAGATCTGACATGGCTCGTGCCGCGGAGATGGACTACTACGGCCGTGGCGACGAGCGATATAACAGCTATGGCGATGGACAACGGGGTTACAGGCCGCCCTCCTCCCAGATATCGTACGGAGCGAACCGATCATCCGGCGCGTCAACACCCAACTATGGTATGGATTACGGCAACGTCCTACCTGCTGGCCAGCGCTCCCGTGAACCGTACCCTGCGTGGACCTCCGATGCTCAGATTCCCCTGTCGAAGGAAGAGATCGAGGACATCTTCCTTGATTTGACGTCCAAGTTCGGATTCCAGCGGGACAGCATGCGCAACATGTACGATCACCTCATGACTCTTCTGGACTCGAGGGCTTCTCGCATGACGCCGAACCAAGCTCTTCTATCCCTCCATGCGGACTACATCGGTGGCGACAATGCAAACTATCGCAAATGGTATTTTGCTGCTCACCTCGACCTCGATGACGCTGTTGGTTTCGCCAATGCCAAGAGCAAAGGTTTGCGCCGGAAGGCCAAGGGAAAGAAGAAGAAGAACGCCGCTGAGGCCGCCAACGAGGCCGAGGCTCTTCAGGATCTAGAAGGTGATGACAGTCTCGAGGCCGCCGAATATCGCTGGAAGACCCGCATGAACCGCATGTCTCAGCATGATCGGGTCCGTCAAATTGCCCTGTACCTGCTCTGCTGGGGCGAGGCCAACCAAGTTCGCTTTATGCCGGAATGCCTTTGCTTCATCTTCAAATGCGCCGATGATTATCTCAACTCGCCTGCGTGTCAGGCGCTTGTCGAGCCCGTGGACGAGTTCACGTACCTTAATAACGTCATCACGCCGCTATACCAATACTGCCGAGACCAAGGCTACGAGATTCTCAACGGAGTCTATGTCCGTCGCGAGCGCGATCACAAGCACATCATCGGCTATGATGACTGCAATCAGCTCTTCTGGTACCCCGAAGGTATCGAGCGCATTGTCATGGAGGATAAGAGCAAACTCGTGGACGTGCCTCCTGCTGAGCGCTATCTGAAGCTGAAGGAGGTCAACTGGAAAAAGTGCTTCTTCAAGACCTACAAGGAGACGCGGTCATGGTTCCACCTTCTTGTTAACTTCAACCGCATCTGGGTCATCCACTTGACTATGTTCTGGTTCTACACTTCGCATAACGCCCCGACCTTGCTTCTCGGTTCTAAATATGAGCAGCAGGTGGACAATCAGCCTCCGGCGGCACAGCAATTCTCGGTGGTGGCTTTTGGAGGTGCGATCGCCTCGTTCATCCAGATTCTCGCTACCTTGGCGGAGTGGGCCTACGTGCCGCGACGGTGGGCTGGAGCGCAGCATCTCACCAAGCGGCTTCTCTTCCTTATCCTCATCTTCGCTATCAACCTTGGGCCCGGGATTAAAGTGTTTGCAATTCGCACTCCGAAGACCGCCGGTGTTGATGTGGACCTTATCATCGGCATCGTCCACTTCGTCATTGCCATCATCACTTTCCTCTTCTTCGCGGTTATGCCTCTAGGCGGCTTGTTTGGCAGTTATCTGACCAAGAACTCACGGCGATATGTTGCCAGCCAGACATTCACCGCCAGCTGGCCCCGGCTGTCAGGAAACGATATGGCCATGTCTTACGGCCTATGGCTTACGGTTTTCGGTGCCAAGTTCGGCGAGTCCTATGTCTACCTGACCTTGTCGTTCCGCGACGTTATTAGGTACTTGTCCATCTTCCACCCACAATGCGCGGGAGACAACCTCTTCGGGAAGACAACGGCGAACATTCTTTGCAAGAACCATCCGTACATCTTGCTCGGCTTGATGGCGTTCACGGATCTGATCTTCTTTTTCCTCGACACGTACCTTTTCTACGTCCTGCTTAACACCATCTTCTCGATTGCCAGGTCATTCTATATCGGTTCTTCCATTTGGACGCCCTGGCGCAATATTTTCTCGCGTCTGCCCAAGCGCATCTACTCTAAGGTTCTCGCCACTACTGACATGGAAATCAAGTATAAACCGAAGGTGCTCATTTCTCAGGTCTGGAATGCCATTGTCATCTCTATGTACCGAGAGCACCTATTGGCCATTGATCATGTACAGAAGCTGCTCTACCATCAGGTCCCGTCTGAGCAGGAAGGCAAGCGAACGTTACGGGCGCCAACTTTCTTTGTCTCTCAGGAAGACCACTCGTTCAAGACCGAATTCTTCCCCAGCCATAGCGAAGCGGAGCGCCGAATCTCCTTCTTTGCGCAGTCCTTATCGACACCGATCCCGGAACCCCTTCCCGTGGACAACATGCCGACCTTTACCGTCATGATCCCCCACTATAGCGAGAAGATCCTCCTGTCCCTACGAGAAATCATTCGCGAGGACGAACCCTACTCGCGTGTCACCCTTCTAGAGTACCTTAAGCAACTGCATCCGCATGAGTGGGACTGCTTTGTCAAGGACACGAAGATCTTGGCCGACGAGACGTCGCAGATGAACGGAGACTTCGAGAAGAGCGAGAAGGATGCTGCCAAGAGCAAGATCGACGACCTCCCCTTCTATTGCATTGGCTTCAAGTCCTCGGCACCTGAGTACACTCTCCGAACTCGTATCTGGGCCTCGCTCCGATCACAGACACTATATCGAACGGTTTCAGGCTTCATGAACTATAGCCGCGCCATCAAGCTTCTCTACCGGGTCGAAAACCCGGAAGTCGTGCAGATGTTTGGTGGAAACTCTGACAAGCTAGAGCGCGAACTCGAACGGATGGCTCGTCGAAAGTTCAAAATTGTGGTCTCCATGCAGCGCTATTCCAAGTTCAAGAAGGAGGAAATGGAGAATGCCGAGTTCTTGCTCCGCGCTTATCCCGATCTTCAAATTGCCTATCTGGATGAAGAGCCCCCGCTGGCCGAGGGCGAGGAACCGCGTCTATACTCTGCCCTGATTGATGGCCATTCCGAACTCATGGAGAATGGAATGAGGCGACCCAAGTTCCGGATTCAGCTTTCCGGCAACCCAGTCCTCGGCGATGGCAAATCCGACAATCAGAACCACTCTGTGATCTTCTACCGTGGCGAATACATTCAGCTTATTGACGCCAATCAAGATAACTACCTCGAGGAATGTCTGAAGATCAGGAGTGTCCTTGCTGAGTTTGAGGAAATGAAGACCGAGAACGTCTCGCCCTACACTCCAGGCGTTAAGAACGAGACCACCTCCCCTGTCGCCATTCTGGGAGCCCGCGAGTACATTTTCTCTGAGAATATCGGGATTCTTGGTGACGTCGCCGCCGGGAAGGAACAGACTTTCGGCACGCTCTTCGCACGTACCCTGGCTAAGATTGGAGGCAAGCTCCATTATGGTCACCCGGATTTCCTCAACGGCATCTTCATGACCACCCGTGGTGGTGTGTCTAAGGCTCAGAAGGGCCTCCATCTCAACGAGGATATCTTTGCCGGCATGAACGCTATTCTTCGTGGCGGACGAATCAAGCACTGCGAATACTACCAGTGCGGCAAAGGCCGCGATCTGGGATTCGGCTCGATTCTTAACTTTACCACCAAGATCGGTACCGGTATGGGTGAGCAGATGCTCTCCCGCGAGTATTACTATCTTGGTACACAGCTCCCCCTCGACCGGTTCCTGTCGTTCTACTACGCCCACGCTGGTTTCCATATCAACAACATGTTCATCATGTTATCGGTGCAGCTCTTCATGCTATGCTTGCTCAACTTCGGCGCCTTCAAGCACGAAACTATTGCATGCGACTACAACAGGAACAAGCCGATTACGGATCCACTGTTTCCAACAGGTTGCGCCAACACGGATGCCGTCATGGACTGGGTCCAGCGCAGTATCTTCTCCATCTTCTTCGTTTTCTTCCTGTCTTTCGTACCCCTGATCGTCCAGGAGTTGACGGAGCGAGGCGTGTGGCGCGCCCTCGTGCGTTTCCTAAAGCAGTTCTTCTCCCTCTCACCATTCTTCGAAGTGTTCGTCTGCCAGATTTACGCGAACTCTGTGCAGCAGGACCTTTCGTTCGGTGGTGCCCGATATATCGGAACCGGTCGTGGATTTGCTACCGCTCGCATTCCCTTTGGCGTCTTGTACTCGCGATTCGCCGGCCCTTCGATCTATTTCGGCTCGAGACTGTTGATGATGCTTCTATTCGCGACCGTCACCGCCTGGCAAGCAGCGCTGACGTATTTCTGGATTACGTTACTGGGTCTCACCATTTCTCCCTTCCTGTACAACCCCCATCAATTTGCGTGGAACGACTTCTTCATTGACTATCGCGATTTCCTCCGTTGGCTCTCTCGTGGCAACTCTCGCAGTCACGCATCGTCTTGGATTGCCTTCTGCCGCTTGTCACGAACAAGAATCACTGGTTACAAGCGGAAGACGTTGGGTGAAGCTTCTGCCAAGCTATCGGCCGATGTTCCCCGGGCCGCCATCGCCAACATCTTCTTCACCGAGATTCTCACGCCGCTGTTGCAGGTGGTTTGGACCCTGATCCCTTACCTCTTTATCAACGCACAAACTGGTGTCATACCCGAGAACAATGACAACCAGGCGACGAAGCCTACCGACTCTGTCATCCGGGTCCTGGTTGTCGCGGTAGCACCGATTGCCATCAATGCCGGCGTATTGGGCGCCATGTTCGGCATGGCTTGCTGCATGGGCCCTCTTTTGAGCATGTGCTGCAAGAAGTTCGGCAGTGTCTTGGCCGCTATTGCTCACGCAGTTGCAGCGGTATTCATGCTCATCTTCTTTGAGGCCATGTTCGTCCTCGAGGGTTTCAATTTTGCCCGAACCCTGGCCGGCATGATCTGCGTTGTGGCAATCCAGCGCTTCATCTTCAAGCTCATTGTGTCGCTGGCGCTCACCCGCGAGATGAAGACGGACCAGTCCAATATCGCGTTCTGGACCGGCAAATGGTACTCTATGGGCTGGCACTCGATGTCACAGCCGGCTCGCGAGTTCCTGTGCAAGATTACCGAGTTGAGTATGTTCGCCGCCGATTTCATCTTGGGACACTGGCTTCTATTCCTCATGCTGCCTGTGATCGCAATCCCACAAGTCGACAAGCTGCATTCTATGATGCTTTTCTGGCTCCGGCCGAGGTACGTAATCCGTCTGACATGGTGATGAATGTTGTGAGACTTTGTGCTGACCATGCCTTAGCCGTCAAATACGCCCGCCAATCTACTCGATGAAGCAGTCAAAGCTGAGACGAAGACGGGTCATTCGCTACGCCATCCTCTACTTCGTGCTTCTCGCAGTGTTCATTGGTCTCATTGCTGGGCCCGTTGTCGCTGGCAAACAGCTCAAGCCGGATGTCCTGAGGAATCTCGGAAACTCGATGCCCCTGAAGGACCAGTTCCGGTTGATGCAGCCGAATGGCCAGAACAACAAGAACACGAACGGTACGGCCGCTACGGGTACGGGCCGTGACGGCTACACGGGCGCCTTTACGCGGACGTCGACTGATGGCACTGGCGGCGGGGCCAAATCTACCGCCACCGGCGCCGCCAAGATCAAGTTGTTCTAAAAGATGTACATTGAAGCGGAGTTGACGGGATGTTGCAAATATGCGGACCCAAGGCGGAGGAGAGAGGGTAGGCGGCGGATGCGATCGACGCAAGCTCGGCGGCTCGTTGTCAGCCAGGCCGCCAGCCGACAGCCGCGTCGCAATCCACGCGCGCCCCTCGAGGGAGCTGGACCGCTTTGTTGAATTTTCGTGTGGGTGTTCACGGGACTGCTGGGCTATTGGTATTGCTGGGTCGTCTGCATTTGTCCTAATCATTGAGTGCGCTTGTAGAAACCATTAGTTGCGAGAGGCAAGAAAAATACATTTGCATGCCCTGGTTCGTTCGAGACACACAGCCTGTTTGGTCTGGCAAGCCTGATCTCGACACTGCGCACATGGGCAGTCTCGTCGCATGACCGCAAGTGTGAGGTGCTTTCTGAAATCCGGAGGGAGAGTCCACGCTTCCACGGTGGTTTGGCCGAGGCGCGAGTCCCACTGAGGCGCCTACCAGGGGCCTCCGGCGCTGGCTGGCGCGTTCCAGGGTACTGAAGCACTGCACAGCAGGGTGCGGCACTGCAGGGTCGCGTCCATGCAGCCCGGGCAGGCCTTGACAGGGCCTCTTCGCTCATTGGCCCCTGACAGGATTTCTTTCACACGGGCCGGCACACCCGAGCGCGCCCGGACTCCTGCTCCCTCCCGTGTCACCAATCAATCCTAGGTCTTTGTCGCGACGCCGCTCAACCTCGGAAGTGTCAACCTCGAAGCTCCCTACGCCGACACCCGTCCACCATCCTCCCGTCCGACGCACGCACACATGGAATTCGAGGCGCTGCAAGCCCGCTTGGGCAACGTCCTGCAGCACGCATGGCTCAATTTCCAGAAGGTCCCCGGGTCGGCGGTGCTCGTGCGATACATCCAATCCAGCTACCAAAACGACCCCGTACGGTCCGCCATCGAACTTATCCTCGTGCTTTTCTTCATCCGATACCTGCTGTCGCCTTCCTACTCGACCCATAAAATGAATTATGTCAAGTTGAGGGAGGACGTACGTGATGCGCCGCCCTAATGTCGTCACCTCTGGCTGATGCAGGTTCGTGCGCAGGAAATTGACGAGCTTGTCGATGAGTGGACTCCCGAGCCGCTCGTTGCGGAGCGAACATCGCTTGAGGAGGCCGACGGCGAAAAGGTTCCTGTCATTGTTGGGTACGTTTTTTCTTTCACGTTTTTCTCGCTCAAAGAGTATGCAGGGACCGTCCTGACTGACATGTCTCCCGCCCCCAGGCCGCCTGGCCCAAAGGTCAAGCTCGCTACCGGACGGACTGTGACCAACCTCGCGTCGTACAACTTCTACAACTTCAATGCCAACGAACAGATCAAGGAGAAGGCGATCCAGACCCTACGCACATACGGAGTTGGACCCTGCGGCCCGCCTCAGTTTTACGGCACGCAGGATGTCCACGTCAAGGCAGAGGCAGACATCGCCAACTTTCTGGGCACAGAAGGCTGCATTGTCTACGCTCAGTCATTCTCGACCATATCCAGCGTCATACCTGCTTTTTGCAAGCGCGGCGATGTCATCATTGCTGACAAGGCGGTCAACTACTCCATTCGCAAAGGTCTGCAGGCCTCGCGGAGCCACATCCGGTGGTACAACCACGGGGACATGGCTCACTTGGAGAAGCTCATGCAGGCAGTGGTGAAGGAACAGGCCAAGGCAAAGAGGCTGACCAGGAGATTTATCGTCACCGAAGGCTTGTTCGAGACCCTGGGCGACTCCATCGACCTGCCCAAGCTGGTCGAGCTCAAAGAGAAATACAAGTTCCGAATTATTCTCGACGAAACGTGGTCCTTTGGAGTTCTCGGCCGGACGGGTCGCGGCCTCACGGAAGCGCAAAATGTGGACCCGCAGCAGGTAGACATGATTGTCGGCTCGTTGTCGGGGCCGCTTTGCGCCGGCGGTGGTTTCTGTTGCGGCACCAAAGACGTGGTGGAGCACCAGCGCATCACGTCGTCGGCATATACCTTTTCCGCGGCTCTGCCGGCCATGCTGGCCATGACGGCAAGCGAAACGGTGCATCTGCTACAGTCGAACCCGGACATCCTGACTCAGTGCCGAGACAACGTCAAGGCCATGAAGGCCCAGCTCGACCCTCGCAGCGACTGGGTCGTGTGCACCAGCGCCCCGGAGAACCCTGTCATGCTGCTCGTGCTCAAGCCCGAGGTCATCAAGGCCAGGAAGCTAAGCGTGGACGACCAGGAGCGCCTCCTGATGGAATGTGCAGATGAGGTAAGTGTCGTGGCGCGCACCAAAAGCAAACTACTTGGCACTTCGTACTGACTTATGGCGTCACAGTCACTGGCAAATGGCGTCTTGATTGCGAGGTTCAAGAACAGACCCTACGGCCATGTTGCCGCAGTCAAGGATGGCGACTGGTACGCGCAACCAGCGCTCAAAGTGTGCATCACGTCAGCCTTGTCGAAGAAGGACATTGAGAAGGCGGGCGTGACGATTCGGCACGCCATCACCAAGGTCATGACCCGAAAAAGCAGCAGCAAGACGACGTGAGGAGGAGCGAGCGGCTGGCGGTCGTCCCAGCCTAAAGATAGACGGACCCCCGCGCCGACCTCCAAGGTCGCGCGCGTACGCAGCAAGGAAGGTATGCTGCCATAGCTGCCGTGGGAGCTCGGCAAGAGTACCTTACATGGGAGCGTCGAGATGGGTCGAGGCACTTGCCGATGAGAGGAAATACGGGTTACCCTCAAGGGGCACCTCAGGGGACACCGAACTGTACAAAGGAGGGCATACATCCAAAGGGAACCATTAATGACTAATAAGTAGAAGTTGCGTGCATTTTGCGCCAGCTGTTGGCCGCGTCACCGAGCCGCGCGAGAAATGGAACCAGACGGTCGCTGGCAACACTCCCCTGCGACGCGACGCGATGCAACGAGCAGCCTGGCGGGACTGGGAAGCGGATACTGGGAAGCGGATAACCAGAATCATCCATGGACGGGGACGTGGGGAACTTGACGGCACGGGGCACGGGTCGGGGCGCGGCATGTCGCCCAGCCCCCGGCAGACATGAATGCCAGCCTCTCTGTTTCCACCCGCAGCGTACTTGGTGCCCGCGATGGCGAAAATGGATCGATGTGACGACGGACGACGCGAGCTTGGCAGCTCGGACACAGACGGTGCAATCGTCGCCCCCGGTCGCTCGTTATGCGTGCCCCCATGCCCCGAGGCAACTGTTTGGCGAGTGGCATGCGAGCCCTCGTTTCCTGGTCAGAGGGCCGATTGCGATCGAGACATTGTTGGCAGCCGCGCAGAACGGATCGATCAGACGGGATTACTGGGACTGCCCGTACCTTCCTTGCCTCGGGTACCTTGGTAGCTTGGTGCCAACCTGCCACGGCAGGTGCACGGGTGACGTGCCTACCGCGCCCGAGGTGCCAGCTTCCTTGCGCTGGCTTGCTTGGGTTGGTAACTGCGCTGCTCCAGTGGGCTTCACCACCAAGGGTGCCCGGCACTTGACGATCCGCCCTCCCTCCGCTGAGCCCGCTCGCTGCTCACCTATCCACCTTGCCACCCACGCTGCCACTCCCTTTTCCTTGTCTCGACCCGTCACTCTGTCGCACCTCCCAGGGAGCCTCATTCCAACCCCGCGCCCGGCACTGCATGACACATTCCTCGCGGGTCCGTGTTTATTGATGCACGCACCTTGGCCGCTCCTGGCCGTGGGCCGCGAAACTGCCATGGCCGCTTCCGACGCCGTGGCATGGCAACCCATGCGCCGACTGTCCCGGGTCCTTAATGCGCCGACCGCGTCCTTCCTCGGCGTGCCCATCTGACCTCGTCTCCCGTCCCGTCGTCGCGTCTCACATCCGACCCTTTGTCGTGAGTCTGTTTCTCGTGCTTCGCCTTCGTTCGTCCCTCCCACACGCTCTCTCAACTCCTAGGATAGATACACACACCCGTCGCTCCTTTCTGTCGATCGTTACCTACTTTACGCTTCAACACTCTATCTATCTGTCTTCAGATCTACCGGCGGTGATTCTCGACAAGTCCGGCCCCTCCAAGTGCCTGCTTCGCGGCAAACTTTTCCGCTGCCTTGGTCGTTACTGCTCTTCATTCATCAGTTGACCCCGATGGCACTGGGACGCTTCCTCCTCTCCGCCGTCGTGCTGGGACGCCTCGCTGTCTGCCACCCAGCTGGTAAGCTCATACGCCGCGCATTGGTCTCGTCGCTTCGTGCTCGCTGCTAATCACGCCGCTCTCGCAGGCACGACGCTGGCGCGTCGTGACGACGCCGACGCCGACGATATTATCATATACGACTCGTCGGTGACTGAACCCACTCGGGTCCCCCAAGTCCTCCTCTGGGTTGACAGCGCCGGAAAACCTGTCGAGACGGCAACGGAGGACGTGTTGCTGCTGCCGACCTCCCTGGCACTGGGCCAAAAGTCACAGGGCTCGGCAATCAAGGCCTCCGTGACAGCTGCCCTTTCCACGCAGACCTTGCTGCTTCCCACCCAGGCACAGGGAAGCTCAGCACACGCCATCGAGACGACGGTCGCTGCTCGTCCGCCCCCTACGCCGGCACCTGAGACTCAACAACTTCCCGCGCCCGAGCCCGAAGACGACAACCGCGCCTCGTCACATGACTCTCCGACATCACCCAAAGCGACGTCGGCGCACTCCCAGGCCACTGCGGCAGCTGTCCCTGATGTACCTTCCCCTGATGGGCTGCAAGATCGCCCGCAGTCCCAAGAGCCAAGCGCAAACTCCGGGCCTCCGACATCAGAGCTCTACGGGGTTTCATATGCGCCGTACCGTGGCAGCGGGGGGTGTAAGTCGATGGGGGATATCCAGCAAGACTTTGATCACATGGCCAAGGAGTATTCTCTGGTGCGCATCTATGGTACAGGATGCGATCAAGTTGCCAACGTTTACTCTGCTGCCAAGTCTCACGGAATGAAGGTCTTTCTGGGCATCTGGGATCCAAGGCATGTCGACGACGAGGTGAATACCATCATCTCGGCTATCAAAGGCGACTGGGATGTGGTTCACACGGTCAGCGTCGGCAACGAACTGGTTAATAATGGTCAGGCCTCCCCTGATGATATCGAGGAGGCTGTCAAGTCTGCCCGCTCGACGCTTCGCGCAGCCGGGTACAAGGGGCCAGTAGTGACGGTCGACACATTCACGGCCGTGGCGAAGTATCCCCAGCTATGCGCAATGTCCGATTACTGTGCCATCAACGCACACGCCTTCTTCGACCAGACCATAGAAGCATCTGAGGCTGGTCAGTGGCTGCGGAGAACAGTCGGCAACATCAGAGCAGAACTGCCGGGCCCAAAGAACATCGTCGTCACGGAGACTGGCTGGCCGATGAAGGGGAGGGCAAATGGCATGGCGGTCCCAGGACTGGCAAACCAGAAACTGGCTTTGACGTCCATCAAGGACGAGTTCGCTGCTACCCCGGGCGACGTCATTCTCTTCTCAGCCTTCAACGACCTCTGGAAGCAGGACAACCCAAGCACTTTCAACGCAGACAAGTACTGGGGAATCGGCGGGGCCGTTTCTTCTTGCGACCAGTAGAGGCTGTGCCTCCATGTCCGATGCTCTCGGGTTTCTGGCTTTTGTATTGCGTTCCTGCAAGTTCGGCTCACCGAGGATTCCCGCGCCAGCATCGTTTTGAAGCCTTGCTGGCCTGGATGGATGATTTATGCGCTCGCTGCATCCCCAAACGTACATGCCTCATGGAGATGATTAGTTATTACTCGGAGTATTTGATGTCATTTATTATTATCAAAGCTGTTAAAAAGTTCGACCTGTCCTCCCCCACCAGTGCGTCGTACGGCTGTCTTTACTCTCCATCGAGATGCTGCCAACGATCAAGCTGATGTCCACTCGTATTTACGAAGGCGGTGCTTTCACGGCACAGGCCAGCAGCTCGTTGAGGAAGGTGTCTAACTCGATGACACGGAACCTATTGCCCCATTTGGCGGCCCACCTGGGATTCCTCCAGTGCGAGGACAGACTGCTCTTCCAAGACACTACTTCGACGTTCCAGCCCATTTTCAGAGCTCGATCGGCGTAGATCAAGAACCCGTCCGAGTGCTTAGCTGGCTGGGCATCGCCAGTAGCGAGGACTAGGGTGCCTTGGCGCTCAAAACACTCCATAGCAGCCTCGGCGATGCGCGTCTGCAGCACCTCATCGACGAGGTCTTCCACGTAACGGACCGTGCCGCTGGTGGCCGGTGACATATCGTCAGAGGAGGATGAGGACGTGAACGCAGCTGGTCCATGCCCACGGGGCTCATGACCCAGCGAGGTGCTATCTACCACACGCTTGCGCTCTCTCAGGTCCACGTGGTAGCCCAGCTTCCGCAGCTCGTGGACGTATCGTGGCTCCGGTCGTCCGGGGGGGACGGAGCATCCGACGTTGAGCGACACGGTCGGGCGACCACGTGTGAGGACTTCGGTGAGAAACTGCAAATCCAGCGAGGGGAGCGGCACAAAACGCGCGTTCTCCCCGATCGAATGCCTGTCTCGGAGTGCCTTGTGGAAGCTGATGCTGATGTTGGACATGTCGAGGAACACGTGGACGCCGTTGCACGCGGTGACTGGGAAGAGGGCTGCGCTCTCCGCGTCCAGTGCTCGGTGTGGAACGAGGCGTCTCATCAGCGCCTCGTGTTTACACACTCTCGAGGTCTCCGTGCCGTACACGGGGATTATGGCACCATATTTGGTCTTCTGGTAGGACAGGATCTGCTCCAAGGCGCGCGGCCTCGCGATCCGCTTTGTCGAAGAGAGCCTCGACAATGCCGCCACAGACTGCGACAGGTCCGCGTCCGAGGGCGAGGTGCCTGGGGTGCTGGAGGTCGCGAATGCTGTCCGAGAGAATATGGGTTCAATTCCACGGCCTGGAGCTGAGGAGTCATCGGTGTCTGGAACGGGGATGAGCGGTTCGGAGAAAGGGCCCAAGAGTGATTCTGGGGGGGGAGTGGGCGGAGAAGTCTGGTCGATGTTGGCGGAGCAGCGAAGCTGTGAACTGCCCAAGGCGGCTTCAGTCCCGTTTCGAGCGTCAGGTGTGCCAACCTGAAGAAGCGAGACGACACGGCGAAAGTCACCCAACTTGAAGGGCGCACCCGAAGGCGCCGAGGGATCAGACGGAGCCGCTGCGCCGACGGCCGAAGCCGAGGACGCCGTGGCAGTCTTCAGCACCGGGACGAGGAGTAACGAGCCGGTCCGGCGCTGAAGCTTCACAAAGTCTCCGAGCCTCGGGCTCGGCGGGCTGGCGAGGTGATGGCCACCACCGTGGAGCGGCGGCGGCGACGGACTGCTGCTGGCAGCGTAGCGCTCAGCATCACCCATGTCGTAACGAAAGCGTGCTGGCGGCGATGCGTAGAGACGATGGCGGCGGCGGCGCTTCCATTGGTGCTGCGGCGAGTACGGTCGTCGGCAGCTTTCTCGTCAAGGACCCCAAACGGGCGGCTCCAACGGGCGGCAGAGGCGTCGATGAAGTGCGTCCAACGGCGATGGAGAGCTTCGATAACAAGACAAGACCGTTGTACGTTGGCAGTGGTTTGCAGTGGCGTCGAATACGTTGGTCTGTAGACGCCCTGGTGCTGCGGCTGGGCAAACAGAGGGAGAGCAGCACAGGAAAATTTGTGGACGAAATAGGGAGATGCTGCAAGTAGCGGCGGCGATGAGTGAATGAAGGGTACAGTACCTAGGTATTTGTGCTGATGATGATGGAGAGGGCGGTTCAAGGTGAAACGATTCAGAGCAATGGGCGGGTATGAGCGAGTGAGTCAACAGCGGCAGCGCGTGCATTTGCCGGAAAGGCGACATCCATTGGAACCAAAGGTGGCGGTCAGGCGGGCGCCGGGTGGGTGGCGCAAGCAAGCAAGCCAGCAAGCGCTTCCGGAGGGCATTTGCCACCCAAGGGTCGCGTGGGTGGCACAACCCGCTCAGAGCTCACCTTCTAATAAGCGTCATTGCTCGCCCCCAGTGCAACCTCCCGAGCCGGCGCGTCGCGACTTGAAGCTGGAGCGCCTTGATCTCAGGAAACCAACTACTGCGCGGCAAGCCGGCAAGCCTCAATAATTACCATGTCGCATTTCATAAGCAAAATGAATGCGCGCAGGGTTTCATGTCTCTACGTATTGCAATGCCGCGGCTACCATAGTACCTACTACCTTAGGTCAGATAGGGTACTGGATACCCATTTGCGTCAAGTGCCCCTAGTGGTGAAAGCCCCTTGCCAACTCGAACGCTTCCCATGCTGTAGGCTGCTTCGCTCAGTCTAGACATCTGAGTTTCCACCATGAAAACGCGTCTTGCTGCTGCTGCTGCTGCTGCTGCTATGGACGCTTGCTGGCGGCGCGGTGCTGAGCCCTAATCATTGCAGACATCGACATGAGCCAGAGACGGGCGGCTGCAAAACAGCTGGGCCTCCTCGCGCGCTTGGATGATGAAGCGCTTCTTAGACGGGCGGAACGCGTGCAGTGGTCGCAGACATGGCGAGCATACAATCCCTCCCTGCGTGCAGGAACGCGGACAATCCATCAAGCCAGCGAGTTCGCCTGATATTACACCTAGCACAACTCTCACTATCAATCTTCATTGATGCGTAGGTCCTGAGCGAGATGGCATAGCCTTGTCAGATAATGACTCTCGGGTGCAGCAAATCTGCCACTCCTCCCTCGGGTCCGCAAACATCTCCCCGGTTTATCACCGGCGAACGTCGAGACTCGCGCGAGACGACTCTAAGCTTGGCCGCACAGAGCTGCTCGAACTCCTCCGGCGTCTGGCTCTCTGCTCCCCCGGATCCGTCGGGTGCAGTCCGCTAAACTTGGCGAACATGTTGAGAATGTCCGTGAGAGACACGACCCCGTTCAGCTTGCCAGAGATACGGGCACCGGCCATAGCCGAGGCTGGAACCGCCACGGCCGGGACGGGAGACGGTGGTGCAGCCTGGTTCGGGGGCGGAGCACCACTCACGTGGGTTTGCGGACCCATGAGAGGCGTGGCCGGTGCCGATGGCGATGGTGACGCAGACTCCACAACCCACATGCGATGGGACCGCGTGGCCACCAATTTCGCTACCGTATGCGCCAGGGTCGAGTAGGGGTTCACGTAGAAGACGGGCAGCGTATCCCGTCCCTTCTCGACGCCCCTCTCGTTGAGTATTACCGATATGAAATGCATGCATGTGTCGCTGAGCAGGGGAGCACTCGACGTCGTCGTCAGATGTCGGACATCCTTGGTTGAGATGTTGCCGACCACATTCTGACCGTTGTCGACCACGGCAATGCTCGTGAGCCCCTCGTCATTCATCAGCGTGAGGGCGTCGGAGAGAGGCGAATCCGAGCTAAATGGATCGTCAGCCCTGGAAGCTCCTCATGCAGAGTGTTCTCGAGTAATCTCACTTGACCGATATGATCTTGTGGGTCCCGATCCCGAGATCACGGAGAAGGACCGGGTACAGGCGATCGATCGTAGGGAAGTTGACCCCTTCGTTCCAAAAGAAGTCGACCATATGGAGCTGGCTAACGACGCCTACGACTGAGCTGGAAGTGCCAGTGACAAGGACTCGATGGATGCCGCTTCCAAGGATCTCGATGGCATGCGCGAGGTTACTGGTGGAGGCGATACTGACGACAGGATCCTGCCTGCAGATAGGCTGGATATCTCGAAGGGGGATTCGTCCGCCTTGTTGGGCCGTGCTCATAATGCGGTTGAATAACTGGATCTGTTCGCCGTCGGGACGAGACAAGCCGACAACGACGAGTAAATACGCGTTCAGATCGCTGTAGTCGAACGTAGATACGGCAGTGGTAGATGCCGCGTCCTCTCGAATGAGTACGACGTTGGTCTTGCTTTTCAGCAGTGCCTAGTTTCGACGAGTCAAAAGTTAGATCACAAAGCGTATGATAGAGGTGACGTCATTGCTGAGAGGACCGAATCGCATGTGCTCGTCGACTGATAGCTCTTTCAGCAATAGCGCGTCACTCACAATGGTCGCCTCTTCGACACTGCTGTCCATCTCGATCCAGCGGACGTCGTCGGGCGAGGTAAGCTCCCCAATGGCAATATCGCGCCAATCTCTCCCTGAAAATCGGGTATTGGTATGCCTGCTACCAGAGGGCGGGTGGTTCATGAGGTCCTGAACCGCGGCTTGCGTCAACGAAGGATGACGGTGTCGGGGAGAGGGGGGCATGTTGCGCAGGTTCTCGGCAAAGCTTTGGCGATGTGCGGTCTTGTTGATACTGGACGAGGAGGGTGAGCGATGGGGAGTAGGAGATTGGCGAGAGCTTGTTGACGAGGAGCTGAGAGCATTCGCGGCTTGTCCCGACGCCGCGGCATCATTGTCTCCCGAGGATGCCTCCATCTTAGCTTCCGCCGGCAGGAAGGAGCTGTCGCAGGGGCGAGCAGCCGTCTCTCGAAGGAAATCACGTAAAATACAGCCGTTCGCGACTGTGCTGCAGCTCCACAGACAAGGTTCCCGGCCGGATGCACGGGTGCCTGCGCTGGTTGGCGAGTGGCGAAGCCAAACCGGGGCGACGCGATGGCCGGAGATGCGGGCGGAATCGAGGCTGGGGCAAAAACTAGCTGCGCACACGAATCGCAAACAAGTCTGGAGGTGTTTGGCGGACGGTACAAGCTGCTGTTGCGAAGCTAGGCGGGTTATTGGGTTGAAAGACGGTTGGAGGAGCACGATGACATGACAGTGGGGGAGCAGCTGAGCTGGTGGTGGAAGGCCAAGGTCTGGCGGTTGCGAAAAACGTCACCTCAATCGGAAACGTCACTCTGAGGACGACGCACATGAGGTGGCTCCCGCCCTCGCCTTGAGCTGCAAGGCATGGCCCAACCTGGAACTTAGGTAATTACCTGGGTTACCCCGCGCTTCCCGTCTGCATAGGGCGGATCCCTTGCAGCACGTCCGCCCCGTGAATTCCAGAGGGCGGCGGCGAGGCCAGTGGAGCGCACCAGCGTGGTCAAGGCCAACCGCATGCCAGCAGTGCTGGATATCGAAAGTACATGTACTTATGGTCCTCGCCCGCCCTAAAAAAGCTCTCCGGAGCACTTGCGTGTAAGGTAGGTAGTTGTGGGTACGTCCTGGCCGCTCATCCGCCATCGACTGGCACAACTGGAGGCGGGCGCTTTGGGCTTGATCTCTCAGCGCCACCCCAAGGGTTTGGCCCCAGCAGAGTCCGCGTGTGCCCTTACCTAAGCAAGTGGGTTGCAAAAAAAGAGAGACTCCAAATGCCCCCCTGCCCGCCAAATAAGCTGAGAACCCGTCTTTTATCACGACTCTCCTCGATGCAAGATCGCTCTAATAAAATAAACAAAAATATAGATAAAATATTCACTATCTCAAGACTACCTCTATATTTTTCTTGAGCTTTTAGAGCGGTTTGTGGTGCAAGAAGCGAGGCCAAGAATGTCGCAGTCCCTCTTGTTTTGCAACCCACTTGCTAAGGTACCTAGCGCAGGTACTCAAGCACGTTTAAGGCCGGCCCTTGGATGCTGGACACCCGTAATGGAGGCAGAGCGCTTCAGGGCTGGGGTTCACTTGGCACCCTCGCGATTCTTTTGTTGCAAGCTTCCCTTGTTCCCCTCCATCACGGTGTCGCTTGTTGGCAATGATTACTATGCGCACCCGTTGAAATATCTATTTGCAAGACTTTTACTCATCAAAGGAACCACAGTCGGGAAGGCCCGAAAGGGCTTTCCTGCCCGTGGTCGCATCGACAGACTTGACCGTTCATGTGGGAACGGGAGGAATCCAGTCAAGACGAGCCCAAAGGAAACGACGCGGCTAGGAGGAGCGACAAACCGGTCTTGGGTGATCACGAGTAGTCCCATGGCTTGCAAATAACGATGTATGCGTTGCAAACAGTGATACGAACTGTCTTGGACGAGCGCTCTGGTCCTGGTTCTTTTGTCTCAACGTGCCCGAGACGAAAGAGAGCGCACTTGGATCAGACCACCACTAGCTACTTGCGCCAGGTGAGTTAAAATTCGTCTGTTCGCATGAGATTCCGTCTATGCGGATAGTCCGTGCCATGCGGATGATCCGCGTCAAAGGTTGGCGCGTTTGCGGCAAGCCACACTGGCCAAGGCTGCAGTGTTTGGACGCAGCAGACAATGGCGTACTGGACTACCAACCTGCGCCTGCGAGCTCTGACCATGGCGCTAGCACGGTACTTGGCCGCGCCTGACGCTCGTGGGTGGTGTCCAAGATGATTTCCACACAGCATTTTTTTGAGTGTTGTTTTGTTTGGTCTCCCTTTGTTGCTGGAAGGGTGTCGCACGAGCCGGCCGTGGACCTCGTCCGCTGCAAACGTCCCAGGCCGCACACAGCGAGATCAAGATATTACACCAACGTTGCCGCATCATAACGCGGTCCCGTATGTGCCGTGTTGTGCTGTGCTGAGCTAAGGTACGGAGGATATATTGCCAAATCCCATCCGACGCCGCAGACGAGGCTGGCTGGCTAGCTGGCTGGCGGGCTGTTGTTAGCTGGCGCTGGCGTCGACAGGCACCACGCGGCGCGCATGTGACTGACCCGGCAGCAGACTTCCCCTCCCCCACTTTCTCCCGCCCACCAAAAGTCCACGCCCTCAATCTCGGGAGCCTTTCCTCCTCTTTTTCCACTACCGCGCCAGGACTCCGAGCGCCGAAATCGTCTTCAACTCCCGCCTACTCGCGAGATTTACCCGAAGCACCTCTCCTGCGATATAGTCGTCGCGCCCATCAGACATTGGTTGCACGGGGCCGCCGCCCTCGAGCCGTCGCGATCATGTCCCTCCTTTCCCCCGAAGTCCACGCCGAGCTCACCCAGCTGCTCCAGGCCCTGCAGTCCGCCGACAATGGCATCCGCTCCCAGGCGGAAGAGCACCTGCAGAACAGCTGGACTGGGACGAGGCCCGAGGTGCTCTTGATGGGCCTCGCTGAGCAGGTCCAGGGCGCAGGAGACAACGCGGTGGGTGCCACGCCGACATGCCTACACCCCTCCTATCACGCGCTGTCCAGAAGGCCGTGGCCTTGGATCTGGACGCGATTCTGCCATAGCTGCTGCGAGGCTGACTTTGAGGCTTCTAGACGCGCTCGTTTGCTGCCGTCATCTTCCGACGCATTGCCTCCAAGACCCGGAAGATCGAATCCGGCGAGAATGTCGACATGTTCTACTCTCTTTCCAAGGACCAGGCCATAGTCATTCGCCAGAAACTTCTCGAGACCCTGGCCACCGAGGCCGACCGCATGGTTCGCAACAAGATTAGTGATGCCGTGGCCGAGGTGGCCCGCCAGTACACAGACAACAGTCAGTCACCACCAGGGCGGCCGTGGCCTAGCCCGCAGTCGGGATGCTAATACGTTCTTGCGGTTGCAGGCGATACTTGGCCGGAGCTCTTGGGCGCTCTGTTTCAACTCAGCCAGGCGCCTGAGGCCGAGAAACGGGAGAACGCCTTCCGCGTCTTCACGACGACACCCAGCATCATTGAGAAGCAGCACGAAGAGGCGGTTCTTCAAGCGTTCCAGAAAGGATTCAAGGATGATGCCGTCATGGTATGTGTAGAATATTCTTTTACTGCCCTACCGTTTCGAGCGGCGAGTTAACGATGCACCTTTCTTGGCACACGACAGGTCCGTCTCGCTGCCATGGAAGCCTTTGCCTCCTTCTTCCGAACCATCTCCAAAAAGTCGCAAGTCAAGTACTATGCGCTCATCCCAGACGTCCTCAATATTCTTCCCCCCATCAAAGAGTCTCAGGATTCGGAAGATTTGAGCAAAGCTTTGTTGGCCCTCATCGATCTGGCTGAGACTGCCCCGAAGATGTTCAAGCATTTGTTTCAGAACCTCGTCCAATTCAGTGTGTCTGTAATCCAGGACAAGGAGCTTGATAATGTCTGCAGGCAGAACGCACTCGAGCTCATGGCTACATTTGCAGATTATGCGCCGTCAATGTGCCGGAAAGACTCATCGTATACGACCGACATGATTACCCAATGTCTCAGCTTGATGACTGATCTAGGTGAAGATGATGACGATGCAGCAGAGTGGCTGGCCTCTGACGACGTGAGTGGTGACCCAACAACCGCCTGCGCTTGTTTCGCTTGCTGACAGGTTCTGCAGCTGGATCAAGACGAGAGCGATCAGAACCACGTGGCTGGTGAACAAACGATGGATCGACTTGCCAACAAGCTCGGTGGGCAGACCATCCTCGCGCCAACCTTTAACTGGCTGCCTCGCATGATGACATCTATGGCTTGGAGGGACCGTCACGCTGCCTTGATGGCTATCTCTGCCATTTCGGAAGGCTGCCGCGACCTCATGATCGGAGAGCTCAGCCAAGTTCTCGATCTCGTCATTCCAGCCCTGCAGGACGCCCATCCCCGCGTGCGCTGGGCTGGCTGCAATGCGCTGGGCCAGATGAGCACAGACTTTGCGCCGAAGATGCAAACCGACTTCTATGACCGAGTTCTCAAGGCAATTGTTCCGGTCCTCGATTCTCCCGAAGCTCGTGTCAAGTCCCATGCCGCCGCCGCCCTCGTCAACTTCTGCGAAGAAGCTGAGAAATCCATCCTTGAGCCGTATCTCGATGAGTTGCTGTCTCACTTGTTCCAACTGTTGCAGAGCGAAAAGCGCTATGTCCAGGAGCAGGCATTGTCAACTATTGCGACCATTGCCGATGCCGCCGAAGCAGCCTTTTCAAAGTATTACGATACTTTGATGCCCTTGCTCGTCAACGTCCTTCAGAACCAAAGCGAGAAGGAGTACAGGCTGCTTCGCGCCAAAGCCATGGAGTGTGCGACGCTCATTGCACTCGCCGTCGGGCGTGAGAGGCTCGGCCCCGACGCCATGACCCTCGTCAATCTCCTGGCCAACATTCAGACCAGCATCACAGATTCTGACGATCCCCAGTCGCAGTACCTCATGCACTGCTGGGGCCGGATGTGCCGCGTCCTCGGCTCTGATTTCGTGCCTTTTTTGGACAGCGTTATGCCTCCGCTCCTGGAGCTAGCCATGGCCAAGGCTGATATTCAGCTCTTGGACGATGACGAGCAGGCGGAGCAAATGAACGGAGAGGACGGCTGGGAGTTTGTCCCGCTCAAGGGCAAGATGATCGGCATTCGGACGAGCACCATGGACGACAAGCACATGGCCATTGAGCTTCTCGTCGTGTACGCACAGGTTCTGGAAGCAGCATTCGCGCCATTTGTGGCCAATATCATGGAGAAGATCGCCCTTCCTGGTTTGGCTTTCTTCTTCCACGACCCAGTCCGGTATATTTCGTCGAAACTGGTACCTCAGCTCCTTAGCTCTTACAAGAAGGCTTACGGCTGCCCGTCCAACGAGCTGGCCGGACTTTGGAATGCGACGGTGGACAAGTTGCTTGAGGTCCTCACCGCTGAGCCATCTATCGAGACTCTTGCCGAGATGTATCAGTGCTTCTACGAGTCTGTCCAGGTTGTCGGAAAGGACTGCTTAACCCCTGTGCATATGAGTCGCTTCATCGATTCGGTTCACTCCGCACTGGAAGATTACAAGGACAGGGTTGCGCAACGGGCCGAGGAGAGAGAGGGCGCCACAGCGGACGATGTCGAGGACGAGGCAGAGGAGACCCTGATGGCGATTGAAGACGACCAGACACTCTTGTCTGACATGAACAAGGCGTTCCACTCTGTCTTCAAGCATCATGGCGCGGCCTTCTTGCCGGCTTGGGAGCAACTCATGTCCACGTACGAAGGTTTCCTTGCATCGCCGGATCCCACCCAGAGGCAGTGGGGCCTATGCATCATGGACGATGTGCTCGAATATTGCGGACCCGAAAGCAGCCGATACGCCAACTACATTTCTCAGCCACTTGTCGACGGCTGCAGGGACGCATCGCCGGCGATCAGGCAAGCAGCGGCCTATGGTATTGGTGTCGCCGCGCATCGTGGCGGTGCCGCGTGGACCCAGTTCCTGGGAAACTCGATTCCGTTCCTCTTCCAGGCCACCCAAGTACCTGATGCTCGGAATGAGGACAACATTTACGCCACTGAGAACGCCTGCGCGGCAATTGCCAAGATCCTACACTACAATTCAGGGAGTGTCGGCGACGCTCAGGCGCTGATAACCCAATGGATCGACACGCTGCCTGTGACTAATGATGAGGAGGCAGCCCCCTATGCGTATGCGTATTTGGCTGAGCTTATTGACCAGTAAGTAGGCCCTGGCGACGGCTGAGAGAAGTGGTATATGGGCATTAGACTAACCTGCCATCCTCACTCAGACGTCACCCTGTGGTCATGAACCAGGCAAGCAAAATTTTCGTCTTCATTGCGCAGGCTCTCGAAGCGGAGACACTTCAGGGTCAGACGGCAAGCCGCGTGGCTTCTGCTACCAAGACTCTTCTCACGACAGCTAATGTGGACCCAATGCCTCTTCTCCAGCAGTTTTCTCAGGAAGCACAGCGAACGATTATGGGCTATTTCAGCTAGATGTTGGCCTTGGTTCATACTTAGAAGTACAAGCTTTGATGCTTGGTGACCGCCTTGCGGGGAGCAGGAGAGCCGCTTCAAGTTTGATGCGCATGATACCATTTTGAGACGGCGGCGGGCAATCTCAACCCCATGAGCCGGTCGGCACGGCGGTGCGGAGGAGACAGCTGTCTGAGTGCGTAAGCGGGAGGGACGTGGCGCGGATGAATTGCGTTTCGGGCCACTGGCTCGGCCGGTGGCCGAGCTTGCTGGGGTACGGACGGGCGTCCTTGAGATGGGCCAAGGCGTGGAGGGCGATACAATGAGGCCTACGACTGTCGTGATGTGAGAAATGGAGAATGGGCACCTGATCATCTGCCTATAGATGAGATCGAGCACAAGCAATCTGTGTAGTCCACGCATGGCAGCTACGGTCTGTTCTCGTGAGCGACGGCTAACACGAGCGCTTTGTCTCGATTGGCGTGCGTGACCGGTGGTCCGGGTAGAACAGGGACGTATCGTGACAGGTTGGCGGCTGTTGGGTACGTAGGACGGCCATTTGGCGGGTGACCTCCATTGAGGAGGGTGAGAGTCTATTTCGTAGGCGGCATCATATTGCTCGGCGGGGCTTCCCGGCCAGAAATTCACGCGATCAGAGAGAAGCGTGTGGGGCACGTTGATATACAATTACGCGTTTGCATACGGCTCAAGGTTTAACATTGGGGATCATAGGGGGAGGTCCTGCAACTGTCAGCTGTGGCAGTGACCGGATCATGATGCGCGCCGCAAACGGCATGCCATCATCTGTGAAGCGAACGACGGCTGCCTTCTCGCAGCAAGGGCCGAAGTGCCATGGACGCGCGATTAATACTGTCCCGACAAGAGGCGCAGAGTACGGAGTAGCTATCACAGAGAGAGCACCGACAACGACATGCAGCCCAAACTCCTCCCATACCGCAGTAGCAACCCGCCGCCACCCCTTTTCTCTTTTCCTTCTTCCTTTTTCCTTTTTCCGGACCCTTTGTATTTCTTTTCTGTCCTTCGTCTTGGCGCCATAGCCATAGACTCGCCCGGGGACAGCGGGCTCTCGGTTTTTTTCGGCGGGTGCATATCCGAGCTGTCAGGTTACCCAAGGTCCGGGGCATGGCGTTGAGTATGCAGCCCATTGTTAGCAATGAGCAGTTTCGTTGCTCCGTACGGACTAGTTACTTCGTATGTCTGGAGCAGGGGTCTTCGAGTCTGGAGCGTTCAGACATGGCCATGGCATCGTGTGCAGGTCAGCCACCGGGGAGGGGGTGAGACAAGAGGAAAGGTCCCCTTGGGCGGCCCCTGTCCGGCTTCACGGACAGGCGGCCCAGAGCGGGCATCCTGCGCCTTCCGTCACTTTATGAGTTGACAGGAGCGCATGTCTCAGCTTCTCTTCCACGAACAGCTCCAGACAGGGCGGTAATGCGGCTGAGGCCGACCTGGCGCAAGGCGCTTGGGCAACGGGAAGGGTCTCACTCCGCATCCGAGACTTGTGACATGTGTACTCGATATGTTACTGTATTTGATAGCCACCATGGCAAACTGGCAATGCACAAAGCCTGGTCGAACTAGGCGGCCATGTGCAATTGCGGCGTCTAGTTTGGGTACCCTGTGGCCTCGATTCTTCTGCTGGCTCATGGATACGGGCAAGGTACCTAAGGTACTTCGCACGGACTACCTACTAGGTACCTTACTTATCTTAGGTACTTAGGGAGATGCAGTGATATATGAGCACATGGAAGTGCCGACGGGAAGGTGCTCTCTCCGCCCTGATGGCTCTGGTTGACCCTGCTTCATTCAGCTCACTGGGAGTGCTCGTCTCAGGTCAGTACGAGTAGGCGCGGTTGGAACCTAGTGCCTACCAGGTACCTTCGAGTATCCACCGTACCTGGAAAATTGCAGGCAAAACACAAGGTCAAGAGGTATACCTAAGGTACCTAATAGGTGCCTTAGGTACGTAGTCCGACTTAAAGTACCGACGTGCCTACCTAGCTACCTGAGGTACTTCGTAGTCGTCCGGAGCATTTTGTCGCAGCCGCCCAAGACAATACCGGTCGGCCCCGTATTTCCCATGCCAAAATGCTCCAGAAGTGAAAAATGCCCATCCGGGGCCCCTCCTCGAAGACCTGGGCATGCCTGGCTGCTCGCCTCCCACGCAATGCACGCGCGCGTTTGTCTGGTACGGGTCAACCAAGTACCTCCCCGTACCCGCGCACCCCGCGACTACCTGCCCGGCGCCACCAGCCAGGCACCACACAGAAAGACGCGCTCAGCTTGGAGTACGCCCTGCCCAGGTACTGAGGTACCGCCGCTCGTCAGGTTGCCCGTTTTCTTCGAGCAGAAACAGGGAAGGACACAAGCCTGGCGAGCCTGAGGTGGGAATCCATTTGCCCATCAGTAATCACCCTGCACCACGCTGCACCGGACGCACGCACGAAGGCCTGACGCGAGCCACCTCACCAAACACCCGACACAAGCGACGGCCATTTCCCTTCACAAACCTTTCGCAGGCGCCGTTGGCCTAACGCTTCGCCTCGACCGTTGCAAGCGCCCGCTAGACGACTTCCCAAGGTTCGCGCAGGGACCCGACTGGACCGTTCTGACAGTGACAGGCACGAGCTCGCACCTCCACCGGCCTCGCCCGTTCCTCGACAGACGCCCCGCCTCGTCGCTCGCTGCCTGCCTTTCATCCATTGCCTCTGCCTCCTGCGACGACACGACAACCAGGGGTTGCTCCTAACGCCTATCACCGCCGCCGCCGGCCCTCGCTGCTAGGTCGTTCAGACCTTCTGGTACCGGCTTGCCCATCAACGACCCCTCACCGGTTGTCACAACGGCCATCTGCCGTGCCCACCGCACGACCCCATTCGAGCTCGACCGGTTCCCGACGACCACCCCGTCTCCTCGCCGAGTCGACGACTTCTGCTCTCCCGTGCGCCCTCGTTGCCGACTCCGATACCCCCTCCACGCGGCAACTTCCCTCAGCAACCGGGCCCCGCTACTCTGCTTCGGCCTTGCGTCGGTCACTTGCCGTTGTGGTAGTGAGGCTTGCAGGGGGCTGAAGTCACCGCGCAATACATGTCCTGACGCCCGCTTGCCCGCGCCAACTCTCCGACGTCCGCCCCGGCCCAATAAGAACGGCCATTGCTGCCCAGCATCATTGCCGACGTCTTTCGTCCTTTGTATCCTGAAGAAGCTTTGCACTTCCGACCAGATGCTGTGACCATGGATGGCTACTATTCCCATTCGCAGCTGCCTCCGCAGGAGCTGCAGCGACAGCTCTCTCAGCAGCAAGACCAGCAGCATCAGCACCAACAGCACCTTCAGGGCGGCGGCATGAACATGCCCATGCAACACCATATGCAGCAGCAGCCTGGCATGTCCCAGGTGATGCAAGAGCCGTCGATTCTGTCTGGCGACTCACTGGACGACATGATGCGGAACAATCAGGAAGGCGTTCAGCGCCGCAGGAGTATGCCACAGACCTATGGCAACCCGGGACAGCAAACGCAAAGTCAGAGACGAATGTCGGCCATGGGAGCATCAGACCTGGTGGACTTTGTCGCTGGTGATGCCGACCTTAGCTCGTACCAGTTCAGTCAGTCCATGGGACCTCCGGCTGGCCTCTCCAACATCAACACCAACCTCGGCATGGGGGACCAGATTGGGAACTTCATGCACGACCCTACCGACTACTCGACCATATCGCCCGACCTCATGGGATCTATGATTCCGGCCTCCTTCGCCAACATGGACATGGGGCAAATGGCCAACGACGGTTCCATGAACCTGCTTTCGGCACCAGGAAATGCACATGCGTCCATGTCCGGGGCCTTCAGCCCAAGCCAGATGGCTCAGCTCGGCAACGACTTCTCGATGAGTGTCAACGCCGCCGACATGGGCAGCCTACCCGCAACGACTGGCAGTACATCAGGGGCACCCGGAGGCATGGGTGAGGGTGGGGACGACATGATGGGCATGCAACAGCAACAACAGCAGCAACAGCAACAAGAACAGCAACAACAACAACAGTTCGGCTCGATGAGCTCCATGTCCAACCCGCCCCCGGCCAATGCAATGAATCTTGACCCCAATTCCGCTGGTCTGACTCAAAGTATGCCACCGCCGTTGTTGCGCCACGTCTCGTCTGGTTCCGGGATATCTCCCCAGCGCGTCAACTCCACCACTAGCGTCACGCAGCAAAGCGGTACCTCGGACACAAACACCCCCGCTACCGTTTCGACACCGCGAGAGTCAAAGGAGAAGACAATTTACTCCAAGAGCGGTTTCGACATGCTCAAGGCCCTCTGGCTGGTCGCCACCCGCAAGGACCCCAAGATCCACCTGGGTGCGGTCGACATGTCGTGCGCTTTTGTTGTCTGCGACGTCACCATGAACGATTGTCCCATCGTGTACGTGTCGGACAACTTCCAAAACCTCACTGGCTACAGTCGTCACGAGATCGTCGGACAGAATTGTCGCTTTCTCCAAGCCCCAGATGGCAAAGTCGAAGCCGGGTCGAAGCGCGAGTTCGTCGATGACGGTGCCGTGTACAATCTCAAAAAGATGATACACGAGGGCCGCGAGGTGCAGCAGAGCCTCATCAACTATCGGAAAGGAGGCAAACCGTTCCTCAACTTGTTGACCATGATACCAATTCCCTGGGATACCGACGATATCAGATACTTCATCGGGTTTCAAATTGACCTCGTCGAGTGCCCCGATGCCATCTCTGGCCAAGAGCTAGGCGGCGTCAAGGTCGATTACAAGCACAGCGACATCGGGCAATATATTTGGACACCGCCTGCCTCGAGTCAATGGGAACCGGAAAGCGGCCAGACCCTGGGCGTCGATGACGTCTCCACTCTCTTGCAGCAGTTCACTCCCAAGGGACTTGTTTCGGATTGGCACAAACAGTCCTGGGACAAAATGCTATTGGAGAATACCGACGATGTTGTCCATGTCCTGTCACTCAAGGGCCTCTTCCTCTACCTGTCACCCTCGTGCAAGCGCGTCCTCGAATACGATGCCGGAGATCTGGTGGGCAATTCGCTGTCGTCTGTCTGCCACCCCTCAGACATCGTTCCGGTGACGCGCGAGCTCAAGGATGCTACGACGGGCACCCAGGTCAATATCGTCTTCCGGATTCGACGAAAGCGAAGTGGCTACACATGGTTCGAGAGTCACGGCTCTCTATTCGTCGAACAAGGAAAAGGCCGCAAATGCATCATATTGGTAGGCCGCAAGAGACCAGTGTTTGCCCTCAGCAGACAGAACCTCGAGGCGAACGGCGGTATCGGCGACAGCGAGCTGTGGACCAAATTGTCCACTTCGGGCATGTTTCTGTACGTTTCGTCAAATGTGCGGTCGCTACTCGACCTGCAGCCCGAGTCGCTTGTCGGCACGAGCATCCAGGATTTGATGCGCAAAGAGTCCCGCCCCGAGTTCGGCCGCGCTGTTGAAAAGGCGAGGCGAGGCAAGATCGTCACTTGCAAGCACGAGGTCCAGAATCGCCGCGGCCAGGGACTGCAGGCTCAGACAGTCTTGTATCCCGGCGACGCTTGCGAGGGCCAGAAACCCTCCTTCTTGTTGGCACAGACCAAGCTGCTTAAGGCATCTTCTCGCAGCCTAGCCCCGGCTAGTGGTGCTTCGAGTACCAAGTCGGTAACAGCAACGCCTATGAGCAACACCCATTCCCAGACGGAGCACGGTGCCGGACACGTGTCACAGCCTGGCGGTGGACATTTGGCTCCGGGCACGCAAGATGCCGCGCTGGCGTCAGAGGACAACATCTTTGATGAACTGCGAACGACAAAATGCTCCAGCTGGCAGTTTGAACTGAGACAGATGGAGAAAGTGAATCGAATCCTTGCCGAAGAGCTCGGCGGGCTCCTCTCCAACAAGAAAAAGAGGAAGCGGAGAAAGGGCGTTGGCAATATCGTCCGGGACTGCGCCAATTGCCATACGCGGAACACACCTGAGTGGCGAAGGGGGCCTAGCGGTCAAAGGGATCTCTGTAACAGTTGTGGTCTGCGTTGGGCCAAGCAGGTAAGGCACATGTTTTGATGCTCGCAAGATCACAGTGACTAACATGGGACTTAAGACTGGTCGTGTGTCTCCACGTAACTCCTCAAGAGGTGGCAACAACGGGAATGGCGACTCGCAGAGCAAGAAATCGGCGTCGCCAATCCATTCGTCCCCTTTACACAGAGAAGTATCATCTGAGACGCCAAATCCGCACGCCGGCACTGCCAATAACAATGCTACCGGCGCCACGGATCGCAACGCCAGCATTGACCCGACGCAACTGACGAGCAAGGGCTCAGCCACAGCCATGAGTGGCGCCCCGTCAGCGACTGGTCAGAACCCAACGGCCGCGATGCCGCCGCCTAGTCAACCATCGCTCTCGGGTGGGGCACCAGGGTCCTCCATGACGTCTATTCAGGAGGAACGTGAGACGAGCCAGTCATAGCAGGAGGGCTGAAGACGTCTCCTTTCCTGCTGGGCTGGGTGGCCCTGGTCCTTCCCTTCATTCCGAAGGCCACATTCCTGGCGCCGTGCTCTGGGAACAGTGCCCTACTCCGTCAACCAAACTCAACGGGTTGCAGCAGCACAGTATCCTCCCTTTTCCATAAACCCCCCATCCCAACTTTTTCAATCACGGCCCATAATGAAATAGGAGCAAAATCTGTTTAATTTTTGTCGGAATATCTTGGTGTGAGGGGTGTGATTTTTTACTGGACACACCCAGCGACTGCTAGACACATTATACCACATACACGAGGCGCTCATGGCTTGTCTTTTCTTCGGTTTCTTGACCTTAGAGTCAATTCTACTTTCATCGAAAACCCTCTGAACCCCCATCCTGACTTCCCCTCAATGCCATCAGGAAGAGCATCGCTCCCTCTCACATTGTCATGCCTACGATATTCTCTGTGGACTCAGAATGGCATCAGCGGGCTTGGGGCGAAGATCTTACGACGAAGAGACGGCAGGTTGGGGTCATGACTTGTCTTTCCGTGTAATCACAGCCAGAGATGGGATCGGGAGTCGCAGAGGGCATATAACAATAGCTGTGCGGATTCTGGCTATGATACACGGAAAGGAATCCAGAGACAGGATAAAAAATTCAAAATGTTCAATACCGTGCATAAAAGGGTCGTGCTCGTCTTGCCGTGCTTGCGACCCTCCTTCTTCTGCGCACCATGTCTATCGTTGTTGTTCACAGCTCGTCAATGATGTGGCTTGCGGTCTCCTGCAGCGTCCGACTCTTTGTATTGACAGCCCGCGTCTCGTCCTGCCTCTCAGAGGTGCCGGTGCCAGCGGAGACTGTGCCTTCCGTATCGGAATTGCTATCCTCGCCCTGTCTCCGCCTCTTCTCCAACGTCGCGATCTCTTCGTCGTACACCGTCCACTCAGGCACCTGCCTCCTGGCGCGGTCGAGCTTGGGCTCCTTGGTCTGCGGGTTGTTGCACAGGTCGATTGTGCGCGCGCTGGAGAGGCTGTCGTCGCTGCACCACGTCTCGCACCACAGCCACTCCTGGGGCAGGCTGTGGATGGGGATCTGGAATTGCATGTGGTTCGGGAGGTCCTGGTCCAGATTCGACAGGCTAGCCGGGTCGGCGGACAGCGCGTGGTACTGCTGCCGCAGACGATCACCCGCTGCGAGCTCCCGGAAGCGGCGAAGGTCGACAACGTACAGGGCCGAGATGTGGTACGGCCTGCCGCGGAGGTAGTTCGCCCAGTAGCCCTGTTTCCAAAAGCGGAACCCTTCCATTTCAGTGCGAGAGTCGCACATGGGTGTAAAGCCGTACGGCGCACCCTCGAGGTCCAGGTTGACCAGGTCCATCATGTCGGTCCTGACAATCTGATCCGCGTCGACAAAGATGACCTTGTCCAGTGACAGCGGGAAGAGCACGTCGAGGAACAGGATCTTGTAACCCCAAATCTCGCGCTGTTTCTCCTTTTGTTGCCTCAGCCAGTGCGGCCACTTGTACGTGACCATCTCGTACTGGAACCCATACTCCTTGGCGAGATGGGGGATGAACTCCTTGAACGATGGCGACAGAAACTGCTCAATGAACCAAAACTTGACGCTGTGCTTGGTGCTGCGCATCACAGACACCATCATGATGTTGAGCATTCGCTCGTAGAGATGACCACTAGCCACGGAGAAGATGTTGATGTCCGCGTGTGCCTTCGACGAGACGGCTTTGGCCTTGGAGCCGCCGAGCAATCCTTCGGCGAACTTCATGCCTTTAGACACCAAACTGTCAGAAGACGCATCCTCTGAAGACTCAAGAACGTCTTCTTCCTCCATGCCTGGCTTTCTCTTGAGCCGCGGGTAGAGAGTTGACCCCCGGAAGTCCATGAGTGCAAGCTCAGTACCTTCGTCTCCCGGCACGGGCTCCCACCCTTGAGCGCCGATGCTTTCAATGCTGTATATGTCAGACGTCCTGCCCGCTTTGAGTTGAATCTTGAAGAAGCCCGGGTTCGCCTTGAACTGGAAAAATCCAAGGTTTGACATGACAATGGTGTCCGTCACAAGGGGCTCTTTCTCGGTCGAGAGTACGAGCTGAGCACCCCGGGGAGGACTTCCTTCATCCTCCCGAGAGTGACCCTCGATGAGAATGTGCTCCAACTCATATGTGGCATCGACATCGGCTTGGGCAGAACTCAGTTTGATGTTGTCCAAGTCCTGCGCGGATTCCTTCGGCGCAACGAGCCACGCGGGCGGAACATCCATGCCTGCGGTCAAGAGCGCCTCCGATGGGAGGCTGTTGAATGTCGCCTTCAATCCTGCCACTGCCCCGCTGACGTCGAAAGACGGTTTGGGTTCCATGACAAACCTGAAAAATCGCTTCACAGGCAGCTCCCCGATCTTCTCGCGCGGGTTCAATATGAGCTTGAGGTAGACGCCTTCCAGGTCCGACAAGACTTTGAGGATGGGAACCCATCTCTGAGCTTTCTCGCTGACCGGATCTAAGAGGCCAACGATGTGGACATCTGCAGACTTGGCATCGCCAACCTCAATTGCAGTATGTGTCGTGTTCCATGAATTGTACAGAGTTGAACGAATAGTCGGTGCCGACTCGAAAACGCCTTCCGGGAGGTCGGATATGGTTGACAGGGCAGTGATAGAAGTGAGTTTGGCTGCTGAGATGGCACTAGAGATCTGGGCGCCGAGTCCCAAGTCGTCCACTGCTTTGTACACCGGTAGAATTCGGTGTTTCTGCTCGAAATCAAGGAGATACTGGAAGTCATCCGACGTAAACGCATCTCCAGATTCTATTGGGCCGACAATACGGCCGTTCAGCAAGATCGCCTGTGCACCTGCACCAATGCGGGCCATAGATAGAAAACTGGATAGCGCCTCGGCCAAGTCGTCATCCTCTGGGGCATCGGTGGCCCGGTTGACAATCTTGCCAAGTGCCTCCCGTGTCTCCGTGCTGGCAAGCGCCTCTTTGTCCTTCTTCAAAGCAGCATTGACAGGCGAGGCTGTTGAGATATCAGCTGGGTTGTGCAGCAGCTCCAGATGAATTCCAGGATTGCTGCGCTTAAAGTCCAAGGCAGCCAACACAAGATCTTGACCGTCATCACTCTTTACATCTGCAAGGACCGTCACCACCGCCCAGTTCTCTTTGGAAGAGTCCGCGTACGCTTCGAAGGTCGGGGCATGCTTCATCAGCCCGGCATGCTCTTCGTAAAGCTTGCTCACGTCCAGAATGCGAAGACCCTTGTCGCTCTCGAGCGAGATATAGGGATTGCGTTTCATAGCCGCTCCTTTGAGGAAAATCCCCGGTATCCAAGTCTCTTCGGTCAGCAAGCCATGAAAGATGCCTTGTTGGACATTCTGGAGGTCCTCGCTTATCTTCACGCTCATTGTCTGCATCCAGTTCTTATCGCGCGGAGTCAGAACACCGTTGATGAAGAGCGGCGGCGCTGTAGTGTCTGCCCCAAGTCGCTTCGCCCAGGAAGCGGCCAGCTTTTCTTGAGCGGCATACGAGTTAGCGGCCAGAATGTCTTTGAGCGACTGTTTCTGCCCCCTTGGTAGTAGGTCTAGGGACTTCAACGTTGCAGAGAGAAGTTTCTCATCTGCAGCGACCGTGCTGGCCCCTCCTAGGGCCTGGAGATATCCGGCAACAGACTCTGCCCCGTAGTTCTCAACTAAATAGTAGAGCACTTTGGCGTGCGAAGAGGCCTCTGGTGTCGACGTCAATGGCACAACACCGAAGCGTATAGGGATGCCACGACTCATAATGGACATAACCTGGGAAAGGAACTGAACGTCGTCGGGTTTTGAAAAGTCCGCGGGAATGATAAGATTGAAGATGTTCTGGCCGATTGGAGGCATCTGCCCGGGGTAGGTTCGCCGAAGCAGCTGTTTTGGTTGTTAGTGCCGGGCGTATCAGTCTAGTCGCTGTTTACTTACCGATGTCAGCTCTTTCGGATAGTCGGCATACCGGTCGTCACGTTCGAGGTCGTTGAGCCAGACGATCACTCGCCCGCCTTCCTCCCGATCAGTCCAATCATACCTGAGGGCTTCATCACTTTCTTTTGCAGAGGAGACAGATTCGTGGCCAAGGAGAGACACAGCCTGATCCCCGTCAAAAGCAAGACTGCGAACGCCACGGATTAGTTTCCTCTCCCGGCGGAGCATCTCGACAAGGTTGAATGGTTCGATTTGACGTTCTATGAGCTGACGGCCATTCATCCATAGGAAGTTGACACCGCCAGGCACACGATTCGCTCGATTCTTCTCATATTCGGCAACAAAATCTTGAGACACATTATGAGTTGCGAGGGATGCCGCAAACCTTGGAAAGTCCTGCGTCAGCTTCACGAGCGTCGCCATTGGGTCTGCGCTTCGCTGGATAAATGATGCAGTCTTCATCCCTAGTGGGCCAAGCTCCGATGCAGACAGTGGCTGAAGGTCGGCCACGTCCTCAACTTCATTCAGCACGGCCTCGGACCCAAGCGGCTTTTGCGAGACTTGATCCGATTCGCGATCGTCGATCACAATATAATCCGTTCTTTTGAGTGCCAGCTCGACACCATAGCCACTGACAGGCAGAGGTCGATTGTCGGGAGTGCGGCTGCGGCGATAGCGCACACGGTACTTCAGTGCCATCGCTCGAGCCGCCCTGGACAGTGCAACATGAAATTCTCCAAACGCTGGCGAGGCGGGATCGGCGTAGAGTACCGCATTTCTCCCAGCCCCCAACGTGCGGTCGAATGGCAGGTCTTTGACTTCTGAATCAAAGAGACCCTCCTTCACAATATCGTCCACGGCCGGGGTACAGTACTGCTTGCCCTCGAAGAGCACCCAGTTCAAGCACTCCAGGTCGATTCCGGCAGGCTCCACGGCTGTGGAGTAATATTGATAGTGCGCCTCTATCCTTGGCGCTGCCGTTCGAAGGGAAAGGGCGAGATCGAACGTCGACACAGCCTCCGGGGTACATACGTGGCCGTCGTCACGGAGGACCTCGAGGAATTTCTGGTATAGCTCGCGGTCGGACGTGGCCGAGGCAAAGTGGCCGCTTGCGACTCGATCGAGGAGGGGGAAATAGGCGCTCGAGTTCTCTCCTGCTGCGGTTTCCCTGTGCGACTTCTCAGTATTCCTTCGCACACGCTCCGGCTCGCGGGCAGACCTACAGAAGCTCAAGCAAGTATGGTCCGGCTTGGAAGGCCGCTTTCATGCCCACATTGACGCTCTTTGATGCTGCAGCCGGCCACGTAGCCGTCAAGGTCACAGCGAGGGCCGCCGATAACGTCGGGGGCCACATTGCCGCTGCTCGTCGGCGTCGTCTCCCAAGAGGCCAAGAGTCCAAGGCCACGGCACCGGCGGCGCGGGGAATTGCAGAGGGGGTGATTCCTGGATGCCAGTCGCGCCGCAATTGGGCCGTGTTGAATTTTATGCGTCTAGCGGCTCATTTCTTCGTCCAACGCTGGAACACCGAAGAAACAGGAGCGGTGGCCTTGAATAGCCTCGAGAGAATGGACGAGGTGGTTGAGAACACCGTCGCAGCAAAGAGCTGCCCCAATCTGGACTAGCGCCTCATGACGTCCCAGGGGCAGCGTGGCGTGGCAGGACGGCAGCCAGCCAGCGTGGCAGAATGTAGTGGAGGGGCAGGGCAGCCGGCGCAAAGGCCAAGGCGGTGAGGGGCAACCTGGACAAAGCTGGGGCGCTTCGGGCAGCTGTGGCTGTGGCGTCGGGGGAACAATGTTGCGGCACCTGGAGCCAGGGAGCCGTGCCCACAATTCAGCGTGGACTGGACACGATGGCTCAATTGCTCCATAGCATCCAGGAGTCGAGCCCGGCCAGCATAACACCACCCGCCCACGACTCGGCGTCGCCTCTCCACGTCCCCCTTTTGATGCTGACTGCTGGCCAGCTCGCGAACACCACAACATCCACGCCAGTTGCCAGATTCGTCATCCTGCTGTCGCACCCCGGTCCAGCTCTGGTCTGCGACACCGTCCTCCCTGACGCACGAAGCTGCGGCTTCACCTCCCCGCCAAAATGCAGTCCTCGCCAGGCATGCTGACCAAGGTTCGTGGACCCGCGCAACCCCGTCAGCTTCATGGCATCGGGCGGGCAGTCAAGTTGATAGCAACCTGCAGTTCGAGTCCAAGTCGTCGCGCGCCAAGGGCATCGCCTTTCACCCCAAGAGGTAACCCGCGCGCCCCAGTTTCGCCCATCGGGACCGTCCGCTAACTGCCGGCTTCCAGGCCATGGATCCTGGTGTCACTCCATTCTTCCACAATCCAGCTTTGGGATTATCGAATGGGCACCTTGATCGACCGCTTCGAGGAACACGATGGCCCCGTTCGAGGCGTCGACTTTCACAAGACGCAACCGCTGTTCGTCTCTGGTGGTGACGACTATAAGATCAAGGTCTGGTCCTACCAGACTCGGCGCTGCCTGTTCACTCTGAACGGCCATCTCGACTACGTGCGAACCGTCTTCTTCCACCACGAGTTGCCATGGATCCTTTCGTGCTCGGATGACCAGACGATCCGCATATGGAACTGGCAAAACCGATCCTTGAGTATACTGCCCCTCTGCGCAAACGTCACGGAGATACCTTGACCTGACCTTTACTGCAGTCTGCACCATGACTGGCCACAACCATTACGCAATGTGCGCTCAGTTCCACCCGAAAGAGGATCTGGTCGTCTCCGGCTCCCTCGACCAGTCGGTCCGCGTCTGGGATATCTCTGGCCTACGAAAGAAACACTCGGCGCCCACGTCGATGAGTTTTGAGGATCAAATGGCACGGGCCAACCAGAACCAGGCAGACATGTTCGGGAACACGGACGCCGTGGTCAAGTTCGTGCTCGAGGGTCACGATCGCGGTGTGAACTGGGTGGCCTTCCACCCGACCATGCCACTGATTGTTTCGGCCGGCGACGATCGTTTGGTCAAGCTCTGGCGTATGAGCGAGACCAAGGCATGGGAAGTTGACACTTGTAGAGGTCATTTCCACAATGCCTCAGGGTGTCTTTTCCACCCTCACCAGGACCTGATCCTTTCTGCGGGCGAAGACAAGACTATCAGAGTCTGGGACTTGAACAAGAGAACAGCTGTTCAGTCTTTCAAGCGGGAGAACGATCGCTTCTGGGTCATTGCAGCCCACCCCGAGATCAACCTCTTCGCCGCAGGACACGATAATGGCGTCATGGTCTTCAAGCTTGAGCGCGAACGTCCCGCCTCCGCCACGCATCAAAACATGCTCTTCTACATCACCAAGGAGAAGCATGTCAAATCCTACGACTTCCAGAAGAACGTGGAGAGCCCTACGCTGTTGTCTTTGAAGAAGCTCGGCAGCCCGTGGGTCACTCCTCGGACCCTTTCGTACAATCCCGCCGAGAGGTCCGTCTTGGTCACGACGCCCGCGGACGGCGGCTCGTACGAGCTGGTCAACCTTCCCAAGGACGGGTCTGGCGCGATAGAGCCCACCGAGACCAAACGCGGGTCCGGCAACTCCGCCATTTTTGTTGCCAGGAACCGCTTTGCCGTCCTCGACACCTCAAACCAGACCATCGATATCAAGGATCTGTCGAACAACACCACGCGGTCTTTCAAGCCCCCGGCTGGAACTACAGACATCCACTTTGGCGGAACCGGCAACCTTCTCATCCTCGCACCGACCGCCGTCTATCTTTACGACATCCAGCAGAAGAAGAGCATCGCTGAGCTTGCTGTGAATGGCGTCAAGTATGTTGTTTGGTCAAACGACGGTCTCTACGCTGCGCTTTTGAGCAAGCACAATGTGACAATTGTGACAAAGACTCTCGAGCAAGTCAGCACTCTCCATGAGACCATTCGTATCAAGAGCGCTACGTGGGACGACGCGGGTGTCCTCTTGTACTCGACGCTGAACCACGTCAAGTACACGCTGCTCAATGGTGACAACGGCATTGTCCGTACCCTGGACCAAACTGTCTACTTGGTGCGGGTCAAGGGCCGCAACGTCTACTGTCTCGATCGCGCTGCGAAGCCTCGCATTCTGCAGATCGACCCAACAGAGTATCGCTTCAAGCTTGCGCTCGTCAAACGAAACTACGAGGAGATGTTGCATATCATCCAGACCTCAAGCCTTGTCGGCCAGTCAATCATCTCTTACCTGCAAAAGAAGGGCTATCCCGAGATTGCCTTGCAGTTTGTGCAAGATCCGACGACCCGTTTCGACCTCGCCATCGAGTGCGGCAACCTAGATGTTGCAGTCGAGATGGCAAAGGAGCTGGACAAGCCTAAGTTTTGGAGCCGTTTAAGCAGCGAAGCCTCGGCCCACGGCAATCATCAGATTGTCGAGATGTGCTACCAGAAACTCAAGCAGTTTGACAAGTTGTCATTCCTGTATCTCGCCACCGGCGACCACTCGAAGCTTGCCAGGATGGCTAAGATTGCTGAACATCGTGGAGACTTCTCCTCACGATTTCACAATGCCCTGTATCTGGGTGAGGTTGAGGACCGCATCCAGATGTTCAAAGAGATTGACCTTTGTATGTGCCAACAAGCCCATTCTATTTCCGTCTGAGAAATCGCTAACAGTGTAACAGATCCCTTGGCATATATGACGGCCAAGTCTCATGGTCTGGGTGAGGAATGCCAAGCCATACTTGAAGCCACTGGTGTTACTGAGGACCAACTCACAACGCCCACACTGGGCGAGTCGCTAAGCCCTCCCAAAGCTGTGGTGCCCACGTTCAAGGGCAATTGGCCCACAAAGGCTAGCTCCCAGTCCTTCTTCGAGAAGGCACTCCTCGGCCAGGTGGAAGGGCTGTCGCTGGAAGACGAGCCATCACGTGGAGATGGCGCGGGCTTCGAGGACGGCACGGAAGCCGACACGCTGGCCAAGCGCAATGGCGCATTGGCCGCAGAGGACGAAGAGGACGCCGCCGGCTGGGATATGGGCGATGATGACGTACCTGAGGCCGACAGCGACTTTGTCAATGTGGACAGTGCCGACGCGGGCGGTGCTGGCAGTAGCGAGGCCGATCTCTGGGCGAGGAACTCGCCATTGGCTGTCGACCATATTGCCGGCGGCTCATTCGAAACCGCCATGCAACTCCTGAATCGCCAGGTTGGCGCAGTCAACTTCGCGCCTCTGAAGTCTCGGTTTTTGGAGGTGTACCAGGCCTCCAAGACGTTCTTGCCGGCCTCGTCGGGCCTTCCGCCGTTGGTCAACTACGTTCGTCGCACTGTTGATGAGACGGATCCGAGGCAGGTTCTTCCCGTCGTGCCCCGTGACCTCGAGCATCTTGCTTCGAACGACTTGCAAAAGGGTTACGACTCGATGAAGTCGAACAAGTTGGAAGAAGGCATCAACCTGTTCAAGGGTATCCTTCATGCCATCCTGATCAACGCTGTGTCCAGCGAGGGCGAGGTTGCAGAGGCGAAGAAGCTCATTGCCTCCGCCAGCGAATATGCTGTGGCAATGGACGTTGAGTTGGCCCGGAGACGACTTGGCGGCGCAGACGCCGTCGCTCAGGATGCCGCCAAGCTCAAGCGGAGTCTCGAGCTGTCGGCATATTTCACGATTCCGAAGATTGAAGTGCCTCATAGGCAGCTGGCCCTGTTGTCTGCCATGCAGCTGGCCGTGAGAAACAAGAACTACAACTCTGCGCTGAGCTTCGCCAACCGCATCATTGCTAACGGCGGTTCGAGCAAGATTGTTGAAAACGTAAGTCCCGACCATCTTATACAAGTGCAAGGTACCATATGCTCACTTCACTACTTTCATAGGCCAAGAGGACCAAGGCTCAGTGCGAGAGGAACCCCAACGACGCCATCGACATCGAGTTTGACCAGTTCGCCGAGTTTGAGATTTGCGCCGCCAGCCACACCCCTATCTACAGCGGCACGTCCTTTGAGGAGTGTGCCTTCGATGGGTCCAAGTACCACTCCAAGTTCAAGGGAACGGTTTGCAGGGTCTGCGGGGTCTGCGAGGTTGGCAAGCACGGCAGCGGCTTGAAGTTGTTTGCGTAGATGATTAATGATGTCACGGGAGAATTAAATGGCGAGGGGTGAGGCGGAAAAGCAGGAGGCACGTTAGAATAGCGGATATGGCAAGGCACCGCCTGTTTCTGGTGACAGGAACAGAGCAGTTGGGGAGGCCGGCGGGGCGAGTCACTGGCCCGCGACGAGTCCCTGGGTCTAGCCGCACCGGGTGTTAAAATGACTGGATGTTATTCAGACGGCTCGGTCGGTGCATTTGCAGCTAACGGGACAATTGTCTTGGTGAAAGCGAATATTGTGTCTAGTAATGTGACATTGAGAAGACGGACGCCAGCTTTCTACTCATTACACGATCGTCTCCAGCTCGCGCGCGTAACCCAAGGTGTTTTCTATCACCATCTGGCTCACATCTTTGCTCTGTGCACCTTCTTCGCTCGTCTCAGCGGTGTCGGGGAAGAAAATGTGACCGTCCCGAACAACCCATCCTCGCTCCTTGGCGAATTGAATCACGTCACCCTCGGAGTCCAGGAACAGAAGAGACTTTGTCGAGCTGATGGGGAGGCTGGGGTAGGCGCGCTCGCTGCTGCTAGCAATCTCGGAGCGAATTTGTTTCTTAAGAATCTTCAAGGGAGAAAGTCACAAGGTCAGCCGCCATTTCAGAGCCGAGAGGGGAACGGTCGGGTCTTACCTCGGAGAAGACGCTGTATTCGTCGCACGGTACCTCGCTGCTCTTCATGGCCTTCCAGACGCGGTCGTAGCTGCCTTCCATCAACCACCTCTCCAGCCTGATGGGATAACCGAGGTAGCGATCCCCCTCGACGTCGCCGGTGCTGCCGCCGCCATCCCTGTTGGCGAGGCTCTCGAGCTCCGAGTGGAACTCCGCGTACCGCCCCTGGGTGAGAAGGAGCAGGAGGCTGAGGCCGGTGACCTTGTTGCGCTCGGGCAGGTTCGGGGGTAACCTAGCCGAGGGGAGCTCGTAGAAGGGCTGAAGCTGCTGGACGTAGCGTGTGAAGGCCTCGGGGTTACGGGCGCGGATGGCGAAGAGGGCGCCTTGCTCGTACGTCTCGCGCGCGAGGGCGAGGAGGTTCGTCGGGACCGAGGACGTCGGGGTGAGGGCGTTGAGCTTGAGGAGGGCGAGCTTGGCCTTGGAGAGGAGCGAGCTGGCCTCGTCCCAGCTCATGGACGGCGAGTGCTTGAGCTGACCCAGCACCTGGGAGAGATTGCCGTCGGCCATTGTCGAGAGGGAGGATGCGCTTCGGTCCGCGACCAGAGGCACGGCGGGGTTTAGAGAGACTCTTTCGAGGTCGGTGTTTGACGCGGGGGTGTCGGATGCCGGCGTGGTCTGCGGATGGGGAGCGTTGAATGCGAGGTGCGGTAGAGTGCAATTCGATGGTGTTCTGTACAGCGGTGCATGCATCTGAGTGAGAGCCAGCCAGGCTGCATGTGGTGACGCGAGGCCACAGCCACCACAATTGGCCGCCTTAGGTAATCGTGCACGGCGACATTCAGTTACCCTGCAGGCCAGGCGAGAATATGGAACTCGGGCGCGACGACCAGTCTCAAGGCATTGTAACGTAGATCTTGGAGACCTTGAGCAAATAGCACCCATTCGGATTCGCGTTATCTGAGGTGCCGTGGCTATGTCGTCATGAGCATGCCTCTTTGCTGGTAAGGATAGCTCTCATCTCGGGAATATAGATTTGTCACCATCCCGCTCGCAATGGACAAGCAGCTACGGATGCATTGACGAACCATGCGCAGCAAGGACCCCCTCCACGGGAAACAAAAGAGAGTACTGGGAAGAGCGGCGGACGGGAGACACCCTCACCTCCATACCCGTACAAAGGCCACCATCGGGCATGCGCGGCCTTACGGCATGCCAATCGTAAGTAAGGCATACTACCAGTGCCTGCTCCCAACTGTTCCCGCCAAAGACAGGCGGGCGTGATCTAACCGGGACTGACATGGGTGCAGGCGAAAAGCGAGGAACGAGCCAGGGCTACCAGCCGAGAGCAAAGAGTGACTACTTGCGACGAAGACTTTCAGCACTGGCTGCAGATATCATGAGGCAGGAAATGAGACGATAGCGCGAGGCTGAATCCTGGTGAGCATCCAGGAGGCGGGCAGCCTCACGGCGTCGACGTGGCTTGAGGTTAGCGAAGCAGCCGTCGGGGAAGGGAAAAACCCACAAGCCTCGCCCCGATGCAGCTGGGGTCGCACGAAGTCAAACTCGACTCGGAGCGGGAAGCCTCGCACCCGGACCGGCCAGGGTGGTTGCGGCGGCTGCCCGGAGACCGTCACCACTCGCATCACCGCGAGGCAGCGCGAAGTACGGAGTATTCGTCATCGTACGCACTCACATGCACGAGAGCGAATGCACAAAGGAACGACGCAGTGCAAGGCGGCCATTGCACAAAAAGGCCCGCGAGAGGGCCGTCCGGCCACATATCGTGATCCATCCATCCGCAACGATGGCGTTGATGAGTCCCGCTTCTGGAGTCGGGTCATCTTAAGCGCGGCAAGGCAAGGCTGCCCGATACGTAAGGTACCTCAACTGCCTGACAACTCGCACTCATACCGGGTGCTTCATTGTCGCCAAGGCGCACGGGAGATTTGATTGGAAGTGATGTGAGCACCCACGCTGCCGCGTTCATGGTCAGTGGGCATTGATGGCCGTCGCGTCTTTCTTTGTTGCCGTGAAGGCAGATATTGGCGCTCGCAGGGCGCCAATTTTAGCATCTCGCTTCAGGCCCGAGCGCGTCGGTGGCTGTCTGGGGCCAGGGGGGTCGCGCCTTCCCACCTGGCTGAGGACACACGGTTCTGCCTAATGTGTCCACTTGCGTCGTTCTTGGGCTCACAAGCAACAACCCACGAACCCGGTGGGATGAAGACCCCTGGCTCCTCATACATGCCCTTCGCTCTCGGTTCCCCGCCCGTGAGAACACTGTTGGTGGTCAGGATGCCTCGGCGCCTCTTGTCCGACAAACACGACAGACACACGGCGGCAGCTGATTTGCCCGCCTTGTCGCTCCGGTGCGCGTGCTGGCGTTCGGGGCCTGGCCGTCCCATGGACCCCAAGCGCGGTTTGCTGTGGCCTGCGGTCCCATTGTCCAAGCGCAGGGCCAAGCCGGCGCCACACCGGGTAGCGCGTGTAAGACAGGCACATTTCTGCCCTCCGGCGGCTGCAACCGACGAAGTTGAAGTCATGGGGAGATGGGGAGGCAGAGAGACGGACAACGTTGGCCAGACCGTGCCCTGCGGGACGATCCGTCTTCGCGTTGGTTGAAGAAATACTAAAGTGAAGCTGCTGCTTCCACCACGAGGCTCGCGCCTCTTTCTCCTGCCATACGCATCTCGCTCTGTGTTGATATCGAGAACTCGCAGGCTCAGACGGGGCGAGGCATGTTCACATGGCCTGGGTATCACATCTACTTGCACGCTGGCCCAGGCTCTAGACGACTTGCACAGCCTACACGGCGACTGGCCCTTACCAGCGAACAAACGACGAGGATACAACGCTGCCGTATGAGCACCTCCGCATACTGGTCGCCAACGTCGGGTATCGTGCGAAGTCGTTACCACCAGCGGGGACGAACGCCAGTATAAGGACTATCGACAGGCCCGTTCATCCGAACCTGGCGTCGTGTTACAGATTCGAGAGGCGATAACTCAGCAGGCCGACCGTCCCGTTCAATCACTGCATTATCTGGCATTGCATAAGCCCGTCAGTCCGCCATGATGACCGGCCAGACTCGTGAGCAGGGCGGGGCAACGTCGTGTAAGTGATGCACCTCCTGAAACCCCGTCCCTTATCACACCCGTGGGCGGCCCAGGAGACGTTTGGACGGGACCTCTGGTCCGATGACGATCCATGCGTCTGAGGAAAACAGCGACGGGCACGACGAGCGAGATCCCAAGGACCAGACACGGAGCGGGCGGCATCAGCACGAGGAATAGTCACTGGGAGCGGCGACCAAACTGTGGCATGCGGTGCGTGTCACCAGACCATCTGCAGCAACTGCCGCGCTGGGCGCCGCTGCGCTGGGATTTCTCCAACATGCCGGCTGGGACGACAGCCGGAAGACGGGCGGACCCTGGCGCATTCCCTTCAAGCCTGCAGCCCACGTTGTCGCTTGTACTCGTAGGTTGCCGGTGCCACGTTCAGTACAACAGAGGACGGACGGAGTGCCTGCCTGCGCATATGGGTCAACGGCGTCATAGCCGCCGAACTTTCTTGCGCGGCGCCGCAACGGCGTTGAAGCCACTCATGCGACATCGTTATTGCCAAACGGCCGCAGACTTTTGCATTGGCTCTCGACATGGACGTCCCGTGGACCCGTCACCAGTCCCATCCGTCTGGCGCGGCGAGTTGTGCCCCGAAAGACGGTCGCCAATGGCGCGCCCTGGAAGGCGGGCTGTTCCGTTCGGGTGGATTGGCGCTGACGCACCCCCTGGACGGCCCTGGCTGAGCCTGGTTTTGATGGATGGATGCTGTTGCGACCATGCCTCAGCCACGCTCGCGAAGTCGGGGCTCTCGTCATCGCCAACCGGTGGGCCAGGCACGCCGCATGCCAGACTGCCGTTCGAGAAACGGACGCAAACTCAAGGTGCCAAATCTGGCGCTGCCGACACGGAGCGCCTGATCGTCACCGGTGGTCTCGCTTCGCCGCGTTGAACGTGGAAGCCAGGCACTTCCCAATGCGAGCGTCTCCGACGCAGGGCGGCAGCGTGCGAAGAGCAGGGCTGAGCTCATGCCGATGCGACACGATATTAACAGACACATGATACGCCGCCGCCTGGTGGTTCCGTCCCGTCCCCTGCCTTCTGCGGCGGTCGGTTGGTCTGGCCGGGGAGTGAATGCAGCTCATCATCTCCCTCGCGAGGGCCCAACCCGGACGCACTTCCGCCACCACCACCAGCACCACCACGTCGTTGACCCAGCCCGCCAACCCGCCAACACGCCAGCCCAGGCGGTGCTGGCCCAGGTTCCCAGTGTCCCTAAAATAGCCTGGCTGGCACCCCTCCGCCTCTTGGACCCAAGCACCCTGTGGAAGGTACCTCATGGGTCTGACGTTGGCCACCGCCCTCGCCGTCTCCCTCTGAGCCAAGTGCCCCCACCATCACCACAGTCATTCCACCACTACGTACGTACAAAGTAGTGGACAGCCCATGCCGCCCTGCCGCCGTTGGCGGGGACTGGAGTTGGAGGGACGCTCCCGCTATTAAGTGACCTGCCCATCCGGCCAGCATCGCTACGCCACCCTTGCCCTCCGCCTAATAAACCAACAGGCGGGAGGCGTCGCGACTGACCTCCTCTGCTCACAACGCTCACTCTTCTTTCGCCGTCCCCGAGACCCTCCTCTCGCCTCGCTCGTTGCCCCTTCCGCGCCTCGCCGCTGCCGCGCTTCTGGTCGCCTGCACGCACAGGACCCCGCGCATCCTCTCCTGTCGCCGCCGCCGCCGCCGCCGCCGCCGACAGGATCCTGGCGTCGCCCGAGGCCCGCTGCACTGCCGCAAACTAGCGGCCGCCGTCACCACCGCACTGCAACGCAGCGCGAGCGCAGCGCAACGCACCGCCTTGCCCTGCCCTGCCAGTCGGCACAACCGGCGTCGCTCCTGGCCGCGCACGACCTTCGCCGCGTCTTCTGGCCCCCCTGGTGGCTCAAGTCGGGCGAGCTCCCCTCAGCTGACGGCCCTGGCCCGCAGCACTTTCAGGCACCCGAACCCGACCGTTGCTCACGCTGTCCACCGACATGCCTCAGTTCGGTGCGACCTTCGTGCCCGGCGGCATCGACGACTACTACATGCCCGAAGTCATCGCGCCTTCACCGCAAAGGTCAGTTTTCTACCGCACCGTCCCTTCACCGAGATGCCCAGCCGCCCCCCATACCTCGTCGGCGCGCCTCCATCGCCGATGATGGCACGCTCGGGGCCTTCCTGGCTTTGCGTCCTTCTGTAACTGCCTAGTGGGGCTTTGGCGCTGACGGCTTTGCTTCTGTATCCATTTTCTAGGGTGACCCCTCAAGTCCCTCAGAACATGCAAGACGACCTCCAGCGTCTGGAGCTCGAAGCCGGAGACACGGAAAGACGAAGCGACCCCGGAGCGCCATTGCACGGCGACCGCGACCACCATCCTCCTCCCCTCCCGCCGCCACCGCCTGGAGCCGTTGCCGACGCCGGAAGCGACATCAGGGCATATCAGAACAGCGACACGCGGGCCCAGAAGCTCGATAGCATGGGGTGGGATGCGCCCTCGTTCTCGCCGTTCCCCAAGGTCACGGGGGACAATATCCCGCCGGCAGACGATGCCAAAGAAGAGATTCTGTGGAACGCGCGCAAGCATGTGCTCCACTCCCAGAATGTCACGATGCAGATAAGCTGGGCCCGCGATGTCCTCACCTGGGCTGAAGTTGCCATGGAAGCTGCAGCCCGCGATCCCCCGGAGAAGGCCCGGTCATCGACCCCGCGAATCGAGCACGAGCTCCGCATGGACGCCATCAACATCATCAGCTACCTGGCGCGCCAAGAGCACCCCGACGCCCTGTACATACGCTCTAAATGGCTCGAGTTTGGCAAGTTCGGCAACCGCGTCGACAAGCGCGAGGCCTACAGTGGCTACAAGCGGGCCTCTGAGCTGGGCAACGCCCGCTCAGAGTACCGTATGGGCATGCTCTTTGAGCAGTCCAACGACATGTCCAAGGCCAAGGAACACTACTACCGGGGCATGAGCCTAAAAGACTCGGCGGCCATGTACCGGATGGGCATGATGAGCCTGCTCGGCCAGCATGGCGAGACCAAAGACTACCCCCGGGGTCTGGAACGTATCCAGGCAGCCGCCGATTCTTCCGACGAGGACGCCCCGCAAGGCTCGTACGTGTACGGCATGCTGGTTGGCCGCGACCTCCCCGACATTGCGGTGCCCGACGGACTGCTACCGTTCAACTTGGAGACGGCCAAGATGTACATCGAAAAGGCGGCGTACCTGGGCTTCGCCAAAGCTCAGCTGAAAATGGGCCAAGCGTACGAGCTCTGTCAACTCGGTTGCGAGTTCAACCCGTCCTTTTCGCTCCATTACTATGGGCTGGCAGCTAAACAAGGACTGCCAGAGGCAGCACTCGGTGTCAGCCGGTGGTTCCTTTTTGGCTACGAGGGAGTCTTCAAAAAGAACGAGGAGCTCGCGTTCTCGTACGCCCAGGAAGCTGCCGCAGCCAAGCTGCCAACGGGAGAGTTTGCGATGGGCTACTACTACGAGATCGGTATCCACGTCAACAAGAGCGTGTCGGACGCCAGGCGGTGGTACCAGCTTGCTGCTGACCACGGCAACAAGGACGCCGTTGGCCGCCTAGAGTCGCTCAACCAAGACAAGAGCCTTTCGAAGACAGATCATGAGACGACGACGCTGACTCGCATCAAGTCTCAGCACGGCTCTCAACGGGGCAGGCGTCCCGAGCGGTTCAGGCAGCCACAGCAGATGCCCACGCTGGACGAGAGCGGCGGAACTCCTACGACTGCCGAGGTACCAGGATATGCATCGATCCCCCCAGCGAACCCATCGTCGACGGGCCCATCTCCTCAGCCATCGCCCGGTATCAAGCCGACAATCGTGTCGGAACATGCCTCGTTCCCGGACCCGTCGAGGGCGTCTGTGGTTGGCGCTGAGCGACAACCCGCCTTCAACATCAGGCTGGACGCTGGCGCGCCGCAACCTGTGCGGCCGCACTCCACCGCGCCGTATCCTGACGACGAACGCCCGGCACCGCTTAACGTGATGCGTCCTCGGTCCACGGCACCGTACCCTGAGGACGATGTGCGGGGGCCCCCGAGCCCCCATTACAACCCGGCCGTGAATTCTGCCCATGGCCCGCCGGCCGATCGACCGATGAGTGCGTTCGGCGTCAACACGCAGGCTACGGGGCCACGGCCGATGCCGGGATCTCAAAGTACCGGTAGCCTTCAGCCCCTGCCGCAACCCCCCTCGTCGCGAGGACGCTTTGCATCGGCCGGCTACGACGCGCCCGGCGGACCTGGGGCCTACCGGCAACCCAGCCCTGGACCCAATCCAAGTGGTCGGCCGTATCCTGCATCGGAAGATCTTCAAGGGCGACCTGCGAGCGCGGCGCCTTATCCGAGTGGCGGCCCGGGCAGCAACAGGCTCCAGAAGCAGCCACCTAGGCAGCCGTATGGCGGTGGCCAGGCTCAGTATCCGCCGGCCGCGGCCGAACCCGGGCGCGATTACGGCCCGCGAACGTCGTCTCGGCCGGTGGACGCCCCCCCGCCGCACCACGATCCACGGATGACGCCTCAAGGCCACGAGCGCTTCTCCAGAGTGCCAGGTGCGACGGGGAGACCCGAGCGCTTGAGCTCCCTGCCTCAATCTCAAGACGGGCAAAGACCGCCAAGACTGCCGACCGGGCTTGGCCAGGGAGGGGCGAATTCTCCCCGACCAGGTGCGGGCCGCGTCGGCAGCGCTCCACCGGGCCCGGGCTCAGGGTTCCCCAGCCCCGGCCTTCAGCCATCAGCGACGGCACCGGCGAAGCCGCCACCGGCCAAGGGCCCAGCAACATTCGAGGACATGGGTATCCCCCAAGGAAAGCAGGAGGGCGACTGCGTAAGTTGGCGACTCTGACACCTCTTCTGCGGCGTGTAGCGAAACTGACAAGGAACGCTCAGGTTGTCATGTGACGATGCTTAGACGGGCGGGCAGCAGCGGAGCGACAGCATTTTATGATTCACATGGCCATAAAAACGAGTGGTTGGCGAGCCATGCCGGTGTTGGCCGGGTCACGTAGAAGGCAGGCATGACATGACATGCCATCTCGGTCATGTAGGCTCTTGTAGGTTGTTTTGGGAAGGCGGGAATCATCTGTGGTGGGTCTCATGCATGGACAAATGTAGGCAATCTGGCAGCCCGGCATTACAAGGAGTCGGAAGAGGCATTGGGTCAAGGCAATTCAGAGTCGAGCTTCGCACGATCACCTATCATTCGGCACCTCGGGGGCGTCTCGGGCGGCTATCGTTGAGGGTCGTGGTGTTTGGCAGCCGACTTCCATGGGAGGCGTGGGGCGATGGCTCCCCCTGCCCCCCCCGGCAATGCCCCAAGACTTGCGCCCTTGCGCTCCCTCGCTCGCTCGCTTCGGGCGCGACGGAAAAGATGGGTTCTGGAAGGCGATCCCTCTCCATCCCTGCCGACCAAGGACTACGCGTACTCGTAGCACGCCCGAGTGGTAGCAGTCATGCGCGCTCGCCGAGATCGCAGCACCGGGTATTCATCCGAGGGGCCGTCGTCGCTGGTTGGCTTGACGGCTAGATCGGGAATAACGGCTGGCGGGCACTTGGGCCCGGAAACTCCACCTGCCTGTGTGCTGTGCGCCCTCCCCGGAACAATTGAAACTACAAGATGGGCCCAGCTGGGCCCAGCAGTTCATGCTCGGCCCTTTTTTTTTTCTCTTGGGATCGCCTTGACTCACCCTCTCTCCGCCTGTTGGCCTGGAAAAGGTGCGATTTCGCGGAGCGTGCCGAGGCGGATAACGTGTTTTAGAAGCCCGCCCCGTCGTCGACGCTGTGCGGCGAGGCCTCACTGACGACAACTCGCCTCGATTCGAAACCTGCGGCGGGAGCGACGAGCTAAAAGCTAGTGCTCGACGAGAGCGGAGTTCGACCACCGAAAGAATCGGCAAGTGAATCTGGGGGCAGAGGGAATTCCCCCGCGACTCGCATCTTGGGTCTTCAGGAAATTGGTGGCCACAAACGCATCGCGGCTTGCATCCACTTACACCACACAACAGCTGCATTCTTCACGATACGGCTGGCACGGCCCGCAACTTGCGCATTTGGCCGTTCGTTGTTGCTGCGCCGCCGCTGGAGCCGTCCTTTTGTTCCTGTCGGCCCTCGCCGGCGGACTAGCTACTTATTGGATCACCGGACATGGCCGCCTCGTCGAGCAGCGAGGCGGGCGACTTGGAGAAGCAGCCCCTGCCGGCTGAGCGGGAGGCAGCACCCCGCAGCTGCGCTGACGGCGTCGACTACGGTTTCGATGAGTCTAAAGAGTATGGCGTCGACGCGAAGACGACGAGACGTGAGGGCAACACGCGGAGGGGCAGTAGGGCGTCCACCGGCCACGAGCGTCGCTTCTCGCGGCACGGTAGCAGCAGCAGCAGCGGCAGTCACAACTCTTCAGAGGGCAATGGAGAGGCGGACGACGAGGACGACCACGTCGTCGACGAGGTCATCGGAGAGGAGCAGCCCAGCGTCCTCGACAGGGTGTTGAGTCGGGTAACGTCGCGGTCCAGCTATGACCCCGGGCCGCCCCCAGACGGAGGCTGGATGGCGTGGACTCAGTGTAAGTCGTCCTGGGTGCGTCGCTGCAAGCGCGAGAGCCGCCGAGGTGCTGACTGCGGTGTCACGCAACAGGTCTTGTCGGTCACATTGTCATCTTCAACACCTGGTAAGCATCACTCCAATCAGTGGAAAACCAATGATTCGTTGAAGCGGTGCTCCTCTGACACTGCGGTCGTCTTTCAGGGGCTGGGTCAACTCCTTCGGGACGTTCCAGACGTACTACACGGAGCTCCTCCAACGGCCCCCGAGCGACGTGTCGTGGATCGGGTCGCTCAATGTCTTCCTCCTCTTCTTCGTCGGCACACTGACGGGCCGGCTGGTTGACGCGGGCTACTTCCGGCTCGTCTTCATGACGGGCACGGCCCTCCTCGCCGTCGGCATCTTCACCATCTCGGCGTGCACGACGTACTGGCAGTTCCTCCTGGCGCAGGGGCTCTGCCTGGGCATCGCGCACGGTTGCCTCTTCTGCCCGACGCTGGCCGTCCTGTCGACGTACTTTCTGCGGCGGCGGGCCCTCGCCCTGGGCATCGCCGCCTGCGGGAGCGCCACCGGCGGCCTCGTGTTCCCCAGCATGGTGCGCCAGCTGCTGCCCACGGCGGGCTTCCCGTGGACCGTGAGGGCGATTGGCTTCGTCCAGCTCGCCACCATGGTCGTCGCCAACGTGCTCGCGCGGCCGAGGATCAAGCCGCGTCGCGCGGGGCCCCTGGTCGAGTGGTCGGCGTTTGGCGAACTCGAGTACACGTTCTACGCCGCGGGCGCCTTCTTTGTGAGTCTCCCTCCCTGTCTATCTCTTGGTCCAGGATCTGCATCATCACGGAAACGAAAGGGCGGGAAAGAGAAAGACTGGTGCGTTCGGGGCTGACTGAAAGGATGCCGGGGGGCCAGAACTTCTGGGGCGTCTACTTTGCCTTCTTCTACGTGGCCTCCTTCTCGCGCGAGGCGCTGCGCCCGCAAATGTCGTACCCGGACTCGCTCAACCTGCTGCTGCTGCTCAACGGCATCGGCACGGTGGGCCGTCTAGTGCCCAACTACGTGGCGGACCACGTAGGGGCGGTCAACGTCTTCATCCCGACGTCGGTGGTGGCGTCGGCGCTCGTCTTCTGCTGGATCGCCATCCACACGCCGGGCGGCATGTACGCGTGGGTGGTGCTGTACGGCATCGCGGCGGCGGGCATCCAGAGCCTGTTCCCGGCGGCGCTGTCGTTCCTGACGACGGACCTGCGCAAGCTCGGCGTGCGCATGGGCATGGTCTTCACCATTGTGAGCTTCGCGGTGTTGACGGGCCCGCCCATCGCGGGCGCCATCATCAACGGGCCCGGCGGCTACACGGGCGCCAGGGCATTTGCGGGCAGCTCCATCGCCGTCGGGTGCGGGTTCCTCGTGGCCGCCAAGGTGACGAAGATGCGCAAGACGGGCCAGGGCTGGGCGGGGAGGATATGATGGTGGTGATGGTGATGATGACGACGAGCATGATGAGGGGAAGGCGCGATGGTGATGGCCGCGATGGTGGGTTGCACGGAGAGCATTTGCATCAGCGGACAGCTACGATTTTAAGTAATGTGACCGCCCACAAGTATATATGCGTATGTTTCAATCGAAAAGTGGCGCCATGTTTTCTGCGAGGAGAGTGTCGCGGTTTCGAGGTGCAGCCATCGAGTAACTTATGTACGTTGGGTGCGGTGCCTGGTGCCTGGTCGAGAGCGCCAGTGAGGGAGTGAGTGGGTGAGCAGTGAGCACCGAGACGTCAGTCATGAGTTTCAGCGCCACACGGCACACCGACTCGTCGAGCGCCGCTGGGCCGGCCCGAGCTTCCGCCAATGCGGTTTGACATGCCAACCTAAGGGACAGCCCGCGGAAGCCACCACTGGGCGGGCGCGAGTCGTCTTGGCTCTGAGTCTGTGCCGTCTCTGTGCCGACTCTCTCGTGCGCCACGTGAGAACATACAAAGTAAAGTATACTTTCGCTTCCCTTGTATATAGAGTCGGGTCGTCGCTCCCAGCCGGGCTGGTGCGCGCCCCGTTGAACGCCCAAATGGCGCACGTCGACGACGACGACAACGACGCGATCGCGCCCTCCTCTGCAGTCATGCGCAGCGACGGCCTCGAGGACCGCAAGACGGCCGAGGACGAGACGGCAATCGTCGCCGAGCCCCGCGTCGGGCTGGACGACGACGGCGGCGGCGTCGTCGCCGTCTCCGATGAAGCAGCGAACCAGCGCATCCGCCGCCAGGTACGTTTAACTTCCAAGCCCCCTTCCTTGCCATTGATCCCCCCCCTTCTCGTCCAACGCCCAGGATGATGACGCCATGCAGTTTGACCGGCGCGTCCTCCCGCTCATATGCTGCCTCTACATCCTGTCGTACGTCGACCGCGGCAACATCGGCAACGCCAAGACGGCGGGTGCAAAGGACGACCTGGGCCTCGACTCGACGCAATGGGCCTGGGTGCTCAACGCCTTTTACGTGTGCTACGTCGCGTTTGAGTGGACCACCATGTTTTGGAAGTTCTTTCCCGCGCACCTCCTGGTGTCGCTGCTCTGCCTCTGGTACGTACGAGTACGCCGAACTTCACCCCGACAAGGACCATCACCATGAATCTCTTGCCTCCCCGGGAGATATATGTTCGCCATGCTTGAAAGCGTGCAAGTCCTAACCGAGACTTGCAGCTGGGGCGCCGCCGCCATGAGCTCCGGCGCCGCCCGCAACATGGCCCATCTCGTCGTCTCGCGCTGCTTCCTCGGCGTCTTCGAGGCCATGTTCGGCTCCGGCGCCCCCTATTTCCTCTCCATGCTGTACAGGCGCAGGGAGCTCGGCTTCCGCATGTCCCTCATGGTCGGCATGTCGCCGCTCGCCAACACGTTTGCCTCGAGCCTGGCCTACGGCATCACGCAGATCCGCGGCTCCCTCGCGCGCTGGCGTCTCCTGCTCATCATAGGTGCGCGCCCATGCCCCGGCTCCCTCTGCCCCCCGCCCCTGCCCTCTTGGATACGAGTACACCGCGATGCGCGAGAACGTCGCTAACCGCGCCCGCACGCCCGACAGAGGGTGCCCTGACCGTCGTCTTCGCCCCCGTCGCCTACTTCTTCCTCATAGACTCACCGTCGACGGCCCGCTTCCTCTCCAAGGAAGACCGCGTGCTCGCCGTTGAGAGGCTGCAGCACAAGGACTCGACGACCAAGAGCGGCGTCAGGTGGACGCAGGTCGCGGCGGGCCTGTCCGACTACAAAAACTACGTGCACGCGCTCATCCACTTCTGCGCAAACTACTCCTTCGCGGCGCTCTCCAACTTCCTGCCCAGCATCGTCAAGGACCTGGGCTACGACGCCGTGCAGGCGCAGGGGCTGACGGCGCCGGCCTACCTTGCTGCGTTCCTCGTGTGCGTGGCGGCGTCATACGGCTCAGACCGGTTCGGGCGTCGGGGCCTCGTCATCGCGGGCACGTCGGCGCTCGGCGTCGTCGGCTACGGGCTGCTGGCCGCCGTGCGCGACGCGGACCGGGCCGGCACGCGGTACGCGGGCGTCTGGCTCGCGGCCTGCGGCGTCTTCCCGGCGCTGTGCATCAACGTCACCTGGGGCCTCAACAACCAGGGCGGCGACTCCAAGAAGGGCGCCGGCCTCGCCATATTCCTGACCCTCGGCCAGTGCTCGTCTTTTGTGAGCAGCGTTGTGTTTCCCGAGAGCGATGCGTACGTGTGGCGCCCTGATCGTGTGCAGGTGTCATCGCGGCCGGCGGCCGCATAGAGGCTAACAAGAATTCGCAGACCCTTTTACACAAGAGGCTGCGCGATAGGCTGTGGGCTGACTGGCCTCATCTTCTTCGCCTCTCTGTGCATGACCGCGGCGCTCAGCAGGGAGAACCGGCGCAGAGACAGGCTGTATGGCGCCGTGGACCCCAACGCAGAGGTCGACGTGACGGACGAAGGAGACGATCACCGCCGCTTTCGGTACTTGACGTGAAACGGTGTCGCAAGACACACAGGCCGACCCCGAGTAGAACAAGCGTGCTGCTTCAAGACCTTGCACGACAGTCGGCGGGGCTGTCGCGATACAGTTCTGACGTGAGACGAGTCGAAACGGCAGTTGTCCTTTACATGCGATGGGTTCGCTGGTTCAGCTTGCCTGCAACCGTGATTCGATTTTAGACTCAATTAGAGGGCATGGAAGTAGGGCCAATGATTCATCGGCGTCATCGTCGGTAGAAGCTGGCGAACTGGGTCTGTATAATCTCCGATCAGGTAGCATGTGCCTCAACAGCCTCATGGGTCAAGTTTTTCGAAGACTGGGCAATCAGTTTGCTCTCGGATGGGCGTTGGACATGAAGGGCCCCGTCGGTGAGACGTTGGTCGTTGAGTTGAGGAATGTGAAGGTGACGAGGTCTGGTCGGGAGTGGAACACGCGGGGCACGCAACCCCCTCTCAACGATGACGCTTCCATTGAGATGGCATCGTACTGGCCAAAAGGCTATGGCAAGAAGTTAGCTAGCCCATCAACCTGAATCTGGTTTGTGGACACTGCAGCGCCAGTCGTTCAGATGGGCGATCATGCTCTCGGCGATGGCCAGGCACCAGCGCCATGGCGGCAATGGTACAAGGGCACAGAAAGGTGCACGGTCCAAAGTTGGGACGAAGGGCGCCCGACCCGCCAGATGGAGGGGCGGGGTCCCACCCGAACCGCATCACACGCCATCCCGGTGCCGTTTGGGTTTAGGACTTTACCAGGTACGTTCCGCGAGCCCAGGTGACCCCTGCGGGGAACCACTGCGGCGTAAGTTCTTAGCGGGATCAGGGCACCTGGGCAGGCTGAGGCTAGCCCACCTGCAGATCTGCGCATGCGCTCTCGCCAGGTGACGTGCTGTGCGGTGCAACCCACCTCAGGGCGCCTTCCTCGCCAGCCATCCATCCGGTGCCGGCCCGCGAGCGAGCGCCTTCAACCACTCCATCTGTCGCCGCTCTCACCACCTCTCTGCCGTTTGGCTTCCTCAACACCAACTCCACGACCCGCCGCCTTGGAGTTGCCACTCGGCCGGCAGAACGTCATGGTATGCCTCCTCCAGCCGCCCTCCTGCTGCGCGTTGTTCTTTCCCCTATGCGAAACCGGACGCCGCAGTCTCGCGGGCTCGTGATGGGGCGGTGTGCTAATCGCAGTCACCGCAGGCCTCCGAGCAGAGCCCCCTCCTCGCCAACGAGGGCGAGGCCCAGTCCTCGAACCACGCCGGCGACGGCAACAACAGCAACAACGACAGCAGCAGCAGCAACGACAATGACAACAACAGCGGCAGCAATGCCGACAAGAGCCGCCGCTGGGCCCGCGCGCGCGAGGCCGGCTTCTTCATCTGGGCCCTGCTCGCCACAGCCGCCGTCATCATCATAGCCGTCTGGACCCAGCACAACCAGCAGACGTCCCGTACCCCCGCCCGCGCCGCCAAGCGGAACCTCGTTTTCATGGTCTCCGACGGCATGGGCCCCGCTTCGCTCTCCCTCACGCGGAGCTTCCGCCAGCACGTCGACGGCCTGCCCGAGGGCGACACTCTCGTCCTCGACAAGCACTTCTGGGGCTCCAGCCGCACCCGCTCCAGCAACTCCCTCGTCACCGACAGCGCTGCCGGCGCCACCGCCTTCTCCTGCGGCAAGAAGAGCTACAACGGCGCCATCTCCGTCCTGCCCGACTATGAGCCCTGCGGGTCTGTTCTCGAGGCCGCCAAGCGGGCCGGCTACATGACGGGCTTGGTGGTCACGACGGACATTACAGACGCGACACCGGCTTGCTTTGCCAGCCACGTCCTGCTCCGCCAGATGCAAGACGACATCGCTCTGCAAGAAGTCGGCCACGGCCTGCTGGGACGCTCAGTGGATCTCATGCTGGGCGGCGGCCGCTGTCACTTCCTGCCCAACAGCACCGAGGGGAGCTGCCGCGCCGACGACGTTGACGTCGTCAAGCTGGCACAGGACAAGTACGGATGGACCTATACCGACAGCCGCGAGGGCTTCAATGAGCTCAAGGGCGGCGACAAGGCGGACCTGCCCCTGCTCGGCCTCTTCGCCCCCTCCGACATTCCATTCGAGCTGGACCGCCAGCGCGAGGACGACATCTATCCCAGTCTTAGCGAGATGGCTGAGACGGCACTGCGCGCCCTCGAGCGAGCCACGGCCGGCAGCGACAAAGGCTTCTTCCTCATGATCGAGGGCAGCCGCATAGACCACGCCGGCCACATCAACGACCCCGCCGCCCAGGTTCGCGAGGTGCTCGAGTATGACAAGGCGTTCAAGGCCGTCCTGGACTTCATCGACGACACCAAGGCGGAGACGGTGCTCGTTGCCACCAGCGACCACGAGACTGGCGGCCTCGCCAGTGCGCTGCAAGAACCCGGCCACCTGCCCGTCTACAACTGGTACCCCCAGGTCCTCGCCAACGCCTCGGCATCGTGCGAGAGGCTCGCACAGAAGCTCCAAGACGGCGTCTCCAAGCAGTCCCCGCCCCTGTCGCAGCCGGACCTGAAGACGTGGATCAACAGTGAGCTCGTCGTCCCCGGCCTCGGCATATCCGACGCGACGGACGAGGAGCTCACCCTCCTCGCCGCGGACCCCGACGGCGCCACCAACACCTTCGCCGCCATCATCTCGCTGCGCGCGCACATCGGCTGGAGCACCCACGGCCACACGGCCGTCGACGTCAACGTCTACAGCTCCGGCGGGTCCGGCGCCGATAAAATCCGCGGTAACGTTGAGAACACGGACGTCGGCAAGTTCCTCAGCCAGTACCTCGACGTCGACGTCGACGCCATCACCAAGGAGCTGCGCGACAAGACGGTCCGGCCCGGCCTCGTCGCCGCAGACTCTGCCGCAGCCGCCGGCAACGGCGACGGCTACCACGTGTACGAGGGCCTGACGCAGTAGAGCTCCCCCCCTCGCGTACCTGGTCGATTGTTGTTGCATTTGAAAGCGTATACCTTGGCTGTTATTTTTCTCCTTTCCGATCTAAGAGCATTTGGCATATACAACTCAAGAGGTTTCTCCGGCGGATGATCACATGAGGAAGTGCGACCGAGCAGAGCCGCGAATAGAAACATTTTGCCTCTATTCTCAGCTAAGCGTCTCTCAATGTGTTTGTTATATCATGGCATGGTACTTGTACACGCAAGCGCAAATATATCCGCTGAAAGAAAAACCAGTAGCCCGTATCCATTGACTGCTCATTGAATAGGTACCCAAGAGGAGAAAAGCACGTTGCTCCCTCTAAACCTGTCCTAGTAAACGCCTAGAACATATCCATCATGAGCAATTCAGAACGAATGCGTCGTGTCCCCGCTCAGGGGCCGCTCAGGGGTCGATCTCAACAATGCCCAGCCCTACTTCACCCCGCTGAACAACTCAACTCTGCCAACACACGCCTACCTACTCAATGCGACGCCATCACCCACCCGGCCGGGTGCTTGACCCCTACGCGCGGTCAATGTTATACCGCACGAAAAGCCGATCCAAGAAGTGGGAGTGGCGAATGCCGTTGGGTCGCGCCCTAGCAAACGCCTCGATGGCCTCGGGCAGCGAGTAGCCGCACCGCTCGACGAGGTAGCAGACGATGAAGTAGCCCGTGCGGTTGAAGCCATAGTGGCAGTGTACCCCAATGACGCACTTGTCCGGGTCTTCCCACGCCTCGGCCACGGCGCGCTCCTTTTGGCTCTGCCGCAGCCTGTCCACGAGCCGGATGAAGGCCTCAACCTCGTGGCCTTCGGGCGGAATCTTCGATACCGTCGGGAACTTGCTGTAGTGCACGCCGCCTCGCTCCAGGCCGCGTGGGTCATAGACTGGTTGGTCTTTGGAAATGTCAATGACATCCTTGACAACCGATGACCACTTGTCCACAAACTCCTTGGGGCAGTGCACATCATCAGCCTCCCGCAACGTCTTCATGGCGCGGAATATCGGCTTGTCTTCTGGCCCGATGGCATGGGACACGGGAGTCACTGACTTCCACTTGTTAAGATTCTTCACGTCCCACTTGCCCTCGCGGGAGAGGTACTGCAGCTGCCAGGCAAGAGAGAGACGGCCAGTCACCTTGGTCGCCAAGAAGTCCGAAATGAGGCCGGCCAGCGCACGGGCAGAGCGCGGCATGTAGAGCAAGGCGTGGTTCGCTGGCGCGGGAATTACGATGGACTGCACCACCTTCTTCGGGTGGTCCGGCTGCGGCGGGAGGGGTATGGAAGCTGCGTCGTCGCCTGACGAATCCGAGTCGATCGGCGTTGACGGGTCGTCGTGCAGATCATCACCGGTGTGTTCGTTGCCGTCGACATTCTCCTGGGGGAGCTGGTGGTTCGCGGCGGGTCGATGCCTGTTGGGAACGTGGTCGGGGGGTTTCATGGACAAGCAAACCGGTGCTGCAGCCTCGGGTCCTTGGACATCGGGCTCGACACCAGCGTCGGCCACAACTCCCTCGGCCGCAGAGCCCATGGCCTCGGCGATCTTGCTGACCTCAGTCGGGGGCGTCAGGTGGTCCTTTTCGCCAGCGATTAGGTAGATGGGAATGTCCAACCCCGCCCAAACGTCGAGTCCTGGGAGGCCACCGTCGGGTTTCCCACCATGATAAACAGGGAGCGCGCCGTAGGCCATGCGCCTGAAAACTGGTGTTCGACTCTGCTGGTTGAAGCGGTACTGCAACATCTTCAGCTCTGGCTCGGCTCCCTCGCCCACAAAGCGAGAAACGCTGGCGCTCTCTGGTCCTCCCCGTGCGTCCCAGGCACGCCATAGCGCAAACACCCAGCCCGGGATCCAGAACAGGCGCCGCAGCATCGTCGACTTAGACTCGTCCCACGGTCCAGATGTGGGGCAGATGGCGACGAGGCCAACGACGTGATCTGCCAGCGCAGTCGCGTGGGAGACATGTCGATTGGCGAGCCAGGCCGACAGCGCGGTGCCCATGCTATGGCCGATGAGAACCACGGGCTGGCCGCCCTCGGTGTCGCGGTAATCTTCAATGATGGTCTCCAACAGCTCGCCTAGGGCCGTCGGTGTGTAAGCGTCCCATGACGTGACGGAGAAGCTGGAGCGACCACCACCCGGGAAGTCAACCGCCAGGCATGGGGCCAAGTCCACGAGACTGCTCAGAAGCGGGTGAAATTGGGCGACGGAGCCGCCGAGGCCCGGGATGCACACGACGAGCGGTAACGGGGCGGGGAGCTCCTTGGCTTTGGCGTGCTGGCGGAAGAAGACGCGGATGTCCGGGTACTCGAAGCGGCTCGTTTCGTACGACTTGAGCTCGGAGTTGTCCCGAAGCAAGGCTGGATCGGTAAGGTGAGGGTCAGTAGAGTCAACGGCCCGCGACGGCGGCTGGGTCGCCGTGGCCGATGCCGAGTCGCGGGTACCCGTCATGGCTGCGACGGGATCGGGTGTGTGCTGGCCTCGCCATATATGGGCGGCAGGTGTTGCGGGAAGCCGGCGTCGCAAAGGCGAGTGCCCGCCGTGACGAAGTCCAAATGGAAGAGGCTGGGCGCAGCGCTATGGGAGCGAGGGTTTGCGGTGCGACAGATACTCGAGGGCGGGCTTCACTTCCTGGGTCGTATAGTCGGATTCCGCTGCGCGGCTTCCACCTCCCGCGCGAGCCTAGTCGGTCTTGGGACAGGCGGGAGGCAGGAGGATGAGCAAGGCGCGAGCCAGGAGGTAAGCGTCTGCCGCGGGACGACCGTCGATGCGGGATTCAACGGGCTAGGCGGCCAACCGGGCAGCCAAGCAAGACAATTGGCGACGCGGGACTCATGTCATGAGGCGGGAGGGCGCGAGGTGAAAAGTAACTGCTCCACGAGTATGGAGCATGTGTGTATGTTGGACGGCGCGGCGTCCCGAGCGCCCAGATAAATAGTGTCGGGCCCGCTGCGAGGCGCGTCACAAATGCCAGACAGGGCAGGCGGCCGCACGTTGACCGCTGCGGCTGGCCGCGGCAGCGCGCAGGGTAAGACCCGGCAAGGAGAGCTGGCCGTTCAAAGGGTTCCACGTGGTGGAGGAGCACAGCACGACGTGTACCGTACGTGTGCGTGTACGAAGGAATAGTACCGGAAAAAACACTCGGTATCAAATGTGAGAGCCCCAAGTTCCTGCCTCGCCGGTCAACGCCTTTGCAATTTTGTCAGTCCCTTGTTCGCTTGGGCCAGCCAATCGTCATCGTGCATGGGCCCAGCTGCTGGATGGACGTCACGTCACAGACCCCGGTCTTGGACTGTCATGTCAAAACCTGGCAGGTGGCTTGGGGTGGCCTACCCTATAGTTACGCCCTTTTCGCCCTTTGAAGTGCCGACTCTAACACGACCTACCGTGCTCTCGTGTCGGCTTCGTGGCGACATGGACGATTTCGTCCCTCGACGAGGTCGATTTGAATGGGATATGTCTTCACTGCTTATACCTGTGCCTGGTGCACACGGTGTTGTGGTTGGAATCATACCAAGCCGTCCGCATGGCAAGCCTCGTCAAGGCCATGGCGAAGCCTTGTCACATCACGCCGTAAATAACAGTGCATTTGCAACATCAAGCTATCGCGCAAGGGATCATCGCACGGCCCCAGGCGCAGACCGCTCACACGGACTGAGGCCCAACTGCCAGGCCGCGTCTAGCCCAGCCTCCGCCCATATCATACAAGTACCAGAGCAGCCGGCATATCGTCCACTCATCGATTGGACGGACGAACCCTGCTCCCGCGGCGCCCTATGCGCTCACACAGCGCCGGCCCCTTCCTTCCACCCGATGGGTATCAACGCCGCCGCCACCTCAGAAACGCCCCGTTCCGTCGCTAGCAAGTTGAACTGGGCGGCCGCGTTCCTGGTGTCCAGCACCTCCACTCTCATGCCGAGCTTGGCAATCTCCTGCCGTGTCTGTGGGCTCAACGGCATGTTGGTCTTGCCCACGCCAATAACCAGCAAATCTTCACGGTGATGTTAGTGGTCTGGTGCAGGTGGACGGAGAATGCTCGACTGCGCGAGCCCAAGATGTCAGGGGCAATACTGGCACGTACCTGGACGCGGCCACAGCAGGTCAAACAGCCCAAAAGCCTCCTTGGGAAGCTCAAACTGTCCCTTCTTGTTGGCCAGCTCCTTTACTCCCTTAGTCTCCCAGGGCCGCCACTCAAAAGCCTCGCCGTTGACGAGCAGCGCGCCGTTGCCACCAGTGATGGTCAGCCCGCTGTTCAGGCCGAAGCCGTCATATGTGCACACGTCCACCGACGTCGATGGCGCCGGTGTGTTTCCCAGGACGTTCAGCTCGTTTAAGTCAGTAGGCGGCGGCTCCTTCGGCACGTCGTTGCGTGATCGGGGAGCTGCAGCGGTCGCATGGAAGGTCCGTAGCGAGGGCGCAGATGGCCGTAACGGCGATGCCGGCAGCGCCGTCGCGATGGGATTCGTTAGCCGGGGCGAACACCGCGTGTGTCTCTGCAGCGTTGCAGGGCGCAGCGTGCGCGGGCCCCCGAAATGTCGCACAAAGCTGCGCATGTTGAGCAGAGACGATGCGCTATGGACGGGTGGGCATCGCAGACGTAGCCTTCATCTGCTGCGGGACAATGAGGTGGAGGAGGTTGACAGTGGAGAGGCTGCCCTGACCACCCAAAAAATTTGGGCCAGCGAAATTGAGCTTCCAGACGTCATGCTGTAACCGAGTTTCGATGGCCACAATCATGGCGCCATCTAGCATCCACCACACGAATTCTCTACTTCCCGAGAAACGAGCATCACTGATCTTGGGACTACATTTGTAGACTGTCGCAAGCCCGGATTTCCACGGGCCGTTGGTGGTTATCGTTTCACTGTAATGTGGTGGTTCGCAAACTCCGCCCGAGAGCACCACAGTACGGTGCCAGTGAATCGTGCCAGCTTGATGTTTTGTCTCATTTAAAACCACCAAGAGGAGATCGCAGTCCTAAAGACAGCAGGGGCTTGGCCTCTCCGGCCAGTCCCCGGATGTATCATGCAGTCCCTTTTGCCCTTATGAACACCAAAGCAATGAACCAATCCCCTCAAGTTCCTTGCCGTCCGCGCAGAAAGCCCAAACCCATTGTCGAAATGCGCTTATTTCTTCTTCTGGCTCTGCTCCTGCTCCTTCAGCACCTTCTTGACGATCTTCTGCTCCTCGATGAGGAAGGCGCGGACGATGCGGTCACGGACGCAGCCACCGCATCTCGAGCCGCCGTAGGCACGCTGGACGGTCTTCTGCGGCTTGGAGATCTGGGAGTACTCGCGGGGTCGGAGGGCGGGAATCTGTATCATCAAGAGTCAGCCTCTCCGTGCGGACAAAGCTCGTCCGTCCTCAGCAACCGCGGCAGCGTTTCCTCGTAGCAGCCGTCCAGGAAAACTTCCTCCAACAAGAACAAGAATTACCGCCGCGTCCCATCCTGGTCGTGGCGGTCGTCTTGCCGGACCCTTCCTATCTCCCGTCTCGAGAACCCAGTCGCTGCCACGGATTGCCAATTGCCGGAATGTCGTGTCGGAGGGCAACTTACGCCAGAGAGCTTGGAGCCGCAGTCGCCGCACTTGGGGACAGTGCCGCGCTTCTTGATGTGCAGCAGACGGAGCTCGCCACCGGGAGTCTTGACGACTCGGGTCCGGTTGGATCGAGTGTTGTAGCTAGAGTCGGGTCAGCCAATGTTGTCGCGCGAACCAGAGAGCACTCGAAATGTCGAATGCGATCGTTTCGATGTTGTATAGCGGAATCGGAGAGCACTCACGGGTTGCGGCGGCGGTAGGTAACTCGTTGGGACACCATGGTTGCGGTCGTGCTGGCAGTGTGCGATGAGGATCTCAACTAGGAACGAGGAATTTCGAGATTTGGGGGAAAATTGTGTGGGTGGAAGGACGAATTGTGCCCGCTAACCTGGCGAATCAGGACGGGGCAAGAGCAGTCAGACCCACATTGGGAATCACGTGATAATACTCTCCCTCAAGCGGGTCTGGCAAATCCTGGGCGGGGTGTCTGCTGGTGGATAGCCTGCCATCGTGCACATGGCCTGTAACACCGAGCTGCTCGAATTGCCTCTCACACAGGCACTGCGACTTGGCTGTGAGATTGTGTCCACTCATCACAAGGTCAAGCAGCAGCTATGCTCCTGACCGCTCAATGCGAATTTGCAGGCTGACAGTGGCTGGCGAGTATGACAAGTTTTGAGTCTCTGCACACATGGATGCCGCTCCTTCTGCCTACCATTGGGATCGCAGCAGGATCGCAGCCTGCCAATCGTGATGACTAGACGTTCGTGTAGGCGTCCATGCCGACTCACATGGCGCACCGTGCTCCTCGCGTATTGGATATCGACGCACAGCCCGAGTTAAACACCGCATCGACGTGAGGATTATGGTGCAAATGGCGCAACCCGTGAACAGTTGCAGCGCCATCACCGCGAGGTCAGGGCACACAGAGGGCGGAGTCTCGAGAAAGGGCTTCGTACGCATCATCATGTCGGTGCGTAGTTTGATAGACCAAAGAAGCAGAACTGCCTAAAAGTCCTCATCTCTCAAGCGCCTTGGACTGATACAGTGAGTCTGCGCGCCTCCCATGTTGGATGCCAATTGGGTTACCTGCGATGACGGCCCCAAAATGGCACTCCCTGAATTTTTCAATCTTTATCCATAGTAAACCAGTCTGGATGGTCCATGTGTTTCCACGGTTTGATTCCAAACGGGTTTTCCTCGCGGCTCTTGTCCGCCATAGCCAACGCCCGCTTACTCTCCTTATCTCTCATGAGATCGGCGAACTCTTTGACTTCGTTTTGCGCATTCGTGACGGCCTTGACAAAGGAGCTAAACATGACGTCGGCTGCGAGATGCCCAAGGTCAGCCGACTGGGCGCCCCGATTCCCCCCGAAGGGGTTGTGTAGAGGTGAAGGGAGGGAGATTTACGTGATGGCTGCTTTTGGACCAGCGGCTCTATCATCCTGGGGATGGTGTCGCGCAGTAATCGCTCCTTCAGGAACCAAAAATGTCAGCTCAAGTCTTTTCGCGATGGTTCGGGGACCCTTTGGGCCGCATCTCGCACACACCTTGATGTGCAGGAGCTTGAGGCGCTTCATGGCCTCCTTCAGCTGAGCCTCATCCACGGCCTGTGAGCCAGCGCCCGCCGAGTCATCGGTCGCTGGCTTGTTGTCCATCGCGAACCAGGACGCGCTGCCGAACGCCTGCGGCCGGGCAAGGCTAGGGAGGCGGAGAGTTGTCGCCTATATTCGCCGCGTCGTGAAGTGTCGCGGGGGTGATGTCGCGCACGTCGCAGGAGCAGGATGGACGGAGCTGACTGCCGATGGGGAAACAGTGAGACGGGGTGCCGATGGAGTGAGTGGTCGGAGCGCCGCTCTCCGTGGGGCAGGAGTCGCAGGACGGCCGCCGGGCCTAATAAGGGCCCAGGGGGCTACCCCAGTGTAACGCCACAGTCTTTTGGGTGTACTTCGTACTTCGCCCGAAGTATGCTACTGATTATTGGGTCAACTTGAACACCATGGGAGCAGAGTCTCGTTAATTAGGCTCGACGCTTGTATTTTGCACGTGGGAGGAAAGCACATCTATGGCGAAGCCTGGAGGAGATGACCCGCCGTACTCTTCTGTCGGTGTTGAGGCAGCACCTGGACCTGAGGCGTTCGTGGGGCTCTTCACGTGCTGCGCTCTCTGCTGGAGCAGGAACCCGGCCATTCATCCTCCCTTGCCTCGCTTCGTACGAGTACGAGTACTTTGAACGAAGTACTCCAACAGTTGACTTCCAGGCAGGTACCTAGGTAGCTGCACACCGCAGTCACCCAATGCAAGACGCACCAGCTTGTGCAGCGGTCAAGGGGAGCTTGGACCGTCCATCCGTCGAGGCCCACGGATCCGCGTTTACGTCACACGAGCAATTTTGGCATTCTCCCCGCGAAACATGAACACGGCAACCGGCTCGCCACGATTATCGGACCCGACCCTGCGCCGGGTCGCCGTGTCGTCCGTGACTCTGGAGTCGCCAGCAGCACCCCGACAAGGCCTGGAGGCCCTCCAGGGAGTCAAGTCCCTGAACCCACTGGCTCCCAGGTGCGCTAGCGCCTGGAACCCTGGCTGCTTGGCGCTGCGCGGCCCATAATTGGCTCTCGTCACTCGGACCGGATCAACACCAAACCTTAACTTGTCGACAGTGCGGATTGGAAAATCCTTACAGCCCAGCCTCGCACATTTGGTACATCGGCCCGCGACCAACACCCATCGCAAGCCAAGTCGCGGCAGTTCGCTCGGCCTGCTCGTTCCGATTTATATATCGGAGGAGACTCCTTGTCTCTGAGCTCTCCTCAACAGCGCAGCGCTCCCCCCTTCGCAGCCCCCTACCCGTCGAAATCGACAATCCCTTTCTGCGCCCGCCCAAGCTCCGCCGGCCATCAGCCGCGTCTCCACGATGCCAAACACGCCTCCACCCGCGTTGCTGCCGCCGCCCGAGGGCATCTTCCGGACCTTCGAGGACCTCATGGCCTCGGTGCAGCGCGTCGCCAAGGACCAGGGCTATGGCATCGTCAAGCTACGCGCCTCCAACTACCGCGACGGGAAGCCAACGCGATACGACCTCGTCTGCGACCGCGGCGGCGTCAAGTACAACAGCACCGCCAAGAAGCGAAATCCTTCGACGCGCAAGATCGACTGTCCCTTCCGCGCCAAGGCCGTCTGTGAGGTCCAGCTGGGAAACCAGTGGCGGTTTGCACTTCAAGAGCCGCGCCATAACCACGAGCCGCGCGTGCCGTCCGGGACGCCCGGGCAGGAGAACGCGCCGCTCGCTACGACGATCCGATCCTTTACCAACAAGCTGGATCGCCTGAGCCACGACATGGCACAGGGCTTCATGCGAATAGAGCAGAGGCTCGATAACATCGAAAAGCGAATGGAGAATCTCGAAGCCCGCGCCGGCTCCTACGAACCCCGCTTCCAGGCCATAGAAGGCCGGCTGCAGGGCATGGAAGGCGCGCGCATGGACGGCTTAGGCATGGACGACGTGGAGTCGCGCCTGCTGGCTTCGCAGGTCATGTAGGGCGACGACCGGGGCGCGCAGCACGTGGCGGGCGTCAGCGTCGGAGAAGGGACTGATACTGACGACGGCAGCGCATCGGCCTGGGCGTCTTCGGGGATGTGATGAACACAGCCATTCCCCACGCCGCATCGGCCGGGGCCCCAGGAGCCTTCAAGTCGAACGAAGGCACCGGAACAGGGGTGTACAAGAGTTCGTGCCGGGGGAAAAAGGGGGGGGGGGGGGGGCGATGTCTGATACCATGACAGAGGGCATCAGGAGGCAAAGGCTTCTGACAGGCACTACCAGGGAGAGGCTTTCACGGGCGTTCCGGATTTACGCACCAATTTTTTTTCCCCGTTCAGCTCGCTTGATACAGTATGGATGCGACGGCTATGGGTTTGCTTTGTTTCTTGACGTTTACTGGTGCGCGCAAAGGACGTTACGGGGTTCTTGTTCTCCCACAGACTGGTGGGTTTCTTTTGCGCCAAGAGAGAGAGTGGGATAGCTGCATGGACAGCTTAGGAATCGATGCCCGGCTGATTGACGTCCCCAGCGGTCGCAGTACCCAATCGATGAATCAACCCATGCAAAACCATGCTATCTGAACCCTGCTGTGATACGTTGAGGGACAATGTCGGTTGATGCGATGCGGCCGGCTGGCCGTTGCTTGTACCGGTGCGTCACGGCGAGCGTCGTGCACACTGTGGGCGTGCTCCAGGCCGTCAACCGACTACCTCATTACCGTGCATCTGGGTCGGACCCTCCCATATTAGTCCAACCCACTGCGCGCGTCGACTACACTCGCGCCGGGGAAAGCGGTTCGACGGTGGCATTTGTGTAACACCAGTCTTCCAGAGCAAGCGACTGGGCGCGGCGGGCGTCGTGCGCCGCATCCACAGCCACGGATGGATGGATAGGATGTCACTGTGCCGCTGGCTCTGCCTGAGTGAGGTACGTGCGAGCGTACGTGAGGTACCTCCAGGCAAGGAACTTTGCCTTGGCTGGGAAGGTACCTGAGTTGCTGAGATGCCGCTTCCCAACTGGAACCTTGGAAGCCACCACACTTCTGGGACCGGGAATACCAGGGCCTGACGGTCGTGCACGCCATGCCTGCGCCCCTGTGCACCTCGGGTCCTTCCTGCAACCCACCCACCGATGCCCGCCTGGCCGTGGCCGTTTGTCCATCAGCAGCGGCATCAGCAGCGCCATCACGCGGATGCTTGCGATGCCTGTCTCTATCTCGCGGACACTGGCCGAACGATCCCTGCAGCGCCCTGCCCTGCATGCACACGGCCCAGGCACATGCCGCTTGTGAGGCACGCGACTCCACGACTCACGACCCCCTCGCTGCCGACGGCATCTTGACTAATGTTGACGGGACCGTTGTGCAGCCCTTGGCTTGAAAGGCCGCCAGAGGTGTTGTCATGCCACCCCTGTAGCCTCGATTATCTCCTTTCACGGCCCGCGGGTCCTGGCCTCGTGGTACTCTCGCATCTCAGCCGACGTCTCCGCTGCCCGTGCGCGAGAGAGTCGCAGCGGCCTGCAGCTGCGCATGCAGAGCCACGCGCTCGGGCCGATCTGGGGACGGAGCGCACTGGGTTGCTGCTGACTACATACCCGGGGATGGCATCTGGAAGACGACGCCGCCGCCAGGGCGTTGGGCGATCCGTGTGCTGAAGGCGGCCGATACCCGAGCCTGCAGCATGGCAGCTCACCGATCCCATGGCCCCGACAATGTTCGGAAATGTACATCACCAACGGCCACGCTCATCTGCAAAGACTGACTGGGGTGAGATGGCGAGGTGCGCCGTTGGCTTGCCGGAGATGACGACTTTGAGATCCTGATGCTCGGTTGGCCGGCTTGATTTCATGGTCCGTGGCCCGTGGGACTGGGCACGAGGTGGACGGCCAACAGCTGGGCCGAACAGGCAAAAACACAGAACACTACAGTACAGTACGTCAAAGGCACGAAACGAATCGAGTGTCAGTTACTAATTAGCCCTGCAGCTTCTGCCTTAGCTGCCCAGGTCCCAACCCGACTCTGGACCCGAAATCTGAGACTCGGAAAGGGCTCGCTTTGCCGTGTCATGGATGTCATGGATGCCAAACGGGCTATACCACCACGACTTGACCAATATTCTCTCGCAACCCTGTCCTAGATGCAGGATGACGGGAGAGCTCACCTGTTTCCATCGCTACTGCGGGCATTGGGGACCAGCCGGTGCCGCCGTGAGGGGGTGCTGGCGTCTCCACGGCACGTATGTTGGCACTCTAGCCCCCCTAGCCGGCTGTCTATTCAGCGCACCTTTCCCAATGCAGGGCTTTATTTGCATTTGCCCGCACCTCAATGCTGCCTCCGCGTCAACCTAGAAGAAACAGTGGTGGATGCCCCACGAGCGTTCACTCTATCCAAGTCAACACGGCAACTGCCGCCGCCATGAGCCGCCGCCCCTTATCCATGGCCGTTTTGATCCCCACAAGCGAGATGCAAGTATCCGACTTGTTGGTTGCGAGATAAACCGGCATTGTCCGCCTGTCCGCAACTATTTGCGCCGCTGGCATGTCCAGAGGCTTACAGGCGCGTGAAGCTGTCCTGCAGAATGCAGCCTCTCCCCTACTGCTGAGACAAGCAGCAAACGCGGCTGGGACTTGTACCATTCGAAGGTGTCATTGGCGAGCTCGGCTCTTGGCTGGCAGGTTGTGTCTCCGCATCTTTCCAGCCCAGCCGAGTCGGTAATCTTCCAATGCGAAGGCTGATGTGAGCCGTGGCAGCCACGCTGCGCCACCATACCGTGAGCGAGAAGCGATGGCGCCCACGGATTATCTCTTGCTTGGGGAATCGCTCGTGCGGTGGTTGCCGAGCCAAGTTCGGGGAACGTCAACTGATGGAAGGGGCAGCGGAGCCGCAGCCCAACATGCCGCTCTGGTCCCGCGATGGGAACTTCCCTGTGTCCGCGTGGGGATCTGCCGTAGGGAATAGGGCACCCCGTGACCAACCTTCCCGCCCGCGGAGATGATCAGAAGCCTTGGCTGGAAATAAGCGGTACATGTTTGTGCCGCTATATGCGGGTTGGGTTGAAGAGATGGCACGAACAACATAACCTTGTCGAGCCACACGACAATCCTCTGGCTGGCGAGGAGGGTGGCGGGAAGAGGCCCAATGTTGGTGTGACCACCAACTGAGATTGACTGGAAGAGGCAGCGAGCAGATAGAGGTCAGGAGAGCCAAACTTGGCTCAGTAATCCAGCTCAGGGCCCACCAACTGGCCTCGTTTGCCTATTGCATGTATGCAAGACCGCCCTGGCGGCGCCTTGCTGTCGACGAGCCGACGCCCGGGCGCCTTGTGCGTCTCCATCCCGTGCCAGGGGTCGATCGGCTCTGAGCAGTTCCGGGACGACCCCTGCTCCACCTGACACTGTATTGATGTTAAAGAGGTTGGGAGCCAAGGAGCCACGTGCGGGCGTCTATGTGTTGAAGTGTGAATATGGAGTCTAAAGTACGAAGTACGATACACGGACCAATGCTGGCAAAAAACCCACGCGAGGGCGAATGTTTACTGTACTAAAGTCCTTATGCAGTCACCACTGACATAACCATCTCGCCCACCGAGTCTTCCACTATCTTATTCAGCATCCTCGCGGTCAGGAAGCTGAGGAGGACGACTTCGACGAACATGCCGTCGCAGGAGACATACAACTCGAGTTGCTTCTCGCCCGACCCGCCGCCTGGCTTTATCTTGGCCACCTTGTTTCCCGTGCCATCGTACAGGCCCAGGCCGGTGCCCGTCATGGGGTTCGGTTTGAGCTTCATCTTACCCGTGATGGGCGACTCCAGCGTGAAGTCCCCCGACATCTTGCTCATGCGCAGCGTGAAGGGCATGCCGCGGACGCGTAGCTGGGTCGTGGACGAGACGGAGCTCAGCGTGCCGTCCCCGATCATATTGGGCTGGCTGGCCTCGCGATAGTAGAGCACGATGTTGGGCTTCGCGTGGGGCGTGCCGGTAAAGGTGTAGAGCGGCGGGGCCGTCGGCGGGTAGCCGGCCGGCCGGACGGAGGTGGCGTTGAGGGATGAGCCCCCGGCGGAGGGCCCGAAGCTGAAGACGTGAGTCGGTTGCGATCCTGTGCCTCTACTACTGCTGTCGCTGCCGCCGCCCAGGCCCCAGCTGAGGTCTTTGTCTAACGACGACCCAGATAGGAGTCGTGAGAAGACGCCGGGCATGGTTGTGTCGACGGCCGAGTCAAGATACGTTCGCTGAAGACCTGGAAGGTCTTCGACCGTTGTAAAGAAGGCAAAGCACTCTGGTTGTTAAGAGAGAGGTTACAGGGGCGTATCATGGACGTGTACAGGGTGAGGACTATCTAAGCTCGGCTGACGAGACAGAGCGGCAACTTTTAACCCACTCGGCCGAGCCATGGACGACGACAGCCTTCGAGGCGGGATGCCTCTGGACAGCAACATGCAGCGCGCATGCCGCAATGACGTTGGGGCCTGCTACGTTGGGCTGCGCCAGCGCGGGATGGCTGACGGGTTGGGCGGTGGCATTGGATGAGTTTAAAGTTAGGGCCTGGCCGGCCGGCATCGCCAACGAGCCGCGAGCAGAGATTTGCGGTGCCTGCGCCAGTTGCACCCCCGTATCTTTCACAAATTTGGTTACGAGTGGCGAAGAATGGCCAGCGACAAATGTGGATGTGGCGCAGAATGACGGATAGGATGGACAGGGCACAATTGAGGCAGACGTGGAGGAAGAAGTCAAGAAGTCCAGCAGTGAGGAAGGATCGTCTGGGTTGCAGGAGGACGGACGAGTGACAGTGTGACAAACGGCCCGTGGAGCCGACCGTTTGGCGGCGCTATGCCCATTGGGGTGGGATGCGCCGCTGGGGGCCAGCCGCGCCTGCCACCTGGATCGACAAGCATTCGTGACAAGGAAGGAAGCCTTGCGAGCCTGTCGGCAAGGTAAGGAACCAAGGATGCAGTCAGCTCCATTTTGATGCGACTCGGACGATGCGCGATTCGGGTTGTAAGTTGCGGGAGCCAATGCGCTCCAAAATTACATCTCAGGCACGCGAGCCTCCAACACGAGCCATCCTTCCATCGTGCCATCTTCACCGATAAAGCGGCCTGGCCTGTTCATGGCCGAACAGCCAAGATGCCGCATACAGCGTGCCGCGCCCGGCCCCGAGATCGTGATGGCGCTGGGAGAACGGCTGAACGCTGGCTCTACGGGAACCGAAGTTGCTGACGGACCGCTGGCCAATGGCGCTTTGGATCAGTGCGCATGTGGTGGCCGCCTCGGACCCCGCCGATAGATGTCTCATGCTTGCCCGTGGACGCTTTGCTGGCCCGCGCCGAAGAGGACCGCATTTGTTTCGTGACCAGCTTCGCGTCCACAATCAAGTTCCAATACGAGAAGAACAACGTTGCAGGCTGTTGATAACAGGAGCTTCCACGGCAACACGTGCATCGCGGACGCCGACACGCGTCGTGCCCGAGGCAATGGCGTGGTCGATGCCCGTTGAGACATGGACATGGCTGCAATTGACACGACGGACGCCCCTGTTCATCTGCCCGCCGGCTCATCGACAGGCTACGAAATAAAGTTGAATCTCACCACAGACACCATCAACATCCCCAGGAGGCTGACGGGCCAAGCTTCGGCCAGCAGCCCTACCGGCACCGACACGGCCCACGAGAAAGAAGAGTCTCACGGGTGGAGCTGTTAATACGCGGGTTCGTCTCGTTGTGGGGGAGTTAGCGGGACACGCCACAAGGATCGCCGGTCGGTGGGGGCAATGCGGGCAGGTGGAAGCCTGTCATGGGGCGGCATCATCTTGGATCCATGCCATCCTGCCCTCCACCACGGGGCATGTCGAGACAGTGGTTGACACAGCCGCCCGGAACCCGTTGTCTTTAAACGATCGCCGCCGATTCGTCCTGTTGCCGGCGGCTGGAACAAGCGCCGGCAGTGTTGGCAACTTGGCCAAGCGAAGCATCCATGAATGACGAGCAAACGAAGCCCTGCCAGATGTCGCTTGGGAGGCCGCGGTCGTGCTTGACGCCTTGTCAGGCTAGACTCATGAGCTGTGGGCGCCCCCGGTCTGGTCCCAGGGGTAAGTGAACAGCGGGAGAGACGAGCAAGCCGTCGAGGGGACCCAGCAACCATGCCACAACACGCAGGCAGAGGAGCAGGCACAAGGTCTGGAGACTGGGACGCCTGCCGGCGGCTAATCGAATAATCTTTGTCGATGCCTACCTGGGTGCGATGCAACCCTGTGTCTGACACGCCCTGTCACTGCCACTGCCACTGCCACGTCGAGTTGTTGCTTCGCTTCGTCTTCTTCAGCAACCACAGCTGCAACTACAAAACAAGACAACAGGACGCAACAAACGCGCCCCTGCGGGACATAGGACGCATAGACAAATCCTGCTCGCCCCCCCGGAGACATCTTTGGCCCGTGATCTGGCGTGTAGACCGCTGGCAATAGGACTCGCTTGGTGCAGCCTCACCTGCATCCGCTATTTAAAGCCCCCAAACAACGTCATCGCCTCTCGGCGCCCGGCTGTCGCATTCAACCAGTGACGCCGATCCGCGACTGTCACCGACGAGCCACTCATTCCCTCACTCTGCCGCACCCCATTCATTGCAATTCTCCATCTTCTTCAGCTACTCAATCCGACCAGTCTATCGTGGGACAGTCTTGCGCGACGAGCAAAATCGTCGCCGACGATAGATCGCGGCCTCACCAGCAAGGAGAGCCGTCAAGCGACTGTCGGCCATCCAACGGAATCTCCGCGCGACGATGCCAGGCGTACCTTCATTTCGTGGGTGTGAAGCCTGTCGCAAGCAGAAGAAAAAGGCAAGCAAATAGCGCAAGTCCCTTTTGCGTCGTCGTCTTCATCTGACAAACGACACTTGTAGTGCGACCAGGCAAGACCCGCCTGCTCCCGCTGTGCGCGTCTCAATATCGCCTGCATCGGGTGCGGCCAGCAGCGCTTCAAGTTCAAGGACGAGACGCCCAATCTAAGGGCTGCCGACAAGCAGCTGTCGCGACGGCCCCCGGCAACGGCGAGGGCGGCCACAGCCGGAGCCCTCCTCGACCCCTCGCGCGCCCTCACCAACCCCACCGCCCTGACTGCCGGTGCCTTTGTGTCCGTACTCGAGATCACAGATCCGAGGTACGACCTGTTCTGTTATGGCACGTTCATGAACGAGATCCCCCTCCAACTGGGCCGGCACGAAGCGCTGGATGCCTCAGCCGAGGCCCTCGCCAGCTGCTTCAGCTGCGTCCATACTGGCAACGTCTCGACGTCCTCGATCGGCAAATACGTAAGAGCTCTCAACGCGGTACAAAAATGCTTACAGAACCCCGCTACGGCGTATTCTGGGGAGACGCTGTGCGCTATCTACCTCATCATGCTGGTCCAGGTGAGCAGCCCTCGGCACTTTTTCGACTGGCGGGCATTGACAATCTCCAAGGGCTGGATAGGCAAAGACGACGACTCGTTCCCACAACATGGTCAGGCCATGGCCCATCTCTTGGGTGTTGTGGTCGCTCGAGAGTTAAACGACCCGCGCAGCGCCGTTATGCTCATTACCCTGACAGTCTCAGTAGTAGGTGGTACGCTTCCGCCGAGTATGAAGCCCGACTAACAGACGATAGCTTCTTGAGAGCATATTTAATCCAGACATTCAACTGGAGCCGTGGCTATCTACTCTCGCCGAAGCGCACAGGCCGGCAGCGCCCGTGCAAAACGTCGAAGGTGTCGTCGTCACCTGCCTCGAGCTGCAAAACATGTCGCTCATGACCGAGATTCTCCGCCACCCGATGCAACACATTTCGCAAATGAGGAGTCTCTATCAAATTGTCAGACTCGATTTTCCAGGACTGCGAAAACATCTCCTTGAGATAATCGAGCCTGCCTGTAGCGGGCCTCTCGAGAAGCTGCCGTTGGTGCTGGTGCGCCTGCAGACGCGGTACCAGGCGGCGTACTGTTTGCTCCTGTCGATGGGCATGACGCTCAACGGCATGCTGCGTGCCCTCAACCCTTACGATCTCCTTCTGGGCGAGGAGATGGATACCTACTGCGCCGAGATGCTCGACCTCGCCGAAAGGGCGAAGGGACGACGACCGTTTGGAGCCAGCCACATCCCGCTGGGGCTGCTGTCTGCATGGGCCGCCGTGGACGATGAGTCGCAGCGTCCGGCGATAAGAAGCATGATTGCCGAGTACGATGTGGGCTTCGCCTCAGTGAACTGGCAGGCCAAGGCGGAGCTCCTTCGTCCCGCCTATGACACGGTACGCCGCCGCCTCGCCGTGTACAATCTCAGTTCGCCAGACCCGGGTGACGTTTCGGACGATTCGGGTTGCGCGATGGAAGATCTCAATTGCATGGTCGCGTATAAGAAGAAGGACGCCTGTTGCATCCTGTAGCGGCTGGCGACGGGGAAAGTCTGGCGCGGCGTAGGAGCCGGAAGAACGATACCATGAATTTTATGCGCTCTCTTGAGTTGACGAGAATGAATTAGCTCCCTCCTCGGGCATGACGGAGCAATATTTCGACGAGCTGAAGTGGTGGCGTTTCACGTCTGCCACAAGTTGAGACCTCTTGCGTAGATGCACGCCGCGCTGCCCAATACCATCAGCGGATGGATGAGGAGCACAAAGCTTCCATGATTAGTCGCACATTGCAATGCGGGGTCTGTTGATATATATCACGGACCTGCTCAGCGATTCCGGGCGTGGAGACGTCACTTATCACACCAGTGCGAGAACACTCCGTGACCGATGCATTTCTTCAAATCCAAACATGCCACCACCGTGCCCGCCGCGAGCGTCAACGCCGTGTATTATCCTTCGTGGAGGATATACAGGGCGAGACCGCCATCCACGCTGGACGCCTCGGTGATTACGCATGTGTTCTACGCCTTTGTCGGGTGAGTTTGCTCGACGAGCGTTATGTAGGAAAGGCTGCAGAGTATTGACGGTAGCTCGCAGCGCCACCGAAGACGGGCAGATCAGAGTGCGTTGGCCTTGTTCGCTCCCTCGGAATCTACAACGTCCGTGTCTGACTACCTACGTTTGGCCAGCTTCTCGATGAGTGGGCGGATCTACAGATGCCCGCCGACGGGCAGCAGGGCTGCCTCGCCGCCCTCGCGGAGCTGAAGCGGTACAACCCGCACATCAAGACGCTCGTGTCCGTGGGCGGCGCGAGCGCAAGCGCCGAATTCCCAGCGCTCGCAGCGAACGAGCAGTCGCGGCACACGTTTGCGACCCAGCTCCGCGCGTTCTGCGACAGGCACAGCCTCGACGGTGTAGACGGTGCGTGGCGCGTTGAGCTGCTCTCCCTCTCTCTTTCTCTCTCTCTCTCTCTCTCTCTCTCTCTCTCTCTCTCTCTCTCTCTCTCTCTCTCTCTCTCTCTCTCTCTCTCTCTCTGTGTATCTCTCTCTGTATCTCTCTCTCTCTCTGTCCCTTTGATGCGGACGGAAAACACTGGCGAATCGTATGACACGACATGCGGATGCTGACGTGGCGAGGATAGTGGACTGGGAGCACCCGCAGACGCCCGACCAAGGGCGACACTTTGTCAAGCTCATCCACGCCCTCAGACGCGCGCTGCCGTCGCCGGCGTACCTGGTGACGAGCGCGCTGCCCGCGGCCGAGTACTGCCTGCGCAACATCGACCTCGCCGAGGCCAGCCGGTACGTCGACTTCCTCAACCTCATGGCGTACGACTTTACGGGGTCGTGGACGCGCGTGTGCGGGCACCATGCGCAGCTGCAGGCGGACCCCGGGGGCGGCAGCCGTGGCCGCAGCGGCGGCGGCGGCGGAGGAGGAGGAGGCGGAGGAGGCGGCCACCCGGACCTCACGGCGTCGGGGGCGCGCGGCGTCGAGTTCGTGCTGTCGCGCAAGGTGGCGGCGCGCAAGATTCTGCTCGGCGTGCCTGTGTACGCGCGTTTCTTTCCCGGCGCGCAGCGGCAGGGCCAGCCGTTTGGCCCCGGTGCGGGCGAGATTGAGTATCGCGAGCTGCCGGCGGCGTGGATCGACGGGGCGCGCGTCGACGAGGCGGCGGCCACGGCGTCGTGGGTCGACTGTAACGACGACGACTATGACGACGACCACCGCCACCACACCCAAGAGCAGCAGCACAAGGGGTTCGTCTCTTTCGATGTGCCGCGCACCGTGACCGCCAAGGCGGGATATGTGAAGCAAAAGGGCCTCGGCGGCCTCTTCTACTGGCACGGCGCGGGCGACATGGCCGGGGAGAGGAGCCTCGTGGCCGCCGGGTATAGGACGCTTATGGTAAAGGACGCATATTGAGTGAGTAGTACTCCGTATCAAGTATGGTGGTTTCGGCCCAACGGTCGACCATCTGTGCGAGGAGGCGGCACACGGCGGCGACAGACCGTCGTCTGCTGGACTTGGTGGTCGGGGATGGCGTTTTGCTGCGTGAGGTGGCTGGCTTGGCAGCGACCTTGGTCACCACCTGCTGAGGGGAGGAGAAGGAAACGTCGCCTGCGAGGCTGATGAGGCTGTGGCCGGGAGGCAGCCCAGCGGCGAACGAGATTGATGACCTGTGATTGATTGACCGAATTGTGGTGGGCGTGACTGATCTGCATCGACCTTGGAAGCGACAAGGAAGGGCGGTTCGGTTTTGGGTGGGCATTGAAGGACATACGTCATTGCGGTCCCCCAAGCCACGCACACCATGAGCTGGTCGGCCCCTGTTCCAGGATATGTATGTATGAGGTGCCTGCTCTGCTCGCCTTGGTTTTGGACTCGCACCGAAGATTGAAATCCCACTCAAAAGGTGTTGAAAAACGGCACGAGCTTTCAGAAAGCAGCGCTGAACGGCCTTGTCCCTTTGACGTGCTGGTGAGTCGCCGAGTCCGCACCGTGTTGATGGCAGTGGACCGTGCGACTGTGCTAACGCATCTTATTCACCTCTCAAGCCATCACTGCACAGCATCTCGCACACCGAGGAAAGTAAGCAAACAAACAAACGACCAACACAGACCACCATGGGTCTCTTCTGGGCCAAGGGCGTTGGCGGCCGACACTTCGGCACAAGCGTCCACGTCGACAAGCACGGTGTCCGCCGCGGGCCGTGGAGGTTCTCGCTCGGCAAGTTTTCCTGTTTCAAGGGTCGGTAGGCGGGTTGGAGGGCAAAGGGAGGTCGAATTTGGGATTGTAATTCGGGTCATGCTCAAGAGCAGAGGGCGCACGGAGGATTGATGATGCTTCAATACACATCGTTTCGTTCGCGTTGCTGCTTGGATAGGTGGTGACGATGAGCTAAAGTGAGAAGTGAACGGTGAGATGACAGCCCAGTGAGCCAGTAGAGCTACACGCACTGTAGCCTGGCGCGTCCCGCCTCAGCTTCCCGCTGCACAACACGGTGCACTGTGCGTGCGTCTTTCACGCTTTAGCCGCGACGCTCGACAACCACCTCACGGCCCACGACCCGCGTTCGCAGCCATCTGGTACGGGGTTCTCCCCTGCCGCTCCGTGCCCCGTCGTGCCGGCCGCAGAGACTCGCCGAGCGCCATGGCGGTCCTGGCCTTCACCCTGAGCGAGGACGGTGTCGCCGCCTTTCGCGACGCCCTCATCTGCCTCAACAAGTTCAGCGACGACGTGTCCCTCGAGGCCCGCAAGGACTCTGTACGCCGCTAGAGTCCCAGATCCCATATGCCTCCTCTGTATACTAGGATACTTACTAAGCCCGTCGCGGCAGTTTGTCCTCACCACGCTCAACAACTCCAAGTCGGCGTACGCGAGCTTCAAGTTCGCGACCAACAAGTTCTTCTCCCAGTACCACTACCAGGCCAGCGGGCAGTCCCGCGAACGCTTCTACTGCAGCCTCTACATACGTGTGAGAGCAGAGCGCCCCCCTGGCTTGCTCCCAGACGCTGACCACGCGCCGCTTCCCTTCAGGCCCTCATCTCGCTCTTCCGGAGCCGCTCTAGCATCGACACGCAGAGGGACGCCGAGAAGCAGACGCTCATTGAGCGATGCGACGTCGCCATCGAAGACGGCGAGGGCGTCAAGAGCCGCTTCATCGCGCGCATTGTCTTCCGGAACGGCCTGACGTCGACGCATCGGCTGCCGTTCGAGGTCGCCGTCCCCGTGCACGCCAAGTTCAACCGGCAGGACGCTCCGCAGCACTGGACCATCTCGTCGCGCACGCTCCGCCAGTTAATGGACCATTTTGGACCCGGCATCGACTATCTCGACGTCAACACGGATGGGGATCATGTCAATTTTACGTGCTTCAGCGAAAAGACTGTCAGTGAAGATGGTGCGTTCCTCACGCTACGACAGCTGCCCAGGACAGACCGTTCATAAGGCTGAGACGTGACACTAGCTGTATTGAAGAAACCCTTACAGACATCCATCGCCGTTGAAGTGGATGAGTTTGACGACATTGAAGTGGAAGATAAACTTCACATTGTCATCTCGGTCAAGGACTTTCGCGCCATTATTCAACACGCGGGCATCACCGGCAACGCCCTCTCCGCGCGCTACTCTCTGCCATCGCGGCCCATTCAGCTGTCCTACTCCAGCGATGCAATCTCGTGCGAGTTCCTCATCATGACCGTCGGCGAGCGCGGAAGCAACCCGGCCCAGAAGACGAAGAAGGGCCGCAAGGCCGCCGCCCAGCCCGCCGGACCCGGCTTGGAAGCGGCATCGCGTAGGACAAGTGTCGCCCCGTCGGAGGCACAGCAACAGCCACAACCAGCGACGGTGGCTCCTCCAGCGCCTTCGGCACCGTTCCGACCACAAGCTCTGAACCCGACTCCGCAGCTCAGCGTTGCTAGAGCCAGCGCATCGCGGATGGGGGCATTCGACCTGCGACCCTCGCAGAAGCCGCCACCTCCAACCTTGCGCTCGGAGAGCTTGTTCGTTGACGATGACGGATGGGAGCCTGTTCGAGACGAGGACGAGGACGGCGAAGAAGACGCAAGGTTGGAGTGGGATCATAGTGCTGACCCTGTAAGTTGTCCATTGTGGCCAAGTTCTGATGCCGCCCTGCTGACGTGGCAGAACCCCTCTACCATGCATATGAGCCGTGTGGAAGAAAGGCCAGCCACGGTTGAGGAGCAGCCAGAACCACCGGAAGGCCAGTCAACGTATCTGGAACCGACACAAAAACTCTCAGATGTCAAGAGCCTTGCGTTGTTCCCCGACTGAAATCTCCCGCCCCTGTTGGCGGTGTAGTGCTGGCTGATCCAATGTGTCACCCGTCAGTCACTGATGATGCAGACCCAGCTTGTTGCGCATCCAGCACCGACGCGGTCGATCTGATAGCCGGGAGGAATGAATTTCGATGAAGCAATGACGTTCCAGCGACCGTTGACGTCGTTGTTTTCGACTTGAGGGCCACAGTTCCCGTGCTCACCCCAGCCCCAGGCCAAGACATCGCCGGCCCTGGAGAGGGCCACGACATGCTCGCTGCCAATGGCGATATTTTGGAGAGGAGGGAGATTGGGGGGCGGAAGCTGGCCATGGTCGTTCCGGCCCCATCCAAGTAGAGACCCGTCATCTTGCAAGATGTAAAAGTTGCCCCAGCTAGCCCCGACATCACTCCAGGCCGGCACTGTCGCAGGAGCTCTGGAAGATAGTTCCCACTTGTTTGATCCCAGGACTCGCATGTCTCCGCTCTTAGGGTCGCCAAATAGACATGTTGATTCTTTTGCGCACACCGCTCGGGACACCTTGAACCCAACATCGTCAATCTTGCGAGGCGAATAGATGATGGCGCCAGGATCTCCGACTTGCGCTTTGCGACAGTTCCCCCAGCCGTAGGCGTCGCCGTTGTTGAGCACGACAACGGCATGTCCCATGCCGGCCGCCAAGTCAATGATTTCTGTTCCTGGCGGTGGGAAGTGGGCGATTGGCGTGGCAGTCGGCGTCCGTACAATAAGCTCCCCGGATCCCAACGCACCCTTCTCATCCGCGCCGAAGGTGAACAGCTTCGTCCTCTTGCCGCCTCCATCCCTGGCAACGATAATGGACGCTTCCCAAGTGGCCGCCACCAAGTCGATGTGGCCGACGCTGTGCCCCCCATCTCTCGTTAGCTCGGCCGCGCGGAAGACGTTGGACCCTGGCCCGGACGCCAGGCCGCATGCCCCGCTCGTTGCATCGCCGCTCCAGAACAGTTTCCCCGATTTCGTGAGTATAAGAGTGTGGTTTCCGCCGGCAGCAACTTTGACGACCGGAGAGCTTGGGGCCTCTGGGTGAAAGATGACCTGCTTAGGCACGGAGACGTCCTCTTGATGGCCGATTCCCAGCTGGCCCGAGCCATTGGATCCGATAGCAAAGATGGCGTCCATTTTAGAAACTCGCCCGAAGCCGAATGTACCTTTAAGTAAGGGAGCAAGCCCGACAGGCGACCGCAAACGAGGTTGATGTTCCGTGGTTGCTGCTCACACAGTGCAGTTTGTTAGTGGGCTCGGCCCGCTGGGCTCCAGTCTGGGAGCGGGCCCACAGTCCAACGGCATTATGTAAGCGCTCAATAAAAATTCCATTTTCTCCTTCTGCCCGCGATCAACTTTTTCTTCCCACTTCCTCTCCCTGACAAGCTGCCAGAATCCTCCTTCAAGCTCGGCTTCGCCTGCGTCGCCGCGGTTGAAGTCTGTCGGAAAGCTGAGGAAGAGCTCTGGCGTCCAGGATGTGAGCCTTGGTCTCTGCTTCTGACCCCGTAAAGGCAGCAGACACAATGGCATCGCCCTCCTCCACGTCCTCTACCATCCCCGCGGCGATGGAGAACTTCGTGGTCGGATTGATTGGCATGGGAGACATGGGCAAGATGTATGCCGAGAGGCTGTCTGCCGCTGGCTGGAGGTGAGTTGAACGCTGCGGTGCCATGCCCGTTTCCGGCCTCTATTCGATTGGTAAGTTGCCTTTTCGGCTTTCTTGTTTCCCGTCTTCCCTTATCATGATGACTAGAGCGCATTTGGCTCGAGTATTGTCCGGGGCAGTCTGGGATCCGTTATGGCCTCCAGATGCCGCCCCGTGGCTTTCGTTGATGAACATGCTAGCTACCTTTACAAACATTTGTCTGATTTTCTCACATCAAATCCTACTTTTTGCTCGTTCAGCTTAAGCCTCAAGCAACAGCTCGCTGACAAGTACTCAAAATAGGACGGCCATTGACGCGTTATTGCCCGTGATAGGATCCTAGCCTGCGACAGAGAAGATAGTTACGATAGTCTGAAAGAGAAATATGCTGGAAAAGTACGACCTTGCGTCCTTGCTGCCTGCCGTTGTCGTCGTTTGTTTGTTGCCACTGCTGGACATCTCTACTCGGATGCTGAAGCAATTGGGTAGGAGAACATTGAGATCTGCCGCAACGGGCACTACGTATCGCGCGCCAGCGACTATGTCATCTACAGCGTCGAAGCCGCCGTCATCGACCGCGTGATCGCGCAATATGGTCCATGTGAGCCTATCTCTACCTGGGCAAGGCAAGGCGGGGCAAGGCAAGGCAGTTCTGTGCCGGCGGCTGACAGGGCGATGAAATCTAGCAACCAAGATGGGCGCCATTGTCGGCGGGCAGACGTCATGCAAGTCGCCCGAGATCGCGGCGTTTGAGGCCTACCTGCCGCAGGACGTGTCCATCGTGTCGTGTCACTCGCTTCACGGGCCGGGCGTCGACCCGCACAACCAGCCGCTCGTGCTCATCCAGCATCGGGCGCCGGACGCGGCGCTGCACAAGGTCGAGGCGGTGCTGGGCTGCCTGCGGTCCAAGTTCGTGTACCTGACGGCACTCGAGCACGACCGCATCACGGCGGACACGCAGGCGGTGACGCACGCGGCGTTCCTGTCCATGGGTAAGGCGTGGCACGCCAACACGCAGTTCCCGTGGGAGCTGAGCCGGTACGTGGGTGGCATCGAGAACGTCAAGATCAACATCATGCTGCGCATCTACAGCCAGAAATGGCACGTGTACGCGGGGCTGGCCATCCTCAACCCCGAGGCGCGCAAGCAGGTGGCGCAGTACGCCAAGAGCGTGACGGAGCTGTACAAGCTCATGCTCGAGGGCGACCTGGCGAGCCTGCGGGCGCGGATGCAGCGGGCGCGGGAGCGCGTGTTCGGGGCGTCGACGACGTGGGGGACGCGGCCGCTCATTGAGCCGTCGATCCTGTCGTCGTTTTCGCTGGGGACGCCGACGGACGCGCCGCCGCGCGCCAACAACCACCTGTCGCTGCTGGCCATGGTGGACTGCTGGTCGGAGCTGGGCATCGTACCGTATGACCACATGCTGTGCAGCACGCCGCTGTTCCGGCTGCGGCTGGGGGTGACGGAGCACCTGTTCCGCAACGCGGCGCTGCTCGATGAGGCGGTGCGGACGGCCGTCGAGGACAAGACGTACCGCAGCGATGACCTCGAATTCACCTTTGCGGCGCGCGGATGGGCCGAGTGCGTGACGCTGGGCCACTTTGAGACGTGGGAGAAGCGCTTTGTGAGCACGCAGGAGTTTTTCGAGCCGCGCTTCGCCGAGGCCAAGGTGGTGGGCGATCAGATGATGAAGAAGGTGCTCGAGGGGATGCGGGAGGAAGAGACCGGGTAGGAGGATATAGACGCAGGGGAGGACGAGGAGAAGGCCCGTATTGGCCGTCTCGGGACGATTCAATTTCGTCGTAGAATTACCTACGTATCTAGGGGATCATCATTATCACGAACTTAGTACGTGCCTGCTTGATATCAGGTATGATGAGTAGGTAGTGACTACCTGAGTACCTTGGGTAAGGTAGGTACGTGCTAATAGCACGACATCGAGCACGTCTGGCGAGGTAACTAGCGAGGTGCGGCAAATGGGCAAATGGTGCACCCATGTCCACCCAACCTGGCTGGAGTCGTCGGCGTCCACCTCCTGCCGGTCGAGACGGGACCGACAGCCAGCGGGCAGATCTCCAAACCTGGATGGAGCCTAGGCATCGGCCGTCGCCGGCGGACGTTGGAGGGCTCCGTTGCTCTGGAGAAGACGAGCCTTGGGAGCAAACACGGCGCGCGGCCAATCACGAGCTCAGGCGGGACGGGGCCAGGGCTCCAGGGGAGGGGCGCTACCACCACGTCCCCACAACATTGCTAGCCAGCCAAGCCAGCTCTCCACCTGAACGCCTTCCTCCACCTGCACGCTGCGGTGCGGTGCGGTGCTGTAAGTTATGGCCCGCCTGTTGTGGACGGAGTCGCATGTCCCCGAGCGGCGGCGGCGGCGGCGGCGGCGGCCCTGGATGAATTGTTTGGCATCCATGGCCTGCTTTGGCGCGGACGCCCGGGGGTCTGCGCCGTCGCTGCAGGCAATATCGCGGTCAGCCATCGCAGACGGCCGAGCGCACCTTTTGCTCGGCCTGCCATGACCTGCGGAGTGAACTGGAGCCGCGGCGTGGCGCATGGAGCCGCCTGTCTGCTCGTACCTTCCTTGCGGTCCCTCCCACCACCGTCCCTTGCCCCCCCCCCCGCCGGGGAAAACAGTGCCTACGTACGAAGTACAGCCGGCCCGGCCCAACTTGACGTGCCTGCCCGCTGTGCCTGCCTCTCTTCCCCATCCCGTCGTGACTTCCCTTCCTCGCCGTCTTGCCGTCCCCCTCTCCGTCTTGCGTCTTCCTCCGAACGTCCTTCTTCTTCCTACAACACTGCGTCTTCCACCGACGAGGCACATCTACCGTCCAATTCAAAGGTGAGCAGCTGCGTCCCTCGCCCTCGCGTTCCTGTAGCGCATTGGCGCCCCCCTCTGCGCGCCTCCCAATGGGTGCCCGTCGCCGGGCCACCCGCTGCCTCGCGCCGCCGCGGCGACCTCCCCGTCCAGTATGCAGGGCATTGAGGCACCATGGAGCGCACCTGGGCTCTCCCGTCTGTCGCGCGCAGTAGAGAGAACCCGCTGATGAGCTGCTGCTGGCCACGGACACAGGCGACGCCACGCTCCGCTCGTTGTGTGTGCGAGCGGGCGAGCGGGCGAGCGAGCGAGCGCGCGTCTGTGTCCATTGAGGTCGAGTCCCGTCTGGGCAGGGCCCGTCCCGAGGTGTAAACAAATCCATTGGCCGCACGCCACGCCCGCCGCCGCCTCGCGCTCACTGCCCGTCCAGGCACAATTGCCAGCCTTCCATCCTCGACGGCCTCAACGCCCGACCCTCCTGGTCCGCAACCCGATTGACAGCCCGCGCCTATCATTCTTTGCCCACGTTGCGCTGTTTCATCCCGCTGACCCTCCCGCCCCGTCGCCGCCCCGGCTGTCTAGGACCTTGCATTCCTGTCTGTTGACCTCGAAGCCGCTCCGGTTTCGTCGCCGACGTTGACGACACACGCCCCGAGCCCGCGGCGCCTCAACAAATTAATCCCAAGCCAGCCCACCCGACGACGACAACAACGACGACGACGACGACGCCCCGTCACCCACACTCCATCATGTCGGTCAAGTTCGAGCGGGACACGATCAAGCAGACGGCGCAGAACGTCATGTCGAGCGCCGTCCCCGAAAATGGCCGCATTCCCGGCACCAGTGGCAAGCACCCCGTCGCCGAGAGGGTCGGCACCGCCCTCACCGGCGGCATCCAGAACGCCGGCACCAAGGGCTATCTGGCGGTACGTTGCCTCTCGCTGTGCGCTCGTGCCTTTGTAGTTCCCATCGACTGCGGCGGCGCGCGCGCACACGTCGCGGTGCTCTGCTGACGCCCGCGATCCACAGGCCTACATCAAGCAGCTCGAGTCGAACCCCCTGCGCACAAAGATGCTCACGGCCGGCTCTCTCGCCGGTGCCCAGGAGCTCCTCGCCTCGTGGCTCGCCAAGGACCGCAATAAGCACGGCCACTACTTCACGTCGCGCGTCCCCAAGATGGCCGCCTACGGCGCCCTGGTGAGCGCTCCCATCGGGCACGTCCTGATCTGGGCCCTCCAGAAGGTCTTTAAGGGCCGCACCAGCCTCAAGGCCAAGATCCTGCAGATCCTTGCCAGCAACTTGATTGTATGTCCATGACACGCATCTCCTGCGCCCCCGAGTCGCACGCGGCTAACGAACGCACCCCTTTCCTCCTCGCAGATTGCCCCCATCCAGAACAGTATTTACCTCGTCGCCATGGCTCTCATCGCCGGCGCACGCACGTACCACCAAGTCCGTGCGACGGTCAAGGTCGGCTTCTGGAGGGTCATGAAGGTCTCGTGGCTCACCTCGCCCATCTGCCTCGCCTTCGCCCAGAAGTTTCTCCCCGACCAGCTCTGGGTTCCCTTCTTCAACATTGTCGGCTTCATCATCGGCACCTACATCAACACCACCACCAAGAAGAAGCGCCTCGCAGCTCTGCGCCGCAAGCACTTCGGCGACGGCCGCCCCAGCAACATGGGTGGCCGGCCCGAGGACTATCCCCCGCCCCCGATGGGCTCCAACCCCCCTTACTAGATGTGACGAGCCTGTCGCGCGCCTGCCGGCACACCGTTTCGGCCGGGACAAGGAATACGACGAGCGGCAAGCTTGCATGCGACGTTACGCGCGAGTTGTGCATTTGGAACGAGCCATAGAGCATGCATGAGAGACCAGCTCTGGCATTCTTTTCACTTATAATGACAAGGAAGCTCTGGGGGTTGGTGGCGGTCGAGCTGCGTTCTAGAGGCAAGGGACAGGTAAGGACGGATGGTGGATGGTTATGTTAACGATGCCCGCGCAGATATAGGAAGGAACGCCATGTGTACAAACCCCTTTGGCTTGGAATTGCTGTTATTTGATATCTAGTTTTGCGATGTTGCCTCACTTGAGATGGTATCTATCCACAGCGCCCGTGCTTCCGTTTGTAGTTTCAGTACGCGTGCTTGTTTGGCCTGTCCCAAGATCGTCGGGGATACCTTGCGGCGAAGGGTCCAGGCTGTTTCCGTAGCTCCGGCATATGTCCCTGGGCTGTCACGAGCGGGGTTTGTCGCGAGCGTAATTCGTGGGGTATCATGCGTATTGCCGTCCGCGATGTCATCGATTCGTAAATATTGTAGCCTCCCGCTGGGCTTTTCACGGCCGCGAGAAAGGACCTCAGTTAGCTGCGTCATCTGACACCGTCACCGTCACGTCCTCCTCCCACGCAGCTGGGGCTTCGACGGGGGCGTCAAGCATGAAGCTGGGGCTCCAGTACTCGCGCTCGCCGCCCGTCTGGGCGTCGACCCAGAGCATGCCCTCGGCGACGAGGTCGTCGACGACGGTGCGGCAGCGGGCGCCCTCCCAGCCGAGGTTGTCGCGCAGCATGCTGACGCTCACGTACCCGAGCACCTGTGCGGCCTCGAGCGCCGCCGCCTGGTCGCCGCTCAGCTCGCGCGGCACACTGCGTATGTACTCCTTGCGCCCGACACGGACGATGCCGTAGCTGCCACCCAGCGGCTTGAGCGTCTCGACGGCTCGCCGCACGTCATCTTCGGATATGCCTCCGCCTCCCCCCCCAGCCCCGCTGGCGGCACCACCGGACGATGATGCTGACGCCGCGGAGAGCCGCTCGCGCACCTCGCGCAGCCCAATGAGGCCGCCGTTCTCTGCCCTCGTCGCGCCGCACACCTCGACGACACGAACCGCGAGCTCAAAGTAAAAGTCGTTGACCGTCTTGCCGAGCAGCTGCGCCCATATCGAAGATGACGCCGCACCACCACCACCGCCCGACGCAGAGCCGCCGCTGCCGCTGCTCGTCGCGAGGGGGTCCACGCCAATGGCGGTGCACATGCGCGCAAACTGAGCGCGGAACGAGGGGTCGGAGCGAATGTCCTTGGCGTGCGTCTGCGCGAAGCGCTGCAGCAGCGCCCGGAAGACAGCCACCTGCGTCTCGAGCGCCTGCGCGTTGGTCGCGCGCAGCGACGACCCGTGAGACGCAAAGTGCGCCGACGTGACGCGGGACCGGTCGAAGGCGCCGATACCGACGCCCTTGCGCGACATTGCGGCTCCTCGTGTGTGGTTGTTTGCGTTCTGGTGGTTGTGGCTGTTCTTTTGTTTCTGCTCCTCCTGCTTCTTCTTCTGCCTCCTCCTCCTCCTCCTCGTCGCCTCGGCCGTCGAGATGTGGGGACCCTGGCTGGCTGGCTTCGGGGGCGCGTCTCAACGATGGACGGAATGTACGGTATGCGTGCGAGGTATGTCGATGCGAGCCATCAAAGTCGTCCATCCGTAGTAGTGGTATTGGTGGTGGGTTGAGGAGGGAGGGGTCGCCGCTCCGACGGACGCAGCGGGGCTGGAGCTTGTGCAACGGACATACGTCAGTCCCGCGTGGCCGGCAGGTGCCGAACACGAGAGAGCTCAACACCATCAAGCTTCATGGTTTCCGCAATAGATATGTTTTTTAATAATAAAAAAAGGCATCAATAGACACCCAGATGCTAGCTAGCACACACCAGATCTGCCTCCCCAGGCGCCGGAATCCACACCCATGGTGATGACGCTATTGTGCAGCAGCAACAACAACAACAACACCACAGCCGCTGTCCCAACCAACCCGCAAGCAATGCTCTCGCCGTTCCTCCGTGGCGTCCCATCGCCGCCTCACCCCGGCTCCTGGCTCTATCCCGCGCAGTCGTTATCAGTCGTAAACCAGAAAGAAGAGTAGCGTGTCTTGTGTGTGAGCGTGCTCATGCCTTGCCCCGTGGGTCTCGTTCGTTCCATCTTCTAATCGCTCTATAACAACAGATTCACCTCGCTTGCCCGCGAAGACGACAGCTCCGTTTTACTGCGTCTGGCACTGAGGCTGTCCGTCTTCCATGTCGTCGTCTTCCCACTCGTTGGCAAACCGAGGGTCGCCCGAGTTCTCGCCCATCTAGCGCAGCTTGTTAGCATGGGTCCAAGTCGGCACTGGGTGGCCGCGAGGACTTGCCTTTTCAATCTCTGCATTGTCTTCGTACTCAACCTCGTCAATCTCCTCGGCTTCTATGGGTGCCGGGGGAGGGGGAAGCATCTTTTGGAGCGCCTCGTTCGAGGCATCGTCCTTCAACCACCCGTTCTCGGGGAACTCGATCTTGACGAGTAAGTAGAGGTCACCCTTAACCTCGCCTCGCTTCATGGGCATGCCCTCTCCCTCAATCTTCAAGCACTCGCCGGGGCGCAGAATCTTGCCGCGCGGCCGGTCGATGAAGATGCCGCGGCCGTCGAGGTGCTTCAGCACCACGCGGGAGAAGCCGGTCAGCGCCTCGGACAGCGTGACGTTAAGCTCGGCAGAGAGGTCGTTGCCGAGGCGCGAAAAGGACTCGTGCTCCTCCTCGACGAGGGTGAAGACGATGTCTCCGGGTATCTGGTCGGGGTACTGATCGGCCTCGCCCTCCAGCACGATGCGCTCGCCCTGCATGGAACCGCGCGGGATGTAGATCTCGAGCACCTTCTTCTCCTGGACGGTGCGCTTACCCTTGCACTTCTTGCAGCGATCCTTCTCCTTGAAGAAGTTACCCGAACCTTGGCAGTGATCGCAGAGAACCGTCTCGCGCCTCATCATACCCGGGCCGATCTGGCGGATTGCCTCGACCATGCCATTGCCCTTGCAGCGCTCGCAGGACGTGGGCTTGGCCTTTTCCTTGCCGCCAGAGCCCTTGCACTGGCCGCAGACGACCTGCTTGTTGGCGGCGAACTTGACAGTCTTGCCCTTGTAGAGCTCCTCCAGCGTCACCTTGTACTCTTGCTCCTCGTCGGGTCCTCGCCGCGGACGCCGAGGGCCGCCGCCAGGCCCGCCGGGCCCACCCATGTTGAAGCCGAACATTTGGGACAGGATATCATTGAGGTCGACCTCGGGGCCGCCGGGGCCTCCACGCGAGCCGTCAAAGGCGGCCATGCCGTGGGTATCGTACAGGTGGCGCTTCTGGTCATCGCTGAGGATTTCGTACGCTTGTGTGATCTCCTTGAACTTGACCTCGGACTCGGCTCGCTGCTCCTCGGGAACCTTGTCGGGGTGGTACTTGAGGGCGGCCTGCTTTAGGGTCAGCGACGGGGTCAAAGGCTCGTGGTTGGGAGGCGGCAACGTACTTTGCGGTATGCCTTCTTGACCTGTTCTCCAGAGGCGTCTCGCTCAATGGAGAGCAGCTCTGCAGCTCCATGGTCAGTCTAGAGGTCGGGGCGTTTACAGACGGGTCTGCACGTACCGTAGAGATCGATCTCCGCCTCCATGATGTCGGCGGTCGCTGGGTAACGGCGAGACTCGTCGGGGGGTCGGCGATGGTAGGAAATGGGCGGCGCGCAGAAATCTCTTTGGCTCTGGCCTGGCGCGGGGTCGTCGTCGAGGAGTGCGTGCGTGAGTGGTGGGCGGAGCTGACACTCGAGTTCGTCGGGAAGTCGGTGTCGCGGCGGGATCGCAGGGCGCCGGGAAAACTATCGTCAAGTTGATAGAGGATGTTTTCCGTTTGCCGCAGGGATTGCCGGGCGAGCCAGTCAAGCACGCCGATGCCAAATCTCTGCAGCGAAAAAAGTTGGGTCTTTGGCGTCCGGCGTCGCCTAAGTTGGCGGGCGGCGGCGGCGGAAGTGGTGGTGGTGGTGGTGGCGGTAGGCGGCAGGCGGCTGGCTACCACAGGCACTAGCAGCGGGTCGCGCCCTGGAGTTGCAGTTGCGTCGACGGAACCTTGACCGCTTCGTCGACAATCATGGGTGTAGGAATAACTACCTGATGCCATGAAAAGAAGACTGTTGAGTCAGACGCGAGGGGCACAGATGCTCATCTTTTTCCTCCCGTTCGTTCACCGACGTTACACCGCTGACGGCATTGTTCGCGGGCTTTCCACACGGTTGCTGCCGCCTCTGGCTTATCGCGATAACAGCCCTGCAACTTCTCAGGTACCGACCTGAGCGCTGTAGGCCACGGTTTACAGCGCTGGGCCTGGCTCCACCACTCGCGTCAGCGGGCCAACGACGACACCGCAGTTGTAAGCCATCAATGAAAGAAGTGCAAGTGCGCCAGCCACGTGTGGCGCATCTCGCCTCGCCCCCCTTGAACGCGCCTCAAAATTCGCTGTACACAAGCGACTCTCTGCCTCAACACCTGGTGACTGCTGTGCTTACAAACTCGACATGGCCGCCGTGCCCTGAAACGGAGCAACTGTCGGTCATGTTTCTCACTCGTGGCTCGTCGCGTCTGGCGAGGCCATACATCTGTCCGAGGTGTAGCTCAAAGTCTGCTTCTGCTCGGTTGAGCCGCCCTCCTGAACGGCCCCGAGCCGTTTATTCCGGTCTGCGAACTCATACGGCCAGCACCACCGAGGTCAATGGCAAGTCCAGGAGCCAAGAGGACGCATTGGCCCGAAGGGGGACTCTGGGATGCGGCCTCAAGGGGCTGAGAAACAGGAACAAGGCCTTGAAGAAGAAGGACGCCCCCTCTCAAGACACATCAGCTCGCACCATCCTCGGCCAGAGCTCCGATCTTCCTATCCGGGCGCGGTTCGCCCCGTCTCCCACGGGCTATCTACATCTGGGCTCCCTTCGAACAGCCCTATTCAACAATCTAGCGGCGAGCGCGTCCAAGGGCGGATCGTTCATTCTCAGGATCGAGGACACGGATCAGGTACTTGCATGCTCATCAGCCCAACCCCGGGGGTCACTACACAGACTGACCCACATCCAGAGCCGTCTCGTCGCCGACGCGGAAGAGCGCCTCATCAAAGACCTCGAATGGGCAGGCCTCTCATGGGACGAGGGGCCTGACCGCGGGGGGCCGTACGGTCCATACAGACAGGTGCGTGTCCAAGCTACTCATCATCATCATCGCCGTCGCCGGTAGCTGATCGGCTTCAGTCGGAGCGTCTGGGCATATACAGAGATCGAGTCCAGCAATTGGTCGACGACGGGCATGCGTACCGCTGCTTCTGCAGCTCCGAGCAGCTCGAGGCCCAGAAACGCAAACTCCACGATCAGGGCAAGCCCACCGTCTACCCGGGGACGTGCCGCTCCGTCGACGCTGCAGAGTCGGACCGGCGCGCTGCCGAGGGAGAGCCGCACGTGGTGCGCTTCAAGAGCGACACCTTTGGCAGGCCCAAGTTCCGCGATGCCATCTACGGCTCCTTCCAGAAGAAGGACCAGGAAGAGGACTTTATCCTCCTCAAGTCGGATGGCTTTCCCACCTATCACTTGGCGAATGTCGTCGACGACCACCTGATGAAGATAACGCATGTCATCAGAGGCGAGGTGCGGGACACTCACAACATACACGCATGAATCCGACTGACGGCATCCTAGGAGTGGCTCATCTCGACTCCCAAGCACCTGGCGCTGTACGAGGCGTTTGGCTGGCAGCCGCCGACCTTCGCCCATCTCGGCCTGCTGGTCAACGGGGACGGGAGCAAGCTCAGCAAGCGCAACGCCAGCGTCAACATCTCCAAGTACCAGGACGAGGGCGTCTTTCCCATGGCCCTGCTCGCCTGGCTTGCCAACCTCGGCTCCTCGTTCAAGTCGGGCGCCAAGACCCCTCGCACCGTCGCCGACGTAGCCGACGCCGTAAGTTTTGTCGACGGCTCGCTCCGCCACCCCTTTCCTGCCTGTCCCTGTACCGCCTTTTGTGCAAGAACGCTGACTCCTGTTGGACGACTTGCCAGTTGACGTTCAAGTTCACCCGCGGCGGCATCAAGCTGAACCTCGAAAAGCTCGAGTACTTTCACAACAAGTACCGAGACGCACTCCTGGCGCACCCAATCCCAGAACTCGCCGATAGAGAAGCCGCGCTCATCGACACCCACCTGGTGCAGCCCATGCTGCGGCAACTCGAGGACATCACCAAGGGGTGCGGGACTCAACAAGACTCTGTCGTGCTCTCCCCAGGCTGGGAAGCGGACCTTCAACTCGTCCCCGCCCTGACATCCGACGGCCCGACAAAGACTGCCTACCTCCAGAGAATCCTCGCCAGCCGGCAGGGAGGCTACCAGTCCCCCAGCAGCCTCATCCGGCAACACCCGTATCTCTTCTGGCGCGTGCCTGCCAAGCAGTACAAGGCGTCCCTGTCCGCAACCCCACCTCCAGACCGACGCATCTTGGACGCACTCGACTTGGTCATCGGCAACGGCGACGAAAAGGCGTGGCGCGGTGACGGCGTCCAGGTCGTAAGGTCCATACTGGACACGTTGCAGGGCGAGCACATTGACCAGGTCGTCGTGCACAATGCCCTGAGGCTGGTTGGCGCAGGCGGCGAGCATGTAGTTTCGCAGAGCAGCTCGAGGATGTTTATGCTCCTGGGAAGGGAAGAGTGGCGTTACCGTTTGGATGCCTTGCGTTCTCTGATGAGAGGGCATTAGCCGACCGGTTCTTTTTGGCGCTATATTACCACTGTATATCATCTGGCTACGAGCCGCACTAGACATAGCACTCCCACGAGAAATCACCATCTTGCGCAGCGTTGTCAGGAGAAAGTCTGGCAGAGTGAATTAACCGGACATGCAGCATGCTAAAGCGACATGGGCTACCCCTCCGTATATATGGGCTCATTATGGACATACCCTCCCATAGTATCCAAATCAAAGAACCGGGGACAACAATGAGCGGGTCACCTAGGGTCCTTCCTCACTTCCAACAGGACCCATCACTAAACTTCCCATGGCATCAACTCCGGGATGCGTCCGGCTCCCATTCCTCTGGAGGATGGCCCGTTTCTCTAACCGCCTGCCAACGGAAATGCAATTGTTCAACGATGCTATGTAGTAAGAAAAACGGCGTATGCAGAAAATTGAGAGAATGTTTGGCGATTATGTTCCGAAATGCATGATGGGGCCATTACATCGTAAGTAGATCTGGCTGGACGATACGTTCCAACCGAGGCGCGGCCAACAGGCGCTTTGGGGTATCAGATGTCTAAACTTCGAAAATCCAGATCTGACGTTTCTCATTAGCATCAAGTTCGCAGCTTGAGACGTCCCAGGAACAGCTCGGCCGGGAGCTTCCAGGGGGGTTGTGCGGAAGACGGTACTCACCTCCATCTTGGCCACGTCCAACCTCTGCCTTTTCGCTCCGCTGACCGCGCTCTGCATAGCCATCTCCAGATCGTCTTGATCCCCCATGGTAATCATATCGCCCTCTGGCATGTCCTCATCCTTGATCTTTATCTTGAACCTTCGTCGCAAACCGAACTTTTCTCGGACACGGTCCACGAGGTCAGGGAATTCAATGGCAGTGCCGACCATGATGTACCGGACATCGTCAGAATGAGCCTTGACCCGGACTTTGCGGATATCCGGACGTCGAGATCCCGCACGCGACCCGGCCGACGGGGCCGAAGGGCGACGTTGGCTGGATATCATCTCGAACTCCGGTTCGCCCAGCGATCCGTCATCATAGTCTGATCCTTCATCCTCCTCTTCAATGTACCGCTGCTGAAATCTCCGATTTGACCTTCTGCTTCCTCTGGAGTTTCGCGAGCCGCCGCCAGTTTGGTACATGTCGTACAGTTCGCCCGGATAAGCCTCTTCCTCGTCGATTGTCCTTGTTGGCCTGCGTGCAAGAGGCGAGCTTCTTTGAAGTGGCGCCGGCGCCTGCACCGGGTCTCGTTGCGAATAGCCGCGTCCCGGGGCAGCGGATGCCGACCGTCCGGGCCGAGACCTACCCTCTTCGGGCGACGGAGCCTTCTCGTATCTCCGACCAGAGTCCTGCGAAGGGATGTTGAGCTTCGCAGGCATCGGCTTCGGACCGTTCCGGACGGAGGCGCCTCGACTCGGTCGATCATTCTCTGGAGGTGGAGTCGGAGGGAACACGTTGCGGTTCGAAGGTGGCTCTGACTGCTGTCTCCGGGATTGGATACCGGGCTTCACGAGGTTGGTGGCGGCGAACGAAATGTTATCGGCGGGCCTGTCGTCCTTCACCTCGTTCTTACCCGCCTGCAGGACGCGTGAGCTCATCGTGAAACCCTTTGGATAAGAGCGCCAGACTTACGTTCTTGATTTCAGATCCAGCAAAGCCGGTAAAGGCATTGGAACGATCTGACGCCGCAACCAGCCTCGCCTTGCCAAGATAATCTTTGGTCTTGAGATTTCGTACTTTGGCTTCGTTCGGTCGATACACCACTCCTACCGGAATCGAGAACACGGTGTAGCCCTGGGTTGCCGTTAGCACCTCCTACTCCAAGCGCAAGTCGGGTCCGCCGCAAGAGGAGTTGGCTAACCTCTGCTTCTTCACGAATCGCCTCGTCGATGACGTTGTGATCTTCAACCACCTTTTCTTTGACGGCATACGATAGATCCTGCATGCCAACGTCCCTTTGCTGCAGGTAAATGTAGCACAAGCCACGGTTGAAGAGTACTTCGCATGAGTACAACTTGAACAAGAGGCCCAGCTGCGCATAGTCGATCATGGTATTGCCGCGAAGGTACAACAAGGTGTCATTGAAGTTGGCGAGTGCTTCCTCAAAGTCGCCGAGAAGGAAGTTGGAAACGCCTTGCTGAAAATAGGCAACGGCGAGGTATTGGTCGAGGCGAATGGCACGTTGATAGCATTCCACCTAAAGAAAGGGATCGGGCAACTGTCAGTCGTCGTCCCAACAGCGTGCATCTTATGGAGCACCCTTGCTGGGCGCGAGCATGCTAGTCAGGAATCGCTTACAGCTTTCTCATGCTCTCCCAGCGTCGCATGGATAACCCCCATGTTGAAGAGAATCTTGCTCGTGTCGGAGATCTTGTCGAACTCGCCCAGTGCATCATCGAATTCGTTGTTGTCGTAGCGGCCGAGGGCCGCCACCCACGTCTCAATTTCCTGTGCAGGCAAATGCCGGTTAGTCGGGCGGTAAAACGATCTCCTCCCCCGCAGAAGATACGCACCTGCTTCAACGACATGGCCGACACCTGTGCGCGAATGCAGTGTTACGACGCGGTTGAGGACGGGAGCTGCTCGCGAAAAGCGAGGTAGCTCACGTCAGGGCGCAGATTGAGACTCGCGATTGTGAAGAGAGATCACCGAGGGCCTCGGAATTGCGACAACCAGGCGAGGTCGGGCGGTGGCTGGCGGCACGGGCGTACAAGTACCTCCTGAGCGCGACGCTGTGTCTCGAAGACGGGTTTCCAGCGACTACCGTTGGGCTGCGAGGTAGCTGGGCGCTTAACTAGCACTCTCGAGTGGAAGAGGCCCAGACCCGTGGTAGGATCTCGCCTGCAGGCCAGCCAACCGAGCGGACTGGCACACCCCGGTCTAGCGGTGCAAGGCTTGTCAATTGGTTCAGGCTCAACGTCAACGAGGGCCTGTGTGCAAGCTTGGCGGCGGCGGGCCGTGGCGCGACTGGGGACAGGTGATCCCGTGACGGTGGTGGTGAATGTCGATTGCCCCGGGACGCCAGCGTCGTTGGATTATCTTCCCCGTGGTTCGGGCCGTCTTATGGCGCGCGAGGTACGGGCGATTAGGGAGATGAGAGTGGTGAGAGGACGGCAGTTGACTTGGTCAACGACGACTAAGCCCGCGGCGCTGAGTCCCGGATGACGAATCGGTGGTCCGGGCAGCCCCGAGCAAGCGCTTCTCAAAGTCCGCAACACGCTCCTGTTACTCCCGGTGACTCTTGGGCTCCTTCGATAGTGAGTGTATGAACGATGGTCGTCGAGGAAGGCGACGAAGAGAGCTGCGAGCAATACCAGAGTGCGCAAGCGGAAAAGACTGGACGGTACTAGCTCGTGCAGGGCGCGCGGTGTTCCCCGTTGGACCGGATGCAAGCCAAGGCTGTGATGAGTTGAGCACCATGCAGGTTCTCGTACTGTTGGTGGAGGAGGAGGCGGGTGTTGATGTTGTTGAGGGGAAGATGGCTGGCGGCTGGGCGTAGCCAAGTTGAAGAGGCGGAGATGGATGGTACGAAGTACTCAGTACCGAGGAAGATTTTCTTCTCCCAGGGTTTCCAGGATTTCGGGTGCACTCTTGGGTTACTCTTGCCAAGTGAGGAATATAAGGGGGGGCTCGGCGGGAGGGCAGAAGAAAGCAGCAGGAAGGAGCAACTCGGGCGGCCAGGAGCGGGCCGCAGGGTCCAGGGCGATGGGGCTCCAGGGCTTCAGCGCTTGCAGGTTCTTTGGAGCATTCCAGGTTCTTGCAGGGGTAAAGTGTAATGTGCCCCGGTGCCTTGCTGTGAAGGCGGGATGAGCTGGATCGTGAGTCGGGCACGAGGGCGCAGGGCAGGCCAAATTTCGATGGCTTCGATAGAGACGATGCTGGGCGATGGGAGACGCTCACAGGATGCAGTGAAGCGTGCGGCATGCGACGCCCGCTGCGGTGGTGGTGCGACCACCCCGGCCCAGCCGCCGGAGCCATCGTCCCCATCTCGCATTAGCCGCTCAGGGCCCCAACAAGGGAATGCGCCGCTCTCTCGCAGGCCCAAGTCAGTTGCCAGAGACGGTCAAACCGTGTCAACGCCGCAGGTCGGTCGACAGGGGGCCGGGGGAGGGAGGGGACCCACGACTCCCGAACCCAACTTGTCACGGTCGCGCGACGGTGACATGGTGGGCACGGGGGGCCAAGGGACGGGGACGGAGGGGGGCTGAGGCAGCCGCTGGCGGCACTCGTGTGTGATCGCTGTGGCCCGTGAGTGACGGCCCCAAGCCCCAGAGATTCCTGTCGAGTTTCGAAATGCCGCCTCCTTTGTCGCTGGAGACGAGACTTCCACGCGTCGCCGCCCGTGCGAGGTGCTTGGCAGGTGTTTGCCCCGAGCACTGCCAGATGGGCCGGCGATATACGGTAACAGTACGGATTCGTACGGCCAGACGAAGACTTGGGCTCGTATGGTTTCGGGGCTGCACACGTGGACGAGCACCGGCACAAAGCGCAAAGTATAATCATAAGACGCATAAGAGACACGGCCACGAGTTCGTTTGTAGAATCTAGTAAGTGCTTCGTGTGCCACTGCGATGTTCGCTCCGCCGGGGGGTTCACTTACAAGGCCACAGCCAAAAGAGGCAATCTACCAACTTGATCCAGAATCCAAAGTCCACCACCCATACCCCTACGAGCCGGAACTGAACCTTTTTCTTTCTTTCTTCGTCCCAACTCGCTAGCCTGGCTCGCAATCTAGCCGGACCAGGTTTTCTCCATGGCGAGCCGTGGAAGCCGAACCTGCCACGCAGTGCCAGCTGAGCAGGAGCGTGGGCACGGCGGCGGTGGATGGGGTGGATGAGTGGATGAGGTGGACAAGGCACCACAGGCAGGCCTTCCAAGCCACCACCTCAGACCTCAGGTTCGGTTCCAACCTGGAATCCATGGTGGAGCAACCATACTTGGTACCTAGGTGCCCAGGTGGTCCCAGGGGGCTCCCGCGCGCGTGTCAGGGGCCGTGCGGCGGGGCTTCTGGGGCGGAAAGCGTTGCAGAAGACGCCCCCTCCGCGCCCAGCAATTGCGCCCGGCGAACCTCGGAACTCGTGATTGGCCTGCGTGGCGGCGCCAAGGGGCACTGAACGGTGAACCTGAACCTTCTCGCGACCTGCCGGTGAGTTCTCCGAAGTACGAAGCAGCAGCAACGCACTCGCAGTCAGATAGGGTGTCTTGCTCCGTGGTGACCGTATGGGGCGCGTCGTCTTCCGGGCCATCCGCCCCCTCCGCGATGGACATGGACATTGCTTTCGACTGCGAGGCCTACCTGGGCTAGCAACAGCCGCTGCGTCGTCACACGCCTCGCTCGCAAGCCGGGCTGGGCAGTTGGTTCCGCGCACTCCTCGTCGATATGCGTGCGTGTGTGCATGCATGCAAGTCCATGTGCAGACCCCGTACCTAAGCGCCGCCTCGATGCAACCTCGTCCAGGCACAGGGTTCCAAACAGCGTTCCTTGCAGCAAACATGGCGTTCTTTGCACATCACACACAGTACAACACATCCTGAGTCAGCCTGCAGCCTGTGTGCGTCCAGTCTGGCAATGGCTTCATCACTCAACGATGGACAACAGGCAGACGACCCCTCAAGCAGTCTTGTAGGCCAAAGGGAAGGTTCCCCGACTGTGAGGTGGTGGGCACCGAGAATAGCGACTTAGTGCCTTACTCCGTATCTATTCATCTGCATATCGTACAATCTCGTCACTTGCAGGACCAGAACAAAACGAAGAGGCCCTCCGGCAATGCGAGCGAGACGGCGAAGCACACGCCCGCACCGTCATTGGGTTCCGGGCGCCCGTCGTTGGGCCGCGCATGCGACGGCCAGGAGCCCCGGGCTGCGCTAGTCGACGCCTCGACCCAAGCGCGGCGGCTGCTCGACGATGCTGACAGGAAGACATCAGATCGCCCTGTCACCCGCCGCCCAATGGCCGGGCCGTTGTGGTTGCCTCCCGTCCACAAATGCGACAGGCCATGCATGCGCGGGCTCGGGATCGCGGGCTGGTGCTTCCCGTTGCCAGCGATTTGATGAAGCTGCCATGGGTCGGCCCGTGAGCACCCAAAAGTCGCTCGGGGCGCCATCACGTTCAATTAAATTTACCCCTCTCGGGCGTTTGATGACATCGCCGTGCGCTTCAACGCCACTGCTGCTGTTTGCATGGCCCTCAGCGTCCTCCCACCTGACAAGTGGTGGTGGCAGCGGCAGACGCCCCCACGAATGTGGCGTGGCGGCCCATCTGCTTGTCTTGTTCGCATGTTTGAGAGACAAGAGACAGGCCGACCCATCGACTCTCCAGAACAATGCCCCCGCAGGCATTGAGATGCAATCCGGGGTTTGAGACGAACCTCACCGTTACTAGGGCTGAGAGGCCTTGACATCCACAGCGGCAAGCTAGGAGTGAAGCAAGTACGTACTGGCCTCAAAGTGCTTGCATACCTTACCTGAAGGTACCTCAGGTACTGAGGTACCTACCGAGGTACCTTAGGTAGGTAAGTAAGGTACTGCTCCTACGTAGCTCTCTGAGTACAACTCCAAGGATTCCCACGCCAGATCTGCGCCAAGCCAGTGCATTGATGCTGGAAACTGATGCCACCATGGTTCGATACGTGGTGCCATTCTTCCACGCTCGGGTGACCCCCGGCCACCCAAGGCGGTCGGCTTTGCCTGCCAAGTGGTGCAGACTTCGATTACTCCGTCGCCAATGACCTCCTGCTGTTTGCCATGGTCCGGGGGAGGAGCGAGCATCGACGACATCAAGCCCGGTTGTGCCAATGAGTCGAGGTCTATCTCGAGGGAAGAAACTGTCTACGAAGTATGTGTACTCGTAATCGCACCTCATCTGCCGTTATTTCAGGGCGGGACCTCGTTTCGCTTCGCCTCAACCGGTTGTCACATCGGTACAGCACTGACTCTTGATGTCTCTTGAGTCCAACTTTGGGTCGCCGTGTAGCCCAGCGAGTGAATTGCCAAAGATGTCCAGCGCCGAGCGCGCCACAGAGCATCAACTTCGTCATATTCATCATGGCGCTTGACCCTGGGCTATTCAGAGCATGCCCTTCTTCAACTCGTCCTTCCTTTCCTCCCAGAGAGTCTTCCCCGTGCAGGAACAGACGGTCTTGTCGTTTTCCCACATACCAGCACTCCGGGCGATCACGCCGACAACGGTATCCTCGTCGTTGGAGAGCAGGCCGCGACCCTCGTCTTGCTTTGTGAGAACCATGGCATGGCCAATTGCCTCCCAGATCTGGAACGGATGGTCGACGAACGCCGCGCCCCGACCGTCTTTGCCCACCTCGACCTCGCCCAGTGTTCCTTTAACTTTCCCGTCGCCTCCAGACCATACAGGCCCCGTCGACGTGGCACCATCCTTGAGGTCACCGTACGCGCGGATAGTAGCCCGGTACGTCCCTGGCGCCACGCCTCGAACGGTCAGATCAACCAGCGTCCTATCTGGACTGACCTGAACCATGCGTGCCAATCCCCTTACATCACGGTCCTGATCGTCATTGTCGTGTGTCTCGACCTTGTTCGCAAAGGTTTCAAGGATGCTCACGGCAGCACCTATGAGTAAGAGGCGTCAGCGACTCCGGCACGGCCGCCACCCGAGCACACATCAGACGCATTGGCGAAACGGCGGCCCCGGAAGGATCTTGACTCGGCAGTTCAGCTGCCATACTCGCACGTACTGTTTGATGCACCCGATCCGCGGAGGATGGCGTCCCTTCCCGTGGCTTGGATGGCTTCAACGATGGCCGATGGTGCGGCTAGACCATGGCAGCACGTCAGCCCGATAGTGACAAGTCGCGATCCTGACCAGGTGGCTTACCCGATCCCTCCACAGAGATAAGCTGGTCCTGAAGGTTGCCTTCAACCTTGGTGATACCCCCGAGCTTGTAGAGTTGGTCTGAAACAGCTGTGACACATCCCTCACACGACAACGGCACCGCGAACTGAGTCTAGTGGCAGCGCGTTTCATCAGCGACAAAGTCCGCAAGAGGCACCCTGGAGGCGGCATCATGAGAAGAAAAACTCAGATTGGAGGAAGAGGCTTGCACGGCGATGGGAGTAAGTACGGACTTGGAAGGACTGTTTGACCGTCATATCGCCTAGCCACATGTAAGTATTCCGGCTAGCTCGGCGGCACCGCGGTAAGGGTGTAACTTACCTACTGGCTTTCCTCCCTCGTGAGACCGGTGCGGCGATGTCCTGTAGCGATATACAGAGTATCCGGCCAGAAATCCAAGAGATGATGCGAAAGCGACTCGCGGAACCGCCCCTCTAAGAAAGGACATTTAAGTGGTGCTCCGGGCGCTGTACTGCTTTGAAATCCAACGCTGAAGCCGACGGGAGCAAGGGGAGGCCCATGCATGGTAGAATCCCGAGCCAGGCAGGTGGGGCAGTGTTGGCGCTCAGCGCAATCGCGACATCAGGTGACCAGCGCAACGTACCGCAAGCATTTGAGTCAGCTGAGTCAGCGGTCAAACTTTCGTGACGGCTTCATTCTCGCGCCGCAGGGTGTCGTCCTTCAGCATTCGTTCAACCTATATCCGGGCATTGCGGCTCATTGGCGTCAGCTCCACGTCAGAGAGGCAGCAGCTTATTGAGGGATTATTCCTCAGAAGCTCTCAGGATGTCTCAACATGTCGGCCTGGTAAGCAATGGCACACCTCAGTTTCTTGTCCCTTGTCGAGAAACGCCTTCCTGACCGAGTTCTCCCGCTGCAGACCCGTCTGGCCTACTCTCGGGTATGGCATTCGATCTCCGCTTCCGCCCCTCACCAGACCCTCACCACGAAGCCGGGCGTGACGCCGCCGTCCCTGGGCCGCATGGCGTCGCGGATCGCCGTCCTCCTCATGGGGAAGAACAAGCCCATCTTCGACCCGTCCACCGACTGCGGCGACTACGTCGTGGTGACAAACTGCGCGGCGCTACACACGACCGGCCACAAGAAGTGGAGGAAGATGTACTACAGACACTCGACGCGGCCCGGTAGCCTCAAGTCCCTGACCATGGACGCGCTCATGGAGAAGCAGGGCGGCAGCGAGATTCTGCGCAAGGCGGTCCGGGGCATGCTTCCGAAAAACAGGCTGCGCGACAAGAGACTGGCACGGTTGAAGGCCTTTGAGGGCGACGCGCACCCGTACAAGCAAAATCTGATACGGTTCGGCGGCGTGATCGTCGGCAGCGAGGGCTGGGAAAGGGCCGTCCAGGGGCTTCGCCTGAAGGACACGGAGAGGCTATGAGTGAGCCATTTACGACGGGCGTATTCAGGGGCGACGAGTCGCAGGGACATAGGGACAATACTTGTACTATCTGTACTATATGGGCATACCTGACGATCTGGTTTAAGCGAATAGCCAAAGATGGCTGAGTTCTGGTCTTCCTGGGCTGCGGCGGCGTCAAGGGTGCATGGAGCAGTCTCACTGACTACGTTTTATTCATTGAACCACCAAGACAGCCAACGCGCGCTGTCGATGTCTACAAGGTGGTTGGACTGAGAGTTCAGGCAAGATGCAGCCAAAGGCCAGCCCAATATCGGTTTTGTAAAATCCAATGCTATTCCAGTAAACCTTGTACAAGCCCTATTACACAAAGGGGTTCTAGAGCTGTGAAATATGTATTCGTGACAAATGAGACATGGACACCTTTACTCGTCTAAATCTTGGCTCTAACGATGTTGGGGTTCCGGCCACTGCGGGAGAAACTGTCAGCCCAAATTCGTCTCACATTGGGGTGCTTTTGGGGTCGCGGGCAACTTACTCGCGGGAGACCTCGCACTTGATGAGTCCGTTGGGGTTGGACTGAGGCACGTAGACCTCGGCGTCCTCGCCGGTGTTCTTGATGCCCTTGTGCCAGCTCAAGTCTTTTATCATGTTAGCTTCGGTGCTGGGATCGCACGGAGGCCCGATTGAGCGGTCGTGACTTACCGAGCTCAAAGTTGTGGTTATTGGGCAGGGCATAGGAGACGTTGTCAACCTCGGGGACAGCCTCGAGAATCTGCTCGCACATCTTGTACATGGTGTTCTGGACGCTGGCGCTGTTGTCCTCGGCGAAGAGCTTGAGGGTGATGTTGCGAGCGGCCTCCCAGGCGCGGTCGAACTTGGGGATGCTGCGCTCGACGGCGCGCAGGTCGGCAAAGACCTTCCAGTTCCACCGGGCATCGACATCGGTAGCGAGGATGCGGTCCCAGGTCTCGGGCAGGGTGGTGTACTCGTCGCGGACGAAGCCGTGGAAGGCGGAGCCGGTGCTCTTGAGGACGGACAGGCCGGCGATGGAGCTGGTGATGGCAATGCCGTCGCGGCGGCTGATGCGGGCCTCGACGTTGCGAGTCTCGCCGGCGTCCTTGATGAAGCTGTGGGGGTGCGGCTTGCCGTCGACGTCCATGCGGTTCCAGCGCTTGGTGATGACGCGGATATTGGCGGCGTGAATGTGGTTGTACTTTTGGATGAAGTGGTTGCCGAGGATGGAGGCGAACAGCTCCGGGGGGTTGACGGGGTGCTGCTTGGCCATGATGAAGGTGGTGTTCTTGATGGAGTCGGTGGCGACGACGACGCTGTTGTCGGCGCGCGTGTAGGACGTGTCGATATCGCCCTCGAGCAGGCAGCAGACTGTCATCTCGGTGACGTGCTGGATGCCGGTGCTGGCGTCGCGGGAGACCTTGAGGACACGGACATTGTCCTTGCCGTAGCGCGCAGAGGAGACGTAAGGCATGGCGGCGGCGGGCTGGGGGAAGCCTGGCGAGGATGAGGAAGCAGGGCAGGTAAGGTAGGTAGGTGGGTTGAGGTAGTGGTCGTGGTAGTGGAAGTGATGTGCGCGAGGGCGGGATCAGGGATGTAACTGTAGGATGTAGGAGGGCAACTCTACCACCACACCGCAGACTGAACTGGATGATTTTTTTTTTCTTGGTCCTTTGATGGCGTCACGTCCCAGACGGCGGCTGGAGGATAATATATGATATGCGCGCGCGCTCAACGCCGTCTGGGCCCTCCGCGACGCCGAGGCGGCCCGCGACGAGAAAGCCGGGGACCCTCTTCGGCCAGATGCGCCCAGCGGGCAAGCATGGAGCTCACATGGCGGCGCTAGCGCGGGCCAGACAGCGCTGGAGCGCTCGCTGTGCTGGGCCAGAGCTACCGGCCGGCGGGGCGGGCAACCACATGGGGGGGCAGGCAGGCCCGGAGCCCGCCGAACCCCAGGGCCACCGCGGTGGAAGCACCCTGCGCCGGCCACCGGGGAGTCGGGGACGCGGCGGTCTGGCATGTCTGGCTCCCAATGCTCGCATGCGGGTGCCCACCTCTTGGCCATGGGCGGCGGGACGGACCATGGGATTGGAACAACCGCCGGGGAACCGAGCCGTGGAGAACGAACAGGGCCGGCAGTAAGTTAGTTACGGACTGGTCCGTATTCCACACCCGGCTTTGCCAGTCATCCAGTGCATTCAATGTCTCGTCTCGTCCCTCGGCCCTCGTCCCGCCCATCTCCAACGCCGATTTGTATCTGCAGGGGTTCAGATTTGGGGTCGTACGACGTGCAACCGCAAATCTGCCCCAGGTCAGCTCATTTCCCCGCAGCTGGGGCGGTTGATGACGGCCGCGACGCGTGCCTGTCGGCAGAGCGACGTCGTCTCGTCATCCGCCGTCGACGGGGCGGGCGCTTTGTCCCTCGGCGGAGGCCCGCGATGATAACTTATCGTCGCGACCATCGCAGAGCCCCGCGACGGCCCCCGCAACCACCAGGGGCGACCGCCGTGATCCTCACGCCGGCGGCCACCTGCGCGCTCGCGCTCAACGCCTCACATTGGCTGACCTGTCGTTGCGATGGCCTTGCTTGCCCTTTTCGTGTTTGCTTCTTTCCCTTCCATCCTCGTTGTCCTTTGCCCTCCCCGTAGCCTTGACGTTCTTCTGGGCACATGTCCTTGCTGAGCCGTCGTCTTCGGGCCGTTCATCCAACATGGCAGGGCCAACGCGTGGTCATGCATGCACAAACCCCATGGCATGGGAGACGCCAGCTTCATGAGATGGATGCGATATCGAAGTGCCGCCCTTCGCTCCGTCGACCCAGGGGACCACGGTGTTGTGGCGTCGCCGAGGCAGTCGGGTAGGCCTCGCTGCCCAGCAAGGGTGGCGCGATAAGGCACTTGATAAAAGGCATTGTCGCCAGACACTGCCACTTCGCTCGCATCCCGTACCTTACCTCGCCCTGCTTTAATTACTGAGCGCCGCAGCCAGTCGGCCGCTTCTGGTTCGCAGCCGAGACCTGCGCTGGTGGGCTCGACAGAGGTCTGGCTGACAGCCTGCCACCTTTCCCCGCACAACACGAGCAGGCACCTGCATTTCGCGGCCAGCCACTGGGTAGTTATCTTGGGGCGCCCTTGGACAGTCAGGGCGTCGACGAGCGCACAGCTCACGCAGACGACTGCCCAGGTCGACGCCACAGTCCGTCCAGTTGTTGTGCGGGCTCCGGACGGGCTACCTTCTCGTATCTTAGGCACTCTTACGAAGTTGGTGGCCAGCTCCTCCTGCCCCAGATCAGATGCGGCTCGTGCAGCCGTCAGGCCCCCCGCTGGGCGACCCCACCTTGAATGCTGGCCCTTTCCATTCCACTCGTGCAGTTCCCGTCCAGCTGGAGTGTCCAGCAGCCACCCCCTCGACTCGCTCGCTAGGTCGGCACTGGACGGGGCGCCATTGCTAGGTCCAGCCCGCCAGCGACCGCTGGACGTGGCAGTGGAGCGCAGCACCTACCATGCGGGCTCGCGCATCCTGCGCTACCAAGACTACCTGACCTTATCCCTACCAACAAGCCGCGACAACCAGTTGGATACCAACGTCAGTCCGTCCAAAACACCACCGCCTCCAATCCACGCTTCTCATCGCGACCGCCGCACACGCCCAATCGGGCCAGCATGGGTCTTGCTCGTCGACGTAGAGTTGTATGACCGCTGCGCCCCCGCGTGCGTCCCCGAGTCCGCCATTCCTCGACCGTGCCTTGACGCCTGTTCAACCCTCCTTCTGCCGACCCCCTCGATTTCCTCCCTCCACGACGGGCGTCCGCGTTGACTGTCATCCCCCAAACGACTCCACGAGACCCAGGCGCTCCCCGTCGACGAATGGAACTCATGACCAAACGGCCGACCCGATAAAGTTGATCTATAGAGCTGCTCGACGAATGCACCGGGTCCAACCAGGGGCGCAGTCCCGGCCGGTGGGCACGTCTCCCTTTCCCCGTGGGCTGCTCCCTCGCCGGCCACGGGCCACGAGAGCGTAAAGATGCCGCCGCAGCCCTCCCGAGATGCGCCGCAGCAGCATCAGGGCCATCACACGCAGCCCGGCCGACCGAGCCTCGACTGTGAGGGGTCGGGCTTGCAGCTTCCGAACGGCGGCCCCGCTCGCAACTTCTCTGCCTCGTCCGTGTCCTTTGCGCCGCGCGGCAGCAGCCTGAACCCTAATGTCGCGCCCGGCAGCTTCAGCTCCGAGCTGCGGAGCCAGATGATGTCGAACCGCGCGGGGAGCCGCGTCGACGTGACCGGGTCCGTCTACCCAGGCAGCGTCATGGACAAGGTCGACGAAGACGCCGCCATCTCGGCGACCGAGCAAGCCCTGACGTCCCTCAAGGACCGTCTGAATCGCGAGATGAAGATCAAGGAGGGTAGCGAAAACATGCTCGAGGCGCTCAACATTAAGAAGGCCAAGCAGACCAAGGAGCAGCGTCAGAGAGTCGAGGCAGAGCTTAGTGCGAGCAATTTGCGCATCAGGGAGCTACGGCAAAAGATATCTGACGCACAGCGCTCCAAGGCTCTGCCGCCAATGCCCACCACGCCGACCAGGAATCGGACACAGGAAAGCATCAACCCCACCGGCACGCTGCGGTCACCGCCGAGCATATCCCGCTCCGTCGCCGGCTCCGACGTGGATGAGATGCTGGAAAGCCCGAGCTTTCTCCTAGCCGAGCTGCTCCAGGCGCTCGAGGTCGAGGGCATGACGCCTGAATACTATGTCAGTCGGGCGAACCAACTTGCAGATCTCTTCAGGCGCCATCCGGCCATCAAGTACGACCTCGTGTGGTCAATTTTTGGTTTGCGAATGCAAATGATGCTTCTGAGTGAAAGCCGCGAGGTCGTCGCGGCTGGCTACCGAGCCACGCGGTACGCCATCTCAGACGTGGCCTCACTTAAGAAAATCCGCAGCCTCAACACAGATTTCTTGGTCATCCGGTAGGTTCACGCGAGTTCTCTTTCTGTGCGTCCCTAACAACTGCAGGTCATTAAACAACTACCGAAAAGCCGACGTGGAACGAGAGCAGGCACTCAAGTTCGTGCGAGCCTTCTTGGACGTAAAGGACGGGGTCAAGGAGATCTCTCGGGCCGTGGTGCGGACGATCGTGGCTGTCGCCGAGCAAGGTGAGGAGCGGCGCCCCGGCATCCAGCCAGCGGATCAGAACATCGACAGGCTACGGCCCATCTGCATCGAGACCCTTGCGGAGATCTTGGTCCGGGACCCGCGACTTCTAGTGGCATCTGGCGGCCTTGGGCCATTGTCCGAAGCACTTGCCGAGGGGACATACAAAGCCCCTGAAAGCCTCATGTCCGCGTTCTTGTTTCTGCTCGACACTCCCCAGCGGCGGAAATATATCCTGCCTGGCTACGGTCTGGAAGTCGTCTTCACCGCTTTCACAGACCAGCTGGCTGGTGCTGAGAGCATATTGAAGCAGAGCTCGAGGGCTATATCCGTGGCGATGAGATCTTGGTCCGGTCTGATGACGCTCTCCATGTACGACTTTCGACCAATTCGCTCCCTCATTGCCAGCATCCTGTTTCCCAATGCTGCCATTCGAGAAACAGTACTGGACTTGTTGTTCTCCCTGCTGCGAATCAAGCCACCGGCCTGGGCAACATCCTTCCTGGCTGGTCGCAGGCTCACGACCTACGGACGAGTCGCCAACATGAAGTCATCCAACGCGAGAGACAGGAGCGCCACGATATATCTCGAAGAGGACAACAGCGAACAGAACTTCGTGGACCACTACACCGCGCTGCTGCTAGCCATTTTCATCAAAGTTGGGCTCTTACAGAGCCTTCTGCGCATTGCGCAGTCGGAGGAGGATCCGATGCTGAAGCGCAAAGCGACCTTGTTGATCGGAGAGGTGCTGAAGCTGGCCAGCAGGCTGCTCCCACCTTCGTGGAGCGCTGAGCTCCAGCTGCTCCCGGAGCTCTTCACAGCGGCGACCGAGTTTGCAAATGAGAACCACTTCATAGCCTCAGGCATCGTTTACCAGATCAGCAGCGTCAGCAGGACATTGTACAGGAGCGCGCCGTCCGAGACCATGGCCGGTGCTCTCCCTTCCAGTGACAGCATGCAGAGCATGGGGCTGGTCGACGACCACCCTAAAACAAACACGTCTATCGTATTTGACGACGCGACATTCCGACAGCTTCTCATCGACACAGGAGTTCTCAACAGCTCGAACTACATGAAGTGGAACTGGGAGGTCATCATGAAGGTGATTGATGGGCCCCTGCAGGTCGGGAAGCGCCTGGAAGAGGCCATCAAGGCATCCAAGTTCATGAAGCGAATTATGAGCTTCTACCGGCCGTTCAAATACAAGTTCGCCGAGATCAAGAACACCAGGAACACGCAAAAGTACGTCAAGGCAGGCTGCGCGCTGATGCATTCCCTGCTGCAGTCGCCAGAGGGCGTCAAGTTCCTCGCAGACAGCAAGTTGCTTAGGCAGATTGCCGAGTGCCTGGCGCAATGCGATCCGGTAAGACGATGACAAGATCTCGGGTCGCCAGCATTCACTGACTTGTATCACAGACGAGTGGGCTGACGGCACAATTCCCAATGTTTGCCAAGGACCGGCTAACAGATACGCTCTGCGGCGGCTACTTCCCCATGCTAGGCGTCCTCAGTACCGATCCCAAGGGACTTCTTCTCTTGGAGCGGTGGAGAATGTTTAACATGATGTATCACATTGTGGACTTGAAGCAGCGCCCAGACTTGATCAAGTTGCTATTGTCCAACTTCGATTATAGCCTACAGGGCCACCCTCGCGTTCTGCTGTCCAAGGCCCTGACGGGCGGCACCAAGGACATACGAATACACGCGACGAACACGCTCCGTAAATGTACAATGCGGTCAACCCCGTCTCTGAAGACCCAAGACAATGCAAGCGACTCAAAGTGGGCGATTCAACTGCTCGTGACGCAGTTGTATGACCCCGAGATCGAAGTTTGCTCCACGGCGATCAAAATTTTGGAGAACGCGTGCAACAGGAAAACATTCCTAGAGTACATCGTCGAGTGTCGGCCAGCGCTAGACCACCTAGGCGAGATCGGGGCCCCTTTGCTTCTACGTTTCCTCTCCACATCGATTGGATACCACTACCTTGATGGACTGGACTACATCAGCAACGAGATGGACGACTGGTTCCTCGGCCGCAACGACTCGTACGTTGGCGTCATCGAGGCAAGTCTGGCGAGGGCCTTCTTGTCTGACCCGGACGACAACACGCACCGCATGAGCCTTTTCGACGAGACGGTCGCCGAGACTGACTTTCACGACACGCACGTGCCGCCGCACTTCTACCGGGAGCTCACTCGCACGCGTGAGGGCTGCAAACTTCTCAGCGACAAAGGCCATTTCGAAGACTTTGTCGCGACGATTCGGGATCATGGCATGCAGACGGTGGAGGGTGAGGTTCTTACCAAGGTGAAGGGTTGCCTGTGGGCAGTCGGGAATGTGGGCTCCATGGAGCTCGGAGCGCCGTTCCTCGAGGCGAGCGACGTCGTGGAGCGCATCATCGATATTGCGGTATCGCACGGGGTCATGAGCATGCGTGGCACGGCGTTCTTTGTCCTTGGACTCATATCGCGTTCCACGCACGGTCTTGAGATCCTCTCGGAGCATGGCTGGGACGCCAACACGACGTCAATGGGTGCATCCCTTGGTCTTTGCATCCCAAATGACCTGTCCAAGCTGTTCACGCTGACACCGTGGCAACACGTCAATCTCGCGTCCATGACGCTCCTCGATACGCAGCGCACGATTCAGGAGCAGCCGCCCGTACGCGAGGCACGGCCGCCGCTGGAGGCGTCGGAGACGCCACCGCCGCTCAACGACGCGGACGTCAATGAGCGCATCATGGGCCTCATCGTGGACCTCGGCAATATGGTGCTCTACAAGAAGGCTCTCACGGAGCTCCAGAAGCTGAAGCAGAGGAAGCCCAACGCTTTCCGGAGCACCGAGTTCTTCAAGAGGGTAATGGGGCTGATGGAGTGGAACCATTACCGGTTAGGGGTTCGACGATTGGTGATTGACTTGTTCGAGAAGAACGTCATGAGGCAGATTGTGTTTGGCGAAGAAGGGAGCGACAGCGGCGGAGAGGCGGAGCCGAGAGGGGACGAAAGCACCGAGGGCAGCTCGGGGGACGACCGGACGGAGCGACAGCGGAGCGTGAGCGAGCCGGCGGAGATGCCCTCGGACCTGATGCCGGCGCCGCTTCAGGTGCGACGCGAGCGCACTCGAGGGCAATGATGATTGGGCGCACGGCGTACCGGTAACGGCTCTGGCGGAGCCATGTTTTGCGGCTTGAAGCGCGGGTGTCATTTCTGTACAGCTAGAAAGCGCCGGCCTAGGCGTCGGTGCGGCGTGTGTAAGCCAGGGCGCGGCCACGTAGGAAATGCATGTACGACCAATCCTGGCTGTGTTTCAAGAAGCCTTTTTTTCGTTGACATGGACCCCGTTCATGATTGATTGGTGAATGCACAGGAAGATTGCGTGTCCTCTGCCCGTGGAGCGTTCAAGGAGGTTGAGGGCACTCAGTGGTGGTGGTGGGCTGATGCCGTCGCGAGTTCCGTACGTAGCCCCACCATAGCATTTTGACATGATGCGTTGTCGTCGAACGGATGGGGTGGTGAGAGTTGCACGTTGCGTGCTACACGACCCGAACCTCCTCCACGCCCTCGTCTGCGATTTCGCGCGCGCACTTCCGCACGGCACGAGGGTCGACCAGCAGCGCGAACAACCAACCGTCTGCACTCGGCAACAAGCAAGAATCACAACCTCAGGCAGTTGAGCCAGCCAGCAGTCATGGCGGCCCCCGGCAGGGTGCTGCTCATCGCGGGCTCCGACAGCTCCGGCGGCGCGTGAGTAACTCGTGGACTCGACTCGCTCGCTCTCTCTCTCTTTTTTTTTTCCCCTCCCTCCCGACCACAGCGCAAGCAGGTTTCAAAGGCTGACTGACAAACAGCGGCCTCGAGGCGGGCCAAAAGGTGCTCGCGGCGCACGGCTGCTACGCCATGGCGGCCACGACGGCCCTGACGGTGCAGAACACGACGGGCGTCAAGGGCATCCACGTCGTGCCCGCCGACTTTGTGGAGCGCCAGGTCGAGGCGTGCCTCGAAGACGTGGGCGCCGACGTCGTCACGACCGGTGAGTCTGCCCTTGTGATGTGATGACCGGGGGTAGATGATGGGATGCGAGCTTCGACCGTGTCGTGTCGTGTCGTGTCCTGTCATGTCGTTTTCGTTTTCGCTTCGCTTCGTTTTCCCCCAGCCCACTAGGAAGGGGTCTGTCTGGGAACTGACATGCGCACCAACAAGGCATGCTCGCGGCCGCGGACACGGTCGAGGCCGTCGTCCGACAGGTGCAGAAGCACAAGACGCGCGCCCTCGTCGTCGACCCGGTAGGCGCCCCTCCCCCCCTCTTCTTCTTCCTCCTCCTCCTCCTCCTCCTCCTCTCCGTGCTTGTGACATTGCACGACACGCAGCTGCAGTTTTCGATGCCTTCGCGTTGCTGATACTTGGGGGGGGAAGGTCATGGTGTCGACATCAGGCGCCGAGCTGCTCCCGCGCGACGCCGTCGGCGTCCTCGCGCGGCGCCTCCTGCCGCTCACGACGGTGCTCACCCCCAACATCCCCGAGGCCAAGCTCATCCTCGCCGCGACGGCTACGGGTGGCGACGGCGCGGCCGTCGTGGACATTGCGTCCGTCGCCGACGTCGAGGCCATGGGCCGTCGCATCCAGGCCCTCGGGCCCGCATGGGTGCTCGTCAAGGGCGGCCACCTACCCTTTGTCGCCACCGGAGGAGACAACAGCGGCAGTACCAGCAGCAGCAGCAACCACAAGGACATGGCCGTCGCCAGCCCCGACGCCCGCCAAAAGGTCGTCGTCGACACCCTCGTCGGGCCCGACGGCTTCGTCCTGCGTGTCGAGAGCCCCTGGCAGGAGAGCACGAACACCCACGGCACCGGCTGCTCGCTCGCAGGTTAATCCACCTCACCTCCCCCCCCCCCCCCCCTCCCCCCGCTTCCCGCGCGCAGTGTCTGACACCTTGATAACAAGCTGCCATCTCGGCCGGCCTGACCACGGGCAAGGACGTCCCCGGCGCCGTACGGGCCGCGTGCCGGTACGTCGAGGCGGGCATCCGCGAGGCGCCACAGCTCGGCAGCGGTCACGGGCCGCTCAACCACTTTCACTCCACCTACAACCTGTCCTTTTCTCCGTGAGTCTCCCGCTTCTCTCCTCTCGTTCCGCTGTGTTGCATTCTATGGTGCTCGTGGTCGTGGCATGGCGTGGCGTGGCGTGACTGACGCCCAGGGGGGGCCGGATAGTGGCTATTTCATCGAGTATCTCCTGGACCGGCCCGACGTCAGGGACGTGTGGAAGGAGTTTGTCCACCACCCGTTTGTCATGGCTCTCGGCGATGGCACGCTGCCCCTCGAGTCCTTCAAGGGCTACATCATCCAGGACTATCTGTACCTTGTACGTGGCTCCCGTCCCCGAGTTGGAGACCCAAGGTATGGTGCCGCTGACTCTTGGACACACCTCGTCGCAGATTCACTTTGCCCGCGCCAACGCCCTCGCGGCGTACAAGACGACGAATCTCGCCGACATTGTACGGGTACGTCTTGACGAAGCCCTTTTGTCCCCTGATCGCCCGCGAGCTCCCCTGCCTGCGTCGCCACTTCCTCCAGGCTGCCCAGCTGCTAACACCTCTTCCCCGCCAAACAGGCAAACGAGTCCGTCGGGCATATCATGCACGAGCTGAAACTACACATCACCTACTGCGAGTCCTTCGGCATACCCGTGTCCGAGATGCGCGCCACGGAAGAGAAGCAAGGTACGTCGCGGCACACCACAGCCACCAACCACCACACACAGTAAACCACACACAGAAGCCCCTTTCCTCCGTCACCCCCTTTCCGCCTTCTGCCGCCGTCCCACGCCGTGCAACAGGAAAGCTGAAGACGCGGATAAAACAGCCTGCACCGCGTACACGCGCTACGTCCTCGACGTCGGCCAGAGCGAGGATTGGCTCGCCCTGCAGATGGCCCTCGCCCCCTGCCTCCTCGGCTACGGCGCCGTTGCCAAGATGCTCCACGCCCACGGCGACACCCGCCGCGATGGCAACACCTTCTGGGCCTGGATAGAGAACTACATCGCAGACGACTACGTCGCGGCCGTCAAGGCCGGCTCTGGTACGTGCACACTTACCCCCCTTCCCTCCCTCAGTAGCCATCTCTCTCTCTCTATACCCCACCCCTCCTTTCTCTCTCCCGGGCCCCCAATGTACGTAAGTTGGGTTTAGGCAGAAAGACGCAATGCTGAAACTCGCTCGTCTTCCTCCCCTCCCCCGCAGATTTGATCGAGGAGACCATGAGGCGGCAGTCGCCGGCACGCGTCGAAGAGCTCGTCAAGATATTCATCCACGCTCTCAAGGTGAGCCAGAGACCCAGCAGACCCTACGCCACACTCCTCGCGTTCTGACCGTGAAACACCCTTTTTCACAGATGGAAATCGGGTTTTGGGAAATGTTCCCCTACAAGTAGACGTCACTTCAGGGCTCCGCAGCGTCGTCTCAGTCCATGCCGTGCAATATAGATAGACACCTAGGGGCATCATCACCAGACAGATGGATAGACAGCAGCGGCCGCGGTTTTAGACACGACCATTAAAGTAGACGCGGCATCGTTTATTCAGAATAAATTGCGTCATTATACTTCCCAAGCTGTTTTCACAATCACATCTGCGACCACTGGGCGTCGGGGTTTTCATATGAGTTCCGACAACAACATAGCCAGGGCAGAGCTTCCCGCTTGCAATATATATCACGCTCTAGCTCGTCCCCTTTCGTTCATGTTCGTTACCCTGCGTTACCGCCGTTTGTGCCCTCCGCGGCTCCTCGCCGTCAGGCATCATGAGCCTAAACTCTTGCTCGGGAGGCATGTTCGGCACGGGTGGGGCATCGTCGGTCGCCATTTCGCGCTGCTTGGCACGCTTCACCCGTCCCGTCTGCTGCCTCACCCATGAGTTGATGTTACGGAATCGCGGCACCGGATCCTCAGATGCCTCAGTGTACATCGTGTCGCGCCTTTGCGACGTGTCGCTGACGCTGGTGCGCGTTGCCGCGGGCGCCGGCACCGTCAGGCGTGTTGCCGTAATAGTCGTGGTGCTGTTCGGGGGAGGCATGATGATGTCGCCGTCACCGAATCCCGACGACAGCGACGAGATCTCGCTCATGCGGCCGTTGGGAATTTGGTAGTTGGAGCGCAGCGTATTGTTGAACTGCGGCCGGGTCGACGAGATGGACTGGTTTGGCCCATGGCGACTAAGGCCGGTGAAGCCCTGGCTATCCCCGGTCGCGCTCTCCCTGATGATGGCTGTATGAACCGTGATGCCATTTGGGTTCTCGTTTTCGGACCCCGTATACGGCAACTGCTTTTCCCAGTAGGCGTTGTCATATGGCTTCTCCAGGCTGGACCAGGTCCGCTTGGCCAGCCTATCCTTGAGGACGGGGACCCGAGACGCCCATCTGATAACAATCTCTTTGGGTTTCTCGAACGACAGTGGCCCCGGTATCCATTTGCTAGAATATTGTTTCCCGCGCCTCATTTTGAAGCATTTCCAGCTTAGCCACACGACGAAGAATACAATAATGGTGGCCCCTATGGCGGCGTAGTCAGCACTGCAATCGCGAACAGGTGTCAAGCCAGCTTACCGACAGAACCAACGGCGATGAGAGCCTTCTCGGTGTTGGCATGGAGATTGTCATGGGGATGCGGCGGATGGTCCTCCACCTTGTCTGTCTCTGCCGTCTCATATGAGTATGAAGAGCTTGTTGTCCTCGTGGAAAGCACCGACGTCGGCACAGAAGTAACTGGGGTCTCCGTCGTTGGGCTCTGCACGCCTTTCCTGACGTCCGACGAAAGGAATGGAATCGGAGCTGTGACGATCGGGGTAAGTGAAATCAATGACCTACTCGTCGTCGTCGGCGCGCTGATGCTCGTAGCACTCTCGAATGCCGATGTAGTGGATGGGGTGAATGAAGTCTGGGCAGGTTGGATTGAAGTGACAACTTGTGACGACTTATCACCCGCATTATTGACTGGCGGGGGCTGCTCTTGTGTCAGCGACTATGTTGCATAAGGGCATCGCCATTACGGGAAACGAGTCAATCCGGGTGAGCACTCACATTGGTAGGACGGACAACCTGTATGGTACTCGTGGTGGTCGTGATTTGCGAGGTGGTAGGCTTGGATGTAGGAGAGTCCACGGGGGAGGGAAGAGTAGTCCGCGGCGGCGGCGGAGGCGGTGGCGGCGGATTCGATGCATTCGGAGCAGGGACCGTGCTGGCTGTTGGAGTTGGTGGCTCGCTATCCGGGCTGCTGTTGTCGTTGTCGCTTGACTCCCCGTTCTGTTCATCCCCGACGAGCTTCCCCACGATCGGCTTGACAATATCCTTCAGGATACCCCGTCTAGACAATGAGCGTCGGTAGCCGTCTGCCGAGAGTTCCCGTTTTCGGGTATTGTCGTCGCCGTCGGATCGTAAGCCAATGTGTCTCTCTCTGGCCCGTCGCCTGCCGTTCATGTGCCGCAGCTGGTTCCCCTCAGATTCAGGCTCATTCTCGATGTCGTCCCCTCTTGTCCACGAGGGAAATCCAGTGAATGTTGCCGGCGTGGTTGGTTCGCCACGGACCGGATGGCGAAGGACGAGGTCTACCACTGGGACCATGGCTTCTGTGGGCAACAGCCGGCTATCACCCTAAACAGTCGATGTTGTTGACGTGGCTCTGGCACGGGCGTTCTAACGCATGACAGTCACAGAGTTGCGCTTGTCGACCTTTATGCTTAGATCCCGTCGGTGGATAGGGCAGCAGTAGCGACGCCAGGTTCGATGGACCACCAAGGGCATGCACCTCTTAGAGGAGTCACGAACAAAAGGGCCGGCCCTTCTAATCAAAGAACAGCGCAGCGAAGGCGAAAGCAGGGACCATTGGATATAAAGCGGCCAGCAGGAGTAGCAAAGAGAGTGAGGTGAGAGTCAGGCAGATGGCCACTTGAAAGACACGATCGAGTAGGGTCCCCAAGACTAGAAAGGTGTCGGCGGGAACGGGAGGCAACCGGCCGACGGATACCATGGTAGCCGCAAGGGGTGCTTGCCCGTGACGACCGAGACTTGAAGCGAAAGCTGGGACGAGGGCGAGGCCAGCGACAACAGCCTATCGCTCCTCAGGGGCTTCGGCGTATCAGACATGAACCGACCGGGGAAGAGCACGCGAACGCCAGGTACGGGTAGAGCAGCGCGGTACACCAGCGGGCACACTCGGTAGGCCTCATGGTGAGAGTCTGGCGCAAGGCCGGACGACACTTGCCGTATCTTGGCATCCAAAACGGCGGATCACCTGAAAGGTGAACAAGCCGGTCTCGCGCGAGGTCCGTGGGAGCGTCTAGCCTATACGATGGTGCCTCACCACGAGGCTGTGACGCGGCGCCCCTTGCCGCATCAAGGACGGCATGGACGGGTTGCCTGCGGGACGCTACCGCCGTCCCCCGCGTGCCGTGTCGAACTGTGTCGAACTGTGTCGCCTGTGGCTGGATCGACGGCATGGTCGTGTGGCGAGATCGATCAACGTGCGACAAAGGAGCTGCGGCGGACGGGGGTTGGAGTGTCGCAGTGCGGGTTTCAGGACCTTCTGAGCATTGGGAGTCGGCAGGGGTACGGGGGCGTGGGCCGGCGGGGTCCAACCGAGCGAGGGCCTTGCGTTGCAGGCCAAGTTTGCTTCGCACGCGCAGCCAGGCGCCAAAAAGCATGACTGTGGGAGGATTGACGGGTGGACGGACAAGAAGTTGTTCATGGAGAGTCGACAAGTCTCAGTGGACAAGGCGAGGCAGGTAACAAAGGGGCATGTGAATGGCAGAGGTTACGGCAGGTGCAGGTCAGCCATGGACGGGAAGGAGCAGCCGAAAGTCCACACGACTGCCAGCTTCTTGCCGCGCGAAGCACGGACAAAGATCCTAGCACAATCAACCAAGGCGTGCATTTGCCATTCAGGATGGTTCGCCATCTAACTGTTCGTACGGACTAACGCCGTGCCACCTCCCCAAGGTAGCTTGCGCCCGCTCGCCGCTGTCTTGATGGAGATACCCCAGCGCGGGCCACGCCGATGTCTGTTCTCACAACCAGCGGATCAGAACCACGACCAAGCCTCCTGAATGCCCCGGATGTCTGTTCTCGCGACGAGCGGAATTGCACCATGAGGAACAAGCCCAACCCACGCTGCAAGAGGAGTGCGCGAGGTAGGGCACGCTCGCGCAGCATTGGCCGACCAAGCCTCGACGAGGGACGTCTCACGATGAAGCTCCGTGCCCGCAGTGGCTGCGTCGTGCCCCAGCATCAGCGAGCAAGGAAGATTACAGAGCATAGGTTTAGACATGATCATAGCCCCATGGCTCATTCTCAGTGCGGCATCCCAAAGTTCTCATCAACGGCAAGCACGCCGGCGTCTTCGCTTCAGTGGACAATGGCGGCCGCCCGTGTGCCGCTCTCGGTCACTCAGAATGCGGTAGGCATCCGGTCGTCCTTTCATGAGATAGGACTTGCAGGTGAGAGCCGTCCGCCCGGAAGCGGTTCAGATCGGTGCGAGGACAGTCGTGAACGGGGTCGACCCTGGTGGCCAAGAAGGGTCCCCCGTGGTCAGCTCCCGCTGTCGATGACGACGGCGCCAGAGGCGTCTCCCCGGGCCTCTGCCATGTGAAAGCGCGTCTCCGTGCACCAATGGCAGATGATCAAAGTAAATCCGCGTCGATTCACACGTGGCTAAGGAAGATGTCGCCGAGCTTTGCCTTCAGCCAGCCGACTAACCTGGCACCAGCCCTGGCCGGCTCTCTGGCTGGCGCTGGTGACGGCTGATGGAGCCTGCCTCGGTACGATGGACAGTGCTGCGTCCGGTCTGCCTTTGTTTTCGTGTCGTACGTGTCTGTGGACGGACTCTGGTGACCTCCTCGACCACAGCACCGATCTGCGGGAGCATCCGAGTCGTCGGAACCACACAGGCCTTGGAGCCGGCAGATATCGGAGGACAGAGTCACACCTAGCGTGGCCGTCCGATTGCGGTCCTCGGGCTCCGCAGCACTGCAGGAAAGGCAATTCATTCATTCCGCCTGGCGATGCTTACAGTGCATTTACTGCAGGCAGTTCGCAACACACTATTCAAGTCGTCAAAGGGGGTGGATAAAACCAAAGGGGCCCTCGCTGCTCAGCGACTCTTCATCCCACCGCGGAGCTATTTCGGCGACGACTGGATCTGCTAAAGATTTTTTTTTTCCTACTGCGTCATTTTGCAGACGAGAGGAGGCAAAAAAATCCAGGGCCACAGAGGGACCCGGGCCCGATTCAGGGCGCCCGCCAACGGCAGAACGGCTACGGACTGACTAGTTAGAAGCGAGTGAGCCACGCACAGGCGTCATCCACTCGCCTGGAAAGCCACCGTTGTTCTTCCATGCTCGAGGCGGCAAGGCGGGTACAACCAGCCAGCAGCGAGCTTAGTGCAAGGTCGAGATTTCTCTCCGGACCGCCTCACCCTCGCCATCCTCCAGACCCCAAAGCACATCGACTTAAGCAGGCGCACTACGCCGCGAGGACCCCTCGAATTCCGCCGCACAGTTGGCCGTCCCGTTGCGCCCGCTGTCCCGTCTGCGACCGAGGTGCGCGCATTAGTCCAACTCGCCCTCCGGACGCGCCGGCGCGATGCCATCCGCCTCAGCGCGAGCCATGGCCGCCGCCCTGGCCCGAGCAGCTCAATTGGCCCCCCGACAGGCTGTCGCCGCCCCCAAAGCCTTCTCGACGGCTTCAAGGACATCGCCGACGGTGCGCCATGCCGCGCGGCCGACGGTCGCCATGCGCCTGCAGGCCACTGGCCGGGTCGCCTTTCGGAGAGCCTACGCCGACGAGGCCCCCAAGCCCAAGCCCGGCAAGCTGCGCAAGACGTTTCGTTGGATGTGGAGGTTGACCTACCTCTCTGTCGCCGGCCTCGTTGGCTACACCTTCTACGTCATCTACGACGACCGTCACCCCGATCCGCAGTACGAGGCTGATCCCACCAAGAAGACCCTCGTCATTCTCGGTACGTCTGCGACATCGGACCTCGACCTCGAACTTCACTGACCTTCACCTAGGAACCGGCTGGGGCTCCGTCGCCTTGCTGAAGAAGCTTGATACCGAAAATTACAATGTCGTCGTCGTGTCGCCGCGAAACTACTTCCTCTTCACGCCTCTGCTGCCGTCATGCACGACTGGCACCATTGAGCACCGCTCCATCATGGAGCCCGTCCGTGCCATTCTTCGCCACAAGAAGGCCGCCGTCAAGTACTATGAAGCCGAGGCCTCCACTATCGACCCGGACCGAAAGGTCGTCAAGATTGTCGACAACTCGGAAATCAAGGGCGCGATATCCGAGACGGAGATCCCCTACGACATGCTCGTCATCGGCGTGGGCGCCGAGAACGCAACCTTCGGTATCCCCGGTGTTCGGGAGCACAGCTGCTTCCTCAAGGAGATTGGCGATGCCCAGCGTATTCGCAAGAAGATCATGGACTGCGTCGAGACGGCTGCCTTCAAGGACCAGAGCAGCGAAGAGATCGATCGTTTGATGCACATGGTTGTCGTCGGTGGAGGCCCCACCGGTGTCGAGTTTGCCGGCGAGCTCCAGGACTTCTTCGAGGAGGACATCAAGAAGCTGGTCCCTGAGATTAGCCCTCGCTTCAAGGTCACTCTTATCGAGGCCCTGCCCAACGTTCTGCCTTCCTTCTCCAAGCAGCTGATTGACTACACCGAGAACACCTTGCGCGAGGAAAAGATCGACATCAAGACCAAGACCATGGTGAAGAACGTCACCAACAACACCGTTGAGGCTGAAATTTCTCGTCCCGACGGCACCAAGGAACGTGTTGTCATCCCCTATGGTCTCCTCGTCTGGGCCACCGGAAACGCCGTCAGGCCCATCGTCAAGGATCTGATGGCTCGCATCCCGGCGCAGAAGGATTCGCGCCGCGGCCTTGCCGTCAACGAGTACCTGGTGGTGCAGGGCACGCGCGACATCTGGGCCATCGGCGACTGCGCTGTCGCAGGCTACGCCCCCACGGCTCAGGTTGCATCTCAGGAAGGAAGCTTCCTTGGCCGCCTGTTCAACAACATGGCCAAGACGGAATCTCAGGAGTCCCGAATCCAGGAGCTGAGCAGCAAGATGAACTTGCAGGCCGGCAACCCCGCCGAGGCCGCTGAGGAGATCGAGAAGCTCGAGAAGCAGCTGCGGAGGGTCAAGGACATCAAGCCATTCCGGTACAGCCACCAGGGCAGCCTGGCCTACATTGGCAGCGAGAAGGCAGTCGCCGACGTGAGCTGGTGGAACGGCAACCTGGCCACTGGTGGCAGGATGACGTACCTCTTCTGGCGAAGTGCCTACCTCTCCATGTGCTTCAGCAGTGAGTTTACCTTTTGGCACGATGCTGCCCCTTTCTCAGTTCGCTAACAATCCCGTTTCCAGCCCGGAACCGAGTTTTGGTCATCGTGGACTGGCTCAAGTCTAAGGCTTTTGGCCGAGACGTGTCCCGAGAGTAAACGCTTCGTAGTGGCGAGTGTCTTCGGGCGATGTCACGTCTGGCGTGCCTGTTTTGGGAGTGTTGGAGCATAAAACCTGTATTGCCAAGAATAGAACCTGCTTGTGGTCTCATTGGGTTGGATTAATAGATATCCGGTGGTTATGGTGTGGCCCTCGGCTCTAATGTCCATTCTCGTGGCAGGCTTTCCCACGGCCATTGCTCTCCCGGTGCCGTAGTCACGTCGCTGAGCATAAAGTCAGGAGGGCGCTGGTGAGAGTTCGGTGCCAGTGTAAACAGGCATGCACGTTCCGCCGGGGCTGGGTCGGGACGACGGTTTCTGGCAACCGCGGGGGGGGCTCTCGACCTTTGTGTAGTAGCTACCGTTGCAGGTCCGAGTCGCGCTTCTCCTCCATTCGTGACCAAAGCGTGGGCCATGTTATGTTGGGGTTGTGACGATGATGTGGTATGGACAAAGCGGCCGAACGCACTGAGTCACGCCTCAGCCAAGACCTTCAAGCATATGAAACCTCGTCAATGGATCATACAAATATGAAAGGAGGATAAAACGTACACAAACAAGCTAAGTTGATCCGTGACAAGGGCAGAACTGAGGCCGTAGTAGTAGTAGTAGTAGTAGTAGTGTATTTTTCGTCCAGCGACCTTTAGGCCGCTCAGGTCCCCGAGACGGGGCACAGGACGTGCTGAGCTAGACTATCCGGAACAATTGACTATGACTGGCACCCACAGCCAATTCCCCCAATGTCCATCCAGCATATCATCGGCTCGAAGGCGCTGCGTGTCGAAGCCCCCATTCCGTCAGCGGAAACATGAGGCAGTATGGTCAACCCTTGGTTTTCACCGGTCAGAATTCTCTCGCTCACTCAGCCAACGCTGCTGCCGCAGTCCCATGCTCCAGTAACCAAGCAAGGGAAATGGCCGAGGAGTGGCGGCAGGGAAAAACCCTCGGAAGGAATCAGAGGCTGTCGCGCAGCTTGCCTTCAGGGAGAAAAACCTCCGCAACCGGTCACCGTGATTGGAGAGTGAACCCTCCAATTGCCCAATAGCTCCTTGGTTCCGAAGGAAAGCTATGAGCCAAAGTGCAATTGTCAAGACCGGCTTCGCAGAGGAATATGAACTCTCCTAAGGTCTTCCTCTGTGCTGTTAGGGCCGCGATGGACCCCCGCAGCGAAAGCGCGGTCGCGTGGCCTGCAAATCGGGCCCCAGCTATCAAGCTGCTAACAGCCTCCAGGGGTGCAGAATTTTTACAGGGGAGAGTTGAGAACTGAGGCCGGCAGATGACATATCTCGGTGCCGGGTAGGCAACTTCTCCTGGCTCTCATCGCCTGCTTGCCTGCATTCGCACCGGTTCACCGTGCGATTAGGTAAGCTTCCAACACAGCCCAATCGGGCGTGGGCTCGGTGGCGGCTGAACGAGTTTTTCCTAGCGCCAAAAAAATTCAGGAAGGGTCTTGGAAGGTCAGGCCGGCCAACCCAAAGGGCAAAAAAAGTCAGGACCGGCGCGGCCACCTACGATTCCACCCTAAACATCCTCCTCCTCGCAACATCAACCCGTCCACCTCGACCCGCATTCCTTTCATCGTCGTTTCGAGGACAACCCATCAAAGAATAACCCGACAACGCATTTCCGACACTCATTTTTCTTTCCTTCTCACCCTATCGCACGGCAGCGACGCTCGACGACTCGTGAAACATGTCCAGCTACGGTGGTCGCGGCGGCGGTGGCTATGGTGGCGGAGGTTACGGTCGTGACCGAAGCGACCGCGGAGACCGCAACGGATATGGCGGCGGTGGCTACGGCGGAGGGTAAGTTCATGCAACACTTTCTGGGCGCTCTGGTGAAGTCTCGCACCATCCGGTCTGTGCTACACGAGGCACGCGCCGACGTGACGAAGACTACTAGATGACCCTCGTCGCGCCCATTTTCATCTCCATCGCGAGTTACTCTTTGCTAACAAACCTGTCAAACCGCAGCAACGGCTATGGCAATGCAAACGGTTACAGCAACGGCGGCGGCTACGGTGGTGGTGGCTATGGCGGTGGCGGCTATGCAGGCGGTGGCGGCGACCGGATGAGCGCTCTCGGCGCTGGACTGCAGAAGCAGACCTGGGGTGAGTATTTTCCATGCTACTGTACAATTACCTCGCTGACCATTCTCCAGATCTTTCCACCATGCCCAAGTTCGAAAAGTCCTTCTATAAGGAGAGCCCTGAAGTCACAGCCCGGTCGCCGGCCGAGGTTGATGCTTTCCGCCGCAAGCACCAGATGACGATCGCTGGCCGGGAGGTGCCCAAGCCCGTTGAGACTTTCGACGAAGCCGGCTTCCCCCGATATGTCATGGACGAAGTCAAAGCACAGGGCTTCCCCGCCCCTACCGCCATTCAGTCCCAGGGCTGGCCGATGGCTCTTTCCGGTCGCGATGTCGTCGGTATTGCGGAAACCGGCTCCGGAAAGACGCTGACGTACTGTCTCCCCGCCATTGTTCACATCAACGCCCAACCTCTTCTTGCACCTGGCGACGGCCCAATCGTTCTCGTCCTCGCCCCTACGCGTGAGCTTGCTGTTCAGATTCAGCAGGAAATCACCAAGTTCGGTCGCTCCTCGCGCATCCGCAACACGTGTGTGTACGGTGGAGTTCCAAAGGGACCCCAGATCCGCGACCTTTCCCGAGGTGTCGAGGTCTGCATCGCCACTCCTGGACGTCTCATCGACATGCTCGAGGCCGGCAAGACCAACCTGCGTCGTGTGACCTATCTTGTTCTCGACGAGGCTGATCGTATGCTGGACATGGGTTTCGAGCCTCAGATTCGCAAGATCATCGAGCAGATCCGACCTGACCGACAGACTCTCATGTGGTCTGCTACCTGGCCCAAAGAGGTCCGCGCCATGGCCTCTGACTTCCTGAATGACTTCATTCAGGTTAACATTGGCTCCATGGACCTGTCGGCCAACCACCGCATCACCCAGATCGTCGAGGTTGTCAGCGACATGGAGAAGCGAGACCGTATGATCAAGCATATGGAGAAAGTCATGGACAACAAGGAGAACAAGATCCTCATCTTTGTTGGCACGAAGCGCGTTGCCGACGAAATCACCCGCTTTTTGCGCCAAGACGGTTGGCCGGCGCTTTGTAAGTCTCCTGCATTTCATCCTCGAACGAATGCCAAACTGACTTTGAGCAGCCATCCACGGCGACAAGCAGCAGAACGAGCGCGACTGGGTACTGGATCAGTTCAAGACCGGAAAGAGCCCTATCATGGTTGCCACCGACGTGGCGTCGCGTGGTATTGGTGAGTAAAACTTCACCCCCTCCCTTCCTCGTGGCTTCACCCAGCAATTTCTTTGCTGCGCTTTACTCTCGTGTCTAGGGGCTCTCTTACCTGTGCGAATCTGCCTGACGTGCTCGTGTCCACTTGGTTCTCCGTCCTAGGAGTCTTGATCCGCTATGTAGCTGGCTCTCTCGCTACTCGCATTTCCACAAGTCGTACCCTATTTCCGTGGTACAATCGTGGAGGTTGGCATCTCTTGACCTGATCAAGCTTGTCTCCCAAGGCTCCCTGACCCGAGGACCTGTTGACCGCCTCTTCCAGGATGGATGGCATTTGTCGCACTTGGATTGCCCCAATCTGCTCAGGAGTGAAGCTAGCCGATGACCCATACAACTTGGCCGTCTTCGCCTCTTGCGTGACCACGCTGGATGTTGCATTGCAACCCCAATTTCGTCTGCTAACCTGAGTGTTTCAAGATGTTCGCAACATCACCCATGTGTTGAACTACGACTACCCCAACAACTCGGAGGACTATATCCACCGAATTGGCCGCACGGGTCGTGCTGGCGCGAAGGGCACTGCTATTACCTTCTTCACAACTGACAGTATGTCTACCACCCCCCGTCCTTGCCCCGAACGGCACTTTGGCTAACGTAGTGAATTCAGACCAGAAGCAAGCCCGTGATCTGGTCAATGTGCTTCAGGAAGCTAAGCAGCAGATCGATCCCCGCCTGGCGGAGATGGCCCGTTTCGGCGGTGGCGGTGGTGGCCGCGGTTGGGGTTATGGCCGTGGACGCGGCGGTGGTAGAGGTAAGACAATCAGTGGACATGTGTTTCTGAAACAATTGAAGCTAACTATTATTCTCAGCCAACGCCAACAGCCAGCCCCTCGGTGGCCGTCGCTGGTGAATGTAGTCACTCTACTCAAGCCTTGACATCGGCGCTGAGCCCGAGACGGGCGCTCTCGAGCGGGTCGCAAGACGACACATACGGCACTTTAACGGCGTTTGATAGAGGACAGGGACGGTTGATTTCAACTAGACAGGGACGCACGGAAATCCGCGACCCATGCTCATTGTGTTCCATTTTTGCACCCGGAGGTTTCGGCCATCTGCCCAGGCTGTTGCTCGACGCATCCAGGACCGGACCTCGCCATTTCCCCTTTGCGTTTTTGCCCTGCCCGTGGAGGTTAATATTTTCTTGAGTCGAGGAACCACACCTTCTTGAGGTGCCACAACAAGGTTGTGGTTGCATGTTGATAGACGAGATTGATGACTGAGAGGACCCGCTGAGCCGCGATATGACTGTCTGCCGATCTTGACAGCCGTCGGAGATGTCTCTTCGGTTCTGTAGGCTAGCCTCTTGCGAGTCGAGAGCAGGCCGCATGCAGTCATGACGCCTCGGGGTTCAGAGCCAAGGACCTTTTTCGGGCTTATAGAAGCACTTGTAGTCTATCAAGAAAAGCACATGAATTTGATTGATACGAGTGATGATCTGTTTGCCCTTGCCGTGATGTTCATGTTCACATGTGACCTACGTACATGCATTGACGACGACCACAGACGCAATCATAGCGATTCATCCGTGAGCCAGGGGTCGTCGGGCTCTCGGTCGTGTGACGGAGGCCATGTCCGAAGCGGGAGCATAATGTCCGGGATTGAATATGGGACTCGGTTGTAGCGGTGGGAATATAGGAGCACAGCCCGACATATCACCTGTTGCCAACACAGCCAGGGGGGGAGGAGGTACGAGTACCTGGGGACGCCGGGGCGGGGTCCCGTTTGCTCGCCAACGGGGCAGGGGTCAAACGGGTAAATACAACAACAGCTCTTCAGGCACGGGCGAAAGTGGCATTGATGGAAAAGATTCCATGGTATCAGGCCGGGGAGGGGGCGGGTTTGTTTGACGACGGCTGTAGTACTGTGAAGCACATGACACACGTGCATGCAGACAGACGGACCTGGCAGACTTGGCGGACCTCGCAGGCATGATAACCATCGCAGGGTTCCTTTGGGCGGTGGGAGCTTCACGTGGAGGCGGAGTTTGCGGCGGTGGTCCGGCGAGGAGGAGCAGGCAGGGGGGGGGGCGGCAGGCAGGATGAGGATGGGGATGAGGGCAATGAGGATGACGGCGAGGAGAGGAGGGCCTTGGTGTAGCACCGGCGGTGAGGGGCGACGACACGACCACCACCGTGATCATCATCTTCACCACCATTGCTATATCACTGCCACCACCGCGACTTCCGCGCTGACATGCTTGCACACACTGACACACACACACACACACACACATAGTGGATAATCCATCAATACAGGACTCTGTAGTTGCCAATCCATCCATACATATACTACTCCGTACGGACCACCCATCATCACTCACAGGCCAGGGTCGCCCCCCAGCCCAGGCCAGGCCAGGCCAGCCCATCCCACCGTCGAGGAGGACGACACGGCGAATTGAGACAACACGAGTGGAGAGGCACGGCGGAACGCGGCGCGTCTGCCCGCGTGCACTCGCTCGTTCGCGGGTCCCCCGACTGGGCGGGTGGCCCAAGGCCAGGGTGCTGGCTGGCAGGTGGGCAGTTTAAAACTGGGCGCACTGCCAGAGCAGCGCATGGGCAGCGTGGTGGGTGCGGCGGAGAGCGTTGCATGGACATGGATGGACATGGATGGACATGGATGGATATGGATGGATATGGATGGATATGGGGAGGGTCTCGCAGAGACTGCACAGCGCGTGCGCGCGTCCGCCGCGCTGTGCTCGCGACTTGACATGTTACAGAATACGGGAACCCGAAGGGATAGATGATGGATGCGTGGACGGACAGGCGACTCGATGGATGCCATCCCCAAGCGAACCCTTGGCACCGTCCGAGGGAACCAGATTACTGTGAGTTCTAGTTTACAGTACAGGAACTGGGTGACGGGCGGTGCCTAATTCGCACTCTTGCAGTCGCCGCCTCGTTCTTGGTTCTCGCTCTCGTCGTCTCTCGTCTCTCGTCTCTCTCGTCCTCCTCGACTTTGCCCTCTCGCCCCCCACCCAAAAAAAGTTCGCCCGTGTAATTGCCCGGAAGATGCGGAGAGTGTGCTGCTGCCACTGTCGGTGCTGCTGCTGCCGCTGAACGCGAGAGATGCTCAGACGTCGAATCTCGTCCCCTGCTCGGCTGCCGGGGGTGGAGAAGAGGGGGGGGGGGGGGCACACGAACGTCGCCGCGCCCAAGCAGAGGCAGGCATGTGCGCAGGCATGCGTCCGGGGGCCCCTCGGCTGAACAATAACCCCCGCGCGCACGCAACGTCTCACCTCCCCTCTTCCTCCCCCCTGGATGTTCCTCCAGCCAGCCCCAGCGACTCCGCGCCTCCAGCCCCAGTGAGGCAAGCATGGTATGGTGGGCAGGGCACACTGCGGACGGGTGTCTGGCGGGCACCTGGCGCGGAAGTGGGAGTGGGAGAGGCGACGCGAGACAAGATGGAACACACACACACACACACACGCACACGCACGCGCACTTGCAAGAGTTGCGGCGGGACGCGCCCGTCAGGCCCAGGCAAGCAAGCAAGCCCAGCCCAGCCCAGCCCAGCCACAAGGGGACGGGGGTCCGGCACGTGTCGCAATCTCACATGGCCAGCTCTGCATGTGCGTACATATGTATGTACATATGTACGTTCGTCGTCCGTAGTGCAGAGTGTGATGCATGCGCTGGACACGGCAGAGCTGGACAGAGGTGGCTTTCGAGGCTCAGGACGACGCACGAGCCAACATTTCGTCGCCTCCTCGGCCGGGGATAGTCTTCCTTTCTTTTGCTGTCGATGACGGCACCTCCATCTGCCAACCCTCAGTGGCCCTCTGCTTGGGGTGCTCGGGGCCAGGGGCCCAGCGAGCAACGGCCGGTCGAGAGTGGGTATCGCGCGTGCGCGCGTGCGCTGCCTAAGGACTCAGACTCCGCAGGGAGATCACCACCGAGCACCGAGCACCCTGCTCGCATCAATGCCCGTGAGCAGGAGCTCTCATGGCAAGGTACGACGAGGTACGGGGCGCTCGTACTCGTCGTCCGTACGGACTGCGCGCCCCGGGGATGGTCTGGGGGCCCTGGTTCAAGTCGGCGACTCCCGGTCGACGACGCCAAAGAGCGCGGATCGCCAACGATGTGTTGCGCGCTTGCAGGTGCCGGGGCTGGGTTCAGGGGAACAGGACCGCCCGCCCACCTTGACGTGGCCACGGACAAGGTGGTTTGCGCCAGATGCCATCGTCGAGCATCAATGAAGGAAGGGTTCATAGGGGCGATGGCCATGGATTAGTCCTAGCGGGACGTTGAGACTGGCCTCTCTTGTTGACGCCTTGCACCTCGCTTCGTTCTCCACCCCCCTGTTTCGCTTTCGTTTCTTTTGGTTTTTGGCGTAAATCTGGCGTGGACATCTCGACACAATTCTTTGCTCTGGAGTCGTGCTCATGAAACCAATCTCGCATCCCGGCACATTATCCGTGACGGCGGAGGGTCGTAGCGACCAGGCAGTTAACCCAACCCATCCTCGATCCATGATGACCAGAGCTTAACTCCGTGCTCCCTGCCTGCCAGTGGCGACGAGAACCTCGATGACGGATCTTGATGGCCGTGGGAGCCCCAAGTGTTTGGCGTCTGCCGCAAACTCAGTGGGGACGGAGGGGGTGGCACTTTGAACAGCCAAAGTGGCTGGGGCCGGCAGGCCACCCATCCATCACGGACAGGCGCCACCCCCCCCCCCCCCCCCCCCCTTCTCCTGGCCCAGGACCGAGGCGATCGCGCCTATCAGAGCCAGCCAGCCTCGCCCAAGACACCCACACAGTACACGCAGTGCCAAGTCACTGGTGGCTCGCGAGTCGGTCCTCCCGAGATTAGTGAACAGGGCGAGCCCCCCAGGCGCTGTACCCACCCCCGAAAACCATCGGTTAGCAAAATGTTCCGCATGGCCTGCTATGGCATGGATGGATAGCCTCGCCAACGTCCGTCCATGGCGGACGGATGCATCCAAAAAGTATCGACGCGGCCGACTGCGACGTGCTGACGTCGGTTGCGTGAAGGGGTAAAGCGAGCGAGATGAAGAGAGACGAATGAAGAGAGGACCGCGGCAATCGCGCCTCGAGATTTCGTCACCGCTCCGAATCGCGGCGTCGCGCGACCCGGCGGGCAGGGCAGGCTGGCAGGCAGGCAGGCAGAGAGACAGGCGGCACAACAGAAGCTGCATGCCTCGGGGGGTGTGGCATCGCAGGGGCGTGTGCGTCCGGCCTGCCGGTGTCCAAAGCACGCATTCAAAGACTGCCCCTTTGCGCTCTTGCCGGATCCTATGCGACGGCCGCGGCAAATGACCTGGTTCCCTCAGGTGAGAGGCTTGAACCCGACACGGGCCCCGACAAATGAGCGAGCTCGTCCAAGACGACGACGGTCATGTTGTCGACCTTCTCGTCTTTGTCCTGCCCCGTCGTTCATGTCGGAGCCGGCGCCGCCTCCTCCCCCATCATTAGGCAAAGGGGCTACCGCCGGCCACCAAGCTGCGCGCCGCGTCTAGGGCCGTCCCTGATGCCATCTGGCCGCTGCTACTGGGCCGCCAAAGCCCATCAGCTCGACTAGCCAGCCGGAGCCGAGGGCGCCGTCGTTCGGGAGCAGACACGCCGACCGCGGCGCCGGTCCCTGTATCCTGGACGCCACCACTTTGACCACCACGTTTCCGACGCCGCTCCACCGGCGCTTGGTCGGGAGCCAAGGTTGGCTGCTGGGCTTTAGATCGCTGCCTCGGCCGCTAATCAAGTACTCCGCAGCGAGAACGGTTAACACCCATACTGATACTCCGAGAAGACACTCAACAATGTCCGTCGACTGGCCACAGAGAATCAAACAGGATGCTACAGAATCGTACGGGTACGCGTGCCGTCGTCGGGTGCACTGTCGCTTCCGCACTTGCTAGACTGGGTCAGGCTGAATGGGACAACTGGATATGCGTTGTCATCGCAGGGGGCCCAGTCGAGCGACCGTCCCCGACAGGGGGCCGCTGGCTGCGCGGTTGCGGGCTGTGGACATCCCCTCGAGGCCCAGCGAGACAGGTGCAGGCTTAGACGAGGGCGTGCTGACCAGTCGGACTTGTCAATTCGTCGCCATTAAGTCGAAACGCGGCGTGAATAGAAGTCCGAGTTCCAATTGAAATTCATTGCAACAATGCCCTCGAGCGACGTCTTGGATGGCCCTGAATGGGACTTGTTGTCGATCCGCGTTGGCGCGAGGCGCCTCATGCAAGATCTTAGTGAGCGACGCCGCCGGAAACCAAGCTTGCCGCAGCGAGGCGCCTGTGCTGCGGCATCAAATCTGCAGCCGTGACCTTGAGGCGACTTTCGAGAGCTGTTCTGGCAAGATCCTACAGGATTTATGTCCACCGGCGATCAGAGTGCCCCTGATATCAGGGGTGTGCGCCGTCCTTCACACGGCAGTCAGTCGCCAGCTTGCCATGGGGAGAGGTGCATGATGCTGGGACCACCAGCCGGATTTGTCTTGTGGCGACATGCGGTCAGCAACGCCTCTCGAAGCGAAGTCAAGTCTGAGATGTCACGGGACGCGTCAATGTTCATGACGACATGGATGAGAGCTGCCCCCTGCAGTGACCCCTTCACCCTCCCGCCCTCACTCACCACTGCATCGTCATCCCACTGGGTCCGATCTTGACGACTGCTCATAGCCTTGTATCACGATGTGACTGAAGAATTCTGGGTCCGTTGGTGGTGCCGAACCCTGGCATTGGCGGATAATCCGAGAGATGACACCCGGCCATGCTCATATTACACAACTGCAGGCTCCGTGGGGTGGCCTGGGCAGGACGACGTGTGCGGATCTCGCAATGCCATCTACAAGGCTGCGAGAGCCGCAGCAAGCTCCAGCAAGCGCCAGGACTCCAGCTTGGAAACGCCCAAGAGCACAGTGGCACATTGGCCATGGCGCAGGACTGGCCTTGCTGGCGTTGTCGAGCTAGACAAGCCTGGCCTGCGGTCATCACGAACGCCGTCCGCAGATCCACTAACGCAGACACAAGTAGTGCGCATACGCATTTAGGTGCATGCCGTCCCCCCCCCCCCCCCCCCCCCAAAAAGATCTGCCAAGTGGGGGAGGCGGTCACTGGCGCTGCCCAGAGGCGGCGACGTTTCGATCCCAGCAGCTGCGGCCAGCCAGCGCTTGATCTGTTGGGACATCTGTCTGGTCTTGGTCGTGGTTCCGTCAGACGGACCGTCCACCAGAGTATTCCGACTTGAAGGAGCCGTAAAATCAAACCACTCGAGCTGCTGATGGTCGACACACGTGTTCCGGATGCTAGGGGTTTCCAACAACTCTCGGTACGAGGATTCTGAGTTTCCCAGGCTGATGTCGACTGCCCCCTGACATGTCCATCAAAAGGTTCGCCGGACCAATCGATTTCAGTTGAATCCGAAACTCAATCGCTTGACAGCTGGAGACAGACGATATTCGTCCCGTTTGTGGATCCTCGCCACGTCACTTGGCACACCTGTGATTAAGGTCCGGCACGGATATCGACTGGTCGTCTGTTGTCAACGGTCCACTATCACGACCAGTGAATTCCCTTTTCTCCGACTTACCTTAACCATCAAGCGGGCCCGTGTAAATCGACGCAGCGCGCACGGCGCCCTGAATTCGCAATTTGCATACTACCTGACGGCGAGCGTGAGCAAACCACGGGCAAGCCGCACCTGACAATGGCCTTCAACGGGTCGAGAAACGCCCGTCGAGGACCTCGCGTTTGAAGTCACAAACACGTGGATAGTCCAACATGGAGTCGGCCTAGGCTTGGACGCGACTGTGGTACGTAGTGAGATGAGACCAGCTGCCTGTTCGCATCCTGTGGCTCCCGAAGTTGTGTGGGGTCGCCACCTGCGGCCGGGCGATTCTTGGCCAGGCTAAGCTCACCCCCCTGCCCCCGCTGAGCACGGTGATTGCAACACCCCCCATTCCGATCGCTGGATCTCGTCCGTTCACAGGCATGCGTCGAGTGCGACTTGAGGCTCTTGGCGATAGGACTTTGCTGTGAAAGCCACCCGACTCTTGCTTTTGAGGGTTTCAGCAGGTGTCCGTCGAGTGTCCGATGTGGCAATGCCCCGCAACCAGGCTTGCCAGGACGGCCTCCGCCCTCCGTCGGCAGGCGTCTGGAGCCGATACCTGGTTGAGATGCAATGGTTCGCCCGTGCATCACACTGTATCTCTGACGCAAAATTAGATCTCGAGAATGCGGTCGGTGCTATTGGCTTCGGACATGGCATATTCGCCAACCGGCTTGATGGGCAATGAAAGCCTGCTCGTTTACCACCAGCGCATCTTGGGCTCGTCGCCCCCTCCCGGGCGAACGCTTTAATTGCCGCCGAATGTCCTGGCCGAGTGTCACGGACAAGATCGGGCGCGGTTGTCAATCCAACGGGCGGCGACTGCTCGGCAACGCCGTTACACTTATCCTGGGCAGCTGTTCAGAGTGCGTGGTGCGACATGCGCCTTCGCTCGGGAAATGTTGGCAGCCTGGCGAATCTGCTTTGTGGTAGCCTGGCAGGAGCACGCCATTTAATAGCTGTTTGTTGATTACGCAGGCCTTGAAAGGTCGCCCAATACGGATGTGACGACAAACTGATGCCGAGCAAGAGTTGTTGACCGATGCTGTTTGAGACAGAGTTAGCACCGCCAGATGTACTTTCGTAGTTCGCAGGGCGTTTGTCCGCTGGATACGACACGGGATGCGGCTACGAGCACATGCGCCGTGCGCGTCTGGTCAACATGTGCGGGGGCCGATTGCTGGCTACGGTCCCGTGGTCTGATGCTCGGATCTGCGGCTGTGTCGAGACACATGCCTATGACGGACCCGACCAAACCGATGTTGCACAGCGGCGGCACTGGCCACTGCTGCAGTTGGCCTGTTGCTAGTGTGGGCACGGCGCAGGAAAGGGCTCACCACGTGAGGCAGTTGTGCCGTGGTCCTGATCCTGGCTGTTCTAAGATTCCACGTTGCACAAAAGCCTTCGCCGACACGTGGGATCATTTGCCGCTGCGGGTGAGCGGAATCGCAGGCGCGCTGGTGTCCATTTGGTGTTACAAGAAGGAGCGGGCCACGCTCCCTCAGATCACACCCCGTGGCACGGCGTGTGACACGAATGTTGGTCGGCTGGGCAAGGGACGATGCGGTGAGCAAGCAGCTTGGCCGGCCAGAACGGCACAAACATGCGGAATGGGACGGACGGACAGACAGAGCGCACCGCCAGAGTCGAGCGAGCAGCCAATGCCCAATGCCGACCGCCCAACGCTTTCTTCTGGCCGCCGCCGCCGCGTCGTCGTCGTCGTCGTTTGGTCATGTAGTCTGTATGTACTCATGAACGCAACGCGGGAAGCTCCACGCGGCCAACCCGTTGGCTTGGTCGCGGGCGCTGGCGAGGAGCCGGGCCCATCTGACGTCTGAAGCCGACCCTGGCTATCCTCAATCGAGACAGGATCCAATACACTGGAATTCGAGGGAGAAGGCGGGCCAGCGGGCGCGTGGACGGGGGCCAGGACGAACAGGACTGAGTCCCTGTGGGTGCCCCGAAGTGTCGGCTCCGAGTCGAGATGGGTGTGGCACAGGGGTCGGTCGGTGGCGGATGCAGTCATTCTGACCGGGAGCCTGAGGGCAGCTTTCCATGGATCTGAGGCGCTGGGACAGGCCGTCGATGCAGAAATGCGTGGCTGCAACTCGTGCCTGCTCGCGTGTCGCATGCCCCCGCCCGGTGCATCGGGAGGGTGGCAGCTGCGCCCAACCCGCCAGACGGGCTCCTTCCCTTACGGTCAACCATCCCGGCTTCTCCTGCCCCGAAACTCCGTAGCTCCTCGACATTTGAGCATTTGATCAAAATGATTGCCCCCGCTCGCGCCGCCACAGATCTCGCACTGCACCGCGGAGCAGTCCGTACCTATGATACGGATGTACAGAGTTAGGTGGTCACCTGCCGACAAAGTGCCCATGCGTCGTGCGCACCCTCACCCTCCCTCTTTTGTGCTTGGATACAAAAGGTAACTGTCTCTTTGTTCTCGTTCGGTGGCCACGGGACGGCGCAGCACTCGCCAGGTCCTGATAAAAAAAAGCGAGCACGGCTTCAGCCAACTAAGGTAGATGGCATGCCGGCCAGAGCGATTGGGATGTGTGCCCGGTGGGATGAGACACTGCTGACCGTCGACCCTTTGTTGAGATCTGTGGGCCGGTGCAGCTGGGTGCAGACTGAGAGAGATACAGAGACAGAGGAGCAGCGGGTCGGCAGCCATTCAACCGTTCACCAGACCCGACGGCAGTGGTCCGGAGTCTTTCCCGCAAAGTTTGGAGCCTCGCACCCATTTTCCGAACGAGAGCGCTCCAGTGCACGACGAGTGGTCGACATACGAAGTACGACGGATACACCTGCTCGAGTTCCGGATCCCCGGGAGTTCAAGTAAAGTTTACAGTACACGGTACGTCTGAACGTTCGCTGAGACCCATGGAGACTGGGCGGACAGGGACAGGGCCGACTCTTTGATGCTGGCGCCCCGTTCCCTCAGACCGGGCCCCGGGGATTGATGGCACATAATTATGACTGACGGGTGGTTCCTACGCTAGCCGCGGGACCGAACCCTGCGCTACCAAGAAGTTGGTTGCGCCTCCAGCCCTGCAAGCCTGGCGCTGCGCGTGGTGAGAAGGTCGTGGCGATCGAGTTGGAGCAAAGGTAGTTTGGAGCTGGAAGCGCAAGGCCGGGTGCGCGCGAGGCTGTGGGGTCTTCGTTGTTGCCGGCCTGGGTGGGCGCGCTGGCGCAAGCAGGTGTTCAGCATGGGGACGCTGTGATGCATCCATCGGCAACACACACGGACTACTGGCAACAACATCGAGTGTCGTAGCAGAGTCTCGCTACCTCTGCCTCGCGAGCAGGTCAGCCGTGCGGGTTGAAAAAACGGCCTGGTCGGGAACCAGGCTCCTGCACAGCTCAAACGCGGGTCAGTTGGCCGATCGATAGTTATTGGACGGGTGAGAAGGGAACGTGCGGCCGTCGACCCGCCACGGATCGACGATGGTCCTGCCGACGACGACAGCTGCATCCGCGAGACCTCAGAGCCCGCGCCGCTGGTTGGCGTGCCACGCTTGGTTGCGGGCCGTCTGGCCGATGCGAATACAGACGCCTTGCGTGCGACGACGGCCATATATGAAGCCATCACCAACAAGGCGGCATCTCGCAATTGGCAAACCGGACCAAACCACAGCTAGGGCTGCTAGCGGCCCGGATCCAACGCTTGTGCAACCGAACGCGGAGAATATCTCGACCACAGACGGTCGGCCGCTCAGGGCGCCCAAACAGCAGCGCTGGCCCCTGAGACTAGCGCGACGCTGAGAACCAGCTGGCCGGGTTCCACGCTGCTTGAGGTGTGTCGCACTGGCGAAACGGCAGCGATCTGTCGCATCGCATCGCCTGTTGCTTGGCCGAGCCACTGCCCCATCGTTGGTTAACCTGGTGGGCTGTCTCTCTCTCGACAACTGCCCGGTCTTGCCTGGGGGCAACGGGTCAGCCAAGGAGCTGAACGGCGACGATGGAGACGCATCGGGCGACGACGAGATGCCGGCCGCCTGCCTCGACCCGCCCCTCTGGCTGGACGTGTACGAGACGTCCCCTCCCCCCATCCCAAGGCCGACGGGCCAGTCGCAAGTGCTCGGAAGGGCATCTGCTCCGTCGTGACACTTCCATTTCCAAGCATCCGGAAGGCGCACAACGACACGCCCCAACCCCTCCGTCTCCCACGAACCAGGCCCTGGGGCCCTGGAACGAGTGAGATGGGTGCATTGGCCTGCCATGGGGCCTTGGAAAGGTGTGCAGCCCATGGTGGACCCGGCCATCGGGGGCTCTGATTGGGAGCGACGGGTCCAACAGACAGAAGGAAAAAAATCGAAATCAGAAAAAGGCCGCAGATCTCACGCGTCTGGAGGGTTGCAAGGGGGGAGGATGGGGGTGGACGTGCTTCGCGCACTGTGCATGCGAGCAAGTCTCGCTATGTGCATTCCAGAGCCCTGGGAAGGCGGAAAGACCGGGCAGGCATCGTTGAGGCGCAACGCAGCGCAACGCAACGCAACCCATCGCAAGCATCCACCTTGTCGAGCGGCCGACCGTCCTCTTGGCCGTCGGTGCGAGAACGGCAAGCTACCCCTGGCCGCTCGCGGGGCAGTCGGGTCCGGGCCAAGGATCCTGTGTCATCGGCGTGGAACCCGTGTTCGTCGATGTGCTGGTTCACTGTTGAATGCTCGTGGTCGCCCCCCCGAACATGCTGCGAGAGCCGACCAGTCGTGGCACAGACGAGGCTCTCCATGAAGGGGGGGGGGGGGTTCATCGGGGGGCTCCCCATATCGCAAGGAGAAGGAGCATCGCCAGCTGCGCCGGTGCGTTCACGATGGCCCGGATCAAACTGACGGTCGGTCGGCCTGAGGGATTCGGGCTCGAGATGACTCCGGGCGGTGTGGCGGGTCCGGATCGCTTGTCCAGAGGGTTCGGTGGCCTCCGAACAGGGGGATGGAACAGGATGGGGATGGGGATTGGGATTGGGATGGCATGGGCCACGGATATGGGGAATCGATGGGTACTTTGGTGCACGCAATCGCCACCCACTCCCGGTCATCCGCAACTCATCCGCAACTTGCAAGGGAAAAGGAAGGAAGGCGGAGAGGGGCACACGCCTCCTGCCGCCACACTTTGCCGGGACCTGCTGAACCCGGGTGGTCAGGCAGGCGAGGGACAGAAAGCAACTGCAATACCGCACTGTACAGTACAGTATCACGCCTGTTGATGAAGCGCTTCTGTGGAAGTCGACGACAACGGGCGGGCGCGTTTACGCAGAGGGCACGCAGTGGCCAGGGCGACTTTCAGACCGTCGTGGTGGTGGTGGTGGTGGTGGTGGTGGCGGCGAAAGAGGCGCCGGCGGCGACGGCGACGGTGGTGGTGCACATCCCGTCATGAATGCGGGTGTGGGTGGTGTGGTGCAGCGAAACTCGCGCGTGCAGCTTGCCTGCACGCACCCACTGGCCGGTTGGCGAAGGGGAGCAGCACGAGTGGAGGGATCCATGGATGGGGGACAGACTGGCACGCAGGGCCGGCAGGGCAGCACAGTGGAGGGCAGGACTCGCATGGCAGGGTTCCAGGGGCCCGCCGCGCGCTGGCCTGCCTGCCTGCCCACTCTGGCCATCCAAATTTCACCCAGCTGCACCTCAAGGAATCAGCATCGGCTTTCAGGTTCCAGCATGGTGTGCGTGCTTGCGCTGGTCGCTTTGACTCCTCTTTTCCTGTCGTCCCCACCTCTGTGTCTGCGCACCTCAGAGGACCGCACAGCACCGCGCAGCACCTTGCCATCATGGTTGCTTGCTTGCCAGCCTTGCACCTCCTGTCATTCATTCAATCATTGACACGCACTCGGGCTCGACGCACACGCAGACATACGTACTCGTACCTACATAAGGTACAGTGCTGCGTGGACTCCTACTGCTACTCCCACGTCATCTCGCACTCCCACACACTCCCATGTCCGTCCCCATCGCCACTCCCACTCCCACTCCAACGAACAGCGCCAGCCATCCAAGCCGGCCAGCCAGCCAGCCAGGCAGGTCGCAACAGCCTCCTGAAAGCTTGCTGCCATCTCACCCACGTCGTCGGTGACGCCGTGGACGGCTTGTACCTCGCCCCGACTCGTGAGCCAGCTCGCCAGCGCCCGCCTCAGGGGGCTTCGTGTCGCTGTCGACTCTGGTTCTCGCCCAACCCGTCCATTCATACACCCATTTACGCCCACATATCCAGTAACGCTGCGTCATTGTTGCGCCTCGCCGCGAGTCAGCCGAGGGAGTCGACAGCAGTCTTCGCGCGTGGCAGCCTTGGAGGCAAAGCGACAACAATAACACCAACAAACGACAACAAAAAAGGAAAGAGACGCGAGCCCTGTCCCGTTCACTTCCTCACCTGTGCCCTTTACCCCGTCGTAGGCAGAACGCTCGCGAGGAGAGTAGCACGACGTTGGGAAATGCCGGCTTCGGGGAATTAGCACGCGCACGCGCCTCTTGCTGGTGACGAGGAAAACACTCTTGAACTTCGACTCTGTCTGCAGTGCTCCGTAGAAAGTACCCAGCGTTCACGGTACGACGGAAATAACCCGATTTCACGCCCCCTTCTTCCCAAATTCTCGCCCGCGAAACCCCTCCCTTCGGTGGGCAGCGCCTGCCCACCCGCCTGTCTGCCCGGTTGCTTGCTGGTTCCTTGGCTGCTTGCCTGCCTACTGGGGAGCTTGACCTTTGGCCTCGAGGCGCAGAGAGCGACAGTGAAGCATCGTACCCAGGGTACCGCAACGTAGTCCGCACCCGCAGCCCTTGTACTCGTACCTCTCGCTGGGTCTGGCTGCCACGCACTGACGACCTGTGGCGGTCCACGAGCTGCTCACCTCGTCGTCTGATCCGTACCCCCAAGCAACAAGCCAAGGCACCTGCCGAGCCCGCCACGCTCGCTTCCCCTTTGAGGCCGGCCGACAACATCGACGGCGACAACTACGGTGGCAGTCGCGACCGACATGGTTCCAATCTACGAGCGGCAGCAGCAGCAGCAGCAGCAGCAGCAAAATCAACAAACAACAAAAGCAGCAACAGCTTCAGATCGCTGCTGCACTGTAGTCCTAACCCTGCCCTGTCCTGCCTTGCCGTGCTGCTTGCCCTGTTTGCTTGTCTCGGGTCCCCATCCCCCCTGGGGCCTCCCCCTAAAGGTGCTCGTGCTGTTGCTGAGCTGTGCCCTCTGCCAAGGCCCAAGGCCCGTCCCCATCCCCAAGCCCATTCCCATCCAGACAGCGAGAGGTCCGGTAGGCAGGTACGTACCTCCGCCACACGGCCAGCGTCGATAAGCGCAAAATCCCACCAGTCCGGGTTGGCGTGGGCGCCATTTCTCCCATCAATCCATCCCCCCACGTCTTCCAAGTACGAGTACTACGAGCGTCGATATCGCTGCGAGCACGGAACCGTGGTCCCAGACTCCCATCCTAGCCCAGCCCGGCGGCCCTCCCTGTCTGATCACGGCTCGAGGTCCCACTCTCGCGCTCGCGCTGCACCCGCGCACACGCACGCTCACGTTCACTCGCACTCTCACGCACTCTCTTGCTCGCTCGCTGTGGAGCGGCGGTTCCGTTTCCTGGCCCTGGAACCCGTGCTCGCCTCTCCTGCGCCCGCGACTGCTGCCTCTACTTCTGGCTCTCTCCGCCTCGACTGGTCCGTACCTTACTTGCTCGACTCCCTCCCTGCCTCTGCCTCCAGGTCCGTCTGTTTCTGTCCACGCTTGCGCCTGCGCCCACACCCACGCCCGCGCCCGTTGAGGTGGTCGTCGTCAACACCTTCCTGGGCACCCACCCTGAGTCGTTCGGTCGCCTTTCGCCGACACGCCCTGCGCCGCGCCGCGCTGCACTGCAAGCACAGCACTGCGCTGCACAGCTAGCCGCCCGCTCTCCTTCGTCTCGTCCATTGCCCTATCATCCGTTCTCCCAGCGGCAACCCAGCGCCACCACGGAGCAGGGCAAGAGTTTTCGGCCCGGGTACCCCACGAGCGCCCGCCTTGCCCACCTTAACCTCGTCTTGGTTTCTGCCCGCGGCATCGCCGTGCGCTTCCTTCGTCACGTCGACCCTCACCCTGTCTTGTCTGTCCTGGTTGTCGCCACTACCCTCCTCTCCTCGGCACCTGACGGACGAGCCAAGCAAGGCCACAGCGACAGCGCCCGCCCGCCGGACCAAACAGAGCCGCCCAAGTCAGTCACCCTCACGGCCTCAGACTTCGCACCAGCGCTCGCGTGCTGTCTGTTGCTTGGGACGCAACGGTCCGCCACAGCATAGTTGCCATAGTGTTTGCGCCAGCGGAGAGAGAGACACGCTGCTCCTCCCACTCTCCGCGCTCGCCTGCCCGCCCGCGCGCGCTTCTTCAGCCTCTCGCCCATTTCTCCAGACACGCCCCCCTTTTGGCTTCCATCTCCGAGTCAGGCGCTAGACTCAGTTCAACCTGGGTCCTCGGCAGACCCCATTCTTTACCACACTATATTAGTGTGGTACTCCCCAATCTGTACGAGGGCCATTTTAGCCTCTCGACCTCCTTCCACTGATCGCGGGTACGGACGGACGAGCGCAAGCATCCTTGGCCCTCCCCCCAGAAGAGATCCGCGCCAGGCCCTTCGGTCTAGTTCCTGGTGTCTTCACCCTCATTGAAAACATAATCCGCCATCGCGCACAAAAAAAAACGACGAGCGCCACTTTGCTTCCTCCCAGAACCAGGACGGGAGCCCGGCGTTCATTATACATACAACATCTTCACCCCAGTCCCACCTCCGAGGCCTCCCCCCGTCGCGACCGACTCGCACTCATTTTTCGCTACCCCCCGGAAGAACCAAGAAAGCCCATCGGACGCCAACCCTCTGGTTCTCTGCTAGCCTGACCAGGAGTGGCACTGAAAACCTAAAAGGTCCCCGGCCCTGCGTCCGTCTTAAAGCAAGCTCTGTGGAGCCTTTCCCACGTTCCTGGCGCCAACGCGGAACTACCTAACCTCCCTTTGCCATCATCTCTCGGCTGGCTGCGCGACATCACTTCTCATTTTCAACCACCAATTCCTCAACCAGTATTCCCAGGCGACACTCCGACGCGCATCTTCGACTGCCTCAGCTCTATGGACCGCGGTGCACCCGAATACTCGCAGTCAGGTTTGCCCTCGCCCTATCCCAGCAATTTCGGCGACGCCAATTCTGAAGGTTCGTCGGCAGATCACGCGTCTGCTGCTCACTATCCTGGGAAGCAAGAAGTCAATTATCCTACTTCGGCCACTCCTACGTCGGAATACGGCGTGTACCCTCCGTCGGCGCGTTCAGGATCCTTCCCGGACCATCTCCAGCGTTCCTACCACCAAGCTAGCACTACCACCAGTGGCGGCGGTATGGCGCAGCAACAGAACAGTCCGTCAATGCCCCAGCAGCAGGATGGGCGTAACCATCAAGCCCATCCGGTCAATTCTGACAGCGATGTACCTATAGATCCGTCCATCGCGGCGCCTAGTCCAACGTATCCTTACGGGCAGCATTCGCCATATGCGCCGAACCCTGACATGACACATGGCTACTCTCATCCCAACAGTGGCATGTATGCTCAACCGCGTCCGGACTGGACGGGCTACGGGCAACATGGAGGCCCTCCCCTGACACCAGGTCACCCTGTCTATGCCCAACAGCCTGCATCGGCACCGCCTCAGCAGAGGCCGAATCAGGTAAGCGACCAGCGTTACTCGCCTGGGAACCGAGAGATGAGCTCCAACGCGGCTGCCGTTTCGTCGTTGGACCAGAACGCCACTCGTTGGCGTCCACTGGATCTTGCGAGGCGACTCGCGCCCGTTGGAATCTCTTACCCCAGGCGACCGGTCGAGCGAGACTGAGCTGACTCTCGCTACAGGTGTACTCGTTCGTTCCTATTCCAGGCGCTCAGCAACATAAGCGGCCTCGCAGACGATATGAGGAGATTGAGCGCATGTACAAGTGCGGCTGGAACGGCTGCGAAAAGGCCTACGGAACGCTTAACCATTTAAACGCTCATGTCACGATGCAGTCGCATGGTCCCAAACGAACTCCTGAAGGTACTTGACCCCATTGTTTTCGCATCTGAAACCGTGTCCCTGGGTGTGGTAGGCGCACTGTACCTCGACTTTGAGGCTTTGATTTTGAGAGTGGCACCTGTACCGCGGGCGCCGGGCGGATGTCGAAAGCTGCGTTTGCCGCACCGCCGGCACTGCCTTCATGCTCTCTCGTTTTAGTATTTTGCTCCTACCGCACCCCATGCGTTCATCGATATTGCAGGCGGGTGTTTGCTGACCACACTTTTGCAGAGTTCAAGGAAATTCGCAAGGAGTGGAAACAGCGAAAGAAGGAGGAAGAGGCTCAGCGCAAGGCCGAGGAGGAGCGGCAACGACAGCAAGCGGCGGCTGCGGCGCAGCAAAACGGCGGCGCTGAGCCGCAGGGCCCGGACGGCACTCCTACTTCCACCTACGGATCTCGAGCGGTGCAGCTTCCTCCCATCGGCTACCAGTCGACACAGTATCCCGCCCCTCCGTCTGGTGGTGTACCGCAACCACCGATGCCCGATTACGGCACAAGCCACATGTATTCAGGCTATCAGCCTCACTCGCCGTACGGCCAGCCAAACCAGAATATCTACAGCCAATGTATGTATTCTGCCGAAGTCGGCTATCTAAGACGCGAGCTCATTCCAAACTAACAGCGTGACAGCGAACGGTGGGCAACCTCCCAGTCACTAGGAGCAAGGTTCCGACGGTTCCAATGGCGCGACAGCTCATCGTGAAACCCCGGAGTGCGGAACGGACCGCGCGAACTTGAAGAACGGATATACCCAGGGTTCAATGGATCAGTATCATGGCTGTAATGATTGCGGAGTCACCACTTCAGAACACTCCGGGCCGTAGCCAGTTTGGCACTGAGGCCGCGGCTCTCGAGTGCCGCCAGTTGCGGCCCTCGATCCGAGAGGCACGACGACAGCCAAGCCGCACACGATTGACCTTGGCGGAGTCGAAGTCTTGTGTCTCGTCTTAATTTCTGTTTTGAACCTTTTTTATGCTATGATTTTCTCTTCGTCTTTTCATTTTCAAAGTTCCCTTTGTTCTCTGTTGCCCACAGCATACGCCAGGGCGTGAAGGGGTTTTTGCATTGTGACAGGTCCATTCAGGAGAAACGTTTGATGGGTCATCATCTGGAGGGGGCGGGGGGCGGCTTGGCTGGTTTACTTTACAGGCGCATCGGTTACTCTTTCTGAAGCCAGTGCAAGAGCTCTATTAGGGGTTACCGTGGAGTTTTGGACAGGCGGGAGGAAGACCTTGACAGCTTTCAAAGGCACTGCCAATGCCGCGAGGCAGCCGGCATTTATGGAAGGACGATTTGAAACGAGCCGAAGTCATGACCGTGGCATAGGATACGACGAGAGACGCAAGTGATGGCGTATTAGCGCCGGTTTGTCGCGAGACCTCCACGGGTCTGCTACGGCCAACTGTTTACAGATACAAGCAAAGCGAATAAATATACGTTGCAAGGAGCAAAACAAGCGCGAATGGACTACCTGCGGCCAGGCGACTGGCCGGGGATTTGTTTGAGCGGTGTGTTGTGGCGAGTTACGGCTGAAGTGTTTGGACACCAACAAATAGGGTTGACGTGCTGAAACCGAGTTGCGAGACACATAGAGCCGGCATTGCGACCGGGCGGGTGTGGCATGGCTACTGGATACAACGGCCCACCAGACTCAGCTTCTCCGAGGCGACGGTCTGCTCTGCATACTCAGTCAGGCTGTTACTCGTTCGGGCCGCGTTGCCGAAGGTGCCACAAACACTGTCGAGGCGGTACAGTGTGGCACGAGGGACGGGAGCTAAGGCGTTCGACAGGGTCTCCAACGAAGATGATCTGCATGGGGGAGGGCACCATGCTGGGTAGGGGCCAGAAAGGACCCTTCTTCCGGCTCGCGTGCGTAGATGCCGATGGGGGGAGGGGCGTCTTATGCGGCCCGGTACGACGTGACGGTGGGCAGCTCGGGACGTGTGCGACGTCACCTTGCGATAATGGGACAAGCGGCCACGAGGCGGGCGCGCGGCGCTGGAGGGACGACCTCACCAACCCCCCCGGCCATCGGCCCGGTCATGATGGGCGGGAATGTGATAGCGACGGGAGGCGTGCGGGTGGGGTCCGGAACGGAAACACGGGCCCTGACGAGGGGGGCAGAGAGAGGGAATGAGGCGTGCATCTTGGTCTTGCTCCGTGCTTAGCGCATCCGGGCGGACGGAACGAGGGAGGGCTGGTGGTGGCTGACGGCTGCTGACTGATGACGCAAAGAAGCCGCAACTGATGGGCATGTCGTTGGGGAGGATCGAGCCCGGGCCGGGGTTGGTTGTCGTGGAGGCCGGCAGTACAGTAGCTTCATGTTGTGCAACGGGAGAGTGAGCCAGGCTGGCGACGAGCCATTGCACGGGGAAGGGGTGCGAGCCGCAGAGCAGCGGGCGAGACGGGGAAGAGGCTCGTTGGGTTAGTCGCAGAGAACAAACCGCGCGCCAGGAGCATAAGGGCCGCCGGCGGAAAGTGTAAGGAAGGTACTGCATAGTCCGCATTCACGCCAGCGTCAAGCAGCCTCGGCAGCGGCCGTTGGTCGAGTTGGTGGGAGGCTTGGGTGGCCGCGAGCTATAATGACCCCCGTCTGGGGCGTTGCCGTCGACTGGGCTAAGTCGACTAGATGTGTTCTGGGTAAAGCCGGCAGCCAAGCCATGTGGTTGCTAAATGACGGGCCGTGGCGCGCGACGGACCCGAGCATCGTTTTTTGGGTCGCACCTAGGCGGCGAATATCTGGCTAGTCGCGTTAGCAGACCGTTGACCGTGGCACGGCACTAACTAAAGATCGGGCCCATCTTCAAGGTGCGGGATGGTGTGTGCGTGTGTGCATGGTGAAAGTGTGGCTTTGCGACGCTTCTTGGTTCGGCGACTACGAAGTAAACTAGGCCACGACTAAGGCATCTTAGCAGCAGCAGCCGATTTCCATTAGCAAAACGCACTGTACGAGTACAGTATGCACTTATTCAAGTATGCCTGGGTCGCTCGGCAGCCAAGGTCCCGACCCCAGCGCCGCACCCCTTACTCGTAGTGTCGTGTGAGTGAACGAGACGAGGCATGCCCGGCGAGCCAAGCTACGTGCGCAAGGCTAGACTCTGTCCTGGCCACGGTCCCTTACTCAGGGTCTTGTTTGCTGGCTGTGGGGGAAGAGAAGGGGGGGCGCCTTTGGTGTGCATTTCCTATTCGGGCAATCACATTCTCAACCACATGGCAGTGCGACCCTGGCTTCGGAATGCGCCGTCGATCCGTGTGCGTAGAGTCAGGATATTCAGGTGGCTGTACGGTGGTATGATCAAGGCCCATGGGGATCCCATGCCGCCGTCTGCACGGGCTAGGGGAAGGCCTTGCATCGGCTGTGGAGGGTGCGGCTGGGCTGTAGGGACTACCGCAGACAGCATCGACGGCCTTGTCTCGGAAGGACGATAGGTCACCTGAGTGCAGCGTTGGGTGCTCCGAGTTGGGACAACAGGGGCGGGCGAGCCGTTTGACTGACCAGGCAATGAGCATGGAGAAAGTGGACGAGCCGCGCGGCGCGGCGTCGCACGCTGCGATGCTGCTGTTGATGGCGATGGTTCATTGCAGGGTGCCTCCAGCAGGCTGTCGAAGAACGCAGACTCTCGTACGGAGCCCCTCGTGTAGGCAAGATATGGGGAGTGTTATGGGGAGTACTGAGCCCGGCCGAAGCAAGCCTCGTCAACAACGAGCAGGTGCAAGCTGGTTGGCCACGGAGAACGACATACGACCGGTTCCACGAGCATCAGCGGCTTCCTCGCCTGGGGACGCTGCTTGCTGGCAGTCGTCGCACGATGGCGCCACGGGCGCAAGACATACCGACGCTGGTGGTAGATTGTCTGAGCGGCGACATGAATTGCGGGCATCGTGCGAGCAGCCGATGGTAGTGGGCGAGCGCAGCTGACAGAGCAACGCTGTTCGCGAACGGTGCAGGCCGTGGCCGTTTTGGGGGGGGGGGGGGGGGGGCGCGTGCGTGCCATGCCCTTCATTGCCAAGAGGCTCCAACCTTGGAACAGTTGGGTGCAAGTATGAGCCGGGATGTGATGGCGGAGGAGGGAGGGGGTGGGGGAGAGGGATGAGGGAATGGGGGTTAAAGGCCATCGTCAATCTCCTTCAAGGTACCTGACCTGCGCTGCGATGGGCAGACGCTGACGAGGCCTCGCTTGTCAAGTCAAGGTACGAGTACTGCCCGTAAACAGCCCCCATGGGTTGGTTCGGACGGCCCCCGGCGCGCTCTGCAGCATGGCCGCTAAAGGCAACTAAGGCAGGCTACCCGCGGGGGTGCATTGTGTGAAGTTTTAGGCTGGTGATGCGGGTTGTCGTTAGCGTCAGCACCGGCTCGTTGGAACCGATCTGCCAGGCACTACGGACTAGTGAAGTCGAAATCCCGACCGCCATGTGGTGAGGTGAGGTGGAGGTGAGGTGCGGTGATGAGATGAGACGGAAAAGGGAGGGGGAAGAGGACGGTTGGACGGACGAGGGAGGGACGGGACCAGAGGATGGTGGGCTGGATGGACTGCCACAGTAGTCCGTGCGGACCACCTGAGGTGCTACCTAAGCAGGCCAGACGAGGTGGACAGCGAGACCACTGCACACCACCTGTGGCAAGCTGGCAATGAAAGGCACTGGAGGCAGGCACAGAACCCGGCCAGGGATGGACTGCGGCACAGCTCGGCACTAATAATGAGCTGCTCGGCTGGCGCTGCACCTCCCTCGGGCACCTCATCAGCCTGCAGGTAAAGGTAGTTCGTACTTCGGCCTTAGCCCAAATCTGCAAGACGCCGTCACACTGCGCAGTAGTTCCCGACTACGAAGAAGGTGTGTCCGAGCTGCCATGGAACCCGAGTTACGAGTGCTCCGTACGGACTACGGAGTACAGCAATGAGGCAACCTGGAAGGTAGCGAGGACCCCCCTGGCGCCGCGCCTGGCCCCCAACCGCTAAGGCACATTTCTTCAGGCTTTGCTTAAGGCACAGTAGCTGCCGTGTCCCGTGCTCGCGACGGGATGCAACGCACCCCTCCCTTCCTCTATCCCTCCCTCTCTGTTGGCGACCAACCTACAGACTTGGGCTTGTTCAGGAAGCACCTGTTCCCGCCGGGAGGCGCCCCGGTCCGTTCCAAGATGGTGGTACCTACTCCATACCGTGGTCAGGGGTGATGTGGCCCTCACGCCCCCTCCCCCCTCCATTCCAGCACTCGTGCAGTGCAGTCATTACCAACACCTAACCCGACCCTTGGGGCCGGGTTGCTCGTGCTCGTGTCACCAACGGGGCGTGCGTTGGTCAAAGTATAAACATGGGTCAGGCAGGTGTCGTGGTGGCAGCCAGGGCAGGTCAAGGTATACGGAGTAGGCAGGTACATTGCCTTACTCAATGATGCGTTATCGTCGACTCTCAAAGTCGAGAGGATCGGCAAAAGTGACCACTGGCGACCGACCATCATAATCTTTTGCTCTGCCTCCATCGTCCTGCGGGAGGAACACGCGGCGCGCTGCACAAGCGACCGCCTCCCCGAGTTTCGCCCACGCGGGGGCTTGTGTCGCTCAGGGCCGCCGACTGGGGTCAAGGTGCAACCAGCCCGGCCCGGAGCGCTGGGATACCTCTCCTCAAGACTGCTCCGCCTGAAGGGCGCGACCGATGCCTCGGCCGCTCAGGAGGCGGCTGGCTGACGTTATCCTACTGTGCAACAACGACGGTGACCGCTGAGACAGAAGCCGGCTAAACACGCGCCGCGAGCCTCCAACAGGTAGGTGTATACCGAGGAATCGCACCGTGGAAGGCGCCGCGCGCGCATGGACCGCGTCGACATGGCGATGACGTCTTCCAGCTCCCGGTGTTGACGGGCAAGGCGATGACTTCAGCTACTTCCGAGGCAACTTGTTATGAGCAATTGATCCTCCCACCTCAACATGCATGTCGTCAAGGTTCGACGTGACAGCCGCGGCCTTGCCGAACACCGACAATGGAGTCAGGACTCATGCAGCCTTCGTCGCGCTCGACAGTCAAGGCACACGCAGCACAAGAAAGCACAGAATGATGCTGCTCTGGTTCCAGCAACGTAGGCAAAAAGCGCGGGCGCATCTATTCGACGGGCATTGCTGCGCGTCGCTTCGCATCGCCCTTTATGCTTCACGGGTGCCTGCAAGCCGCCGGCTTATGTCTCGCTTTGCCTGTCTTGCCCTCCAATGGCGGCAGGCGGCGGCGGACTGATGAGGAAGCCATTTGCGGGTCCTGAGAAACTTGGACCTTTGCCGAAACCTGTGTACTTTTGCAGCGCTTCTCGCTACATGCGATATAAGCAGCACAGCAGCCTAAACATTAGTAGCCATTTCGGGACGGTCGGTACTCTACAATAGCCACTCGGTAGTGTGCCAGTCGTGGGGCAGCACCATCTCGTTCCCACTCTTTCACAATCCGCCGCAGTGTCTTCGGCAACCTCAAACTCACCTGCGAGGCAGGTGCGACGCAACGCAGCACCTCAGGCGTGGCGAGCGTGACCCTCGCATCGAAAACCTTCTCCATCCTCCGATCTATGGCCATGGCAACCAAGCCCGTCGCGCTCGGAAACGCCGTCCAAGCCCCTTTGGCGGTATAAACCTGCGTTGTCGGGCCGTCCTGCGCTCGGTCGCGACTTTCTCAGCAACGTCGCCAGCCAAGCCAGCCCCGATTTGAAATCTCATCGCGGACCATTCGCCAGCTGACCGTTCGCCGTCACATCGATAGTCAGAAGTCAGACGTACGAGGAACAGTTATCCACGCTCACCGACCCTTAATCCCTTTACAAGACGCGCCGTATCTAGCCAAGGCACGCCTCTTTGCTATCCTGCTGGGATCTGCCTTGTTCCTGGCCCCGGAATCCAGATATCACAGCCTCGTTACCATTTTCCTCTACCGGCAGTCTGCTCCAGATTGCCGCCAAGCGCATTGCTACAGGCTCCGGAAGTAAATACCGGCATGTCATCGCCTCTCCTAGGCCTCACCAAATCCAACTCAACTGCGTCCACTTCCGGCCGATCTATCGGCTTATCCAAATCCAATTCAACTGCGTCCACTTCCGGCCGATCCATTGGCTTATCCAAATCCAACTCAACTGCGTCCGCTTCAGGCCGCTCGACAAAGTCGTACGACTCCATCAAAGTTCTTGGTGCATTCGCCCTCGGCAGCTTGCGTATCGTCTGCCACGACGACTCTCCCCGCATGAATCCGGTTGGCGACGACGGAGACGGGGG